>CM068388.1:45910829-47233708 GCA_034770075.1 Aralia elata | reverse complement strand
AAGCAACCGTGGGAGCACAGATCCGTGAGTATGATTAGACGAAGAAGGCTATTCAACCTTCTGATCGGAGTACAAAGCCCTTAATTCAAAGCACACAGTTTGCGGCAGGAATCGACCTCCATGATGAACCAGCCTTCCCACTTTGCATTTGCACCAAACTTTCCAGTTGTGGGGTATAAAACTACATGGCCCGACGTTGATGGCAATTAACACGTAATATCAGACAGTCAATAATTATCAAATATCAAGAAGTCCAGACGATAAATGATTATCAAGCTAATGTCTCGAATCGTGGCCTGGGTTAATTCAGAGTAAATTTAAGAAGCACCGAGGGGTGTCTCTACACCTGGTGCCCTAAAGCCATCTGGTAGTTGGGAGTCCCGCTGGCCCAACACTCTTATTACATATGGGTAACTCAGAGCCTAAGAAAATGAAGCATTATACAGTAGAGGAGGCCCGGAGCAGAATTCGAATCGTGGCATGGGCTACTCGAGTAATTAAGCCCTAAGGGGTGTCTCTACATCTGGTGCCCTACAAGCCGTCTGGTTTGGGAGTCACCGGCCTAACAATACTCGCTACAATATGGGATAAACTCAAGCCTAAGAAAATGAATCTTGCGGCAAGGTCAAGCAAAAGAATGCAATGGGGCAGAACCACACAACTTGTCTCGAATCGTGCCTCTTGTTACTCGAGTAAATAAAACCCGAGGGGTGTGCCCAGTACACCTAATGCCCCAAAACCGTACATGGTTCAGGAGTCATTGGTCCCCAAAACTCCGTTAAATGGGTAAACTTTGAATAGCCTAAAGAAAACGAGACCAAGTGAAGTGGGCTAATAAAGAGAAAAGATAATAAAAAAAAAAAAAGAAAAAAAAAAAAAAGAGAAAAAAAAACTGCTCGACCTTAAACAATGAGTCATGGAAGAGAAACCCCTACTGAAGGCTGCATCGCAATAAGTGCATTTGCCATATGAACGTCAATCCTGCTAAGGACGTTGTCGAGAATGGTAAGAACAGAATACCTTTGACGAGGGAGGGTAGTTCTTTTGAATTCCGACCTTACTCACAGTACAATGACCATGATGCTTGAAGGTGTTCTTACGATTTCCATAACGTCGTCAAATAGAAAAATCATCAACTCACGAGAAAAAAAAAAGAATATAAATAAAAAAAAAAAAAAAAAAAAAAACAAAAAAAATTTCATTCTAGTACATTCACGGGTTCACGAACTTTGCTAGATTGTGCGATCAAACAGATATTCAATTTCATGTGCTTTAACTAACTCTGCATATTTTTTGGTCCGAGATTATAATATCTTTGTGTTGAAACTAACACTAGAACGGAACCCAGGCCAGAGCCTATCGAGTTTTTGGCATTTGTTTAGTTGTCATGATGTGCAGGAATTCTTGCAGAGACTGTGGATAACTCACAGCACCGGTCAACATCGCGAGTTTTCGATTGAAATTCTTGGTAGCGACACGCACCAAGAAGGGCAGAAGGGCAGTTAAGAATCGTGAAATGGGAAGGAAGCTGAGGCTCGCACGAAAACTCCTCGTCATTAGGGCCTCTCCCCAAATCCTGACTATCACTAAGCCTCGACACATCCAAATGATCCACGGTGCCAATGAGCATATATACAAAGGATGATATAATGCTGGACAGCAGCATATCGGAACCGTCAAGAATGATCAAAAGGCCAAAGAGCCCAACATAGCTGTTCGGCTCATCACAGAGAGCGAAACAACTACTGGTATGCCTAACTAAACCACACTCGATGAAATGAAGACGACCGAGAACAGACAGAGTAACTAGACCAGGGTTGAAAGTCTAGAAAACTACACTTTCACGACGGAGGAGCGTGAATCCAGTCAAATGTTGGTAAACAAATGACGACGGGTCGAATCGTAATCATTTGACTGAACAGGGGTCATTTCCTATCTAAACATAAATGTTTGTGCACATGCATCCTGTCCCATAACAGATCTCTGCCAGATCATGCATAAACATCTTTTCTCATAGCATAGCAGGTACGATCAAAATGAAAATCATCCAGGAAAGTAACAAGCACTTCGCTTTCAACCTCACGAATGATTCAGAACTGTGATGGCTTTTGCGCGCATGGTAACAATACAAATCGACGATGTTGGTTGGGGGTGATCCAGGACAATAGGCCGATCACACATCCATTTCAAAAATAAAAAAAAAAAAAAAAAAAAAAAAAAAAAATTCACTCAAATCCAATACATACGACCCCTGGAAGGGGCTGTTATCCAACCAACAGAACGAACCCCCCCCCCCTCTGGGAAGGGCTGGTATCCAACCAACAGACGACCCCTGGGAAGGGCTAAATATACCAACCAATCAATAACCCCTGGAAGGGCTGTGTATCCCAAACAAGCAGTGATCCCTGGGAAGGCTGGTATACCAAACAAGAAGTGAACCTGGGAATGGCATCCAAGCAAGCCACAACAAGATGGTGAGCACCCTGGAAGGGCTGAATATCCACAAAAAGAAAAAGGACAAAAAACAACAAACCCTGGGCAAGAGGCTGAGATCCACGCGAACCACACACAGATGTGAGGCACCCCTGGGAAGGGCTGATTATCCAACAACAAAGAAAAAGACAAAAACAACAAAACCCTGGGAAAGGGTCTGATGAATCCACGGCGAACCACAACAGGATGGTGAGCAAAACCCCTGGGAAGGGCCTGATATCCACAAAAAAGAGGAAAAAAAAGACAAAAAACAAACAAACCCTGGGAAGGGCTGAGATCGCACGCAAACCACAATCAAGATGGTGAGCACCCCTGTGAAGGGCTGATATCCACACAAAGAAAAAGACAAAAACAACAAACCCTGGGAAGGGCTGAGATCCACGCGACACCACAACAGTGATGGTGAGCAACCCCTGGGAAGGGCTGATATACCACAAAAAAGGAAAAAAAAGACAAAAAAACAACAAACCCTGGGAAGGCTGAGATCCACCACGCGAACCACCAACAAGATGGTTGAGCACCCCTGGGAAGGAGCTGATATCACACTACAAAGAAAAAGACAAAAACCAACAAACCCTGGGAAGGGCCTGCAGAATCCACGCGAACCACAACAGGATTGGTGAGCAAAAACCCCATGGGAAGGGCTGATATCCACAAAAAAGGAAAAAAAGAACAAAAAACAACAAACCGTGGGGAAGGGCCTGAGATCCACAGCTGAACCACAACAAGATGGTGAGCACCCCTGGGAAGGGCTGATATGCCACAAAAAGAAAAAGACAAAAAAAACAACAAACCCTGGGAAGGGCTGAGATCCACAGCGAACCACCACAAGATGGTGAGCACCCCTTGGGAAGGGACTGATATCCACAAAAAGAAAAAAGACAAAAAACACACAAACCTTGGGAAGGGCTGAGATCCACCGCGAACCTACAACAAGATGGTGAAGCACCCCTGGGATAGGGCTGATATCCACAAAAAGAAAAAGAAAAAGACAAAAAACATACAACAAACCCTGGGAAGGGCTGTAGATCCACCGCGAAAACACACAACAAGATGGTGAGCACCCCTGGGAAGAGGCTGATATCCACAAAAAGAAAAAAGACAAAAAACAACAAACCCTGGGAAGGGCTGAGAATTCCAAGATAACCAACCGGCGACGATAACCGGGGGTTTACGAGATGGGTGTCCGGCGACCGAAAACCGGCTACCCCAGACGAGAAACCAATCGTCCCGGCGACCGAAAACCGGCGATTACGAGATGGATGTTCCGGTCGACGAAAACCGGCTTCCGGCAAGATAACCAACCGGGCGACGATAACCGGAGGGTTACGAAGATGGGGTGTCCCGGCGACGAAAAAATTTATGGGGGTAAAAAAAAAAAAGAAGGGGGAAAAAAAGAAAATATTAATACCTCCGGCCACCCGACAAGATAAATCGAAACCGACTGACGATAACGCGGCGATTAACGAGATGAGAAATGTCCGGCGACGAAAACCGGCACCGACAAGATAACCAACCGGCGACGAATAACCGAGGGTTACGAGATGGGTGACCGGCGAACGAAAAACCGGGGCCATCCGAACAAGCCAATCGCACCGGCAACGATAACCGGTGATTACGAGATGGATGTCCGGTGACGAAAACCGCTTCCGACACGGATAACCAACCAACCAGCGACGATAACCGGGGGTTTGCGAGATGGGTGAACCGGCGACGAAAACCGGCCCCGACAAGACAATCGACCGGCGACGATAGAACCGGCTATTTACGAGATGGATGTCCAGCGATGAAAACCGGCTCCGACAAGATAACCAACCGGCGACGATAAACCGGGGGGGTTACGGAGATGGGTGACCGGCGACGAAAACCCCGGCCCCCAGACAAGACAATCACGAACCCAGGCGACGATAACCGTGGCGATTACGAGATGGGATGTCCGGCCGACGATAACACGGGGTCCAGATCAGGATAACCAAACCGGCGACGATAACCGGGGGTTGCGAGATGGGTGACCGGTGGTCCCGACGAATAACCGGCTCCCCGACAAGACAAATCGACCGGACCGACGATAACCGGCGATTACGAGATGGGATGTTCCGGCGCACAGAAACAGAAAATCTGGCTCCGACGAGATAACCCAACCCGGCGACGATAACCGGGGTTACGAGAAGGGTGACGCGGCGACGAAACCCGGCCCCGACAAGCAGTGACACCTGTGGAACCGTATCAAAAGACTGTACAGGGGGTCCCATTTTTCATCAAATTTACATTTTAAATGTTGTTGTCACAAGATGCATTGAATATATGATAATTCTGTACGTGATCCATCGCAGGTTTAGGTGTCAAGGTCCTAGCCTATCTGAAGTCCAAAAGCGATGGTTGCCAAGAACGATGTAACGAGAACGTAACATCCAAAGGATCGCCCTTCAAGAGCTAGATCAGAGAATAACTTCCTTTGATGGCAATGGGAATGGAATAAGGTGATTACGAGAGGGGGGTGGACCCGATACGAGACCACCCGGAACTCACAGGACAATCGACCGGTATACGAGACCCGGGCGATTACGAGACGATGCGACAGATTAGGGATTGGATGCATTGACGACCTTTACGAATGTGTTGCATGCCTTACATCTTGCGTTGCGTCATAAGTTGTATGTGTTTGCAATCATGTATGCACTGTCATTCTTATGCACTGTCATGTTCATGCATCGTGTGTCCTACTTCTTTATCATGTTCATCTTCATTTAATATTTCATAAACAATGATGAAAGAGGGCAGCTGTAGACAACCCAAATTTTTGCGCTTCGTATACTAACCGTGACAGGAAGCCAAAATCGTACAAATGGAAAAACCACCTGTTTTTTTTTTGAAGGGGGGGCGAGGGAATGGGCACAAGTGCGAAACAGCCCAACACCCACCGCAATGAATTGGCAACCAAAGCTGACGTGACTATAAGGCTGGTCCGAAATGGGGGCATTCCCCTGGATGACGTGGCCATCGTTTCCCAGCGGTTTCCCTGACTTTCGCAAAATGCAAGCCTATTCAGCAGAAACCGATGATTTCGACACACAAAAGAAAAACATACACTCAAAACGAGAGTCGAGGTGCGGTTTCGAACAAAATGAGAAAAAATCAGCCCACCCAGCCCGCGGATTGATCTGCGGCCCAAACGATTAACAATAATGGCTAGTAGCGCGAGACGAGCTGAAGTGCGCGAGAACGGCTGAAGTGCGCAGCGGGCGCGGAGAAACCCAGGCCAGCCGCGCGATTGATCTGCGGCCAGCCGCGCCGATCTACTGCGGCCAGCCCGCGGATCCTATCTGCAGGCTGCCTAGGGCAGCCCCTTAATCAGGCCATTTTGAGCATACAGAAAACAGAAGAGAGAGCAGCAGCAGCAGCGGCGGAAAAAGAACGAAAAAGAAGGAGAAAACAGCAAGAAAAATAAGAGAAAAGGAGGGAGGAAAATAGTGAGCAATTGGTACCCATTTTGTGAGATTACCATCTCATATTTTTCTACTCCTAGTTCAAATACACAAATTCAATATACATATTGTGGCGATTAATTTGCAAGGTGAAAAATCCTATTGTTTTAGCATTTATATTGTTTTAAAACCATTTTTGTTTAAGTTTTTTTTGTCATCCAAATTATATTAAATGGTAGTTGTTCTTGTATATTGTTTGTGAATCCATGGATTAGAGGGCTATTAGTGATGGGTTTCCAAATGGAACGAGAATTCTTCTTAAATGGCCCGATGATATTCATTTGGTGAATTTTTTAGCTCGTTGTAATGATGTATTGTGCATAGATTGTTTAGATTGCTATTTTAGGAATCTTGTGGGTGTGTAAGCGATTTTTGGAATGTGAGACCTAGGAGCGCGACCTTCCCCACCGGTGGTCCAAATCCGATGATAAGACATCTTTGGATATATGTAATAAATTCGATGTACCTTTCATATGTGAAATATGTAATTGACGTCGGGGGGCCTTAAAACGACGCCAAGAGCGAGAAATCCGGGTTTAAGGCCCCCAAAATAGTGAAACTTGTGATTTGTAGGCGTTTGGGGTTATTTTGATGGCTTACATGCCCAATGAAATAACTCCGACGCGTGTTTATGCTCGATTTGATTTATGAGATGAAATTGATTTCAAAGTCTAAACGATAAGATTTTCATAAAATCAATCCAAACTAGGTTATTAGCATCACGAGGCTTAAAATGAGAAGTGGCTAATGAATGTTTTTCGATTTCCTATGTAAAGGAGAAAGCTAAAGAAAATCGTTTTTCAACACCGTCACAACAAAAATGATTTTATAAATAAATGACGTTTTATTAAACCGTTGTGCATAAGGGTTTAAAGAGATCCTTTAAGAAAATTGGCCCCATGTATTTGAATTTACGAAGGCAACGTATAAGATCTCAATTTCCTATTTTGTGACGAAGGTTTAAAACTCTTGGTTTTGCCAAAACGACACCTAATGGAAATCTTGAAAGTTTTGACAATTAAAAATCAAACCTTTCTCATAAGAGCTTTCCAAACGTGTATGCTGATAAAGACCATTGCCGAAGCGTTTTTCAAATTAAAGCACGACTTTCCCTAAAAAATCCAAATGATTCTTTCATACAAACTCACCACAACATTCACACAGGCAATACACACACACACGCGCGCGACGCACTAACACACCATTTTCATGAATTAAGGGATAGGAAAGCATCGAGATTGCGGTAACCGTGTTTTCACGGAAGTCGGGGTGGTGGCCTAAACACCCTTCCTCCTCGCTTAAGCAAGCCCACGAACATCTATGAAATCTCGATTCGTCAGACCAATTAATTCGTGAGTCACACATGGAGCCAAGCGATTTATAAAAAAAAACGAAAACGTCGGATGAGTTGGTACAATCCATTTCAAATATAAACCAACTGGACGACTCTGGTTAATTGGCGTCATCATAAAAAAACGATCTTTTAAAAAACGCCCGTCGACATCAATGTCGAATTCTTTTTCCAAAGAATCATTAAATCAAAAGGCTTAAAGTAGGAAAAGGAAGACAAGAAAAAACCCGGCGTCGACAGTAAGAAACACTCACTACTTTCTCATTGAAAAAAGGAATTCACTAAGAGAGTAGAGATAGATACCACTTTAAAATTCCTAAGGAAAAATATAAGGATAAATCACTTCTAGTTCAAATCTATGTGGAATGATATTATATTTGGTTCTACTAATAGAAAAATTGTGTGAAAGATTCTGCCAAGCTAATGCAAGAGATAAGTTCATGAAATGAGCATGATGGGAGAACTTTATTTCTTCCTATGGACTTCAAGTGAAAGCAAACTGATGGAAGGTATATGGCATGGAATCAGGCCTCCATCATGAAAACTCCCATGGCACCCTGCAACCAAGCCTTGACAAGGATTGAGAAAGGTAAAAAGTATTGGATATTACTCAATACAAAGGTAATGATTGGATCTCTCCTATACCTAAACTAGCTGAGTAGACCCAGATATCATGTTTTGCTACCTGTAATTTGTGCCAGATGTATCAACCTAATCCTAAGGAATCTCATTTATTGGCTGTAAAGAGGAATTCTTTTCAGGTATCTTAAAGGGTAACTCCCAAACTGGGACATTTGGTATCCCAAGGAGTCACCCTTTGAGTTAATGGGATATTCAGATGCTGACTATGCAGGAAGTAAGATAGACAGGAAAAGCACAAGTGGGTACATGCCAATTTCTTGGAAATAGACATTTGTCTCCTGGTTTTAGCAAAGAAAGCAAAACTCAGTTTCCAAACATCTACTGCTGAATCTAAATATAATGCTTGCAGGCAGTTGTTGTGCTCAAATCACCCCCTATGGATGAAAAATCAGTATAGCCTTTGACATATGGTTTTGAGTTTAAATTTATCCCTGTTTTATATATGATAATACTAGTGCAATAGCTATAAAGCCTCATAATCCACTGACATGACATTGTCAAGAACCAAGCACATAGATATCAAGAATATCATTTTCATTAGAGATTATGTGCAAAGTGGAAAATATATCAATACACTATATTCCTACTGAAAATCAGCTTGCTGATGTTATTTAAAAAAACCCCTATATGAATCTAGGAGTTTCACCATGCTGATAAGTGAACTAGGAATGCTAAAATCTACATCCCTAATATTATGCTTTGAAATCTACTTAACCTCTGCAGAAAAGAAAGTTCATAGAGTGAACGTCAGAAATCGGTCGAAGTGAAAATTGGAAAAATGTAGAGCTCAAAGGAAGTCAAACCTGTCGGAGACTCTACTCTAACGACATCATCGAGCAAGATGGAAATCGTAGAATAGAAAAGGACTCAAAAATGAATCGTAAGAGCTTAGAAGGAGCTAAGGGCAAAACAGTCTTTTTTTTCCGTACGGCCCTAATTACGTGCAATCCAGACACGTAGACCCAAACCCCCCCCCCCCTCCCCCCCAAAACAAAAACAAGAGGGAAGTTTTGTTCTTCGTCTAACTTATTTCAAATTGTTTCATTTCATCTGAAAACTTTCCCTCTTCCTCCTCGCTGAAACCCTAAAGTTCTCTCTGCACACACAACATTCCAAACTTTGAGCAAATCTCGTCCTTGTGCAACAAAATCAAACAATGGCATTCTCTCCAGTCATATCAGGCAACTCTCTTGATTTTGAAACTTTGCCACAACAGAGACGAAGTACAAGAGAATCATCTCTCTGCTACAGCGATCAGGACTCTACGAAGCCCTTGACACCGACACTCGAGTATATCCAGAATTGGTGAAGGAATTCTTCTCAAATGGGATTTTTGGGGATGGAATCCTGTCCACAAAGGTCAAAGGGGTTTCGCTACAGCTAAGTGCTTCAGAAATCAATATAGCCCTAGGATTCAACAATGACGGGCTTACAACTCTCCAGTTCATCAACACCAAAGAAGGGCTAAAACGAATGCACCATGAGAACAACCCAAGGCTGAGGGGATTAAAGAAAAAGGAATTTCCTCAAAAGTATGAATTTCTGGCTGATGTTGTTGGGAAATGCATTCTGTGCAAAGATTCGGCTCATGATTCTGTCAACGACATTCAACTTAGAATCATGACTACAATTGTGAAGAAGATCCAACTGAACTATGGTGTCCTACTCCTAGAATGGATTGGAAACTGGGTGTCAAATGATGGAAAGATCAAAGGGGCAAGGAAGATGTTTTATGGAAGGTTCATAAGCATTATTCTTCAAAAAGCACTAGGAGATCGAATTGGGGATGATGAAAGAGAATCTATAAATTTCCACAAAAGGATTACTCAAAAGTTATTTGTGAACTGGAAAAGGAATCTAGCTGGGAATTTGAAATCAGCAGAAGACAGTGAGAAGACCCAGAGTGAAGTAAGAAAGCCTTCTGCTGCTCAATCAAGGCCTTCTCTATCTTCTGAAGCAGAGAAGAAGAAGAGAAAACAAATGGAAGAAGCCTCTGGAGAAACACCACCAAGTTTGAAGGTGTATCATAAGAAGGGAAAACGCAGCTCCAAGCAAAGCCTCCCTAAACGATCGCCTGAGAATCCTCACTCTAACGATCGTAGAGTTTTTACAGAAACAAAAGAAAGCTGTTGAAGATGTAGGTCAGCGCTGACCCTAATGTCCACTATTGCTTGAAACAATTGGCTAGGAAGGTTTGCCTGAACCCAGAGCCAAAGAAAATAGAAGAAGAAGCTTTGATGACCTTAGCTCAAAAAGAGCTCAAATGAAGCAATGCTAAGGATCACAAGAAGAAGAAATGAGACTGGCAGAAATTCAACTATCGTCCGCTTGACTCAAACCTCCAACTGAGGGGGAGCAACAAGTAACTGATGAACAGAGAGAGTGCTCATGCTGAGGGGGGAGACACCCTGATGTTCCTGAACCTAACACAGCTACAGATTGAGGAGGAAGCAATCTACGAAGATTACTAATGAAGGTTCCAGTCAATCCCTGAAGAACCTAGTACTCATGGCTGAGAGAGATGAAGAGAATTGTTTGGAGCTTCAGATGATGAACAGGGAAGAAGAAAAGAAAAAGACAATGGCTAAACCATGATGAGAGGCTGTGGAGATCAGTGATGTGAAATCAAATGATGAAGACGAAGATGGAAAGTCTAGAAATCATTGGGGGCTTAAGGTAAGAACATGGAGAGAGGCCATTTCACACTAATTAAACTCTACTCCTATTTTGCCTACCTTACCAAGAATGTCATTCAATCAAGCACTAATACTCAATTCATTGGGATCCACATGTTTCTGGGCTTTGTTTTTTTTTTTTCCAAGACCTATCCAGCCATTTCAGTGCTTTGCCCCAAAGAATTCCCACAGCATCTGGCAACGAACCTTTGCATCAGGAAGCTGTTGACCAACCAATCCCATTTCAGGTTAACGAGCAAAAGGTATACGTCATTCACCTTCATCATTTAGAGTTGAAATCACTCACCCTCCATTGCCATATTACTATACATTTTGTTGAGATACCAAGATGGAAATGAGGTCCATCTTTAACCCAAAGAGGAGTCCACTTCCAGTTACAGGTGTCTCCACAAACTTCTGTCCTCTGATGAACCAGATGCCCAACCATTTCCAGTCGTAGAGTCTCTAAACTCTATGACTGATGCTCAGCTCACCCTCCAAACACAAAACGTAGAGTGTGCTGACCCTACAAATGTCAATCAAACTGCTTCCTCTCCCACACTTCAAATAACTGCCCAAAATATTCCTGCTGACATACCATCCTCCTCCCACAATGAATACTTTGACCTGGCCATTGCTTTGGCAAATCTCCAAGATTGCAACAAGGAAGAATCTCCACATGAGATCAAGCAAATTCTTGAGCGTGTCAAACTTATTCCCACAACAGAAGAATTAACCGATCTCACTGTCGGAATGGCTAAAGACATGGAGGAGAATTTTGAAGCCAATTCTCTTGCCCTCCATAGAAGATTAAATGAGCTTGTTGATGCTGCTAATGCTCACACCAACAATCTTGGTACTGAATTGACCATAAGGTTGAAGGAAATCATCAAAGAATTAATGAACGGCATTAATAAAAGGGACAAATTCTATCAAAAGGAAATTGTTGATCACAAATCCGTAGTTATCTCCCTTCAGGAGTCCTAGTCAGCTCAAAACAAGCTAGTAACTGAGAAACTCTTTGACTTGAGCACCTCCATCAACAACTTCCAGCGTCTATCCCTCCAACAGATGGAAAGGACTGACAATGCTCTCGCCCTTATGCACCAAAAAAGAGAGAGGACTGAAGCTTAATTCGTAGAGCAAAGAGCTGACAACACTCAATCTCGATCTCAAATGCAAGAATTGGTGCGAGGTGTTGAGAAGCTCTCGTAAGAGGTTCGAAGGTTAGATGCTGACATAAAGGGGGAGAAAAGAAAAGGCAAAGAAAAGGGGGAATCTAGCAGCAACAGGGGAAGAGAGCAACCATGGCAACTAAGGCAGTCTAGGCAGTCTGAATCATCAAATCCAATAGAAGAAGAGCCCATAAATGCCATTACCATAAGAAGTGAAGTCCCTGGATCCTTCAGAAGAATGCCGATGTAACTCCAACAGGAGTTCACATACCATCAGGTAATCCTGCAGTGTTAAGTTGACACCTGCATAGGACGCACCCCTATAGTGAAGGGGGAAGTCATATGCCCTCTTCTGGCCTCAGTCAAGAACAAATTGAAGAATTCCAACGGATGACTGAGGAAGGCAGGGAAAACTACAGAAGAAGAGTTGCATATGAAAGAGCCAATCCTCCAAGGACTAAAAGAGGAGCAAGAGGAAGGAGAAACTAAGGTTTGAAATCTCTTGTAATTTTCTCTTTCTCTTTATTGATGAAACTGCCATATAATGTAATATTCATTTAATCAACAATAAAATTTATGATTTCATCTAGAAATACAGTTGCTCACTGTACTATAAGGCATGTTTATTTTTATAAGCATCTCCATTAGAACTGATGATATGATTCAACTACTGGTTATGTCAACATCAAATAGGGGGAGATTGTTAGGAATCATGGTTTAAATTTGATGTGGTGCTCTTAATGTATATGTGTATCAGTTGTTGAATTGTAAAGTCCTTAATGAAAGATTTGTACAAGGACTTAGAATAGAGAAGATCAAAAGTGTTAGGATGATCTAAGCTGTATTGAATATCTATCAGATCTAAGCATATTTGTAAAGTCCTTTATTGAAAGTGATGTACAAAGGACTTAGAATAGAAAAGATCAAACTTGTTAGGTTAATACCACTGTTAGGGTTGTATATTACACAAACATGCAATCAAATTACATAAATAGGGCGGAAGCGTGATAAAACGGATTTTAAAATTTTCATACAAACCATCACCATGATCTATCCTTGTGTTCAATTATCAATTAAACGAAAGAGAAAGAGAATAAGAATTATACCCTCGTAGATCAAAGCTTCCTCGGGTACAAGTTCAACTCCTAGTCCTTCGTGTTCTCCTTGAATTCCACCGATGAGATTCCTTCCTTTGATCAACGTTAGCCACCCAAGTGTTTGGCCTCTAGAGGTGATCCACCAAGGAAGAATAGGTATTCAAGAAGTTGGGTATTGGCAAAACTCTAGTTTCTATCTCTATAGAAATTGCAAGTACTCTCCACAATCTAATGCAAGAGTGTGTAACCCTAATATATGATAAGACTCCTCTTATTTATAGATGTAGAAATAACCCTTCCCTAAACTATTTAGGATTAGGGTTTCTATTATAATTAAACTCCTTTAATTAATTATGCTCCTAATCCAATTAGGAATTCATGGGAGAGTACTTCTATTAATTAATTCTCAATCCCTATTAGGAATTAAATAATAGTAATACTAATAATAATAATAAGACTCCTGTTATTAATTTATATTTAATATTTCCAAAATATTAAATAATAAATATTAAGCTATTTAATTTATTCTATCTCCATAGATTAAATTAAATATACTTAACTTATTATTACAATTATGCCATTTACTTCTTAAATAAATATTTTCCTTTTGCGGTGTGACCCTTTAGGTTCTCCATATTAAACTGGTTGTGAATAAATCAATTAGAACAATTCTAATCTTATTTAAATAAATAAATTAAACTATTTAATTCATTTAAATAAATAATATTTATTCTACAATAAGGGTAAGCCCCTTTAGCGATCAACGACTTTCCAGATAATAAAGATTTTAAAATTAATCACAAAAGAACCTTTCAGTGAATAGTTACTGTACAATTCAATCCTTCTACCATACAATGTCCCAATTAAATATAAGACATGGATTTACTGTCTAGTCTTATTTTATTTAATTATATGTATTTCGATTCCCAAATGCACAACTCTAATTAATGCAAATTAAAAACTCCTTTCTAATTTCATTCTGCCTTGGCCAAGGACTGCTGAGTTGTCATTTATCGAATCACATAAGACATTTCTCATCTTTTACTAGACGTGGTAGATTCTTTGTTGATCATTCACCTATCTCCATGCACAACTTATTATACCCAATCATACCCTTTGATATACCCTAAAGGTCTTAAGGGACATGTCAAAGTATAACTCATCATACACAAGATACTATGATGATCTCAAGTCCAAGGATCACTTGTACTACTATCACTAGAGGAATTCCTATTGACAGACGAGTAAAACTCCATTAGGTATTCCTTAGCGAGCCACGTTCAATGAACTTATTCTCCAATAAGCACCTACATACTTGCTTTAGTGTCTCCACACAAATGATTATGAGATCAATCATTCTCTTCCTAAGAGCAAGAAACGTATGTACTAATCTATCCGGATTCACTAATCCCCATTATAGTAATCCAACGATTAGGAACAATTTTAGTTTGTGAGCTATCTAGAATTTAGATCTCATTAGCATGATCACCATCATGATTCTAAAAGCATTGCTCAAAACTATGGGTTTATCACATTTAATATAACAGCAACATGTAGATAATATAAAATGTCTTTTAAGAAAATCAATTCTTTTATTAATAAATGAATAAAATTAAAAAGTATATGCTACATCATATCAAATATGATTGGCTTGTGTGCATACTACTTTCAGATCTTATGTGCTGATCGTAGAGTACTGCCTTAAACCCAGTAAAGTATTGTAGAGTAATCAACCAACTTCGCAAAGTCAAAATATGGCATCTCAAATTTTGCCATATGGACGTAGAGCTTCCTCGGCAGATCGTAGAATGTCCTTGGCAGGTCATAGAGCTTCCTCGACAGAACGAAGAGTTTCCTCGGCAGGTCATAGAGCTTCCTCGACAGGTCGTAGAGCTTCCTCAATAGGACGAAGAGTTTCCTCGACAGGTCGTAGAGCTGCTTCGGTAGGACGTAGAACCTCCTCAGCAGGTCGTAGAGCTCTCTCTCGGCAGAACGTAGGGTTGTCAATGTATCTCAAGACAAACTCTCAGAATCATAGAGTAGTCTCTGCCAGTACTCACAGACTAAATCAGCACCTCTAAAGAAGAACATAAAGGCAAAGTATTGATGCTATTTCAGAATGATCAAAATGAAGTATGAAGATCACAGTGAATGACTACTGGCATCAAATGACTGTAGAACTGCAACTCTACAAACACACCGACGACACTACGACTAGCAAGATCGTAGAGTCAACACGTCAGACGAGCAACTCAGATCTAGAATGAATATTCTAAGTTGCCCATAACGATTAAACAGTAGAATGACCTGCCCAAGACAGTTGCTGAATATTAAACAAATCAGTGGAAAGCAAACAGCTATAATTTGCAGAGATTCAGAGCACTATCCCTACCACTATCTTAGTACAGGCTAATGGAAGTTGACTCACCCCACTACTGCAGTCAACAAGGAATAAACTATTCCTAAGCTCAACAACACATCTCAATGGAAGGATTAGATGCAATGGCCACATTTCAACGGAAAGATTTTTCAGAAGCATCTATATAAGGCAGACAGATTGGAGTTTCAAATTAAGCAAGTACAACGAAAAGAAGATAATATCTGAAAAATCATCATTCTACAATCCGAAGGGAAACATCTTGCTTCGCTGTTGAGTTTATCAAACCATATGCTTCAAGCAACTCAGTAGCAATAAAACATTCACTCTCTATCAAGTGAAAGGGTCAACAAGTGACCAACCTAAGTCAAGTCTGCTGGACTTACTGAGTACCAAAGGGTATAAGAGACTCTAAGGCTGCTGGTCTTAGTTTACACAGTTCCAAGGCTGCTAGCTTTGAAGAGTACGTTGTGTACTGGAGTTCCAAGACTGCGGGTCTTGAAGGAATCTTTGTGATTCAGTTGTAAAGATATCCTTAGTGGATTTGCTACTCGAGGAGTAGAATAGTGGAGTAGGAGTCTTGTGTGCTCCGAACCACTTAAAGCCTTGTCTCTATCTCTTTGCACTTCTTAACTGCCATAACTACTATAACTATATTATCACTGCTTTAGTATATCCTTTACTATCGTTCTATTTCTACAAGGGGTTTTTATAAATCATATTTCGCTATGCTTAGTTATTAACTAAACTTTAAAGTCATTCTTTTGAAAGCAAAAAGAAGGAAAACTTTTAAAAGAATCTATTCAACCCCCCTTCCAGATATCTTTTGTGCCTCTGGAAACTTACACATTGTGTAAGTTGCTGCAAAAGGATGTGGAATTCCAATTTGATGACGAGTACAAGGAGGCGTTTGAAAAATAGAAGAAGCTATTGACCTCAGCACCGGTGATACAACCACCAAATTGGAAGTTGTCGTTTGAGATCATGTGTGATGCAAACAACTATGCAGTAAGAGATGTCTTAGGCCAAAGGGTTGAAAAAGTTGTCCATGCCATTTATTATGCTTCTAGGACTCTAAATGCTGCTCAGATTAATTACACTATAATTGAAAAAGAACTCTTATATGTTGTATTTGTTTTAGACAAGTTTAGATCGTATCTGCTTGGTAATAAAGTTGTAGTTTATTCTGACCATGTTGTTCTCAGGTATTTGCTAACCAAGAAGGAATCCAAACCAAGAATCATTAGATGGATTCTGTTGCTACAAGAGTTTGACTTAGAGATCAAGGATAAGGATGGAGAGGACAACTTGGTGGCGGATCACTTGAGTAGGCTGATTAAGGATGAAGAGGCATTACCATTGCATGATTCTTTTCCAGATGAGCATTATTTTCCATTGATGAGACTATACCTTGGTATGCCAATATCGTGAATTACTTAGTGAGTGCCTATGTTCCTAGTGAGTTCTCTAAATTCCAAAAAGAAAATCTTAAGAGTGATGCCAAATATTATATATGGGATGATCCATACTTATGAAAATTTTGTGCTGACCAGATAGTTAGAAGATGTGTGCCTAAAAGTGAGTTTTTATCTATTCTAACTTTTTGTTACTCTTATGCTTGTGGAGGCCATTTTGGACCTAAAAGAACAGTTCATAAGGTTTTAGAATGTGGTTTCTTTTCGCCGACTATTTTTAAGGACTCTTATCAGTTTTGTAAGTCATGTGAAAATTGTTAAAAGACAGGAAATATATCAAGTAGAAATTAAATGCCACAAACCCCTATTTTAATTGTTGAAATTTTTGATGTTTGGGGTATTGATTTTATGGGACCATTTCTTGCTTCCTATGGTAATGTTTACATTCTTTTGGCTGTTGATTACGTTTCTAAATAGGTGGAAGCTAAAGCCACAAGGACTGATGACTTTAAAGTTGTTGCAGATTTTGTCAAGTCTAATATATTTGTTAGGTTTGGAACGCCAAAGGCCATAATCAGTGATAAGGGAATCCACTTCTGCAATAGGATGCTAGCGACAATATTCAAGAAATATAATGTGATGCATAAAGTTTCTACATCCTACCATCGACAGAGCAATGGTCAAGTTGAGGTATCCAACCTGAAAGTAGTATGCACACAAGCCAATCATATTTGATATTATGTAGCATATACTTTGTAATCTTATTCATTTATTAATAAAAGAATTGATTTTCTTAAAAGGAATTTTATATTATCTACATAGTGCTGTTATATTAAATGTGATAAACCCATAGTTTTGAGCAATGCTTTTAGAATCATGATGGTGATCATGCTAATGAGATCTAAATTCTAGATAGCTCACAAACTAAAATTGTTCCTAATCGTTGGATTACTAAATTGGGGATTAGTGAATCCGAATAGATTAGTACATACGTTGCTTGCTCTTAGGAAGAGGATGATTGATCTCATAATCATTTGTGTGGAGACACTAAAGCAAGTATGTAGGTGCTTATTGGAGAATAAGTTCACTGAACGTGGCTCGCTAAGGAATACCTAATGGAGTTTTACTCGCCTGTCAATAGGAATTCCTATAGTGATAGTTGTACAAGTGATCCTTGGAATTGAGATCATCATAGTATCTTGTGTATGATGAGTTATACTTTGACATGTCCCTTAAGACCTTGTGGGTATATCAAAGGGTATGATGGGGTATAATTAGTTGTACATGGAGATAGGTGAATGATCAACAAAGAATCTACCTCGTCTAGTAAAAGATGTGAATGTCCTATGTGATTCGATAAATGATAACTCAGTAGTCCTTGGCCAAGGCAGAATAAAATTAGAAAGGAGTTTCTAATTTGCATTAATTAGAGTTGTGAATTTGGGAATCGAAATACATATAATTAAATAAAATAAGACTTGACAGTAAATCCATGTCTTATATTTAATTGGGACATTGTATGGTAGAAGGATTGAATTGTACGGTAACTATTTACTCAAAGGTTCTTTTGTGATTAATGTTGAAATTTATATTATCTGGAAAGTCGTTGATCGCTAAGGGGGCTTACCCTTATTATAGAATAAATATTATTTATTTAAATGAATTAAATAGTTTAATTTATTTATTTAAATAAGATTAGAATTGTTCTAATTGATTTATTCACAACCGGTTTAATATGGAGAACCTAAAGGGTCACACCGCAAAAGAAAAATATTTATTTAAGAAGAAAATGGCATAATTGTAATAATAAGTTAAGTGTATTTAATTTACTCTATGGAGATAGAATAAATTAAATAGCTTAATATTTATTATTTAATATTTTGAAAATATTAAATATAAATTAATAAGAGGAGTCTTATTATTATTATTACTTTTTTTTTATTACTATTATTTAATTCCTAATAGGGATTGGGAATTAATTAATAGAAGTACTCTCCCATGGATTCCTAATTGGATTAGGAGTATTATTAATTAAAGGAGTTTAATTATAATACAAACCCTAATCCTAAATAGTTTAGGGAAGGGTTATTCCTACATCTATAAATAAGAGGGGTCTTATCATAAATTAAAGTTACACACTCTTGCATTAGATTGTGGAGAGTACTTACAATTTCTATAGAGATAGAAACTAGGGTTTTGCCAAATACCCAACTTCTTGAATACTTGTTCTTCCTTGGTGGATCACTTCTAGAGGCCAAACACTTGGGTGGCTAACGTTGATCAAAGGAAGGAATCACACCATAGCATTCGAGGAGAACACGAAGGACTAGGAGTTGAACTTGTACCCGAGGAAGCTTTGTTTTACGAGGGTATAATTCTTATTCTCTTTCTCTTTCGTTTATGTCATTAATTGAGCACATAGATTGATCTTGGTGATGGTTTGTATAAAATTTTAAAATATGATTTTATCGCGCTTCCGCTCTATTTATGTAATTTAATTGCATGCTCGCGTTATATACAAACCTAACACAACCAGCAGGTCAAGTCCAATTTGGAAAAAGTAGTCAAGCCGAGTAGAAAAAATTGGAGTCTGAGGTTAGAAGATGCACTTTGGGCCTATAGAACAACTTACAAAACTCCAATAGGTATGTCACCTTACAGGTTAGTGTTTGGAAAACCATGTCATCTACCTGTGGAGTTAGAACACAAGGCTTTTTGGGCAGTTAGACAGTGTAATATAAGCTTAGATTCAGCTGGAATCCATAGGAAGTTGCAGTTGCAGGAGCTAGAGGAATTGAGGAATGATGCATACGAGAGCTCTAAAATTTACAAAGAGAAAACTAAAGCCTTTCATGACAAGAAGATTGCTAGGAAGAACTTTGCTGTTAGACAGAAAGTTCTCCTTTATCATTCAAGGCTAAAATTATTTCTAAGTAAGTTGCGCTCCCGTTGGGTTGGTGTTAGGTTTGTATATAGCGCGAACATGCAATCAAATTACATAAATAGTGCGGAAGCGCGATAAAACGGATTTTAAAATTTTTCATACAAACCATCACCATGATCATCCATGTGCTCAATTATCAATTAAACGAAAAAGATAAAGTATGAGAATCATACCCTTGTAGAACCATGCTTCCACAGGTACGAGATCACTGAAAGTAGTATGCACACAAGCCAATCATATTTGATATGATGTAGCATATACTTTGTAATCTTATTCGTTTGTTAAAGGCATTTTACTTTATCTACATGGTGCTGTTATATTAAATGTGATAAACCCATAGTTTTGAGCAATACTTTTAGAATCATGATGGTGATCATGCTAATGAGATCTAAATTCAAGATAGCTCATAAACTAAAATCGTTCCTAATCGTTGGATTACTAAAAAGGGGATTAGTGAATCCGGATAGATTAGTACATACGTTGCTTGCTCTTATGAAGAGAATGATTGATCTCATAATCATTTGTGTGGAGACACTAAAGCAAGTATGTAGGTGCTTATTAGAGAATAAGTTCACTGAACGTGGCTCGCTAAGGAATACCTAATGGAGTTTTACTCGCCTGTCAATAGGAATTCCTCTAGTGATAGTAGTACAAGTGATCCTTGGACTTGAGATCATCATAGTATCTTGTGTATGATGAGTTTTACTTTGACATGTCCCTTAAGACCTTTAGGGTATATCAAAGGGTATGATTGGGTATAATAAGTTGTACATGGAAATAGGTGAATGATCAACAAAGAATCTACCACTTCTAGTAAAGGAGAGAATGTCCTATGTGATTCGATAAATGACGACTCAGAAGTCTTTGGCCAAAGCAGAATGAAATTAGAAAAGAGTTTCTAATTTGCATTAATCAGAGTTGTGCATTTTAGAATCGAAATACATATAATTAAATAAAATAAGACTTGACAATAATTCCATGTCTTATATTTAATTGGGACATTGTATGGTAGAAGGATTGAATTGTACGGTAACTATGCACTGAAAGGTTCTTTTATGATTAATGTTGAAATCTATATTATCTGGAAAGTCGTTGATCGCTAAGGGGGCTTACCCTTATTGTAGAATAAATATTATTTATTTAAATGAATTAAATAGTTTAATTTATTTATTTAAATAAGATTAGAATTGTTCTAATTGATTTATTCACAACCGGTTTAATATGGAGAACCTAAAGGGTCACACCGCAAAAGAAAAATATTTATTTAAGAAGTTAATGGCATAATTGTAATAATAAGTTAAGTGTATTTAATTTAGTCTATGGAGATAGATTAAATTAAATAGCTTAATATTTATTATTTAATATTTTGGAAATATTAAATATAAAGAAGAGTCTTATTATTATTATTACAATTACTATTATTTAATTCCTAATAGGGATTGGAAATTAATTAATAGAAGTACTCTCTCATGAATTCCTAATTGGATTAGGAGTTCAATTAATTAAAGGAGTTTAATTAAAATAAAAACCCTAATCCTAAATAGTTTAGGAGGGTTCCCTATATCTATAAATAAGAGGAGTCTTATTATGATTTGGGGTTAGACAATTTACATACTCTTCCATGAGAATTGGAGAGAGAGAGTACTTGCAATTTCTATAGAGATAGAAACTAGGGTTTTGCCAACACCCATCTTCTTGAACAAGTATTATTCCTTGGTGGATCACCTCTAGAGGCCAAACACCTGGGTGGCTAACGTTGATCAAAGGAAGGAATTTAATCGGTGGAATTCAAGGAGAACGCGAAGGAATTGGAGGTGAACTTGTACCTGAGGAAGCTAGAATTCTACAAGGGTATAATTCTTATTCTCCATCTCTTTCGTTTAATTAATAATTGTGCATAAAGAAAGATCATGGTGATGGTTTGTATAACATTTTAAAATCTGATTTTATCGCGCTTTCGCTTTATTGATGTAATTTGATTGTATGTTCGCGTTATACAAACCTAACAATCACCTCCAAATCCTTCGTGTTCTCCTTGAATTCCACCGATTAAATTCCTTCTTTTGATCAATGTTAGCCACCCAAGTGTTTGGCCTCTAGAGGTGATCTACCAAGGAATAATAGTTGTTCAAAAAGATGGGTGTTGACAAAACCCTAGTTTCTATCTCTATAGAAATTGCAAGTACTCTCTCTCTCTCCAATTCATATGGAAGAGTGTGTAGTCTAAATCATGATAAGACTCCTCTTAATTATAGATATAGGGAACCCTCCTAAACTATTTAGGATTAGGTTTTTCATTTTAATTAAACTCTTTTAATTAATTAAACTCCTAATCCAATTAGGAATTTATGAGAGAGTACTTCTATTAATTAATTCTCAATCCCTATTACGAATTAAATAATAGTAATTGTAATAATAATAATAAGACTCCTCTTATTAATTTATATTTAATATTTTAAAAATATTGAATAATAAATATTAAGCTATTTAATTTATTCTATCTCCATAGATTAAATTAAATACACTTAACTTATTATTACGATTATGTCATTTACTTCTTAAATAAATATTTTCCTTTTGCGGTGTGACCCTTTAGGTTATCCATATTAAACCGGTTGTGAATAAATCAATTAGAACAATTCTAATGTTATTTAAATAAATAAATTAAACTATTTAATTCATTTAAATAAATAATATTTATTCTACAATAAAGGTAAGCCCCCTTAGCGATCAACGACTTTCAGATAATATAGATTTCAACATTAATCACAAAAGAACCTTTCAATGAATAGTTACTGTATAATTCAATCCTTCTACCATACAATGTCCCAATTAAATATAAGACATGGAGTTACTGTCAAGTCTTATTTTATTTAATTATATGTATTTCGATTCTCAAATGCACAACTCTGATAATGCAAATTAGAAACTCCTTTCTAATTTCATTCTGCTTTGGCCAAAGACTTCTGAGTCACCATTTATCGAATCACATAGGACATTCTCTCCTTTTACTAGAAGTGGTAGATTCTTTGTTGATCATTCACCTATCTCCATGTATAACTTATTATACCCAATCATACCCTTTGATATACCCTAAGGGTCTTAAGAGACATGTCAAAGTATAATTTATCATACACAAGATACTATGATGATCTCAAGTCCAAGGATCACTTGTACTACTATCACTAGAGGAATTCCTATTGACAAGCGAGTAAAACTCTATTAGGTATTCCTTAGCGAGCCACGCTCAGTGTACTTATTCTCCAATAAGCACCTACATACTTGCTTTAGTGTCTCCACACAAATGATTATGAGATCAATCATCCTCTTCCAAAGAGCAAGCAACATATGTACTAATCTATCCGGATTCACTAATCCCCTTTTTAGTAATCCAACGATTAGGAACGATTTTAGTTTGTGAGCTATCTAGAATTTAGATCTCATTAGCATGATCCCCATCATGATTCTAAAAGCATTGCTCAAAATTATGGGTTTATCACATTTAATATAACAGCACCATGTAGATAATTTAAAATGCCTTTAATAACCGAATAAGATTACAAAGTATATGCTACATCATATCAAATATAATTGGCTTGTGTGCATACTACTTTCAATCTCCCACTTGCACTAAAGCCAATCGTCATGGTATCTAATACCCTTCTTCTCTATGTGACGATCATCCTGCTGTTTGGATAAAACTTCAGTAAATGGATATGCAATGTTGTTCTTGAGAATCCACTATCTCTATAGTGACTTATCCTCTTTCAATGATTCCACTAATCAAATGAAAGTGCTGCAACACATGTTTGAATCCAAGATGAGACTTAGGAACTATTCCTAGTTCTGTAATAAACTTTTTCATCCAAACAATCAAACTTGCAGCTTCATTTACAGCTATATACTTTGTTTTTGTCACTAAACTAGCAACTCTTTGCTGTTTGGAACCTTTCCAATTCACTGCAGCACCTTTCAAGGTAACGATTTACCTTAAAGTGGATTTGTTATCGTCTTGGTCAGTTTGAAAAACTTGAGTCTGTTTAGCCCACTAGTTTTAATTCAGACCTACCATGAATCATAATCACATCTTCAGTACCGGTTAAGTACCTAAAGATGTTTATCACTGTCTTACAGTAATCTTCTCCAGAATATGACTGATCAACATCAGGCCTTGTATATTCATTGCATACATGATAGTAACTCATGCGATCTCTCTTTCAATTGGGGACAATTTTAGAGAGATATACTCCATGGCTCATCATCATGATACCTCTCTTGGAGTTTGGCATGCTAAACGCCTTTAGCATCGAATGAATATACGTTCATTGGGTCAAGCCGAACATCCTTTTAAAATTATCTATATAGATTTATATCCCCAATTTATAGGATGCTCCTCCCAAGTTATTCATGGAGGAATGTTTAGACAATTTTATCTTTACTGATTGTAGCATTGGTGTGTCATTCCTTATCAGTAATATATCAACATATAATACTAGGAATGTCACAGTGCTCCCACTGACCTTTTGTACACACTAGGTTCATTCTCGTTTTTGATAAAATCAAACTCTTTTGATTGTCTCATCAAAATGAATGTTCCATCTTTGAGAAGCTTGCCTAAATCCATAAATGGATCGTTGCAGCTTATATACATGATTTGCTTTAACCTTTGAAACAAATTCCTCTGGCTGTATCATACATACATTCTCCTCAAGTCTTCATTGAGGAAGGACGTCTCCACATCCATTTTTCCAGATTTCGTAATAAGCTGTAATCATAAGCAAAATCCAAATGGACTTGAGCATTACCGGTAATAAGGTTTTATTACAGTCAACTCCTTGACTTGAAAAACCTTTTAAACAGGTCTGGTCTTATAGGTCTCCACCTTGCCATTTGCCCCAGTCTTTCTCTTAAAGACCCATATACACATTCTAGGCACTATGCCCTTTTGTGGAGTAACCAGAGTCTATACTTGGTTCTCTTACATGGAGTCCATTCTGGATTTCATGGTCATCTGCCATTTCTTTGAGTGTCTACTACTCATAGCCTCATCGTATATAACTGGATCATCATCCTCTATGATGCGTACCTCATCATCATCCTCTATGATGAATCCATACCTCCCAGGTATCTTCGGTACTCTTCCAGATTTACGATTCGGTTGTGGTACAATAGGTCTATCTATAGGTTCCTCGGTTCGACTTAAAGTGCTTTGTGATTCTTGAACTCTTTCAAGATCTATTACCCTCCCACTAGCTCCTTCAATGATAAACACCTTTATCTAAGAAGGCAGCGTGTAGGATTATAGTAATAATACCCTAAACTTTCTTTAGGATATACTATAAGTCTGCACTTGTCAGATTTTGTCCCAAACTTATCTTTAAAACCTTTTCACATAAGCTGGACAACTCCTTATCTTAACATACTTAAGATTAGGAATCCTCCCTATCCATAACTTTTATGGAGTCTTGGGGCCGGATTTTGAGATTACCTTATTTTGTAGATATGCAGCCATTTCTAGAGCATAACCCTAGATGGATACTAGAATGTCGGTAAAAATCATCATGGACTGCACCATGTCCAACAAGGTACATTTTCTCCTTTTAGATACACCAATCAATTATTGCGTATCAGGAGGTGTCCATTATGAGAAAATACCATTTTGAGATGATCTAGAAACTCATTGCACAAGTATTCTTTCCTCGATCTAATCAAAGAATCTTAATACTTTGTCAATTTGTTTCACTTCTAAATTCTTTGAACCTTTCAAATGATTCAGACTTGTATTTCATCAAATACACATATTCAACTCTTTGAATGATCATCTCCTTTTTCTTTTACTAGTTTGTTCAATTTCCAAAAATTATTTTTCATGTAAGTCAAGTTTACAAAGTCCATCAAGTGATCTTCCACTTTCAAACAAAACATTATCATTATAAATAGAACAACAATTGTTCTTAAATATAATACCAGAACCTTCCTTGTCCAACAACGGAAGTTCTAATATTTCCAATGAAAACTGGAACATAATAACAACTTATTAACTTAATAGACTTACCCGTAGGCAATGCTAAACTATAAGTTCCTATGGTTAATGCAACAACCTTTGCTCCATTCCCACACATAAGATTACTTACTCTTTGTTTAGCTTTCTACTTCTGCTTAGTCTCTGCATTGGATTGCATATGTGAGAACTACAGCCGGTATCCAATACCCAAATAGAACCTTGACTTACAGAAAAAAATTTATTTTTAATCATGAACAAACTTATATCTGTAACCGAAATTTCACTAAGCTTCTTCTGGTTAGCCTCTGTAAGATTTTCCTTACAGTTTCTTTTCTAGTATCCTGGCTTATTGCAGTGGAAGCAAACTCCTTTGCTATCTGCATCAGTCTTTTTCTTATTGTCCTTTGTTTTTGCCTTTCCATTTACCTTCTATGAATTGTTCTTCTTTTCAGAAGATCCTTTGGCCCTCTTCCGCTACCTGGAAGAATCATCTACCAGTAAGACTTGGTCTTTCTTGGTTGGAAAGTGACTCTTTACAGTTTTCAACGTGTTTAAGCAACTCAGGCAGGCTGATATATAGCTTGTTCATGTGGAAATTCACAACAATTTGTGAGAAAGAATCCGGAAGTGATTGCAAGATCAAATCTTGGATCAACTCTCCATCCATTAAAACCCAGTTGTCCTAATTGTTCAATCAGATTGATCATTTTGAGGACATTTGTCTATACCGTAGTGCCATCGGTTATTCTATATCAGAAGAGCTCCTTAGATATCTGATATCTAATAGTCCTACTTTCCTCACCTTCAACTCTTTGAAGGTGCATGAGTATAGTAGGAGCATCCATAGTTTTATGCTGACGCTGAAGCTCGTTACTCATGGATGCGAGCATGATGCATTGAGCCAACTGTGCATCATCTTGCCACTTTCTAAAAGTAGCAATCTCTTCCTCAGAGGCATTGTCTGCAACCATTGCAGGGATAAGCATATTAAGGACATAAGATAGTTTTTCAGCCTTGAGAACTATTCTCAAAATTCTTAACTAGTTCGTGTAATTCGGTCTGGTTAATTAGCATCTAATATGCTATGCAGTGATAGTGAATTAGACATCGTAAAATTCTATAAATGAATTTATAGTTTAACAACATTTCAACATACATTCATTTATTAAATAATTACTAAAATAAATTAGGTCTTTAATTTAAATTGGTACTTCCCACTATTTTTATCAAACTATATTACCCTCCCTATATCGTTCGACATATCTAATTAAAGATCTGCTAGTGAGAATAAGGGTCCCATTTCAAATGTATATAGCCTTGTGGTGACACAACAAACGATATATAAATAAATAGATAGACAACTATTGTCAATTACATCACTGTGTAACTCCTTGTTATTTTTGCCTCTTAGATTACTTTGATTAAGTGGTGACACATCCGAATCAAAATTATCCAAGTTAAGTCTAACCTAGCACTTCCATATATTCGAAAGAAAAACACTGTCCTTGTGGTGACACAACAAAAGAACATCGTTCAGTCTATGTATAAGCATCAAATGTGATAATGCAACATCTTAAATATTTAATACTTGCCTTGTGGTGACACAACAAACTCATATTAAATATTTGATACTCTATTGCTTTACCATGCTAGAAGGCGACGTTCGATATTCCAAATATCTTTGAACGCTTAGGATTTAATATAATTTCTTTGAGGGGTTTGTTATTATTTGTCTCATCTTGTTTAGCGCGCATGCATATATATATATACATATATATAATACGCGTCATATTATTTAACATGCAAAACATGTTGTATAATATATAATATATACATAGTAAGCATGCACATATAGAATACTATATTCTACCCGGATTGATTATGGACTTTTATTCTAGTTTGGTTCACTAGAGCCACCAAGTGAACCAAAAGGTCAAACTTAGGGTGCAAGAATAAAATTTAAATATAACTATTACATTTAAACCCGGGCTCCATTACAAACGGGTCTTCAAGCGCTCTTTGCTCCTTGCTCTCTCCAATTCTTCAAAAAATTAATTCTAACTAGTCCTATTACAAAAAAACTATTTACAATAAATAGAAACCTTGATCAGCAATCAAGGGAAAGTACATAGGAGGGAGATAGAATTTACATTAAGAAAAATTAGAGAAGACGAGGTACGCAGACCCCATTTATAAAAACCCATTCATTCAAGCATCCACTAAAATAAATCCAATCACACATTGGTCAGTAGTCCATAATCAATCCCTATTTATTATCATACATATCTCCATATGTATCAATAAATAACATCCATCTCATTAATAATAAAATCATTCCATATATACATTGATATCAATTAATGGGCAATTAAAAGTTTACTAGAAATCCAATTTTGAAACAAAAAATAAACTCCTTTATTTTGAACAAAATTTAAATCATAATAAACTTATTTATTTTATTTTATCCAATTTTGAATAAAAATAAACTCCTTTATTTTTAATCAAATTTCAAATCAAAATAAACTCTTTTATTTTAATTAACATGAAATCCAATTTCAAGTTCAAAACAAACTTTTTTATTTTAACTTAAAATTGTTGGAAAATAAAATATGTTGAATCCTATTCCTTATCAAAATAAACATCTTTATTTTTAAGGAAACATGGAATCTTATTCCATATGTGAATAAACTCTTTTATTCTAGGAAACATGGAATCCTATTCCATATGTGAATAAACTCCTTTATTCTAAATTTATATCAATTAAATAAACTATTTATTTTAATTAAAGAATAAATTATTTTTCGGATTCTACCGTCCGGCACAGCTGCGCCCAGAATGAACTGGGAACTGGCGCAGCTGCGCTGAACCCCAGAAACGCCTTTCTGGGTTTGGGCGCAACTGCGCTCCAGAATGAACTGGAGCCGGCTTTCACCCTTGTAGAAACATGATTCGACAGGTACGAGTTCACCTCCAAATCCTTCGCGTTCTCCTTGAATTCCACCGATTAAATTTCTTCCTTTGATCAATGTTAGCCACCCAAGTGTTTGGCCTCTAGAGATGATCCACCAAGGAATAATAATTGTTCAAGAAGATAGGTGTTGGCAAAACCCTAGTTTCTATCTCTATAGAAATTGTAAGTACTCTCTCTCTCCAATTCATATGGAAAATGTGTAACTGTCTGACCCTAAATCATGATAAGACTCGTCTTATTTATAGATATAGGGAACCCTCCTAAATTATTTAGGATTAGGTTTTTCATTTTAATTAAACTCCTTTAATTAATTAAACTCCTAATCCAATTAGGAATTTATGAGAGATTACTTCTATTAATTAATTCTCAATCCCTATTACGAATTAAATAATAGTAATTGTAATAATAATAATAAGACTCCTCTTATTAATTTATATTTAATATTTTCAAAATATTAAATAATAAATATTAAGCTATTTAATTTATTCTATCTCCATAGATTAAATTAAATACACTTAACTTATTATTACGATTATGCCATTTACTTCTTAAATAAATATTTTCCTTTTGCGGTGTGACCTTTTAGGTTCACCATATTAAATCGGTTGTGAATAAATCAATTAGAACAATTCTAATCTTATTTAAATAAATAAATTAAACTATTTAATTCATTTAAATAAATAATATTTATTTTACAATAAGGGTAAGCCCCCTTAGCGATCAACGATTTTCCAAATAATATAGATTTCAACATTAATTACAAAAGAACCTTTCAGTGAATAGTTACCGTACAATTCAATCCTTCTACCATACAATGTCCCAATTAAATATAAGACATGGAATTACTGTCAAGTCTTATTTTATTTAATTATATGTATTTCGATTCTCAAATGCACAACTCTGATAATGTAAATTAGAAACTCCTTTCTAATTTCATTCTGCTTTGGCCAAAGACTTCTGAGTCGTCATTTATCGAATCACAAAGAACATTCTCTCCTTTTACTAGAAGTGGTAGATTCTTTGTTGATCATTCACCTATCTCCATGTATAACTTATTATACCCAATCATACCCTTTGATATACCCTAAGGGTCTTAAGGGACATGTCAAAGTATAACTTATCATACACAAGATACTATGATGATCTCAAGTCCAAGGATCACTTGTACTACTATCACTAGAGGAATTCCTATTGACAGGCGAGTAAAACTCCATTAGGTATTCTTTAGCGAGCCACGTTCAGTGTACTTATTCTCCAATAAGCACCTACATACTTGCTTTAGTATCTCCACACAAATGATTATGAGATCAATAATCCTCTTCCAAAGAGCAAGCAACGTATGTACTAATCTATCCGGATTCACTAATCCCTTTTTTAGTAATCCAACGATTAGGAACGATTTTTGTTTGTGAGCTATCTAGAATTTAGATCTTATTAGCATGATCCCCATCATGATTCTAAAAGCATTGCTCAAAACTATGGGTTTATCACATTTAATATAACAACACCATGTAGATAATGTAAAATGCCTTTAATAACCGAATAAGATTACAAAGTATATGGTACATCATATCAAATATGATTGGCTTGTGTGCATACTACTTTCAGTTGGACCTTTTATTATTACTGACATTTTTAATCATGGTGCAGTGGAAATTTAAAGTCTAAGTACATGGAAGATTTTTAAAGTGAATGGTCACAGGCTCAAACCCTTCTATGAAGGATATCAAGTAGAGAATATTGAGTTGCTGGATTTGGTGGACCCAGTTTATGAAGATTGAGAGGTTTGATGTCGAGCCAATGACAATAAATAGAGGCGCTGCTTGGGAGGCAACCCAAGGGGAGTTCATTTCCTTTTTTTTTTGCATATATATTTTGGTTATGTTGTTTACTTTTCTTTGCATTTTACTTTACATTAGGGATAATGTAAGTTTTAAGTGTGGGGGAAGGATTTAAGGTGTTTTAAAAATTTTGTCTAGTTTGTTTTTGTTATTTTGAATTTTGAATTTTAAATTTTGAATTTTGAATTTTGAATTTTGAATTTTGAATTTTGAATTTTGTGGGTATATTCGACAAAACTCGTCCACTCAGGGCAACCTTAGGGTTTAAAGGCTTGTTGCACATGCTAAGTCCAATCGTGTTTATACGAAAATGGGGTAGTTTTTTTAAATAGTCACTTGAGCAATGAGTTAATTTGGATTTTGATTTTTGACCAATGATAAAATTTTGTTTCTCTTTGAATTTGGTTTTCTTTGTTGATTTTTACTTTATTTGAGACCCTTCAATTTTGAGCACTTGTCCATTTGATCGACTTAATTTTAACTTGGAAAGGATTATTTATTTATTTATGTATTTCGATTGAATGTCGAGGGGAGAAATTCTTGAACTCTATCATTTGTTTGATCATAACTTGAAGTAAACATGAGGTTTTATTTAAGAAAGGGAAAATAATTTAGGCAAAGGTTTGATTTTTGATTTAACAATAAAAAAAAGAAGAAAAAGAAAAATTATGATTCATGTGGTGAGTTGAGATGGAGCGTAAAACGCACTCATTCATAAACACGTGGCATGCGAGATGGAGCGTAAAACGCACTCGCTGGTAAGACGGAGCATAAAATGCACTTACCGAAGCAAGAAAAAACCTCTTGATCCTCTGTTGTTATTTGCTTATGTTAACTGAGAGTAGTGTAAAAATAGGTGTTTAGAGTTTTTCTTTCTCCTTCAAGGCTTTGATTTCATAAATTTTTCTGAGTTTTAATTGGTTTTATACATGTGGATTCACACACGCACGAATGGTTAAGAGCAGAGTAAGATTGATAAGTAAGCTTGAATTTTAGATGAAGCACTGTTTTGAAGTTTTTCAAGAGTTACTGTTTTGAATCTTTGAGGTCAATGTTGAAGTTCATTTTAATTTGTGGCTCAAGGTTGTCAAGTTTGATTAGTTGAATTTTTTGTTATAGTTTATTTTTGTTCTGCCCGAGGACGTGCAAAAGATAAGTGTGGGGAAATTTGATAAGTATAAAATATGTTATATTTTTATCTCTTAATGTCTAGTCTTTTATACTTATTTGGCACCTAAATGTACTCACTATTCTTATATTTTGATTTAGGTTGCAAATAGAGCCATTAAATGAAAATTGAGTTATTTTCGCACTTTTGGAATATTTTGAAATCAGTCCGTCTGCTTGAGGCCCAATTTTATCCTTGTTCAGGCCTTAATCTCTCAAAGCTCAAAGAAGGAAAGTTGTAAATCTATTTCTTAGCTTTTCGGATCATCTTGAAACGCCTAAATCGAAGCTCGAATGAGAGAGTTATGGCTGATTTTCCAACAGATGTCGAAGCTATAAATTCCAGAAAATTTCTCGGTTGGACAGATTGACCTCTGGAGCTTCGTTTGTGATTTGAATGGTGTTAGAATTTCCAAATGAGAATGTGGTCTTCTTGAAGTTTTTAGTGGACTTCTCAAGCTTTCCGGAATAGTATGGTGAGCAAAAATCCGAGTTCATTTGGACCTCCAAATAGTGTGACAAAGTAAACTGATCTGAATCCCGCCTAGACTGGAATCCTATTCGGACCAGTTAGAGTATTTGGGCCATAACTTGAGCTTCCCAACTCCAAATCAGTTGATTCAAAGGCCCAAATTCATTATAAAAAATAGGGCTACAACTTTTGTTCTTTTCCCAAGTCTAAAATCGGTGGTCTGCTGATTCAAAATTGGCTTACAAGGTGCTGATTAGTTTAGTTGTTAGATTTGGACTATTTGTGCATCACATGAGCACGTTTTTTGGTGGCTTCTTCCTTGGTTGGCTGATGCATATGAGTAGATTGTGTGGTGCCCCCAAATCTGAGTACTTGAAACCCGTATTTGGTACATCACGATACCATTTCTTTGAGCTGTTTAATATATTACAAACTTAATGTTTATATCAGAGTTGTCTATTCCCCAGGTATGACAACCTTTAATTATATTCCTTACATGTTACATAATATATATGATCACAATACAAAAGACTAATTATTACAGATAACACCATACAACTTATTCCTTCAGCTTTCCCTTTCCCTTGTCCTTGCCAGAGCCTTCTGGTCGATCACACTTAGCTGAAAACATTTAAGTCAAAGCAAGAATGAGCATTCAATTGGTCAGCAAGTAATAACAATTATAATAATGCGCTGAAGAAGTAAATATTTTTTTGTGGGCTACTTCTACCACGAATCAATAGTGGTGAAGTCATTTGAAACCATTCTTAACAACATATCAAATCATTGTAAGATTTTTGAAACAACGGAGTGACTTTTGAATACTGAGTGGTCAAAAGACCATGAACTATCATTTTCATTTTTGAAAAGGTTTAAACAGAAATTCATCTGTAAACCGTCTGGTCTTACGAACACGGAGGATGATCAGTCCCGTTGTGCCCTGTATTGATCAACACTATAGAATACATCACCGCCATTGGCGCATAAAAATTAAATCACCGCTATTAGCGCATAAATATTTCCCATTTAGGGTTGTTCATACTCAGTCTGGAGTCCTAACTAAAATAATTTAGTTGGACGACTTTATCATAACCAATAATATTCGACAAATACTTTTCAAACCGTGTCTAGCTGGGACAACCATGCTCTACCAGTTTTATTTGGTACGCATTATAGTTCATCAGTTCCTAAAAACTAAGCCAGAGAGAACACAGAGAGAATTTTGAGAGGACTTGAGAATTAATAGAAGGATTTATCTCATCATCTTGCTTAATCCAGACTACTAATCAAGGTAATTCTTTAAATCCAAGCTTTAATTATGTTTTTAAATTTTTTCCATGAACGTACGTTTTTGAGTTCTCTGATAATTGAACTCAATGTGTAAATTGTTTAGAAGTTGTTTATAATCGTTTAAATGCATGTATAGTCTACTATATAATGTTTATAAATTGTTTAATTAAGTTAATTCGTGAGATTATGCTTTAAATTGATGTTCTGAAATTACAGAGAAGTAAAGTATGAATATGGCTTGAATGTATGAAAATTTATGCTTGAACATGTTAATTGGTAAATTGATGGTTGATTATGTTTATGCATGTGAAAACGAAAAGAACGAAAGTTAAACGGATTGAATTGGTTAAGAAACGAATTCACAGTGATTGATTACGCTAACTATATGAAAATACGAACATAAAGTATAAACAGTGAATTTTTAATCTTTAAATTGGTTTTTTAGGTTGCTTCTGATGTTAAAATCATTATGTATATAATGGGTTTTGGTTTTATAACACATATGATGAATGGGTAGTAATTAAATTATCGATTGAATGAAAAATATTAGTCAAATTTGGCATTTTCGGTGTTCTTCGCGAACTGCAGGAGTTGGGTTTCGGGTCCACCGCCCCGGCGGTGAAATTACACTAGGAAATGTTGCCCCGGCGGTGTCCCCGCCCCGGCGGTATAATTGTATTGGAATTGCCGCCCCGGCGGTACGCTCGCCCCGGAGGTAGGCTCGTCCCGACGGTAGAATTGTACTATGTTTCCCGCACCGGCAGGAATTTTGTGAAGAAATCTACCGCCTCGGCGATGATGCAGGAAATGAAATTTTTTCTTCTTTCTTTGTGGTCATGTTATGTTATCCTAGACATTTTTAAAGCTTAGAATAATGTATTAAAAAAATACTAAAATATTGTGATGGATGGTAGCATATACCCATTGATTATCAAATGACAATTGAGATATTAAACTGAAATTGGATGAGAATGAATCCTGAAGTGATCATAATATTGTAACTAATCATTGTTATTGCTTATAAACGGAACATGTAGGTTGTTTAAGGAACATGAATTTTAATTTATAATCTACGCACAAGACAAGTTTCTTAACTCTACTTTTCATTGATCAAGTTCTAAAACCCTATCTCTCTTTTATGCAAGTTTCTATATTCTACTTCATATTGATTAAGTTCTTTACCATAATTCATTCAAGTTCCTGAATTCAAATGTGTTATTCTGATTCCTTTTAAGTAATAGTTGAGTTATACAGAGTTTATTCGATTGTATGCCTTTGAGATTCAGTCTTTTGTTCTTGAATACCTTTCAAATGAAATTATTGAATCTTGATTGACTAGCGAACCCTTATTGATTCGACTGTCCATAGTTGATGAGCGTTCTAAATTCTAGAAATGTTATTGAAGTAAATCCAAACTAAACTTCCTTTGGTGCGGACTCTGATGTCAAACTGAGATGAACAACCCTTTTATAAGGGATTATTTTACGGGTTAGAATGTAGATGTTGTGCACATACATGGTACAAAGGGTTGATCCCCCTAAGTACGAGAAGTAAGGTCCATATAGTCTTATGACTGTTAAAGGTTTAAAGTAGAAATACTTGATAACCTATGACATAGTTCGTGGTCTTGTGACCCTCAGATTCTTGTTTTCAAATCTTGATTCAAAAGCCGAGTATTCGATTATCCGATATCCATTGATTATTCGCATGTTATTATTATTTTTATTGTGTTATTTGCTGGGCAATTGTTGCTCACTCTTGCATAATAACATTACAGCTAAAGTTGAAATAGTTGATGAGTCATCCACTAGTAAGGGTAAAGGCAAAGCAAACAAGTGATGAAGACTTGTTAAATTTGTTTGAATGATGTTTATGTAATAGACTTATGTTATGTTTTCGCATTGATGTTTTATTAAGGTTAGATGACCTTGGATTTATTTGTTAAAGATATTGTAACCCTTTAATGGAAGATTTCTATTTTTATTAAGAATTCTCGTTTATATTTGAATGGGTAGTTAGATGTGATGAGATTTATTTGGACAGTGAACACCAAATCCTGTGGAAATTAAGTACCTGGATTTGGGGGTGTCACTGGTTGGTATCAGAGCTGTAGGTTATGAACCTTAGGTGAGAAAATCTTAGGGTAGTAGCCTTTTTAGGAGATAGAGAACATAGTGGTGATAAACTGTTATCGAGTTCTAAGGAATGAATTAAGGAATTCATTAAAGATAGTAAAAGACTTTATGTGTTATGTGCTTATGTGTTAACAACCTATGTGCTGTGACTAGTACCGAGTATTAACTAAAACTTAAACTTTGTTGTCAGGATGTCGGATGTTGGAGGATTCAGTCAGCCTAGGGAGGTTGAGCCCCGAGTGGCTGGAGAGGAGGAGCCCCGTGATATCCATGTCATCCGGGAGCGGTTAATACAGAGAGAGCCATCTCCATTGATCATTGTTGTGGGTCAGGAGCATGAGCCTGAGTTTGATTCATAGGAGGATTCTAAGGAGGTAGAGGTAGAGGCTGAGGAGGATTGCGAGGATCCCGAGGAGGTACCCCTTACCTCTATCGATTTTGAGATGTACGATGCATTGTATGACCGTACCATAGAGTTACAAGATAGAGTCAGAGACTTGGACGGACTGGCAAATAGACGCCAGACTATTATAGACCAGAAGAATGAGAAGATTGAGGATTTGGATATACGTCTTGGAGACGTGGAATGGAAACTAGTTCAGGCAGAGAGTCAAAAGAAAGACTTGTTAGCTGAGAATGAGAAGATGAAACTTAAAATCGAGAAATTGAAGGATAACCTGAGTGAGGAGTCAGCGGAACGTGCTAGAGCAGAGGATGCTTGGATGAATACCGCTCGACGTGCAAAAATTTTTGAAGAAGGCGAACGGGTAAAGAAAGCTAAGATTGAGGAGACAGACTACACTTTTCAGACAGTGAATGATAGGGCCCAAGATCGAGTTCTCAACTATCCAGTTCAGTTCGAGGACTTGCCATGGTACATGTTGGATCGCAGGACGATGTTCTGTATCATAGAGGAAGAACGCAGGAAGGCGGTTCGACGCTTTAGTAGGCTGTGATAGGAGAAGTATTGAAGTATATGTGTAAATATTTATGGTAGCTAGTAATGTAAATTCCAGCGCGATTATACATAATGGAATATGACTATTAAATCCTAAATATTGTTTGATCTCGGGATAATTGATGTAAATAGCAGTGATGCTATCTTTTTATGTTTAAGACTTTTGAATGAATGAAATATCAAAATTTATTTGAAGATGTTATGTGTTATGTGTTAAATCTGAATTGTTTGAGTTAAGTATTAAACACTTCAGAAATTGAGTGATGATTTAATAAGCGCATATTCTTAAATAGAAAATGCCGCCAAGACGCCAACCACGTCAACAAGCTCAAGAAAGCTCTACTAATAATAACAACAACGACGCCAATGCTAATCCTGTACAGCAGTTGGTGAACCTTTTGGCTGGAGCACTTGCGAATCAGCTGCAAGCTCCACTAGTTATGTCATTTAAGGATTTCAAAGCGGTAGGACCGCCAGAGTTTAGGGGTTCCTTGAACCTGATCGAAGCCCAAACCTGGGTGATGGAAATGGAGAAAGTATTTGACGTTGCTAGGGTTAGTGATGACCAAAAGACTGCCTTTGCAACGTTCATGCTTAAGTCAGAGGCCAGCTACTGGTGGCAAGCGAATAAGATTCGAGGAGGTCAGGGTGTAATCACATGGGATAGGTTTAAGGAGATGTTCTTTGAGATGTACTTTCCGATAAGCTCGCATAATCAGATGGAGATTCAATTCCTGGAGATAAAATAGGGTACCATAACTGTACCGGAGTACACAGTGAAGTTTAACGAGTTGGCTAGGTTCGCAACATACCAAATGAACACCGATGAGAGGAAGGCGAGGAGATTCGAACAGGGATTGAAGCCGTGGTTGTACAACAAGGTGTCAATGTTCCAATTGAACACTTTTGTCGGAGTTTTGGAAAAGGCGAATATCGCAGAAGGTGGGAGCGCTGCTCTGACTAAGTATAACCAGGAGCAGAAGAAGAAGAAGGGTGAAAATGAGAATAACAAAGCGAGTGGTAGTAGCAGTGGTGGTCACAATCAGATGAGGAAGTGGAATGACAATGGATCTGCTGGAAGTCAACAGGGAGGTCAGAAGAAGAAAGTGGAAGCATGTGTTACATGCGGGAAGAATCATGTGGGGATATGCCTGAAGGGGAAGAAGCTGTGCTACAATTGTGGTCAGGAGGGCCACATAGCACCGAATTGTCCGAATCCCAAGAAGGGTGCTTGTTTCACTTGCGGATCAAAGGACCATCTGGCTAGGGATTGTCCCAAGAAGGCAGCATGAGGAACAGAAATAGGAGGAAATAATGGAAACAGTGGTGGAGCATGTTAACCATAATCGGATCAGCACCAACAAACCGACTTACCGCCAGGACTTTCAACATGACCGTGCAAGATGCCGTGCAGTCTCGCGATGTGGTGTCAGGTATCATTCTGATCAATAATATAGATGCTTATGTATTGTTTGATTCGGGTGCTACTTGTTCATTTATATCCGATGACTTTGCTAAGAATTTAGAGTTACCTAAGGAGGAATTAGATTACCCTTTGAACATAGAAATTGCGAATAGGGAGTTAATTCCTGTTAGGTACGTTCACAAGAACTGTAGAGTGAACATTAAGGGAAATGTGATGACTGTAGATCTTATCCCAATCAAACTTGGGGAATTTGACGTTATTTTGGGAATGGATTGGCTATTCAATTATGAGGCGATAATTGATTGCCAAAAGAAACGTATTAACCTTATGACTCCGTCAAAGGTGGTATTTTACGGCAGCAAGTCGCCTAGGCAAGCGAGTTATCTGACGATGATGCAGGCCAGAAAGTTGTTAAGACAAGGCTGTGTGGGATACTTAGCCTACATAGTCGATACTCAAAAAAAGAGTCCGAAATTAGAAGAGATACCTGTCGTAAGGGACTTTGTAGACGTCTTTTCAGATGATTTGCCAGGACTTCCGCCATATAGGGAAGTTGAATTCGTAATTGATTTGGCACCAAGAACTGCCCCGATATCAAAAGCTCCGTACTGTATGGCTCCAATAGAGATGAAAGAATTGATGGTACAACTGCAAGAACTTTTATATAAGAAGTATATTCAGCCGAGCGTATCGCCGTGGGGAGCGCCGGTATTATTTGTCAAGAAGAAGGACGGATCGATGCGACTTTGCATTGATTATAGAGAGTTGAATAAGGTCACGATTAAAAATAAATATCCGTTGCCAAGAATCGATGACTTGTTTGATCAATTGAAAGGAGCTAGATATTTCTCGAAGATAGATTTGAGGAGTGGTTATCATCAGTTGAAGGTGAGGAAGGAAGATGTACCGAAGACAACGTTCAGGACTCGTTATGGTCATTACGAGTTTCTGGTGATGTCATTTGGTCTAACGAATGCTCCTGCGGCATTCATGGACCTAATGAACAGGGTGTTTAAGCCGTTTTTGGACACGTTTGTAGTAGTATTCATCGATAATATTCTAATTTATTCCAAAACCAAAGAAGAGCATGTAGAACATTTAAAGGCGACATTAGAAGCGTTAAGAAGAGAGAAGTTGTACACTAAGTTTACAAAGTGTGAATTCTGGATAGAGCGGGTACAATTTCTTGGACATGTGATTGACAAAGATGGGATTTCGGTGGATCCGTCAAAGGTTGAAGCAGTGCTTAACTGGGATCAGCCGAAAACACCATCGGAAGTAAGGAGTTTTCTAGGATTGCCAGGTTATTATAGAAGATTCATTCAGGATTTTTTCAAAATTGCGACTCCGATAACGAATTTGACTAGGAAAGCGGTGAAGTTCGTTTGGACGGAAAAATGTGAGGAAAGTTTTCAAGAATTAAAGAAAAGGTTGAGTACGGCACCTGTATTGTCCCTACCGGATAGCACAGGAAATTTGTGGTGTTCAGTGATGCGTCGCATAATGGCCTAGTCTGTGTGCTTATGCAGAATGGTAAGGTCATTGTGTATGCGTCACGACAATTAAAAGACTACGAGAAGGGGTATCCGACCCACGATTTAGAATTGGCCGCGGTAGTGTTTACTTTGAAGATCTGGAGGCACTATCTTTACGGGGAGAAGTGTGAAATATATACGGACCACAAGAGTCTGAAATATATTTTTACATAGAAGGATCTGAACATGCGACAGAGGAGATGGTTGGAATTGATAAAAGATTACGACTGCGAGATTTTATACCATCCGGGTAAAGCGAACGTTGTGGCCGACGCCTTAAGTAGGAAGGGTCGGGAGAAACTATCTATGTTAACTGCTTAGGAGGAGCTAATTACAGCAATGACAAAACTGGAGTCAGAGGTGAAATATCCGGAGGAGTCTGACGAGAAATTATTTCAATTGAGAACCGGTTCAACTTTGGTAGAAAAGTTTAAGGAAGCACAAATTCAGGACGAAGAATGTGAGAAAATCAGGATAAGAGTATCTGAAGGTGATGAAGTGAAATTCAAAGTTGATAATGAAGGATTATTGAGATTCGAGGGAAGAATTTGGGTTCTGCCATTACCAGAGATTAAGGAGGAAATTTTGAGCGAGGCTCATAATTCTAGATATTCGATTCATCCGGGGAAGTACGAAGATGTACCAGTAGCTTTGACCACATTTCTGGTGGCCGAATATAAGAGGGATGTTGCCGATTGTGTAGCCAAGTGCTTGACATGTCAGAAAGTTAAAGCAGAACATCAGAGACCAAGCGGGTTACTACAACCGTTAGAAATCCCAGAATAGAAATGGGAGCATATCACAAGGGATTTTGTAGTAGGTCTTCCGACGACTCAAAAAGGTTTCGACGCAGTATGGGTTATCGTAGACCGACTGACGAAATCAGCACATTTCTTACCCATCAAGATCAGATTCAACTTAGATCAGTTAGCGAAATCGCATGTAAAAGAGATCGTTTCGAGGCACGGTGTTCCAGTATCTATTGTCTCAGATAGGGATCCGCGCTTCACATCAAACTTATGGAAACAACTACAAGAATGCATGGGAATACAGTTACGTATGAGTACGACATATCATCCACAGACCGACGGACAGAGTGAAAGAACGATTCAGACACTAGAAGATATGTTAAGAGCTTGTGTCATGGATTTCAAAGGAAATTGGGACGATCATCTACCATTGGTGGAATTTGCTTACAATAACAGTTACCACGCAAGTATTGGCATGCCGCCTTACGAAGCGTTGTACGGCAGAAAGTGTAGAATTCCATTATGCTGGGATGAAGTTGGAGAATGTCAATTGCTAGGACCATAACTGGTACAACAGACTGCAGAAATCGTCAAAGTAATCAGGGCGAGATTGATAGCTACTCAGGATAGACAAAAGAAATATGTCGATCAACACTGCAAGAATCGAGAGTTTGAATCTGATAGCTATGTTTTCTTGAAAGTATCTCCCTGGAAGGGGAAGATTCGTTTTGGTAAGAAGGAAAAACTGAACCCGAGGTTCATTGGACCCTTTGAAGTGTTACGAAGAGTTGGAGAAGTCGCGTTTGAAGTAGCCTTACCTCCGACATTAGAACACATCTACAATATTTTTCATGTCTCGGTGTTACGACCATACAAACCCGATTACAAGCATGTTATAGAATATGAACCCCTGCAAGTTGAAAAAGATTTATCTTACGAAGAAGAGCATGTTAAGATAGTTGACAGGAAAGAGCAAGTACTTAGAAATAAAATTATACCTTATGTTAAGGTGATCTGGAGGAACCACAATGCTGAAGAAGCTACGTGGGAACTCGAAGATCAGATGATGAGAAATTATCCTCAACTATTTACTTAGTCTATGTATAGCGATTCCGGGGACAAAATCTTTGCAAGGGGGGAGAATGTAACGGGACGAGTTAATTGAGTCGTGATTCTGGAGACAGAATCCTTTAAAGAAGGGGGAAAGATGTGACGAACGAGATTTTTGTAATTTAATTTAAATATTTATTGAATTAAATAAATATTTTCGATGATTTAATTATTGAATTAAATAATTAATTGATGAATTTGTGATAGATTAATTTAATTATATGTGTTACATTAGTTAAATTAATGTGAAGAATTTTTATATTCAAAGTATGTATCTAATTGAACTTATTTGATTAAATGAATTATTTAAATAAGCATAATGTTATTCTAATTAATTTAATAATTAGCTAGAGATTTAATGATTTGTCATAATTAATAAAGGAGAATTTTAATTATGTGACTATTTGATTTAATGTAGAATTATCCTATTTTATTTAATTGATTTAAATGAGATTATTTAGTTAATTAAAAATGTGACATGAAACTATATTATAAGCAATTTGTTAAAATAAACCAAAAGAAGAGCTTTAATAGGCAAACCAAACGAAGTCTTAGTGGGGGTTGGAGTCAGTTAACCCATTATGGGATTAACTGACAACCATGCTCTGCCAGTTTTATTTGGTACGCATTATAGTTCACCAGTTCCTAAAAACTAAGCCAGAGAGAACACAGAGAGAATTTTGAGAGGACTTGAGAATTGAGAGAAGGATTTATCTCATCATCTTGCTTAATCCAGACTACTAATCAAGGTAATTCTTTAAATCCAAGCTTTAATTATGTTTTTAAATTTCTCCACGAACGTACGTTTTTGAGTTCTCTAATAATTGAACTCTATGTGTAAATTGTTTAGAAGTTGTTTATAATCATTTAAATGCATGTATAGTCTACTATATGATGTTTATAAATTGTTTAATTAAGTTAATTCATGAGATTATGCTTTAAATTGAAGTTCTGAAATTACAGAGAAGTAAAGTATGAATATGGTTTGAATGTATGAAAATTTATGCTTGAATTGCATGTTAATTGGTAAATTGATGGTTGATTATGTTCATGCATGTGAAAACAAAAAGAACGAAAGTTAAACGGATTGAATTGGTTAAGAAACGAGTTCACAGTGATTGATTACGCTAACTGTATGAAAATACGAAGATAAAGTATAAACAGTGAATTTTTAATCTTTAAATTGGTTGTTTAGGTTGCTTATGATGTTAAAATCATTATGTATATAATGGGTTTTGGTTTTATAACACATATGATGAATGGGTAGTAATTAAATTGTCAATTAAATGAAAAACTTTGGCCAAATTTGGCATTTTCTGTGCTCTTCGCGAACTGCAGGAGTTGGGTTTCGGGTCCACCGCCCCGACGGTGAAATTACACTAGGAAATGTCGCCCCGGCGGTGTCCACGCCCCAGCGGTATAATTGTACTGGAATTGCCGCCCCGACGGTAGAATTGTACTATGTTTCCCGCCCCAGCGGTAGCCTCGCCCCGGCTGGAATTTTGTGAAGAAATCTACCGCCCCGGCGGTGATGCAGGAAATGAAATTTTTTCTTCTTTCTTTGTGGTCATGTTATGTTATCCTAGACATGTTTAAAGCTTAGACTAATGTATTAAATAAATACTAAAATATTGTGATGGATGGTAGCATATACCCATTGATTATCAAATGACAATTGAGATATTAAAATGAAATTGGATGAGAATGAATCCTGAAGTGATCATAATATTGTAACTAATCATTGTTATTGCTTATAAACGGAATATGTAGGTTGTTTAAGGAACGTGAATTTTAATTTATAACCTACGCACGAGGCAAGTTTCTTAACTCTACTTTTCATTGAGCAAGTTCTAAAACCCTATCTCTCTTTTATGCAAGTTTCTACATTCTACTTCATATTGATCAAGTTCTTTACCATAATTGATTCAAGTTCATGGATTCAAATGTGTTATTCTGATTCCTTTTAAGTAATAGTTGAGTTATACAGAGTTTATTCGATTGTATGCCTTTGAGATTCAGTCTTTTCTTCTTGAATACCTTTCATATTAAATTATTGAACCTTGATTGACTAGCGAACCCTTATTGATTCGACTAGTCCATAGTTAATGAGCGTTCTAAATTCTAGAAATGTTATTGAAGTAAATCCAAACCAAACTTCCTTTGGTGCGGACTCTGATGTCAAACTGAGATGAACAACCCTTTTATAAGGGATTATTTTACGCGTTAGCGTTTAGATGGTGTGCACATACATGGTACAAAGGGTTGATCCCCCTAAGTACGAGAAGTAAGGCCCATATAGTCTTATGACTGTTTAAGGTTTAAAGTAAAAATAGTTGATAACCTAGGACATAGTTCGTGGTCTTGTGACCCTCAGATTCTTATTTTCAAATCTTGATTCAAAAGCCGAGTATTCGATTATCCGATATCCATTGATTATTCGCATGTTATTATTATTTTTATTGTGTTACTTACTGGGCAATTGTTGCTCACTCTTGCATAATAACATTGCAGCTAAAGTTGAAAGAGTTAATGAGCTATCCACTAATAAGGGCAAAGGCAAAGCAAACAAGTGATGAAGACTTGTTAAATTTGTTTGAATGATGTTTATGTAATAGACTTATGTTATGTTTCCGCATTGATGTTTTATTAAGGTTAGATGACTTGAGATTTATTTATTAAAGATATTGTAACCCATTAATGGAAGATTTCTATTTTTATTAAGAATTCTCGTTTATATTTGAATGGGTAGTTAGATGTGATGAGATTTATTTGGACAGTGAACACCAAATCCTGTGGAAATTAAGTACCTGGATTTGGGGGTGTCACATGGGAAATGACCAAAATGTCCCAACTCTTGGTTTTCTATAAATAGCAAACCATTCTCTTCTAAATTTTTACGAATTCACAAGTATTTCAAGAGCTTAAGAAGCTAGTATAATCTTTAGATAGAGTTCTTGTGAGTTAAAGTTTTGAAGCCTTGCAAAAAAATAGTTAAAGCTTGCAACTTCAAGAGGTAATCATCTTAGTAGTTATAATGTTCGATTTCAATTAGTAGTTATAACTAATTATGCATTTTACAAGCAGTTATAATGCCCAAATTATTTTATGTATATAGAACAAAAGTCCTATTTCAAGCAGTTATAATGTCCGATATATTTCTCTTATAAAGTTGAAAATATACTTTTATAAGAAGTTACTATGTTCGATTTTCTTCAAATATTTAGTAAGAATATTCATTTTATAAGCAGTTATAATGCTAAAATTATCTCAAATATAATAGCCGAATATTTATTTTATAAACAGTTATAATGCCCGATTTATTTCAAATATAATAGCCGAATATTCATTTTATAAGCAGTTATAATGCTCAATTTATTTTGAATATAGTTGATGAATATTCATTTTATATGCAGTTATAATGCTGAAATTATTTGATGTATAGTAGAAGGAGTCTTATTTATAAGCGGTTATAATACCCGAAATAAAACTTAAAAGATTTAATCGTTAAAATGCTTAATTAGTTTACATAAACTTATAATTGTGTAGGGTTATTTTAACAAGTTTACGCTTAGTATTTATTATACTAAACACCAAGGCAAGTCTTCTATTCCTTTAAACTATGTGTAAGTATTCTAACTCTTATGAGTTATTTTTATAAGTTATATATATGTGGTTTATACGCTTTGTGTGACAACGTGATACAAGCTGTTGAATGAAAAGTTATTTGTAATATCAAATTGATATATGTGATATCTCAAGGCATGCTAAAGTTATATGAAAGCATAAACTGTTTATGTGTTATTAGTTAGACTTGATGAGCCGTAGTGCTCATTCTTGTGAATAAAACTTTGTTTGCAGTTAAGAGAGAATGATAAGAAGATCATGAACGTAAAAAAGAAGAGTAGATTAGGTTTTCATGTTAAGTACTTGTTATTTGTATGAAGTCATAATGATTGTTGTGATACGAACAAGCAAACCTTGTAACCGAATGTTCTATCAATGATATTATTTATTATCATGAAATGATGATATGTCTTTACTTTGATATAACTTAGAATTGTTAAAAATCTATTAATCTGAATGAGGGTATTGGTAATATGGACTGATCATGTTATGCTGATACTATGAACTTCAGATAAATAGTAAAACATTAATACAATGTTGATAAAGAACTATACATCTGAGTGAGGGTATTGAATAATATTGGGAGTTCTGTAAGCACTGAGGTTACACTTAATGAGCATCGGTAAGGTGCCACCTTTACCGGAATGCGCCCCTCGGTTCTAAGAAATATCTTATTATTAATACTGTGAATTTCAGATAGATAGGGACTATCGATATGAAAGAGATATCCATAAGATATAAATCTATACATCCAAGTAAGGGTATCCAAACACAGTTAGTGTTCTACCGAGAACTACTATCTGTTATGGGATACTATGAACCTTGGATAGATAGAACTTATATATTATGGAATATTTATAGTTGATTAATTTAACGTGAGCACCAAATCTGCTACAAGGAGTGTAGAGAATTTGGGGACGTCATAATTTGGTATCAGAGCTTTGGATTATAGTTCTGAGGTAACGAGTACCTTGGGGTATAATCTGATAGGTTAAGATTAAATAGACTTGTGAAGAGTTTATAGATAATTAAAGATGTGAATAAATCTTAATAAATCGTAATAAATAAAAATTTTATGTGAAATAAATATACTGAATAAAGATAAACTCTCCACAAGAATGTCGGAAAATGAGTAGACTCATAAAGAGTTCTCAAGCAAGTCTACTTATTTGTTGAAATGCACTTTGTGCAATGACGTATCTTATTTATGAAGTTTATTGTTATGCAAGTATTGTTTCTTTTGCACCCCGTGCATTAACATGCTTATTATCTGTTATGTGCAACGTGATAGTGATTGTTGAATTTCAATTAAAAACCATGTTAGTATCTGAGTTGAACAACTTTCTTGTATGGGCAGGAGTTTAAGATGTGTTAGGAAACCGATCTAACTATATTGTAGGTACCAATGTGGACAATTCAGTGTGGTTGTCGAATAGATCGAGGCACATTTATTGAGACATTGGTAGAAGTATTGATGAGACGGGAAACTAATTCATTAGTTCACGGGTTAGGAACCACTCAGTTAACTATATTGATAATAGATTAAAACCTGTGTTATGGTTAAACAATAAAGGAAAAGATAGAGGATTAAAGGTATTCCAAAATCTTCTAGCAATGCTAGATCTTCATACGTATATTCGCACTTGGGTGCCTTTGAAAAGAAGTGTTCAATTATTGAACTGGAAATTTTTTTTAGCCATGTTATTCATATGTCTATGCTAATTGTTTTGGCTAGACAGAATTGATGTGAAAAAGAAAAATGAATCATCAATGCACCATGGAACCTGATGTCTCCAAATTCCACTCCAAACTCAAATTCGAGTTTTAACTCTATTTCTTGCATTTTATATAATTATTAGCTTTCTTAGTTAATTTAAACAATTAAATTAGTTTAAACGAACTATTAATATACATCTCATCACATGACTCAATCAAATATATATTTAACACAAATACATATATTTATTAAATCACAAAGAGTTTCACATAAATATCACTTAAATATAATACATCAATTACGTGACATTCTCGGTTATTACACATAGACTCTCTAAGATAGTGGGAAGACACCATCCAAAATTCAAAAGTTTTGGAGATAAACTAAAATTGTGAAAATTATTGCAATATTGAGTAGGAATGGCCCTAAAGTAAATACTGCAGATGATTAGAAAAATCTGAAAAAATGACAAAGCATCGTAGATATATATATATATATATATATATATATATATATATATATATATATATATATATATCGTCGGTAAAAAGGGTTTTGTAAAATAAAATCCTTAAGGGGTTTTGATAGAAGAAATAAGACTTGAATAATGGTTAAAAGTCATTTAAAAATAAGCTAAAAATGTGTAATAAAATTTTATTGATGAATTGAGTTAAAACTAAGCCAATGATCTTAAGTTTTAGACAAAATGAAGTTTGGAATATCAAAGTGTGAAAACAGATTGAAAACGTATTAAAAAACAAGTTTAAAAGACTGAAATGCAAAACCCACCCTCCTATTTATAACTCTTTTACAAACCCCTTTCTCAAACTTTTTTTTGGTATAACTCACCCTCCAAGTTGTATAAGTACTAAAAAAGGACCTTAATGAATTTTTTGTTGAAAAAGTGAAGGAATGTTATTGACTTTGGATGGAAAAATCAATCATGTGCATGTCACATGTGAAAGTAATATGCACACAAGCCAATCATATTTGATATGATAAAGCATGTACTTTGTAATCTTATTCGTTTATTAATAAAAAGAATTATTTATTAAAGGCATTTTATATTATCTACATGGTGTTGTTATATTAAATGTGATAAACCCTTAGTTTAAGCAATATTTTTTAGAATCATGATGATGATCATGTTAATGAGATCTAAATTCTTAGATAGCTTAAAACTAAAATAGTTCCTAATCGATGGATTACTAAAAAGGGAATTAGTAAATCCAGCTAGATTAGTACATACTTTGCTTACTCTTACGAAGAGAATGTTTGTTCTCATAATCATTTGTGTGTAGACACTAAAACAAGTATGTAGGTGCTTATTAGAGAATAAATTCACTGAATGTGGCTCGCTAAAGGAATACCTAATGGAGTTTTACTCGCCTGTCAATAGGAATTCCTCTAGTGATAGTAGTACAAGTGATCCTTGGTCTTGAGATTATCACAGTATCTTGTGCATGATGAATTATGCTTTGACATATTTCTTAATACCTTTAGGGTATGACATAGGGTATGCTTGAGTATAATAAGTTATACATGGAGATAGGTGAATAATCAACAGAGAATCTACCGCTTCTAGTAAAAGGAGAGAATGTCCTATGTGATTCGATAAATGACAATTCAATAGTCCTTGGCCAAGGCAGAATGAAGTTAGAAAGTTGTTTCTAATTTGCATTATTTAGAATTGTCGTTTTTGTGAATCGAAATACATATAATTAAATAAAATAAGACTTGACAGTAATTCCATGTCTTGTACTTAATTGGGACATTGTATGGTAGAAGGATTGAATTATATGGTAACTATTCACTGAAAGGTTCTTTTGTGATTAATGTTGAATTTATATTATCTGGAAAGTCGTTGATCACTAAGGGGGACTTACCCTTATTGTAAAATAAATATTATTTATTTAAATGAAGTAAATAGTTTAATTTATTTAATTAAATAAGATTAGAATTGTTCTAATAAATTTATTCACAACCGGTTTAATATGGAGAACCTAAATGGTCACACCGCAAAAGAAAAATATTTATTTAAGAAGTAAATGACATAATCGTAATAATAAGTTAAGTGTATTTAATTTAAACTATGTTGATATAATAAATTAAATAACTTAATATTTATTATTTAGTATTTTGGAAATACTAATTATAAATTAATAAGAGGAGTCTTATTATTATTATTATTATTATTATTATTATTATTACTATTATTTAATTTCTAAATGGGTTAAGAATTAATTAATAGGAGTATTCTCATATTAGATCCTAATTAGATTAGGAATATAATTAATAAAACCCTAAACCTACATAGTTTAGGAGGGTTGCCTACATCTATAAATAAGAGTAGTCTTATTATGATTTAGGGTTACACAATCTTCCATAAGAATTGGGAGAATACTCATAATCCTATAGAGATAGAAACTAGGGTTTGCCATCACCCATCTTCTTGAGTAAGTATTATTCCTTGGTGGATCACCTCTAGAGGCCAAACACTTGGGTGGCTTGCGTTGATCAAAAGAAGAAACCTTCGTGAAGTTTTTGGAGTAGAACTCGTACCTGAGGAAGCTAGTTTCTACAAGGGTATAATTTCTAATTCTCCATATCTTTATGTTAATTAATAATTGCACATAAAGACTGATCCTGAGTTTGGTTTGTAAAATTTTAAATTCTGGTTTACCATGCTTCCGCTTTATTTATGTAATTTGATTGCATGTTCGCGTTATATACAAACCTAACAGTGGTATCAAAGCCAAACTTTATGCGAATTATCGTTTACGGATGAGGGAGATATGATGATTTGAATCAAGATATGTCAAGAACACCAAAAATAGAGTAATAACTTGGTACTTTGGCCTACAATTTGGACTTGTTAATGTTAATAGGTGTCTATAAACTTTTGATATGTTGTAGCCCTGTGTCTTAGGAGTCCATAGAGTCTGAAATGGATCAATTTGGACGTGTAGCGAAGGAGTTATGGTGATTTGAAGCAAAACATGTCAAGAATACGAAAAACAGAGCATGAAGCTGAGTTTGGGCGTATAGACGCTGCCTTTACACCGAAGGTACTGGACTTGGGCATATATACACCGGTCACGGGCAAATTTTGGGTGTATATACGCCGGGCCAATGTTAGGCCAAAGTCAGCTTTGACGCCCTTTAGTAAAATAGGCATAACTTTCTCACATGAACTCGGATTGAGATGATACAAGATGATCCAGAACGAGAAAGAGTAGACCTACAACTTTCTTTTAATAAATTTTAACATTTGAAGTCGGAATCAATTCCCAAATTGGCCATCTTTAGGACTGTTGTGCGGTTAGAGACAATCGAAGGGCGTCGGGCATGCGCGTATGCAACGTACAATGTTTTCGACGCTAACTTATATTGTTCTAAGTTTTAAAACATGAACATTAAGATTTATAATGATTTTTAGCATTAACCAATGGGTATTAGATAAATCGAATGGGTATGCTAGGCGTACGCAAATGTGTGTCGCTTGGGCGTTCGAGTAACCAAGTTTGGCGTACGGACGTGCAAACATCATAACGTCGTAACTAGTGCATATAACCTTATTTTATATTTTGTTTGTATATGAGTGAAATATTATAGAGTAGTATAGACCAATATTTGGTATCCATTACGTGACTAATTGGTATGTGGATATGTATTAAATTGTGTAGGATACTTGAAGAGCTATTTACGTTAAGCCTAATCAGTGAAAGAGGCAAGTTCCCTAACTTCATTCTTCCTATATATTGAATTCAAGTTTTCTAACTCTTGTTTAATTTGGTATTGACCAAGTATTCTAGTTTATTGCAAGTATTCCCATTTTATTCAAGTGTCTTATTGAAGTTTCATTTCATGTAATGCTTATATATTGTATGAATTCCAAGTTTATGCAAATAATTTGATAATCGTTCAAGATATCCAGTTATGCTATAACGCATGTTGTTAAAGGTTTTTGAATGCAAATTATGTATGAATGGCTTATGAAGAGAGTCGATGCCACTTGATTCTGTAATAATCCAAGGATTTTTATATATTAAAATAAGAAATTTTATGTATGAATTTTTTTTATATATAATAAAAAAATTTTTATTATATATTAAAGCAAGTATGGAAAGAATGTGACGACCCAAAAATTTATAAGATTTATTTATAAGATCTTGAATGATTAAGTTAAAGGTTAAAAAAAATAAAAAAAATAAAACCTAGATGGGAATTTGTGGATTTATTTAAAATTTCTAAGAAAAACCTATATAGTTTACTCTTTGAAAGAGAATCGAGAAAATACGGGATACAAAATTTCAAAACCCTAGAAATAAATTTGTATGTACTTGAATGAATATTATGGATAAGGTATTACAATACCTATAAATTTGATGTGAATAAAAGAATTATTTTTTTTATTTAGTGGTATTAGTATTTTAATTATATACTAGTGACTTAATTTAAGAGATTTATTTTATTATCTCAATTTATTAAATTAGTTGGTGTTAATATGTGAGTAAATGAATATGGATATTATGTGTTTGTTTATATTTGTTATTTATATAAACAAATAAAGGAAGGTCTTGTAACCTAATTATATATTAGGTATAAAAGATTAAAAGTAGTGGACCATGCTAATTTATATGGCCCAAATCATTGTTAGTTAAAGGAGGTCCCACTAATAGTTATTTAATTTAGTGGACTAACCTAAGAATTTTAATATCAAACGATTGATAAGATAATAAGATAATTAAATATTCAATTAAAGTGAATATTTTAAGTAAATAAATTTTGTACATTGATTAATATGTGTATTAATTAATGAGAGATATATGATATATGAATGATTAATTTTAATAGTCCAAGTAGGAAATAAAAGCTAATAGACTAGCCTAATTAGTTTATTAACCAAGCCCACTCATTTAATTAATCATGGACTTGGATAATTAATGTGTGGACTTATTAAATTAGCCCAACACTTAATAAATTAGTAACCAATCATGGATTAAATAATCTTAGCAACTAGTAGCCCAAAACATTTAAAAGTGAGCCAAAAATAATTTAAAATGAAGTCCAATTGTTAGCCCAATTTGGGAGCCCTTTTAGCAACTTGTTTAATTTAATAAAGCAATAAAAGAAAAGCAAAAAGTGAGCAAAATAGTAAGTGGGCTACCAACAAGCAAGAAAGAAGAAGGGGAGTGTATGTAATGATTACTCAATTTTAGTGAATGACTAACACAAGCCATGTGTCACTATTTTAGTGGGTCACCAAGATTACAAGCTAGATAAAAAAAAGATAAGATAGAGAGAGAAGGTGAAAGATATTGGAAGATGAGAATAGATATACCACTTATATCTATACATATTTATTTCATTTTCATCTCTCTCATCTCCAAACCCAAATAGCCAAAAAGAAAAACAAAATAGGAAGAAGAGAAAGGGGGAGAGAATCCATGGGGTAGGAGAGGAAGAAAAGGAGGGGGAGAGCTCATGCTACCAAGCTCACTAACCATCTTGGAAGAAGAAGAATAGCACAAAGGAAAAGGTCTTTCATAAGAGATTAAGTTAAATTGCGTAGTAGTAATCGACGATACAGGCAAGTTTCCTATCCTTATGCAAGTATCTTAACTTCATTTTCATATTAAAATGTAAGTTCCATCTTACTCAACTTTTATATTGAGCAAGTTCCTCTTAACTCAAACTTGAGTTGTTATGTTTCAAGCATGTTAGTGGTTTAATTCTTTTTAATTATTCCACCTCCTTAAATTATTGATTCGCACATAGTGCATGTTGCATATGTCTATCAGGTATGAAAGGTTGATCACCTTCATTACCATAAGGTTCAGTTAAATTTGTTCATGGTCATTATTGTCACCTTGTATTATTGAATTCAGTCACTAAATCATTGAAATTTTGATTCATGCTCTTTCACAATTATTATATTGTTGAAAATTCAAAAGCTTATTCATTCTTTCAATCATGATATATCTTTCTGACATTTAAACTTGCTGGGCAAAATAGTTGCTCACCCTTGCTATATCATGATAACAAATTTCAGATTAATACGAATGCACGAGGAAGGACAGAGACAGAAGCAAATGACAAGATTATAGTGTTATGCATGATAACTAAATTAGTTATTTGATGTAAGTTAATTGTGTAAACCTTTTGTGAATCTAAAGGTAAATATGTATTAAAATAAAGGTTATAGACCTTGGGATATGTAGCAAAGATTATTGTATAAACAATTTATGTTTATATCTTCCGCAATAGTTGTAAATATGATGTATCGTGACGCACCAGGTCTAAGGTTCAAGGGACCCGGGTTTGGGGGTGTTTACATTTGGTATCAGAGCCGTAGGTTAAAAACCTTAGGTAGGGGTACCTTAGGCTATAACCGCAGGGATAAGGATAACGAATAAACTCAAATAGAGTTTAAGTGCTAAAAGATGAATTTTTGGAAATTCATTATTAAGTAAGGAAAAAGATAAATAAGATTCAAAGAAGAATCTTCAAAAGTTATAAAGATAAGAATCTGGAGTTACCTGACTCTAGTAGTAAAGATGAAAAGCTTAAACAAAATCATAATATATGATTAAAGTGAAAAATAAGAAGATCGTAAAACAAAACGATCATAAGATAGAAAAGAATCATAATATAATACGATTATAAGAAAGATCACAACGTGATCTGATTAAGACATGGAATGATAGATGATCAATCGATTGATTGAAAACTTTATAGCAGAATTATTGTACGAAAGTTGTACTATGAATGTAACGACCCCAAATTCTGAACAAATCCAACTATCGACTTCGGTCGTTAACAATACATCCTCATTCTGATTTTATAACATTATTCAATGTTAAACTTAATAAAATGCGGAACAATTTTAAACTTTTCAGTTTTCTTTCTCTACTTTCCCTGAATCATAACCTTTAGACATTTACACAATCTAGAATCATATTTACTTAATGATTCGCTTCATCAGAGTTATAATAAAATAACACTTACTTCTAGATTCAATACCCTTTATACATCGGATAAAATTAAATTACAAGTCAATACAAATTTTACAACTCAACATTTATTACATTTAACACATCATCGAATACATCATCCAGAACCTTAATCATGGTTCAAAAATATAAATTTAAGCTAAACATTTGATCTTCATGCATTATATCTTGATTCATGCCATTCAAACAGCACACATCGTTACCTTAAATCTTTAACCTGCAAAAGTGGTTATTTGCAAGAATGAGCTCGACAACTCAGCAAAATCTAACAGTTTGCATACGTCACATAGCACATAGATAACATGCTCATTATTTAAATCATAAACATTTGGCTAAACATGTAATACATAATGATCATCACGTAACAAATAGAGATTGAGTTCCATAACTCAATCAACATTCTCTATTCAACGAACGTAGTCATAAATTGACCTTGTTGTTTCATACATACAACATATAGAATACATCATGCTTTTACGTCATAGATTTAAAATAATTAATTATTTATTTCACATAACAATTAGGAACTGAAAGACTTGCCTTTCGAGTTAATTACAACTACCGCTACTTGTGCTTCAAAAATCCTACATAGCGTAAAACCACGCATACCAAACATCAGTTATACATTCAAGACATAAAATTAGTCATACCATTAAGGTAACTACAATCTACATTCTTTCTAAGCTTGTCTTATCCGTTTACAATTAAAACTTGTAAATCTTGCTTCGTTTGGCATATCAAACCTGATCATAGATACATTCTATACTCAACCTCACATAAGTCATGTAATTGCATTTACATTCTAGCTTGCTTTTATTTTCAAAAACTCTTTATTTTCTTTAGAAATTTCTTATTCACTCTTCGCTTGACATAGCCATTCTACACTTGGACATGCTAGACACCATAGTTGACATGTATTCTTGCTTATAGAACTTAAATAAACATGTCCCAAAGCTTGGTTTAACAAACAAAACTTCTTGACAACTCTGCACTACGGCGCGGCCGCGCTGCATTTTGGCCTAAGAGTGGCGCGGCCGCGCTACTCCCTTTTCAGCCCAGAACTGAGTTATTTCGACTCCATTCAACCCATTGTTATGCTAGGGTCTTCAGGCAACTATCATAGCACACAAACACATGCCTTGAAGATCTCTAAACTAGTGTAGATCCTCATTGACAATTACTTTCGAAATCCTTTTTATTATTATTTTGAAAATTCGTATGAAATCATGCTCAGGCAATTCATTTCTTGCATAGCTCATTAGGTCATGACTTTAGATTCACTTTTATGCTTAAATGATCCTAGTACACCTGCCCACAATTTTAGATGAGAAAGAAATCATAATTTCACTTCTGAGGACCAGCGCGGTCGCGCTGGTTTTGACCTGTGAAGTGGCGCGGCCGCGCCACTTCGAATTCAGCCCAGAATGAACTATGTTCTTGCCGAATCCATCCAATTCAATCCCAATTTATTCTAACATGATTTCTAAATGCATTCATATGAATTTAAACCATCAGAAACAAAGTTTCTAATCCAATTCACATAATCTTAATCAAACCCAAGTACTGAATTCATAAATTCTAAGTTTTTGAAAAACTTTACATTGTAAACCAAAATCTTCAATTCGTACATTATACTTCCAAAATTTAATCAAATCAACACTATATACTTCTTACAATCATGTATATAGATATATACAAACAACATCCACCAAAATTCACTTTTCAAAGAAAACTCAAGAAATAAGAAAAAAAAATTAAAAACTCAAGCTTAGATTATCACCTTTTGATTCTTTCGTAACCAAATAGATGATCAATTACTTGATCAATCTTCTCCTTCTTCCTTTGATTTCACAGAGAATCTCTCTAATTTTACAGAGAATTTCTTCTCTCTATTTCTCAATTTCTCCCCTCTTCTCAGCTTAATGGAAGTTACATATATTCTAATGTGGCTTCCAGTTACGAAAACCAAAGGTCCCAGCAGTTACAAATATCAAGGGTCACAAGGCCATGTTTAGCTAACCCTTTAAAACACCATTCTAATTTATTTTCATAATATACCTCTTACTATATGATACATTGTCACACTCTAATTTAATTAACCTTATTTCCTTTATTTGGCCAACACCATATTTTCATAGCCAATATAATTCTAATTTTATTTAACAAATCATTAATCTTCTAATTTAATTATTTAATTAAATTAGAATATTACCATTCTATTAGCGTAATAAAATACGCACTGATTATAAAATCATTTAATTAAACCATATTATTCCATAACAATTTCCATCAGATATTATTCGATAAGTATTTTAATTTACGAAATTCACAATCGTACTACATTAACACATTACATATACATGTAACACATTGCTTTCTCATTCTATTTAAACATATATATATATATATATATCTTCAGTTAAGTGAATTACTCTCATTATCAATGAAATTTAATTCATAAAAATATCATTGCCAACAAAACATAATAATCAAATTATATTATTTCAAAATATAATTTTCAACCTAATTAAATTAACAACAATATTTAGTCAATTTTCTTTTTCGTAACAATTTCATTTACATACTTCAATAGTTTAATTAACTATTGAACTTCGGTTCCACTTCTCAATATATATAAATATATGTTTCTAAAGTATGTTCACACCAAATCACATAACCAAAATACATTGCACATCAATATAAACTCAACCCGACACATAACAAGAATTTTTATTTATTAAATTCTCATACTAATAGCTTTTGAAAATCCGGGTTGTCACAATGAAATTGTACTATGTAAACTCATGAAAGAGGGATTAATGTTGATATACGAATTAAATGAAATTCGTATTGAGTAAAGGGAGAGTTAGAATTAGGTGGGATTTCAATGGAGGACTCATGTTAATGGCTGAGTTGTACAATTCCTTGTATGGGCGGGGAATTTGTGCTTGGTTTGACGACCACTTAGCTTCTTATATTGATAATCATTAAAATATTGGTGTCGCGCTATCGATATACGTATGACGAGAAGGTGATTCTTTTCTCATAATTATATTTGATAGTTAGAGAATATTAAGATTAGGTGCGAGTTCTTTAAACTCATACGTATGGTAAGTTCGTGACTCATAATCGTATGGTGGAACCCCTCAGCGAATGGACGATTTTGGTCTGACTAGGATAAGTTCCTAAACCCATTTGATTGTGGTAAGTTCCTGAACTTATAACGTGTGGTATGTTTAATGAACTATATTGGAATATAGAAAGGTTGTGGATGAAGAATTGAGGATTTTTAGTATAGTAAGTTTTAAGGATGATAGAAATAGATAGAATTATTAAGTAATGGATCATTGGAGAGATTGAAGTTGATGGTGGAAGCATAGGTATTCCAAATCTTCTACCTATGCTAGACTTCGAAATTTTTGATATCAAGCCAAATTCGCACGGATGTGCCTTTAAAAATAAAAATAAAATTTTTGTTATCTTCAAAATAAGGTGACAAGGGTGTGTAGATGGACTTCGAGCCATTATCACATCGTTACCTGTTGCGGCATGATAACACCAAAAATGATTTCTTTTACAATGGTTTTGAACTGTTTAAAGAAGAGTCTACACTATTTGTTTCAGCTAGACAAAAATGATTTAAAATATCAAAGTGCATTTTTAAATAGTCATCAATGCATCATATAACCTGGTGTAGAATGACAGATGATGGAGTCATCAATGCAGATTAACCTAGTGTTGCATGTGATCTAAGGATCGTCAGCTCACTATGGTATGATGTAGTATGACAAAGTCATAAAATAACAGAATCCTCAAACGGACTGTATATACAGTGCAGTATCATGACGTCATAAAATGATTTTCAAAATTTTAAAGATAATGTATTGCCAATTGAATTTGGCCAGATACGTATTTCGATTGATATTCGAATTATTGGTATATGTCTAAGCTATTTAACTCGGCTAGACAAATGTTGTAATAATTTATTAAAGCGATATAGTGGATGTCAGAATAATAAAACAGACACTGGTGTTATGTCATAATAAAATAGACACTGGTGTTGTGTCATAAATTATTAGACACTGGTGTTGTGTCATAAAAAGCCAGACACTAATGATGTGTCAAAACAAAACAGACACTGGTGTTGTGTCATAATAAAACAGAGACTGGTGTTGTGTCATTAATTATTAGACACTGGTGTTGTGTCATAAAAAGCCAGACACTGGTGATGTGTCTAAACAAAACAGACACTGGTGTTATGTCATAATAAAATAGACACTGGTGTTGTGTCATAATAAAATAGACACTGGTGTTGTGTCATAAATTATTAAACACTGGTGTTGTGTCATAGACATTGGTGATATGTCATAAGAAGCTAGACATTGGTGATGTGTCATAATAAAATAAAACAGACACTGGTGATGTTTCATAAAATGAACATTGGTTATGTGTCATAAGAAGCTAGTCATGGGTGGGACTAGAGTAAAGTAGACAATGGTGAGATAGGATAAACATATATGATGTTAAAAATAAACACAGGCAGTGTTATAATAGTAAGAACATGCATAGGGGATATCGAAAGTAAGATATAGGTGATATCAAAGATGGATAGATACAAATAATAAAGAAATTAGACTCCGGAGAGGGTCAAAAGCTTAAAAGATTGAGTCCAAAAAATTTAGGACCTTTTATAATAATAAGAGATTTCGTATAAAATGGAAAAAGGCTATCAATTATTCGGAGATGCATGAGTACGTGTATATTAGGATGTGCTAAGTGGTACTCAAGATTTAGTATGTATAATAAAATGTTCTATGATAAAAGGATGAGAAAATAACCTATATTTTGTTATATACAGAACAATGCCGCCAAGAAGGAATCAGCGTAATCAAGAAGAGTCAGCAGGTGAGACTAGAGATCAGGTGGATCCTATGCAGCACTTTGTGAATCTTCTTATAGGAGCGATAAATAGAAACCCTGTTCGAGAAGAAGCATATCCTCAAGCATTGCAGGTGGCACGTTTCAAGGATTTTAAGAATGTGGGACCGCCAGAATTTAAAGGAACCAGTGAGCTTATTGAGGCTCAAGCATGGAATAAGGAAATAGAGAAGGCATTTGATATTACCAGGGTAGGTGAGGAGCAGAGGACTTCTTTTGCTAATTATATGCTTAAGGGTACAACAAATTTTTGGTGGGAAGCAAATAAGAATAGAGCTGGGGAAGGAATAATTAGTTGGGAAAAGTTCAAAGAAATTTTCTTCGAGAACTATTTTCCTCCCAGTTCACAAAGCCTAATGGAGATAAAATTTCTGGGGCTAAAACAAGAAGATATGTCAGTGACCCAGTATGCAGCCAAGTTCAACGAACTGGCAAGGTTTGCTCCACACCAAGTGGATACTGAAGAGAGGAAGACACGTAGGTTTGAGCAAGGTTTAAAACCTTCGCTATACGATAAGCTATCAGTGTTACAAATCGACTCATTTGGAGCACTTTTAGAAAAAGCTATAATAGCAGAAGGAGGAGATAAGATGTCAAGTCAATACAATCAGGAGAATTATAATAAGAAAAATAAGGGAAAAGATAAGGTCGAAGAAAACAAGAAGCGAACAAGGAATGATCATTTTGAAGAGAAGCAAGGCGACTTAAAGAAAAGGATTGGTGGTTGCCAGGATTGTGGGAAGAATTATATGGGAATATGTAGGAAAGCTAAGAGGATATGTTTTAATTGTGGGTAAGAAGGACACATCTCTCATTATTACCCCAATCCAAAACAAAACGGGTGTTACAGTTACAGATCGATGGATCACCAGGCAAAGAGTTGTCCAAATAAAAGGACCGGTGGGAAAAGCAGTGGCAACTCGACACTTGCCAAGTATGTAAATATGTAAGATTATACCTTTAGTGAAGGTATTAATGAAAATATATATGTACTTTTGGTGTAATAGTGATTCCGGGGACGAAATCCTTATAAGGGAGGGTGAATGTAATATCCCAAGGATTTTGATATATTAAAAAGAGAAATTTTATATATGAATTTTTTTTTATATAATAAATTTTTTTTTATTATATATAAAAGCAAGTATGGAAAGAATGTGACGACCCGAAAATTTATAAGATTTATTTATAAGATCTTGAATGATTAAATTAAAGGTTAAAAAAAAAACCTAGATGGGAATTTGTGGTTTTATTTAAAATTTCTAAGAAAAACCTATATAGTTTACTCTTTCAAAGAGAATAGAGAAAATACGGGTTACAAAATTTCAAAACCCTAGAAATAAATTTGTATGTACTTGAATGAATATTATGGATAAGGTATTACAATACCTATAAATTTGATGTGAATAAAAGGATTATTTTTTTTATTTAGTGGTATTAGTATTTTAATTATATACTAATGACTTAATTTAAGAGATTTATTTTATTATCTCAGTTTATTAAATTAGTTGGTGTTAATATGTGAGTAAATGAATATGTATATTATGTGTTTGTTTATATTTGTTATTTATATAAACAAATAAAGGAAGGTCTTATAACCTAATTATATATTAGGTATAAAAGATTAAAAGTAGTGGACCATGCTAATTTATATGGCCCAAATCATTGTTAGTTAAAGGAGGTCCCACTAATAGTTATTTAATTTAGTGGACTAACCTAAGAATTTTAATATCAAACGATTGATAAGATAATAAGATAATTAAATATTCAATTAAAGTGAATATTTTAAGTAAATAAATTTTGTACATTGATTAATATGTGTATTAATTAATGAGAGATATATGATATATAAATGATTAATTTTAATAGTCCAAGTAGGAAATAAAAGCTAATGGACTAGCCTAATTAGTTTATTAACCAAGCCCACTTATTTAATTAATCATGGACTTGGATAATTAATGTGTGGACTTATTAAATTAGCCCAACACTTAATAAATTAGTAATCAATCATGGATTAAATAATCTTAGCAACTAGTAGCCCAAAGCATTTAAAAGTGAGCCCAAAATAATTTAAAATGAAGTCCAATTGTTAGCCCAATTGGGGAGCCCTTTTAGCAACTTGTTTAATTTAATAAAGCAATAAAAGAAAAGCAAAAAGTGAGCAAAATAGCAAGTGGGCTGCTGGCAAGCAAGAAAGAAGAAGGGGAGTGTATGTAATAATTACTCCATTTTAGTGAATGACTAACACAACCCATGTGTCACCATTTTAGTGGGTCACCAAGATTACAAGCTAGATAAAAAGAAGATAAGATAGAGAGAGAAGGTGAACGATATTGGAAAATGAGAATAGATATACCACTTATATCTATACATATTTATTTCATTTTCATCTCTCTCATCTCCAAACCCAAATAGCCAAAAAGAAAAACAAAATAAGAAGAAGAGAAAGGGGGAGAGAATCCGTGGGGTAGGAGAGGAAGAAGAGGAGGGGGAGAGCTCATGCTACCAAGCTCACTAACCATCTTGGAAGAAGAAGAATAGCACAAAGGAAAAGGTCTTTCATAAGAGATTAAGTAAAATTGCGTAGCAGTAATCGACGATACAGGAAAGTTTCCTATCCTTATGCAAGTATCTTAACTTCATTTTCATATTGAAATACAAGTTCCATCTTACTCAACTTTTATATTGAGCAAGTTCCCCTTAACTCAAACTTGAGTTGTTATGTTTCAAGCATGCTAGTGGTTTAATTCTTTTTAATTATTCCACCTCCTTAAATTATTGATTCGCACATAGTGCATGTTGCATATGTCTATCAGGTATGAAAGGCTGATCACCTTCATTAACATAAGGTTCAGTTAAATTTGTTCATGGTCATTATTAACACCTTGTATTATTGAATTCAGTCACTCAATCATTGAAATTTTAATTCATGCTCTTTCACAATTATTATATTGTTGAAAATTCAAAAGCTTATTCATTCTTTCAATCATGATATATCTTTTTGACATTTAAACTTGCCGGGCAAAATAGTTGCTCACCCTTGCTATATCATGATAACAAATTTCAGATTAATAAGAATGTACGAGGAAGGACAGAGACAGAAGCAAATGACAAGATTATAGTGTTATTCATGATAACCAAATTAGTTATTTGATGTAAGTTAATTGTGTAAACCTTTTGTGAATCTAAAGGTAAATATGTATTAAAATAAAGGTTATAGACCTTGGGATATGTAGCAAAGATTATTGTATAAATAATTTATGTTTATATCTTCCGCAGTAGTTGTAAATATGATGTATCGTAACGCACCAGGTCCGAGGTTCAAGGGACCCGGGTTTTGGGGCGTTTACAGATTCGGCTAGACCAACATCCATGATTTAGAAAGCGATCCAAACCAATTGCTTTGGTGCAGACTCTTTGTAGAGATGAACAACCCTCTTAGTTAGGGAAAATTATATTTTTCTCGGGGGACCGACATACGCGTAAGTTGAATGTTTGAGGGTTATGCATAACACCGGGTATTTTAGGCTGATCACCTATTGTACCTGTTTTTGGGTTAATAGTGAAATACTGTTAATCCTATTGGAAGGTAAGTGCCATGGTGGCCACACAGTGATTCCTGCATATGAAAATATTGAAATCCTTAAATTCATTTGATAATCATCCAGTCTATAGTGAGTCACCAGTGTTAGTGGAGAATTAAATTGAAATGTTTGAGACGTACCTAGTTTATAATTTATATGCTTACTTCTCAAGTCGTCATCAATCATTATAACCATTGAGATTATGGAACCTTACTCTTGATTATTCCTTATCATTGTTGTTATACTTGCTGGGAAAATTTGTTGCTCACCCTTGCTTCCTTAAATATTACAGTTGCTACAGAACGTGGCGAGAGCTCGGGAAAGGATAAGGGCAAAGGCAAAGCTACGGAATAGCTTATCCTATTATGTTGTTGTTCCTGTCTTGTGTTAAGACTTGTGAAGATTATATTCTAAGTTGTGTTATGTATTCAGACTTATTAGTATTATGTCTTAGTCTTTGTGTACTAGTTATGTGATGTTTTAGTTATGGTTTCGAGACTTGGGATGAGAATATTTATGTTAAATCAATGTAAATATTTTATTTTCTGCATTTAAGTTATTGTTAGAATGACGTATGGGTTGCACAGTGATGCACCAAATTCATGGATAAGGTAACCCGGATTTGGGGGCGTCACAGGCAGTTCAAGACATCACGTTCACTGAATAACCAGTAAACCCGATAGTCTTTCACAAGGAAAGGTTCAAAGCTAAAAGCCAACTCTTTCTATATAGATGATTTCTAATTCTGTCTCTCTTAGAGTCTGCATAACATTTGCATAGGCTGACAGTCAATTTCATTCATGTGGGGGATTGTTAGAATTTGAGTCTAAATTTAAGTAGGTTCCATTAATCATTAGAGATAAATCCACATATCAATGTGTTCTACTCCATGAGTAGATGAAAATCAAGTATTAGGAAGCTCAAATCCATGGGTAATGAATGAGAAATTTATACCCAAAGATCTGTTGGTTTGTAATATTCACGAACATATAATCAAATTGCATATATGTCACGCCCCAAAATCCACCTGCTTGCTTGGTCGGACTTCGTGCTGACTTATACAAACTTTACATACTACTATAGAAATCTTGACTTCTAATAATCAGAGTATAATGCGGAAAAGTGATAATATTATAATATCATTCTTTCGCGTTACATCATTCCCAGGTTACTTGTTCTTATTACAAATAAGTCCTAAAAGACTTAAAAATAAATCTCCATTTATCTATCCGAGACTTGCAGTATTAGAAACCAGGCAGTTCCCAGGAAAGAGGGGGCTTTCCGTTAAAACGACGCACAATTACATGACCTAACCACTTTCTTCGTCAGAACTTTCTAGACATTGCCAATAATGTTAATCTAGTATAGTTTAAATGACTTCTACATCTTCAACTTTCTTTGTACCGCCAGAATCGTCTGGTAATTCTTCCTTAGCTGTGATTTTTAAAAGATAATTGCAAGAATGAATATAAGAATGCCTAACAAGTCTAGCTGATATATATATATATATATATATATATATATATATATATATATATATAAGAAGAGAATCACCTTTTCAAGATATATATACAGAATAAACTGATACAAGATTTCAACGATTATCAATATAGTAGACTGAGTGGTTCCTAACTCGTGAACTAATTAATTAGTTCCCCGTCTCATCAATACTTCTACCAATGTCTCAATAAATGTGCCTCGTTTATTCGTCAACCACACTGAATTGTCCACATTGGTACCTACAATATAGTTAGATCGGTTTCTTAATACATCTTAAACTCTTGCCCATACAAGAGAGTTGTTCAACTCAGATACTAACATGGTTTTTAATTGAAATTCAACAATCACTAACACGTTGCACATAATAGATAACAAGCATGTTAATGCACGAGGTGCAAAAGAAACAATACTTGCATAACAATAAACTTCATAAATAAGACACGTTATTGCACGGAGTGCATTTCAATAAATAAGTAGACTTACCTGAATATGGATAATATGTTAACGCTAATTTTTCATTCCTCGCTCAATCTCCTAAAGTGTAAGCTCTAGAACTTTGATCCTCCAAGCTTTTCCTTTCCTCCTCTGAAATTATATGTATAGAGTACTTTTGCTCTTGAATTGCTTGAAAACTAATGCAAATAATGAAGGATGGAGGTTGCTATTGATGAGTGTGTTTTATACACACAATTTGGGTACTTTTGACCTTGATAATTTGCAAGTCTTTAGGTATTTTATGTGGTTTTTATGTATTTTTATCTTATTTCTACATAAATTAGTTTTTAGTTATTTTTACATGTTTTATGTTGCTTTGATGCATTTTCATTATGTTTGTAGGAATTGAAATAAATACCGCTCGGATCGTTGTTTGTATTGACTCAATGTCCGTGCCTAGACGTCTGTGCCCGAGCGGTAGTATGATGGAAATTTGTGCTTGGCGACGCTCGGTGCTTAATTTGACAACATTTGGTGGTTGGGCGTGCACGGCGTCGGAAAGCGTGCACGGCGTGCGGCGTCGGCCAAGCCACGAGGGCAAGCCTGTGCCTAGATATCCGTGCCCGAATGATTACACAGTGAAAATTGATGTTTGGCGATGGCTCGGGGTTTAATTTGATGACATTTGGAAGTTGGGTGTGCACGGCGTTTGGAAGGCGTGCACGGCGTGCAGCGTCGACCAAGCCGCGGGCACGGCGTGCGGCAGACGGGGCGCCAGCCGTGCGGCCCAGGCGCTGGGCGCGGGCGCATGGGGCGCGGCGTGCGGGCGGCGCGCTGGGCGTCGCGGGCGTGTTGGCGCGCTGGGCGTGCGGGCGTGTGCGGGTGTGTGCGGCGGGCGCTGGGCGCCAGGCGCTGGGCGCGGGCGCATGGGCGCGGCGTGCGTGCGGGCGCGCGGCGTGGGCGCGCGGCGTTGGGCGCGCGCGGGGCCTCGGCAGCGGGCGTGGGCGTGGCGGCCAGCGTGCGGCCCAGGCGCTGGGCGCGGGCGCGTGCGCTGGCGTGCGGGCGCGCGGCGCGGGCGTGCGGCGTTGGGCGTGCGGCCAGCGTGCGGCCCAGGCGCTGGGCGCGGGCGCGCGCAGCCGGCGTGCGGGTGCGCCAACGCCGTGCTGAGTGCGATCTGACACAGTTTTAGTGCGATCTGAGCTCCATTTTGTCCGATTTTTGCTAGGGTTTTCTTGATGGAGGCTATATATATTCTCTTCTAAGCTTCATATCAGACAACTAGGATTGGGAGGCTAGACTAAAACATCAATTTGAGAGCAAAAGTGCTGCAATACAAGGAAAAACTCAGCACAAGCCAAAGAACCAAGAAGGAAAGGATTGTCAAGGCATATCTAGACCTTGGAAGGTTGCACATACTTCATCAAGAATAGCTTAAGGGCTGCAATTCAAGGAAATTTCCAGCAACAAGCTAAGGAGCTAAAAGAGAAACGAATGCCAAATGAAGAGGAAAAGCTAGAGATTGACATCAACCAAACAAGCAACACATGATTATCTTCTAAATGGGTTTTATCATCTCTTACTTTCCTTTGAATTTGTAATTCTATTTTATGATGAACACCATGTGTTTTGATGTTTTGCTTAGCTACCATGAACTAAAGCTTGTATTCTAAGATTTCAATGGAACCCAACACATAGTTTGAATTGATTTCTCTCTCTTTGTTATTAATTACTCATTTGTGAATTGTATGTCATAATTTATGCTTCATATATTAATTGCCTAGCTAGTAATTACCGTGGGAACCTATATGAACTTGACGAACGGATTATAGTGTTTAGACCTTGTTATGATATCATGCGAAAGTTAAAGATTGTTGTGGGTTATTAATTGAGATTAAGTGACGTGTGTCTTGTTGATTATCCTCAATGATAGGTAACTTGATAGTATTTAGGATAGATATATACCTAGATACCGTGTGCAACCAATGGAGAATCTACTCTTAATGACTTCCTATGTGAAAGTTGGTAATTGAAGGGACGGTAAATGAGATTTAGTGACACGTGTCTTGTTATTGTTCTTGAAATTAGTCTCTTGATAGTGTGTAGGATAGACATATACCTACATGCCGCATTAGGAAGATTCGAATTTGACCATCGACAGAGGCTTATAAGTAGCTTTGATTTCTCGGTTGGCAATTCTATGTTGTTAATTAATTCAAACGAGAGAGTTAGGATATTCAAATGAAGTGTTGGGGAAAATTGCAATCTTAGACTTGTTAACATTAGATTTCATTGTTTTAACGCTTTCTATAGATCTTAATTATTACCAAACAACAAAACAAACTTAATTCATCATTTGTCTAAATAAAATCAAGACGATATATAGTTGGTACTTGGGATACACTAGAACAATTCCCTGTGGGTTCGACAACTCTCTTATCACTTTATTACTTGTTGACCGCGTATACTTGCGCGTATTTTTCGATTGCGAAATCGACCAACAAGTTTTTGGCGCCGTTGCCGGGGAATTGTTCTTCTAGTGTTTTTCCAATATTAATGACAATCGAATTGGTCTTAATTTAGACTTGTAAATAATTTGCTTATTATTTATTTTGTTTTGTTTTGATTTTTTTTTTCAGTTAATGGATGAGCATAACTATCAATGGAATTATGAAGGGACGACGCAACCAAGTTCGTCAAAACTTCTTGAGCAATTGCAAGAACATCTTGCAACGCTTTCAAGGGCTATTGACACTCTTAAAGGCCAGTCCACTCAAAATGCCTACAGTCAGAATCAAGCTGACTACTACCCAAACTACTATCAACCGGGTTGGCAACATCATCCAAGCTTTTCTTGGGACAACAGTCAAGATCAATGCTTTGATCCAAGTCTCTCATACCATTCAGAATTTTCATTCCAACCTCCACCATACCATGAGGATACATATAATGTGGAGGGGATTCTTCCCTTGTTCATTGAGAAACAAGAATTGTTACGAAGCGTCGAGAACCAAATGGCACAACTTCTCGAGGCAGTGCTTATTCACCCGCAAAGCACCTTACCTTGTATTACACAGATTAAACCTATAGAGGAAGGTGAAGAGCAATGTTTGGTGAATTCGCATAGTTATGACAAAGCAGAAAGAAGGAGGGAGGAGCTCATGGCTCATATCTCTCAAAATGAGGTTAGGTTGGCAAATATACAAGCTTCAGTGCAGAGCATCATGAACTATGTTGCCAATTCTTACATTATTCACCCGCAATGCACCTTACCTAGCGATACAGAGATCAACCCCATAGAGGAAGGTGAAGAGGAGTGCTTGGTGGATGATCAAGAAAATGGCGCAGAGTCGCACGAAGCTATTAGTGGAAATTTTGAGAGTGAACATCCTTTTGTGGATGATGATTCTGAGGTTGATGAGACGAGGAGCATGAATGGGGATCATGAAAAGGAAATTGAAGACCAAGAAGTCACATTCGAGGTTTTCAAACCCATCGAACACCCATTGGTTCATGAAGAAGATCTTCATGTCGATCTTGACACAAGTGCAATAATTGATGATGCGGATGAGGAAAGCTTCTTCTTGCCATCGGTTGAAACGATGTTTGAAGGTCATCAACCAGGCATACATGCCATGCAAATCAAAGAAAGAACAACGAGGCGGCATGCAATGGTCAATTTTGCGATTGAGCCGGATTGATGGGAAATAAAGGAGTCGAGCTAACGACTTTAAACCAAGCGCTTCTTGGGAGGCAACCCAAGTTTACTGTTTTGCTTTTATTTTTGTTTGATTGCATTTTAGTGATTTAATTGCATTTTAATTTCTTTAGTCATTTGCTTTCAGGTACGCTCCCAACTTAGAGGTATTGAAAGATGATATCAATGGCGCTTGACACGGTTTCAGGGAAGTCTTCTATTTTAATTTTTCCTATATCAGACATTGAGGACAATGTCAAGTTTAAGTTTGGGGGTAGTACTTCGTATTTGTGTGTTTAATTTAGTTTTTGTGTGATTTAAGTATGTTTTTCTTTTTATTCAAAAAAAAAATTATTTTTAGGATGTGTCCTTTGAGCATTGTTTTAATTTGATTTGAACTATAATCCAGGGTCTATGATAAGGGCTTGTTTGAAGAAATTCTAACTCATGAGAAGTAGACAATTGTTGCTTAGTCTTTGTGCTTATCGTTTATTGGTTATTATTTTGCTTATGCGTCTTTTCACTTTCATGCACTTACCCATGAGTATTAAGCTAGTTGTATGCTTAGAGAAGACTTTTATAACCGAATGCTTGTGGAAAATATCTATAAACTCTAGAACTCGTTTAAACATCACTCGAACCAAGGTGTCCAATTTTGTTATGTTTGAATTGATGGTCATGTGGTGAGTTGAGATGGAGCGTAAAACGCACTCACTCATGGACACATGCGTAGGAGAGATAGAGCGTAAAACGCACTCTCTTATAATTGTGATTAAAAAAAAATTATTTATTGCAAATTTTGCATGGGGTTGAGGTTGAGCGTAAAACGCACTCGCCCATATGAGCGTGCTTAAGGATTGAGATGGAGCATAAAATGCACTCACCTAGAGCCCTTGGTTCTCAAAATTTTTGGAATTGTGATTTGTACACCTTTGTATTGAGTGATGTGATAAGCATGTTGTTTTGGGGTTTATTTTGATTATTTCATAAGGTAATGTGGTTGCTTAGTTTTATTCGAGCTTGATTGGTGTAGTGCTATTGGGTACTCACACACACACGGAAGGGGCCTTAAGCAAAGTATGACTAGCTAACTGAAATTTTAGACTTGCAACACTTTGTTTGTTCTCTTGAGTTCTATGTGTTAATGCCTTTGAGACCATTTTCGGCTTATTAATTCATTGCTCAAGTTAGGTTGTATTAGAAGTTTTTGAATTGTTTAGTTTAGATTTGTTTTGCTTGAGGACAAGCAAAAATTTAAGTTTGGGGGTATTTGATGAGTGTGTTTTATACACACAATTTGGGTACTTTTGACCTTGATAATTTGCAAGTCTTTAGGTATTTTATGTGGTTTTTATGTATTTTTATCTTATTTCTACATAAATTAGTTTTTAGTTATTTTTACATGTTTTATGTTGCTTTGATGCATTTTCATTATGTTTGTAGGAATTGAAATAAATACCGCTCGGATCGTTGTTTGTATTGACTCAATGTCCGTGCCTAGACGTCTGTGCCCGAGCGGTAGTATGATGGAAATTTGTGCTTGGCGACGCTCGGTGCTTAATTTGACAACATTTGGTGGTTGGGCGTGCACGGCGTCGGAAAGCGTGCACGGCGTGCGGCGTCGGCCAAGCCACGAGGGCAAGCATGTGCCTAGATATCCGTGCCCGAATGATTACACAGTGAAAATTTATGTTTGGCGATGCTCGGGGTTTAATTTGATGACATTTGGAAGTTGGGTGTGCACGGCGTTGGAAGGCGTGCACGGCGTGCAGCGTCGACCAAGCCGCGGGCACGGCGTGCGGCAGACGGGGCGCCAGCGTGCGGCCCAGGCGCTGGGCGCGGGCGCATGGGCGCGGCGTGCGGGCGCGCGTTGGGCGTGCGGGCGTGTTGGCGCGCTGGGCGTGCGGGCGTGTGCGGCGGGCGCTGGGCGCTGGGCGCCAGGCGCTGGGCGCGGGCGCATGGGCGCGGCGTGCGGGCGCGCGCTGGGCGTGCGGGCGTGTTGGCGCGCTGGGCGTGCGGGCGTGTGCGGGCGTGTGCGGCGGGCGCTGGGCGCGGGCGCATGGGCGCGGCGTGCGGGCGCGCGGCGTGGGCGCGCGGCGTTGGGCGCGCGCGGGGCCTCGGCAGCGGGCGTGGGCGTGCGGCCAGCGTGCGGCCCAGGCGCTGGGCGCGGGCGCGTGCGCTGGCGTGCGGGCGCGCGGCGCGGGCGTGCGGCGTTGGGCGTGCGGCCAGCGTGCGGCCCAGGCGCTGGGCGCGGGCGCGCGCGCCGGCGTGCGGGTGCGCCAACGCCGTGCTGAGTGCGATCTGACACAGTTTTAGTGCGATCTGAGCTCCATTTTGTCCGATTTTTGCTAGGGTTTCTTGATGGAGGCTATATATATTCTCTTCTAAGCTTCATATCAGACAACTAGGGATTGGGAGGCTAGACTAAAACATCAATTTGAGAGCAAAAGTGCTGCAATACAAGGAAAAACTCAGCACAAGCCAAAGAACCAAGAAGGAAAGGATTGTCAAGGCATATCTAGACCTTGGAAGGTTGCACATACTTCATCAAGAATAGCTTAAGGGCTGCAATTCAAGGAAATTTCCAGCAACAAGCTAAGGAGCTAAAAGAGAAACGAATGCCAAATGAAGAGGAAAAGCTAGAGATTGACATCAACCAAACAAGCAACACATGATTATCTTCTAAATGGGTTTTATCATCTCTTACTTTCCTTTGAATTTGTAATTCTATTTTATGATGAACACCATGTGTTTGATGTTTTGCTTAGCTACCATGAACTAAAGCTTGTATTCTAAGATTTCAATGGAACCCAACACATAGTTTGAATTGATTTCTCTCTCTTTGTTATTAATTACTCATTTGTGAATTGTATGTCATAATTTTATGCTTCATATATTAATTGCCTAGCTAGTAATTACCGTGGGAACCTATATGAACTTGACGAACGGATTTATAGTGTTTAGACCTTGTTATGATATCATGCGAAAGTTAAAGATTGTTGTGGGTTATTAATTGAGATTAAGTGACGTGTGTCTTGTTGATTATCCTCAATGATAGGTAACTTGATAGTATTTAGGATAGATATATACCTAGATACCGTGTGCAACCAATGGAGAATCTACTCTTAATGACTTCCTATGTGAAAGTTGGTAATTGAAGGGACGGTAAATGAGATTTAGTGACACGTGTCTTGTTATTGTTCTTGAAATTAGTCTCTTGATAGTGTGTAGGATAGACATATACCTACATGCCGCATTAGGAAGATTCGAATTTGACCATCGACAGAGGCTTATAAGTAGCTTTGATTTCTCGGTTGGCAATTCTATGTTGTTAATTAATTCAAATGAGAGAGTTAGGATATTCAAATGAAGTGTTGGGGAAAATTGCAATCTTAGACTTGTTAACATTAGATTTCATTGTTTTAACGCTTTCTATAGATCTTAATTATTACCAAACAACAAAACAAACTTAATTCATCATTTGTCTAAATAAAATCAAGACGATATATAGTTGGTACTTGGGATACACTAGAACAATTCCCTGTGGGTTCGACAACTCTCTTATCACTTTATTACTTGTTGACCGCGTATACTTGCGCGTATTTTTCGATTGCGAAATCGACCAACAGCTATTTTTAGGCCTTGCAAAGTTAGGATAGAATAGACTTTGTTACATACTTGTAACCAAAAATATTTTTTAAGTTTTATTTCGGGTATTATAACCGCTTATAAATAAGACTCCTTCTAATATACATAGAATAATTTCAGCATTATAACTGCTTGTAGAATGAATATTTTTTAACTATATTTAAAATAAATTGAGCATTATAGCTGCTTGCAAAATGAATATTCGTTTACTATGTTTGAAATAAATCGGGCATTATAACTGCTTATAAAATGAATATTCGGCTATTATATTTGAGATAATTTCAGCATTATAACTGCTTATAAAATGAATATTCTTACTAAATACTTTAATAAAATCAGACATAGTAACTTCTTATAAAAGTATATTTTCTAATTTATAAGAGAAATAAATTGGACATTATAACTACTTGTAAATAGGACTTTTGTAGTATATACACAAAATAATTTGGGCATTATAACTGCTTATAAAAGTATATTTTTACTAAATATATAAAGAAGAATGAAAATAATAACCACTAGAGTAATACCTCTTGTAGTTGCTAGCTTTACTTTCAATCGCGTAGCGTTTCGATACTTCGAAAGTAATTTTTATCTCATAATAACTCTCAGAATATAAATATAGAGTGTTTTTGCTCTTGAACTGCTCTTGAAAAATAGCAAGGAATGAATGAACTTAGATTGCTATTTATAGGAAAATATAGTTTCGCTAATTGCACGTTAGGGGCTCGGCTTATTAAACTTTAGTACTTGATTAATTGCACTTTAGTACCTAGCTTGGTCGACTTATTACACAGTAATACCTGATTAATTACACTTTAGTACCTAGCCTGTGCCAGCGTGTGCCTAATGTGTGCCTAGCGTGTGCCAGCGTGTGCCAAGCATAAGCGTGACAAAGCAGCTTGTCAGCATAAGCACGACAAAGCATTATATCAGTTTAAGCACGACAAAGCAGCTTTTCGTAAATATACCGTGAAGCTTGTCGGTGAAAATATTTTAAGCTTGACATTTTTATTTTTAAGCACGGCGTGTTTGGGAGAAATTTTTGTTTTGACCTAATTCATCGTTTACATAATAAAATCACAAAACACCTGCTTCGAAATATTATTTCGATCTTTATTAAGCACATATGTTACAAAATTCGAATCTCATTAGGGTTTAAGGTTTCAAACTTCTCGATACCTAGTTTTAGGTTATATGTTCTAATTCAAAACGTATATGATCGTGTTTTCGAATCGTATTAGGTTTTCAAAGATTACCTGAATAGTCATTCATTAGGTATTTCTAGAGTTTTTATTTTTAACCTAGTTAAGACAATATTTATAATTTTGATAATATTTCGGGGTATTACAATATAAATAGCGGAAGCATGGCAAAATCAAAATTTAAAATTTTACAAACCATAACCAGGATCATCCTTTATGCCCAATTATCAATTAACAAAGAAAGATGGAGAATCAGAATCATACCCTTGTAGAACCGTATTTTCCTCAAGTACGAGTTCAACTCCAAATGCTTCGCGTTCTCCTTGAATTCACCAGTTAGATTCTTTCCTTTAATCGACGTTAGCCACCCAAATGTTTGGCCTCTAGAGGTGATCCAACAAGGAATAATACGTATTCAAGAAGATGGGTATTGGCAAAACCCTGGTTTCTATCTCTATAGAATTTGTCAGTACTCTCCCAAATCTTATGGAAGCGTATGTAACCCAAATCCATAATAAGACTCCTCTTATTTATAGATATGGGCAACCCTCCTAAACTATTTAGGAATAAAGTTTTATTTTAATTAAACTCTTTTAATTAATTCAACTCCTAATCCAATTAGGAATTTATGAGAGTACTTTTATTAATTAATTCCCAAACCCTTTTAGGAATTAAATAATAATAATAATAAGTCTCCTCTTATTAATTTATATTTAATATTTCTAAAACATTAAATAATAAATATTAAGCTATTTAATTTATTCTATCACCATAGATTAAATTAAATATACTTAACTTATTTTTACGATTATTCCGTTTACTTCTTACATAAATATTTTTCTTTTATGGGGTGACCCTTTAGGTTTCTTCATATTAAACCGGTTGTGAATAAATCAATTAGAACAATTCTAATCTTATTTAAATAAATAAATTAAACTGTTTAATTCATTTAATTAAATAATATTTATTCTACAATAAGGGTAAACCCCTTAGCAATCAACGACTTTTTAGATAATATAGATTTCAACATTAATCACAAAAAGAACCTTTTACTGAATAGTTACCGTACAATTCAATCCTTCTATCAAACAATGTCCCAATTAAATATAAGACATGAAATTACTGTCAAGTCTTATTTTATTTAATTATATGAATTTCGATTCTTAAATGCACAACTCTAAATAATGTAAATTAGAAACTACTTTTTAATTTCATTCTGCCTTGGTCAAGGACTACTGAGTTGTCATTTATCTAATCACATAGGACATTCTCTCCTTTTACTAGAAGCGATAGATTCTTTGTTGACTATTCATTATCTCCATGTACAACTTATTATACCAAAGTATACCTTTTTTTTAGCAGAAATTGTAACATTCTTGCCTTTGGCAAGAATGGATCCCAAGACCTCATGCACCCAAGCCTTATGAGTAGTTCTTTTACCATTGGGCCAAGAGGAGTTTGGTAAAAGCATACCCTTAAATAATATTTATTCTATAATAAGGGTAAACCCCTTAGCGATGAACGACTTTTTAGATAATATAGATTTCAACATTAATCACAAAAAGAACCTTTTAGTGAATAGTTACCGTATAATTCAATCCTTCTACCAAACAATGTCCCAATTAAATATAAGACATGAAATTACTGTCAAGTCTTATTTTATTTAATTATATGTATTTTGATTTTTAAATGCACAACTCTAAATAATATAAATTCTTTGATATACCCTAAGGGTCTTAAGGAACATGTCAAAGTACTACTCATCATACACAAGATACTATGATGATCTCAAGTCCAAGGATCACTTGTACTATTATCACTAGAGAAATTCCTATTGACATGCAAGTAAAACTCCATTAGGTATTCCTTTAGCGAGTCACGTTCAGTGAACTTATTCTCCAATAAGCACCTCCATACTTGCTTTAGTGTCTCTACACAAATGATTATGAGATCAATCATCATCTTCCTAAGAGTAAGCAAAGTATGTACCAATCTATCTGAATTCATTAAACCCCTTTTTAGTAATCCAACGATTAGGAACGATTTTAGTTTTAAGCTTTCTAAGAATTTAGATCTCATTAGCATGATCATCATCATGATTCTAAAAGCATTACTTAAAACTATGGGTTTATCACATATAAAATAACAGCACCATGTAGATAAAGTAAAATATCTTTAACATATTAATTCTTTTATTAATAAATGAATAAAACAAAGTATATGCTACATCATATCAAATATGATTAGCTTGTGTGCATACTACTTTCATTCTCCCACTTGTACTAAAGCCAATCGCCATGGTATCTAATACCCATCTTCTCTAACTGATGATCAAACTGTTGTTGGGTTAAAGTTTTAGTAAATGGATCTGCAATGATATTTTGAGAATCCACTATCTTTATAGTGACTTCTCCTCCTTCAATAATTTTTCTAATCAAATGAAAGTGTCGCAACACATGTTTGGATCCCAGATGAGACTTAGGAACTATTTTAGTTCTGTAATAAACTTTTCATCCAAACAAATTAACTTTGCAACTTCATTCACAGCTATATACTTTGCCTTTGTCACTAAATCAACAACTCTTTACTGTTTGGAACTTTTCCTGTTTGGAACTTTTCCAACTCACTGCACCACCGTTCAAGGTAAATACATTCCCTGGAGTGGATTTACTGTCATCTTGGTCAGTCTAAGAAACTTGAGTCTATATAGGTCTCTAGTTTCAAATCAGACCCACCATTAATAGATATACATCCTTAGTTCTTCTCAAGTACTTTAGGATATTTCTCACTATCTTACAGTGATCTTCTCTAGGAACAGCCTGATATTTGCTTATCACATTTAGTGCATAAGTAATATATAGTCTCGTACATTTCATCGCATACATGATAGTTACTCGTGCAATCTCTCTCTCTTTAGGTGTCTTTGGGGACAATTTCTCAGAGAGATACACTCTATGGCTCATCAGCATGAGACATCTTCTTGGTGTTTGCCATACTAAACTCCTTTAGCATCAAATTAATGTGCGTTCATTGGGTCAAGTCAAACATCCTTTTAGATCTATCTCTATAGATCTTCATCCCAAAATGTAGGACACTTCTCCCAAATCTTCTATGGAGGAATGTTTAGACAATATTATCTTTACTAATTGTAGCATTGGTATGTCATTCCTTATCAGTAGTATATCAACATATAGTACTAGGAATGTCACTGCGCTCCCACTGACCTTCTTGTACTGTTTGCCTATATTTATACTAGCAAAATACGCAAGTATACACAGTCCACAAGTAATATAATGATAAGAGAGTGTCGAACCCACAAAGAATTATTTAATAATAATGACCAAGTACTAACAAATAATCAAATTAATTTTATTTAAACAATTCGATAAAAGTTGTTGAATTTTAGATAATAAAGTACTAAACTAACTAATCACTAACTACCAAGAATTGAATTCAGATAAAAAGGCTTAAGATCACAATTTTCCTTAATGTTTCACTTAAATTAATACACTTCCTGTTAAGTTATGTAAATTATTTCGGATTGTTAATCAAGAACTCATCAATATTTATAATCATCTCTTGATGTATCATAAACGAATCAACTTAAATCCACAGATGATAGAATTAAGGTGAACACCCTAGTTAACTAATTCACTATATCTCTATGTGAATTACAATTAAAAGGGATTTAAAGCACATGTTCTCTTTCAGATTACATGCGGCGTATAGGTATATCTCTATTCTAAACATAAATCATGAGTTCCATCACCATGCAGAAAACACAATCACATGCTATTATGATTAGGTCTAAATCTATAATCCATCTCTCGAGTTCATATAGATTACCACAATAATTGTTGATCAGGCAATTAAGCAATTAATCACAAATCATAATAGAAAATCCGATAATAATCAACAATAATTAACAAGGAAGCATATCAATAAAAGCTAGCAATAAGTTCCATTGTAATCTAAAAAAGAAATTAGTTCATAATTGAATTAAAATCCATAATCCACAATTGATAAAGCATCCAAGAATACAAAATAAGAGGCAGAGAAGAGAATAGAATCTGTAGACGCAATACTTGAGTCTCTCCTTCAGCTCCTTAATTGAATCCTTTGTGCTCTTGCAATTACTTCAAGCCTCCATCTTTTTCTCCCAAACTAGGGTTAGCAAAAAGTAGCAAGATCTCCTTTATTCTATGCCTCACATCATGTATTTATAGGTTCTAGTTAAAGTCCTAAACCAATTAGAAGTTACAATCCTTGTTCCATTCAATTTGGGTCAAAAATAAGCTTTTCAATAACCCGACCCAGCGCGGCCGCGCCCAAGTGCCAGAAATCATGTTTTTCACTCTGCAGACCAGCGCGGCCGCGCTCAAAATACACTAGAAACGGGAGCGATCGCGCCCGACTATTTTCTGCTGCAACATCTGTTGGTAAAATGGCCATAACTTTTGACATCTAGCTTGTTCATGTGGTGACTCTTTGTAATTTTCAACATGTTTAAGCAACTCAGACAGGTTGACATCTAGCTTGTTCATGTGGAAATTCACAACAATTTGTGAGAAAGAGTCCGGAAGTGATTACAAGATCAGCTATTGAATCAACTCTCCATCCATTTTAAAACCCTCCCAATTGTTCAATCAGATTGATCATTTTAAGGACATGTGTCTATACTGTTGTGTAATCAGTCATTCTAGATTGGAAGAGCTCCTTAGATATTTGATATCTAGCAGTCCTACTTTCCTCACCATACAACTCCTTGAGTTGCGGAGTATAGTAGGAGCATCCATAGTTTCATGCTGACGTTGAAGCTCGTTACTCATGGATGCGAGTGTTAGGTTTGTATAACGCGAACATGCAATCAAATTACATTAATAAAGCGGAAGCGCGATAAAACGGATTTTAAAATTTTCATACAAACCATCACCATGATCATCCATGTGCTCAATTATCAAGTAAACGAAAGAGATAGAGATTAAGAAATTATACTCTCGTAGAACCGTGCTTCCTCGGGTACAAGTTCACCTCCAATTCCTTCGCGTTCTCCTTGAATTTCACCGATTAAATTCCTTCCTTTGATCAACGTTAGCCACCCAAGTGTTTGGCCTCTAGAGGTGATCTACCAAGGAATAATAGTTGTTCAAGAAGATGGGTGTTGGCAAAACCCTAGTTTCTATCTCTATAGAAATTGCAAGTACTCTCTCTCTCCAATTCTCATGGAAGAGTGTGTAAATTGTCTAACAATCTAATTGTCTGACTGTCTAACCCTAAATCATGATAAGACTCCTCTTATTTATAGATATAGGGAACCCTCCTAAACTATTTAGGATTAGGGTTTTTATTTTAATTAAACTCCTTTAATTAATTGAACTCCTAATCCAATTAGGAATTCATGAGAGAGTACTTCTATTAATTAATTCCCAATCCCTATTAGGAATTAAATAATAGTAATAGTAATAATAATAATAAGACTCCTCTTATTAATTTATATTTAATATTTCCAAAATATTAAATAATAAATATTAAGCTATTTAATTTATTCTATCTCCATAGATTAAATTAAATACACTTAACTTATTATTACGATTATGTCATTTACTTCTTAAATAAATATTTTCCTTTTGCGGTGTGACCCTTTAGGTTCTCCATATTAAACCGGTTGTGAATAAATCAATTAGAACAATTCTAATCTTATTTAAATAAATAAATTAAACTATTTAATTCATTTAAAATAAATAATATTTATTCTACAATAAGGGTAAGCCCCCTTAGCGATCAACGACTTTCCAGATAATATAGATTTCAACAATTAATCACAAAAGAACCTTTCAGTGAATAGTTACCGTACAATTCAATCCTTCTACCATACAATGTCCCAATTAAATATAAGACATGGAATTACTGTCAAGTCTTATTTTATTTAATTATATGTATTTCGATTCTCAAATGCACAACTCTGATAATGCAAATTAGAAACTCCTTTCTAATTTCATTCTGCTTTGGCCAAAGACTTCTGAGTCGTCATTTATCGAATCACATAGGGACATTCACTCCTTTTTACTAAAACGTGGGTAGATTCTTTGTTGATCATTTCACCTATCTCCATGTATAACTTATTATACCCAATCATACCCTTTGATATACCCTAAAGGTCTTAAGGGACATGTCAAAAGTATAACTCATCACACACAAGATACTATGATGATCTCAAGTCCAAGGATCACTTGTACTACTATCACTAGAGGAATTCCTATTGACAGGCGAGTAAAACTCCATTAGGTATTCCTTTGCGAGCCACGTTCAGTGAACTTATTCTCTAATAAGCACCTACATACTTGCTTTAGTGTCTCCACACAAATGATTATGAGATCAATCATTCTCTTCATAAGAGCAAGCAACGTATGTACTAATCTATCCAGATTCACTAATCCCCTTTTTAGTAATCCAACGATTAGGAACGATTTTAGTTTATGAGCTATCTTGAATTTAGATCTCATTAGCATGATCACCATCATGATTCTAAAAGCATTGCTCAAAACTATGGGTTTATCACATTTAATATAACAGCACCATGCAGATAAAGTAAAATGCCTTTAACAAACGAATAAGATTACAAAGTATATGCTACATCATATCAAATATGATTGGCTTGTGTGCATACTACTTTCAATCTCCCACTTGCACTAAAGCCAATCGTCATGGTATCTAATACCCTTCTTCTCTAAGTGACGATCATCCTGCTGTTTGGATAAAGCTTCAGTAAATAGATATGCAATGTTATTCTTGAGAGTCCACTATCTCTATAGTGACTTCTTCTCTTTCAATGATTCCACTAATCAAATGAAAGTGCTGCAACACATGTTTGAATCCAAGATGAGACTTAGGAACTATTCCTAGTTCTGTGATGAACTTTTTCATCCAAACAATCAACTTGCAGCTTCATTTACATCTATATACTTTGTCTTTGTCACTAAACCAGCAACTCTTTGCTGTTTGGAACCTTTCCAATTCACTGCACCACCTTTCAAGGTAACGATTTACCTTAAAGTGGATTTGTTATCGTCTTGGTCAGTTTGAAAAACTTGAGTCTGTTTAGCCCTCTAGTTTTAATTCAGACCTACCATGAATCATGATTACATCTTTAGTACCGGTTAAGTACCTAAAGATGTTTATCACTGTCTTACAGTGATCTTCTCCAGAATATGACTGATCAACATCAGGCCTTGTATATTCATTGCATACATGATAGTAACTCATGCGATCTCTCTTTCAATTGGGGACAATTTTAGAGAGATACACTCCATGGCTCATCATCATGAGACCTCTCTTGGAGTTTGCCATGCTAAACGCCTTTAGCATCGAATGAATATACGTTCATTGGGTCAAGCCGAACATCCTTTTAAATCTATCTATATAGATTTATATCCCCAATTTATAGGATGCTCCTCCCAAGTCATTCATGGAGGAATGTTTAGACAATGTTATCTTTACTGATTGTAGCATTGGTGTGTTATTCCTTATCAGTAGTATATCAACATATAATACCAAGAATGTCACAACGCTCCCACTGACCCTTTTGTACACACAAGGTTCATTCTAATTTTTGATAAAATCAAACTCTTTTGATTGTCTCATCAAAACGAATGTTCCATCTTTGAGAAGCTTGCTTCAATCCATCAATGGATCATTGTAGCTTAAAACACGATTTGCTTCAACCTTTGAAACTAATTCCTCTGGCTGTATCATACATACATTCTCCTCAAGTATTCATTGAGGAATGGCGTCTCCACATCCATTTTGCCAGATTTCGTAATAAGCTGCAATCACAAGCAAAATCCAAATGAACTTGAGCATTACCCGGTAATAAGGTTTTATCACAGTCAACTCCTTGATTTGAAAAACCTTTTAAACAGGTCTGGTCTTATAGGTCTCCACCTTGCCATTTGCCTCAGTCTTTCTCTTAAAGACCCATATTCACACTCTAGGCACTATGCCCTTTTGTGGAGTAACCAGAGTCTATACTTGGTTCTCATACATGGAGTCCATTTCGGATTTCATGGCCATCTGCCATTTCTCTGAGTGTCTTCTACTCATAGCCTCATCGTATATAACTGGATCATCATCCTCTATGATGCGTACCTCATCATCATCTTCTATGATGAATCCATACCTCCCAGGTATCTTCGGTACTCTTCTAGATTTACGATTCGGTTGTGGTACAATAGGTCTATCTACAGGTTCCTCGGTTCGACTTAAAATGCTTTGTGGTTCTTGAACTCCTTCAAGATCTATTATCCTCCCACTAGCTCCTTCAATGATAAACACCTTTATCTAAGAAGGCAGCGTGTAGAATTATAGTAATAATACCCTAAACTTACTTTAGGATATCCCACAAGTCTGCACTTGTCAAATTTTGTCCCAAACTTATCTTTGAAACCTTTTTCACATAAGTTGGACAACCCCTTATCTTAACTTACTTAAGACTAGGAATCCTCCCTATCCATAACCTTTATGGAATCTTGGGGCCAGATTTTGAGGTTACCTTATTTTGTAGATATGCAGCCATTTCTAGGGCATAACCCCAGATGGATACTAGAATGTCGGTAAAAATCATTATGGGCTGCACCATGTCCAACAAGGTACAATTTCTCCTTTTAGATACACCAATCAATTATTGCATATCAGGAGGTTTCCATTATGAAAAAAATACCATTTTGAGATGATCTAGAAACTCATTGCTCAAGTATTCTTTCTTCAATCTGATCAAAGAATCTTAATACTTTGTCAATTTGTTTCACTTCTGAATTCTTTGAACATTTCAAATGATTCAGACTTGTATTTCATCAAATACACACATTCAACTCTTTGAATGACCATCTCCTTTTTCTTTTACTAGTTTGTTCAATTTGCAAAATTATTTTTCATGTAAGTCAAGTATACAAAGTCTATGAAGTGATCTTCCAGCTTCAAACAAAATATTATCATTATAAATAGAACAACAATTGTTCTTAAATATAATACCAGAACCTTCCTTGTCCAACAATGGAAGTAATAATGTTTCTAAAGAGAACTGGAACATAATAACAACTTATTAACTTAATAGACTTGCCCGTAGGCAATGCTAAACTATAAGTTCCTATGGTTAATGCAGCAACCTTTGCTCCATTCCTACACATAAGATTACTTACTCTTAGTTTAACTTTCTACTTCTGCTTAGTCTCTGCATTGGATTGCATACGTGAGAACTACAGCCGGTATCCAATACCCAAGTAGAACCTTGACTTATAAAAAAATTTATTTCAATTATGAACAAACCTATATCTGTAACCGAAGCTTCACTAAGCCTCTTCTGGTTAGCCTCTGTAAGATTCTCCTTACAGTTTCCTTGCTAGTATCCCGGCTTATTGTAGTGGAAGCAAACTCCTTTGCTATCTGCATCAGTCTTATTCTTATTGTCCTTTGTTTTTGCCTTTCCATTTACCTTCTTTGAATTGTTCTTCTTTTAAGAAGATCCTTTGGCCCTCTTCCGCTTCTTGGAAGAATCATCTACTAGTAAGACTTGGTCTTTCTTGGTTGGAAAATGACTCTTTACAGTTTTCAACATGTTTAAGCAACTCAGGCAGGCTGACATATAGCTTGTTCATGTGAAAATTCACAACAATTTGTGAGAAAGAGTCCGGAAGTGATTGCAAGATCAAATCTTGGATCAACTCTCCATCCATTAAAACTCAGTTGTCCCAATTGTTCAATCAGATTGATCATTTTGAGGACATTTGTCTTTACTGTAGTGTCATCGGTTATTCTAGATCGGAAGAGCTCCTTAGATATCTTATATCTAATAGTCCTACTTTCCTCACCCTTCAACTCCTTGAAGGTGCATGAGTATAGTAGAAGCATCCATAGTTTCATGCTGACGTTGAAGCTCGTTACTCATGGATGTGAGCATGATGCATTGAGCCAACTGTGCATCATCTTGCCACTTTCTAAAAGTAGCAATCTCTTCCTCTGAGGCATTGTCTGCAACCATTGCATGGATAGGCATATTAAGGACATAAGATAGCTTTTCAGCCTTGAAAACTTTTCTCAAATTCCTTAACTAGTCCGTATAATTCGGTCCGGTTAATTAGCATCTAATATGCTCCGCAGTGATAGTGAATTAGACATTGTAAAATTCTATAAATGAATTTGTAATTTTAATAACATTTTAGCATACATTCATTTTAATTAATTACCAAAATAAAGTAGGTCTTTATTTTAAATTGGTATCTCCCACTATTTTCATCAAACTATATTACCCTCAGTATATAGTTCGACAAATCTAATTAAAGATTTGCTAGTGAGAATAAAGATCCCATTTCAAATGTATATAGCCTTGTGTGTGCACAACAAACTATATATAAATAAATAGGTAGACAACTATTATCAATTACATCACTATGTAACTCCTTGTATTTTGCCTCTTAGATTATAATGGTCAAGTGTGTGCACATCCGAACTAAAATAATCTAAGTTAAGTCCAACCTAGCACTTCCATATATTCGAAAGAAAAACACTGTCCTTGTGTGTGCACAACAAAACAGCATCGTTCAGTCTATGTATAAGCATCAAATGTGATAAAACAACATCTTAAATATTTAATACTCGCCTTGTGTGTGCACAACAAACTCATATTAAATATTTAATACTCTATTGTTTTACCATGCTAGAAGGCGATGTTCGATATTCCGAATATCTTTGAACACTTAGGACTTAATATAATTACTTTGAGGGGTTTGTTATTATTTGTCTCATCTTGTTTAGCGCGCATACACACATATATATAAAATACGCGTCATATTATTTAACATGCGAAGCATGTTATATAATATATAATATATACATAGTAAGCATGCACATATAGAATACTATATTCTACCCGGATTGATTATGGACTTTTATTCTAGTTTGGTTCACTAGAGCCACCAAGTGAACCAAAAGGTCAAACCTAGGGTGCAAAAACAAAATTTAAATATAACTATTACATTTAAACCCGGGCTCCATTACAAACGGGCCTTCAAGCGCTCCTTGCTCCTTTGTTTTCAATTCTTCAAGTAATTCTAACTAAACCTATTACATAAACTATTTACAATAAATAGAAACCTTGATCAGCAGTCAAGGGGAGGTACATAGGAGGAAGATAGAATTTACATCAAGAAAAACTAGAGAAGACGAGGTACGCAGACCCCATTTATAAAAACTCATTCATTCAAGCATCCACTAAAATAAATCCAATCACACATTGGTCAGTAGTCCATAATCAATCCCTATTTATTATCATACATATCTCCATATATATCAATAAATAACATTCATCTCATGAATAATAAAACCATTCCATATATGCATTGATATCATTTAATGGGCAATTAAAAGTTTACTAAAAATTCAATTTTGAAACAAAAATAAACTCCTTTATTTTAATCAAAATTTAAATCATAATAAACTTATTTATTTTATTTTTATTATCCCAAAAATTTTGAATAAAAATAAACTCTTTTATTTTTAATCAAATTCCAAATCAAAATAAACTCCTTTATTTTAATTAACATCGAAACCAATTTCAAGTTCAAAATAAACTCCTTTATTTTAACTTAAAATTGTTGGAAAATAAAATATGTTGAATCCTATTCCTTATCAAAATAAACGTCTTTATTTTTAAGGAAACATGGAATCCTATTCCATATGTGAATAAACTCCTTTATTCTAGGAAACATGGAATCCTATTCCATATGTGAATAAACTCTTTTATTCTAATTAACATGGAATCCAATTCCTAGTTAAAATAAAACTTTTAATTTTAATTATATTTCAATTCAAAATAAACCTTTTATCTTAATTGAAAATAAATAAAATCAAAATAGAAATTAAAAAATTTTCAAATCCTGCAGACCGGCGCGGCCGCGCTCCAATATGAACTAGGAGCGGCGCGGCCGCGCTTCACCCCAGAAACGTTTTCTGGGTTCAGGCGCGGCCGCGCTCCAGAATGAACTGGAAGCGGCGCGGCCGCGCCGCGTAGCAGACTTCGGAAAAAATTTTTGTTACCCAGAAAATCGATCCAATCGCATACCCATACATACATGGAATCATATTAATTGATAATTAGCACAAGGTTAGGCTCTGATACCACTGTTATGTTTGTATAACGCGAACATGCAATCAAATTACATTAATAAAGCGGAAGCGCGATAAAACGGATTTTAAAATTTTCATACAAACCATCACCATGATCATCCATGTGCTCAATTATCAAGTAAACGAAAGAGATAGAGATTAAGAAATTATACTCTCGTAGAACCGTGCTTCCTCGGGTACAAGTTCACCTCCAATTCCTTCGCGTTCTCCTTGAATTTCACCGATTAAATTCCTTCCTTTGATCAACGTTAGCCACCCAAGTGTTTGGCCTCTAGAGGTGATCCACCAAGGAATAATAGTTGTTCAAGAAGATGGGTGTTGGCAAAACCCTAGTTTCTATCTCTATAGAAATTGCAAGTACTCTCTCTCTCCAATTCTCATGGAAGAGTGTGTAAATTGTCTAACAATCTAATTGTCTGACTGTCTAACCCTAAATCATGATAAGACTCCTCTTATTTATAGATATAGGGAACCCTCCTAAACTATTTAGGATTAGGGTTTTTATTTTAATTAAACTCCTTTAATTAATTGAACTCCTAATCCAATTAGGAATTCATGAGAGAGTACTTCTATTAATTAATTCCCAATCCCTATTAGGAATTAAATAATAGTAATAGTAATAATAATAATAAGACTCCTCTTATTAATTTATATTTAATATTTCCAAAATATTAAATAATAAATATTAAGCTATTTAATTTATTCTATCTCCATAGATTAAATTAAATACACTTAACTTATTATTACGATTATGTCATTTACTTCTTAAATAAATATTTTCCTTTTGCGGTGTGACCCTTTAGGTTCTCCATATTAAACCGGTTGTGAATAAATCAATTAGAACAATTCTAATCTTATTTAAATAAATAAATTAAACTATTTAATTCATTTAAATAAATAATATTTATTCTACAATAAGGGTAAGCCCCCTTAGCGATCAACGACTTTTTCAGATAATATAGATGTCAACATTAATCACAAAAGAACCTTTCAGTGAATAGTTACCGTACAATTCAATCCTTCTACCATACAATGTCCCAATTAAATATAAGACATGGAATTACTGTCAAGTCTTATTTTATTTAATTATATGTATTTCGATTCTCAAATGCACAACTCTGATAATGCAAATTAGAAACTCCTTTGTAATTTCATTCTGCTTTGGCCAAAGACTTCTGAGTCGTCATTTATCGAATCACATAGGACATTCACTCCTTTTACTAGAAGTGGTAGATTCTTTGTTGATCATTCACCTATCTCCATGTATAACTTATTATACCCAATCATACCCTTTGATATACCCTAAAGGTCTTAAGGGACATGTCAAAGTATAACTCATCACACACAAGATACTATGATGATCTCAAGTCCAAGGATCACTTGTACTACTATCACTAGAGGAATTCCTATTGACAGGCGAGTAAAACTCCATTAGGTATTCCTTAGCGAGCCACGTTCAGTGAACTTATTCTCTAATAAGCACCTACATACTTGCTTTAGTGTCTCCACACAAATGATTATGAGATCAATCATTCTCTTCATAAGAGCAAGCAACGTATGTACTAATCTATCCAGATTCACTAATCCCCTTTTTAGTAATCCAACGATTAGGAACGATTTTAGTTTATGAGCTATCTTGAATTTAGATCTCATTAGCATGATCACCATCATGATTCTAAAAGCATTGCTCAAAACTATGGGTTTATCACATTTAATATAACAGCACCATGCAGATAAAGTAAAATGCCTTTAACAAACGAATAAGATTACAAAGTATATGCTACATCATATCAAATATGATTGGCTTGTGTGCATACTACTTTCAGCGAGCATGATGCATTGAGCCATGGTTGCATCATCTTGACAGTTTCTAAAAATAGCAATCTCTTCCTCGGAGGCTGTTTCTGCAACAGTTGCAGGGATAGGCGAATTAAGGATATAAGATAGCTTTTCAGCCATGGGAACTATTCTCAAATTCATTAACCAATCCGTATAGTTCGGTCCGGTTAACTTGTTAGCATTCAATATGCTTCGTAATGATAGTGAATTAGACATTTATAAAATTCTGTACATAAAATTTGTAATTTTAAAACATTAGTATACATTCATTTTATTAATCACCAGATTAATTTAGGTCTTTATTAAAATAGTGTCTCCCACTATTTTCATCAAACTATATTACCCTCAATATATAGTTCGCCAAATCTAATTAAAGATTTGCTAGTGAGAATAAGGATCTCATTTCAAATGTATATAGCCTTGTGGTGACATAACAAACTATATATAAATAAATAGGTAGACAACTATTGTCAATTATACTACCATGTAACTCCTTTTACTTTGCCTCTTAGATTATTTTGATCAAGTGATGACACATCCGAATCAAAATTGTCTAAGTTAAGTCCAACCTAGCACTTCCATATAAGTAAAGAGAAAAACACCGTCCTTATGGTGACACAACAAAACATCATCGTTCAATTCCTTTATAAGCATTAAATGTGATAAAACAACATTTCAAGAAATAAAAATAAGCCTTGTGGTGACACAACAAACTTATAATGATTAATTGATACTCTATCATTTTATCATGCTAGAAGGCGACGTTCGATATTCCAAATATCTTTGAACGTTACAACTTAGTATAATTTCTTTGAGGGTTTTGTTATTATTTGTCTCATCTTGTTTAGTGCGCATGCAAATATATATATAAAATACGCGTCATATTATTTAACATGTGAAGCATGTTGTATAATATATATATATATATATATATATAGTAAAGATGCACATATAGAATACTATATTCTACCCGGATTGATTATGCACTTTTATTCTAATTTGGTTCACTTCTAGTTTGGTTCACTAGAGCCACCAAGTGAACCAATAGGTCAAACCTAGTGTGCAAGAACTGAATTTAAATATAACTATTACATTTAAACAGAGGCTCCATTACAAACGGGTCTTCAAGCGCTCCTTGTTCCTTTGTCTCCAATTCTTCAAAATAATTCTAACTAATCTTATTACATAAACTATTTACAATAAATAGAAACCTTGATCAGCAGTCAAGGGGAAGTACATAGGAGGAAAATAGAATTTACATTAAGAAAAATTAGAGAAGACGAGGTACGCAGACCCCATTTATAAAACTCATTCATTCAAGCATCCTCATAAAATAAAATTTAATCATCTATTGGTCAATAGTCCATAATTAATCTCATTTATTATCATACATATCACTATATGCATCAATAAATAACATTCATCTCATGAATAATAAAACCATTCCATATATGCATCGATATCATTTAATGGGCAATTATAGTTAGCATAAAATCCAATTTTGAATCAAAATAAACTTATTTATTTTAATCCAAATTAGATCAAAATAAACTATTTATTTTAATTTAACATGGAATCCAATTCCAAATAAAATAAACATCATATTCCAAATCAAAAATAAACTCCTTTATTTTAATTTAGAATTTTAAAAAAATTGCACAAAAACGAACCAACAGACCTTTATGCGTCGCGGCTCAAAAAGAGAGCGTCGCGACTCAAGCTAAGTGACGCGGCTCACAAGGAAGAGCGCCGCGGCTCTCAAAGAGGTGCCTAGTGTTGTGACTCAAAGATTAAATCGTCGCGGCTCACACAAAGGAGCATCGTGACTCTAAGGCTTATGTCCATTCCGTTTCTGGTTTTTTAGATCACGATTTTTGCAGTTTTCTCCCTAAAACAAGATTCTATACTAACAATTATATCCAATTAAATTGTTCTAAATACATACCCATACATATACGGAATAAAACAATTAATAATTCGCATAAAGTTTGGCTTTGATGCCATTGTTGGTTTGTAATATTCACAAACATACAATCAAATTGCATATAAATAGCGGAAGCATGGCAAAATCAGAATTTCAAATTTTACAAACCATAGCCAAGATCATCTTTATGCGCAATTATCAATTAACAAATAAAGATGGAGAATCATAATCATACCCTCGCAGAACTGTGATTTCCTCAGGTACGAGTTCAACTCCAAATCCTTCGCGTTCTCCTTGAATTACCAGTTAGATTCATTCTTTTGATCAAGGTTAGCCACCCAAGTGTTTGGCCTCTAGAGGTGATCCACCAAAGAATAATACGTATTCAAGAAGATGAGTGTTGATAAAACCCTAGTTTCCATCTCTATAGAATTTGTCAGTACTCTCCCAAATCTTATGGAAGCATATGTAACCCAAATCCATAATAAGACTCCTCTTATTTATAGATATGGGCAACCCTCCTAAACTATTTAGGAATATGTTTTTATTTTAATTAAACTCTTTTAATTAATTAAACTCCTAATCCAATTAGGAATTTATGAGAGTACTTTTATTAATTAATTCTCAAACCCTTTTAGAAATTAAATAATAATAATAGTAATAATAATATGTCTCCTCTTATTAATTTATATTTAATATTTCTAAAACATTAAATAATAAATATTAAGCTATTTAATTTATTCTATCACTATAGATTAAATTAAATATACTTAACTTATTGTTACGATTATGATATTTACTTCTTAAATAAAATTTTTCTTTTGCGGTGTGACCCTTTAGGTTCTCCATATTAAACCGGTTATGAATAAATCAATTAGAACAATTCTAATCTTATTTAAATAAATAAATTAAACTATTTAATTTATTTAATTAAATAATATTTATTCTACAATAAGGGTAAGCCTTCTTAGCGATCAACGACTTTCTAGATAATATAGATTTTAATATTAATCACAAAACAAATCTTTCAGTGAATAGTTACCGTACAATTCAATCATTCTACCAAACAATGTCCCAATTAAATATAAGACATGGAATTATTGTCAAGTCTTATTTTATTTAATTATATGTATTTCGATTTTTAAATGCACAACTCTAAATAATGCAAATTAGAAACTACTTTCTAATTTCATTCTGCCTTGGCCAAGGACTACAAAGTTGTCATTTATCGAATCACTTAGGACATTCTCTCATTTTACTAGAAACGGTAGATTCTTTGTTGATCATTCATTATCTCCATGTACAACTTATTATACCCAAATATACCCTTTGATATACCCTAAGGGTCTTAAGGAACATGTCAAAGTATAACTCATCATACACAAGATACTATGATGATCTCAAGTCCAATGATCGCTTGTAGTACTATCAATAGAGGAATTCCTATTGACAGGCAAGTAAAACTCTATTAGGTATTCCTTTAGCGAGTCACGTTCAGTGAACTTATTCTCCAATAAGCACCTACATACTTGCTTTAGTGTCTCCACATAAATGATTATGAGATCAATTATCATCTTCCTAAGAGCAAGCAAAGTATGTACCAATCTATCCGAATTCACTAATCTCCTTTTTAGTAATCCAACGATTAGGAACGATTTTAGTTTTAAGCTTTCTAAGAATTTAGATCTCATTAGCATGATTATCATCATGGTTCTAAAAGCATTGCTTAAAACTATGAGTTTATCACATATAAAATAACAGCACCATATAGATACAGTAAAATACCTTTAACATATTAATTCTTTTATTAATAAATAAATAAGATTACAAAGTATATGCTACATCATATCAAATATGATTGGCTTGTGTGCATACTACTTTCAAGATCACCCGTAAAGATGATAAATAAATTCTTGTGGGAAGTTGAGTCCCACATCGATTGAGAACTAAACATTAAATGGTTATATATACAATTAGATTGCTCTTGGGTTTGGGCCCCAAGGGGCACCCCACTTTTGTATAGGGGAGAGGACCTAGCCAAGGCATGGTTTGACCCTACGCACGACGCCGCCGCCGACCAACTGGCCGGGCCGGGCTCGGGGTCGTGGGTCCTTGTATATATATATATATATATATATATATATCTGGGCAATTAATTTTTGGCTTAGTTCTAATTTTTTATTTATTAGTTTTGGGAAAGCAAGGCAAGCGAAGAAGCGAAATCAGTATGTCAAGCGTAGCTACTCTCCAACACAGCGCAATAGCGCTAGAGTCAAGCGCAGATGCGTTCCACGTTCTGTCCGGCTTTGCTTTCTTCGTAACTATTCAACCATGTCCTTTCATAAGTGTCCATTTGGTTCACAAAGGTTATGTCCAATAATAAATGATCACTAATCCTCCTATAAATATCATATGAATTCAGTCATTTTGAGTCATTCAACTTTGCATCATTTCTTCAGTCATATTCAGAGTACATTTGAGAGAGTTCAAAGCATTCATTAGTTCGCTGTGTGTGTTATTTGTAGTGCTGCTATAACACACGTTGTCATTGTATAATGAGAGACAAGTGCTGATAAACTCTAAGCACCGAAAAGGAGGGCATAATTATCTTAAGGATATAGTACCAAGTACTAGCCTTGACATACTACTTATTTCTGCTTTTACAATTCTGGTTTACGTCAGATAAATTTATATATATATATATATATACTCATTTTTTCTAACATATTTTTCATGCTCCCTGCTACCTCTTCAGAAGGTTGCTCGAAGTTGGATTCTGGCCTTCTTACTTTTCTGCAATCCATATAATTGCACTTTTTTATGGCCCTTTCTATGATATTAGATTCTTTAACTTATTTTTTTCCCTACCTTAACTGTATTATGAATTTCTACATCCTCCCCTTCCCAATATTTAACTCGACCATTTTCAAGGCTTTTTGTCACCTCTATTGAGTCATTATTGAAGCATGAGTCAGCCGCTCTAGATCTTGAATTAATATATCCTGTATAATTTTTTGCGGGAAGGTATCTTGTACTCTGAATAGGCTCACTGCCATTATTACTTGTGGTTACATGATTTGTTGATCCTGACTTTTCATCTTCCTTTAAGCTTGCATTCTCTCTCCAAACTCTTCCTCTTCTCTTTGGTAACTCACCAGAGATACATGCACTGACCTGCCGCTGGTAGAGATTTTATTGGGATTACTTATGTAATCCATTTCTATAACTCTAATCCCGAAAATGTCATCCCTTACCTTCAGTGACAAAATTTCATCAATGGATTCAACCACAATCTATACGAATTAGGTGACGTTTGGTTTGTGTATAATCAATGTAATAGCTCCGTAATGCAATAGACTATTACATTAATTTGACATATTTTTTGTTTGCTTCACCTATTACATGTATTAGTCCATTACAGAGGTAATACTCTTACATCCATTTTTCAGTTTTTCATTACATCTTCCATTTGATGTATTAGCTCATTACATTATGTAATGCAATAGGTATAATAAGACAATACAATAATGATTATAATTGATTTGATATTTTAACTTACAATTTACTTTACTCATTACATACAATCATATAATTTAATGAATCAAACACAGTTTTGACCATAGTGTAATAACATTATAATTACTACACAAATACCAAGAACCAACCAAACAAATATGTCGTAATAACTTATTACTATTACATTACAACTCTATTGCATTACGTAGACTATAGTATTACATCAAATTTTTATTCGACAAACCAAACTCCACGTTAGAACTTTGGCACTCGTCATATCCTCGAGCGACAGAGTATTCTCATCAATGGCTATGACAGTTCCCTAGTTAGCGGCTACATTTTCGATTGTTTCCTTCGACAACTATACATGAATCGGAATGCCCCTACACTAGATCCAAATGCTCCTGAAAACAAGATTACGTTCACGATCTCCATCTTTTCAACTTTTACAACCCATTTTTTTAGATGATCCACTCTTGTGCATATGATTCAATTTCATGTATGTTAAAAGTAATTTTTTTTAAATAAAAAAATTCACAAAATTCTCACGGTGATTTATGTGACGAACGAGAATTTTTGTAACTTATTTTAAATATTTATTGAATTAAATAAATATTTTTCGACGATTTTATTGCTGAATTAATTGATTAATTGATGACGATTTGATTGTTGAATTAATTGATTAATTGATGAATTTGTGGTAGATTAGTTTAATTATATGTGTTACATTAGTTAAATTAATGTGGAGAATTTTTTTTATATTTAAAGTATGTGTTTAATTAAGTTTATTTGATTAAACACATTATTTAAATAAGTATAATGTTATCTCTAATTAATTTAATAATTAATTAGAGACTAAATGATTTGTCATTATTAATAAATGATAATTTTAATCATGTGAATATGTGATTTAATGTGGTATTATTTTACCTTATTTAATTGATTTAAATGAGATTATTTTATTAATTTAAAAATGTGACAAGCCAAACGAGGCCTTAAGGAAGTTGGAGTTAGTTAACCACTATGGATTAACTGATACCCATGTTTATATCGGTTTCTTTTACATTATACGTATTCTTAATATCAGTACATTCATTTCATTCCTAAAAAGATTAATCAGAGAGAAAAAGAGAGAAATTTGGAGAATTAAAGAAATCATTCATCTACTTGTATTAATTAAAGCATCTAATTGAAGGTAATTCTTAGATTTTAATCTTTAAATTATGTTTTCTTAATTTTCTCCATGAATGCATGTTCTGAGTTCTCTGTAAACCAAATTCTATGGCTAAATCTTTAAATGATTTGATGTTAGATGTTAGTAAGCATGTATTTATGTATTTTATATGATTTAAATATGATTTAGAGTAATTTAATCCGTGAAATTACGTTTATCTGAGAATTCAGAAATTTACAGAGTAATTGTGTACGAACATGATTTGAATGTAAGAAATTGATACTTGTTTTGCATGTTAATTGGTTAAATTGATGATTAATTATTTTTATGCATGTGATAATGAAGAAAACAAGATTTAAACGGTTCAATTTGGTGTTTTAACGAATCTGTTATGTGTGATTTTATTGATTTCGTAGAAGCTTGATAAAAAGATAAAAACCCCAAATTTGATTCTTAGATTCATGATTTATGCAATTTAAGTTGTTAGAATCATGCTAGAAGGCTTGGGTAACAATTATATATGAATTTTAGTGTTTGGGTATATTTAATTTGACGTAAGAATAACAAAATTGGAAAATTTTGGCCTGTTTCTGCGTTCTTCGCGAACTGCAGAAACTGAAATTCGTGATTCTCGCCCTGGCGAGCTCAATGAATTGAGTTTCTCGCCCCCGGCAAGAGTTTTGAACTGAGTTTCTCGCCTCGGCGGGAGCTCGCCCTGGCGAGAATTTTGTGAAGGAATTCCTCGCCCCGGCAAAGGCTCGCCCCGACGAGAGTTTGTGAAGGATTTTCTCGCCCCGGCGGGAATTAAAAAAAAATAGAGCAAAAAGAAGAGAGTAAAAATTTTATTCTTTCTTTGTGACCATGTTATGATATCGTAGACATATCTAAAGCTTAGGCTAATGTATAAAATGAATGTTATGGTACTGTGATGGGTGGTAAGCATATACCCATTGATTGTTCGGTGTCAACGGAGTTATTAAAATGAAATTGGATGAGAATGAATCCTAACGTATTTATAATACTGTAACTAATTATTGTTACTGCTTTATAAACCGAATGTATAGGTTGATTTAAAGAACGTGAGTCTTAAATTTATAGTCTACGTACGAGGTGAAAGTAGTATGCACACAAGCCAATCATATTTGATATGATGTAGCATATACTTTGTAATCTTATTCGTTTGTAAAAGGCATTTTACATTATCTACATAGTGCTGTTATATTAAATGTGATAAACCCATAGTTTTGAGCAATGCTTTTAGAATCATGATGGTGATCATGCGAATGAGATCTAAATTCTAGATAGCTCAAAAACTAAAATCGTTCCTAATCGATGGATTACTAAAAAGGGGATTAGTGAATCCGGATAGATTAGTACATACGTTGCTTGCTCTTATGAAGAGGATGATTGATCTCATAATCATTTGTGTGGAGACACTAAAGCAAGTATGTAGGTGCTTATTAGAGAATAAGTTCACTGAACGTGGCTCGCTAAGGAATACCTAATGGAGTTTTACTCGCCTGTCAATAGGAATTCCTCTAGTGATAGTAGTACAAGTGATCCTTGGACTTGAGATCATCATAGTATCTTGTGTATGATGAGTTATACTTTGACATGTTCCTTAAGACCTTTAGGGTATATCAAAGGGTATGATTGGGTATAATAAGTTGTACATGGAGATAGGTGAATGATCAACAAAGAATCTACCACTTCTAGTAAAAGGAGAGAATGTCCTATGTGATTCAATAAATGACGACTCAGAAGTCTTTGGCCAAAGCATAATGAAATTAGAAAGGAGTTTCTAATTTACATTATTAGAGTTGTGCATTTGAGAATCGAAATACATATAATTAAATAAAATAAGACTTGACAGTAATTCCATGTCTTATATTTAATTGGGACATTGTATGGTAGAAGGATTGAATTGTACGGTAACTATTCACTGAAAGGTTCTTTTGTGATTAATGTTGAAATCTATATTATTTGGAAAGTCGTTGATCGCTAAGGGGGCTTACCCTTATTGTAGAATAAATATTATTTATTTAAATGAATTAAATAGTTTAATTTATTTATTTAAATAAGATTAGAATTGTTCTAATTGATTTATTCACAACCGGTTTAATATGGAGAACCTAAAGGGTCGCACCGCAAAAGGAAAATATTTATTTAAGAAGTAAATGGCATAAATCGTAATAATAAGTTAAGTGTATTTAATTTAATCTATAGAGATAGAATAAATTAAATAGCTTAATATTTATTATTTAATATTTTAGAAATATTAAATATAAATTAATAAGAGGAGTCTTATTATTATTATTACTATTACTATTATTTAATTCCTAATAGGGATTGGAAATTAATTTAATAGAAGTATTCTCTCATGAATTCCTAATTGGATTAGGAGTTTCAATTAATTAAAGGAGTTTAATTAAAATAAAAACCCTAAATCCTAAATAGTTTAGGAGGGTTCCCTATATCTATAAATAAGAGGAGTCTTTATTATGGTTTAGGGTTAGACAGTCAGACAATTAGATTGTTAGACAATTTACACACTCTTCCATGAGAATTGGAGAGAGAGAGTACTTGCAATTTCTATAGAGATAGAAACTAGGGTTTTGCCAACACCCATCTTCTTGAACAACTATTATTCCTTGGTGGATCACCTCTAGAGGCCAAACACTTGGGTGGCTAATGTTGATCAAAGGAAGGAATTTAATCGGTGAAATTCAAGGAGAACGCGAAGGAATTGGAGGTGAACTTGTATCCGAGGAAGCACGGTTCTACGAGGGTATAATTTCTTAATCTCTATCTTTTTCGTTTAATTGATAATTGAGCACATGGATGATCATGGTGATGGTTTGTATGAAAATTTTAAAATCTGTTTTATCGCGCTTCCGCACTATTTATGTAATTTGATTGCATATTCGCGCTATGTACAAACCTTACAGTGATATCAGAGCCTAACCTTGTGCTAATTATCGATTATGATGATTCCATGTATGTTTGATATGCGATTGGATCGAAATTTTTGGGCAGAATAAATTTTTCTAAATCAGCGTCGCGGCGCAGCTGCGCCGGCTCCAGTTCATTCTGGAGCGCAGCTGCGCCCAAACCCAGAATCTGTTTTTTCTGGGGTTCAGCGCAGCTGCGCCGTGTCCCAGTTCATTCTGGGCGCAGCTGAGCCGGTCAGCAGAATCTGAAAAAATAAATTTTACTTCAATTAAAATAAATGGTTTATTTAATTGATAAAATCAGAATAAAGGAGTTTATTCACATATGGAATATGATTCCATATTTCCTAGAATAAAAGAGTTTATTCACATATGGAATAGGATTCCATGTTTACTTAAAAATAAAGAAATTTATTTTGATAAGGAATAGGATTCAACATATTTTATTTTCCAACAATTTTAAATTAAAATAAAAGAGTTTATTTTGAACTTAAAATTGGTTTCCATGTTAATTAAAATAAAGGAGTTTATTTTGATTTGGAATTTGATTAAAAATAAAGGAGTTTATTTTTATTCAAAATTGGATAAAATAAAATAAATAAGTTTATTATGATTTAAATTTTGATTAAAATAAAAGAGTTTATTTTTGTTTCAAAATTAAATTTCTAGTAAACTTTTAATTGCCCATTAATTGATATCAATGCATATATGGAATGGTTTTATTATTCATGAGATGAATGTTATTTATTGATACATATAGAGATATGTATGATAATAAATAGGGATTGATTATGGATTATGACCAATGTGTGATTGGATTTATTTTAGTGGATGCTTGAATGAATGGGTTTTTATAAATGGGGTCTGTGTACCTCGTCTTCTCTAGTTTTTCTTGATCTAAATTCTATCTTTCTCCTATGTACCTCCCCTTGACTGCTGATCAAGGTTTCTATTTATTGTAAATAGTTTTTGTAATAGGACTAGTTAGAATTAATTTTGAAGAATTGGAGACAAAGGAGCAAGGAGCGCTTGAAGACCCGTTTGTAATGGAGCCCGAGTTTAAATGTAATAGTTATATTTAAATTTTGTTCTTGCACCCTAGGTTTGACCTTTTGGTTCACTTGGTGGCTCTAGTGAACCAAACTAGAATAAAAGTCCATAATCAATCCGGGTAGAATATAGTATTCTATATGTGCATGCTTACTATGTATATATTATATATTATACAACATGCTTCGCATGTTTAATAATATGACGCGTATTATATATATATATGTGCATGCGCGCTAAACAAGATGAGACAAATAATAACAAACCCCTCAAAGTAATTATATTAAGTCCTAAGCATTCAAAGATATTTGGAATATCGAACGTCGCCTTCTAGCATGGTAAAGCAATAGAGTATTAAAATATTTAATATGAGTTTGTTGTGTCACACAAGGCAAGTATTAAATATTTAAGATGTTGCTTTATCACATTTGATGCTTATACATAGACTGAACGATACTGTTTTGTTGTGTCACACAAGGACAGTGTTTTTCTTTCGAATATATGGAAGTGCTAGGTTGGACTTAACTTGGATAATTTTGATTCGGATGTGTCACACTTGATCAAAATAATCTAAGAGGCAAATTAAAAGGAGTTACATAGTGATGTAATTGACAATAGTTTGTCTACCTATTTATTTATATATCGTTTGTTGTGTCACACAAGGCTATATACATTTGAAATGGGATCCTTATTCTCACTAGCAAATCTTTAATTAGATTTGCCGAACTGTATATTGAGGGTAATATAGTTTGATGAAAATAGTGGGAGATACCAATTTAAAATAAAGACCTACTTTATTTTGGTAATTAATTAAAATGAATGTATGCTAAAATGTTGTTAAATTACAAATTCATTTATAGAATTTTACAATGTCTAATTCACTATCACTGCGGAGCATATTAGATGCTAATTAACCGGACCTTATTAAAAGGACTGGTTAAAGAATTTGAGAATAGTTCTCAAGGCTGAAAAGCTATCTTATGTCCTTGATATGTCTATCCCTGCAATGGTTGCAGACAATGCCTCAGAGGAAGAGATTGCTACTTTTAGAAAGTGGCAAGATGATGCACAGTTGGCTCAATGCATCATGCTCGCATCCATGAGTAACGAGCTTCAGCGTCAGCATGAAACTATGGATGCTCCTGCTATACTCTTGCACCTTCAAGGAGTTGAAGGGTGAGGAAAGTAGGACTATTAGATATCAAATATCTAGGGAGCTCTTCCGATCTAGAATGACCAATGGCACTACAGTACAGACATATGTCCTAAAATGATCAATCTGAGTGAACAATTGGGACAACTGGGTTTTAATGGATGGAGAGTTGATCCAAGATTTGATCTTGCAATCACTTCCGGACTCTTTCTCACAAATTGTTGTGAATTTCCACATGAACAAGCTATATGCCAGCCTGCCTGAGTTGCTTAAACATGTTGAAAACTATAAAGAGTCACTTTCCAACCAAGAAAAACCAAGTCTTACTAGTAGATGATTCTTCCAGGAAGCGGAAGAGGGCCAAAGGATCTTCTTAAAAGAAGAACAATTCAAAGAAGGTAAATGAAAGGCAAAAACAAAGGACAATAAGAACAAGACTGATGCAGATAGCAAAGGAGTTTGCTTCCACTGCAATAAGCCTGGATACTAGAAAGGAAACTGTAAGGAGAATCTTACAGAGGCTAACCAGAAGAAGCTTAGTGAAACTTCGGTTACAAATATGGGTTTGTTCATGATTGAAATAAAATAAATTTTTCTATAAGTCAAGGTTCTACTTGGGTATTGGATACCGGCTGTAGTTCTCACGTATGCAATCTAATGCAGAGACTAAGCAGAAGTAGAAAGCTAAACAAAGTAGTAATCTTATGTGTTGTAATGGAGCAAGGTTGCTACATTAACCATAGGAACTTATAGTTTAGCAGTGCCTACGGGCAAGTCTATTAAGTTAATAAGTTGTTATTATGTTCCAGTTCTCTTTAGAAACATTATTACTTCCGTTGTTGGACAAGGAAGGTTTTGGTATTATATTTAAGAACAATTGTTGTTCTATTTATAATGATAATGTTTTGTTTGAAACTGAAAGATCACTTGATAAACTTTGTAAACTTGACTTACATGAAAAATATTTTGCAAATTGAACAAACTAATAAAAGAAAAAGGAGATGGTCATTCAAAGAGTTGAATGTGTGTATTTGATGAAATACAAGTCTGAATCATTTGAAAGGTTCAAAGAATTCAGAAGTGAAACAAATTGACAAAGTATTAAGATTCTTTGATCAGATCGAGGAAGGAATACTTATGCAATAAGTTTCTAGATCATCTCAAAATGGTATTTTTCTCATAATGGAACCTCCTGATACGCAATAAATGATTGGTGTATCTAAAAGGAGAAATTGTACCTTGTTGAACATGGTGCAGTCCATAATGATTTTACCAACATTCTAGTATCCATCTGGGGTTATACCCTATAAACGGCTGCATATCTACAAGATAAGGTAACCTCAAAAATTCGGCCCCAAAACTCCATAAAGGTTATGGATAGGGAGGATTCCTAGTCTTAAATATGTTAAGATAAGGGGTTGTCCAGCTTATGTGAAAAGGTTTCAAAGATAAGTTTGGGATAAAAATCTGACAAGTGCAATTTGTGGGATATCCTAAAGAAGTTTAGGGTATTATTATTACTATAATCCTACACGCTTCCTTCTTAGATAAAGGTGTTTATCATTGAAGAAGCTAGTGGGAGGGTAATAGATCTTGAAGGAGTTCAAGAACCACAAAGCATTTTAAGTCGAACCGAGGAACCTGTAGATAGACCTATTGTACCACAACCGAATCGTAAATCTGGAAGAGTACCGAAGATACCTAGGAGGTATGGATTCATCATAGAGGATGATGATGAGGTACGCATCATAGAGGATGATGATCCAGTTATATACGATGAGGCTATGAGTAGAAGATACTCAGAGAAATGGCAGATGGCCATGAAATCCGAAATGGACTCCATGTATAAGAACCAAGTATAGACTATGGTGTATATGGGTCTTTAAGAGAAAGACTGGGGTAAATGGCAAGGTGGAGACCTATAAGACCAGACTTGTTTAAAAGGTTTTTCAAGTCAAGGAGTTGACTGTGATAAAACCTTATTACCGGGTAATGCTCAAGTCCATTTGGATTTTGCTTGTGATTGCAGCTTATTACGAAATCTGGCAAAATGGATGTGGAGACGTCCTTCCTCAATGAAGACTTGAGGAGAATGTATGTATGATACAGCCAGAGGAATTTGTTTCAAAGGTTGAAGCAAATCGTGTTTTAAGCTACAATGATCCATTGATGGATTGAAGCAAGCTTCTCAAAGATGGAACATTTCATTTTGATGAGACAATCAAAAGAGTTTGATTTTATCAAAAATGAGAATGAACCTAGTGTGTACAAAAGGGTCAGTGGGAGCGCTAATGACATTTCTTGGTATTATATGTTGATATACTACTGACAAGGAATAACACACCAATGCTACAATCAGTAAAGATAAAATTGTCTAAACATTCCTCCATGAATGACTTGGGAGGAGCATCCTATAAATTTGGGATATAAATCTATATAGATAGATTTAAAAGGATGCTCGGCTTGACCCAATTAATGTATATTCATTCGATGCTAAAGGCGTTTAGCATGGAAAACTCCAAGAGAGGTCTCATGATGATGAGCCATGGAGTGTATCTCTCTAAAATTGTCCCCAATTGAAAGAGAGATCGCATGAGTTACTATCATGTATGTAATGAATATACTAGGCCTGATGTTGATCAGTCATATTCTGGAGAAGATCACTGTAAGACAGTGATAAACATCTTTAGGTACTTAACCGGTACTGAAGATGTGATCATGATTCATAGTAGGTCTGAATTAAAACTAGAGAGCTAAACAGACTCAAGTTTTTTCAGACTGACCAAGACGATAACAAATCCACTTTAAGGTAAATCGTTACCTTGAAAGGTGGTGCAGTGAATTGGAAAGGTTCCAAACAATAAAGAGTTGCTTGTTTAGTGACAAAGACAAAGTATATAGCTGTAAATGAAGCTGCAAGTTTGATTGTTTGGATGAAAAGTTTATTACAGAACTAGGAATAGTTCCTAAGTCTCATCTTGGATTCAAACATGTGTTGCGGCACTTTCATTTGATTAGTGGAATCATTGAAAGAGAAGAAGTCACTATAGAGATAGTGGACTCTCAAGAACAACATTGCATATCCATTTACTGAAGCTTTATCCAAACAGCAGGATGATCGTCACTTAGAGAAGAAGGGTATTAGATACCATGACGATTGGCTTTAGTGCAAGTGGGAGATTGAAAGTAGTATGCACACAAGCCAATCATATTTGATATGATGTAGCATATACTTTGTAATCTTATTCGTTTGTAAAAGGCATTTTACATTATCTACATAGTGCTGTTATATTAAATGTGATAAACCCATAGTTTTTGAGCAATGCTTTTAGAATCATGATGGTGATCATGCTAATGAGATCTAAATTCTAGATAGCTCAAAAAACTAAAATCGTTCCTAATCGATGGATTACTAAAAAGGGGATTAGTGAATCCGGATAGATTAGTACATACGTTGCTTGCTCTTATGAAGAGGATGATTGATCTCATAATCATTTGTGTGGAGACACTAAAGCAAGTATGTAGGTGCTTATTAGAGAATAAGTTCACTGAACGTGGCTCGCTAAGGAATACCTAATGGAGTTTTACTCGCCTGTCAATAGGAATTCCTCTAGTGATAGTAGTACAAGTGATCCTTGGACTTGAGATCATCATAGTATCTTGTGTATGATGAGTTATACTTTGACATGTCCTTAAGACCTTTAGGGTATATCAAAGGGTATGATTGGGTATAATAAGTTGTACATGGAGATAGGTGAATGATCAACAAAGAATCTACCACTTCTAGTAAAAGGAGAGAATGTCCTATGTGATTCGATGAATGACGACTCAGAAGTCTTTGGCCAAAGCAGAATGAAATTAGAAAGAAGTTTCTAATTTACATTATCAGAGTTGTGCATTTGAGAATCGAAATACATATAATTAAATAAAATAAGACTTGACAGTAATTCCATGTCTTATATTTAATTGGGACATTGTATGGTAGAAGGATTGAATTGTACGGTAACTATTCACTGAAAGGTTCTTTTGTGATTAATGTTGAAATCTATATTATCTGGAAAGTCGTTGATCGCTAAGGGGGCTTACCCTTATTGTAGAATAAATATTATTTATTTAAATGAATTAAATAGTTTAATTTTATTTATTTACATAAGATTAGAATTGTTCTAATTGATTTATTCACAACCGGTTTAATATGGAGAACCTAAAGGGTCACAAAAACAGACCGCAAAAGAAAAATATTTATTTAAGAAGTAAATGGCATAATCGTAATAATAAGTTAAGTGTATTTAATTTAATCTATAGAGATAGAATAAATTAAATAGCTTAATATTTATTATTTAATATTTTAGAAATATTAAATATAAATTAATAAGAGGAGTCTTATTATTATTATTATAACTATTACTATTATTTAATTCCTAATAGGGATTGGAAATTAATTAATAGAAGTATTCTCTCATGAATTCCTAATTGGATTAGGAGTTCAATTAATTAAAGGAGTTTAATTAAAATAAAAACCCTAATCCTAAATAGTTTAGGAGGGTTCCCTATATCTATAAATAAGAGGAGTCTTATTATGGTTTAGGGTTAGACAGTCAGACAATTAGATTGTTAGACAATTTACACACTCTTCCATGAGAATTGGAGAGAGAGAGTACTTGCAATTTCTATAGAGATAGAAACTAGGGTTTTGCCAACACCCATCTTCTTGAACAACTATTATTCCTTGGTGGATCACCTCTAGAGGCCAAACACTTGGGTGGCTAACGTTGATCAAAGGAAGGAATATAATCGGTGAAATTCAAGGAGAACGCGAAGGAATTGGAGGTGAACTTGTACCCGAGGAAGCACGGTTCTACGAGGGTATAATTTCTTAATCTCTATCTTTTTCGTTTAATTGATAATTGAGCACATGGATGATCATGGTGATGGTTTGTATGAAAATTTTAAAATCCGTTTTATCGCGCTTCCGCACTATTTATGTAATTTGATTGCATATTCGCGCTATGTACAAACCTTACACGAGGCAAGTATCTTATCCCTACTTTTACATTTACGCAAGTTTTCTACCTTGATTTCAATCACGCAAGTTCCTGAACTTAATTCTCTTATCACATATGTTTCATAATGCTATTACTTACTCGAGCAAGTTATTGTTTCTATTCCATTCAATTTCATGGATTCAATGAGACGTTTTAATTTCCTCTTTGTAATGCTTCAGTTATATATAACTTATTCAATTGTACCTTTTGTGAGATTTAGTTTTGATTCTCGAATTACACCTTTTGAACCTTGATTGACTAGCGAACCCTTTTTGATTCGACTAGTCCATAGTTGATGAGCGTTCTAAATTCTAGAAACGTTATTGAAGTAAATCCAAACCAAACTTCCTTTAGTGCGGACTCCGATGTCAAACTGAGATGAACAACCCTTATACAGGGGATTTTATTTACGCGTTACAATTAAGATGTTGTGTACATACATGGTACAAAGGGTTGATCCCCCTGAGTACGAGAAGCAAGGTCCATATAGTCTTACGACTGTTAAAGGTTTAAAGTAGAAATACTTGATAACCTAGGACATAGTTCGTGGTCTTAAGACCCTCAGACGTTCTTTTGAATCTTGTCTTATATTCTTGAACTCAAAAGCTGAATCTTCGATTATTCAATATTCGTTAACTATTTCGCATGTTATTATTACTATTGTTGTTATACTTGTTGGGCAATCATTGCTCACCCTTGTATAATAACATTGCAGCTAAAGTTGAAAGAATTGATGAGCCATCCACTAGTAAGGGCAAAGAAAAAACAAACAAGTGATGAAGACTTGTTTTATTTGATTAAATGATGTTTATGTAATAGACTTAATTTATGTTTCCACATTGATGTTTGTTTAAGGTTAGATGACCTGGTATTTGTTTATGAATGATGTTGTAACCCTTTAAAGGGGAGATTCCTATTTTTTTTAATTAAGAGTTTTTATTTATATTGAATGGGTAGTTAGATGTGGTGTGATGTATATGGATAGTGAACACCAAATTCTGAGGAAACGAAGTACCCGGATTTGGGGGTGTCACAATTTAAATTTTGGATGAGGATTTAAATTCCTTGCAGGAATGGTGATGTTATTAAGTTTTAATCCCTGTAAGGAATGGAATGGGTATGAAAAATATTTATAAGACAGGAGATGGGAGTAGGATGTATAATCCTATCCCCGCCCCGCCCAGCCCAGCCCAACCCAGCCCAGCCCATTGCCATTCCTACTCATTGATTAAGAATGAAATCAATTTTAGCTTTCTTTTTCTTTAATCACATAAAGGTCCTGTTTGGATTCCAAGTGAATCTCAATAATTTGGGAATTGAGCATGTAGACATAAATATACAATCTTTTTTTTAAAAAAATAAGAAAAAAAATAATAAAAAGATAGAGTTTCAAATTAGCCTAAAAAGAAAAAGTAAAGCAATAGGCTAACATCTTTTCTTGCTTCAAACAAGTTGATAATTTTGAGAAGTTTAATACTATTGTGAGTCATCGTATAACTTCATCTAAAAATGCTACGTGCAATTTTATACGATTTGTGTACTAGACATGACCTAGATATATATTTTATGTAAAATGAATAATTAAGTTATTTTATAAGCAAAATATAGACTTCAAATTTAAGAACTACGATGGATTTGATTCTTGCAAATGAATACTTAGGCAACTTGATATTATAATGAGTTCAGTCGCAATTCCGAATTGATTCAATTGTTTACTTTCCAATTTTTAAGTTAAATAAAATATATGGATCACCCATCCATATATTAAATCAAATTATGAAGTAAATAGTTCTGACCTCATTTACTTAAATCGAGTATAAATTAGGGGGTTAATTATATTAACTAGATCATAATTAGTGATAATTAATCCCTAGATTTGACTGTATCAAGAAAAAAGTTTATGTCAGAAAATGGCCCCCCGCAGGCCCCACCCACGAGGCCACCTAGGCACCCACATGGCTACATTAACTTTGCAGGACTTAGTACCTTCATTGACATCCATCACTATCCATCATGAGCACGCAAGAAAGAACCAAAGCAAGGCATTAACTATTTTCATCCAAATAGACCAAAATTGGCTAAGTATGGGAAATCGACAAGAAAATAGCTAAGTATGGAGAACCTCACTAGGTGAGCCATTATGAGATGCCTTATGCCACCACATGGTGTGTACTGATGAGTGTGTTTTATACACATAAATTAGGTACTTTTAGCCATGATAATTTGTAAGTATTTCGCTATTTCGTTTGATTTTATGTGTTTTCATCTTATTATTGTGTAATGTAGTTTTGTATTACTTTTATATATTTTTGTATGCTTTTATGTGTTTTTACTTTGTTTTGTAGGAATTGAAATAAAGGCTCCTTGGATCGATGTGTTTTTGGCTTTAATCTAGCATTTCTGCTGCTTGTTTCTCAATTTCACCCATGATGCAATCCGAATCTCTCAAAACTCTAAGAACGAAAGTAGTAGATTTTGATCTTAGCTTCCCAGAACATCCAGAATCATCCAATTTGAAGTTCGTATGAGAGAGTTATGGTCATTTTACCATCGGATTTTGCATGAATTTTACACAGCAGCTGCTTCCAGGCCATTTTGAGCCTTGCTCCGGCCATTATCTCGACGCGCTCCAGTTATAGAAGTTTTAGAGCCACTTCATAGCTTTCCATAGCCTACTTAATCGTCTAAATCCGAGTTTGGACGAAGACGTTATGGCCATTTTACCAACAGACATCGAAACTGATTCGGACAGCAGAAATGAGCTCGCCGGGGCAAGAATTTCTAGTACTATTTCTCCGCCGGGGCGAGCTCCTCGTCGGGGCGGGCCGCCGGGGCGAGAACCCCCTGGATGCACTTCGGATTTCGCGAATTTTGGCGAATTTTTGATATCTAAGCTAGGGTTTTGGACACCCATCTGATATAACCTCAAGGGGGCGGCTAGAAACATATACCCACTCATTCTAACTCATTCTAACATCAAATCTAGTGAGGAGGAAGCTACAAAATACATCATCAAGAAGGAAATGGGCTGTAATACAAGGATTTTCTAGCAATTTCCAAGGAGCAAGTAAGGCAAGGAATATCAATTCTTGAGGGAAAGCTAGAGAAGAAGCATCAAACTATTAAGCAACAATTGAATATCTCCACAAAGGGGTTTTATCATTCTATCTCTTGTATTTCCTTCTTAATTAATAATTCCATCATGATGAATAGATCAAATATGATGTTTTATATAGTTACTATGAACTAGAATTAATTTTCTAAGATTTCAATGGAACCCAATACATAGTTTGAATTGAATGCTCTCTTTTTTATGTTGGTTAATTATTTGTGATTGGATATCATAATTTGTGCTTTATATATTAATTACCTAGCTAGTAATTACCTTGGAAACTTATATGGAATTGAGAGAGGAAGTATAGGTTGAGACCTTGTTATGATATCATGTGAAAATTAGATATTCCTATAGGTAATTTATGAAATTAAGTGACGTGTGTTTTATTTATTATCCTCATGAATGGATAATTTGATTGTATTTAGGATAGACATATACCTAAATACCACATGTATCCATTGGAGAATCCATGCTTAATGATTTCTATTGCGAAAGTTGGTAATTGATGGAGTAGTTAATGAGGTTTTGTGACATACACCTTACTAATTGTTCTTGATATGAGAATCTTGCTAGTGTGTAGAATAGAGATATATCTATACACCGTAATGGAGAATACGTATTTGACCATCGAGAGAGGCTTAGACATACTTGTGATTTCTCGGGTAACAATCCTTGTGATTTAACTAGTTAAAAAGAGAGAGTTAGGACATTCAAATGAAGTGTTGGGAGAAATTGCAATCTTAGACTTGTTATTATTTGATTTCATTATATTAAAGCTTTCCATAGTTCTTTGATTATTTGTTATCTTCATTAATGCAAAACAATAAAAACAATTATCGTTTGTTTAAGTAAGATTGAGATGATAAAAGGTTAATACTTGAAAAAGACTAGTAACAATTCCTCGTGGGATCGATACTCTACTTACTCTTTATTACTTGTTGACCGCGTATACTTGCGCGTAAATTGTCGTTATATTAATCGGACAACAAGTTTTTGGCGCTGTTGCTAGAGAATTATTTTTCTAGTGTTTTTCCAATATTAATTACAATCAAATTGATCTTAATTTAATCTTGTATATAAATTTGGTTTTACTTTATTTTAACATTTTTCTGTTTTGATGCTTTACGAGGTACACCATGGATGACTTTGCTTATCAATGACCATACACGAGTATGACTCAACCAAGGGAAACTGGGATTGATGGACTCAATGCACTCTCTACATTGTCAGCACAATTTGAAACACTATCGAGGAAGTTGGATGCCTTAGTAGCAGAGAGCACTCAAGGTATAACAGTTACTTGTGATTATTGTGCTGACAATCATCCGAGTCATCAATGCACCGTCAGTTTTGGACCGGTACAATACAGTGGTGATTACCTCAACAACTATGATTATCCCGATTATCACCAATATTGGGGGTATCACCCAGATACTACATGGAGCTACAATTATGATGATCAATGTTATGCTCCATGCCCATCATATACTCTTGAATCTCAGAATCAAGCTCCTACTCAAGAAGAAGGAATGTCAAAATTTGAGGAACTTGTGTCCAAGATCATGACTTCGAATGAGGAGATGTTGAAAAGTCAGGAAATATCAATTCAAAATCTTCAGAACCAGATTGATCAAATGTTCAAAGCTTTGAACAACTGTCCTCAAAATAATTGGTGTTATGACATGGTTCCTGAGATTGATGGGCGATCCACGCCAAATCTGCAACTGGATGAGCCACAAGATGTCGAAAGTGGGGAGACAAGTGGGTAGCGAGAAAAGGAGGCCGAGGATCCAGCTTTGAGTTCCAACAAAGATGAGCCGATTGTAGTAATACCCCAATTGCCTTCTCTACCAAAGTTCAAGAATCCAGTTAGTTTTGCAAAACTGTGCCCAATTGGTAGTCATGTCTTAGGCCTCTATGTGACAATGGAGCTAATATAAATTTGAACCCGTGGTGTGATGAATTAGGGGTCCAAGAGAAGAAAGCTAAAAATTCTTTTGTGTTTGAAGAGCTTCAATTCAACATTCCTTTCACAAACACAATGGAGCAAACGCCTAGTTATGTGAATCTCTTAAATGAGATTGTTCCTAAAAGTAACAAGCTAGGTGAACTTGAAACAATGACCCTTACTGAGGAGAAACCCTCAAATATTACATGGCTATCAATGGATGGTGGGTTCCTCAATTATCGAAGGGGAATTGGATAAAAACAGGGAGTTAGTCAGGCCGAGGACTATAAACCAAGCGCTCGATGGGAGGCAACCCATTCATTTCCATTCATTTGCATTCGTTGTTTTTCATTTACTGCATTTTTAAAGTTTTCAAGTTATGTGTGTATTTAGTTAGTTAAAGTTTTAGGATTGGATTTGCTTGCTATGTCTCATCATAATCTCAATGTTGTCCATTTAATCTTTGATATGTTGCATTAATGCAGGTGTGGGGCATTGAGATTGATTGCTAAACTGAAGAGCTAAAAAAATCAAGTTTTGGGATACAGGGGGTTGGCGCCGCGGCGAGCTCCTGAAGAACAAAATTTCCGCCCCGGTGAGAGCTCGCCCCGGCGGCAAATTGCAGTACACTTTCTCGCCCCGGCGAGCTAAAAAAAAAAACATTCTTCCCAAGCTAGATTGTATTGTCATTCACACTTCCAAACTCATTCTTCCCCTCTCTCACATGGATTCATCTTAACCCACTGAGCATTCAAAAGGATTCATCTCCAAATTGAAGGTACTAAACAAACAACTTCTTTTGCCCACACAAAACAAGGTACTCACTCCAATTTTTGTATACAAGTAAAATAAATTTGTCAATTGTGATGGGTATTCTTGGTTAGTTAAACTGTTGTACTTGGATTTGCGTTGGGTAATCATATATTATTAAATTTGGATAAATGTAAATTGGTTGCCCAATTGAGTTTGTGTTGGCTCAATTGGAGGATTTTGGGTTATTCATTGCTATGATTTGATTGAATATTACAATAACTTAGCAATTTTTGTTTAAATTGAGTTTGGGGGAGGTTTTTAATGAAGAATTTCAGTCAGCGCACACCACGTAGTCAACGAATTGTCTAAAAGAATGTTGGCTTGATTGAGCATTGTTTGGTAAGGAATTGCTTGGCTATTATCCGAATGCCGCCCCAATGCATGTTCCTGAGCCATAACCGTTACCAGTTTATCCACTATCAGACTTAAATGTTTAGAAGGCTATGGTCGAGCATGACGCTTGGCCAATCAGGGAAGTTCTCAGTTTTCATTTCTTTATCTTATAAACAATGAGGACATTGTTCACTTTGAGTTTGGGGGTGGATCATATAGCATTGACATCATAGTTACATAGCATGTGTTAGTTATTTGTGCATTTTAATTTTGTTTGCTATTTTGAAAAAAAAAATCGTTATTGTTGGTTATTGTTTTACTTATGCGTCCTTTCACTCTTTTGCACCTACCCATGAGTATTGAGCTAGTTGTGTGCTTATAGAAGGCTTTTATAACCGAATGCTTGTGGGAAATATCTATAAACTCTAGAAGTCGTTTAAACATCACTCGAAGCAAGGTGTCCAAATTTGTTGTGTTTGAATTGTTGGTCATGTGGTGAGTTGAGATGGAGCATAAAACGCACTCACTCATGGACATATGCGTAGGAGAGATAGAGCGTAAAACGCACTCTCTTATAATTTTGATAAAAGTAAGACATTTATGTTTATCAAATCTTGTGTTGGGTTGAGATGGAGCGTAAAATGCACTCACCCACAAGAATGGACTTAGGATAAGATGGAGCATAAAATGCACTTACCTAGAGTCCTTTGATTTCATATTTTTGAAAATTGTGGTTTGTATACCTTTGTAGTGAGTGATGTGTTAAGCATGTAGTTTTTGTGGTTTATTTTGATTATTTCATAAGGTAATGTGGTTGCATAGCTTCATCCGAGCTTAATTAGTTTAGTGTTATTGGGTACACACACACACACACACAGAAAGGACCTAAAGCAAGCTATGACTAGCTCATTGTAAATCTAGACTTGCAACGTTTTGAAAGTTTCCTTGAGTTTTCATGTTGTTATACTTTGAGACCATTGGTTAGCTTTTTAATTCATTGCTCAAGATAGGTTTTATTAGAAGTATTTAATTTTTATAGTTTATGTATTTTGCTTGAGGACAAGCAAATGTTTAAGTTTGAGGGTATTTGATGAGTGTGTTTTATACACACAAATTGGGTACTTTTAGCCTTGATAATTTGTAAGTCTTTAGCTATTTCATTTGATTTTATGTATTTTCATCTTATTATTGCGTAATGTAGTTTTGTATTACTTTTATATATTTTTGTATGCTTTTATATGTTTTTACTTTGTTTTGTAGGAATTGAAATAAAGGCTCCTTGGATCGATGCGTTTTTGGCTTGAATCTAGCATTTCTGCTGCTTGTTTCTCAATTTGACCCATGATGCAATCCGAATCTCTCAAAACTCTAAGAATTAAAGTTGTCGATTTTGATCTTAACTTTCCAGAAAATCCAGAATCATCCAATTTGAAGTTCGTATGAGAGAGTTATGATCATTTTACCATCGAATTTTGCATGAATTTTACACAGCAGCTGCTTCTAGGCCATTTTGAGCCTTACTCCGGCCATTATCTTGGTGAGCTCTAGTTATGGAAGTTGTAGAGCCACTTCTTAGCTTTCCATAGCCTACTTAATCGCCTAAATCCGAGTTTAGACGAAGAAGTTATGGCCATTTTACCAACAGGCATCGAAACTGATTCGGGCAGCAGAAGTGAGCTCGCCGGGGCGAGAATTTCTAGTACTATTTCCCCGCCGGGGCGAGCTCCTCGCCGGTGCGGGCCACCGGGGCGAGCTCCTCGCCGGTGCGGGCCACCGGGGCGAGAACCCCCTGGATGCACTTCGGATTTCGCGATTTTTGGCCAATTTTTGATATCTAAGCTAGGGTTTTGAACACCCATCTGATATAACCTCAAGGGGGCGGCTAGAAACACATACCCACTCATTCTAACTCATTCTAAGATCAAATCTAGTGAGGAAGAAGCTACAAAATACATCATCAAGAAAGAAATAGGCTGCAATACAAGGATTTTCTAGCAATTTCCAAGGAGCAAGTAAGGCAAGGAATATCAATTCTTGAGGGAAAGCTAGAGAAGAAGCATCAAACCATTAAGCAACAATTGAATATCTCCACAAAGGGGTTTTATCATTCTATCTCTTGTATTTCCTTCTTAATTTGTAATTCCATCATGATGAATAAATCAAATATGATGTTTTATGTAGTTACTATGAACTAGAACTAATTTTCTTAGATTTCAATGGAACCCAATACATAGTTTGAATTGAATGCTCTCTCTTTGATGTTGGTTAATTATTTGTGATTGGATATCATAATTTGTGCTTTATATATTAATTACCTAGCTAGTAATTACCTTGGGAACTTATATGGAATTGAGAGAGGAAGTATAGGTTGAGACCTTGTTATGATATCATGTGAAAATTAGATATTCCTATGGGTAATTTATGAAATTAAGTGACGTGTGCTTTATTTATTACCCTCATGAATGGATAATTTGATTGTATTTAGGATAAACATATACCTAAATACCACATGTATCCATTGGAGAATCCATGCATAATGATTTCTATTGCAAAAGTTGGTAATTGATGGAGTAGTTAATGAGGTTTTGTGACATACACCTTACTAATTGTTCTTGATATGAGAATCTTGTTAGTGTGTAGAATAGAGATATATCTATACACCGTAATGGAGAATACGTATTTGACCATCGAGAGAGGCTTAGACATACTTGTGATTTCTCGGGTAACAATCCTTGTGATTTAACTAGTTGAAAAGAGAGAGTTAGGACATTCAAATAAAGTGTTGGGGGAAATTGCAATCTTAGACTTGTTATTATTTGATTTCATTATATTAAAGCTTTCCATAGTTCTTTGATTATTTGTTATCTTCATTAATGCAAAACAACAAAAATAATTATCGTTTGTTTAAGTAAGATTGAGATGATAAAAGGTTAATACTTGGAAAAGACTAATAACAATTCCTCGTGGGATCGATACTCTACTTACTCTTTATTACTTGTTGACCGCGTATACTTGCGCGTAAATTGCCGTTATATTAATCGGACAACATGTACCTCACACTCCCACAAGCAAGCAAGAAAGAATGAAGAAAATGATGATCAAATAAGCAAAACATGAAGGTATGCAACCAAGCAACTAAGGAAGCGAAATGAGTTGGGGCACACCCTAGAGTTGGGGGCACACTCCTTCATCATGTCTTGCTTTCAACACTTAGTCAAATTGAAGAAGGTATGAAAAAAGAAATCAAAATGAGAAGGAACTAAGAGAGAAACCACCATGAGGTAGAAAGCCACCCTAGGGTCGGCCCTAAGGGTGGGAGTCGGCCCCAAGGGGGCTCCTCCTTATGGTGGGGCTGTACAAGTGATCGTTCATCATGCCTCAAGGAAGGATCAAAATAAAGGAAAGCCAACGAACGAACCACCAAGACTTTGGGGCACACCCTAGGGTCGGCCCCAAGAGGTGCTCCCCTTCATTGTGGGGCAACCAGTGTCCTCTCATCACATCTCATGCCCAACACTTAGCCAAATTAGAGGATCTCCACTCACTAATAATTTAACACTTTGCCAAAATAATCGAAGTATTTCCAACTAAGGAGATTTCAAGGAAAAGGCAAGGAAAGCCTCCACATGAAGGCAAAGAAGAAGAAAAGAAGGAAGATTCACCTCCTAAAAGTAGGCCCGAAGTGAGCAAGTAGGCCCGAAATAAACAAATAGGTTCAAAGTGAGTAAGTAGGCCCGGAGTGAGCAAGTTGAGCAACAACTCAAACTTTCAAGCGATTAATTGGCACCATGAGCAAACGTTGCATGCCAAAGCTTCAAAGGTGATGTTCCTTGTTAGAATGATGGTGTCAAGGGTAAAGTCACTAAAAAAATAGTGATGATGTCATACCGAGAAGACTGGTCCTTTCTAACTATCTCCGATTGAGCCGATATGAGGAAATACTGTCAAAGATATTTACTCCGGGTAGACGGATGACCTCTCTAGCCTCTCGTAAAGGGTTAAAGATGTCGTCTGGAAGTGGGATTCAGTGAGGATCTTAGACTGGCAACTAGAGACATAGAGCAAAATGGACTTTGAAAAGGCGATATTCATACTTCGAAGTGATATTGTAATCACAGTGTATAAGTAACATAGGACATGTGCACGGCCCATGGGGGCACCCCCCATGAGGCCTTTAAATACCCACACTTTCTCATTTGGAAGCAAGGTTGAAAACTTGAGAAACATGGAGAACTTGAGAGCTTCTCTATCTAGAATCCACTTTCTCTCTCTAGAAATCATAAGCATCAAGTTGCTTTCACTAAGAGGTCTTGCTTGTTGGTTGTGGTAGCTATGTTCTATACTTAGTCTCGACAAGCCCAAGTGTTCTGCCTATGTTGTGGTAGCTATGTTCTATACTTAGTCTCGACAAACCCAAGTGTTCTGCCTATATTGCCTTGAAGAATTTGTCTACGATCTCTCCCCTCATCCAACACTCCATTAATCTCACATGCCTTCGTAGAATTCTCGCGTCACCCCGATCAATCAACGAACCCGACCGCAATGGGAAGTGTAAAAGTATAGGAAACTATTGTACTTGTAAAGTTCATCAAAAAGATCAATGATTAATGAAAGCATCATTTTGTTAGTTAATCTTATTCAATTTGTTGTCTAATTGTGCTTTACATTTTCCGGTCTTACAAAATCAAATTCCTTTTTATTAAATTCACAAAACAAATTCTTTAGTATATGGTGTCTAACCTATTTGTTTAAACTCAAATTCATTAATAAAGTCAATTTCATAACTTAACCCATTTACTAAAAATTACCAAATTCATGAACAAAATTAAATTAATAAGTAAATGATGCCTAACTCATTTACTTAAAAAATTAAACTCTTAAATAAATTTAAATTCCCAAGTAAATGGTGCCTAACCCATTTACTTAAAATCAAATTTATAAATAAATTTAAATTCCCAAATAAATGGTGCCTAACCCATTTACCCTAAATCAAATTCCTAAGTAAATAGTGCGTAACCTATTTTATTTACTTAAAATCAAATTGCTAACTAACTAAGTTCTTAAGTAAATGGTATCTAACTCATTTGCTTAAAATCAAATTCACAAATCAAATTCTCAAGTAAATGGTGTCTTATCCATTTACTTAAAATTATCAAATCCATAAACAAAATTAAATTAATAAGTAGATGGTGTCTAACCCATTTACTTAATATCAAATTTCTGAATAAATTTAAATTTCTAAGTTAATGGTGCCTAACCCATTTACTTAAAATCAAATTCCTAAATCAATTTAAATTTCCAAGTAAATGGTGCATAACCCATTTACTTAAAATCAAATTCTTAAATAAATTTAAAATTCTCAAGTAAATGGTTTCTAACCCATTTACTTAAAAATCAATTCCTAAATTAAATCAAATTTCAAAGTAAGGGTGCCTAACCCATTTAGTTAAACCAAATTCTTAAATAAATTTTACGAATACTAAATTTATAAGTAAATGATGTCGAATTCATTTACTTACATAAAATGAAAAGTAAATGATATTAAATTCATTCACTTAAATTAAATCTCTTTTCTGAACTACAAACTGACTTGATCCCATTAACAAATACATAAGCAACCTAAGTAAATAAAATTACTTAGGCTCAGCCACTAAATTAAATAAATCCCCAAAACTCTCAAATTAATTAATTAGATTTTTAAAAGTGGAATCAAAGTGTGTTCCCTTAAAATAAAGGGATGTAATTAAGAGATACATTATCTTGAATTGGTCCGCTAATAAGAACTCGCATACTTAAATTGAGCGAGTGAAATTGTGTCGAGTAATTATTTATAATTTTTGCTCAACAATAATACATTTCCATTTGTCTTTAGGCAAAAGATGGTTGACTTGTGATTGCAACTGGAATAGAATCCTGGACTGTAACTCGGTAACTCCTGCTTGCATTGCTTTAAGAGTGTTTCTAAAGTTGTGATTTCAAGATACAGGGTTTCCCTTTCTCCTTGTGCTTAGGTGGATACCCAACAATCTTGAAATAAGTCTCATTGAGAAGACCTTCTTGTTACAGTGAGGACGTTTCTGACTCTTTGGGAATGTAATGTAGGCTACATGGTCATAGTTAAAACTAGGTTTTAAATTATGACCATAACCATTGTAGTTAGGTCCAGGTACATAACCAAGGTTGAAAGGAACCATCTAGCTGTCTTAGGAAGATAACCATGAGCAGGAACATATCCAGTTCCAAAACCATATACATAGCCATTTTCATTGCCATATGCAGACCTGTTACTGGTATTAAAATTTGTTGTTACATATCTAGATCCTATATTGGCATTTGATGTAGAATTTCTTGCAATGAGTCCAAGACTAACACTATTATGAGACGCAAAACATTGCCTCTGCCTCTCATCCTGCTTAATAAGTGAATAAGCACGAATTAAATTACGCATGTTGGGTGTGGGTCCTCACCCATGAGATAGAATCCAAGTTGGAATCAAATTATGGAGAGCCTACTAATATTATGTTAATTAGTAGAAGTGCTATTGGAAACCAAGTTGAAAAATGATTTACTTCTTAGATTGGTTGATGACTAAGACAAGGAGATGTGATCCCTAATTTGATTAGAAGAATAAATTATTTCTAATCCATAATATGAATGAATTAGGAAGAGTACTATAAATATGGCTATGAGAGAGTCTTATTATTACATGAGAGAAGCTCGGTAACAAGAAGGTATCGAAAGAATAAATCGAGAGGATTACAGTTTGTTGCTCGTGGGTATCTGCCGCCATCTCCGTTAAATTGAAAGCTTGAAGACTTTATTACTAGGGGTATTTTTGGGTGGTGATGTTAATTAGGTTTCTCAACCTAATTAAAGGTAAATTTGTACTCTCTCGATTTATTGTGTAACCTCAAGTTTTAGGGCGTAAAACTTGAGAGGATTATTGTAAGCCCATTAGTTTGATATAGTAGAAATTCGGAGTTTGACCCGTGGTTTTTACCTCTTAGTTTTAGAGGGTTTTCTACGTAAATTTGGTATCTTGCTTGTGGATGGTTATTTGTTAATTTCGTTCTCATAATTGGTTTTGTCGATTTCATATTTAATTGCACAAAGACGGAAAAGTAATTCCTGGGATAGAGATTATTTTAGGCGTACTTTTTCCAACAGTGGTATCAAGAGCTTGGTTATTTTTTTGTGGTTTTCTTGTGCGAATTAAATGGAGGATTGGACAACAGGCTGCATGATTAATCTCAAGGCTACAAATTATGCAATTTGGAAGCCAAGAATGGAGAATTTGCTTTACTGCAAGGATTTGTATGAGCCACTTGAGAATGAAGGAGTCAAGCCCACACACAAGAATGACGCACAGTGGAACAAGATGAACAGGAAGATATTTGTCTAATTAGATCGTGGATTGATCAAAGTGTGTTTCATCATGTTGCCACGGAAACTAAAGCCTATACTCTCTGGCAGAAATTAGAGTCCATGTATGAAAAGAAGACGACACAAAATAAAGCTTTTTTGATTAGGAAGCTTGTGAATTCTAAGTGTTAGGTTTGTATATAACGCAAGCATGCAATCAAATTACATAAATAAAGCGGAAGCGTGATAAAACGGATTTTAAAATTTTAATACAAACCATCACCATGATCTATCCTGGTGTTCAATTATCAACTAAACGAAAGAGAAAGAAAATAAGAATTATACCCTCGTAGATCAAAGCTTCCTCGGGTACAAGTTCAACTCCTAGTCCTTCGTGTTCTCCTCGAATTTCACCGATAAGATTCCTTCCTTTGATCAATGTTAGCCACCCAAGTGTTTGGCCTCTAGAGGTGATCCACCAAGGAAGAATAGGTATTCAAGAAGTTGGGTGTAGACAAAACCCTAGTTTCTATCTCTATAAAAATTGCTAGTACTCTCCACAATCTAATGCAAGAGTGTGTAACCCTAATCTATGATAAACTCCTCTTATTTATAGATGTAGGAATAACCCTTTCCTAAACTATTTAGGACTAGGTTTCTATTATAATTAAACTCCTTTAATTAATTATGCTCCTAATCCAATTAGGAATTCATGGGAGAGTACTTCTATTAATTAATTCTCAATCCCTATTAGGAATTAAATAATAGTAATAGTAATAATAATACGACTCCTCTTATTAAGTTATATTTAATATTTCTAAAATATTAAATAATAACTATTAAGTTATTTAATTTATACTATCTCCATAAACTAAATTAAATACACTTAACTTATTATTACAATTATGCCATTTAGTTCTTAAATAAATATTTTTCTTTTGTGATGTGACACTTTAGGTTCTCCATATTAAATCGGTTGTGAATAAATCAATTAGAACAATTCTAATTATATTTAAATAAATAAATTAAACTATTTAATTTATTTAAATAAATAACATTTATTCTACAATAAGGGTAAGCCCCCTTAGCAATCAACGACTTTCCAAATAATATAGATTTCAACATTAATCACAAAAGAACCTTTCAGTGAGTAGTTACCGTATAATTCAATCCTTCTACCATACAATGTCCCAATTAAATATAAGACATGGATTTACTGTCAAGTCTTATTTTATTTAATTATATGTATTTCGATTCCCAAATGCACAACTCTAAATAATGCAAATTAGAAACTCCTTTCTAATTTCATTCTGCCTTGGTCAAGGACTACTGAGTTGTCATTTATAGAATCACATAGGATATTCACATCTTTTACTAGACGTGGTAGATTCTTCGTTGATCATTCACCTATCTCCATGCACAACTTATTATACCCAATCATACCCTTTGATATATCCCAAAGGTCTTAAGGGACATGTCAAAGTATAACTCATCATACAAAGATACTATGATGATCTCAAGTCCAAGGATCACCTATACTACTATCACTAGAGGAATTTCTATTGACCGATGAGTAAAACTTCATTAGGTATTTCTTAGCGAGCCACATTCAGTGTACTTATTCTCCAATAAGCACCTACATACCTATTTTAGTGTCACCATACAAATGATTATGAGATCAATCATCCTCTTCCTAAGAGCAAGCAACGTATGTAGTAATCTATCCGGATTCACTAATCCCCTTTTAGTAATCCAACGATTAGGAACGATTTTAGTTTGTGAGCTATCTAGAATTTAGATCTCATTAGCATGATCACCATCATGATTCTAAAAGCATTGCTCAAAACTATGGGTTTATCACATTTAATATAGCAGCACTATGTACATAATGTAAAATGCCTTTAAGAAAATCAATTCTTTTATTAATAAATGAATAAGATTACAAAGTATATGCTACATCATATCAAATATGATTGGCTTGTGTGCGTACTACTTTCAATCTCCCATTTGCACTAAAGCCAATCGCTATGGTATCTAATACCCATCTTCTCTAAGTGACGATCAAACTGCTGTTATGTTAAAGCTTTAGTAAATGGATCTGCAATGTTGTCTTGAGAGTCCACATGCTCTAGGGTGACATCTCCTCTTTTAATGATCTCTCTAATCAAATGAAACCGCCGTAACACGTGTTTGGATTTCTGATGAGACCTGGGTTCCTTAGCCCGCGCAACAGCTCCGGTGTTGTCACAGAATAAAGGTACAACTCCGCTAATGCTAGGAACCACTATAAGTTCAGTTATGAACTTCTTCATCCAAACAGCTTCCTTTGCTGCTTCAATTGTAGCTATGTACTCTGCCTCTGTCATTGAATCAACAACTGTTTGCTGCTTGAAACTTTTCCAACTCACTGCGCCACCGTTTAAAGTAAACACGTACCCTGAAACGGATTTACTTTCATCTTGGTCCGTTTGAAAACTTGAGTCTGTATAGCCCTCTAGTTTCAATTCAGACCCACCATAGATAAAAAAATACATCCTTAGTTCTTCTCAAGTACTTTAGGATATTTTTCACTGCCTTTTAGTGCTCTTCTCCTAGATTCAACTGATATCTGCTTGTTACACTAAGTGCATGAGCGACATCTGGTCTAGTACATATCATACCGTACATGATAGATCCTATTGCTGAAGCATAAGAAATCTTACTCATCCGGTCTCTATCCTCAGGTGTCTTTGGGGCCTGTTTTTGGAGAGATTGTTAGGTTTGTATATAACACAAGCATGCAATCAAATTACATAAATAGGGCGAAAGCGTGATAAAACGGATTTTAAAATTTTAATACAAACCATCACCATGATCAATTTATGTGCTCAATTAACGATATAAACGAAAGAGAAAGAGAATAAGAATTATACCCTCGTAGATCAAAGTTTCCTCGGGTACAAGTTCAACTCCTAGTCCTTCGTGTTCTCCTCGAATTCCACCGATGAGATTCCTCCCTTTGATCAACGTTAGCCACCCAAGTGTTTAGCCTCTAGAGGTGATCACCAAGGAAGAATAGGTATTCAAGAAGTTGGGTATTGGCAAAACCCTAGTTTCTATCTCTATAGAAATTTCAAGTACTTTCCACAATCTAATGCAAGAGTGGGTAACCCTAATCTATGATAAGACTCCTCTTATTTATAGATGTAGGAATAACCCTTCCCTAAACTATTTAGGATTAGAGTTTCTATTATAATTAAACTCCTTTAATTAATTATGCTCCTAATCCAATTAGGAATTCATGAGAGAATACTTCTATTAATTAATTCCCAATCCCTATTAGGAATTAAATAATAGAAATAGTAATAATAATAATAAGACTCCTCTTATTAATTTATATTTAATATTTTCAAAATATTAAATAATAAATATTAAGCTATTTAATTTATTCTATCTCCATAGATTAAATTAAATACACTTAACTTATTATTACAATTATGCCATTTATTTCTTAAATAAACATTTTCCTTTTGCGGTGTGACCCTTTAGGTTCTCCATATTAAACCGGTTGTGAATAAATCAATTAGAACAATTCTAATCTTATTTAAATAAATAAGTTAAACTATTTAATTCATTTAAATAAATAATATTTATTCTACAATAAGGGTAAGCCCCCTTAGCGATCAACGACTTTCCAGATAATATAGATTTCAACATTAATCACAAAAGAACCTTTCAGTGAATAGTTATCGCACAATTCAATCCTTCTACCATACAATGTCCCAATTAAATATAAGACATGAAATTACTGTCAAGTCTTATTTTATTTAATTATATGTATTTCGATTCCCAAATGCACAACTCTAAATAATGCAAATGAGAAACTCCTTTCTAATTTCATTCTGCCTTGGCCAAGGACTATTGAGTTGTCATTTATCGAATCACATAAGACATTGTCATCTTTTACTAGACGTGGTAGATTCTTTGTTGATCATTCACCTATCTCCGTGTACAACTTATTATACCCAATCATACCCTTTGATATACCCTAAAGGTCTTAAGGGAAATGTCAAAGCATAACTCATCATACACAAGATACTATGATGATCTCAAGTCCAAGGATCACTTATACTACTATCACTAGAGGAATTCTATTGACAGGCGAGTAAAACTCCATTAGGTATTCCTTAGCGAGCCACGTTTAGTGAACTTATTCTCCAATAAGCACTTACATACTTGCTTTAGTGTCTCCACACAAATGATTATGAGATCAATCATCCTCTTCTTAAGAGCAAGCAACGTATGTACTAATCTATCCGAATTCACTAATCCCCTTTTTAGTAATCCAACGATTAGGAATGATTTTAGTTTGTGAGCTATCTAAAATTTAGATCTCATTAGCATGATCACCATCATGATTCTAAAAGCATTGCTCAAAACTATGGGTTTATCACATTTAATATAATAACACTATGTAGATAATATAAAATACCTTTTAAGAAAATCAATTCTTTTATTAATAAATGAATAAGATTATAAAGTATATGCTACATCATATCAAATATGATTGGCTTGTGTGCATATTACTTTCAATCTCCCACTTGCACTAAAGCCAATCGCCATCTTCTCTAAGTGACGATCAAACTGCTGTTGTGTTAAAGCTTTAGTAAATGGATCTGCAATGTTGTCTTGAGAGTCCACACACTCTAGGGCGACATCTCCTCTTTCAATGATCTCTCTAATCAAATGAAACCACCGCAACACGTGTTTGGATTTCTGATGAGACCTGGGTTCCTTAGCTTGCGCAACAGCTCCGTTGTCGTCACTGAATAAAGGTACGACTCCTCTAATGCTAAGAACCACTCCAAGTTCAGTTATGAACTTTTTCATCCAAACAGCTTCCTTTGCAGCTTCACTTGCAGCTATGTACTCTGCTTCTGTCACTGAATCAACAACTGTTTGCTGCTTGGAACTTTTCCAACTCACTGCGCCACTGTTTAAGGTAAACACGTACCCTGAAACGGATTTACTGTCATCTTGGTCCGTTTGCAAACTTGAGTCTGTATAGCCCTCTAGTTTCAATTCAGACCCACCGTAGACTAGAAATACATCCTTAGTTCTTCTCAAGTACTTTAGGATGTTTTTCACTGCCTTCAAGTGCTCTTCTCCTAGATTCGACTGATATCTGCTTGTTACACTAAGTGCATGAGCGACATCTGGTCTAGTACATATCATACCATACATGATAGATCCTATTGCAGAAGCATAAGGAATCTTACTCATACGGTCTCTCTGATTAGGTGTCTTTGGGGCCTGTTTCTTGGAGAGATGTATTCCATGGCTCATCGGCATGAGACCTCTCTTGGAATCTTCCATGCTAAACTTCTTTAGCATCGAGTCAATGTACTTTCCTTGGGTCAAGCCCAGTATCCTTTTAGATCTATCTCTATAGATCTTTATCCCCAAAATATAGGATGCGTCACCCAAGTCCTTCATGGAGAAGTGCTTAGATAACCAAATTTTGATCGACTGTAGCATAGGAACATCATTCTCTATCAGTAATATATCATCAACATATAATACAAGGAATGATACAGCGCTCCCACTAACCTTCTTGTACACACATGGTTCATCCTCGTTTTTGATAAAATCAAACCTTCTGATTATCTCATCAAAACAGATGTTCCACCTTCGAGAAGCTTGCTTCAACCCATAAATGGATCGTTGTAGCTTACAGACTTGGTTTGTTCCAACCGTTGAAACAAAACCCTCTGGTTGTATCATATATTCATTCTCCTCAAGCTCTCCATTGAGGAAGGCTATTTTCACGTCCATTTGCCAGATTTCATAGTCATAATAAGCTGCAATTGCAAGCAAAATCCGAATGGACTTGAGCATTGCTACTGGTGAAAAGGTTTCATTATAGTCAACTCCTTGTCTTTGAGGAGACTATTTAATACCATGTCTAACCAGGTATTATAATCTCTACCATTTGAAAATAAAAATATTTAGCAAAAAAAAAAAAAAAACTCCTTGTCTTTGTTTGAAACCTTTTGCAATCAGTCGGGCCTTATAGGTCTCTACCTTGCCATCTGCTCCAGTCTTTCTCTTAAAGACCCATTTACACCCAATAGGCTTAATGCCCTCAGGTGGTGAAACCAAAGTCCTTACTTGGTTTTCATACATGGAGTCCATCTCAGATTTCATGGCTTCTAGCCATTTCTCTGAGTCTTCACTACTCATAGCCTCTTCGTAAGTCAATGGATCATCATCATCTATGATGCGTACCTCATCATCATCCTCTATGATGAATCCATACCTATCAGGTATCTTCGGTACTCTTCCAGATTTACGACTAGGTAGTGGTACAGTAGGTTCTTCTACTTGGTCAGGTACCCGACTTTGATCCGTAGTATTTTGTGGTTCTTGAACTTCTTCAAGATATATCTTACTCCCACTGACCCCTTCAAGGATAAACTCCTTTTCCAAGAAGGCATCGTGTTTCGCAACAAACACCTTTTGATCAGTAGGATGATAGAAATAATACTCTGATGTTTCTTTAGGGTATCCCACGAATCTACATTTGTCGGATCTAGTCTTCAGCTTATCATGCTCAAACCTTTTGACATAAGCTGGACAACCCCAAGTCTTAACATGCTTAAGATTTGGTTTCCTCCCTGTCCATATCTTATATGGAGTCTTTGGGACAAATTTGGTAGGTACCTTGTTAAGTAGGTATGCAGCTGATTCTAGGGCATAACCCCAGAAGGATACTGGAAGATTGGTAAAACTCATCATGGAACGAACCATGTCTAACAATGTTCGATTTCTCCTTTCAGATACACTATTCAACTGTGGCGTTCCTGGTGGAGTTCATTGTGAGATTATACCATTTTCTTTGAGACAATTGAGAAACTCACTGGTCAAGTATTCCCCTCCTCGATCCGATCGAAGAATCTTAATACTCTTACCAGTTTGCTTCTCTACTTCACTTCTGAATTCTTTGAACTTTTCAAACGATTCAGATTTGTATTTCATTAAATAAACATATCCAAATCTAGAATGATCATCAGTGAAAGTAATAAAATAAGAATACCCTCCTCGTGCATTCGTTGTCATAGGTCCACATACGTCTGTGTGTACCAACGCTAACAACTATGTACCTCTTTCTCCTTTTCAACTAAAAGGAGATTTAGTCATCTTACCCATGAGACAAGATTCACAAGTTGGATATGATTCGTAATCAGATAGCTCTAAAAGCCCATCTTTATGCAACTTGGTTAATCTTGTTTCATTGATATGACCGAGTCTACAGTGCCACATAAAGGTAAAATTAACATCATCTCTTTTTTTTTTCTTAGTTTGTTCAATTTGAAGTATATTTTCATGCAAGTCAAGTATGTAAAGTCCATTCAGTAAATTGCCAACACCATATAAAACATTTTTATTATAAATAGAACAACTGTTGTTCTTTATTATAATATCAAAACCATCCATATCCAATACAAAAATTGAAATAATGTTTCTAATGAGTGTTGGAACATAATAACAATTATTTAAACTAATGAACTTGCCCGAAGGCAGTGCTAAACAATAAGTCCCTACAGCTAATGCAGCAACATTTGCTCCATTTCCCACTCGTAGGACGACTTCATCCTTGTTCAACTTTCTACTTCTGCTTAGTCCCTGCATATTATTACATATGTGAGAACTACAGCCGGTATCAAACAGCCGGTATCAAATACCCAAGTAGAATTTTGACTTTCAGAAAAATTAATTTCAATCATGAACAAACCTAGATCAGAAGTCGAAGCTTCTCCAAGCTTCTTTTGGTCCGCAAGATACTCATTGCAGTTCCTCTTCCAGTGTCCCGGCTTATTGCAGTGGTAGCAAATTCCTTTGCTATTTGCATTAGGTTTCTTTTTATCCTTTCTCTTTGCCTTGCCCTTAGCCTTCTTGTTTTTCTTCTTTTCAGAAGATACCTTGGGCCTCTTCCTTTTTTTGGAAGAGTCATCCACTAGTAAGACTTGGTTCTTGTTGGATGAGAAGTGACCTTCAGCAATTTTTCAGCATGTTAAGTAACTCAGGCAAGCTGACGTCCAACTTATTCATGCGAAAATTCACAACAAATTGTGAGAAGGTGTCCGGGAGTGACTGCAAGATCAAATCTTGACTTAACTCCCCATCCATCACTAACCCAAGTTGTCCAAGTTGTTCAATCAGATTGATCATCTTAAGGACATGAGTCTCAACAGCAGTGCCCTCGGTCATACGAGATCGGAAGAGCTCCTTAGATATCTGATATCTAGCAGTCCTACTTTGCTCACCATACAACTCCTTGAGGTGCAGCAATATAGTAGGAGCACCCATAGTTTCATGCTGACGCTGAAGCTCGTTACTCATGGATGCGAGCATGATGCATTGAGCCAAGATTGCATCATCTTGCCACTTTCTGAAAGTAGCAATCTCTTCCTCAGAGGCTGTTTCTGCAACATTTACAGGGACTGGCGAATTTAGGACATAAGAAATCTTTTCAGCAGTGAGAACAATTCTCATATTCCTTAACCAGTCTGTATAATTCGGTTTGGTCAGTTTGTTAGCATCAAGTATGCTATGCAGTGATAGTGAGTTTGATATTTTTAAATTCTGCATGTGAAATAGACAACATTTTAGCATATATTCATTTAATTAATTACCAAAATAAATTAGGTCTTTATTTTAAATTGGTATCTCTCACTTTTTCATCAAACTATATTACCATCATTATATAGTTCGGCAATTCTAATTAAAGATTTGCTAGTGAGATTAAGGATCCCATTTCAAATGTATATAGCCTTGTGGTGACACAACAAATGATATATAAATAAATAGGTAGACAACTATTGTCAAGTACATCACTATGTAACTCCTTTTATTTTGCCTCTTAGATTATTTTGATCAAGTGGTGACACATCCGAATCAAAATTATCCAAGTTAAGTCCAACCTAGCACTTCCATATATGTGAAGAGAAAAATACCGTCCTTGTGGTGACACAACAAAACAGTAATGTTCAATTCCTTAATAAGTATCAAATGTGATAAAGCAACATCTTAAATATTTAATACTTGCCTTGTGGTGACACAACAAACTCATATTAAACATTTAATACTCTATTGCTTTACCATGCTAGAAGGCAACGTTCGATATTCCAAATATCTTTGAACGCTTAGGACTTAATATGATTTCTTTGAGGGGTTTATTATTATTAGTCTCATCTTGTTTAGCGCGCATGCACATATATATATAAAATACGCGTCATATTATTTTACATGTGAAGCATGTTGGATAATATAATATATATATATATAGTAAGCATGCACATATATAATACTATATTCTACCCGGATTGATTATGGACTTTTATTCTAGTTTGGTTCACTAGAGCCACCAAGTGAACCAAAAGGTCAAACCTAGGGTGCAAGAATAAAATTTAAATATAACTATTACATTTAAACCCGGGCTCCAATACAAACGGGTCTTCAAGCGCACCTTGTTCCTTTGTCTCCAATTCTTCAAAATTAATTCTAACTAATCCTATTACATAAACTATTTACAATAAATAGAAACCTTGATCAGCAGTCAAGGGGAAGTACATAGGAGGGAGATAGAATTTACATTAAGAAAAAATTAGAGAAGACGAGGTACGCAGACCCCATTTATAAACACCCATACATTCAAGCATCCTCTAAAATAATTCCAATCACACATTGGTCAATAGTCCATAATCAATCCCTATTTATTATCATACATATCTCTATATGTATCAATAAATAACATTCATCATATGAATAGTAAAACCATTCCATATATACATTGATATCAATTAATGGGCAAACGTTTTGCTAATATTTAGTTTTGAAACAAAATAAACTCTTTTATTTTAATCAAAAACCAAATCCAAATTAAACTCCTTTAATTTTAGCAATCTGTAATCCTATTCCAGATAAAATAAACATCTTTATTTTAAACTTATATCAATTAAATAAACCATTTATTTTAATTGAAGGAAAAATTATTTTTCGGATTCTGCTGTCCGGCGCAGCTGCGCCCAGAATGAACTGGGAAACGGCGCAGCTGCGCTGAACCCCAGAAACGACTTTCTGGGTTTGGGCGCAGCTGCGCTCCAGAATGAACTGGAGCCGGCGCAGCTGCGCCGCGTAGCAGATTCAGAAAAAACAAATTCTGCCCAAAAATTTCGATCCAATCGCATACCATACACACATGGAATCATCAAAATCGATAATTAGCACAAGATTAGGCTCTGATACCACTGTTAGGTTTGTATATAACGCAAGCATGTAATCAAATTACATAAATAGGGCGGATCCCTATTAGGAATTAAATAATAGTAATAGGAATAATAATAATAAGAATCCTCTTATTAATTTATATTTAATATTTCCAAAATATTAAATAATAAATATTAAGTTATTTAATTTATTCTATCTCCATAGACTAAATTAAATACACTTAACTTATTATTACAATTATGTCATTTACTTCTTAAATAAATATTTTCCTTTTGCGGTGTGATCCTTTAGGTTCTCCATATTAAACCGGTTGTGAGTAAATCAATTAGAACAATTCTAATTATATTTAAATAAATAAATTAAACTATTTAATTCATTTAAATAAATAATATTTATGCTACAATAAGGGTAAGCCCCTTAGCGATCAATGACTTTCCAGATAATATAGATTTCAACATTAATCACAAAAGAACCTTTCAGTGAATAGTTACTGTACAATTTAATCCTTCTACCATACAATGTCCCAATTAAATATAAGACATGGATTTACTGTCAAGTCTTATTTTATTTAATTATATGTATTTCGATTCCCAAATGCACAACTCTAAATAATGCAAATGAGAAACTCCTTTCTAATTTCATTCTGCCTTGGCCAAGGACTACTGAGTTGTCATTTATCGAATCACATAGGACATTCACATCTTTTACTAGACGTGGTAGATTCTTTGTTTATCATTCACCTATCTCCATGCACAACTTATTATACCCAATCATACCCTTTGATATACCCCAAAGGTCTTAAGGGATATGTCAAAGTATAACTCATCATACACAAGATACTATGATGATCTCAAGTCCAAGGATCACTTGTACTACTATCACTAGAGGAATTCCTATTGACAGACGAGTAAAACTCCATTAGGTATTCCTTAGCGAGCCACGTTCAGTTTTCTTATTCTCTAATAAGCACCTACATACTTACTTTAGTGTCTCCATACAAATTATTATGAGATCAATCATCCTCTTCCTAAGAGCAAGCAACGTATGTACTACTCTATCCGGATTCACTAATCTCCTTTTTAGTAATCCAACGATTAGGAACGATTTTAGTTTGTGAGCTATCTAGAATTTAGATCTCATTAGCATGATCACCATCATGATTCTAAAAGCATTGCTCAAAACTATGGGTTTATCACATTTAATATAACAGCACTATGTAGATAATGTAAAATGCCTTTAAGAAAATCAATTCTTTTATTAATAAATGAATAAGATTACAAAGTATATTCTACATCATATCAAATATGATTGACTTGTGTGCATACTACTTTCACTAAGTTCAAGGATGGAAACTCTGTTGTAGAACACTTGAGTGATTTTTAGAGTTTGATAAATCAGTTGAGTGCGATGAAGATGATCATTGACGATGAGATGCAGGCTTTTTTTTTGTTGAGCTATTTGCCTAATAGCTGGGAGACGCTGGTTGTATCGCTGAGTAACTCCACTCCCAATGGTACGCTGGATGTGGATACAGTCAAGGATAGTTTGTTTAACGAGGAACAGAAGCGAAGAGATACCGTAGTGATTAGTGCTGAGTCATAAGTTAGCGCAGAGTAAGGGCAAAAACGAAGAGAGAAACTCTCCAGAAGTTGACAAATTCAGGGGAAGGTTGAGAGATAGAAAAGAAGTAATTTGTTTTCACTACTAGAAACCAGGTCACATAAGGCGAGAGTGCAGATTTTTGAAGAGGGAATAGTCTAAAGAAAAAGATGAGGATAAAGATTCGATTGTGTATCTATCCGACGTTGATGTAGCCATTATTTGTGATGATAAACCCAAGTGCCATGTTAATGATTGGGTGATTATTCAGGTGCTTCGTTCCATGCTACTTCGTGTGGTGAAATCTTCAGATCCTACACTAGCGGTGATTTTGGCAATGTACGAATGGGAAACAGAAGTGCATCCAAGGTAGTTAGCATTGGAGATATTTGTTTGGAGACTAAAGTGGTTCCAGGTTGATGCTAAGAGAAGTCAGATATGTTCCGGATATCCATCTTAATTTGATCTCAACCGGTAAGCTTGATGAGAATGGTTATAAAAGTTACTTTGGTGAAGGTCAGTGGAAGCTCACTAAAGGGTCTCTAGTGGTGACTAGAGGTAAGAAGGTAGACACTATTTACACGATGCGGGCGCATGTGAGAGGTGTTAAAGATGGGGGAGTTAAGCAGAAAAAGATGTGGCACAAAGCCGTGTAGGATGGGAGGAAAGCCTTGCATGAGAACCACGAGAAGAAAGCTCTTCGCTTTAAATGGGTACCAAAAGTGAAGAAGGAAAGTGATAGTTCGCAGCTAAGGTACAAAGCGGTTGTGAAAGAATTTGGCAAGAAAAAATTTGTCAAGTTTCAGTTAGATCCTCCCATCAAGAAGAACCATGCCGATGAAACAAAGCTGGACATGAAGAAAATTAAAAATTTCAAGAAGCTTGAGTTAAGCCAAGACATCACCTCATCGTTGGAATTAACTCCGTTAAACTCCGAGTGAGGAGTTGTGGTTGGTGATCCCTCCTCTCATGGGTTCAGAGGGGGAGATTGTTTGGTGTGGGTCCTCACCCATGAGATAGAATCCAAGTTGGAATCAAATTATGGAGAGCCTACTAATATTATGTTAATTAGTAGAAGTGCTACTGGAAACCAAGTTGAAAAAGGATTTACTTCTTAGATTGTTTAGTGACTAAGACAAGGAGATGTGATCCCTAATTTGATTAGGAGAATAAATTGTTTCTAATCCATAATAGGAATGGATTAGGAAGAGTACTATAAATAAGGCTATGAGGGAGTCTTATTATTACATGAGAGAAGTTCGGTAGCAAGAAGGTATCGAAAGAATAAATTGAGAGGATTACAATTTGTTGCTCATACGTATCTGCCGCCATCTCCGTTCAATTGAAAGCTTGAAGACTTTATTACTTGGGGTGTTTTTGGGTGGTGAAGTTAATTAGGTTTCTCAACCTAATTAAAGGTAAATTTGTACTTTCTCAATTTATTGTGTAACCTCACGTTTTAGGGCGTAAAACTTGAGAGGATTATTGTAAGCCCATTAGTTTGATATAGTGGAGATTCGAAGTTTGACCCGCGATTTTTATGATAGGTTTGTATATAACGCGAGCATGCAATCAAATTACATAAATAGAGCGGAAGCGCGATAAAACGGATTTTAAAATTTTTATACAAACCATCACCATGATCGATCAATGTGCTCAATTAACGATATAAACGAAAGAGAAAGAGAATAAGAATTATACCCTCGTAGAACAAAGCTTCCTCGGGTACAAGTTCAACTCCTAGTCCTTCGTGTTCTCCTCGAATGCTACGGTGTGATTCCTTCCTTTGATCAACGTTAGCCACCCAAGTGTTTGGCCTCTATAGGTGATCCACCAAGGAAGAACAAGTATTCAAGAAGTTGGGTATTTGAAAAAACCCTAGTTTCTATCTCTATAGAAATTGTAAGTACTCTCCACAATCTAATGCAAGAGTGTGTGTCACCCTAATGTATGATAAGACCCCTCTTATTTATAGATATAGGAATAACCCTTCCCTAAACTATTTAGGATTAGGGTTTGTATTATAATTAAACTCCTTTAATTAATTATGCTCCTAATCCAATTAGGAATCCATGGGAGAGTACTTCTATTAATTAATTCTCAATCTCTATTAGGAATTAAATAATAGTAAAAGTAATAATAATACTAAGACTCCTCTTATTAATTTATATTTAATATTTCCAAAATATTAAATAATAAATATTAAGCTATTTAATTTATTCTATCTCCATAGAGTAAATTAAATACACTTAACTTATTATTACAATTATGCCATTTACTTCTTAAATAAATATTTTTCTTTTGCGGTGTGACCCTTTAGGTTCTCCATATTAAACCGGTTGTGAATGAATCAATTAGAACAATTCTAATCTTATTTAAATAAATAAATTAAACTATTTAATTCATTTAAATAAATAATATTTATTCTACAATAAGGGTAAGCCCCCTTAGCGATCAACGACTTTCCAGATAATATAGATTTCAACATTAATCACAAAAAGAACCTTTGAGTGCATAGTTACCGTAACAATTCAATCCTTCTACCATACAATGTCCCAATTAAATATAAGACATGGAATTACTGTCAAGTCTTATTTTATTTAATTATATGTATTTCGCGATTCCCAAATGCACAACTCTAATTAATGCAAATTAGAAACTCCTTTCTAATTTCATTCTGCCTTGGCCAAGGACTACTGAGTTATCATTTATCGAATCACATAGGACATTCACATCTTTTACTAGACGAGGTAGATTTTTTGTTGATCATTCACCTATCTCCATGTACAACTAATTATACCCAATCATACCCTTTGATATACCCACAAGGTCTTAAGGGACATGTCAAAGTATAACTCATCATACACAAGATACTATGATGATCTCAAGTCCAAGGATCACTTGTACTACTATCACTAGAGGAATTCCTATTGACAGGCGAGTAAAACTCTATTAGGTATTCCTTAGCGAGCCACGTTCAGTGAACTTATTCTCTAATAAGCACCTACATACTTGCTTTAGTGTCTCCACACAAATGATTATGAGATCAATCATCCTCTTCCTAAGAGCAAGCAACGTATATACTAATCTATCCGGATTCACTAATCCCCAATTTAGTAATCCAACGATTAGGAACAATTTTAGTTTGTGAGCTATCTTGAATTTAGATCTCATTAGCATGAACACCATCATGATTCTAAAAGCATTGCTTAAAACTATGGGTTTATCACATTTAATATAACAGCACCATGTAGATAATATAAAATGCCTTTTAAGAAAATCAATTCCTTTATTAATAAATGAATAAGATTACAAAGTATATGCTACATCATATCAAATATGATTGGCTTGTGTGCATACTACTATCATTTTACCTCTTAGTTTTAGAGGGTTTTCCACGTAAATTTGGTGTCTTGCTTGTGGATGGTTATTTGTTATTTTCGTTCTCATAATTGGTTTTGTCGATTTCATATTTAATTGCACAAAGACGAAAAAGTAATTCCTGGGATAGAGATTATTTTAAGCGTACCTTTCCCAACAAAGCAGGGCTGAATTTCAAATCTCAGTGGCTGAATTTACAAATTCACACCATCACTTATCTCATCAGAAATAGTGTTTAGGATCCATGTAATGACCATATTATTAACCATATCCCATTGAGTAACAAGAGGGGGAATCTGCAACTGGTTTGGCATGAACCGTTGATAATTGTTAACTTATTTTAGCAAAAAGAACTATATGCATAGATCTCTTCCAAGGGCCAACGTTTTCAATTCTAGTCAATTTCTTAGCAATCAAATCATGACTGGGTGATCATTGTTATGAAGTATAAAGGATGTAAGTTTGAACCGAGTGAAATAGTGTTATAATCAACATTTATTTGACAATCGGAGGTTATTCATGTACTATATTTTGTAGAGGATGTTGATTTTGTTAATTCAGTGAATTTTATTTTATTGATTATTCACGAGCATGTTAGAATAACTGTGATTCCTACATATTGCCATCGTGAATCAAAAAATTACAAAGAACAATGAATTCCTAAGAAAAAATTTCAGAAAAGATGAATCAAAATCCTAAAATAGATGATGAAGACAGATTAAATTGGAAGAGAATGTTCTTCTCAAGAATAAGGCACTAAATCTAAGAAGAAGAAAACAAAACAAGCGAAAAAGAGTGAGATCTCAGCTCTGATACTATGTTATATTTTCGAATTCAGAAGAAGGAAATGAAAACTGGGAAAATACTATTTCATCTTGAATGTTTTATTACAACTAAATAAATATTTATACTAATGCTAAATTGAGTGTAAACGCCAAGATCCGTCCGCTCATCCAATCACCGAACAACGAGTCAAATCTTGCACATATAACGGTAGAACACACTGAGAAGCCTGATGGCCGGGACCGTCGAGGGATAGCTCCGGTGTGAGAATAAATACATGATGGAGAATAGGTTAACAGTGGAGGCACGTTACTGCTTTAGTGCTAGATAAAGTGTTATTACCTATAACTTAGGGTATAACCGTGTATTTATAGTTCACCACACCGCCTCAAGACGCCCGTCCCCAAGTAGGAATAGGAATCCTTATTACATCAGTTACCATAGGTGGTTGAAACTCAATCTCCTTAAAGATGGAAAGTCGAAGTCAATCCGGATTATTCCTATAAAGTAGGAAGTCAAACAGAATCAGGAGTGTAGATTCCTTAAAAACAGGTCTCTTAATTGGGATACACTGCCACATAGGAAAATTCCATCACGTGGGATAGGTCTCACCGAACCAATCGGGCCCACAAAATTATGCCCCAACATTGCCCCCCACTCTCTTACTTTAAGGGACTTAAAATAAGAGAGTACAACAATTAATAAGTAATAAACCACTAGCATTGAAGCCAAACTGTCACATCCGTACCCCACGTGCCAAGCTGGACCCCACCATCATCAATACCAGTCGCAACTCGGGAAACGTGTGAATACGAAAGGTCCTTCACGTCAAAACCCACCTTCCCCCCCAGAAAAAGACCGCAACTTTTACTCCCAGATTTGAAGATTTTAAAAAGAAACTGTTGTTCTCTCTCTCTCTCCACTACATAAACTTTTTCTGGCTAGACTCCTCTAAACCCCAACAATCTACATTCAAAAATAGGAGACACCAACCTCGTCCAACTCCTAACCACCATCGACGAAACACCCGCCTCAAATCCAACCACTCAACCCACTGTAATCGCGACGACCACAACCACCACACCAGAAACCCAAACCACCACAACCACCATTACTGTTGTCAACCCTCAAGCCCAACAACCATCTACCTTTACCACCACCGCTCCTTCTCAAACAACCACCCCTCACCTGTGTTAGCCCCTGCTTAGATTGCTGAAATACAAATTCGAAAAGAATACTCATTGAAAAAAGCCTATACACACATCAACACCCGATTATCCATGCAAGCCAGTCAAATAGCCAACATCCCCCAACAATACCAAATCTTTGACACCCAAGAACTCCGAGCACTAAATTTGTCGGAGAAAATGTACTGGCACCCAGGGGGTGAATGGATCGCCGTGCCTATCTCGGTTCTAAAATATGGGGTTCGATTCCCCCTTCACGAATTCATTATCCTCTTCCTTTGCTTCGTCAGAATCGGGTTCGCACAATTAGTGTCGAACTCGTACATTCACTTAATCTGTTTTATGGCTTTCTGCCACGGGTGTGGGGTTCAACCATCACTTGACTTCTTCTTTGCTATGTTCAGTGTGGGCCGATCCAAGGAACTGGGCTTCTGACAATTGAATAAACATTTTGGCCAGCGCACTTGGATAAAGACCCTGTCAAACAACAAGGGATGGCACTCCCAATGAGTTTTCATCAGAGGACCCGACATCCACTATCTTCCAAGCTGGTCCGACCCCCTCACCCCCATCGTCAGGGTCGATAGCTTCCCCAAAGATCGGGTAGAAGACTTTAAAGCCTTCTATAACCAAATGCCGAAGACAGAATGTTCAACGGATCTACTGGCCGACCCATCTTGGCTCTATAACCACAAATGTAAGTCCCAATTCTAATTCCTTGATTCTTTACATGAAACATCTATGTCTTCAATCCTTACTGATTTTCTATTGTCTTCGCAGTGACACTCATCAAATCGGAATCGGTTAAACATATCGGTTCTTAATCAACCCTCGAGATAGTCATAACAGAGGCCACTTCTAAACCGATTACCATAATAGTTTTCGAACTTGACACCTCCTCAACCCTCCTGACCGAAACCACTACCAAAACCATCCCGACTTCAAACAAACCAACCGAACCTCTTCTCGCCATAAAACCCATATCCGTAATCCCGACAACTCCACTCAAAAAGAACACCCTAGAGATGACCACCCAAGAGAATATAGCGTTGATGAGAACGAAGAAGCACCAACTAGTAAAAGAATTAACCAAGGTATCCTCCTCCACTCCAACCTCTTCCATTGATCCTCCCTAAACCACTACAATTGACCCTACCCCACCAACCACTAACACCCACCCCAATAAACCCTACCCAAAGCCCAAACTGAAGAGACCATCATCGAACAACCCCTAAAAAGAGCCCGAACCCAGAACAGCCCAACACCACCTCCCCCACTAGCCACTAAAGTTTCTTCTTCTTCGGAAGCACCATCCCGAAGGTTCTTACATACCACCTGGTCCAAAGACATGGCCCACGCTTTCCCATATAAAAATTTTAACGACTTTGTCCTGCCCGGAGACGACGCGATGTATGATGGCCTTGATGAATAGGTTTTATACCTACGAATTGGGTACATTTGGGCTTGTAATCTTGTTTATTCTCAAGTGTTTGCTATTACTTTTGATGCATTTTATGTGTTTTTGTAGGTTGCATTGCATGGGAATTAGAATTGGACTTTGTGGAGAAAAAGCAGTAGAAAAAGATCAAAAGAAGGCTTTCAGTCAGGTTCGCGTGACAACGCTAGTGCCTAGTACAAACTTGGCACCACAGCGACAGGCTAAAATCTTCAGAAAACTATCTGGACCCTTGACGCGGCAGCGCCAGTTGCTAGTACAAACCTGGCGCGGCAGTGCCAGGTCGGCTGCCAAGAATTTTATGTTATGTAGTTTTTGAGCTTTTTGACTGGGACTTGGATTGCTACTTCTTAGAGGGTTAGGATTTTATCTGAGGCGTATAAATACAATCTATTAGACACTTTGAAAAAGACTTTTTTGCTAACCCTAAAGCTGAACAAAGAATTGGAGGCTTGAAGCACTTTCTCTAGCACAAAGGTGGAACAAGATAGAAGACTAAGGAAGAGAATCAAGATTGCTCAAAATAGTTTTTATCTCTCTTCTTTTACTCTTTTATTTTGTAATTCTTGGATGATGGATAAATTATGATGATGACTATTATTTCAATGATGAACTAATTTTTATTTTAAGATTGTAATGGAACTTGATGTGTAGTTAAATTAAATTGCTTCCTTATTGGTTAATGTTGATTATACTTGGATTGCCTATTATCTTGTGCTTAATTGATTAATTGCCTGATCAACAATTATCTTGGTAATCTATATGAAATTGAGAGATGGATTATGGATTTAGACCTGGATATAATAGCATATGATTGTGTTTCCTCATAAAACAGGAGTCATAATTTGTGTGTAGGATAGAGATATACCTATATGCCACATATAATCTGATGAGAATCTGTGTTTGAAATTCTTGTTAATTCTAATTCACATAGAGATATAGTGAGTTAATTAGTTGGGATGTTCTTTCTAAATCTATTCTTTAATGGATTTGGGGAGATTCGTTTATAAGATCTTCGAGAGATGCTTATGAATATTGAAGAGTTCTTGGTTAACAATCCAATATAATTGACGTAATTTAACAAGAAGTAATAAAATTGAAATGAAACATCGAGGGAAGTTGTAATCTTAAGTCTTTAATTCTGAATTCAATTTCTTGGTAATTAGCGTTTAGTTAATTTAGTTTAATTTATTTTCAAAATTCAACAACTTGAGATATTTGTTTAATAAAATTAATTTAACATAAAATTAGTAGTTGATAGTTATTAGTCACAATTCTCTGTGGGACGATACCTTGCTTGCCATTATATTGTTATTTAATCACGTATACTTGCGTGTATTTGCTAGTACGAAATTAGGCAAATAGGCCTCGAGCTATAAGATCTCGTCATCACCATCGTCGTGCACCAGGGTCGGGTAAGTGCTCCTTATATCTTCTTTAAATTCCCAGCATCTTTATAACCTGAGCATAACATTTAACATGTTCGTGTTTATTCTTAGGCCCTGTCAGCATTTGGCCGGCTACTACTCAAAGTGGAGGAGATGTCGGATAAGAGGAAAAAACTTGAGGCTGACATTAAACGACTCCAAAGTGAATTGGAAATTGTCTCATCCGACTTGATGGAGGAATAGGGCCAACACAGCCAGACCCAACTCCAATCCGAAGAGTTGAAGCACAGTGTGAAAAAATTAAAGTGGCAATGTTCTGACCTCGCTGAACAAAGGCAGAAACTCTTGGAGGAACGGGTCAAGTTGAGGGAAGACAATGAGGCGTTGCGAAAGGCCTTGTCGACCCTCGAAGATCAATTTGAGCAACTACACAACAAACTGGTGAACATTATCAAGGCGACTTCGGAGTTGGAGAGGGATTATGAAAGACTTATGAAGGAGAGGTCGACCATCTCCGAAGCCGACCGTCAAAAGATAATGGATGAATATAAGAACTCGCCAGAGTTATCCAAAGCCGTAAGTAGTTTGTCGAAGGCTATCAAGGGGCCAAAGATAAAATAAGAGCAAAGATGCTAGCGTTCAGCCTTGATACGCAATGTTTGACTCCTTGGACGACGAGGACGAAGCCGAAGAACCCTCTTCATCTCCCAAATAATTATACTTTTTTATCATTTTCTGAACTTGTAAAGAATTTTCATGTACAAACTTTTGGATGAAATGGAAAATTTTACTAGTTTGAATTGGCTTGATAATACTAACTTCATCGATAAACTGTCAAATTTACACAGCTGTTAAAAATGAAAATAAATATCTTATTTATAGTACTTCCGAAGCCTCCTAACATGCCAAGTATTTTTTATTTCGGTTCCATTCATAGCTCAAAGCCTATAGGTACCGGGCTTCAGGACTTTAATGACTTCATAAGGACCCTCCAAGTTAGGCATAAGCTTTCTTGTGTTCTGGGGAGTGGACGCCTTGGCTTCCCAAAGCATTAAGTCATCGACCTCGAATCTCCTAAGCTTAACACCTCGATTATAATATCGGGCAGTTCTGCGCTGATTGATTGCTAACCGTACCAATGCTAAATCCTGAACCTCCTCTAATAAATCCAAGTTGAGCCGAAGTCCTTCATCATTGTAAAATTCCTTGAACTGACTGACCCATAAAGATAGAGACCCGATCTCCACCGGAACAAAGGCATCGGTCCCATAGTGATGAGATCCTGACCAGGCTTGCATCAAGCAATCAAGAGTCACTTCATGGTCCGGGTGTAGAACAAATGATCGAGGTTAATTAGGCTGGAAACTACTCAAGGATACCTAATTTGAAGATCAATTTAAGTGGACCGCGAGTGGAGGATAAATTCCATGATTTGGGATTGTTAGATATCATCTATGTAATAAGACCAAATCAACATAAGTTAAGTCAAGGAGCATTACACATAACGAAGGAATGGGATTCAAGCTTCTTGATAAAACATTCGTTATGGGATATGGTTCTAAGTTCCTTTATTGGTGTCATACAAAGATTCAAGTTTGATCGAGGAAGTGAAAGAAGAGCAAGACATCAAGTTCGGGACTTAAAATCAGAGAAGGAATCCTTGCTGACCACCTGGCGCGCCCCGCGCCAGAATAGTGCTAAGGTCAATGCGCCCCGCGCCAGGTAGGTGGGAGCTTCTGTAGGTGCAGCGCGCCACGCGCCACTGCTAGGCTCAGGCCGGCGCCCCCTGCACCCGAGCATCAGATTGTTCAGCGTATTTTTTTAGGCAACGCATTTTTCAAGATTTCCAAGATTTACTTCCATAATTATAGAGATTTTTCATATCTTTTAGATTTCTAATGTAATTAGGATATTTATTAGATATGATTTGATTTCCATATTAATTAGTTAGGTAGAATTTGTTTTCCAATTGGATTTCTATTATGATTTAGGGTTTCTTTAAGGTTTATTCTATTAGTATAAATAGAATACATGGGTTATGTAATAGATACATTAGACATTAGATTACTTTTGATTAATAAAATTCTTGTGAGATTTTTCTCATGTTTTGGTTCTTTGAAGAATTCCTAGGTTATTTCTAGTTTTTCTATGAGATTCAAACTTCGACTTATCATACAATAATACATAGTTGTGTGTGGCGTCTTCTACCGCACTAATCGTCGATTTTATCGAGATTACCACTTCAATATAAGCAAGGGGTCAAGGTGTCATTGGTGTCCATTCAATGCAAAATTCTGAACGCGAGCAATTGTACCAAGATTACCGTCTACATATAGACGAGGGATTAAGGTGTTGCGAGCAATTCACCATACAACTTTGCTAGAAATGATCCGAGCGACGACCACCTAATGCAAGCGTACCGTGGAGTCTATCATTTGGTATCAAAGCGAGATCCCGAGTTCGAGCCCCCTGGAAGGGGATTTGGGGAGGGGGGATTGTTGGGGTTGGACCATCAAAATCCTTCTAGACGAACTCTGCGCTGCCATGTGCTAAGAAATAAAGTTGTGCCTTCACCACCAGCTATAGCTTTTGGTGAAGTGGTAAACGCTTGATCCTTCATTTGGTATCAAAGTTGAGTTCCTAGCAGGTTACTTATCCTTAATTTTTCTTGTTGATATATATTAAAAAAAAATCGTTAGTAAAAAAAAAAGGAAATTCGTGAGTACAAAAAAATAGAATAAAAAATAAATTATTACTTGTTCAGTTCGTGATTTTTGAAGAGAAATTGTTGTTATTTGTTTCAATTGATTGGGTGCGTAAGTTTGAAGACATTGGGATTTCATTGAAGACGATTATAATTGGTGATTGTGGAATTCTATTGGTTATCATACGTCCTATACTGCTATATTTTGTTTTGTGATAAGTTCTTATTGGATTAAAAAGTAAACTGTAAAATTGTTTGGTGAATTCAAAAAGAACCTATTAGAGGGAATTTGAGTGGTAAAAGGCAAGAGTGTGTGATCAATTGAGGGTAAAAGCCTATTGAGCGATACACGAGCGATTTTTATAATTGTGTGATTTCATTGTTTGAGCAAAACACGTAAGGGAGTGTGTGAGGAAATTTTTTTATCTACTAACCTTTGTTTTGCAGCAATCATGTATGGATATAATTGTGAGAATAATTATGAGTGACAAAAGAGATCTTTTCAAGGTAGAGCGGATGTAGAAGCTTATTTGAGTTGGGAGAAAAGGAAGGAACGGGAGTTTGACTATTATGATTATTTGGAGCATAAAAAGTTCAAACTGGCAATCCAGAAATTTTGCAGTCATGCATCTACATGGTGGGCTGAATTTGTGCGTAGTAGACGAAAATGTGGAGAGTGTCCGGTCGAGACATGGGCAGAATTGAAAACCGTTATGAGGAAGCGGTTTGTTCCGGTACAGCCTAGTAGGAAGGAGGAATATGCATCTTCATGATATGTGGATCATCGTTCAAGGCATTTAACATGGGATAACGATAGGAAGGTTCGTCGATATGAGGAGTCGCATTGGAGGAAGACACAAGAAACTCCTAAGGTGTATAGGAAAAAGGTAATTTCTAAAGAGGAGCTAAAAGAGGACATTATGGGACCATTTCGTAAGATGATGAAGGAGTGTGATGCGCAGTTCCAAGATCTTCTTCAAGCATATGTTAATCAAGGGGAGCCAAGGAAGGAAGAAGAAGACAAAGAATATGCAGTCCAAGGAAAGCTATTAGATTCCAGTGTTCAAGAAGAACTCCATAATGATGTAATGTCTTTAGAAAATACATGTAAATTTGAACGATAAAAAGAAAGGGAAAAAGAAATTGGAAAAAAGATTAAAAAGAGTGAAAAAAAGTGTGAAAAAGAGAACAAAAAGAAACGAGAGAATAAAAAGAATGAGAGTGAAAATAAACGAGAGAAAGAAATAGTGGAGAGTAAGAGTGAAAAAAGAGAGGAGAGTGAGTTGGATAGTGAGTTGTATTTTGAAAAGCTAATGATTGTACATTCGTACAAGATGACACTTTTGAATACTAACAAGATTAACTCTTCTTTGTCTAGTTTTGTTTTATATCTTGTACATGTTGTTGATGATATACCCTGTGCTATCATTCCTTATCAATCAGCTTATAGTATTGTGACACCCCCAAATCCAGGTACTTCATTCCCACAGGATTTGGTCTTCACTATCCAATTAAATCACATCACATCTAATTACTCATTCAAATATAAATAAAAATTCTTAATAGAAATAGAAATCTCCCATTAAAGGGTTACAACATCTTAATAACATCAATCCAAGGTCATCTAACCTTAAACAAAACATCAATGCGGAAAAACATAAATATCATAAGTCTATTACATAACATCTTTCAATAAATTAAACAAGTCTTCATCACTTGTTTGCTTTGCCTTTGCCCTTACTAGTGGATGGCTCATCAACTCTTTCAACTTTAGCTGCAATGTTATTATGCAAGGGTGAGCAACAATTGCCCAACAAGTAAGACAATAAAAAAATAATAATAACATGCGAATAATCAATGGATATCGGATAATCGAATACTCGGCTTTTGAATCAAGATTAGAAAACAAGAATCAAAAGAACATCTGAGGGTCACAAGACTACGAACTATGTCCTAGGTTATCAAGTATTTCTACTTTAAACCTTTAACAGTCGTAAGACTATATAGACCTTACTTCTCGTACTTAGGGGGATCAGCCCTTTGTACCATGTATGTGCACAACATCTAAACGCTAACGCGTAAAATAATCCCCTATAAAAGGGTTGTTCATCTCAGTTTGACATCAGAGTCTGCACCAAAGGAAGTTTGGTTTGGATTTACTTCGATAACATTTCTAGAATTTAGAACGCTCATCAACTATGGACTAGTCGAATAAATAAGGGTTCGCTAGTCAATCAAGGCTCAACAATAAAAACGGAAATGGTATTCAAGAACCAAAGACTGAAGCTCACAGAATATACAATTGAATAAACTCTGTATATGTGAAGTATTGCAATAAGGAAATTAGAACATCTCATTTGAATTCATGAAATTGAATGAATTAGGATAAGGAACTTGCATAAAGTAATAAGTAAAGGATAGATACTTACGTAATTGAAATCAAGGTAAGGTAGGAAACTTGCTTTCAATGAAATAAAAAGATTAAGGGTAGAAAACTTGTCTCGTGCGTAGATTATAAATTAAAATTCACGTTCATTAAACATATACACATTCCGTTTATAAAGTAATAACAATGATTAGTTACAATATTATCAACACTTCAGGATTCATTCTCATCCGATATCTTCTTAATATCTCAATTGTTATCTGATAATCAATGGGTATATGCAATCTTAATGTTCATTTAATACATTAGTCTAAGCTTTAAACATGCCTATAGTAACATCACATGACCACAAAGAAAGAAGAAAAAATTAACATTTTCTGTACCTCCGCTGGGGCGGCAGTTTTCTTCACAAAAGACCGCCGCGCGGTAAAAATTAGTACAATAAGCCCGCCGGGGCGAGGACATCGCCGGGGCGGCAAACGTAGTTCAATTATACCGTCGGGGCGACAAATCTAGTGTATTTTCACCGCCGGGGCGGTGAACCTGAAACCCAACTTCTGCAGTTCGCGAAGAACACAAAACAGGGCCATAAACTTCCAATTTCTTTGTCCATACAACAAATTGAACATACCCAATCATCATATACGTTATAAAACCAAAACCCATCATATACACAATAATTTTAGCATCATAAATAACCTAAACAACAAATTTAAAGGTTAAAAATTCACTGTTTATACTTTATGTTCATATTTTGTAATATTTAGCGTAATCAATCACTGTGAACTCGTTTCTTAACCAAATTAATCCGTTTAACTTTCGTTCTTTTCGTTTCCACATGCTTAAACATAATCAATCATCAATTTACTGATTAACATGCAATTCAAGCATATTTTTTCATACATTTAAGCCATATTCATATATTACTTCTCTGTAAATTTCTAAACTCTAATTAAACATAGTTTCATGGCTTTAATTACTCTAAACTGTCGACGCCGGGAGGGAATCGCCTCCGTTAAGATGTTTTACCCTTTCTAATTTTTAGCCTTCTCATTAGATGATTTTTTGGAAAAGGTCAGCATTAATGTCGACGGGGTTTTGAAAGATCGTTTTTTATGATGAGCCAATTAACCAGAGTCGCCAGTTGGTATATTTGAAATGGATGTACCAACTCATCCGAGTTTTCGTTTTTTTATAAATCGCTGGCTCATATGTGACTCCGAATTAATTGGTCTGCAAACCGAGATTCATAGAGTTCGGGGGCTTGCTTAAGCGAGGGAAGGAGTTAGGCACCCCCCGACTTCCGTGAAACACGGTTACCGCAATCTTGATACTTTTCTATCCTTTAATTCATGAAATGTGTATATGTGCGTGTGTGTGTGTGCCTATGTAAATGTGGTGGTGAGTTTGTATGAAGAAACCCATTGGGTTTTCGGAAAAGTCGTGTTTTTCTTTTTGGGAATGCTTTAGAATGTCCTTCGGTTTATACGAGAAAGCTTTATGAGAAAATGTTTGATTTTAATTGTCAAAACTGTGAGATTGCATTAGGTGTCGTTTTGGCAAAACAAGAGTTTTCTAAACCTTTGTCAAAATAGGAATCGAGATCTATACGTTGCTTTCATAACTCAAATGATGGGCAACCTCTAGGATCTCTTTAACCCTATGCACAAGGATTTAATAAAATATTATTTATTTTTATAAAACCATTTTTGTGATGTTTGAAAACGATTTATTTCTTTTGCCTTCTCGTTAAGATAGAAATCAACATTCCTTAGCACCCCCAATTTCTTATCCTCGTGATGCTACTAACCTAGTTTGATTGATTTTATGAAAATCTTTATCGCTTAGCTTTGAAATCCTTTTTGGTGTTGCAATTCAAATCCAACATTATAATGCGTAGGGGATTATTCGCGGGCATGTAAGCCATCAAAATAACCCCGAACGCCCACGATCACATATTTTCACTATGACGGGGCCTTAAACCCGATTCTCGCCTTGGCGTCGCTTTAAGGCCCGACGATTACATACTTACAAATGAAAACTACATCGCTCCTACTACTTATATCAAAAGATGTCCATCATCGGATTTGGACCACGGGGTCGCATTCCTAGGCTCACATCCAAAATGGCCAAACAAACACAATATCCTAAAATGGCAATCTAAACAAACTAGGCTCAATAAATTATCATAACAAGCTAAATTAATTCGCTAAATGGACATCCTCGGGTCATTAGGAAGCATTTCGTTCCGTGGGAACCTTCACTAATGGTCCCTAATCCATGTATCCACAATAATATACAAGAAAAATTACATTTCACATAACCCAATTGGCAAGAACATTAACAAAATGATACACAAAAATTGCTATAGAAATGGTCTTTTCACCTTGCAAATAATTCTCACAATATGTATGAACTTGTATATTGAGTAGAGTAGAAAATATATGATATATAATCTTACACAAAAGATATAATTCCTCACTTTTTTCTCTCTTTTCTCTCTATTTTTCTTGCAAATTTCTGCTGTTTTTCCCTCTTTTCCGAGCTGCTGCTGATTTCCTTTCTTCCTCTCTCGAACCTCCTGTATGCTGAATGAGGGATGAGCTGAAATAGGCTGGCCAGAGCCAGCCGCAGATGGATCTGCGGCTGGCCGCAGATTGATCTGTGGCTGGCTGGCCGCCACCTCTCCACTCAGCTGATTTTCGGTTTCCATGTTTCGAGTTCCGTGTTTTCAAAAGGCGCACTCATTGGCCGCAGATCAATCCGCGGCTGGCTGGCTTGACTTTCTCAATTTTCGTGCTACGCCTCGATTCTCGTGTCGTGACGTCGGTTCTCGCCGACAGGCTCGTATTTTGCAGTCCGGGAATTACTGGGAGACGTGCCACATCATTCAGGAATGCTCATTTCGGACAGCCTTGTTGTCACGTCGGTTTCAGTTGTAAATCGTCGCGGTGGCGTCGAGTGTTCGTACTTGCGCCCATCCTTCGCTCTCGTAGGCCGGCTCAATGGACGAATTTGCCCTCCTGTCAGGGTTAGTATACGAAGTGCAAAATTTGGGTGTCTACAGCTGCCCCTCTTTATCATGTTTATGAAATGTTAAATGAAATGAACAGGATAAAGAAATAGACACCCGATGCATGAATGACAGTGTACAAGAATGACATACACACATGATGCAACACATGCAACTTATGATGCAACGCAAGATGTAAGGCATGCAAAACATTCGTAAAGGTGTTAATGCATCAATCCCTGACCGCATTGTTAGTCGTCGGATTTCGTCTTCCAATCGATCGTCTCGTTTGCGCCGGGTCTCGTACCCGGTCGTTAGTCTCGTGATCACCGGGTCTCGTATCCGGTTGATCGCCTCGTCTGCACCGGGTCTCGTATCCGGTCGCTCGTTTCGTAATCACCGGGTCTCGTATCCGGTTGATTGTCCTGTCGGGGCCGGGTCTCGTATCCGGTCACCCATCTCATGATCACCGGGTCTCGTATCCGGTCGATCGTCTCGTCGGGGCCGGGTCTCGTATCCGGTCACCTATCTCGTAATCACCGGGTCTCGTATCCGGTCGATTGTCTCGTCGGGGTCGGGTCTCGTATCCGGTCACCCATCTCGTAATCGCCGGGTCTCGTATCCGGTCGATCGTCTTGTCAGGGTCGGGTCTCGTATCCGGTCACCCATCTCGTAATCGCCGGATCTCGTATCCGGTCGATCGTCTTGTCAGGGCCGGGTCTCGTATCCGGTCACCCATCTCGTAATCACCGGGTCTTGTATCCGGTCGATCGTCTTGTCGGGGCCGGGTCTCGTATCCGGTCACCCATCTCGTAATCGCCGGGTCTCGTATCCGGTCGATCGTCTTGTCGGGGCCGGGTCTCGTATCCGGTCACCCCTCTCGTAATCGCCAGGTCTCGTATCCGGTCGATTGTCTTGTGAGTGCCGGGTCTCGTATCCGGTCGAATTGAGAAGCCGTGTTCGACGCCCGATTCATCAAAATCTTGCATTTTATTACCCAATTATGAGTCAAAAGGGCCTTAGAATCGATTAAGCTTGCAATGGACAAGGGGGAAAGCATTTGGCCCAGCCACAGATGGATCTGCGGCCAGCCGCAGATTGATCTGCGGCCAAGATCGGGGCTTTAAGCGGCCAGCCGCTTCCCAGATCTGTCATTTTCATTCGTACCCCACACGATTTTCACACATTTGCACGTCCTTTTTGTCGACTTTTCCAATTTTTTGCAAAAACCGCTCCGGTTAGATCGATCTACGCGCTACAGGTAACACTTTGACCGATTGTTTTCCAATTTCGTCAATGTTTTGCTATACATTTGCTATTTTGCATGCTTAGAGATAAAAATGTATGCTTTGAAATGCTATGCCATGTATTATTGCATGTATATGCTATGTATCAACTGTGCAAGTCATATTTTATGCTCATGATGCGGTCCCACATATCTGTTGTTTCTTTTGAAAGAAAATCATGCATTATGGTCCTTTTCATGTTGCAATTATCCATATAAATGCAATTTTGATCTGTTGTGGCTTGGATTAATTGAAAACATGCTTGGCTATGCATGGGATGCCCATTTTACAGACGAAACTCTGCCGATTTTTTTTTCATGCATATATAGTAAACATGCATCATGCTGCATTAATTCTACGATGAGGATAGGAAATTGACATAATTCAAAATAGAATTTACCTTCCTCTTCGCCTGTTCTATTCCAGCTATGGATCCTGACGCTCCTAGTAGCTCCACCGCGTCTCGGACCTCGGGCGTTTGCCGCCGTAGGGTTGCACCTGTCCCCGCTTTGCCTCGGATCCGTCAGGCTCGCCGACTGGCAGAGGCTGTTATCCGGCCCGATCACCCCGATGTTGAGGAGGCTGTTCTTCCGGACGTTGTGGTAGAGGGGCCATCCTCCAGGACACCAGCTCCATCTCCTCATCGCGCCTTATCTGGCGCCTCTGTGCAGATACCCGATCTATTGGGTCGGGATCTCAGTCGTCACCCCTCAGCATCTCTTGTTGCTAATGAGGTATATTCAATTCTACTCTGCATTCATTCTCAATTTCTGTTCGTATCCGGACTGACCCATTAGTGATTGCCACAGGTGCCCGAGTTCACTCAGCCGAGGGGTAACTGGGTCAATATCTACTCCCTCTACACAGCCTTGCACAGTGATTACCGCACGGTGGTGGACTCTTGGGGTTTCCGCTCTTTCTTCACTATCATTCCCCGTCAGTGCCCCTGGGGTTACATGAGGGCCTTATCCGAGCGATGGTTCCACTAGACCCAGTCCCTTAATCTCTTGGACTGTGAGGTCGTGCTGACTCCCTGGGACTGGAGGTACATTACTGGCATTGAGTTCACCGGATCCCGCGTCCCTCTGGATCTTGATATTACTCCAGCAGAGGTCCGAGCTTTACTGGGTTTCGCTGTCGATGACCGGGTCTTTAAGGCCCGCAGCATTCGGTCTGAAGCTTTGGCTGTTGACGCCGTTGGAGGCATATATGCGACGCCATTTCCAGCGGATCGAGCCACTCATGATATACTACTCCGACGTCTGTTCCTGACCATTATGAGGGGTTGTTTCTTAGGGAACATCTCCTCTACCATTCATTTCAGCGTCGTCGGAGCTGTCAGGGATGTAGACCGGATCGGCGACTATGACTGGGGGTCCTTCACCTTTGCTTATTTCCTCCACGGTCTTCGTCTACGTTCGGAGGGACAGACAGATGCTTGGCTCGGCTTTTACCACTTCTTGCTGGTGAACCCTCTTTTCCTCCTTTCTTACTGTACTTCCCTTCATTTCATTTCTCTTTTCTGCATTTGACGGTTACTCATGCCTTGCCTTGTTTCTGTTTACAGTTCTGGGCCTACGAGCGTCTTCCATGCCTGAGGCCTGTCACGACCCTCGGCCTGGATACCTACCCCAGGGGTCGTCGGTGGCATCACAGCACTCTGGAGGAGGTCCCGGTGTCTGGCAGCTTTGCCCATTGCCGCATTCAGCTGGAGTTGATCACCGCTGCAGAGGTCGTCTGAACTCCTTATCTTTCCGAGCATCTGGCTGTGGGGTTCACAGATGGGTATCCTTCCGGCCCGGAGTTTGCACTTTCCACCCGCCGCCTTACTTTGCAGAGTGTTGGGGGCTGGGTGATGTATTTGGGAGAGCGCGCATTCAGATGCGTTACTGGAGAGATCCGCATCCCGCACTCCCTTCCTTTCACTACATCCTGGTCGTTGGATTCTCAGCCTTCGGAGATCATGCTTGCGGGGGAGGATGGCCAGACACTCTCTTCGGGTCCCAGCACGAGCGAGGCCTTTCGTATCTGGTGGGTGCCCCGCACTATCGGTCCTCAGACCCGGGCCACATTCTTTCTCGGAGATATAGTCCCCGGCTCGGTGATGATGACCGATTGGGCTGCTTGCGTTCGGAGTCCCACTCGCCACTCTGACCCGCCAGGTGGAGCAGCTGTCATTGTATCTTCGGGTGCTAGGTCGGACCCCAGAGGATGCCTATGCATATGATCCTGACAGTGCGGGTTTTGACACAGGCCCGAGCTCGTCTGATGCCCCAGCGCAGCCATATATCCCCGATATGAACTTCGGGCCTCCGATTTCGACGACTCCAGGGGATCAGTTTGAGGATCCAGCCTTCTTAGATGACCTCACCTTTGACTAGATCAGGCTAGGATAGGGCCCTTTGTACCTGAACCTGTTAGATTTATTATTATATTTTTTTTTATTTTTTTTTATTTTCTTATTTATGCACTATGTATTGAACTCTTCTATTCATTTATGCACAGTTTCTATCTTTATGAAATTCACTTGCTTTATTATTAACTGTACGATGCATGCTTTTTATTTATGGATAGAGAATGACCCCTGCATAGTCTTTTGATACTATTTTCACAGATGTCGTCATCAGATGCCGTGACACGTTTAGACCTCGGTCCTCCCACAGGGTTGGTTGGCAGACTTTTTCGTTGGTTGGACCGTTTGTCGCCGGGCGACAGGGCTATTGTAGATGGTCTTCTCGGATATTTCCGATCCTTATTATCCTTTCAGGTGCCAGCAGGCTTTGTAGATGGTATTCTAGGTCACTGGGCCCCTGCCCGTCAGGTGTTCAGGTTAGGGACAGTGGAGATGACCCCTACTCTCGAGGAGTATGCCCGCTTTACTGGTTTGCCTTTGGACGGTCCTTGCGCCAGGGTCACAGTTGGTCCCATGCGCCGTCAGTTCTTAACTTTCACTGGGTTGCGGAGGACAGCTCTGCTATCGGTGATCACATCAGACCATCTGGTTCCTCTTCATTTTTTGATTGATCGATTCGGCTCACCCGACAGTTTTCACCTATTTTCTGGTATTTTTCCGTATCCGAGGTGCGCTGGGGTGCTTTGAGAGTAGACGTTTTGATGGCCTGTGTCATCTCAGTTTTGTACTTGCCAGCCGGACCCGATCAGTTGGATATGCGAGTTGTCGCGGTCGTTAGAGCCCTTCAGGAGGATCACACCATTCTTCCCATGATATTGGCGGATACCTACATGTTAGCCTCATATTGCCAATCTTTCTGAGGCAGAGTATTCAGAGGGAGCTCTACTTTATTGTACTTGTGGTTTATGAGCCATCTCAGCCCCATCGGTTATCTCCGTCGCCGTGGGTTTTGCTTCAGCCACGACATAACCACGTAGTTTTTGTTTCGTCCCGTGAGTTGTACTGATGCGGTTTCCTGGGTAAATTCTTGTCGGTTATTGAGGATCCTTTTCATCTCCTGATCTATTCGGGTTATTGCTCCTGTATGAGCTTCTTGACTCACTTGCCCAACCTGGATTTCATCCCTATTGCTGGCTTGAGAGGCGTGACGACTTATCATCCCTTGGCGGTTACAGGACAGTTTGATCAGACACAGGATTTTCACCCTTTCACGGGCGCAGCCGCCTACCGATTCCTTATATCATCCCAGACAGAGAGAGATCTACTGTGGGTATATGATCTTTGGTCCCGCAGGATCCTTGCCGAGTATAGTGACGGTTGCCCCATCCAGACATTCGCTTATGTGCAATGGTTGCGCGGAGACTCGGATATTGTTGGAGTGAGTCAGACTGGGCTTTTGATGACTCTGGAGTGATTTTCCCAGATGATACCACAGATCATTCCATCTCAGCTGATTCTGCCCCTAGTCGGGTTACTGAGGATGCCCGAATCCGCCTGGCCTTGATTACTACTGAGGCTGAGAGGGATGCCGCGCTTGTTGATAGAGATGATGCCATTCTGGCTAGAGATGCTGCCATTGCTGACAGAGACGCCATTGTATTTCAGACCAGGGCAGTTATGGATGCTCATTCTGAGACTGTTAGCCGAGCCACTGCTTTATTGGATCGCATCGACATGATGGGGCAGCAGATTGCAGGGGATGCTAATGCTTCAGATCTATCCACCACTTTATCCATCCTGCTTCAGCTAGTTTCAGACTTGTAGATTATTTTATTTCCTGCATAGACTATGTCAGTTTCATCGGTTATCGAAAGAGAAATCTTGTAACAAAATGACATATATACCGACATGCATTTAAATTTAGCCATTTTCCCTTTTTGTCGTATCGTTGCCTTTCATAGGATCCTCATTATATCCAGCTAACCATGATTTTGACATTTTGCTTTCTTTCTCTTCTCAAGTCTCGAGGGAGATTTGACAGATATCGTCGCACCCCTGTTGATCTCATCGGACTGAGTCTTAGATTTTGGCTAACTGTTTGGTCGGGTTAGGGTTATGTCATTGAGATGGGTCTGATTAGGCGGCTGGTTTCGGGGAGGTTTCGAGGGTGTAGAAAGGTTTATCTGGCTGTCGGGAATTGGTTTTGATTAGAGAAAGTATTATTTTTAAGGAATCGGACCGTGCCATGATGGCTGCCTACGTACCCCCACAAGTCGGGAGATCAGGTCCTACGTAGTTCGTTCCTCAAAGAAAAAGGAGAAACTGATGATTCAAGCGTAGAACCGCTTCACCGAGTCGGAATTGAGGGGCTGTGGAAATACCTTACCATCCATTTCTTGCAATATGAGGGCTCCTCAGGATAGCACTTTCTTAATCACAAAAGGTCCTTCCCAGTTCGGGGCAAACTTCCCTTTGGCTTCGTCTTGACAAGGCGTGACTCTTTTTAGCACTAGGTCATTTTCCTTGAACCTCCGAGGTCTTATCTTTTTGTCGTATGATTGAGAGATCCTTTGTTGGTACAACTGACCGTGCCAAACAGCAGCCACCCTCCTTTCATCAATTAGGGCCAATTGGTCGTATCGACTTTGCATCCAATCCTCCTCGCTTATCTGAGCATCGATCAATATTCTGAGGGACGCCATCTCAACCTCAACTGGCAGAACAGCCTCCATTCCATATACCAACGCGTAAGGGGTTGCCCCTGTAGAAGTACGCATTGACGTTCTGTATGCCAGCAGGGTGAGGGGTAGCAGATTCGGCCATCCCCGATGATTAGCAGACATTTTCGCCATGATCTTCTTGATATTCTTATTTGCAGCCTCCACTGCCCCATTCATCTTAGGACGGTAAATGACAGAATTGAGGTGTTTGATCTTAAACTGGTCGCATAATCCCTTCATGAGGGCGTTGTTTAAATTCTTGGTATTATCGGAGACCAAAACCTCAGGTTGCCTGTATCGACAAATGACATTATTCCTGATGAACCCGACGATGATCTCCTGAGTTACTTTGGGGAAAGAAGCTGCTTCTACCCACTTAGTGAAGTAATCGATCATGACGAAAATGAATCGGTGTCCGTTGCTTGCTTTGGGCTCTATTGGTCCGATTACATCCATTCCCCACATTGAGAAGGGCCAAGGGGAGGTCATACAGTGCAGTTCATTGGGAGGCGTATGGATCACGTTGTCGTGCGCCTGGCATTGATAACATCGTTTGACATGATCATCGCAGTCGGCTTTCAGTGTTAACCAGTAATGCCCCGTTCTCAAGATCTTTTTGGCCAGCATCGGTCCACTCATGTGTGGCCCACACACTCCACCATGTATTTCGTTCATAATCTTTTGGGCCTGCGTCTCATCTACGCATTGCAACAGTCCCAAACCAGCATCCCTCTTGTAGAGTGAATCCCCACTCAGGTAAAACTTCATTGCCATCTTTTGAATTCTCATCCTCTCAGCTCGGCTTGCCTGGTCGGGAATGGATCTATCCCTCAGGTACTCCCTTATGTCGTGATACCAAGGCTGCCTTGGCATATCCACCTCCTCCGATAATACTGCCACATGCTCCTCATATGCTGGGGCATTCCGTACCGCTATTTCAATCTGTGGAACATCTTTTCTTTTGATTATATGGATTAAGGAAGCCAGAGTTGTCAATGCATCAGCAAAATCATTCCGTCCCCGGGGGATATGTCGGAAAGCGATATCTTCGAATTCTCGCATCAATTGGACAACACAACGATGGTATGGAAGTAACCGGAGCTCTTTAGTGTTGTACACCCCGATCGCCTGTCTGATTACCAGTTCTGAATCCCCGAACACCGCTAGTCTCTTCACTCCCATATCGCGGGCAAAACGGAGTCCCAATATACATCCCTCGTATTCAGCTGTGTTGTTCGAATTACTAAACTACAATTTAGTGGCCACAGGGTATTGCTCTCCGGTGATAGAGACCAGGACTGCTCCGGCTCCTGCCCCTTCAGCATTCATGGCACCATCGAAATACAACTTCCAGAACTGTCCCTCATCATCACATTTCGTGTGTAATACCCAAAATACATCTTCGCCTGGCAAAGGAGTTTCTAAGGGCTCCATCCCCCCTGCTGGCGTTTCTGCCAACTGATCTGCAATTCCCTGCCCTTTCATGGCTTTCTAAGTTACGTATACAATGTCGAACTGCTGTAAGATTAACTGCCATATTGATAGTCGACAGTTCAACATGGGCCTTTCAAAGATATATTTCAGGGGATCCATTGTCGATATCAGGTACGTAGTATGCCCATGGAGGTAATGCTGTAATCTTCCTGCAACCCAGGCCAAGGCACAACAGGTCTTCTCGATGGGAGTGTAATTCTGTTCACATCGGCTAAATCTCTTGCTGAGGTAATAGATGGCCTGCTCTTTACCTGCTTCATTCTTCTGTCCCAACATACATCCCATCGCAATGGCATTGACCGATATATACATAAACAGAGGGATCCCATCTTTCGGGGGTACCAGCACTGGTGCCTCTGTCAGCTGCTTTTTAATGGTCTGAAAGGCTTTCTGGCATTGCCCATTCCACTCTTGGGAAGCATCCTTCCTTAATAGTTTGAAAATCGGCTCGCATGTAGTCGTCAAGTGGGATATGAAACGGCTGATGAAGTTTATTCTTCCAAGGAATCCTCTTATTTCCTTCTCAGTGTGAGGTGCCGGCATATCCACAATGGCCTTAATCTTCGCCGGATCCAACTCAATGCCCCGATCACTAACCAGGAATCCCAAGAGCTTGCCCGACTGCACTCCGAAAGCACACTTTGCCGGATTGAGCTTCAAATTATATTTTCTGAGCCGATCGAATAGCTTTTTGAGATGGGTTATATGATCAGATTCTACCCTTGACTTCACGATAATGTCATCCACGTAGACCTCTATCTCCTTGTGCATCATGTCATGGAACAGGGCCATCATGGCTCTCTAATAAGTAGCCCCCGCATTTGTGAGACCGAAAGCTAATCGTCTATAGCAGAAGGTGCCCCAAGGGGTGATGAAAGCGGTCTTTTCCCGATCTTCTTCCGCCACCATTATCTGATGATACCCCGCAAAGCAATCAACAAAAGAATACATCTCGTACTGGGCTGTGTTATCCACCAAGATGTGTATGAAAGGCACCGGGAAGTTATCCTTGAGACTAGCCTTGTTTAGATCTCTATAGTCGACACATACCCTCACCTTCCCTTCAGGCTTAGCTACTAGGACTACATTGGACAACCATTCTGGGTAAGTGGACACCATAATGATTCCAGCCCTGAACTGTTTGATGATCTCTTCCTTCACCTTCAAGCTCCACTCCGGTTTCAACTTTCTTAGTTTCTGCTTGACAGGCCTGAAACCCTCCTTGATGGGCAACCGGTGTACCACAATGTCTGTGGACAATCCGATCATGTCCTCATGAGACCAGGCAAAAACATCCTCATATTGGCTCAGCAACTCAGTTATTTCTGCTTTCTGGCTAGGGGTAAGGTCTGTCCCTATCTTGAGCTCTTTGGGTTTATCAGGGGATCCGATATCTATGGTGATGGTTTGGTCTAAGTTGGGTTTGGGTTTATCCTCGACCCATCCTTTGATCTCGTCAGGCGCGTCGTCGTAATCTGTCTCGTCTTGCTCAATGCCCATTAAATCGAAATCCAGCTCAATATCAAAATCATGGTCATCATTCAAATTTGAAAGACCGTTTGTTAGGCAAGGATTACTCAAATTGGTACACCTGACATGAAACAAAATATTTGTCATATATAAGTCATTTTCCACAACGATCACATTTTCAGATAACATGACGAAACGACATAATTATGCAAAATACAAAACAAAAAAATGAACTTCTTCATCCTCCCATCCTTTGGGGTCTACCACCCTGATGTCTGGTTTTACCCTTGTTTGGATATCACTGGTTCCATTGTCCAGTTGTCGATGGTCATATCAGATGGAATGCGCTGGATGAAAGGTGGCTTCACATCGGAAACTTCCCCGATGACCACGGCCACATCGCCTGAATCCCTCTTCATACCTTCTTCCGGAATAATTAGCCCTGCCCAATCGATGACAGGCACACTTTGTTGGGCTCCCGGTGGCATGGCAACATCCTTCCCCTCTCCATTGCTTGTTAACTGTCCGGGGATATAGCACCTGGTTTCGAACTTTTGCGCGACCTCCTGTAGGAAACTTTCCCTCTTGGTCGACTCATCACTTGTGGGGGTCAATTCTTCACCCCCTGTCCCAATCACGGGCTTGCTAGTCCCTCGCTCATTGTTTACCTTGGTCATCGGACTTCCGGCCAGTCTAGTCGGGGTCGTGCCTTGACGGTATCTTCGTGCTACGCCTTCGCGATATCCCAATCCTGCTTTGCCTATTTGATGGGGTAGATGAATGGGCTCGGTGATTCCTTGACCACTCTTTCCTAACCCTTGTCCAGGTTGAAATTTTATTTTCATCATTTCTTTTGCAACAAAGGTAAGTTCTGGAGAGACCTTAGGTTTCACGGCTGGGGCCCCCAGGCATCTGTAGTGGGAAGTGTTGATTTCCAGCGCCTGAAAACTGGCAGGTGCCGCCGACTCGTCCACATTAATCACAGGCAGGCCATTCCTGGAAGGAGAAGGGGCATCACACTCCGCCGAGATCGTCACTAGATTCCCGTCGATGATAAGTTTGATTTGTTGGTGTAGCGTGGAAGGAACTGCCCCGGCCATGTGTATCCACGGCCTCCCCAATAACAGGTTATAACTTGCCGCAATGTCTAGGACTTGGAAAGAGATATCAAAAGTACAAGGTCCTATTTCCACCGACAATTCTATCTCCCCAATGGTATCCCTCCGGGATCCGTCGAAGGCTCGTACCACCACATGACTGGCCCGTAGGCGCTTAGGATTGATGTTCATCTTTTGCAATGTACTGAGGGGACAAATATTCAACGCCGATCCCCCATCAATCAGCACCCCATTCATAACATAACCTGAGGAGATTACCGCAATATGCAACGGTTTTCGATGCCCCCATCCCTCTTTAGGGATATCATCATCTGTGAACGATATTACATCACTCTCCAACAGATGGTCCACCAGATGGCCGAAACCTTCCTTGCTACTTTCTTTGGGAACGTATACCTCCTCCAGGACTTTCGCCAGAATTTTGCAGTGATCATTGGACGATAACACCAAATCCATGATTGATGTCAGGGTCGACTCCTCGCTTAATATCTGGATCCCTCTTGCTTCCGGATGATCCATCTTTCTCAAGAATTCCATGGCCTTTTCCTCGGATATCTCTTCATTTTTCTTTGTTTTGCTCTCAAGGACTCGTCCAGGAAGATATAAGGGATTCCCCTTTGTTGTTACAGAAGCACAACTGGCCGTTTCCTCTGACACCCCCCCATAATTCCATGGTACCGTTTTCAGACTGTGGACAGGGATTTGCGGTCTCGCTGTGAGAGTGAGGATTTTCGGAGCCGATAACTTGACAGGCCCCTCTATGATATTTCTGCTTACACCTGCCAACCTAATTGGCACTCCCCGTGTACTCTCGTGATCACTTATCATGCTGATCATTTCATCAATTTTCTTTACATAATTCAGCTTTGGCGGCCCCTTGGCTTCACTGGCTTCCGCCACATTGACCCCCCCTCCATCATGCCTAGGCAGGGGATTGATTTTAACATTTGGGGAGTCTGGCCGTTCCACCACAATTTCCCCACTATCAATCAAATTCTGAATTCTGTGCTTCAGCGTCCAACATTCTTGCGTATCATGACCCGGGGAACCTGAATGGTATGTGCATTTCTTGCTTGGGTCAAACCTTCTTCCATTCGGGTCACTCGGGGGTGCCAAATCGACTATTTTCCTCTGGGCTATCAATATTGCCAACACCCGCTCAAGAGGATCCCCGAGTGGGGTGAATACTCGATTTTTCGAGGTCTCGAATCTCCTTCGCCCATCCGCCCTCTGATCAGTGAAGTTAGGCTGTCGGGATGGCCCCACTCTCTGTACCTGTACTAAAGGATAATTTTCTGCCTTTCTAGATGATCCCTGCAGGACGAGGGAAACATCTTCTTCCTTTTTCTTTTGGACCCTACGGGAAGTGCTGTCATAGTTTCCGCTTTGGATTTGTTCTGCAGCTGTTTCCAAAGCCGTGAAATCCCGAATCTTGCCAGATTTCAAACCCATGTCCACCATCTCTCCATGTTTTATCATCTCGAAAAAAAGTCTTCCAATCCCTGATATAACCCGCTCATAATAAGGTGCCTCTTGAATATCCACGAAGGTCATCACCATCTCCGACTCGCTCATTGGGGGATTCACCTGTGCAGCCATACCCCTCCATCGTTGAGCATAATCCCTGAAAGATTCCTTTGGTTGCTTCTTGATCTTCGTCATTTGGTATCTATCAGGGGCCATTTGTGCCTGGAAGCTATATTGTGTTAAGAAGGTATGGGCCAACTCCTCCCAATTATGGATCCGGGCATTATCAAGACGGGCATACCAGATTCTCGCTTCTCCCGTCAGGCTCTTTTGGAACAGTTGCATCCTTAGACCCTCGTCTTCTGCATAAGATCTAAGCTCCCCAATGTATATTTTCAGATGTGTATAAGGATCCCCCTTCCCATTGTATTTCTCAAATTTGGGGATTTTAAACTTCTCCGGATATCTGGTTCCGGGGAAGACACATAGATCTGAATAATTAACCCTGCCTAGGGAACCTATGCCTTTTAGAGATTGGATGGTCTATTCCATCTGCTTCATTTTCCTTCGAAGGTCATCAGTATCTCCCTCCTCTGGAATCGTGATTACTGTCCTGTTAGGTATAGGAATGACCTTTGGGACGACTGGCTCGCCCTTAGGTTGGGGTGGATCCCCTTTAGGTGGATCCTGTCTAGGTAGTAATTGTTCCTTTAGCATCATGGCCATTTCCAACATTTGTTTCTTAAAATCATCAAATTCCTCACGAGATATGGAACCAGGATTAGTAGGTGGAAGATCAGCCATCTCAGTTGTAGAGTCCTGGGCTCTCTTAGATTGCGAACGTGTTTGAGGAGCAATCCTACAGGGAAAGCGGTTTGAAGTTTAGTCTTGGGAAATGAAAAATGTGGATGCATGCCAAAGCTGTAACTTTTTGTGTTTTTGGGTTTTTTAATCTTTCCCTGTAAAATAGAAAGTTAGTAGTCCTTTAATGCCATAATAACTGATAGACATGAATTATTATGTTTCCCCAGCTATTCCCTGCAAAACATAGAGGTTAGTATTTTCTTTTGACAGAAAGGGAGACATATATGCATATTGCATGGGATTATGACATTTATACGCGCTAACGTCAAAGGGCATGAAGAGACTTTTCCTGCGTTGGGTTAATCTGAGGCTGACCTATCCTAAGGTTACTCTCACGGGCTTTTCGGCATGAAGGTCCCCAAATCTTCGCAATCTACTCGTCTGAGTCCTTTCGATTGGAGCGGATTTGGGTGGTGCGTTTCCTGAGCCATCTCCGGGGAGCAGCCCCTTCGAGTCCAGTAATAAGCAGCCGACAGGTTCGCCTCAGGAGGAGGTACTCTCTCATCATACATTCACATTCATCGTCCTCACCGTATGCAAATGATTACTTTAAAGTAAAGCAATTCCATTCCATTATTCATTTATTGGACAAAACACACATTCACACAACAAAAAATGATAAAAATATCTCATGCACACACATATTCATGAATTTTTAAAGGGTAGGATAGCATCAAGATTTGAACACGGCTTAAGCCCTCTAATGTCCCCAGCGGAGTCGCCAGCTGTCGACGCCGGGAGGGAATCGCCTCCGTTAAGATGTTTTACCCTTTCCAATTTTTAGCCTTCTCATTAGATGATATTTGGAAAAGGTCGGCATTAATGTCGACGGGGTTTTGAAAGATCGTTTTTTATGATGAGCCAATTAACCAGAGTCTCCAGTTGGTATATTTGAAATGGATGTACCAACTCATCCGAGTTTTCGTTTTTTTATAAATCGCTGGCTCATATGTGACTCCGAATTAATTGGTCTGCAAACCGAGATTCATAGAGTTCGGGGGCTTGCTTAAGCGAGGGGAAGGTGTTAGGCACCCCCCGACTTCCGTGAAACACGGTTACCGCAATCTTGATACTTTCCTATCCTTTAATTCATGAAATGTGTATATGTGCGTGTGTGTGTGTGCCTATGTAAATGTGGTGGTGAGTTTGTATGAAGAAACCCATTGGGTTTTCGGAAAAGTCGTGTTTTTCTTTTTGGGAATGCTTTAGAATGTCCTTCGGTTTATACGAGAAAGCTTTATGAGAAAATGTTTGATTTTAATTGTCAAAACTGTGAGATTGCATTAGGTGTCGTTTTGGCAAAACAAGAGTTTTCTAAACCTTTGTCAAAATAGGAATCTTGATCTATACGTTGCTTTCATAACTCAAATGATGGGCAACCTCTAGGATCTCTTTAACCCTATGCACAAGGATTTAATAAAACATTATTTATTTTTATAAAACCATTTTTGTGATGTTTGAAAACGATTTCTTTCTTTTGCCTTCTCGTTAAGATAGAAATCAACATTCCTTAGCACCCCCAATTTCTTATCCTCGTGATGCTACTAACCTAGTTTGATTGATTTTATGAAAATCTTTATCGCTTAGCTTTGAAATCCTTTTTGGTGTTGCAATTCAAATCCAACATTATAATGCGTAGGGGATTATTCGCGGGCATGTAAGCCATCAAAATAACCCCGAACGCCCACGATCACATATTTTCACTATGACGGGGCCTTAAACCCGATTCTCGCCTTGGCGTCGCTTTAAGGCCCGACGATTACATACTTACAAATGAAAACTACATCGCTCCTACTACTTATATCAAAAGATGTCCATCATCGGATTTGGACCACGGGGTCGCATTCCTAGGCTCACATCCAAAATGGCCAAACAAACACAATATCCTAAAATGGCAATCTAAACAAACTAGGCTCAATAAATTATCATAACAAGCTAAATTAATTCGCTAAATGGACATCCTCGGGTCATTAGGAAGCATTTCGTTCCGTGGGAACCTTCACTAATGGTCCCTAATCCATGTATCCACAACAATATACAAGAAAAATTACATTTCACATAACCCAATTGGCAAGAACATTAACAAAATGATACACAAAAATTGCTATAGAAATGGTCTTTTCACCTTGCAAATAATTCTCACAATATGTATGAACTTGTATATTGAGTAGAGTAGAAAATATATGATATATAATCTTACACAAAAGATATAATTCCTCACTTTTTTCTCTCTTTTCTCTCTATTTTTCTTGCAAATTTCTGCTGTTTTTCCCTCTTTTCCGAGCTGCTGCTGATTTCCTTTCTTCCTCTCTCGAACCTCCTGTATGCTGAATGAGGGATGAGCTGAAATAGGCTGGCCAGAGCCAGCCGCAGATGGATCTGCGGCTGGCTGGCCGCCACCTCTCCACTCAGCTGATTTTCGGTTTCCATGTTTCGAGTTCCGTGTTTTCAAAAGGCGCACTCATTGGCCGCAGATCAATCCGCGGCTGGCTGGCTTAACTTTCTCAATTTTCGTGCTACGCCTCGATTCTCGTGTCGTGACGTCGGTTCTCGCCGACAGGCTCGTATTTTGCAGTCCGGGAATTACTGGGAGACGTGCCACATCATTCAGGAATGCTCATTTCGGACAGCCTTGTTGTCACGTCGGTTTCAGTTGTAAATCGTCGCGGTGGCGTCGAGTGTTCGTACTTGCGCCCATCCTTCGCTCTCGTAGGCCGGCTCAATGGACGAATTTGCCCTCCTGTCAGGGTTAGTATACGAAGTGCAAAATTTGGGTGTCTACATAAACCATATACAAATCATATAAAATATATTTATGCATGCTTACAAACATCTAACATCAAGTTCTTTAAAATTTAGCCATAGAATTTAAATTACAGAGAACTCAACATACGTTCATGGAGAAGAGTTAAAAGAACATAAATTAAAGTTTGAATTTAAGGAATTACCTTGATCAGTAGTTTAGAATATGCAAGATGATGAGATAAATTCTTCTCTCAATTCTTAAATCCTCTCAAAATTCTCTCTGTATCTCTCTCTAGCTTAGCTTTTAGGAATGCAACATATGAATGAAACTGATAACTATAATACGTATAATGTAAAAACTGGCACAATTATGGGTGTCAGTTAATCCCATAATGGGTTAACTGACTCCAACCTCCACTAAGTCATTGTTTGGTTAGTCCTTATAAGCTCTTCTTTTGGTTTATTTTAATTATCTAGTTTATTATATAGTTTAATGTCACCCTTTTAATTAACCAAATAATCTTATTAAAATCAATTAAATAGAATAGAATAATTCCATATTAAATCACATAGTCACACAATTAAAATTCTCATTTATTAACTATGACAAATCATTAAATCTCTAATTAATTATTAAATTAATTAGAATAACAATATGCTTATTTAAATAATGCATTTAATTAAATAAGCTCAATTAAATACATACTTTGAATATAAAAATTCTCCACATTAATTTAACTAATGTAAGACATATAATTAAATTAATCTACCACAAATTCATCAATTAATTATTTAATTCAATAATTAAATCATCGAAAAATATTTATTTAATTCAATAAATATTAAATTGAATTACAAAAATCTCGTTCGTCACATATTTCCCCCCTTAAAAGGATTCTGTCCCCAGAATCACGACTCAATTAATTCGTCCCGTTACAAAGATTTTGTCCCCAGAATCGCTACACATAGACTAAGCAAATAACTGAGGATAATTTCGCATCATCTGATCTTCGAGTTCCCACATAGCTTCTTCAGCGTTGTGGTTCCTCCAGATCACTTTAACATAAGGTATAATTTTATTTCTAAGTATATTCTCTTTCCTGTCAACTATCTGAACAGGCTCTTATTTGTAAGATAAATCTTTTCCAACTTGCAGGGGTTCATATTCTATAACATGCTTGTAGTCGGGTTTGTATGGTCGTAATACCGAGACATGAAAAACATTGTGAATGTGTTCTAATACCAGAGGTAAAGCTACCTCATAGGCGACCTCTCCAACTCTTCGTAACACTTCAAAGGGTCCAATGTACCTCGGGCTCAGTTTTCCTTCTTACCAAAATGAATTTTCCCTTTCCAGGAGATACTTTCAAGAAAACGTAGCTACTAGATTCAAACTCTCGATTCTTGCGGTGTTGATCGGCATATTTTTTTGTCTAACCTGAGAAGCTATCAATCTCGCCCTAATTACTTTGACGATTTCTTCAATCTGTTGTACCAGTTCTGGTCCTAGCAATTGACGTTCGCCAACTTCATCCCAGCATAATGGGGTTCTGCACTTTCTGTCGTACAACGCTTCGTAAGGCGGCATACCAATACTTGCGTGGTGACTGTTATTGTAAGCAAATTCCACCAATGGTAGATGATCGTCCCAATTTCCTTTGAAATCCATGATACAAGCTCTTAACATATCTTCCAGTATCTGAATCGTTCTTTCACTCTGTCCGTCGGTCTGTGGATGATATGTCATACTCATACGTAACTGCGTTCCTATGCATTCCTGTAGTCGTTTCCAGAAGTTTGATGTGAAGCGCGGATCCCTATCTAAGACAATTGAAACTGGAACACCGTGCCTCGAAACAATCTCCCCCACATACAACTTCGCTAACTGATCCAAGTTGAATCTGATCTTGATTAGTAATAAATGTGCTGATTTCATCAGTTGATCTACGATAACCCAAACCGCGTCGAAACCTTTCTGAGTCGTCGGAAGAGCTACTACGAAATCCATTGTGATATGCTCCTATTTCCATTCTGGGATTTCTAACGGTTGTAGTAACCCGCTTGGTCTCTGATGTTCTGCTTTAACTTTCTGACATGTCAAGCACTTGGCTACATAATCTGCAACGTCCTTTTTCATATTCGGCCACCAGAAATACTGTTGGAGATCTTGGTACATCTTCATACTCCCCGGATGAATCGAATATCTTGAATTATGAGCCTCGCTCAAAATTTCCTCCTTAACCTCTGGTGCTAGCAGAACCCAAATTCTTCCCTCGAATCTCAGTACTCCTTCATTATCAATTTTGAATTTTACTTCATCACCTTCAGAAATTCTTTTCCTGATTTTCTTGCATTCTTCGTCCTGAATTTGTGCTTCCCTAACCTTATCCGCCAAAGTTGGACCGGTTCCCAATTGAAATAATTTTTCGTTAAACTCCTCCGGATATTTCACCTCTAACTCCAGTTTCATCCTTGTTGTAATTAGCTCCTCCTGAGCGGTTAACATAGACAGTTTCTCCCGACCCTTTCTGCTTAAGGCGTCAGCCACAACGTTCGCTTTACCCGGATGGTATAAAATCACGCAATCGTAATCTTTTATCAATTCCAACCATCTTCTCTGTCGCATGTTCAGGTCCTTCTGTGTGAAAATATATTTCAGACTCTTGTGGTCTGTATATATTTCACATTTCTCCCCGTAAAGATAGTGTCTCAAGATCTTCAAAGCAAACACTACCGCGGCCAATTCTAAATCATGGGTAGGATACCCTTTCTCATAGTCCTTTAATTGTTGTGCCGCATACGTAATGACCTTACCGTTTTGTATAAGCACACAACCTAGTCCTTTATGTGATGCATCACTGTACACCACAAAATTTCCTGTGCTATCCACTAGAGATAACACAGGTGTCGTACTCAACCTCTTCTTTAATTCTTGAAAACCTTCCTCACACTTTTCCATCCAAATGAACTTCACCGCCTTCCTAGTCAAATTCGTTAACGGAGTCGCAATTTTAGAAAAATCTTGAATAAATCTTCTGTAGTAACCTACCAATCCTAGGAAACTCCTTACTTCCGATGGTGTTTTCGGCTGATCCTAGTTAAGCACTGCTTCAACCTTTGACGGATCCACTAAAATCCCATCCTTGTCAATCATATGTCCAAGAAATTGCACTCGCTCTATCCAGAATTCACATTTTGAAAACTTAGCGTACAACTTCTCTCTTCTTAATGCTTCAAATGTCGCCTTTAAATGTTCTGCATGCTCTTCCTTGGTTTTGGAATATATTAGAATATCATCGATGAATACTACTACAAACTTATGCAAAAACGGCTTAAACACCTTGTTCATTAGGTCCATGAATGTTGCAGGAGCATTCGTTAGACCAAATGACATCACCAGAAACTCGTAATGACCATAACGAGTCCTGAACGCTGTGTTCGGTATGTCTTCTTTCTTAACCTTCAACTGATGATAGCCACTTCTCAAATCTATCTTCGAGAAATACCTAGCTCCTTTCAATTGATCAAACAAGTCGTCGATTCTTGGCAACGGGTATTTATTTTTAATTGTGACCTTGTTCAACTCTCTATAATCAATGCAAAATCGCATCGATCCATCCTTCTTCTTGACAAATAATACCGGTGCTCCCCACGGCAATACGCTCGGCTGAATATACTTCTTATCTAAAAGTTCTTGTAGTTGCACCATCAATTCTTTCATCTCTACTAGAGCCATACGGTATGGAGCTTTCGATATCGGGGCGGTTCCTGGCACCAAATTGACTATAAATTCAACTTCCCTATCTGGCGAAAGTCCTGGCAAATCGTCTAGAAAGATGTCTACAAAGTCTCTTATGACAGGTATCTCTTCTAATTTCGGACTCACTTTTCGAGTATCAACTATGTAGGCTAAGTATCCCACACAGCCTTGTCTTAACAACTTCCTGCCCTGCATCATCGTCAGACAACTCGCTTTCTTAGGCGACTTGCTGCCATAAAATACCACCTTTGATGGGGTCATAAGCTTAATACGTTTCTTTTGGCAATCAATTATCGCCCCATAATTGAATAACCAATCCATTCCCAAAATAACATCAAATTCCCCAAGTTTAATTGGGATCAGATCTAAAGTCATCATGTTTCCCTTAATGTCCACCTTACAGTTCTTGTATATGTACCTAACAGGAATTACCTCCCTATTCGCAATTTCTATGTTCAAAGGGTAATCTAATTCCTCCTTAGGCAAATATAGATTCTTAGCAAAGTCATCGGATATAAATGAACAAGTAGCACTCGAATCAAACAATACATAAACATCTATATTATTGATCAGAATGATACCTGACATCACATCACGAGACTGCACGACGTCTTGCACGGTCATGTTGAAAGTCCTGGCGGTAGGTCGGTTTGTTGGTGCTGATCCAGTTATGGTTAACGTGCTACCACCACTATTTCCCTTATTCCCTCCTATTCCTGCTCCTCCTGCTGCTTTCTTGGGGCAATTCCTAGCCAGATGATCCTTTGATCCGCAAGTGAAACAAGCGCCCTTCTTTGGATTCGGACAATTCGGTGCTATGTGGCCCTCCTGACTGCAATTATAGCACACCCTCTTCCCCTTCAGGCATATCCCCACGTGATTCGTTCCACATGTAATACACGCTTCCACTTTCTTTTTCTGACCTGCTAGTTGATGATTTCCAGCAGATCCATTGTCATTCCACTTCCTCTTCTGATTGTGACCACCACTGTTACTACCACTCGCTTTGTTGTTCTCATTTTCACCCTTGTTCTTCTTTTGCTCATAGTTACACTTGGTCAGAGCATCGCTCCCACCTTCTGTGGTAATTGCCTTTTCCAAAACTCTGGCAAAAGTGTTCAATTGGAACATTGACACCTTACTGTACAACCAAGGCTTCAATCCCTATTCAAATCTCCTCGCCTTCCTCTCATCGGTGTTCACCTGGTAGGTTGCGAACCTAGCCAACTCATTGAATTTCACAGCGTATTCCGGTACAGTCATGGTACCCTGCTTCAGTTCCAGGAATTGAATCTCCATCTGATTATGCGAGCTTGTCGGAAAATACATCTCAAAGAACATCTCTTTAAACTTATCCCATGCGATTACACCCTGACCTCCTCGAACCTTATTCGCTTGCCACCAATAACTGGCCTCTGACTTAAGCATGAACGTTGCAAAGGTAGTCTTTTGGTCATCACTAACCCTAGCAACGTCAAACACTTTCTCTATTTCCATCACCCAGGTTTGGGCTTCGATTGGGTTCAGGGAACCCCTAAATTCTGGCGGTCCTACAGCTTTGAAATCCTTAAATGACGTAACTAGTGGAGTTTGCGGCTGATGAAAGTAGTATGCACACAAGCCAATCATATTTGATATGATGTAGCATATACTTTGTAATCTTATTCGTTTGTTAAAGGCATTTTACTTTATCTACATAGTGTTGTTATATTAAATGTGATAAAGCCATAGTTTTGAGCAATGCTTTTAGAATCATGATGGTGATCATGCTAATGAGATCTAAATTCAAGATAGCTCACAAACTAAAATTGTTCCTAATCGATGGATTACTAAAAAGGGGATTAGTGAATCCGGATAGATTAGTACATACGTTGCTTGCTCTTATGAAGAGGATGATTAATCTCATAATCATTTGTGTGGAGACACTAAAGCAAGTATGTAGGTGCTTATTAGAGAATAAGTTCACTAAACGTGGCTCGCTAAGGAATACCTAATGGAGTTTTACTCGCCTGTCAATAGGAATTCCTCTAGTATAGTAGTACAAGTGATCCTTGGACTTGAGATCATCATAGTATCTTGTGTATGATGAGTTATACTTTGACATGTCCCTTAAGACCCTGAGGGTATATCAAAGGGTATGATTGGGTATAATAAGTTGTACATGGAGATAGGTGAATGATCAACAAAGAATCTACCACTTCTAGTAAAAGGAGAGAATGTCCTATGTGATTCGATAAATGACGACTCAGAAGTCTTTGGCCAAAGCAGAATGAAATTAGAAAGGAGTTTCTAATTTGCATTAATCAGAGTTGTGCATTTCAGAATCGAAATACATATAATTAAATAAAATAAGACTTGACAGTAATTCCATGTCTTATATTTAATTGGGACATTGTATGGTAGAAGGATTGAATTGTACGGTAACTATTCACTGAAAGGTTCTTTTGTGATTAATGTTAAAATCTATATTATCTGGAAAGTCGTTGATCGCTAAGGGGGCTTACCCTTATTGTAGAATAAATATTATTTATTTAAATGAATTAAATAGTTTAATTTATTTATTTAAATAAGATTAGAATTGTTCTAATTGATTTATTCACAACCGGTTTAATATGGAGAACCTAAAGGGTCACACCGCAAAAGAAAAATATTTATTTAAGAAGTAAATGACATAATCGTAATAATAAGTTAAGTGTATTTAATTTAATCTATAGAGATAGAATAAATTAAATAGCTTAATATTTATTATTTAATATTTTGGAAATATTAAATATAAATTAATAAGAGGAGTCTTATTATTATTATTACTATTACTATTATTTAATTCCTAATAGAGATTGGGAATTAATTAATAGAAGTACTCTCTCATGAATTCCTAATTGGATTAGGAGTTCAATTAATTAAAGGAGTTTAATTAAAGTAAAAACCCTAATCCTAAATAGTTTAGGAGGGTTCCCTATATCTATAAATAAGAGGAGTCTTATCATGATTTTAGGGTTAAACAATTACTCACTCTTCCATAAGAATTGGAGAGGGTGGAGAGTACTTGTAATTTTCTATAGAGATAGAAACTAGGGTTTTGCTAACACCCATCTTCTTGAACAACTATTATTCCTTGGTAGATCATCTCTAGAGGCCAAACACTTGAGTGGCTAACGTTGATCAAAGGAAGAAATTTAATCGGTGAAATTCAAGGAGAACGCGAAGGAATTGGAGGTGAACTTGTACCCGAGGAAGCACGGTTCTACGAGGGTATAATTTTTTAATCTCTATCTCTTTCGTTTAATTGATAATTGAGCACATGGATGATCATGGTGATGGTTTGTATGAAAATTTTAAAATCCGTTTTATCGCGCTTCCGCACTATTTATGTAATTTGATTGCATATTCGCGCTGTGTACAAACCTAACAGTGGTATCAGAGCCTAACCTTGTGCTAATTATCGATTATGTTTATTCCATGTGTGTATGATATGCGATTAGATCGAATTTTTGGGCAGAATAAATTTTTTCTGAATCAGCGATGCGGCGCAGCTGCGCCGGCTCCAGTTCATTCTGGAGCTCAGCTGCGCCCATACCCAGAATCAGTTTTTTCTGGGGTTTAGCGCAGCTGCGCCGTTTCCCAGATCATTCTGGGCGCAGCTGCGCCGGACGGCAGAATCCGAAAAATAATTTTTTCTTCAATTAAAATAAATGGTTTATTTAATTGATAAAAGTTTAGAATAAAGGAGTTTATTCACATATGGAATAGGATTCCATGTTTCCTAGAATAAAAGAGTTTATTCACATATGGAATAGAATTCCATGTTTCCTTAAAAATAAAGATGTTTATTTTGATAAGGAATAGGATTCAACATATTTTATTTTCCAACAATTTTAAGTTAAAATAAAAGAGTTTGTTTTGAACTTGAAATTGGATTTCATGTTAATTGAAATAAAAGAGTCTATTTTGATTTAGAATTTGATTAAAAATAAAGGAGTTTATTTTTATTCAAAATTGGATAAAATAAAATAAATAAGTTTATTATGATTTAAATTTTGATTAAAATAAAGGGGTTTATTTTGTTTCAAAATTGGATTTCTAGTAAACTTTTAATTGCCCATTAATTGATATCAATGCATATATGGAATGGTTTTATTATTCACGAGATGAAGGTTATTTATTGATACATATAGAGATATGTATGATAATAAATAGGGATTGATTATGGACTACTGACCAATGTGTGATTGGATTTATTTTAGTGGATGCTTGAATGAATGGATTTTTATAAATGGGGTCTGCGTACCTCGTATTCTCTAGTTTTTCTTGATGTAAATTCTATCTTCCTCTTATGTACCTCCCCTTGACTGCTGATCAAGGTTTCTATTTATTGTAAATAGTTTATGTAATAGGTTTAGTTAGAATTACTTGAAGAATTGGAGACAAAGGAGCAAGGAGCGCTTGAAAACCCGTTTGTAATGGAGCCCGGGTTTAAATGTAATAGTTATATTTAAATTTAATTCTTGCACCCTAGGTTTGACCTTTTGGTTCACTTGGTGGCTCTAGTGAACCAAACTAGAATAAAAGTCCATAATCAATCCGGGTAGAATATAGTATTCTATATGTGCATGCTTGCTATGTATATATTATATATTATACAACATGCTTCGCATGTTAAATAATATGACGCGTATTTTATATATATATGTGCATGCGCGCTAAACAAGATGAGACAAATAATAACAAACCCCTCAAAGAAATCATATTAAGTCCTAAGCGTTCAAAGATATTTGGAATATCGAACGTCGCCTTCTAGCATGGTAAAAACAATAGAGTATTAAATATTTAATATGAGTTTGTTGTGTCACCACAAGGCAAGTATTAAAATATTTAAGATGTTGCTTTATCACATTTGATGCTTATACATAGACTGAACGATGCTGTTTTGTTGTGTCACCACAAGGACAGTGTTTTTCTTTCGAATATATGGAAGTGCTGGGATGGACTTAACTTGGATAATTTTGATTCGGATGTGTCACCACTTGATCAAAATAATCTAAGAGGCAAAATACAAGGAGTTACACATAGATGTAATTGACAGTAGTTGTCTATCTATTTAGTTATATATCATTTGTTGTGTCACCACAAGGCTATATACATCTAAAATGGGATCCTTAGTCTCACTAGCAAATCTTTAATTAGAATTGCCGAACTATATAATTAGGGTAATATAGTTTGATGAAAATAGTGGGAGATACCAATTTAAAATAAAGACCTAATTTATTTTGGTAATTAATTAAAAATGAATGTATGCTAAAATATTGTTAAATTACAAATTCATTTACAGAATTTTACGATGTCTAATTCACTATCACTGCATAGCATATTAGATGCTAATTAACCGGACCGAATTACACGGACTAGTTAAGGAATTTGAGAATAATTCTCAAGGCTGAAAAGTTATCTTATGTCCTTAATATACATATCCCTGCAATGGTTGCAGACAATGCCTCAGAGGAAGAGATTGCTACTTTTAGAAAGTGGCAAGATGATGCACAGTTGGCTCAATGCATCATGCTCGCATCCATGAGTAACGAGCTTCAGCGTCAGCAAGGAGCGCTTGAAAACCCGTTTGTAATGGAGCCCGGGTTTTAAATGTAATAGTTATATTTAAATTTAATTCTTGCACCCTAGGTTTGACCTTTTGGTTCACTTGGTGGCTCTAGTGAACCAAACTAGAATAAAAGTCCATAATCAATCCGGGTAGAATATAGTATTCTATATGTGCATGCTTGCTATGTATATATTATATATTATACAACATGCTTCGCATGTTAAATAATATGACGCGTATTTTATATATATATGTGCATGCGCGCTAAACAAGATGAGACAAATAATAACAAACCCCTCAAAGAAATCATATTAAGTCCTAAGCGTTCAAAGATATTTGGAATATCGAACGTCGCCTTCTAGCATGGTAAAACAATAGAGTATTAAATATTTAATATGAGTTTGTTGTGTCACCACAAGGCAAGTATTAAAATATTTAAGATGTTGCTTTATCACATTTGATGCTTATACATAGACTGAACGATGCTGTTTTGTTGTGTCACCACAAGGACAGTGTTTTTCTTTCGAATATATGGAAGTGCTGGGATGGACTTAACTTGGATAATTTTGATTCGGATGTGTCACCACTTGATCAAAATAATCTAAGAGGCAAAATACAAGGAGTTACACATAGATGTAATTGACAGTAGTTGTCTATCTATTTAGTTATATATCATTTGTTGTGTCACCACAAGGCTATATACATCTAAAATGGGATCCTTAGTCTCACTAGCAAATCTTTAATTAGAATTGCCGAACTATATAATTAGGGTAATATAGTTTGATGAAAATAGTGGGAGATACCAATTTAAAATAAAGACCTAATTTATTTTGGTAATTAATTAAAAATGAATGTATGCTAAAATATTGTTAAATTACAAATTCATTTACAGAATTTTACGATGTCTAATTCACTATCACTGCATAGCATATTAGATGCTAATTAACCGGACCGAATTACACGGACTAGTTAAGGAATTTGAGAATAATTCTCAAGGCTGAAAAGTTATCTTATGTCCTTAATATACATATCCCTGCAATGGTTGCAGACAATGCCTCAGAGGAAGAGATTGCTACTTTTAGAAAGTGGCAAGATGATGCACAGTTGGCTCAATGCATCATGCTCGCATCCATGAGTAACGAGCTTCAGCGTCAGCAAGGAGCGCTTGAAAACCCGTTTGTAATGGAGCCCGGGTTTAAATGTAATAGTTATATTTAAATTTAATTCTTGCACCCTAGGTTTGACCTTTTGGTTCACTTGGTGGCTCTAGTGAACCAAACTAGAATAAAAGTCCATAATCAATCCGGGTAGAATATAGTATTCTATATGTGCATGCTTGCTATGTATATATTATATATTATACAACATGCTTCGCATGTTAAATAATATGACGCGTATTTTATATATATATGTGCATGCGCACTAAACAAGATGAGACAAATAATAACAAACCCCTCAAAGAAATCATATTAAGTCCTAAGCGTTCAAAGATATTTGGAATATCGAACGTCGCCTTCTAGCATGGTAAAACAATAGAGTATTAAATATTTAATATGAGTTTGTTGTGTCACCACAAGGCAAGTATTAAAATATTTAAGATGTTGCTTTATCACATTTGATGCTTATACATAGACTGAACGATGCTGTTTTGTTGTGTCACCACAAGGACAGTGTTTTTCTTTCGAATATATGGAAGTGCTGGGATGGACTTAACTTGGATAATTTTGATTCGGATGTGTCACCACTTGATCAAAATAATCTAAGAGGCAAAATACAAGGAGTTACACATAGATGTAATTGACAGTAGTTGTCTATCTATTTAGTTATATATCATTTGTTGTGTCACCACAAGGCTATATACATCTAAAATGGGATCCTTAGTCTCACTAGCAAATCTTTAATTAGAATTGCCGAACTATATAATTAGGGTAATATAGTTTGATGAAAATAGTGGGAGATACCAATTTAAAATAAAGACCTAATTTATTTTGGTAATTAATTAAAAATGAATGTATGCTAAAATATTGTTAAATTACAAATTCATTTACAGAATTTTACGATGTCTAATTCACTATCACTGCATAGCATATTAGATGCTAATTAACCGGACCGAATTACACGGACTAGTTAAGGAATTTGAGAATAATTCTCAAGGCTGAAAAGTTATCTTATGTCCTTAATATACATATCCCTGCAATGGTTGCAGACAATGCCTCAGAGGAAGAGATTGCTACTTTTAGAAAGTGGCAAGATGATGCACAGTTGGCTCAATGCATCATGCTCGCATCCATGAGTAACGAGCTTCAGCGTCAGCATGAAACTATGGATGCTCCTACTGTACTCCGGCACCTTCAAGGAGTTGAAGGGTGAGGAAAGTAGGACTATTAGATATCAGATATCTAAGGAGCTCTTCCGATCTAGAATGACCGATGGCACTACAGTACAGACATATGTCCTAAAATGATCAATCTTATTGAACAATTGGGACAACTGGGTTTTAATGGATGGAGAGATGATCCAAGATTTGATCTTGCAATCACTTCCAGACTCTTTCTCACAAATTGTTGTGAATTTCCACATGAACAAGCTATATGTCAGCCTGCCTGAGTTGCTTAAACATGTTGAAAACTGTAAGAGTCACTTTCCAACCAAGAAAGACCAAGTCTTACTGGTAGATGTTTCTTCCAGGAAGCGGAAGAGGGCCAAAGGATCTTCTTAAAAGAAGAACAATTCAAGAAGGTAAATGGAAAGGCAAAAACAAAGGATAATAAGAACAAGACTGATGCAGATAGCAAAGGAGTTTGCTTCCACTGCAATAAGCCTGGATACTGGAAAGGAAAACTGTAAGGAGAATCTTACAGAGGCTAACCAGAAGAAGCTTAGTGAAGCTTCGGTTACAGATATAGGTTTGTTCATGATTAAAATAAATCTTTCTGTAAGTCAAGGTTCTACTTGGGTATTGGATACGAGCTGTAGTTCTCACATATGCAATCCAATGCAGAGACTAAGCAGAAGTAGAAAGTTAAACAAAGAGTAAGTAATCTTACGTGTGGAGAATGGAGCAATGGTTGCTATATTAACCGTAGGAACTTATAGTTTAGCGTTGCCTACGGGCTAGTCTATTAAGTTAATAAATTGTTATTATCTTCCAGTTCTCATTAGAAACATTAGAACTTTCATTGTTGGACAAGGAAGATTCTGGTATTATATTTAAGAACAATTGTTGTTCTATTTATAATAATGTTTTGTTTGAAATTGGAAGAATACTTGATAGACTTTGTATACTTGACTTACATGAAAAATAATTTTGCAAATTGAACAAACTAGTAAAAGGAAAAGGAGATGGTTATTCAAAGAGTTGAATTTGTGTCTGAATCATTTGAAATGTTCAAAGAATTCAGAAGTGAAACAAATTGACAAAGTATTAAGATTCTTTGATCAAATCGAAGAAAGAATACTTGTGCAATGAGTTTCTAGATCATCTCAAAATGGTATTTTCTCATAATGGACACCTCCTGATATGCAATAGTTGATTGGTGTATCTAAAAGGAGAAATTGTATCTTGTTGGACATGGTGCAGTCCATAATAATTTTTACCGACATTCTAGTATCCATCTGAGGTTATACCCTAGAAACGGGTGCATATCTACAAAATAAGGTAACCTCAAAAATCTGGCCCTAAGACTCCATAAAGGTTATGGATAGGAAGGATTCCTACTCTTAAGTATGTTAAGATAAAGGGGTTGTCCAGCTTATGTGAAAAAGTTTCAAAGATAAGTTTGGGACAAAATCTGACAAGTGCAGATTTGTGGGATATCCTAAAGAAAGTTTAGGGTACTATAATCCTACATGTTGCCTTCTTGGATAAATGTGTTTATCATTGAAGGAGCTAGTGGGAGGGTAATAGATCTTGGGTTTCAAAGATAAGTTTGGGACAAAATCTGACAAGTGCAGATTTGTGGGAGTTTATGGTACTATAATCCTACATGCTGCCTTTTTGGATAAAGGTGTTTTATCATTGAAGGAGCTAGTGGGAGGGTAATAGATCTTGAAGGAGTTCAAGAACCACAAAGCACTTTAAGTCGAACTGAGGAACCTGTAGATAGACCTATTGTACCACAACCGAATCGTAAATCTAGAAAAGTACCGAAGATACCTGGGAGGTATGGATTCATCATAGAGGATGATGATGAAGTACGCATCATAGAAGATGATGATCCAGTTATATACGATGAGGCTATGAGTAAAAGACACTCAGAGAAATGGCAGATGGCCATGAAATCCGAAATGGACTCCATGTATGAGAACCAAGTATAGACTCTGGTTACTCCACAAAAGGGCATAGTGCCTAGAGTGTGAATGTGGGTCTTTAAGAAAAGACTGGGGCTAATGGCAAGGTGGAGACCTATAAGACCAGACCTGTTTAAAAGGTTTCTCAAGTCAAGGAGTTGACTGTGATAAAACCTTATTACCGGTTAATGCTCAAGTTTATTTGGATTTTGCTTGTGATTGCAGCTTATTACGAAATCTGGCAAAATGGATATGGAGACGTCCTTCCTCATGAAGACTTGAGGAGAATGTATGTATGATACAGCCAGAGGAATTTGTTTCAAAGGTTGAAGCAAATCATGTTTTAAGCTACAATGATCCATTTATGGATTGAAGCAAGCTTCTCAAAGATGGAACATTCGTTTTGATGAGACAATCAAAAGAGTTTGATTTTATCAAAAACGAGAATGAACCTAGTGTGTACAAAAGGGTCAGTGGGAGCACTGTGACATTCCTAGTATTATATGTTGATATACTACTGGTAAGGAATGACACACCAATGCTACAATCAGTAAAGATAAAATTGTCTAAACATTCCTCCATGAATGACGTGGGAGGAGCATCCTATAAATTAGGGATATAAATCTATATAGATAGATTTAAAAGGATGTTCGGCTTGACCCAAGGAACGTATATTCATTTAATGCTAAAGGCGTTTAGCATGGCAAACTCCAGGAGAGGTCTCATGATGATGAGCCATGGAGTGTATCTCTCTAAAATTGTCCCAATTAAAGGAGAGATCGCATGATTTACTATCATGTATGCAATGAATATACTAGGCCTGATGTTGATCAATCATATTCTGGAGAAGATCACTGTAAGACAGTGATAAACATCTTTAAGTACTTAACCGGTATTAAAGATGTGATCATGATTCATGGTAGGTCTGAATTAAAACTAGAGGGCTTAACAGACTCAAGTTTTTCAGATTGACCAAGACGATAACAAATCCACTTTAAGGTAAATCGTTACCTTAAAAGGTGGTGCAGTGAATTGGAAAGGTTCCAAATAGCAAAGAGTTGTTGGTTTAGTGACAAAGACAAAGTATATAGCTGTAAATGAAGCTGCAAGTTGATTGTTTGGATGAAAAGTTCATCACAGAACTAGGAATAGTTCCTAAGTCTCATCTTGGATTCAAACATGTGTTGCGGCACTTTCATTTGATTAGTGGAATCATTGAAAGAGGATAAGTCACTATAGAGATAGTGGACTCTCAAGAACAACATTACATATCCATTTACTGAAGCTTTATCCAAACAGCAGGATGATCGTCACTTAGAGAAGAAGGGTATTAGATACCATGACGATTGGCTTTAGTGCAAGTGGGAGATTGAAAGTAGTATGCACACAAGCCAATCATATTTGATATGATGTAGCATATACTTTGTAATCTTATTCGTTTGTTAAAGGCATTTTACTTTATCTACATAGTGCTGTTATATTAAATGTGATAAACCCATAGTTTTGAGCAATGCTTTTAGAATCATGATGGTGATCATGCTAATGAGATCTAAATTCAAGATAGCTCACAAACTAAAATTGTTCCTAATCGATGGATTACTAAATTGGGGATTAGTGAATCCGGATAGATTAGTACATACGTTGCTTGCTCTTATGAAGAGGATGATTGATCTCATAATCATTTGTATGGAGACACTAAAGCAAGTATGTAGGTGCTTATTAGAGAATAAGTTCACTGAACGTGGCTCGCTAAGGAATACCTAATGGAGTTTTACTCGCCTGTCAATAGGAATTCCTCTAGTGATAGTAGTACAAGTGATCCTTGGACTTGAGATCATCATAGTATCTTGTGTATGATGAGTTATACTTTGACATGTCCCTTAAGACCCTGAGGGTATATCAAAGGGTATGATTGGGTATAATAAGTTGTACATGGAGATAGGTGAATGATCAACAAAGAATCTACCACTTCTAGTAAAAAGAGAGAATGTCCTATGTGATTCGATAAATGACGACTCAGAAGTCTTTGGCCAAAGCAGAATGAAATTAGAAAGGAGTTTCTAATTTGCATTAATCAGAGTTGTGCATTTCAGAATCGAAATACATATAATTAAATAAAATAAGACTTGACAGTAATTCCATGTCTTATATTTAATTGGGACATTGTATGGTAGAAGGATTGAATTGTACGGTAACTATTCACTGAAAGGTTCTTTTGTGATTAATGTTAAAATCTATATTATCTGGAAAGTCGTTGATCGCTAAGGGGGCTTACCCTTATTGTAGAATAAATATTATTTATTTAAATGAATTAAATAGTTTAATTTATTTATTTAAATAAGATTAGAATTGTTCTAATTGATTTATTCACAACCGGTTTAATATGGAGAACCTAAAGGGTCACACCGCAAAAGAAAAATATTTATTTAAGAAGTAAATGGCATAATCGTAATAATAAGTTAAGTGTATTTAATTTAATCTATAGAGATAGAATAAATTAAATAGCTTAATATTTATTATTTAATATTTTGAAAATATTAAATATAAATTAATAAGAGGAGTCTTATTATTATTACTATTACTATTATTTAATTCCTAATAGAGATTGGGAATTAATTAATAGAAGTACTCTCTCATGAATTCCTAATTGGATTAGGAGTTCAATTAATTAAAGGAGTTTAATTAAAATAAAAACCCTAATCCTAAATAGTTTAGGAGGGTTCCCTATATCTATAAATAAGAGGAGTCTTATCATGATTTTAGGGTTAGACAATTACTCACTCTTCCATAAGAATTGGAGAGGGTGGAGAGTACTTGTAATTTTCTATAGAGATAGAAACTAGGGTTTTGCCAACACTCATCTTCTTGAACAACTATTATTCCTTGGTGGATCGCCTCTAGAGGCCAAACACTTGGGTGGCTAACGTTGATCAAAGGAAGGAATTTAATCGGTGAAATTCAAGGAGAACGTGAAGGAATTAGAGGTGAACTTGTACCCGAGGAAGCACGGTTCTACGAGGGTATAATTTCTTAATCTTTATCTCTTTCGTTTAATTGATAATTGAGCACATGGATGATCATGGTGATGGTTTGTATGAAAATTTTAAAAACCGTTTTATCGCGTTTCCGCACTATTTATGTAATTTGATTGCATATTCGCGCTATGTATAAACCTAACAGCTGATTCACAAGTGCTCCAACCAAAAGGTTCACCAACTGCTGTATAGGATTAGCATTGGCGTCGTTGTTGTTATTCTTAGTAGAGCTTTCTTGGGCTTGTTGACGTAGTTGGCGTCTCAGCGGTATTTTCTGTTTAAAAATATGCGCTTATTAAATCATCACTCAATTTCTTAAGTGTTCAATACTTAACTCAAATAATTCAGATTTAACACATAACACATAACATCTTCTAATAAATTTTGATATTTCATTCATTCAAAAGTCTTAAACATAGAAAGATAGCATCACTGCTATTTACATCAACTATCCCGAGATCAAACAATCTTTAGGATTTAATATTCATATTCCATCGTTTATAGCCACGCTGGAATTTACATTACTAACTACCATAAATATTTACATATTTTTCAATACGTTTCCTATCACGGCCTACTAAGGCGTCGGACTGCCTTCCTGCGTTCTTCCTCCATAATACGGAACATTGTCCTGTGATCCAACATATACCAAGGCAAGTCCTCGAACTGAACTGGATAGTGGAGAACTCGATCCTGGGCCCTATCAATCGCTGTCTGAAAAGTGTAGTTTGTCTCCTCAATCTTAGCTTTCTTTGCCCGTTCGCCTTCTTCAGAAATTTTTGCACGTCGAGTGATATTCATCAAAGCATCCTCTGCTCTAGCACGTTCCGCTGACTCCTCATTTAAGTCACCCTTCAATTTCTTGATTTCAAGTTTCATCTTCTCATTCTCACCTAACAAGTCTTCCTTTTGACTCTCTGCCTGAACTAGCTTCCATTCCACGTCTTTAAGACGTTTATCCAGATCCCCAATTTTCTCATTCTTCTGGTCTATAGTAGTCTGGTGTCTATTTGCCAGTCTCTCCAAATCTCTGACTCTATCCTGTAACTCTATGGTGCGGTCATACAATGCATCGTACATCTCAACATCGATAGAGGTAAGGGGTACCCTCTCGGGATCCTCATCATCCTCCTTAGCCTCTACCTCTATCTCCTCAGAATCCGCCTCTGGATCAAACTCAGGCTCATGCTCCTGACCCACCACAGTGATCAATGGAGATGGCTCTCTCTGTATCAACTGCTCTCCGATAACATGAATATCACGGGGCTCCTCCTCTCTGGCTACTCGAGGCTCAACCTCCCTAGGCTGACTGAATCCTCCAACATCCGACATCCTGACAACAAAGTTTAAATTTTAATTAATACTCGGTACTACTCGCGACACATAGATTGTTAACACATAAGCACATATCACATAAAGTCGATAAGAGTTTATCACCACTATGTTTTCTGTCTCCTAAAGGCTACTACCCTAAGGTTTCCCCACCTAAGGTTCATAACCTATAGCTCTGATACCAACCTGTGACACTCCCAAATCCGGGTACTTTATTCCCAGAGGATTTGGTGTTCACTATCCAATTAAATCACATCACATCTAACTACCCATTCAAATATAAATGAAAATTCTTAATAGAAATAGAAATCTCCCATTAAAGGGTTACAACATCTTAATAACATTAATCCCATGTCATCTAACCTTAAACAAAACATCAATGCGAAAAAACATAAATATCATAAGTCTATTACATAACATCTTTCAATAAATTAAACAAGCATATTGTTATTCTAATTAAATTAATTAGAATAACAATATGCTTATTTAAATAATATATTTAATTAAATAAGCTCAATTAAATACATACTTTGAATATAAAAATTTTCCACATTAATGTAACTAATGTAACACATATAATTAAATTAATCTACCACAAATTCATCAATTAATTATTTAATTCAATAATTAAATCATCAAAAAATATTTATTTAATTCAATAAATATTTAAATTAAATTACAAAAATCTCGTTCGTCACAAGTATTCCCGAGGAGACGACGGAGTTACCAAGGCGGGTTGGAGAGTTGATGAAGTCCAACTTCATCAAAGCGGGTATCGTGGGAAAAAGCATTAGTGCATGTGCTATTCATGAGATCATAGTACCTAAGGAAGATAGAATGTCGAGCTTGTTCGTTGATTTTGAATTGGTAAACAAGTATCGATATTATTTTTTTGCTTAGATAATATGTATGATAAATTGCATAATACTTATGTTTTGTCTACATTAGGTGATGACCATGTGATGCTATTGCCTAATCAAATTAGCATGAGAGAATATGATGATTGAAAAATTGTGTTAACATGTGACTTGTATAGGTGGATAGTTATTTCTGTTAGATTAACTGATGCATCTAGTATTTTCATGAGTTATTTAAAACTTGTTTTGCATGCTACCATGGATAAATTTGTGTTTGGCTATTTTGACGGTAAAATCGTCTTTATCATAAACTATGGAGGATATTTGATATTTGTCGAGTTAGTTTATGAGCATGCGTTATATTCTCGTTGTCAATATTCTTACTATCATTTGGTAAATTCTCATTGTCAAAGTGCATATCTTCGTAGAATTTATTCTAGTGATTATTGTGGGTATTCTCGTTTTCAACGTTTGTACTTGCATGAAACTCATTCTAGGGTTTTTCATTCACCTGTTGAATTAGGTTTTGATGTTAATCAATCTTTACATGGCATGTCGTTATTTGATAATGGTAGTGATCATGATTCTTCAGTAGGAAAATCTTCATTGCATGATTTGCTATCATTTGGTAATATTTTTCCATTAGAGTTGTTATCATTGCCTGATTTTGAGAAAACTGTATTGAATGGAAAGGAATTTGGTAATGAGTTGAAAAGTGTTTATCGTCAAAGTGGAGTGAGATATGGTTTACATACTTGTTTAGTTAAATCGTCTAGATTAACTCATGCATTAAATGTTTTCAACTTGAATCATATTTTGTATTCGTTCATGGGGAAAATAGTTATTCGCTATTTTGATGTTATTCTTATTTTTGTCAATGCTTGGGAAACTTATTTAGCATTAGTTACGTTTCATTGTGATCATCATATATATGCTAGTGAGTTTTCATCTTGTGAAATTGATTGTGTTCTGTTGATTCCATTGATGCGATTATTTGACTTTGAATTTGATAATGTCATTGGAATGAGAAAGGTTGAGATTGTTTTGCAGATTCGTGATGGGTTTATACTCAACGAGGAGAAAGGTTTAGATCGATTCGCAAATCAGTTCGAACAATGCATGGAAAGTCTAAAGGGAAGTGTTTTGGATTTCATTTTAGCAAACTTTGCATGTGATTTTGAGTTATTTGATTTCTTCATCATTAAACAAAAGGAACTTGTTGATTTGTTTTGTTTTGTGTTTAATCCAAGAATTCAAGTATGTTTGCAATTGCGTCATGGAAAGTTTCAAAGATTGTTATTTGATCCAGGTGCGATGGAATGGAAGTTAGTACGAATGATCGAGATCATAAGATTCCTTTTTGATCCGAGAATTCGTCAAAGGATGTATCTATGGATGGTCGAGTTTATGAGATTCATCTTTGATCCAGGAATTTGTGAATGGATGGATATGCTACATGAAGAGTTCTACATAGTGATATTTGATCCAGGAGGATATAGGACTTTTCATAATTTTATTTGCTTTTATTTTACTATATATGCATTTGATTTCTTAGGTAGAAATTTTGATTGCGTTTTAGCTTTAGTTGCTTATTTAGTTTGTTTTGATGTAGTTAATACATTGGAAGTATCTGGAATACGCGAGGCAGAGCATCGAGTTGTTATGGACGTGTTCTTCAATAAAAGAGATCGAAAGTTTGAGTTCCCGGGTTATGCTACGAGGAGTTTGCAGTGTGTTAAGCTATGTCGAGCATTGCTTGGAAGGAAACGTGTACGAGATGTTCATGTCAATTCGGGGGAATTGCCAAACATTGTTGCTATGTTCTTTGAGGGAGTTAAAAATTATGATGATTCTTTTCATAATCTTATTTGCATTATTGATATCGTTTATATATTTTATGTGCAAGTTGAGATTTTGGATTATGATTCGTTTGATGCTACTTACTTAATTTATTTTTGTGTAGGATCAGATTTATGGGTAAATCCTTTTCAAGAGGAAGGGATGTCAGATTTGAGGACAAATTCTTTTCAAGAGGAGGGGAATGATGAGATCCTGACCAGGCTCGCATCAAGTAATCAAGAGTCAATTCATGTTCCGGGTGTAGAACAAATGATCGAGGTTAATTGGGCTAGAAACTACTCAAGGATAACTAATTTGAGGATCAATTTAAGTGGATCGCGAGTGGAGGATAAATTCCATGATTTGGGATTGTTAGATATCATCTATATAATAAGACCAAATCAACACAAGTCAAGTCAAGGAGCATTACACGGAACGAAGGAATGGGATTCAAGCTTCATGATAAAACATTCGTCATGGGACATGGTTCTGAGTTCCTTTATTGGTGCCATATAAAGATTCAAGTTTGATGGAGGAAGTTAAAGAAGAGCAAGACATCAAGTTCCGGACTTAAAATCAGAGAAGGAATCCTTGCTGACCACCTGGCGCGCCCCGCGCCAGAATAATGCTAAGGCCAGCGCGCCCCGCGCCAGGCAGACGGGAGCTTCTGTAGGTGCAGCATGCCCCGCGCCGCTGCTAGGCTCAGGCCGGCGCGCCCCGCGCCCGAGCGTCAGATTGTTCAACGCGTTTTTCGAGGCAACACATTTTTCAAGATTTCCAAGATTTACTTCCATAATTATAGAGATTTTTCATATCTTTTAGATTTCTAATGTAATTAGGATATTTATTAGATATGATTTGATTTCCATATTAATTAGTTAGGTAGAATTTGATTTCCAATTGGATTTATATTAGGCTTTAGGGTTTCTTTAAGGTTTATTCTATTAGTATAAATAGAATACATCGGTTATGTAATAGATATATTAGACATTAGATTACTTTTGATTAATAAAATTTTTGTGAGATTTTTCTCATCTTTTGGTTCTTTGAAGAATTCCTAGGTTATTTCTAGTTTTTCTCTGAGATTCAAACTTCGACTTATCATACAACAATACATAGTTGTGTGTGGCTTCTTCTACCACACTAATCGTCGATTGTACCGAGATTACCACTTCAATATAAGTGAGGGGTCAAGGTATCATTGGTATCCATTCAACGCAGAATTCCGAACGCGAGCAATTGTACCAAGATTACCGTCTACATATAGGCGAGGGGTTAAGGTGTTGCGAGAAATTTGCCATACAACTTTGCTAGAAACGATCCGGGCGATGACCACCTTGCGCAACCGTGCCGTGGAGTCTATCACACAGGCCAACCTAAAAGGTGAATCCCCTGTTGTTGTCCGAGGTGTGGTCCTATAAGCCCACGGAACGCTAAGCAACTCTTCTAGCCAAAGACCTTTATCTTCATCCAATCTTCTCTTAATCCCGTTAAGCAGGGTCCGATTAGTCACCTCTACCTGACCATTAGACTGAGGGTGCACAACGGAGATCTTCCGATGCTAAATATTCAAATATGTCAGGAACTACTCAAACTTAGACCCAACAAACTAACATCCATTAGCCGATACCAGAACCCTAGCTATGCCAACCAAAACATCACAGATTCTTTGAAAATTTTTAAACATTCCTGTTCAGTGATTGCCTGAAGGGGTTTAACCTCCACCCACTTGGTCATGTAATTGATAGCTACTATCACAAAACTCTTGATTGCCAACTAAGAATTCATAAGTATTTTATAAAACCCTTTTCCAAGAATTATATAACAATATTTACTTCTATTAATTGACTATATTCCTATGCAAATTAATTAAGAACACATGTTATCATATCCGAATCTAATCCTATAATTCATTTCCCAAATTCATCTAAGATATATCAAATAATTGTTGATCAGGTAATTATATAATTAACACAAGATATAATAAACAAATCATCCATAATCAACATAATCAAGAGAGAGTAAATCAATCCAAGCTACCCATTGAGTTCCATTGCAATCTTAACGAAAAGATTAGTTTATATTAATAAATAAAATAACCAATACAATAAATTCAGGAAACATCTTAAAGTATAAGAAATAAAGTAAAGAGTGAAGAATAAACTCTGTCACAGCCAAGCTTCGCTCTTCTCTCCAATCCTTATAGCCTTCAAAAATGCCTCATCTAAACCCTATCTACTTTCTATATTATTATCTGATGTATCTCTATACTCTGGTATATATCTCCTTTTTGTAACCCTAGACTGATATATTTATATTGGAGTCTCCAGCCTTGCAGACTTTGTAACTCGTTAGGCATCAATTGGTCACTTCCCTATTAAATTAGAAGTCATTCAACAACTACACCATCCCAACATCAGCTCTCACACACCCATGTGCACGCCACATATGCACCAGCACTGTTGTGCTATAAACTAGCTCAGCTGCGCTATCCCCAGCTCTGTTGCGCTACAACATGGCGTAGCTACGCTATACTTTCTGCCTATTTTCTTCCTTCCTTCCTTGCACGCCCACATGAATTGTGTCCCAATGCCAGACTTAGTTGATTCACTAATGCCAACGCCTGACACACCTCAATGCCCAACGTCGCATATTAAGGCTGAATGTCCACCATTTACTGCTCTTTACACCATCTTGGGTTGAATTCCAATTCTTACACAAAATACTAAAATGTATAAAAATGAACTAAAAATACTTATTAACTTGCAGAATAATCAAGCTAAGAATACCCAATTCGAGGTATAAAACTCACTCATCACTAGCCCAGGCAGCCAGCAGCAGTGCCCATCAGCAGGCAGCAGCAGCGCACGCCCAGCGCGCCCGCGTGCGCACACCCAGCCAGCCTGCCCATGCAGTGAATTTTCTGCTTTGACATGCCTAATTCCGCTCCTCATAACTTGTTCATTCCAAGTCGGAATGAGTCCGTTCTTGCTCCATTTTCTATCTTGTAACATCCTCTACAAATTTGCTCGCGTATAATATTTTCGAGACTAATTATCAGGCCAAAATAGTGGCCCGAAAAACCTTTGTCGACTAGTTTTCTGCTTTTGGCAGATTTGACGTACCTTTTTCTAAACGTCATAACTCCCTCATCCGAAGTCAGAATGAGGTCGTTCTTAAGCCTACGACTTCCTTTTTCTACTACTACACAATCCCCAGAAAAACAGAATTTTTTGGAGACTCTATCTACCCTAAAAACTGACTCAAAAGTCAGTGTACAAACTACTTTTTTTAATCTTTCAACTAGTTTTTAAAAAAAATTCGCCATAACTTCGTTACAAAAGCTTTTGCCCTCGTTCCAACTAGGTGATGTTCGTAACTCATAAGAGCATGACAAAACATCCTGGAACTTATTTTTTAATTTTAGAACATTACACAAAAAGGGTCCCAAAGCAGTCCACTATTGTCCATTTTCCATCCTTTATGCATAGGTTTGTGTTTTTCATTTTGGTTCCACTTTGCATGTTATTTACTAATAGTTTACAAGTATTAACACTATAATCACCACCTTATACCTCTAGGATCCTGCATGATCCACCACAATTAAAACAACAACCACCAACAAAGCATAACAAAAGCTTAAAAAGAAAAGAATGGAAACTAAGGTTTTGTTCTTACCTCTTCTTGTTCTTGTTTATTTACTAAATGATAGATGATCAAAGCTTGCTAAATTAATCCTCTTCCTTCCTTCCTCTCTTCTCTGCCCGTGCTCTTTCTTTCTCTCTCTCTCTCTCTATTCTCTCTTGCTCTCCTTTTTACTTAGTAAATAAAATGAAATGAACCAAGACTAACAAAGGCAGATGGGTGGGGTATTTATAGAGCATCTTGCTAACTAGTCTCTAGTTAATCTACCCAACCATAATTAGGCTAATCAACCTTTAGTTAACTTAACCATCCACAATTAAGCGTAACCATGGGTGGACAAAATGATGAGAAGTACGACTTAATGGCTAAGAAAACTTAATGTGGTAGACAAGTATTTAATGCTTTGCTCGCTAAGACTTAAAACTTACTATAAGTGGTAAGTTTACATCCCCTTTTGTCCCTTCTTGCTGCCCGAATTCCTCCCCCCTTGCACCCTCATTTTGCTTTTCATTTCACTTCACATTTCATGTGCATTTATCCACATGTTGACCACTTGTTGACTACTTCAACTTTGGCTCCAAAAAATAAGGTTTTAACCCTAGCTTAACCCTTGGCTTCAACTCTAACCAAGTCACTCCAACTCTAGGCTCAACCCTAGCCAAGCCACTCCAAACCCTATGCTCAACCCTAGGCTCGGTTAGACCAAAACTAAGTCGGTTACTCGTTTTCTTTCTAGTTAGGCTTTCCTAACTAGTTCGGTTAGCCAAACCGTGAAATTTTATTTCGTAAATTTTTTATTAGAGATTACGTCTCTCTTTCACGAATAAACGCTACGATGTAATTCAAAAATTCAAAAAACACAAAAAGGCATTTTCGGCATGAATAGTGTTGTTACGTCTTTTCTCGAAATTAAATAATTTTATTAGAGATCAAGTCTCCCTTTCCCAAATAAATGCTATGTCGTAATTCGAAAAGTAAAAAAAAAATAAAAATGCGTTTTGTGCGTTTTATGAATAGTGTTTTAACGTTTTTCTCGAAAATTTTTATTTTTCTTCTAAAAATCCCAACACGTACACATAATCACATAACACATATACTAGGTCAAAAATCGACCTTTAACCACATAACACATGCATTTCCATAAAAACATTTATTTTATTTAATAAATATTGTTAACCCTAATTACAAGGATAAGCTACATTCTTGATCGTTACAACGAACTATTGTGACACCCCCAAATTCGGGTACTTCAATCCCATAAAACTGGTGCTCACTATTCATCTCACTATTCATCACATTCATATCTAACTACCCACAATAAAAGATAATAACAACGATAAACTTAATAAACTATACTCCCATTAAAGGGTTACATAATTAATACTAAATCCCAGGTCATCTAACCTTTAATTATTACATCATTAGCGAAAACAAAATATAATTATAATTAAGTCTGATTACAAGCTAAACTTTCTGAATGGAAAATAAACTAATCATCAGCTACTTGTGCATCTTGCCTTTGCATCTTAGTTGAAATATGTTGTGCAAGAGTGAGCAAAGCAATTGCTCACTAAGATAGTAATAAACATTAATAATATATGAATCAACAGTGGATAAGATTTAACTGAACAACATAACTTTCTCCGCAAACAGTAAATGGTACTCAAGAACTATAAGCTCAAAGGAAATTTCGGCTTATGAATCAATAACAGGAATGAAGGTCAAAAGTATAACTGAGGGTCACAAGACCACGAACTATGTCCTAGGTTAACAAGTATTTCTACTGTAACCTTTAACAGACATATGGACCATCCATCTCGTACTCCGGGGGATCAGCCATTCGTATAATGTATTGTGCATAAACATTTTAACGTTAATGCATAGCTCGGAATTATAGTTTCTGATAACATAATCCCCTATTTTAGGGTTGTTCATCTCAGTCTTTAACATTAGGATCCGCACCAAAGATAAGTTAGTTTAGATTAACTTCAAAATAATTTTAGATCTTTAGAATGCTCATCAACTATGGACTACTCGAATCAAAAAGGGTTCGATAGCCATTTAAGAGTTTGATAACAATGTAATCTCGTATCATGGTACATAAGCAAATCATGATGCAAATAGTGATAAAGTTACAATGATAAAACATCGTTTACCAAAGTAATGCTTTCGGAAGAATTAGAAAGCTTATTTAAAAACATAGGTATTAAATCAAATTAAGAAACCTCGCTGAATAATAAAGTAGCAAAGGTTAGGAAACTTGCTCAATGAAAAGAAATAGAGTTAAGAAACTTGCCTCGTGCATTAGCTACATAATTACAACTCACGTTCTTCAAATACCCTACATATACCATTACAATCACAATACCAATTAGTTACATTACAACTATGTTTACTGGTTTAATTCCCATTTTAGTTAAGTTTATTACTTTAGTTCAAGTTCTGAATATCCTCATTATTCATATTTCATGAATCTGAACTCCCTATTAGAATATAGTACAAGACATGGTGTTTGAACAACATCTCCATTTTTCACAAACACCATGCTAAAGACTTTTCATAAACTCCTAATTCAAAACTTATAATATCATCTTTGTGATTACAACCTGATATTATGTCTTATTACATGTTTTAGGCTTCACTTTATACATTAGAATAAATTAAATTAACATCCTCCAGACTGCACACTTATCAGCTCATTACTGGGTATGTTCTGTTACTGGCGCGGTCGCGCCACTTTTGTTCTTGGCACCAGCGCGGCCGCGTTGGTGCGCAGACTCAATTGCTGCAGTTCGTGAAGAACACTGATAAACAAAAATCCATACATTCTTCACTCAAGGTCCAAATTAGCCGATCTCACATGCTATAAACTTAATAAACACAAAACTAAACATCGACAAAACCATTTCAACATATCAGAAACTTCAAATAACCAAATTAAGGACTCAAATTCCATATTCATGCCAATTTTTTTACTATTTTGACATATTATACGAAATCATTCACCACAAATTCGTTTTACATCCGTTTTGATTCATTCCAGTTGCATTATTTTTGTTTCTCAAAATATTAACACACCCATCATCAATTTACAGATTACAACATGAATTCCTAGCCAATTTTACCTCTAAAACAGACCATAATATAAACAATGAAACCAAAAGTCTAATTCTTCCTCTTTTACACATATACACAAATTTGATTACTACAAAATCCATTATAGATGATATATAAAAGATTATACACAACCATAAGCATATCAATCCTTATCCTTCATCAAATCATATAACCAAATTAATTTTACAGTGGAGAACCTTGAAAAATGTAACAAAGAATTTAAAATTGGATTATTACTTTTTGATTCCTTCTTTAGACTTAGTACAGATGATTAGAAGGTTTGTTACTCCTTGATTTACCAAAACTTCTTCTTAAATTTTCTCACTGATAATCCTCTCAATTTCTCTCTTTCTCAACCTCATAATATGAGCGTATGGAGTAAACTGAAGAGTAAGGTATTACGTGCACTTAAGTTAGGTTTACCAGTTACTGAAAATAAAAGGTTTCAGCAGTTAGAGAATACAAGGGGCTTAAGCCATGTTTGGCTAACCCCAATTAAACTTCATTTTAATTTATTTTAATAATCATCTTATTATATGATACATTTGCCACACCCACTAAACCAATCCTATAATTTCATATTAAACTACATTAGGTTTATTGATAAACTTAATTTATTAACAAATCAAATTAATCCTTATTAACATAATTATAAATTTATTAAACAAATTATTAATCCTCTAATTTAATTATTTAATTAAATTAGAACATTATCACTCCATTAGCGTAATAAAAATACGCACCGATTAGAAAATCATTTAACATAATTTAATTAATATCATCACACCTAAATAAATTATTCCACAATAATTTTCATCAAATATTTATTTTATTTAATAAATATCCCAACTAAAATATTTATTTTATTCGATAAATATTTTTAATTATTTATAAAAATCACATTCGTTACATCCTTCCCTCCTTAAAAGGATTCTGTCCCCAGAATCACGACACAATTAACACATATGCTACATTTTATCCTTCTTACAAGGATTCTGTCCCCAGAATCGCAATACATAGATTAAATAAATAACTCATGATAATTCTGCATCATCTTGTCTTCGAGTTCCCACGTAACTTCTTCAGCGTTATGGTTTCTCCATATTACCTTTACAGAAGGTATTACTTTATTCCTGAGAACTTGTTCGTTCCTGTCAACTATCTAAACAGGAACTTCTTCATAAGATAAATCTTTCTCAACTTGTAAGGGTTTATACTCTATGATATGTTTATAATCAGGTTTGTACGGTCGTAGTACCGAAACATGGAAAACATTATGAATGTGTTCTAACTCTGGAGGTAAAGCTACCTCATAAGCTACTTCTCCTATCCTCCTCAGCACTTCAAAAGGTCCAATGAACCTCGGACTCAACTTTTTCTTTTTGCCAAATCTTATCTTCCCCTTCTAGGGAGATACTTTCAAGAAAACGAAACTTTCGACATCAAATTCTCGCTTCAGTCGGTGCTAATCGGCATATTTCTTTTGTCTGTCTTGGGCAGCTAACAATCTGGCTCTTATCACCTTAACGATCTGTGGCGCCCTCAAATCACTATACTCACTATAGCTAATTTGATGCTCACTAAAATGCTAAATCGTCAAGTTTTGTGATGATTTCTTTATTTATGAAACCTTATTAAACTAAACTTCAGAATATCAATAATAACATAAAACTCTATATTATTAATATCCTCATTTAGCCCAACAGTTTTATAAACAAAGTTCTCATCTTAATTCCCAAAGATCTTTCATTAATTTATACCAAGTCCTGGCATATACTACAAGGAACTTAGTACTTACTCGTACCGTTTTAATCCTTAAGATTTAGATATTCTACATTTATAAGCTTGATATGGATCCAAGATTCACAGTACCAACACTAGAGATAGTTCCCAGATCTGAAGGGGGCTTTCCAATAAAGATAAATCGATATTGGTGCGCAATTAGATGACCTAACCTTCATTTCTTAGTTAGAACCTTCAGTGTACCAAATACCCTCACTTAGATACATATTCTTATAGCATTGTTTATGTTTTAACAATTCTAAGTTTAATCAAAGTAAAGACCTGACAAGAATGTGTGAGAAAACATGATAATATAGATATAATATTTGGTTAAATATTTTGCTTGTTCATAATACAAAAAGTCTTCAAGACTATAACAAAAAGGATAAGCAATCAGTAAAGCATATAAACTAGTCTACGCATTTCTTTTTTCCTTTCTTCGTAGAGCCGGAACTCTCGTGTTTGTCTGCAATTAAGGTTTTATTCGTAAGAATGAGCATACAAAAGCTCAACAAGTCTAAACGCATAGCATATAGTTGAACTCACACCGATAAGGATTTAATGAATCATAGTTTTAACAAAAGATATTACAATTGTTTTAACATAGTAAGACTGAGTGGTAATTAAACCGAGAACTGTTCGTCCGTCTTTCGACTTAGAACCATACCATGGATATCAAGTAGAGGATCAATCTAACGACATCCTATGTTATGCATAACATACGCTACACTGACTAATCATGACAGTGTTTTAAAAAACATGTTCATCTCAGTTTACTTTGCATATAGAGGTCGCTCCAAGATAACTTGGTTTGACTAAAGAATTATAACAATTCAATACTTCACGAATAAACGTTCATTTTGCAAGTTATGCTAAAACGAATAGCAATAACTCTCATATCAAAGATTTATAACACGTTGTTGCACAAAGTGCATGAATTTAGAAAGCTTGTAAATGAAAGCTTAGGTAGAAGGCTTGCCTCGTATATCTGTTACATATATATATAACAGTCTAAACGTTCGTCGTAAATCCTACACGATTATAAGTTCATGTAGAGTAATTAAGCGTTTAACGATTAAATCTATAAATTTTTATTTCGGGTATTATAACTGCTTTTAAATAAGACTCCTTGTACTATACATGAAATAATTTAAGCATTATAACTGCTTATAAAATGAATATTTTTCAACTATATTTAAAATAAATTGAGCATTATAACTGCTTGCAAAATGAATATTCGTTTACTATGTTTGAAATAAATCGGGCATTATAACTACTTATAAAATGAATATTTGGCTATTATATTTGAGATAATTTTAGCATTATAACTGCTTATAAAATGAATAGTCTTACTAAATACTTGAAGAAAATCGGACATAGTAACTGCTTATAAAAGTATATTTTCAACTTTATAAGAGAAATAAATAGGATATTATAACTGCTTGTAAATAGGACTTTTGTACTATATACATAAAATAATTTGGGCATTATAACTGCTTGTAAAAGTAAATTTTTGCTAATACATACATAAAAATAAAAATTATAACCACTAGAGTATACCTCTTGTAGTTGCTAGCTTTACTTCCAATCGCGTAGCGCTTCGATGGTTCGAAAGTAATTTTTATCTCACAATATCTCTCAGAATATAAATATAGAGTGCTTTTACTCTTGAATTGCTCTTGAACATGGTAATGAATGAAATGAACTTAGCTTGCTATTTATAGGAAAACATAGTTTCGCTAATTGCACGTTAGAGACTCGACTTATTACACTTTGCACCCTAGCATATTCTTAGAATATTCTTCTAAGCTCCTTAATGAAAATATCTTCCAAGCTCGACAATGCAACTTGCAATTGAACCTATCTTCTAAGCTCCTCAATGAAAATATCTTCCAAGCTCGACAATGCAGCTTGCAATCTAAGCTCCTCAATGAAAATATCTTCCAAGCTCGACAATGCATCTTGCAATTGAACTTATCTTCTAAGCTCCTCAATGAAAATATCTTCCAAGCTCGACAATGCAGCTTGTTACCGTAAGTACGACAAATCACTTTGTCATTCTCAAGCACGACACAACAACTTGTCAAAAATAATTTGTCAGGATGCTTCTTGGTGAAATCGTGGAAAGCACGACAAATCATTTTGTCAATGTAAGCATGACTAAGTAGCTTGACAAAAAAAATGTATTGGCTCCCTAGGTTCTATGACTCATAAACACTATTTCGTGTAATGTGAAAAGTCCCAAAAGGATGCAAGATGGATTTCATGAGCATATCTAATTTCTAGGTTTTAACCCTAGTTAGGTTGTAACCTTTATAACTTCTTGATTCTAACGAGTGTTAAAGTCGTTTTCAAAACCAAAACACAGAATCGTACACATTGACAAATCACATAATACAATCTGGAAACATAACACAATCTTTAGTATTTATATAAAGTTGGATTACAGGATTCTCGGAAGTTTGGGACATTATATTCACCCCTCCTTTAAAGAATTTCATCCCTGAAATTACATTAGAAATTCAAGAAAACAGCCGGGGATATTATATCTTCATTTTGTCCTCTAATTCTCATGTCGCTTCTTCTACGAATTGATTCCTCCATATAACCTTGACTGAAGGTATAGATTTATTTCTTAAGACTTGTTCTTTTTTATCAATAATTTTAATAAGAATCTCTTCATAGCTTAAATCTGATTCAATTTGGATTGGTTCATAACTGATGACATGTTTGTAGTCCGATTTATAGGGACGCAATACTGAAACATGAAATACATTATGTATATGTTCCAGTTCTGGAGGTAAGGCTACTTCATAAGCTACCTCACCTATTCTTCTTAGGATCTCGAATAGTCCTATAAACCTTGGACTTAATTTTCCCTTTTTCCCAAATCGAATATTCCCTTTCCAGGGCGATACTTTCAAAAAGACATGACTCCCAACGTCGAAATCTCTTTTTTGTCTGTGTAGATCGGCATATCTCTTTTGTCGCTCTTGAGCAGCTCGTAACCGTAATCGAATTGTCCTAACCATTTCGGCTGTTTGTTGAACCAACTTTGGCCCAAGCATTTGACGTTCCCCGACTTCGTCCTAACACATCGACATTCTGCATTTTCTTCCATACAATGCTGCATAAGGTGGCATTCCTATACTAGTGTGATAGCTATTGTTATATGCGAATTCCACCAAAGGTAAGTGATCTTCCCAACTCTCTTTAAAGTCCATCATGCATGCTCTCAGCATATCTTCCAATGTCTGAATAGTCCTTTTGTTTTGGCCGTCAATTTGTGGATGGTAAGACGTACTTAATCTTAACTGTGTCCCGAGACGTTCTTGAAGACTCTTCCAAAAGTTTGAAGTGAACCTTGGGTCTCGATCAGATACGATTGAGATTGGAACCCCATGTCTAGATATAATCTCCTTAATATATAGTTTGGCTAATCTATCTAAGGTGAACTTGACCTTGATTGGTAGAAAGTGAGCAGACTTGGTTAGTCGATCCACTATCATCCAAATTGCATCGTGACTCTTTTGTGTGGTTGGAAGTCCTACTACAAAATCCATTGTAATATGCTCCTATTTCCACTCTGGAATTTCCAATGGTTGCAGTAACCCGCTTGGCCTTTGATGCTCTGATTTAACTCGCTGACATGTCAAACACCTACTAACAAACTCGGCCACCTCTCTCTTCATGTTTGGCCACTAGAAATGTTGACTTATGTCCTTGTACATTTTGGTGCTGCCTGGGTGTACTGAAAACTTAGTACTATGTGCTTCTCACATGATTTTCCTTGTCAAAGTGACTAAATATCCAAGTCTGTTGGGCTTGAAGAGGCAAAGTGTCCTTATCAAAGTGATCGAATTCTTAGTAAAATTCCTACTTATTGAAGTAGAAGAGTGGAGTAAGAGTTGTTTAGTCTCCGAACCACTTAAAAATCTCTTTGTGTCATTTACTTTCTTGTTTTACATTTGTGCATATCATTTTACTGTGCTTGTGTGGCTTAGAATCAAATCTAAATCCAGAACTGAGATCTAACTATAATTTACAAGGGAATTTTTGCTTGCCTAAATCTATACTAGCAAAAATACGCAAGTGTGCGCAGTCCACAAGTAATATAATGATAAGAGAGTATCATTCCCACAGAAAAAAACTGTAATTTATAATAATAACTACCAATTTTATATTAACTCAATTTTGTTAAACAATCGATTAAAGATTTGTCAATTATAAAACTAAGAAATTAATTAAACTAATTCTAATTACCACGAATTTTAAAATAGATTAAGAAGACTTAAGATTATAATTTCACTTATTATTTCACTTAGATCAATACACTTCCTGTTAAGTTATGCTAACTATTCTGATTGTTAATCAAGAACTCATCAATAGTTATGACCATCTCTCGATGTATCATAAACGAATCAACTTAAATCCACAGATGATAGAATTAAGGTGAACACCCTAGTTAACTAATTCACTATATCTCTATGTGAATTACAATTAAAAAGGATTTAAAGCACAAGTTCCCTATCATATTACATGCGGTGTATAGGTATATTTCTATCCTAGACACAAATCATGAATTCCATCACCATGCAGAAAACACAATCACATGCTATTATGATCAGATCTAAACCTATAATCCATATTCGTATAGATTATCACGGTAATTACTGGCCAGACAATTAAACAATTAATCACAAATCATAATAGACAATCCGATAATAATCAACAATAATTAACAAGGAAGCATATCAATAAAAACTACGCAATAAGATCCATTGTAATCTTAAAATAGAAATTAGTTCATAATTGAATCAAAATCCATCATCCACAATTGATAAAGCATTCAGAATACAAAGTAAAAAATTAGGGAAGAGAATAGAATCTGTAATTGCAATCCTTGAATCCCTCCTTCAATTCCTGCGATGAATCCTTCTTACTTACTCAATTGCTTCAGTCCTCAAAACTATCTCCAAACTAGCCTCCTTTAATTCTCAGAGTAATTTTTTTTATATCTTTCTTTTCCATCTCTTTTAATCCTCCTTTAAGTCCTTTAAACTAATCAGTCAAAAGAATCCTTGTTGAACTCAACTTCTGAAACCAAACAAAACAACCTTCCATGTTCCCGATGAATTCGCCCTGGCGAATTCATTGTACTAGGGGAATCCGCCCCGGCGGATTCACTGAGGAACTTGGTTGGGGCAAGTTCATTGTGCTTGGTGAATTGGCCCCAACTGATTCACTGATTCAGAATTTACAGAAATGTCATTAAGCTCCAATTTTCCTCTTTTAATCCTCCGAAGCCGTTTCCTACAAAACCAATGCATAAACAAGTAAAATAACACTAAAGATACTTAAAGATAGTAAAGAATTGAGACTAAGAGATGTCCAAATTATAGGTATAAAATCCACTCATCAATTTTCTAAAAACATATTCCGTTGTGCTTAATATATATTTGATTAATAATTATTTGGTAATATTCTTAACAAAGTAATTTTTAAAAGAGAATCTATTCAACCCCACCCTTCTAGATTTCTAAGTGCCTCTAGAAAACAACAAGTGGTATCAAAGCAGGTTCTCACGAATATAAAGCTAACACTTTGAGTTGATCTATGACACTAAACAAAACCAGTTTTTAGCTTTGTGGAGGAAACAAGCCACCTCTATTAAATAGAGAAAAATTTGCTAACTGGAAAGTACGCGTGTAGGCATACATGGACGCGATTGATGATGATTTATTTGATGTTGTCCTAAATGGTCCATATATCCCTACCAAGCTAGCTCCAACAACTGATGATCCCAACAAAGTAGCTATCAAGCGAAGGATAGAATGGACAGAGAATGAAAAAACGTTGGTGCAGCTGGACAAGATAGCTAAGAATATTCTATTCATGGCTCTAGAAGATGAACTTTTTGAAAATGTTGTAAACTGCACCACTGCTTAGGAAGTCTGGGAAGTTCTGCTGGTAATGCATGAGGTATGACACCCCCAAATCTGGGTTACCTTAACCTCAAATATGGTGCATCACTGTACAACTCATGCACACACTATTAACAACTAATTGCAGAATAATAGAAATATTTACATTGATATAACATAAATACTCTCGTCCCAAGCCTCGATACCAAAACAAATACCTGACATAACATATTACACAAGGTCTAATACATAAGTTTGAATATATGACACAACTTAATACATAATCTCTAAACGAGTCTTAATACATAACATAAATCATCACATAGTAGGACAAACTTAATCCGTAGCTTTGCCTTTGCCTTTATCCTTTCCCGAGCTCTCGCCTCTATGGGTAACCACTGAAATGTTTTAAGTAAAGCAAGGGTGAGCAATAAATTTACCCAGCAAGTATAACAATGAAGATAATACATGATCAAAAGTAAGATTTCTCCAGTTTTAATACAACTCTCTACTATTACTTATGAGTTACTGTGGACTGGATGAATATCAAATGAATTCAATGATTTCAAATTATTTCAATTACAGGAATCACTGAGTGGCCACCGTGGCACTTACATTTCATTAGAATTAACAGTATTACACTATTAACTCCAAAACAACAAATACAGGTACAATAGGTGATCAACCTAAAATACCCGGCGTTATGCATAACCCTCAAACATTCAACTTGCGCGCATGTCGGTTCCCCGACTAAAAATATAATTTTCCCTACTATGAGGGTTGTTCATCTCTGCAAGGAGTCCACACCAAAGTAATTGGTTTAGATCACTTTCTAAATCATGAGTATTGGTCTAGCCGAATCAAATGGCATTGACACTCTTCGTAAATAGTTCATGCATAATTTGAACTTAAAAGCTTTAACTATTTATGTCAATAACATATCTTGAACACTTGTGCAAATATTAAAGATTCACATAAGTATGGAATTCACACAATCATATATGTATTACGTAAATATGAACTTTAAACATTAAATCGCATCCGTAAGAATATAGTCGAATGAAGTTGATAAGCTTGTCTAGCACTAGGACTAGCAAGGGTTAGAACACTTGCTCAAATTTAAATTGAGTAAGGTAGAAAACTTGCATTCAATATATATAAAAAATGAAGTTAGGAAATTTGCACAATATAACTTGAGTAGGGTAAGGAACTTGCCTTAAGCGCTTGCTAATAACTCGACGTTAATCGTCCTTCAAAAGTCTTACACATTTAACTACATATCCAAATACCAATTAGCCACATAATTGATGTCAAATATTGGTTTACATTACTCTATAAGGTTTCATTCTAATTAGAAACATAATATCAAATAAGGTTACACACACTTGATACGATGTTTCGGCATTTACACAACGCACACTCGATTCGCCTCATTTGCATAAGTTTAGCATGCTCATACACTTGTCTAGTTCATCATTGATTAATGCTAAGGGTCATTATAAACCATAATGTACAAGTTTTAGAACTTAAAACAATAACTTTTAGCGTTGGAAGCAATACACGTTACATACGTGCATGAACGACGCCCCATGTTTGCTTCTTAATGCACAATTAACCTAAAAATAGCCAATTTAGAAATTAATCAAAGCATTAAATTCCACTTCTAAATAATGGAAGTTGTATCTCTACTTCTTAGCTTTCCGAATCATCTTGAATCATCCAAAACGGAGTTCGTATGAGAACGTTACGCCCATTTTACTAAAGGAGGTAAAAGCTGATTCTGGCCTAACATTGGCCCGGCGTATATACGCCCAAAATTTGCCTGTAACCAGCGTATATACGCCCAAGTGCAGAACTCTGGCGTAAAGCCAGCGTATATACGCCCAAGCCCACTTTTGTTCTTCCCCGAATTTCCAGCATGCTCTGTTTTTGCTATCTTACTACAAAGCTCATAACTTCTTCGTTATAAGTCGGAATTAGACCATTTCAGAGGCTATGGAAAGCTTATAACATGCTCTCCAAAACCATCATGAATTCATAATATTATAGACGCTTTAATAAATAGAAATAGTGGCTCCAAAGAGCATAGTCTAACTAGTTTTCAGCGAAACTCAAACTTAGGCCAATTCATTCTTCCTCTTTGTGTCTTAGCTATTATGCAACAAGTCAATATGACTTAAAACATGCTTCTATTGCTAAGCTAAGCAACATAACATCCTTTCATCAATTAATCAACCCCTAGTTCTCAAGTTCTTAGAGAAATTCTTCTCTTGGACATTAAATTAAACGGTTTGTGGGCATAGCTTAGAAACTCATATTGGAGCAGAGTTTAATTATGTTCTAGTCTAGATTTCTAAATGAAATCATTACCCACAACTTCAGAACACATAATGGTCATACACAACCAAACATACAACCAACAATAGACTACATTTTTATCAAAGTATACGAATTGTCCATATCAATCCATAAATGTCCATAACAGTCCATTCTTGCTCCTTATGCATAGGTTTTGATTCTCATTCATTGTTCCACTTTCATTGATTATTAACAAAGCTTTTAAATAGTTAACAACATTCATACATGTTCAAGAACCCACTAAGCAATTTCAGCAACATATACTCCCACAAATCAATCAATATCAAACTGAAAATTAAAATAACAATGGAAATGAGCTAGGTTCCATAACACTAACCTCTTGAAGCTCTTTCTAGGATGAAAAAGGGATTGATACTCAGCTGCTACACCACTCCTTCTTCCACAAATCACCCGTGAACACACTCCTCACTATTTTCTCTAAATTTTCAGCTCTATCTTAGCAACAATGAACAAAGAAATGGATGAATGACAAAGGAGGAGTATTTATAGATGGAATAGCTAAGCTCTTTAGGTGACTGAAGAAGGAATAAGCTGAGCATGCTTGGTTGATCAACTCCCTATACATGGGAGGCTAGAATTGGCCTCTCCCATGTACGGGTAATCCCCCTCCCCTTCTCCCCAATTGTTCTTCATCCCTTTTCCTCTCCCAAATGCAAGAATTGCTCCAACCAAGAAGTTCTTATTCCCTTTGTTCCTCCTCTCCTCATTCTCCCGTTCATCTCCTTCATCCAATATGCTACAGATTTTGTAACCCATTTCCCTCATGGGTCATGGGTTATGGGTTATGGGGTTGGGTCTTGGGTTTCTCCATGGGTTTGGGCCACCCTTAAGCAAATTAGGGCTTCTAATTAAATCTCAATTTGGCTAAAATAAAATCCAACACTTGGATTATTAATCCTCCACATTAACACATTGGCGAAAATAAGAAAAGTCGAAATAAACGAAAAGACATTTTCGGGGCGAATAATGCCCACGCGAATAGTAACCCGCGAATAGAATTTTAGCGATATTTCTCCAAAATCATTTTAATAAGTCCTACCAAATAACAACACTTAATAACATTGCAAAGACATAATCTAGGTTATTACATAACATTTAATCACATCACATAAAATAATATTAATAAAAATTCATTCATTAAATAATATTCATAAGCGTATATTACCAAGCCATACAAGATTCACGGTCGTTACATCCTCCCTTCCTTATAAGAATTCTGTCTCCAGAATTATAACTAAGCAAAAAGATGGGGATAATTCTTCTTCATTTTATCCTCTAACTCCCACATAGCCTCCTCGACATCGTGGTTTCACCAAACTACCCTCACAGATGGTATGACTTTATTTCTTAATACTTGTTCCTTCCTATCAGCAATCTGAATAGGAATTTCCTCGTACGTGAGATCCTTCTCTATTTGAACAGGCTCATAGGATATCATGTGCTTGTAATCGGGTTTGTATGGTCGTAGTACTGAGACATGGAACACATTGTGGATATGTTCTAGTTCGGGAGGTAGAGCTACCTTGTACGCCACTTCGCCTACCCTTCTTAAGACTTCGAACGGTCCTACGAACCTCGGACTCAACTTCCCTTTCTTGCCGAATCGGATCTTCCCCTTCCAGGGAGATACCTTCAAAACCACAAAACTACCACTTTCAAACTCTCGGCTTTGAAGGTGCAAATCTGCGTATTTCTTCTGCCGATCTTGGGCTGCTACCAATCTAGCTCTTATTGTCCCAACAATATCTGCCGTTTCCTAAACTAGTTCGGGTCCCAACAGTCGTCTCTCCCCGACTTCATCCCAATATAATGGTGTTCTGCACTTTCTTCCGTAGAGAGCTTCGTACGGCGGCATACCGATACTTACGTGATAACTATTATTATAAGCGAATTCTACGAGGGGCAAGTGGTCATCCCAGTTTCCCTTGAAATCCATCACACAAGCTCTAAGCATGTCTTCCAGCGTCTGTATTGTTCGCTCGCTCTGTCTGTCAGTTTGAGGATGATAAGCAGTACTTAGCCTCAACTGTGTTCCCATTCTCTCCTGCAAGCTCTTCCAAAAATTTGACGTGAAACGCGGATCTCTATCAGAAACAATTGACACCGGCACTCCATGTCTTGAAAAAACTTCCTTTATATACAACCTTGCTAACTGATTTAAATTGAATCGTATCCTTATCAGCAGAAAGTGGGCTGACTTTGTCAATCAGTCCACAATAACCCAAATTGCATCATAGCCCTTCTGTGTGCTTGGAAGTCCCACTACGAAATCCATCGTAATGTGCTCCCATTTCTATTCTGGTATCTTCAGTGGTTCAAGTAGTCCACTCGGTCTCTGATGCTCTGCCTTGACCCGTTGACAGGTGAGACACTTACTGACGCATTCTGCCACATCTCGTTTCATATTTGGCCACCAAAAGTGGTGACGAAGATCCTTGTACATTTTTGTGCTTCCTGGGTGGACAGAATATGATGAGTTATGTGCCTCATGCAAGATTTCCTCTCTTAGTTCGGTCACGGCTGGCACCCACACACGTTCTTCAAATCGCAAGATACCATCTTTATCCAACCTGAAATTTTCTCCATTGTTTTCTACTACTCTTTCCTTTACCTTCTCACATTCCTCATCATTTCTCTGCGCCTCCTTTACTTTGTCTAGTAATGTCGGACGAGCTTCCATTACAAATAAACGCTCTGCTGCCATTTTCGGACTTTTCACTTCTATCTCTAGTCGCGTCATTTCCTTCACTAGCTTATCCTGTGTTGTCAATCTGAACAAGCTCTCCCTTCCTTTTCTACTCAACGCATCTGCTACTACGTTTGCCTTCCCTAGGTGATAAAGAATTTCGCAGTCGTAATATTTGATTAATTCCAACCACCTCCTTTGTCGCATATTGAGCTCTTTCTGTGTGAAGATATACTTCAGACTTTTGTGGTCCGTATATATCTCACATTTCTCCCCATAAAGATAGTGCCTCCAAATCTTCAGGGCAAAAACTACCATGGCTAACTCCAAGTCGTGGGTAGGGTATCGCTTTTCATAGTCCTTCAATTGACGTGACGCATACGCAATGACCTTACCATGCTGAATTAGAACACAACCAAGACCTCAGTGTGATGCATCACTATACACCACAAAACCTCCCGTATCATCCGGTAGGGATAACACAGGTGCCTCGCTCAATCTCTTCTTCAACTCCATAAAACTTTCCTCACACTTCTCCGACCACACAAACTTCACAGTCTTCCTCGTTAGATTGGTCAGCGGGGTCGCTATCTTAGAAAAGTCTTGGATAAATCATCGATAGTACCCAGCTAACCCTAAGAAACTCCGCACCTCTGTTGGCGTCCTCGGTTGATCCCAGTTACTCACTGCTTTCACTTTCGCAGGATCCACTGAGATCTCATCTTTGTCTATCACATGCCCTAGAAATTGTACCCTTTCCATCCAAAATTCGCATTTAGAAAATTTCACGTACAACTTCTCTTTCCTCAGCGTTTCTAATATCGCCTTCAGATGGTCGGCGTGCTCCTTTTCGATCTTTGAATAAATTAGGATGTCGTCGATGAAAACTACCACAAACTTGTCTAAGTATGGCTTGAGAATTCGATTTATCAAATCCATAAATGCTGATGGTGCGTTCGTCAAACCGAAAGACATCACCAAGAATTCATAGTGCCCATACCTCGTTCGAAACGCTGTCTTTGGCATATCCTCCTTCCTCACCTTTAGCTGGTGATATCCAGTCCTCAAATCTATCTTCGAGAAACGTCTTGCTCCTTATAACTGATCGAAAAGATCGTCGATTCTTGGCAACGGATACTTGTTCCTGATCGTTGCCTTGTTCAACTCTCGATAGTCGATGCAAAGCCTCATCGTTCCGTCCTTCTTTTTGACAAACAAGACCGGTGCTCCCCATAGGAACACACTTGGTTGAATATACCCATTATCCAGTAATTCTTGAAGTTGGATCAACAATTCCTTCATTTCCACTGGCGCCATGCGGTATGGGGCTTTCGAAATTGGTGCCGTCCCTGGCGCTAAATCTATTACAAACTCAATTTTCCTGTCTGGCGGTAGACCGGGTAGATCGCTTGGAAACACATCTGGAAAATCCTTCACTATCGGTATGTCTGTTATTTCTACTCCCTCCTTCTTTGTGTCTACAATATAGGCTAAATAGCCTACGCACCCTTTTCTTAGTAACTTCTTGGCCTGCATCATCGTAAGACAATACGATCATCTAAGCGACGTGCTACCATTAAATACTACCCTCGACCGATTTGAGGTCCGAAGGTTCACACTTTTCTTTTGACAGTCAATTATTGCTGCATGGTTATACAACCAATCCATTCCCAATATTACATCAAACTCTCCTAATTTAATCAGGATCAAATCTACCTTTAGGTTATGACCCTTAATTTTAGCATCACAATCACGGTATATGAACTCTACGAGAATTACCTCCTCATTAGCAATTTCGACGCTCAAGGGATTATCTAGTCGCTCTTGGGGTAGATTCAATCGACTAGCAAATTCCTCAGATACAAACGAAAAGGTAGCACTCGAATCAAATAATACGTAAGCATTTATATCATTGATTGGGATAATACCTGACACCACGTCCCTTGAGGCTATGGCATCCGGGGCCGTCATGTTGAATGTCCTGGCGGTTGGCCGACTAGGCGGAACAGGCCCACCAGTCGCTGGCTTATTGCTTCCTCCTTTATAGCCACTTCCTCCGCTGTTTCCTTTCTGGGGGCAATCCTTGATCCGATGCTCGGCTGATCCACAAACAAAACATCCACGAACCTTCTTCGGATTTGGGCATTTTGGTGCTATATGTCCCTCCTGACCGCAGTTATAGCAGACGCTACGTCCTTTCCAACATTGTCCCAGGTGATTTTTTCCACATTTTGAACATGCCTCGATCCTCTTTTTGAATCCTCCCTGGTTGCTTCTGGTCGGATTGTTGGTGGTACTATTATTGTTACCGCTTTCCCACTTCCTCTTTCCTAAGTTACTTCCTCCGCTGCTACTGTGACGCCCCCAAATTCTCTACACTTCCCTGTAGCAGATCTAGTGCTCACGTGAAACTATACAACTATAAATATTCAATAAAATATGACTTCTATCTATCCAAGGTTCACAGTATCCCATGACAGATGATAATTCCTGCCAGAATGTTATATGTGTTTGGATACCCTCACTTGGATGTATAGATTCATATCTCATGAATACTTCTTTCATATCGATATTCCCTATCTATCTGACATTCACAATATTAATGATAAGATTGTTCTTGGAACTGAGGGGCGCATTCCGGTAAAGGTGGCACCTTACCAGCGCTCATTAAGTGTAACCTCAGCGCTTACAGAACTCTCAGTATCATTTAAATACCCTCATTCAGATGTATAGTTCATATAGATAATGTATTTAATTAGTACAACTATGCTAAAGAAAGTAAAGATCAGAGTATAACACATTCGATGTAATAAAGGATGATAATATATTACATATCATTAAGTTCGGTTACATCGTTCTCAGTACTAAGTTATTACATCAAAGCCTTATAAAAGACTTGAATTATTCAAAAACAGTAAATAAAACTAGTAAATATGTCATTTTTCTTTGTCTGTCCCAGAAGTGCCGGGATTATCATTTAAAACTGCAAAAGAAGATATATGCAAGAATGAGCTACAAATGCTCAGCAAGTTCATTTGAAAATATAAACATAATGTGTTTGATTTGAAAGATGTCAATGATGTATAACTGAGGGTTCTGTACATGAACCATATATTTCAATTAGTTCTATCAGTCTTCAATGACTTAGAACCGTTTGATTTCGGATATCTAGTAGGGGATCAGCCTAACCAATATCCTAGGAGTATGCATTTTATCCTACAATTTTATGTCGATATATAATCAACATTTACCGGCACCTTATATCAAGGTGTTCAAGTTCACCTTACATCAAGGTGTTCCATTTCTCAGTATAAGATGTCGTACCAAAACAATTTGGTTTGACACAACAATTTACGCTCGAATAAACAATATATGAATAATGATTCATTTCTTAAGTTATGTTGAACAAGAATAAATAACTTCACAATAATTGATAGCAAGATGTAATAGACTTGGCTAAATGTAACAAGGTTAGAAGACTTGCCTCGTATATCTTTTACAGTTAATATAACGGTCTAAACGTTCGTCGTAAATCCTACACGATTATAAGTTTATGTAGACAAATAAGCGTTTAACGATTAAATCTTTTAAGTTTTATTTCGGGTATCATAACCGCATATAAATAAGACTTCTTTTACAATATATGAAATAATTTTAGCATTATAACTGCGTACAGAATGAATATTTTTCAATTATATTTAAAATAAATTGAGCATTATAACTGCTTATAAAATGAATATTCGGCTATTAGATTTGAGAAAATTTCAGCATTATAACTGCTTATAAAATGAATATTTTTACTAAATAGTTGAAGAAATTCGGACATAGTAACTGCTTATAAAAGTATATTTTCTAATATATAATCTAAATAAATCGGACATTATAACTACTTGTAAATAGGACTTTTGTACTATATATACTTAAAATAATTTGGGCATTATAACTGCTTGTAAATAGGAGTTTTGTACTGTATACTTAAAATAATTTGGGCAGTATAACTGCTTATAAAAGTATATTTTTACTAAATATATATAAAGAAAAATGAAAATAATAACCACTAGAGTAATATCTCTTATAGTTGCTAGCTTTACTGAAAGTACTATGCACACAAGCCAATCATATTTGATATGATGTAGCATATACTGTGTAATCTTATTCATTTATTAATAAAAGAATTGATTTTCTTAAAAGGCATTTTATATTATCTACATAGTGATGTTATATTAAATGTGATAAACCCATAGTTTTGAGCAATGCTTTTAGAATCATGATGGTGATCATGCTAATGAGATCTAAATTCAAGATAGCTCACAAACTAAAATTGTTCCTAATCGTTGGAATACTAAATTGGGGATTAGTGAATCCGGATAAATTAGTACATACGTTGCTTGCTCTTAGGAAGAGGATGATTGATCTCATAATCATTTGTGTGGAGACACTAAAGCAAGTATGTAGGTGCTTATTAGAGAATAAGTTCACTGAACGTGGCTCGCTAAGGATTACTTAATGGAGTTTTACTTGCCTGTTGTCGACGCCGGGTTTTTCGTCTTCTCTTTCCTTTTCCTATTTTAGCCTTTTGGTTTAGAAGATTTTTGGAAAAGGTCGGCATTGATGTCGACGGGGTTTTAAAAGATCGTTCTTTTATGATGAGCCAATTAACCAGAGTCGCCAGTTGGTATATTTGAAATGGATGTACCAACTCATCCGGGTTTTCATTTTTTATAAATCGATGGCTCATATGTGACTCCGAATTAATTGGTCTGCGAATCGAGATTCATAGAGTTCGGGGGCTTGCTTAAGCGAGGGGAAGGTGTTAGGCACCCCCCGACTTCCGTGAAACACGGTTACCGCAATCTTGATGCTTTCCTATCCTTTAATTCATGAAGTGTGTGTGTACGCGCGCGTGTGTGTGTGTGTGTGCCTATGTGAATGTTGTGGTGAGTTTATATGAAAGAATCATTTGGATTTTTTTAGGGAAAGTCGTGCTTTAATTTGAGAACGCTTCAGAATGTCTTTTCGGTTTATACGAGAAAGCTTTATTTTTTATTAGAAAGGTTTGATTTTAATTGTCAAAACTACAAGGTTTTCATTATGTGTTGTTTTGGCAAAACAAGAGTTTTAAACCTTCGTCAAAATAGGAATCGAGACCTATACATTGCTTTCGTAACTCAAACAATGGGCAACTTCTAGAATCTCTTTAACCCTATGCACAACGGTTTAATAAAACGCCATTTATTTACAAAATCAATTTGTGTGATGTTTTGGAAAACGATTTTTCTTTGCCTTCTCGTTAAAGAGGAATCAACATTCATTTGCACTTTCAATTTCTTATCCTCGTGATGCTAATACCCTACTTTGATTGATTTTATGAAAATCTTATCGTTTAGCTTTGAAATCAATTTCGTGTCATAAATCAAATCAAGCATAAACACGCGTCGGGGCTATTCATGGGCATGTAAGCCATCAAAATAACCCCAAACGCCTACAATCACAAGTTTCACTATTTCGGGGCCTTAAACACGATTCTCGCCTTGGCGTCGTTTTAAGGCCCGACGATTACATATTTACAACGAAAGGTACATCGAATTTATTACATATATCAAAAGATGTCCATCATCGGATTTGGACCACGAGGTCGCGCTCCTAGGCTCACATTCAAAATCGCTACACACCCACAAGATCCTAAAATAGCAATCTAAACAACCTATGCACGATACATCATTACAACGAGCTAAAAAATCATCAAATGGATATCATCGGGCCATTAGGAGGAATTTCGTTCCATTTGGGAACCCTCACTAATAGCCCTCAATCCATAGATCCACAACAATACACAAGGAAACTACATTTAATATAATTTGGATGATAAAAGCTTAACAAAAATGGTAAAACAAAATGCTAAAACAAAGGATTTTTCACCTTGCAAATGATCCCCACAATATGTATGAATTTGTGTATTGAATAGAGTAGAAAATATGAGATGTAATCTCACAAAATGGGTACAATTTCTCACTTCTTTTCTCTCTTTTTCTCTCTATTTTTCTTGCTGTTTTCTCCTTCTTTTCTTTCGCCGCTGCTGCTGCTCTCTTCTGTATGCAAAATGGCCTGATAAGGGGCTGCCCTAGGCAGCCGCAGATAGATCCGCGGCTGGCCGCAGATAGATCCGCGGCTGGCCGCAGATCAATCCGAGGGCTGGCCTCGGTTTCTCCGCGCCCGCCGCGCACTTCCAGCCGTCTCGCGCACTACCATTATTTTAATCGTTTGGAACCGCAGATCAATCCGCGGCTGGGTGGGCTGATTTTCTCATTTTCCGAACCGCACCTCGACTCTCGTGTCGGATCATCGGTTTCTGCTGAAAGGCTTGCATTTTGCAGTCCGGGAACCGCTGGGAAACGTGCCACGTCATCTGGGAATGCCCATTTCGGACAGCCTTATTGTCCACGTCAGCTTTGGTTGCCAATCATTGCGGTGGTGTTGGGCGTTCGCAACTTGTGCCCATTCCCTCCGCCCTCACAGGTCGGTTCATTTGACGATTTTGCCCTCCTGTCACGGTTTAGTATACGAAGCGCAAAATTTGGGTGTCTACAGCTGCCCCTCTTTATCATGTTTTATGAAATGTTAAATGAAATGAACATGATAAAGAAGTAGACACACGATGCATGAATGACAGTGCATAAGAATGACAGTGCATACATGATGCAACACATACAACTTATGATGCAACGCAAGATGTAAGGCATGCAACACATTCGTAAAGGTGTCAATGCATCAATCCCTAACCTGTCGCTTGTCTCGTAATCGCCGGGTCTCGTATCCGGTCGATTGTCCTGTGAGTGCCGGGTCTCGTATCCGGTCACCCCTCTCGTAATCACCTTATTCCATCCCATTGTCATCAAAGAAAGTTATTCTCCTGACTAGCCTTGAAGGGCATCCTTGGAGTTTGTCCTCGTACATCGTTCTTGGCAACCATCGCCTTTGACTCTGATAGGCTAGGACCTTGACACCTAACCTGCATGGATCACGTACAGAATTATCATCATTTCAATGCATGTGACACAACATTAAAAATGTAAATTTGATGAAAAATGACCCGTGTACAGTCTTTTGATACGGTTCCACAGGTGTCACCGCTTGTCGGGGCCGGGTTTCGTCGCCGGTCACCCTTCTCGTAACCCCCGGTTATCGTCGCCGGTTGGTTATCTCGTCGGAGCCGGTTTTCGTCGCCGGACATCCATCTCGTAATCGCCGGTTATCGTCGCCGGTCGATTGTCTTGTCGGGGCCGGTTTTCGTCGCCGGACACCCATCTCGTAACCCCCGGTTATCGTCGCCGGTTGGTTATCTTGTCGGGGCCGGTTTTCGTCGCCGGACATCCATCTCGTAATCGCCGTTTATCGTCGCCGGTCGATTATCTTGTCGGGGCCGGTTTTCGTCGCCGGACATCCATCTCGTAATCGCCGTTTATCGTCGCCGGTCGATTATCTTGTCGGGGCCGGTTTTCGTCGCCGGACATCCATCTCGTAATCGCCGGTTATCGTCGCCGGTCGATTGTCTTGTCGGGGCCGATTTTCGTCGCCGGACACCCATCTCGTAATCGCCGGTTATCGTCGCCGGTCGATTGTCTTGTCGGGGCCGGTTTTCGTCGCCGGACACCCATCTCGTAACCCCCGGTTATCGTCGCCGGTTGGTTATCTTGTCGGAGCCGGTTTTCGTCGCCGGACATCCAAATCGTAATCGTCGGTTATCGTCGCCGGTCGATTGTCTCGTCGGGGCCGGTTTTCGTCGCCGGACACCCATCTCGTAACCCCCGGTTATCGTCGCCGGTTGGTTATCTTGCCGGAGCCGGTTTTCGTCGCCGGACATCCATCTCATAATCGCCGGTTTTCGTCGCCAGACGATTGTCTTGTCGGGGCCGGTTTTCGTCGCCGGTCACCCATCTCGTAACCACCGGGTATCGTCGCCGGTTGGTTATCTTGTCAGAGCCGGTTTTCGTCGCCGGATATCCATCTCGTAACCCCCGGTTATCGTCGCCGGTTGGATATCTTGTTGGAGCCGGTTTTCGTCGCCGGACATCCATCTCGTAATCGCCGGTTATCGTCGCCGGTCGATTGTCTTGGATCTCAGCCCTTCCCAGGGTGGTTAGTTGTTTGGATCTCAGCCCTTCCCAGGGTTTGTTGTTTTTTTCCTTTTTTCTTTTTGTGGATATCAGCCCTTCCCAGGGTTGCTCACCATCTTGTTGTGGTTCGCGTGGATCTCAGCCCTTCCCAGGGTTTGTTGTTTTTTGTCTTTTTCTTTTTCTGGATATCAGCCCTTCCCAGGGGTGCTCACCATCTTGTTGTGGTTCGTGTGGATCTCAGCCCTTCCCAGGGTTTGTTGTTTTTGTCTTTTTTCTTTTTGTGGATATCAGCCCTTCCCAGGGGTGCTCACCATCCTGTTGTGGTTCGCGTGGATCTCAGCCCTTCCCAGGGTTTGTTGTTTTTTGTCTTTTTTCTTTTTTTGTGGATATCAGCCCTTCCCAGGGGTGCTCACCATCTTGTTGTGGTTCGCGTGGATCTCCGCCCTTCCCAGGGTTTGTGGTTTTTTGTCTTTTTTTCTTTTTGTGGATATCAGCCCTTCCCAGGGGTGCTCACCATCCATTTGTGGTTCGCGTGGATCTCAGCCCTTCCCAGGGTTTGTTGTTTTTTGTCTTTTTTCTTTCTTTTTGTGGATATCAGCCCTTCCCAGGGGTGCTCACCATCTTGTTATGGTTTGCGTGGATCTCAGCCCTTCCCAGGGTTTGTTGTTTTTTGTCTTTTTTCTTTTTGTGGATATCAGCCCTTCCCAAGGGTGCTCACCATCTTGTTGTGGTTCGCGTGGATCTCAGCCCTTCCCAGGGTTTGTTGTTTTTTGTCTTTTTTCTTTTTTGTGGATATCAGCCCTTCCCAGGGGCGCTCACCATCTTGTTGTGGTTCGCGTGGATCTCAGCCCTTCCCAGGGTTTGTTGTTTTTTGTCTTTTTTTCTTTTTGTGGATATCAGCCCTTCCCAGGGGTGCTCACCATCCTGTTGTGGTTCGCGTGGATCTCAGCCCTTCCCAGGGTTTGTTGTTTTTTGTCTTTTTTCTTTCTTTTTGTGGATATCAGCCCTTCCCAGGGGTGCTCACCATCTTGTTATGGTTTGCGTGGATCTCAGCCCTTCCCAGGGTTTGTTGTTTTTTGTCTTTTTTCTTTTTGTGGATATCAGCCCTTCCCAGGGGTGCTCACCATCTTGTTGTGGTTCGCGTGGATCTCAGCCCTTCCCAGGGTTTGTTGTTTTTTGTCTTTTTTTTTCTTGTGGATATCAGCCCTTCCCAGGGGTGCTCACCATCTTTGTTGTGGTTCGCGTGGATCTCAGCCCTTCCCAGGGTTTGTTGTTTTTTGTCTTTTTCTTTTTGTGGATATCAGCCCTTCCCAGGGGTGCTCACCATCTTGTTGTGGTTTGCTTGGATGCCTTCCCAGGTTCACTTCTTGTTTGGATACCAGCCCTTCCCAGGGATCACTGATTGTTTGGATACCAGCCCTTCCCAGGGGTCATTGATTGGATTTGAGTGAATTTTTTTTTTTTTTTTTTTTTTTTTTTTTGAAATGGGATGTGTGATCGGCTTCATGTCCTGGATCACCCACCAATATCGTGCACGTACCATGCCGCAAAAGCCATCACTCTGATCATTTGTTTGGTTGAAAGCGACGTGCTTGTACTTTCCTGAAGATTTTCATTTTGATCGTACCTGCATGCATGAAAAAAGGTGTTATGCATGATCTGGCAGATATGTTATGGACAGATGCATGTGCACAACATATGTCTTAGATAGAAATGACCCCTGTTCAGTCAAATGATACGATTCGACCGTCGTCATTGTTTGCCCACATTTGATTGGATAACGTCTTGTCGTGAAGTGTAGTTTTTAGACTTCAACCCTGGTCTAGTACTCTGTCTGTTCTCGGTCGTCTTCATTTCATCGAGTTGAGGCAGTCTGTTTCGCTCTCTGTGATGACCGACAGCTATGTTGGGCTCTTTGGCCTTTTGATCATTCTTGACGGCCGATATGCTGTTGTCCCGCATTATATCAACCTTGTATATGCTCATGCACGTGGATCATTCGGACGTCGAGGCAGTGATAGTCAGGATTTGGGAGAGGCCCAATGACGAGAAGTTCTGTGCAGCCTCATCTTCCTTCCATTTCACGATTCTTAACTGCCCCAGCCTTGGCGCGTGTTGTTACCAAGAATTTCTATCGAAAACTCGCGATGTTGACCGTGCTGAGTTATCCACCGCTCTGCAAGATCCTGCATATCAGATGACTAACAAATGCCAAAACTTGAAGGCTCGGGCCGTTAGTGTTAGTTCAACACAAAGATTTTAAAATCTCGACAAAAATGCAGTTAAAGCACATGAAATCTAGCAAGTTGTGAACCGTGAATGTGCTAGATTGGAAGTTATTTTCTTTTCTTTTCTTTTTTTTTTTTTTTTTTTTATTATTTATTTTTTTTTTCAATCCCTCGTGAGTTGACGATTTTCTATTTGACGAGTTATGAAATCGTAAGAACACCTTCAAGCATTCATGGTCATTGTACGTGAGTAAGGTCGACTTCAAAAGAACTACCTTCCCTCGTCAAAGGTATCTTGTCTTCATTCTCGACAACGTTCTTAGCAAGATTGACGTCATATGACAAATGCACTGTGCGATGCAGCACTCAGTAGGGGTTTCTCTTCTATGACTTCTTGTTTAAGGCCGAGAGTTTTTTCGTATTTATCCTTTCTTTTATTAGCCCACTTCACTTGTCTCGTTTTCTTAGGCTATTCAAAGTTACCCATTTAACGAGTTTTGGACCAATGACTCCCAAACCAGGCGGTTTTGGGGCATTAGGTGTACAGACACCCCTTTCGGATTTATTTACCCGAGTAACAAAGGCCACGGTTCGAGACAAGCTGGTGGTCTGCACCATTCCTTCTTTGCTTGACCTTGCGCAAGATTCGTTTTCTTAGGCTTGAGTTACCCATGTAGCGAGTGTTAGGCCGGTGACTCCCAAACCAGACGGCTTTAGGGTACCAGATGCAGAGACACCCCTCGGGCTTAATTACTCGAGTAGCCCATGCCACGATTCGAATCTGCTCGGGCCTCCTCTACTGTAATGCTCGTTTTCTTAGGCTCTGAGTTACCCCTGTAACGAGTGTTGGGCCAGCGACTCCCAAACCAGATGGCTTTAGGGCACCAGGTGTAGAGACACCCCTCGGGCTTAATTACTCGAATAACCCAGGCCACGATTCGACACATTATCTTGATAATCATTTATCGTCTGACTTCTTGATATTGATAATTATTGACTGTCTGACTACGTGTTAATGGCCATCAACGTCGTCATAGTTTTATACCCCACAACTGAAAGTTTATGCAAATGCAAAGTGAAGGCTGTCACATGAGGTCGATTTTGTCGCAAACGTTGCTTTGAATTAAGGCTTTATACCCGATCAAAAGGTTGAATAGCCTTCTTCGTCTAATCATACTCACGATCGTGCTCCACGGTTTGCTTGTCAGAGTTAGTCTGATTCCGTTGAAGTCAAATAAAATCCCCCCTCACGCGGGTCCTCGTATCCCGGGAAAACTATGCTTGACAAATGTCAGATGATCATACCGTTGAAGATTGAATTGACATGAGGTAGCATTTGATGATGATGATGCATGTTGATGGGATTGTTGCATGGGTGCCAATTTGCACGTCACCATTTCCTAGGTAGTTGATAAATGCCCCAGTGTTAAGTTATTTTTTTGTGATCTCCCTCATACTGGTTGCTTCGATATCTCGCTGGGCTGACAAAAGATCCGGTCCTTTGACTTGTTGAAAGGCTTGGGGGATTTTTTGATTTTTTTGAAAATTTTTGATTTTTGATTTTTTTTTTTTTTTTTTTTTTTGCCCCTACTCCGGGTTCTTTGTGACCGTCAGGGGTTCTGATGTTTGATGGCGAAGGTCTGGTCTAAGCCGGGTTTTGGGTTTACCTTCGACCCATCCCTTGATCTCGTCAGGCGTATTGTCGATATCTGTCTCGTCCTGCTCGATCCCCATCAGATCGAAATCTAGCTCTATACCCAAAATCGTGATCTTCCTTCAAATTTGGCCTATCGCTTGTCAGGCTAGAATGCCTCAAATCGGGGTACCTGACATAAAACAAAAATGCTTGTCATATATATAAAACATTTCAGCACATGATCTTCTTTTTGGATAACATGACAAAATGACATGAGCGTGCAGGGATTTGAAATAAATTCAGAATTTTAAAACCCATTGATCTTCTACTGGTCGGGATTCACTGTCATACTCCTGGATTTACCCCTTCCTGGATATCACCTGATGCACGGTCCAACTGGCCACGGTGAGGTCAAGCAATGGAGCTCATTAGGAGGTGCATGGATCGCATTTGGCATTTCCTGACATGAGTATGGCAGTTAGTTTTTGTGGTTAGCCAGTAGTGACCCGCTCACATGATTTTCTTTGCCAAAAATGTTCTGCTCATATGGCACCGCACACATCGCCATGTGCTTCGTTCATTACTCTATGGGCCTCTTCGGCTTTCCAGATATCTCAGCAGTCCCGTAGCTAGGTCCCATTTATGCAAATCGTCTCTGCTTAGGGAGAATTTCACTGCCCAATCTTTGGATTCTCCTTTCTCGGTCAGATCTGCATTTTCGGGAGAGGAGCTGTCTCGAAGGAACTCTTATTGTTTTGATACCAAGCCCATTTATGAGGGGCGTCACTCTGGGAGATCCCTCCGATCTGATCCTCATAGGCCGGACAAGTCTGTACCGCAATTCCCAGGGCTAATCTCAGTCCTAGGATGCATCCCTCATACTCGGTCGTACTGTTGGAGTGGCCGAACTGTAATTTCATGGCTACCGGCTTCCGTCATTTGGATGGATGTCGTATGGATTTTACGGCCTCTCAGTTGGGCCCTAGGGGCAATCTCACAAAACAAACAAGGGCCGTAGTTTAGTACTGTGCCAGTTACAAGTTGGCAGATGCATGTCAACACTGATGCCTGATTATTATTCTTCATTTTTTTTTTCTCTTTTTTTTTCTTTTTTTTTTTTTTTTTTTTAGGTTCTCTAATCTTATCCTGCAAAACAAGGCCAGTGTTTGATGACAGGATAGTATTTAGAAGTTTTAGAAAACCCTGGTTCGTGGCACGGATTGCCTTCCTGCAAAACCATGTCAGTATTCTCTTTATATGTGCAGGTGATGTAATCACGTGATACAGGACATATTTATTATGATGATGAGGGTATGACAGTTGTATGCCATTTACATGACATTTATTTATTTGACTGAACGATAAAAGGGCATGAAGAAGCTTCCCTTCCGTTAGGTTTATCAGAGGCTGACCTACCCTAGGGTTACTCTCGCGGGCTTTTCGGCATGAAGTTCCCCAAATCTTCGCAATCTACTCGTCTGAATCCTTTCGATTGGAGCGGATATGGGTGGTGCGTTTCCTGAGCCATCTCCGGGGAGCAGCCCCTTCGAGTCCAGTAATAAGCAACCGACAGGTTCGCCTCAGGAGGAGGTACTCTCTCAACATACATTCACATTCATCGTCCTCACCGTATGCAAATGATTACTTTAAAGTAAAACAAATCCATTCAATCATTCATTCATTGGACAAAAGGCACACATTCACACACAACAATAAGTAAAACAAGTCAAAATATCGCACGTACATACACATTTATGAATTTTAGAGGATAGGATAGCATCAAGATTTGAACGCGGCTTAAGCCCTCTAATGTCCCCAGTAGAGTCGCCAGCTATCGACGCCGGGTTTTTCGTCTTCTCTTTCCTTTTCCTATTTTAGCCTTTTGGTTTAGAAGATTTTTGGAAAAGGTCGGCATTGATGTCGACGGGGTTTTAAAAGATCGTTCTTTTATGATGAGCCAATTAACCAGAGTCGCCAGTTGGTATATTTGAAATGGATGTACCAACTCATCCGGGTTTTCATTTTTTATAAATCGATGGCTCATATGTGACTCCGAATTAATTGGTCTGCGAACCGAGATTCATAGAGTTCGGGGGCTTGCTTAAGCGAGGGGAAGGTGTTAGGCACCCCCCCGACTTCCGTGAATCTCGGTTACCGCAATCTTGATGCTTTCCTATACTTTAATTCATGAAGTGTGTGTGTGTACGCGCGCGCGTGTGTGTGTGTGTGTGCCTATGTGAATGTTGTGGTGAGTTTATATGAAAGAATCATTTGGATTTTTTTAGGGAAAGTCGTGCTTTAATTTGAGAACGCTTCAGAATGTCTTTTCGGTTTATACGAGAAAGCTTTATTTTTTATTAGAAAGGTTTGATTTTAATTGTCAAAACTACAAGGTTTTCATTATGTGTTGTTTTGGCAAAACAAGAGTTTTAAACCTTCGTCAAAATAGGAATCGAGACCTATACGTTGCTTTCGTAACTCAAACAATGGGCAACTTCTAGAATCTCTTTAACCCTATGCACAACGGTTTAATAAAACGCCATTTATTTACAAAATAAATTTGTGTGATGTTTTGGAAAACGATTTTTCTTTGCCTTCTCGTTAAAGAGGAATCAACATTCATTTGCACTTTCAATTTCTTATCCTCGTGATGCTAATACCCTACTTTGATTGATTTTATGAAAATCTTATCGTTTAGCTTTGAAATCAATTTCGTGTCATAAATCAAATCAAGCATAAACACGCGTCGGGGCTATTCATGGGCATGTAAGCCATCAAAATAACCCCAAACGCCTACAATCACAAGTTTCAATATTTCAGGGCCTTAAACACGATTCTCGCCTTGGCGTCGTTTTAAGGCCCGACGATTACATATTTACAACGAAAGGTACATCGAATTTATTACATATATCAAATGATGTCTATCATCGGATTTGGACCACGAGGTCGCGCTCCTAGGCTCACATTCAAAATCGCTACACACCCACAAGATCCTAAAATAGCATCTAAACAACCTATGCACGATACATCATTACAACGAGCTAAAAAATCATCAAATGGATATCATCGGGCCATTAGGAGGAATTTCGTTCCATTTGGGAACCCTCACTAATAGCCCTCAATCCATAGATCCACAACAATACACAAGGAAACTACATTTAATATAATTTGGATGATAAAAGCTAAACAAAAATGGTAAAACAAAATGCTAAAACAAAGGATTTTTCACCTTGCAAATGATCCCCACAATATGTATGAATTTGTGTATTGAATAGAGTAGAAAATATGAGATGTAATCTCACAAAATGGGTACAATTTCTCACTTCTTTTCTCTCTTTTTCTCTCTATTTTTCTTGCTGTTTTCTCCTTCTTTTCTTTCTTTCTTTCGCCGCTGCTGCTGCTCTCTTCTGTATGCAAAATGGCCTGATAAGGGGCTGCCCTAGGCAGCCGCAGATAGATCCGCGGCTGGCCGCAGATAGATCCGCGGCTGGCCGCAGATCAATCCGAGGCTGGCCTCGGTTTCTCCGCGCCCGCCGCGCACTTCAGCCGTCTCGCGCACTACCATTATTTTAATCGTTTGGCCGCAGATCAATCCGCGGCTGGGTGGGCTGATTTTCTCATTTTCCGAACCGCACCTCGACTCTCGTGTCGGATCATCGGTTTCTGCTGAAAGGCTTGCATTTTGCAGTCCGGGAACCGCTGGGAAACGTGCCACGTCATCTGGGAATGCCCATTTCGGACAGCCTTATTGTCACGTCAGCTTTGGTTGCCAATCATTGCGGTGGTGTTGGGCGTTCGCACTTGTGCCCATTCCCTCGCCCTCACAGGTCGGTTCATTTGACGATTTTGCCCTCCTGTCACGGTTAGTATACGAAGCGCAAAATTTGGGTGTCTACACCTGTCAATATGAATTCCTCTAGTGATAGTAGTACAAGTGATCCTTGGACTTGAGATCATCATAGTATCTTGTGTATGATGAGTTATACTTTGACATGTCCCTTAAGACCTTTTAGGTATATCAAAGGGTATGGTTGGGTATAATTAGTGGTACATGGAGATAAGTGAATGATCAACAAAGAATCTACCTCGTCTAGTAAAAGATGAAATGTCCTATGTGATTCGATAAATGACAACTCAGTAGTCCTTGGCCAAGGCAAAATGAAATTGGAAAGGAGTTTCTAATTTGCATTATTTAGAGTTGGGTATTTGGGAATCGAAATACATATAATTAAATAAAATAAGACTTGACAGTAAATCCATGTCTTATATTTAATTGGGACGTTGTATGGTAGAAGGATTAAATTGTACGGTAACTATTCACTAAAAGGTTCTTTTGTGATTAATGTTGAAATCTATATTATCTGGAAAGTCGTTGATCGCTAAGGGGGCTTACCCTTACTGTAGAATAAATATTATTTATTTAAATGAATTAAATAGTTTAATTTATTTATTTAAATAAGATTAGAATTGTTCTAATTGATTTATTCACAACCAGTTTAATATGGAGAACCTAAAGGGTCACACCGCAAAAGAAAAATATTTATTTAAGAAGTAAATGACATAATTGTAATAATAATAAGTTAAGTGTATTTAATTTAATCTATGGAGATAGAATAAATTAAATAGCTTAATATTTATTATTTAATATTTTGGAAATATTAAATATAAATTAATAAGAGGAGTCTTATTATTATTATTACTATTACTATTATTTAATTCCTAATAGGGATTGGGAATTAATTAATAGAAGTACTCTCCCATGAATTTCTAATTGGATTAGGAGCATAATTAATTAAAGGAGTTTAATTATAATAGAAACCCTAATCCTAAATAGTTTAGGGAAGGGTTATTCCTACATCTATAAATAAGAGGAGTCTTATCATAGATTAGGGTTACACACTCTTGCATTAGATTGTGGAGAGTACTAGCAATTTCTATAGAGATAGAAACTAGGGTTTTGCCAATAATATTGCCTCTTTTTTAATCTTTAGTAAAAGAGCTCTAACTCATGCAAGCATACATGTGTCAACAAGTAATACAGAGGAAGTAGAGTATCGTCCCACAGAGAAAGTGCTAAATTAAATAACTATGCATCAGTTCTACCACTATATTTGTTTGCCTAAACTAATGAGTTAATTTTGGTGACAAAATTATTTCTAAACAAATTAACAACTAAAGATGCAAATAATAATGAAACAAATCAAAATTGGAATTAATGGGATTCTAACTTCATTTAATAGTTCATCTAATTACCACCATCATGCTAGTCAGTTCACATATCACAGAAAAATAGCCAAGGGCACTAATATAGACATAACCATCTGTCAATGTATTATGACCTACTTACTTGATATCCATACTCAATAGACACCATGTAATCACCACTATAACCAAAATCACTATATTTCTATGTGAAATTGCAATTATATTGATTTAAAGCACAAGCCCTTATTTTGACTCTTACGGTGAAACAGTATATTTCTATCTGATTCACAAAATATTAAGCTATCCAATTAAGCCTCATATTCGCAAGCTATCATGATTACAATCCATACCCATATGTTATTTTTCAATTCCATATAAGCACTGAAATCGAATGGTGATCAAGCATTCATACATGTAAAACAACCATGATAGAAGTTCCTTATGATATGCAAAACAATCTAACAATCAAGCTTATAATTAGACTACATATTAAATTCCGTCAAAATCCCATAATGGAGCTTAGTTCATGACTGAACCAAAAGCCATTATGGGATCAAAACTACACATAAGAAAATAAACAATCAATTGAAGTAAGAAGAAGTAGATTGATCAAACCCAATTGTTGAATAGAATCCAAAGTAAGCTCAAACCCACATCAAAATCCAACACTTGAACAATAATAAACCACAGTAAAACTCCAGTAACTATAACTCTAGAAAAGTAGAATAATAATAATCAAAGTCTCCCAGTTCCTTCTCAGGGTTTTCTTCTCTCTCTCTCTCCTCAATAATAGCTTGAATCCTCCTCCAAATTGGCTTCCTCTTTTCCATCCAGCCGCACATCAGCAACATAAATCGTGCACTAGCTCCTTTGGCACTATAGTAGTGTTATTCCTAGCGCTTCTGGCGCTAGGTCATGCCCTCAGATTTACAAAAATGCCACCAAGTCTGATTTTAACCCTTTAAGCTCCAAAATGACTCTTTTGCCCCTCCAGCTCCAATCCTACAATAAATAAACACAAAAACGAATAAAACAATACTAAAAACACTTAAGGACCGCAATAATTAAGTCTAACAAGACCTGGTTCGTAGGTATAAAACCCACTCATCAAATACCCCAAAACTTAACTAATTGCTTGTCCCCAAGCAATGCAATAATACCAACATGAAAAATGCACACTAACTATAATGCAAACAAATCAAATAACTAAAACAACATAGTAATCCATATCAGGCCTCAAATATCCATAAAACAATCCAGTTTAACCCATTATCTAATGTAAAGCTCTCACTCAAACTGATTAATCAAACCATGCTTGTCATCATTCATGTTGTGTGTGTGTATCAACTGTTATAACCAATCACAACCCAAATTACTCATATAATCAACATCTTAGAAAGAAACTCAATTTTTTTTTTCATACCTCTATCAGTAAAACAACTAATCCAACTCATGCAAACATGTAATTAGCACAAGGGGAGTTACGACATGTTTTCTTCATTTACGAGTGCGTTTTACGCTCCATCTCATGTATTTTTTTTTATCATTTTCTTCCTTTTTTTTTCACTTGGCATGTGCAATGTCTAACTTCCTTAGGCTTACCAAAACTACCCATGTAACGAGCTTTCAACCAGTGACTCCCAAACCAGTTGACTTTAGGGCACTAGGTGTCAAGACACCCCTAAGGATCTAATTACTCAAGTAGAAATGGCCACGAAATTAAACTAGCCAAGAAAGTTTTTTCTTTTTTTTCTTTTTAGAACTCCCCCAAACTTATTTCTTGCTTACTAGAGCCTTCATAGATGTTTCACTGATATTATCACATTGTATTCCCAAGTTTCTTACCAGACACATATTATATAAGAATTTGAATCAAATTAATTAAACAGTTAACTAAATGCTTTCCTTGTTAACATGAACTTCAGACAAGCAGATTCGACTTCCCCGTTAAAGTTATCGCTCAACACTAGATTTCAATCATTAACACGCTTTTACTTAACACTAGAATCTTATCATTGGCCATAATGGTTCAACTATGTCATTTGTTATCTGATTCATGCAACTAAATGCTTCACACACCCTAAAATGCAACAAGTATAAACACAATGATACAAAATAATCTACATGCATGAAAACATAAAATTACCCCCCAAACTGAATTGAACAATGTCCTCATTGAGAAATAATAAGAAATTAAGATAGAGGACTACCCTGATGAAAACGCTACTCGTCATCACTGCCATCGGCAGCATCATCATCATCATCGGCATCAGGAGGCGAGTCAGGTGGTGGGTAAATAGAAAGAGGAGGAGCTGGTGGAAACTGAAATGGCCCTGCCGAAGGATTCAACCGCCCAAACATATCCGCCAATGTTGTAGAACAATTAACATTGTAAGCATAGATCTCTACTTGACATTGAGCAAGTCAACTCTGCTGACGAGTCATGCGATCAAAACCCCTCTGAATCTGTCCTGCCACTAAGTCTATCCATCTAGTATGGTGCCTGAGGTCCTGTCGGATAGTCTCAACTACATTGGGGGCTTGAACTGGATCCTCAATAGGTGGTGGCTGATCCTGCGGCTGCTGTTGTGGTATAATGAAGCCTAAGCCCCTCGGGTGCGATTCACCTCCACCCCATACTCTGTACCATACCATCGCAGCATGATCAATTGGAGACAATGGGGCCTGCATTAGTGCATCCTTATCCCACTGGACCCCAGCACGACGACATAAATCGGTGATCAATGAAGGATGAGGTAATCCACCTGTGGTGCTACCCTCAAGCTCGTGCACAATAGATTCATGTATCACATCCCCAATATCCACTGTCTTTCCTGTGGCTATGCAAAACAATAGCGCCGCCCGCTGATTAATCACATCGCTCATATGGCGGCACGACATCAACTTAGCACAAATAAAAGCATGCCATGCTTTTCCATATCTGCTCAACTTGGATGAAGGGAAATGCACGGCTTCTTGTTGGTCAGTCAACTTCCATTCTGTCCCTGGCTCACAGAGGGTTGCTATGATCTCAGAATAGTCCAAATCCTGTTGCATGTATTTCGTATATCCATCACTGTGAATCTTTTGCAACCCATAATACGCGTTGATTGCTTTTCGCCCCATGTTTACTTCCTTACCATGAACCATCACCAAATTCCCATTAGCTTCTTTAGCATTGGCATAAAATTCCTTTACAATTTCAACTGCAGCTGGCTCAGGTTGCGCTGTAAATGTCATCCAATTATGGTTGCGTATCATGTGAGCTAATTCCCCATCTACCCGCTCAATCGGTAACAACCTGCGCTCAGGAATTAGGGACTTCCCTGACGACCAGTTTTTATACCTGTCGTATGCTTGAGTGCTAACAAACTTTTTCTTATCGTACTTAACAGCATATGAACCTGAGATTTCCCCTCTATGTCTTTTGGGAGCCATGAATAACCACTTAAGAACGAACAAGACTCAAAATAATTCAAAACTTCGTTGGGGTAAATTGTCGAATACTTGGTAGGCAACACTTGAAAAACCCTTTTACAATGGTTCCCCCAAACTTAGAGTAACCCAATCTTGGCACAATGTAATCTCCCACAAATCGCAAACATATAGATAGAAAATTGAAGCTTTAACCCAATCCCAATTGAGCCAACACAAACTCAATTGGGTTTACAATTAAAACAAAGAACTTTCTACAAATACTAGCAATTCAATCTCTAGCCAACAATTTAAAGTTCTAATTGCACAATCATGTAAAACTTACTTGAAATTGAAAGTACCCATGTGTAGTAGTAGATTCAATCCTTTTTAGCTATGAGAAGAAAGTTCCTTGGTTGCAAAAGTTGTGTGCCAGCAATGGGTAGTATGGATGTCGGCTTGTTGGTGTTTGGTTAGGAGAGAATATGACTTTACTTAGCAACAATGAGAATAGCGGCGACTTGAAGGCAGCAAGAAGAAGAAAATCTTGAGTTTTTGGTATGAAATCCTTCTTTAGCCCGACTTAGGGTTTTAACTTATTTTTTTTTTTCAATTTCACCTGCCGAGCGCCTCAGGCGCTATGGGTTGTGTTGGTTTGGGCGCTTCTGGCGCTATCTTGCAGTAACTATTGGTTTGGGGTAGCTCTGCTAGCGCTTAGTTTGTGAGGGCTCGAGCGCTGCCAGCGCTTGCTTGCAGTAGCTGTTGCCGAGTTGAGCGCCTCTAGCGCTGACTTTTGTGCAGAGTTGGGCGCTTTAAGCGCTGATGTCCAGTAGCCTCGTCCGTTCTTAGCGCCACCAGCGCTGATGATGCATGTTGTCGAGCGCCTAGAGCGCTGGTATACAGAAATTTGGACCCATTTGAGCGCCTCTAGCGCCAGTTTTATGACTTGTGGGACGCTTTAGGCGCTGACATGCATACTTAGCCAATTTTTCCCAATTCTAGCTTCTACCTGCACACAAATCAACCCAAATCCAAAATTAGTTACAAAAACCCATTTTTCTTTTTCTTTTTTTTTTAAACAAAATTAATTGACTAAACAAAAGCAAAACAGAAAATTAAAATGCTGGGTTGCCTCCCAGATAGCGCTAAGTTATAGTCAATTAGCTTGATTGTCTCTGAATCTCATGTCGCAGAAAGGATTAAGGTGACTTTCTGTCTGTCCACCTCATCCCCGAAATAATGCTTCAACCGCTGTCCATTCACTTTGAACGACTGGTTCGGGAATTTATCATACACTTCAATCGCACCATGCGGAAAGACTTTCTTCACTGTGAATGGTCCTGACCATCTTGATTTCAGCTTCCCGGGAAAAAGTTTAAGTCTGGAGTTGAAAAGTAAAACCCTTTGACCCGGTGGTTCAAATATTCTTTCTATGATCTTACGATCATGCCATTTCTTCACCTTCTCCTTGTACAGCTTCAAGTTTTCATATGCCCGTAATCGAAATTCGTCCAACTCATTGATTTGGAGTAAGCGTTTCTCCCCTACAGCTGTCGAATCAAAGTTCAACTTCCGAATTGCCCAATACGCCTTGTGCTCTAGCTCCATAGGGAGATGACAAGCTTTTCCATAAACCAGCTGAAACGGTGACATGCCTAACGGAGTTTTGTAAGCAGTCCTATATGCCCACACAACATCATCCAGCTTTAAAGACCAATCCTTCCTCGTCGGATTCACAATCTTTTCGAGGATTCTCTTGACTTCTCGATTGGATACTTCAGCTTGGCCATTTGTTTGTGGGTGATAAGCTGTAGCAATACGATGATTCACCCCATACTTGGCCAACAAAGTTGTAAACTGCCTGTTGCAGAAGTGACTACCTTCATCACTAATAATGGCTCTCGGAGTCACAAATCTAGTGAAAATACTTCGATGTAAACACTTGAGAACTACCTTGGCATCATTCGTCGGGAGCGCTGCCACTTCTACCCATTTCGACACATAGTCAACTGCTAGCAAGATGTAGAGATTACCGCACGAAGACACAAAAGGGCCCATGAAATCAATCCCCTATACGTCGAAAACTTCCACTTCAAGGATTGTATTCAAAGGCATTTCATTCCTCTTTGAAATATTACCCACTCTCTGACATCTATCACACCGCTGGACAAAACTATAAGCATCCTTAAAGATTGTCGGCCAGTAGAATCCCGCTTGTAGTACTCTAGCCGATGTTCTCTTTCCTCCATAGTGACCTCCATATACAGAAGAATGACAATCCTGCAAAATCCCCTCGGTCTCACTATATGGGATACACTTTCTTATCATTTGATCCGCACACTGTTTAAACAAATACGGCTCATCCTATATATACCATTTAACATCATGCAGGAACTTTTTCTTTTGGTGCCCCACCAAGTCAGAAGGTATCATCTTACTCACCAAATAGTTCACGTAATCAGCAAACCATGGCACTTCCCCTTGCACCACAAACAACTGCTCATCCGGAAAGGATTCATTAATTGCAACTTTGCCATCTATCTCCCTTTCCGAATTCTCAGGTCGAGATAAGTGGTCTGCCACTTGGTTTTCGGTACCCTTCCTGTCCTTGATCTCCAAATCAAACTCCTACAATAATAAAATCCACCTGATCAACCTGGGCTTTGCATCCTTCTTTGCCACTAAATGTCGGATTACCGAGTGATCCGTGTACACTATCACTTTTGTGCCTATCAGATATGACCGAAATTTATCGAAGGCATACACCACTCCCAATAACTCTTTTTCTGTGGTGGTGTAATTTAACTCCGCATCCGTAAGGGTCTTGCTGGCATAGTATATCACATGAAACATCTTCTCCTTCATTTGCCCCAAAACAGCCCCTACTGCGTAATCACTGGCATCACACATCAGCTCAAACGGCAATGCCCAATCTGGTGCTGTGATAACTGGCGCTGAAGTTAATTTACTCTTTAAGTGCTCAAATGCCCTCATGCAAGCCTCGTTGAAGTTAAACTGTGCATCCTTCTCCAATAAACTGCACAATGGTTTAGTTATCTTGGAGAAGTCCTTGATGAATCTGCGGTAGAAGCCTAATAAACTTTGTGTCCCAATATAAGGCCTTCTTGTACCATAAAGTGGCACTTTTCCCAATTCAGTACTAGATTCGTTTCAACACATCTTTTTAAGACCATCACCAAATTTTCAAGGCATAAATCGAAAGAATCACCAAATACCGAGAAATTGTCCATGAATACCTCAACATTCTGTTCGATCATGTCTGAAAAAATTGCTGTCATACATCTCTGAAAGGTGGGTGGAGCATTGCACAACCCGAAAGACATCCTTCTGAAGGCAAAAGTGTCGTATGGACATGTAAAAATAGTCTTTTCCTGGTCTTCTGGAGCTATCATAATCTGATTGTAGCCTGAATACCCGTCCAGAAGGCAATAATACTCATGACCTGCCAGTCTGTCCAACATCTGATCGATAAACGGAAGTGGAAAATGGTCCTTCCTTGTAGCTTTGTTAAGCTTGCGGTAGTCCATGCAGATTCTCCACCCTGTTACGGTTCGCGTTGGGATCAGCTCGTTATTCTCATTAGTGACAACGGTCATTCCACCCTTCTTTGGTACGCACTGCACGGGGCTCACCCATGAACTGTCCGAAATTGGGTAGATTATTCCCACATCCAGCCATTTCAGTATCTCTTTCTTGACCAATTCTTTCATTATAGGATTGAGCCTTCTTTGATGCTCAACCGTTGGCTTGCTACCATCTTCCAACAGGATCTTATGCATGCAAAAAAAAGGGCTTATCCCCTTGATATCTGCTATGGTCCATCCAATAGCTGATTGGAACTCTCTAAGCACTCGTAGCAGTTTTTCCTCCTGAAAAGATGTCAGTGCAGAAGAAATAATTACAGGTAGCTTTGAATCTTTAATTAAAAATGCGTACCTGAGATGATCTGGAAGTGGTTTTAATTCAAGTTCGGGCGGTGTCTCAAGAGATGGTTTCAACTTTACCGACGTCTCTCCGGCTTTCGTAAGTGGCTCTACAGGTGTTCTGAATTTTCTGAATTTGGGGGTAGTATCCAGATATTGCACAAGTTCTGCACATTCTTCATCCTCCAAATCTGAATCTTCAGCAATCACTCTCTGCAGTGGTTCATATCCCAATAAACTCTCAACTTCATCATTCACTATACTATCCACCAAGCCAACTCTGAAGCATTCCTCTTCATCGGTTGGGAGCTTCATTGCCTTGAAAACGTTAAACTTCACCTCCTGATCATGTACCCGCATTGTAAGCTCTCCTTTCTGCACGTCTATCAGAGTTCTCCCCGTGGCTAGGAATGGTCTCCCCAGTATGATTGGTATACTCTTGTCCTCCTCATAGTCCAAGATGATGAAGTCTGCCGGAAAGATAAATTTGCCCACTTTCACCAGTATGTCCTCCACTATCCCCCGTGGATACGTGATGGATCTATCAGCTAACTGCAAGGAAATATTTGTTGGCCTTGGCTCCGGCAATCCCAACTGACTAAATACAGACAAAGGCATCAGGTTGATACTTGCCCCAAGATCACACAAACATTTATTGAAATTCATCTTTCCGATCGTACATAGAATTGTGAAACTGCCCGGATCTTTCAGCTTTGGAGGTAGTTTACGCTGAAGCACTGCACTGCATTCCTCCGTCAAGGCCACTGTCTCAAACTCATCTAATCTTCTCTTCCTTGACAGTATACCCTTCATAAACTATGCGTAACTTGGCATTTGTTCCAATGCCTCCGCGAAGGGTATGTTGATATGCAGTTTCTTAAAAACCTCCAAAAACTTACTGAACTGTTTATCTTCCCTCTGTTTGTTCAATCTTTGCGGATACGGAACCTGATGGTGAACTTGTGGTACTGTAGTCACAGGCTTCTTATCTGAACTCACTTTATCCTTCTCTACTTGCTTCGACTCGGACTCATCCTTCTTCTCTTTCTGTTTAGCCTCGATTTCGGTCTCAGTTTTTGTCTCATTTTCTGCCCCAGTGTCATCTCCATGTAGACTAGGTGCTGATGTGCCTGGTGCATTTCCTGAATATTGCTTTCCAGATCTGAATGTTATGGCCTGACACTGCTCTTTACCCTCTCTCCGTGGATTTGCCTCTGTATTACTTGGCAATGAACCCTGGGGCCTATTGTTAAGCATATTTGCCATTTGCCCCATTTGAGTTTCCAGATTTTTAATAGCTACTGCCTGGCTTTTGATCATCACCTCTGTATTTTCCATGTACTTTAACATCATCTCCTCCATTTTTGATTTCTTTTCTTGCTGAGGTGCATATGGAGTCTGATCTTGTTGTTGTTGAGAAAATCCTGGTGGAAAAGGTGGTCGTGGAGCAAACTGTTGTTGCGCTGGCTGAGATGGAAACTGTTGATTCTGCTGAAACTGTTGTTGCTGATTTCCTTGATTATTTGACCAACTAAAGTTTGGATGATTACGGTTGTTGGGGTTGTATGTGTTCTGAAACTGTCCTTGGTCTTTCCTATAACTATTCACATACTGCACCGACTCCGAGCTGATAGCACATTGATCTGTTGAATGTGACCCCGCACAAATCTCGCATATGAAGGCAACTGACTTGGCTTTACTCTCTGACAATGAATCAATTTTCTTTGCCACGGCTGCCATCTGTGCTGACAACTGGGTAATAGCATCCACTTCCAACAAACCTGCAATTCTGGGTTGTGGCATTCTGGCTGTAGGGTTTTACCCTGTGAAATCAGTGTTATACATATTTTGTTATTCTTTGACATGATAATGTTGGGCTAAATTACCCTGTGAAATCAGTGTTATACATATTTTGTTATTTACAGCTTGTGTAATGAGTCCCAACAGGGGGTAGTGAAAGTGATAGTGCATGTATCTTGCAAATCTGGAAAACAGGGGGGAATATACACTTTAAGGCAGTACGCTGCAAAACAATTTTTTTTTTTTGGTTTGATGTGGCTGGGAGTCGAACCCAGCTACTGGGTAGTGCATTGTTGGACGAACTACCAACAATAAATCAATAAAATAGTTATTTATTATTTATTTTAATTATTATTTAATTAATATTAAATAATAATAATTTAGTATGAATAAGGTTAATATAATAATTTATCAAGGAATAAGGAATATTTAACCATTGTTTAATTAATAGTAAATAATAATTAAGTATGAATAAAATTAATCAAGTAATTATTTATTATTTATCCTTAAATAATAAATAAAGATAATAATTACGTATGAATAAAGATAATGAAATAATTATTTATAATAAATAAGTATAATAAATATTTAATTATTATTTAATTAATATTGAATAATAATTAAGTATGAATAAGTTAACAAGATGATTATTTATTATTTATCACTAAACAATAAATAAAGATAATGAATATTTAACCATTACTTAATTAACATTAAATAATAATAATAAAGTAAGAGTATTATTATAAATAAAAATAATGGTTACTTAATTATTATTAATTAAGTATGGGTAGAGTTAATGCATTAATTATTTAAATAAAGACTGAGTGGTGATAATTAATTAATTATCCTTAAAGTTGAATAGTAATTAAGCGCAAGTAAAACTAAATAAGTGATCAATTGTTTTATGTCGTCTTAAACCAAAATAAATTTATTATTTATTTTATAAATAATAAATAAGGATTGTTAAACCATATTTAGAGACAGGTAAGGGTAATAAATCTGAGTAATCAAAGAATAAGTAATCATAATTAGCTATCATTTATTTTAATAGCTAAGAGTCATTAATTAATTTCTGTTTAGCTAATGTTAAATAGTAATTAAATGTAGATGGTGAGTTGTTACATGCTAAATAAATGATATAGTAAGGTGTGCCAATATGCAACTATGCCATATTAATTGATAAGTCGACTTTATCCAATGATAGGTCACTCAAGATCAATTAATTAAAGCTAAAATTTATCTGTAGCTGAGCGAACAGGCAAGTTCCCTAACTTCATTCTTTCAGTATATTGAATGCAAGTTCTATCTTACTCAACTTTTACATTGAGCAAGTTTCTAAACCTTATGCATTATTTTTAATTCGTGCAAAAAGGTATATATATTATTGCAAGTTATTCTTTAAGCTTGAATCTTATCTCCAAGCATGCCTTAAGTGGTCTAATTACTTTTAAAATTATTCCACATCTATGTATTCATTGACATTCGCACTCGTGCATTTGAATTCGTATATTTATTTAAGTTCTGAGATTCACGAACTATTCATGATTAAGTCTGAACCCTTGTCTCGGTCAGGCACGTATGTAAGAATTTATAAAAGCTATCCGAACCAATCGATGGTAAGGATTCTTAGACTGTATGAACACTCCTTTTATTATAGGGGAGTACCCCAGGTACCGGATATAAGGTACAACTAGCAGAATTAAATGTTATGCATACACATAGCGTACGCGAGGCTGATCCCCTCAAGTACTTATTCTGTAGCCAGTAACCAGAGGGTCAACTAGCTATTGACTCCTTTGGAAGTTATTGTTCAAAGTCTATTTGACTATCAATTTTTCTAAAAGCATTTATTGTTATTGCTTCTGATAATTCTATTGTTGAAATCTCTTTTTATATCCCTTTCATCATGATATATCCTTATTGTTGTACTTTAAACTTGCTGAGCAAACTCGTTGCTCATCCTTGCTATATCATGACTTTATTGCAGCTAAACCCGAGACGTCAGGGAAGAACAAAGGGAAGGAAAAGATGAAGTAATAGACTTCATGTAGCAGATTTTAAACTTATGTGTAGTTAATTACTGTTAATGTAATTTAAACCCTGACATTTATTTAGGGCATGAATTTGTGTAAGTGTTTAAGGTTATTGTATTCTGAGACTAGTAACACCTTTGAAATGAACAACGTATGTTTATTATATTCCGCATTTTAGTTACCATATGTTGTTAGAGGTGAATGTTTGTATTGGATCGTGATGACCGGATCCGGGTATTTGGAGACCCGAATTTTGGGGCGTCACAATTTTAGAATTTTCTGTCGACAGCAAACTCGATATTCTTTTTCTTTGGCTATACATCTGATAGGAGCCTTTCCTGTTGGGTTGGGTAATGAACTGGACAAGTGAAATAAAATTTTTTGCAGGAATTGGTTTTGGTTGGCCATTCATATAAAACTGGAATCAGTAAGGTAATTTCTTTACTATGTTGAACAATTGCCTAATTGGTTTAAAAGAAAATGATTTCCGTCAATTGTTCTATATGGATAGTGTGTTGCTAAATTGTGCTGTGCTTATAAAGAAAGCATGCATTAATAAAATGATTATTTATTATTGAACCTTAAGTAATAAATAAAGATAACAAATTTTTAATTATTGTTTAATTAATAGTAAATAATAATTAAGTATGTATATAATTAACAAATAATTATAAAGTAGTAATTAAGTATGAATATACTTATCAAATAATTATTTATTATAAATAAAATTAATAAATATTTAATTATTATTTAATTAATGTTAAATAATAATGAATGTAATTACTAGAGTAACTATTTATTATTTATCAATAAATAATAAATAAAGATAGTAAATATTTAATTATTGTTTAATTAATATTAAATAATAATTAAGCATAAATAAAGTTAATAATTTAATTATTTATTATTTCTCCTTAAATAATAAATAAAGCTAATAAATATTTGATTATTGCTATTAAATAATAATCAAGTATGAATAAAGTTAATAATTTATCATTAAGAAATAAATAAAGATAATAAATATTTAATTATTATTTAATTAACATTAAATAATAATTAAGTATGAGTAAATTAAGATAATAAATATTTAATTATTATTTAATTAACATTAAATAATAATTAAGTATGAGTAAATTAAGATAATAAATATTATTTAATTAATATTAAATAATAACGAAGTTAATAAATAATTATTTATTATTTTCCCAATAAATAAAGATAATAAATATTTAATTATTATTTACTTAATAATAATTAAGTATGAATGAAGCTAATAAAGTAATTATTTATTATTTATCACTAAATAATAAATAAAGATAATAAATATTTAGTTATTATTTAATTAATATTAAATAATAATTAAGTATGAACAAAGTTAATAAATAATTATTTATTATTTAGCAATAAATAATAAATAAAAATAATAAATAGTAAATTATTATTTAATATTAAATAATAATTAAGTGTGTGTAGAATTAGTACCTTAAGTATTTAATTAATGTGGAATGAGGAACAAGGATAATGATTACTCAATTACCCTTAAGGTGAATAGTAATTAAGTGTAAATAAATTAAATAAGTGACCAACTGTTATTTAGTTGCTATTAAACCATGATAAATTTATTATTTATTTTTATAAATAATAAATAAGAATTATTAACCCATACTTAGAGACAAATAAGGGTAATAATTTGAGTATTGAAATAATAAGTGATCATGATTAGTTATTATCTATTTTTAATGGCCAAAGGTCATTAATTAAATTCTGTTTAGTTAATGTTACATAGTAATTAAATATAGATGATGAAATTGTTTATTTAATAAGTAAATGGTATAGTAAGGTGTGCCAATATACAACTATACCATATTAATTGATAAGTCGACTTTATCCAATGATAGGTCACTCAAGATCAATTAGTTAAAGCTAAAATCTATCTGTAGCTGAGCAAACAGGCAAGTTCTATCTTACTCAACTGTTACATTGAGCAAGTCCTTTATATCGAAACTTCAACTGTTGCAAGTTTCTTTTCATCCGAGCAGGCTACTGTCGTACTGTAGCTTGAAATTTTATTCTAAGAATGCTTAAGTGGTTTAATTAATTTACAGTTATTCCACATCTATGATATTATTGACAATCGCATTCGATGCATTTGAATTCGTACATTTATTAAAGTTCCAAAATCCACGAACTATTCATGATTAAGTCTGAACCCTTGTTCGGTCAGGCAAGTGTGTGAAATTTATAAAAGCTATCCGAACCAATCAATGGTGAAGATTCTTAGACTGAATGAACACCCCTTTTATTATAGGGGAGTATCCCAGGTACCGTATATAAGGTACAAACAACAGAGTTAAATGCTATGCATATACATAGCGTACGCGAGGCTGATCCCCTCAAGTACTTATTCTGTAGCCAGTAACCAGAGGGTCAACTAGCTATTGACTCCTTTGGAAGTTATTGTTCAAAGTCTACTCGACTATCAACTGTTCTAAAAGCATTTATTATTCTTGCTTCTGATAATTATATTGTTGAATTTTCTTTCTATATTCCCTTCATCATGATATATCCTTTATTGTTATACTTTAAACTTGTTGAGCAAACTCGTTGCTCACCCTTGCTATATCATGACTCCATTGCAGCTAAACCCGAGACATCAGGGAGGAGCAAAGGGAAAGAAAAGATGAAGTGATAGACTTCACGTAGCTGATTTCATTTTATGTGTAGTTAATTACTATAAATGTAATTTAGACCCTGACAGTTATTTGGGGTATGGATTCGTGTTCAATACTTAAGGTTATTGTATTCTGGGACTAGTAACACATTTCTAATGAACAACATATGTTTATTTTCGCATTTTAGTCAATGTATGTTGTTGGAGGTGAATGATGTATTGGATCGTGATGACCGGATCCGGGTATTTGGAGACCCGAATTTGGGGCGTCACAGGTTGGTATCAAAGCTGTAGGTTATAAACTTTAGGATCGCTAAACCTAGGTTATGACCTTAGACTTAAACTCGTATTGAGTACGCTAGGATATGAATCAAGGAGATTCGGATAATGGCCTTATCTGGGGCTGGATTGTGGAAATCTGCCAAGCCGAGTTGTACATGATAAAGTATTATTTCATTTTATCAATTAATATATTTTATTATGATACTGATATCGTTGTCTCTGCCTGTGTTTGTAGGATGGCTGACAGGGAAGGAACTAGTGAGACCCAGGAGGAGGAGACATTCATAGATATACCAGTAGTTGTTGAGCAGTTAGTGGGGTATGCTCCTATTGCCCTAGGAGTACCGCTGGAGGAGTCCGAGCCAGAGGAGGAGTATCAGGGGGATCTACCAGAGCTTGTTATAGGTAGGGTGATGAGATCCGGTAGTCAGGACCCGGATGACAGTGAGGAGGACCCGGAGACTGGCGATGATGAGCCACCTGCTTATGTTGATGGCATGGGCTCTACTGAAGATGATATCATAGAGGGACTGACCAGTAGGAACGAGGAGCTGGAGGACCAGGTAGCTCATCTGGAGGAGCAGAACCAGACCCACCAGATCACGGAGGATCAGTATAGGGAGCTAGCTTATCAGCTGGAGCATGAGTTGGAGACGGTAAAGGCGCAGCTGCAGGGTTATGAGACCTCAGCGCAGCAGATTGGACCACTGCTACATCAGATGGTGGCCCGAAATGCTGAGCTGAGAGAGAGATTGGAGTAGAAGGATAAGGAGATCGCCCATCTGAAGGCCAAGCAGGAGGCCATGAAGTTCGATTTTGGGCTGGAGACTGCGGAGAGGAGGCGGGTCAGAGATGCTTGGGTCAGAGAGGCGAGGAGGGTTGACCAGTTGGAGGACCAGTTGGAGGCCAGAGCAGTGAGGATCGAGACCTTAGGTTTTACCTTGGATGCTGCCTACAGGAGGCCCCGACTGAGGTAGGGGAGTCTAGCCGCTCTGTTCGTCGAAGGGTCATGGGTGGGGCATTCTCTTCTAGTCAGCAGGCACAGATTCGTCACGACGTGCAGTGACGTGATATGATGGTTGTTTTGTCTTTAGTACAGTCAGTCCCACTTTTTGTTATATTAGGGACATATTCATGTTTGTCTTGTGAAACTCTATATTTGTTTTCATGTTTGGGGTAGCAGTTAAACCCCAACTTTTGTTGTCTTGAGAGATGGAAAGTTAGGATTCCCCACTTTTGTCTTAGGGGAATGTTTAATGATGAATAGGGCATGTAGTGGCGCATTTATAAAAGTATGCCACATGTTTAGTCTGAATGTAACAAACAGTGGTATATAAATATAAATGCAGATGTTTCACTTAAATCAAACTTGTTTGATAAATGTTTCTACTTTTGATCGCTGATTTTAATGACATATTGTGTAAAATATAAAACTATAGGTGAAAGTCAGCGGTTTTTCCTTATCAAATCATGCCGCCGAGAGGAAGACCACGTAACCGGCGAGTCGAGGAGTCTGAAAGCGAGGTTGGGGATCAACCCAATCCAATGAGGATGTTCGCGGAAATGCTGGCAGAAGCCATGCAGTCAAGGCCGCCACTTAGAGGGACCCAACCAGCACCCGAGCCAATGCATCATCTGGCAAATTTTAAAGATTTCAAATTGGTTGGACCACCCGAGTTCAAGGGAACTCTTAACCCAATAGAAGCACAGACCTTGATAGAAGAGATAGAGAAGGTCTTCGAGGTCGCACGGGTGGCCGAGGAGCAAAAGACAGGATTTGCCACATTCATGATGAAGGGCGAGGCTAACTATTGGTGGAAGGCCAATAAGGGTCGAGCAGGTGAGGGAGTCATTCCATGGGATAGATTCAAAGAACTGTTCTTCGAAAATTACTTTCAGGAGAATACACAGCAGGACATGGAAGTTAAGTTCCTCGAACTGAAACAAGGGAATATGACTGTCGCAGAGTACGCGACAAAATTCAATGAATTGGCCCGATTTACCCCACATCAGGTGGACACCGAGGCCAGGAAGGCAAGAAGGTTTGAGTTGGGACTAAAACCATGGGTACAGAAGTCAGTCGCAATATTGAAGATTAAGAACTTCTCGGAGTTGCTGGAAAGGGCTATCATTGCGGAAGGGGGCAATGAAGCAGTGGCACGATTCAATCAGGATAGAAAGAAGAGTCAGGAAGTAGCCAAGGCGGGGAGCAGCGGAGGCAGCAACCCCAATAAGCGCAAATGGAATGAAAGCTAATCGTTCGGGAGCAATAAACCCGGAGGAGAGGCTAAGAAAGGTGGCAAGTGCAGCAACTGCGGAAAGAGTCACTTGGGGGAGTGCATGAAGGGGAAAAGTGTTTGTTACCGATGTGGACAAACGGGGCACATGGCTCCCTAGTGTCCGAACAAGTCGAAGGGAGGATGTTTCTCTTGTGGATCACCCGACCACCAGATTAAGGATTGCCCGAAGAGGAAGGGTGATATCGGGAGTGGCAACAGGAGCAACAACAATAGCGGAAACAGCAACCGGTCGAGTTACGGGGCACCAGCCAGTCAAGCCAACAGGCCAATGGCACGCACATTCAACATGACCGTGCAGGATGCAATGGAATCTAGGGACGTGGTGTCAGGTATCATCCCAATCAATGATATAAATGCATATGTGCTATTCGATTCGGGTGCTACCTGCTCTTTTGTTTCCGAAGAATTTGCTAGTCAGTTAAATTTACCTCGTGAAAAGTTAGAACACCCTATGAACGTAGAAGTAGCAAACAAGGAAATTATCCCCGTAGAATACATTCATAGGAATTGTTGTGCTGAATTGAGAGGATTTAAGCTTAATGTGGATTTGATACCAATTCGACTGGGAGAGTTTGATGTAATCCTGGGAATGGATTGGCTATCAATTCACGGAGCAGTTATTGATTGTAAGAAGAAATGTGTACACCTAAAGACTCCTACTAAGTCGAAGGTGGTATTCTATGGTAGTAAGTCACCAAGACAATCTTGTTGTCTTACTATGATGCAAACCGAGAAATTACTTAAGAAAGGGGGCGTATGTTATTTGGCCCATGTGATCGATACCCGTCAGGTCGGGGATGAGATGAGTCAAATACCGATCGTGAGGGACTTCGGTGATGTCTTCCCCGATGAACTTCCGGGACTGCCGCTAGACAGGGAAATTGAGTTCGTTATCGATTTGGCACCGGGGACCGCACCAATATCGAAGCCGCCGTATCGAATGGCACCTGTAGAAATGAAGGAGTTGATGGTTCAACTGTAGGAACTGCTAGACAAGGGTTATATCAGACCAAGCGTGTCCCCGTGGGGAGCGCCAGTTCTATTCGTGAAGAAGAAGGATGGTTCGATGAGGCTTTGTATCGACTACCGGGAGTTGAACAAAGTTACGATTAAGAATAGGTATCCGCTTCCTAGGATTGACGATCTATTTGATCAACTTAAGGGAGCAAAATACTTTTCAAAAATCGACCTAAGAACAGGCTATCATCAGCTGAAGGTGAGGCAGGAAGATATCCCGAAGACTGCATTCAGGACTCGTTATGGGCACTTCGAGTTTCTGATAATGTCATTTGGATTGACGAATGCACCAGCAACATTAATGGATATGATGAACAGCGTGTTCAAGCAGTACTTGGACAAGTTCGTAGTTGTATTCATTGATCACATCTTGGTGTATTCGGAAACGGAGGAGGAGCATGCTGAACATTTAAAGACTGTGTTGGAAGCTCTCAGGAGGGAGAAATTGTATGCGAAGTTTTCTAAGTGTGAGTTTTGGTTGCAGAGAGTACAATTTCTAGGTCACGTCATCGACAAAAATGGTGTTTCGGTGGACCCAGCAAAAGTAGAAGCGGTTATCAATTGGGAACAACCGAAGACACCCACAGAGATCCGGAGTTTCTTGGGATTAGCGAGATACTATCGGAGATTCATACAGGATTTTTCAAAGATAGCATCGCCGTTGACCAACCTCACCAGGAAAACAGTTAAGTTCGTTTGGTCAGAGAAGTGTGAGGAAAGTTTTATGGAGCTGAAGAAGAGACTTAGTCAAGCACCGGTGTTGACCTTACCAGACAACACTGGGGATTTCGTAGTATATAGCGATGCGTCACACAAGGGTCTTCGCTGTGTGCTGATGCAACACGGCAAAGTTATGGCGTACGCATCACGTCAGCTGAAGGACTATGAGAAGGGTTACCCGACTCATGACTTGGAGTTAGCAGCGGTAGTTTTCGCCTTGAAGATTTGGAGGCACTACCTATACGGGGAGAAGTGCGAGATATATACAGATCACAAAAGTCTGAAATATATCTTCACTCAAAAGGAGCTGAACATGAGACAGCGCCGATGGCTAGAATTGATCAAAGACTACGACTATGAAATTCTGTACCATCCGGGCAAAGCAAATGTAGTGGCTGATGCCCTAAGCAGGAAGGGCAAGGCAAAATTAATGCAGCTGACAGTTCAGGAGGAATTGATAAGGGACTTTGAACGCCTGGAACTGGAGGTTAAGTATCCGATGGAGACAGATGAAAAACTGTTTACCGTGACAGCTGGTCCGACTCTACTGGATAAGATAAAGGAGGCTCAAGATTTTGACGAGGAGTGCATCGACATTAAGAAGCAGCTATCAGAGGGAAAAACGTTGAAGTACAAGATTGACAGCACAGGGTTGCTGAGGTTCGAGGGAAGGATCTGGATACCATACGTACCAGACTTGAGGGAAGAAATATTGCAGGAGGCCCATAATACGAGATTTTCGGTACATCCGGGTAGCACCAAGTTGTATCAAGATCTTCGTCAGCATTATTGGTGGCCGCATTTGAAAGGAGAAGTTGCCGAATACGTCAGCCGGTGTTTCACTTGCCAGAGGGTCAAGGTAGAGCACCAGCGGCCGAGCGGATTGTTGCAACCTTTGGAGATTCCGGAATGGAAGTGGGAGCACATAACAATGGATTTGTGGTAGGACTTCCGGCAACACAGAAGGGTCTAGACGCCATTTGGGTGATCGTAGATCGTTTGACCAAGTCTGCCCATTTTCTACCGATCAAGATCAGGTACAAATTGGAGCCGTTGGCAAAACTTTACGTAAAGGAAATATTATCGCGACATGGAGTGTCGGTGTCTATTGTATCTGACAGAGATCCGCGCTTCACGTCAAATTTTTGGAGAAGTCTACAGGAAAGAATGGGAACACAGTTGAGAATGAGTACGGCGTATCATCCTCAGACTGATGGTCAGAGCGAGCGAACAATTCAGACCCTAAAGGACATGCTCCGGGCAGTTGTGATGGATTTAGGGGGCAGCTGGGACGATCACTTGCCCTTGGTATAGTTCGCTTACAACAACAGTTATCATGCTAGCATAGGCATGCCACCGTACGAAGCACTGTACCGAAGGATGTGTCGAACGCCATTATGTTGGGATGAAGTTGGTGAACGGAGATTGTTAGGACCAGAATTGGTACAACAAACCGTGGAGATCATTAAAGTAATAAGACAGCGGTTGGTAGCAGCCCAGGATCGTCAGAAGAAGTATGCCGACTTACATCACCAGAAACGAGACTTTGAAGTTGGTAGCTTTGTGTTTCTCAAGGTATCTCCCTGGAAAGGGAAGATCCATTTTGGGAAGAAGGGCAAGCTGAGCCCTAGGTTCATAGGACCTTTTGAAATATTAAGGAGAATAGGCAAAGTGGCATACGAGGTAGCATTACCCCCTGAGCTTGAGCACATTCACAACGTGTTTCATGTATCAGTGTTATGTCTATATAAGCCAGACTATAAGCATGTCATCTCCTATGAACCAATTCAAGTCGAAAGGGACTTATCGTACGAGGAGATTCCTGTCCAAATACTTGATAGGAAGGAACAGAGGCTGAGGAATAAAACCATTCATTCTGTTAAAGTTCTCTGGAGAAACCACGCGGTGGAAAAAGCTACGTGGGAACTCGAAGAGAAGATGAGGGCAAATTACCCGCAGTTATTTGAGTAACCTTAGATTTAAATTCCGAGGACGCAATTTTTATAAGGCGGAGAGGATGTAATGTCCAAGAATTTTAAACCCTATTATCAAATTATTTTGATATGAGAAACTTATTTTATTTAATTTTTACGGGCTTAATTGGATCTATGTGGGTATTATTTAATTATATGGTCTTATAAATTTTCTTTGCATTAAAGGGGTTCACTAATAGTTTGAACAAATTAGTGATTTAACCTTGAGAATTGGTTGGCAAGAAATTGGGGAAATTAGATAAATAATTTTATCATTATCGGATTTAAATAATTCGAATAAAGAATTATGGTTAAAATAAATATTTGAAATAAATAATTAAGTGGTTTAGTTATTTAATTTAAAATATAAGAAGAACAAGGTGATTAATTTAATTGGGCCATTTTTTTTTAATTGGACTGAGCCCAAATTCCCTTGTTATTCTCCTTGTTGGGCCACTTGGGTTTGTTTATTTTTAATTAATTCAGCCGGCCCAACTATTGGGTTAAGCCCAAATTAATTTCCAGCGGGTTGGACAAATTGCACCGGGTCTATCCGATTAAAATGGGGAAACCGAGTAATTGCTTGAAGTTACAACCGAACAACGAAATTGGGACAATCGGTGGGATTAATTGGGGGATTTCAGCCGAGCCAAACTCTCAGATCAGTTGTAACCAAGCAATCCTAAGCCCTAGACACCTCAAACCAAAATCGAGCTAAGCGCCCAAACCCTCAATCAATCAGGCCACAGAGCGAGTGACGGGAATGAGGGTCGCCAGGCGTGCGCCGGCGACAGCGTGAAGCAACCGACGGACAAAGCGGCGACCGGCGGCTACCACGGTTTGACCAGCGAGTGAAGCGAGTGAGGGTAACGATCGACCGAGCGGCACCAAACGGACCAAAGGTCCCAAAAATTCGGCGACGCGACTGGTGGGGGTACGACGCTCGAGGAATTGGCCGGCGAGTTCACAGTCGGCGTGATGTATACCATCAATCGCCTATCTCCTTCCGACCGATGGTCCTTAACTGGCCAAATAAGGTAATACCCAGCCAATTTGGGTAAAAATTTCACTATATATTGAACCCCCCATGCCCTAAACCAAAACTGCCGATTCCTTTGATTGTGAGTCCAAATTAGAAGAAAAAAAAATATAGGGAGGAACTTTGGACTTTCGGACAAATTTTAGAGGATTTGGAACTTAGATTCCATGTTGTTTTCATTTGTTTGATGTCATGGTAGTCTAGTTCCATGGGTTCTGAAGTTAACCAAACTGGAACGGATTAAAAAGAAGTTAAAACAAAGATTTGGTGATGATTCTAGTGAAGAACACCAAGAACACGAAAATATATCATGAATTGATACTTTAGCCTAATATTTGGTCATGTTAATATAAGTGGATAGCTCTAAATTTTTGATATGTTGTAGCTCTATGTCTTAGGAGTCCATAGAGTCTGAAACGGACCAATTTGAACGTGTATAGAGTGAGTTATGGTGGTTGGAAACAAGATAGGTCTAGAACATAAAAAATAGAGCATGAAACTGAGTTTGGCTGGCTTTGTGCCGGAATTCTGCACTTGGGCGTAATAACACCGCCCAAAGGCAAATTTTGGGCATAGCTACTGTTGTCCTTTTGTATATGACAATTTACGCGCAAGTATACGCGGTCAACAAGTAATAAAGGGAAAAGAGAGAGTTGTCGAACCCACAGGGAATTATCTCTAATGAACTTCCAAGTACCAACTTTATATCGTCTCGATCTTATTTAAACAATTTGATTGAAGAGATAGATAAAGGTTACATCTAAATTGCATGAAATAAATAACATAAATAGATAAATAAGGGTCTAAGATTACAATTTCCCCCATACAAGTATTTTGTCAAACACTTGGTGTGCAATGCTTTGTTCAAATCTCTTAACTCTCCTTTAGATCAATTAACCACATAGAATTACCAACCGAGAAATTCACCATATTCATAAGCCTCTTTCGATGGTCATATGAAAATCACCCATACACGGCACATAGGTATATGTCTATCCCACATACTAGCAAGCAATTCAATTCTATGAATAATCAACAAGACACACGTCACTAAATCTTAGTCAATCACCCATCAAACAAAAGAACTTTCGCATAGGGAGTCATTAAGTTTGTAATCTCATAATGGTTACACACGGCATTTAGGTATATATCTATCCTAAATACTAGCAAGTCACCTATTCTCAAAGATAATTAATAAGACACACGTCACAATAATCTTATTATCCACCCCCAAGAATCTTTAACTCTCGCATGATATCATAACTAGGTCTCAACCTATAATCCGTTCGTCAATTTCATATAGGTTCCCAAGGTAATTACGAGCCAAGCAATTAATCTATAAGCATAGGTTATGATAACCAATTCATATGAGCAACAATAATCAAAAGGAAGAGAAAATCCATTCAAATTAAGCAATGAGTTCAATTACAATCTTAAATTAAACACTAATTACATAGAGAAAAAGATAAAGAAAGATAAAGGATGGCTTCCCCATTGTTGTTGGATGAAACTCCATTGAAGCACCTCCATTGAAGCTCCTCCAAGCTTTAGAAGAACCATGGCCTAGGGCCATGGCCTCCCTCTCTTTGCTCCAAGCCTCCTCTACTCCTTAGTTGCTGATTTCTATCTTCTATCTCCTCATATTTCGTGCCTCCAAGAGCTGATATAAGTCCCTGGATGCCCTAACCTAGCTTAGCACCTCCAAAATGACCAAAAAACCCAAAAAATCTGCTGCTGTCCGCGACGAGCTCGCTCCGGCGAGCTTTTTGGCCTGCGTTTTCTCGCCCCGGCGAGATCTCGCCGCGGCGAAGAATTTGTGTAGGAAATTCCCGCCCCGGCGAGCTCCAGTAAAATGACCATAACTTCTTCGTCCGAACTCGGATTAAGGCGATTAAATAGGCTATGGAAAGCTAAGAAGTAGCTCTACAACTTTCATAACTGGAGTTTGACGAGTAAATGGCCGGAGCAAGTTCAAATTGAGCCCGAAGCAACTGCTGTGTAAAAGTCATGCAAAATCCGATGGTAAAATGACCATAACTCTCTCATACTAACTTCAAATTGGATGATTCAAGATGCTCTGGAAAGCTAAGACAAAGATCTACAACTTTCATTCTTTGAGTTTTGAGAGATTCGAATTGCATCATGAGGGAAATTGAGAAACAAGCAGATGAAATGCCAAAATCGCGCCGAAAACGCATTGATCCCTAGGGCCTTTATTTCAATACCTACAAAACAACGTAAAAACACACAAATACATATAAAAGTAATACAAAACTATATTACACAACAATAAGATGAAAACACATAAAACCAAACGAAATAGCTAAAGACTTACAAATTATTAAGGTTAAAAGTACCCAATTTGTGTATATAAAACACACTCATCAAATACCCCCAAACTTAAACCTTTGCTTGTCCTCAAGCAAAACACACAAACTATAAAAATTAAACATTTCTAAATAAAAACTATCTTGAGCAATGAGTTAATAAGCTTGAACAATGGTCTCAAAGCATAAACAAATGAAAACTCACGGAAACTTTCAAAATGTTGCAAGTCTAGATTTACAATTAGCTAGTCATAGCTTGCTTTAGGTCCCTTCCGTGTGTGTGTGTGTGTACCCAATAGCACCAAACCAATCAAGCTCGGATGAAGCTATGCAACCACATTACCTTATGAAATAATCAAAATAAACCACCAAAAACTACATACTTAACACATCACTCAATACAAAGGTATACAAATCATAATTTCCAAAAATTTGAAATCAAAAGACTCTAGGTAAGTGCATTTTATGCTCCATCTTATTCTAAGTCTACTCTTGTGGGTGAGTGTGTTTTACGCTCCATCTCAACTCAACACAAGGTTTGATATCTACAATTTTCTTTCTTTAATCACAATTATAAGAGAGTGCGTTTTACGCTCTATCTCTCCTACACATGTGTCCATGAGTGAGTGCGTTTTATGCTCCATCTCACTCACCACATGACCAACAAATCAAACACAACAAATTTGGACACCTTGCTTCGAGTGATGTTTAAACGAGTTCTAGAGTTTATAGATATTTTTCATAAGCATTCGGCTATAAAAGCCTTCTCTAAGCATACAACTAGCTCAATACTCATGGGTAAGTGTAAAAGAGTGAAAAGACGCATAAGCAAAACAAGAACCAACAATAACGATTAAGCACAAAGATTAAGCAACATTTATCCATTTTCCATGAGTTAGACCAATTCAATCAAATTCTTATCATAGACCATGGATTGTAGTTCAAATCAAATTAAAACAATGCTCAAGAGACACATCCTAAAAATAAATAATTTTTTTTTACAACGAAAACAAACTGGAAACACACAAATATTGAATTAAAAACACACAAACACTAAGTACTAAGCCAATACCCCCAAACTTAAATTTGACATTATCCTCAATGTTTGAAATAGGAAAAATTAAAATAGAGGACTTCCCTGAGAACGTGTCAAACTTCATAGATGTCATCTTCCAAATCCTCTAAGTTGAGAGCGCAATCCAATTTGCTTAATACTCGGTACCTGAGAGCAATTGACTAAAGAAATTAAAATGCTATTAAACACACTAAAAAGAAATAATCAAACAAACTCAATAGCAAAACAATAAACTTGGGTTGCCTCCCAATTAGCGCTTGGTTTATAGTCCTTGGCCCGACTTTATTTAAAATAGGAAAACAAGTTCAAAGTAAGATCAATTCAATTAAAATTAATATTGGAAAAACATTAGAAAAATAATTCCCCGGCAACGGCGCCAAAAACTTGTTGTCCTTTTGTATATGACAATTTACGCGCAAGTATACGCGGTCAACAAGTAATAAAGTGATAAGAGAGAGTTGTCGAACCCACAGGGAATTATCTCTAATGAACTTCCAAGTACCAACTTATATCGTCTCGATCTTATTTAAACAATTTGATTGAAGAGATAGATAAAGGTTACATCTAAATTGCATGAAATAAATAACATAAATAGATAAATAAGGGTATAAGATTACAATTTCCCCCATACAAGTATTTTGTCAAACACTTGGTGTGCAATGCTTTGTTCAAATCTCTTAACTCTCCTTTAGATCAATTAACCACATAGAATTACCAACCGAGAAATTCACCATATTCATAAGCCTCTCTCGATGGTCATATGAAAATCACCCATACACGGCACATAGGTATATGTCTATCCCACATACTAGCAAGCAATTCAATTCTATGAATAATCAACAAGACACACGTCACTAAATCTTAGTCAATCACCCATCAAACAAAAGAACTTTCGCATAGGGAGTCATTAAGTTTGGAATCTCATAATGGTTACACACGGCATTTAGGTATATATCTATCCTAAATACTAGCAAGTCACCTATTATCAAATATAATTAATAAGACACACGTCACAATAATCTTATTATCCACCCCCAAGAATCTTTAACTCTCGCATGATATCATAACTAGGTCTCAACCTATAATCCGTTCGTCAATTTCATATAGGTTCCCAAGGTAATTACGAGCCAAGCAATTAATCTATAAGCATAGGTTATGATAACCAATTCATATGAGCAACAATAATCAAAAGGAAGAGAAAATCCATTCAAATTAAGCAATGAGTTCAATTACAATCTTAAATTAAACACTAATTACATAGAGAAAAAGATAAAGAAAGATAAAGGATGGCTTCCCCATTGTTGTTGGATGAAACTCCATTGAAGCACCTCCATTGAAGCTCCTCCAAGCTTTAGAAGAACCATGGCCTAGGGCCATGGCCTCCCTCTCTTTGCTCCAAGCCTCCTCTACTCCTTAGTTGCTGATTTCTATCTTCTATCTCCTCATATTTCGTGCCTCCAAGAGCTGATATAAGTCCCTGGATGCCCTAACCTAGCTTAGCACCTCCAAAATGACCAAAAAACCCAAAAAATCTGCTGCTGTCCGCGACGAGCTCGCTCCGGCGAGCTTTTTGGCCTGCGTTTTCTCGCCCCGGCGAGATCTCGCCGCGGCGAAGAATTTGTGTAGGAAATTCCCGCCCCGGCGAGCTCCAGTAAAATGACCATAACTTCTTCGTCCGAACTCGGATTAAGGCGATTAAATAGGCTATGGAAAGCTAAGAAGTAGCTCTACAACTTTCATAACTGGAGTTTGACGAGTAAATGGCCGGAGCAAGTTCAAATTGAGCCCGAAGCAACTGCTGTGTAAAAGTCATGCAAAATCCGATGGTAAAATGACCATAACTCTCTCATACTAACTTCAAATTGGATGATTCAAGATGCTCTGGAAAGCTAAGACAAAGATCTACAACTTTCATTCTTTGAGTTTTGAGAGATTCGAATTGCATCATGAGGGAAATTGAGAAACAAGCAGATGAAATGCCAAAATCGCGCCGAAAACGCATTGATCCCTAGGGCCTTTATTTCAATACCTACAAAACAACGTAAAAACACATAAAAACACACAAATACATATAAAAGTAATACAAAACTATATTACACAACAATAAGATGAAAACACATAAAACCAAACGAAATAGCTAAAGACTTACAAATTATTAAGGTTAAAAGTACCCAATTTGTGTATATAAAACACACTCATCAAATACCCCCAAACTTAAACCTTTGCTTGTCCTCAAGCAAAACACACAAACTATAAAAATTAAACATTTCTAAATAAAAACTATCTTGAGCAATGAGTTAATAAGCTTGAACAATGGTCTCAAAGCATAAACAAATGAAAACTCACGGAAACTTTCAAAATGTTGCAAGTCTAGATTTACAATTAGCTAGTCATAGCTTGCTTTAGGTCCCTTCCGTGTGTGTGTGTGTGTACCCAATAGCACCAAAACCAATCAAGCTCGGATGAAGCTATGCAACCACATTACCTTATGAAATAATCAAAATAAACCACCAAAAACTACATACTTAACACATCACTCAATACAAAGGTATACAAATCATAATTTCCAAAAATTTGAAATCAAAAGACTCTAGGTAAGTGCATTTTATGCTCCATCTTATTCTAAGTCTACTCTTGTGGGTGAGTGTGTTTTACGCTCCATCTCAACTCAACACAAGGTTTGATATCTACAATTTTCTTTCTTTAATCACAATTATAAGAGAGTGCGTTTTACGCTCTATCTCTCCTACACATGTGTCCATGAGTGAGTGCGTTTTATGCTCCATCTCACTCACCACATGACCAACAAATCAAACACAACAAATTTGGACACCTTGCTTCGAGTGATGTTTAAACGAGTTCTAGAGTTTATAGATATTTTTCATAAGCATTCGGCTATAAAAGCCTTCTCTAAGCATACAACTAGCTCAATACTCATGGGTAAGTGTAAAAGAGTGAAAAGACGCATAAGCAAAACAAGAACCAACAATAACGATTAAGCACAAAGATTAAGCAACATTTATCCATTTTCCATGAGTTAGACCAATTCAATCAAATTCTTATCATAGACCATGGATTGTAGTTCAAATCAAATTAAAACAATGCTCAAGAGACACATCCTAAAAATAAATAATTTTTTTTTACAACGAAAACAAACTGGAAACACACAAATATTGAATTAAAAACACACAAACACTAAGTACTAAGCCAATACCCCCAAACTTAAATTTGACATTGTCCTCAATGTTTGAAATAGGAAAAATTAAAATAGAGGACTTCCCTGAGAAACGTGTCAAACTTCATAGATGTCATCTTCCAAATCCTCTAAGTTGAGAGCGCAATCCAATTTGCTTAATACTCGGTACCTGAGAGCAATTGACTAAAGAAATTAAAATGCTATTAAACACACTAAAAAGAAATAATCAAACAAACTCAATAGCAAAACAATAAACTTGGGTTGCCTCCCAATTAGCGCTTGGTTTATAGTCCTTGGCCCGACTTTATTTAAAATAGGAAAACAAGTTCAAAGTAAGATCAATTCAATTAAAATTAATATTGGAAAAACATTAGAAAAATAATTCCCCGGCAACGGCGCCAAAAACTTGTTGTCCTTTTGTATATGACAATTTACGCGCAAGTATACGCGGTCAACAAGTAATAAAGTGATAAGAGAGAGTTGTCGAACCCACAGGGAATTATCTCTAATGAACTTCCAAGTACCAACTTATATCGTCTCGATCTTATTTAAACAATTTGATTGAAGAGATAGATAAAGGTTACATCTAAATTGCATGAAATAAATAACATAAATAGATAAATAAGGGTATAAGATTACAATTTCCCCCATACAAGTATTTTGTCAAACACTTGGTGTGCAATGCTTTGTTCAAATCTCTTAACTCTCCTTTAGATCAATTAACCACATAGAATTACCAACCGAGAAATTCACCATATTCATAAGCCTCTCTCGATGGTCATATGAAAATCACCCATACACGGCACATAGGTATATGTCTATTCCACATACTAGCAAGCAATTCAATTCTATGAATAATCAACAAGACACACGTCACTAAATCTTAGTCAATCACCCATCAAACAAAAGAACTTTCGCATAGGGAGTCATTAAGTTTGGAATCTCATAATGGTTACACATGGCATTTAGGTATATATCTATCCTAAATACTAGCAAGTCACCTATTCTCAAAGATAATTAATAAGACACACGTCACAATAATCTTATTATCCACCCCCAAGAATCTTTAACTCTCGCATGATATCATAACTAGGTCTCAACCTATAATCCGTTCGTCAATTTCATATAGGTTCCCAAGGTAATTACGAGCCAAGCAATTAATCTATAAGCATAGGTTATGATAACCAATTCATATGAGCAACAATAATCAAAAGGAAGAGAAAATCCATTCAAATTAAGCAATGAGTTCAATTACAATCTTAAATTAAACACTAATTACATAGAGAAAAAGATAAAGAAAGATAAAGGATGGCTTCCCCATTGTTGTTGGATGAAACTCCAATGAAGCACCTCCATTGAAGCTCCTCCAAGCTTTAGAAGAACCATGGCCTAGGGCCATGGCCTCCCTCTCTTTGCTCCAAGCCTCCTCTACTCCTTAGTTGCTGATTTCTATCTTCTATCTCCTCATATTTCGTGCCTCCAAGAGCTGATATAAGTCCCTGGATGCCCTAACCTAGCTTAGCACCTCCAAAATGACCAAAAAACCCAAAAAATCTGCTGTTGTCCGCGACGAGCTCGCCCCGGCGAGCTTTTTGGCCTGCGTTTTCTCGCCCCGGCGAGATCTCGCCGCGGCGAAGAATTTGTGTAGGAAATTCCCGCCCCGGCGAGCTCCAGTAAAATGACCATAACTTCTTCGTCCGAACTCGGATTAAGGCGATTAAATAGGCTATGGAAAGCTAAGAAGTAGCTCTACAACTTTCATAACTGGAGTTTGACGAGTAAATGGCCGGAGCAAGTTCAAATTGAGCCCGAAGCAACTGCTGTGTAAAAGTCATGCAAAATCCGATGGTAAAATGACCATAACTCTCTCATACTAACTTCAAATTGGATGATTCAAGATGCTCTGGAAAGCTAAGACAAAGATCTACAACTTTCATTCTTTGAGTTTTGAGAGATTCGAATTGCATCATGAGGGAAATTGAGAAACAAGCAGATAAAATGCCAAAATCGCGCCGAAAACGCATTGATCCCTAGGTCCTTTATTTCAATACCTACAAAACAACGTAAAAACACACAAATACATATAAAAGTAATACAAAACTATATTACACAATAATAAGATGAAAACACATAAAACCAAACGAAATAGCTAAAGACTTACAAATTATTAAGGTTAAAAGTACCCAATTTGTGTATATAAAACACACTCATCAACTACGCCGGGTCAAGTTTAGGCCAGAATCAGTTTTGATGTTCTTTAGTAAAATGAGCATAACTTTCTCATACGAACTTGGATTCAGTTGATTCAAGATGATTTGGAAAGAGGACGAGTAGACCTATAACTTTTGTTCTTTACGTTTTTCCATTTTAGGTCGGGATCAATTTCCAAATTGACCATTTGTATGACTGATGTGTATTTGGAGGCAATCGGAGAGTGTCGAGCATGCACGTAAGCACGCGTAATGCTCCTGACAATGTTAAATGATGTTCTAAGTTCTAAAACATGATTATTATGATTTATAATGATACTTAACATTAACCATTGGGTATTAGACAAATTCGAATGGGCGTGCTAAGCGTACGCAATCGCGTGTCACTTGGGCGTTCGAATAGACAAGTGTGGCGTACGGACGTGCAAACGTCGTAACGCCGTAACAAGTGTATATAACCTTGTTTAATATTTTCTTTCTAATAATAATGAAACGTTATGGAGTGCTGTAACCCAATATATGAGCATGCTAAGCACATGCAAAAGAGGCAAATTAGGCGTGTGACGTGTAAACGTCGAAACGCCGTATAAAGTGTTAATGAACTTAAATAATATTTTGATTCAAATGAAACAAACATTATAAGATATGTGATGGGGTTAATGTAACCAATAAGGATTGATGATGATAAGGGTCGTAACGTTTTTAAACGACGCGACGTCGAGAAATGTTTTAGTGTTAATCGCGTTTATTAATTTATAATGCGCGAACAATATGAGATAAGAGTTGTTATATTGTAAACCATTATATGAAGCCTTTTTAGTGGCTAATTGGTATTTTATTGTTAAATAAATTGTGTAGGATATTTGAAGGACGAGCCATTATAATTTGGCAAGGAACGCTTAAAGGCAAGTTCTTTCAGTAACTTGTTGACTTGTTTAAATATATTGATGTACATGACTTGATTACTAAATCTTTCACTATTATGTGGATTATATGCGAGCATGATTAAAGTGTGCACAATGTGCAATTATGTGACTATATTGTTCTATGTGGAACTTGAATTATTGTAAACATACAATGTGAGATGCATGAGGTATGCTATGAGATGCATGATGCATATATATTGATGAATTGCATAAGATTTATAATGCATGAGTAAGATGCATAGTATGAGAATCATGATGCATGGATAAAATGCAAACTTATGTGTTACGTGAAGCATGAAATGTGAAAACTGTTAGTTCTTGCTGAGCCGTCATGCTCATTCTTGCAAAATAAAACTTTTGTAGATTTACGATGCAATGCAATTATCTTGATATCGTGATGATAAGGATTAGAGGTGCAGGGATACGAGAAGGTTGCTAAATGTTTCTTTATTGTAATTATTTAGCTGTGATGACAGTATATGATGTACGTGAATTTGACTATGTAAACCTTGAGTTAGAAATGAAGGTTATCCATTATAGTAATTATGATGTGATTATGTTAGTTACTTGTTATAGTAAACTAGAAGGATGACAATGATGTACAAAGGACATTTTTTTTAACGAATGTATACTTGTTGAATAACATTGTATAAATTCAAGGATTGAATAAAGTCAGAATCTGAACCTTGCGTTCACATAGGAGATTTTCTAAATGATCATGGTATTTATTCAACCTTGATCATAAGTGTATTATTTAAGGTCTTCGTGTCTGGGATTAGATGAGAATATGTCGTAATATTATTGTAATTACATATTTGTAGTAAACCTATATTGCATGGGTTGTACCGTGACGCGCTGGAATCGGGTTCAAGGTAAGACCCGATTTTCGGGGGCGTTACACTTAGGACTTAATATGATTTCTTTGAGTGATTTATTATTATTAGTCTCATCTTGTTTAGCGTGCATGCACATATACATATAAAAATACGCGTCATATTATTTAACATGCGAACCATGTTGGATAATATATAATATATATACATAGTAAGCATGCACATATAGAATATTATATTTTACCCCGATTAATTATGGACTTTTATTCTAGTTTGATTCACTAGATCCACCAAATGAACCAAAGGTCAAACCTAGGGTACAAGAATTAAATTTAAATATAACTATTACATTTAAATCCGGGCTCCATTACAAACGAGTCTTCATGCGCTCTTTGCTCCTTTGTCTCCAATTCTTCAAAATAATTCTAACTAATCCTATTATATATACTATTTACAATAAATAGAAATCTTGATCAGCAGTCAAGGGAAAGTACATAGGAGGGAGATAGAATTTACATTAAGAAAAATTAGAGAAGACGAGGTACGCAGACCCCATTTATAAAAACTCATTTATTCAAGCATCCTCTAAAATAAATCCAATCACACATTGGTCAATAGTCCATAATCAATCCCATTTATTATCATACATATCTCTATATGCATTAATAAATAACATTCATCTCATAAATAATAAAACTATTTCATATATGCATTGATATCATTTAATGGGCTTAAAAGTTTGCTATTATTTAGTTTTGAAACAAAATAAACTCTTTTATTTTAATCAAAAATCAAATCAAAATTAAACTCCTTTAATTTTAGCAATCTGAAATCATATAAAAAAAATCTTTATTTTTTAAACTTTTATCAATTAAATAAACCATTTGTTTTAATTGAGAAAAAAAAATTCAAAACCTGCAGACCAGCGCGGCCGCGCTCCAAAATGAACTAGGAGCGGCGCGGCCGCGCTGCAGCCCTAGAAACGATTTCTGGGGTCGGGCGTGGCCGCACTCCAGAATGAACTGGAAGCGGCGCGGCCGCGCCGCGACGTAGAATCAGAAAATTTTTTAGCCCAAAAATCCGATCGTATCGCATATCAACTCATACATAGAATCACCAAAATCAATAATTAACACAAGGATTGGCTCTGATACCACTGTTAGGTTTGTATATAACGCAAGCATTCAATTAAACTACATAAATAAAGCGGAAGCGTGATAAAACGATTTTTAAAATTTTTCATACAAACCATCTCCATGATCTTTCCTTGTGTTCAACTATCAATTAACGAAAGAGATAGAGATAGAGAATTATACCCTCGTGCATCAAAGCTTCCTCGGGTACAAGTTCACCTCCAATTCCTTCGCATTCTCCTTGAATTCCACCGACTAAATTCTTTCGCTTGATCAACGTTAGTCACCCAAGTGTTTGGCCTCTAGAGGTGATCCACCAAGGAAGAATAGTTTTTCAAGAAGATAGGTTTTGGCAAAACCCTAGTTTCTATCTCTATAGAAATTGCAAGTACTCTCCACAATCTAATGCAAGAGTCTGTAACACCAATCTATGATAAGATTTCTCTTATTTATAGATGTAGGAAAACCCTTCCCTAAACTATTTAGGATTAGGGTTCCTATTATAATTAAACTCCTTTAATTAATTGTGCTCCTAATCCAATTAGGAATTCATGAGAGAGTACTTCTATTAATTAATTCTCAATCCCTATTAGGAATTAAATAATAGTAATAGTAATAATAATAATAATAATAAGACTCCTCTTATTAATTTATATTTAATATTTCCAAAATATTAAATAATAAATATTAAGCTATTTAATTTATTCTATCTCTATAGACTAAATTAAATACACTTAACTTATTATTACAATTATGCCATTTACTTCTTAAATAAATATTTTTCTTTTTGCGCGTTTTTGTTTTGTTGTGACCCTTTAGGTTCTCCATATTAAACCGGTTGTGAATAAATCAATTAGAACAATTCTAATTATATTTAAATAAATGAATTAAACTATTTAATTTATTTAAATAAATAATATTTATTCTACAATAAGGGTAAGCCCCCTTAGAGATCAACGACTTTCCAGAAAATATAAATTTCAATATTAATCACAAAAGAACCTTTCAATGCATAGTTACCGTACAATTCAATCCTTCTACCATACAATGTCCTAATTAAATATAAGACATGGATTTACTATCAAGTCTTTATTTAATTATATGTATTTCGATTCCCAAATGCACAACTCTAAATAATGCAAATTAGAAACTCCTTTCTAATTTCATTCTGCCTTGGCCAAGGACTACTGAGTTGTCATTTATCGAATCACATAGGACATTCAGATCTTTTACTAGACGTGGTAGATTCTTTATTGATCATTCACCTATCTCCATGTACAACTTATTATACCCAATCATACCCTTTGATATACCCTAAAGGTCTTAAGGGACATGTCAAAGTATAACTCATCATACACAAGATACTATGATGATCTCAAGTCCAAGGATCACTTGTACTACTATCACTAGAGGAATTCCTATTGACAGGCGAGTAAAACTCCATTAGGTATTCCTTAGCGAGCCACGTTCAGTGAACTTATTCTCCAATAAGCACCTACATACTTGCTTTAGTGTCTCCACACAAATGATTATGAGATCAATCATCCTCTTCCTAAGAGCAAGCAACGTATGTACTAATCTATTCGGATTCACTAATCCCCTTTTTAGTAATCCAATGATTAGGAACAATTTTAGTTTGTGAGCTATCTTGAATTTAGATCTCATTAGCATGATCACCATCATGATTCTAAAAGTATTGCTCAAAACTATGGGTTTATCACATTTAATATGACAACACTATGTAGATAATGTAAAATGCCTTTTAAGAAAATCAATTCTTTTATTAATAAATGAATAAGATTACAAAGTATATGCTACATCATATCAAATATGATTGGCTTGTGTGTATACTACTTTCACTTTTGTCATATATCTACATCATATTATTGATGCATTGATGACTATATAAAATACCTTTTTGATATTTTCAATTTTGTTTAGCCAAAATAATTAGCATAGACTCTTCTTTAAACGGCTCAAAACCATTAAAAATTATTTTAGGTGTTATCATGCCGCAACAGGTAACGATGTGTTAGTGGCTCGAAGTCCACATCCACATCCTTGTTATCGTGCGTTGATGATAGCAAAAATTCATTTGTGTTTCTAAAGGCACATCACTGCGAATTTAGCTTGATTTCAAAAATTTTGAGATCCAACATAGCCAAAAGATTTGGAATATCCATTTCTCCTCCATCAACTTCAACTTCCTCCATTAAATCACTATGAAATAATTATATCTACCTCTAGTACCATCAATGCTCAAAATACTTAATTTCCTACCTACAATATTCCTGTACCAGGGTATAGTTCATCAAATTACCATACATTATGTGTTTAGGAACTTGCCATATGCTTAGGAACTTCTCCTAGCAATATGTAGTCCAAGAACTTAGAAGTTTATATGCTTAGAAGTTCAGAAACATACCATATGATTATGAGTCATAAACTTTCCATAAGCATGAGTTTTAAGAACTCACACCTAATCTTAATATTATCTAATTATCAAATATACATATGATAAAAGAATCACCTTCTCACCATACATATACCGATAGCGCGACACCAGTATTTCAACGATTATCAATGTGATCACTAACTGGTCGTTAAACCAAGCACAAAACCTCTGCCCATACAAAGATTTGTACAACTTAACTATCACATGAGTTCTCAATTGAAGTCCCACCCAATCTTATCTTATTCTTTGCTCAACAAATTTTCTTTAATTCGTATTCCATCATCTATAACTCTTATAGTACCTTTTATGTACAACATTCTGCTATAAATTTTCAATCATTCGATTGATGATCTGTCGTTTCATGACTTATTCAGATCACGTTGTGATCCCTTCCTACAATCGTCTTACATTACCATTCTTTCTTTATGATCATTTTGTTTTTACGATCTTCTTTCTTTTCTCCTTAATCATATTATTTTATGATTATTCAAATCAAGTGTTCCCTGATCCTTTGGCTTTTCTAGATTCTTCTTTGAATCTTCGTGTATTATCTTAACGCATTCTTTATGAATTTTCTAAATTTCTTTAAGACCATTTAAACCTCATTCGAGTTTATGCTTAGCATCTTCTTCCTTTTCAGTTATCTTGTTTACGGTTATAGCCTAGGGTACATTTACCTAAGGTTTATAACTCATAACTTTGATACCAAGTGTAACGTCTCCAAAATGGGGACCAACTTAATCCAAAATTAGGACTAATCTTAATACCGACCTTGTCCATTAAATACTATCTTGATTTAGCTTTACATCATAATTAGATGCAATAACAGCTAAAAATACGGATAATTAAAATCTTTCCATCTTTCTTTTTTCCGTTCTTTCCCTGAATCGCAACCTTTACGATTATCTATCTATTACCAAATCATATTCATTCTATGATTTAATACATCAGAGTAAATATGAGAATATGCAACTCAATTCCCCATTCAGATTTTTTTTCTTATATAGTATAATTAATATACCGTTTTAATATTTAAAATATTCATCACAATTCATTCAGAACAAATATTCTTTATTTATTGAATATTTCAAACTTTACATAAACGTCAGTTTTACATCATCAAGAACCATCATCATGATTCAATACAATTTCTAAATAAAGAAAAGATATTTCTTTGCACGTCTTCTAATCCTTGTCATCCAGATAGCAAGAAATATCGCTTTTATCTATAACCTGCAAAAAGTTTATTTTTGCAAGATTGAGCTCAATAGCTTAGCAAATCTAGCATATTTCATGCTTCATATAGCATAAAATTTTATGCTCAGTTCATATATCATAAATATTTTATTATGCATATCAAACATGTTGCATTTCACATATCATATAAAGATTGAGTTCCATAACTCAATCAACTTAGTCATAAATTGACTTTCACAGTTTATAGCGCATCATATATAATTCAACATACTTATTGTAGTACAGTTTACAAATAATCAATATCAAGTTCATATAACATATAGGAACTGAAAGACTTGCCTTTACTATTCAACATTTCCGGGTTTCTACGCGTTTGCAAGCTCGAAAGATTATCTCCTTGATAAAACCTATATATATGATATATATATATATATATATATGATATATATATATAAGGTTATCATATAGCTTAATATTTTCAAATTCTATGAATTCCATGAATTTTAACTTAAACTTGTTTTTCCCAAGTTTAATATTTCAAACTTACCTTTATCCATGTTAATGGACTTGTTATATATATATAACAGTAACTTCTATTGTTTTTCAATAATCCAACGTAACTCATCCATTTCATAAATATCCCATGCATAGCGTAATTAGAACCATTACATAGCCCAATATATAAATATTCCATGACATATACTTAAACTTGTATTTTTCAATTTAAATAACTCATTTTTAACTTCACTCAATTTATTATAGGTTTATTAATAATATTATAGGTAAATTATATATAATATTTTAATTTTTATAATTTTTTTATAATTTACTTTCATTGCGTTACGAATCAAGATAAAACAAGATCCAACGCCAACGCGTCACAGCGCAGCGCAGCTGGCAGCCACCGCCCGCGCTGCTAGCCGTTGCTGCCTACACGCTGCTGCTACTGCTGCAGATGCAGCAGCCTAGTCACCAACTAGTGTACTTCATGATTTTCTAGTTCAAAATTCATACATCCAATTGGTACCAAACTTTAGCATGTTATAAAGGGTATATCATAGTATTTTTACAAAATATAACTTAATGAATTCAAGCATTCTAGGTGGGTTTAACAGAGGACCAAAACAGCCCAGTTGAGATAGTCGCAGCAGTGCAACGCGTGGTTGCTGCTGCTACAGACCCATGGTCAAACCGCTAATTTTACGATTTTCTAGGTTATAGACCGTGCATCCGATTTAAACGAAATTTTGATATGTTGTATAGGGCATAGCAAGGTATTTTTAGAAAATATAATATACCCTAAGCAACTAACTAAAAATGGGTTTTATTAAGCGCTCAATCTGCCCTGCCGGACAGTTAACAACCCATTAACATATGGTTTTATTTTTTAAAAAAATTTAACTTTCCACTTGGTCCAACCCGTACAAATCATTTAGTTATCTTCATATAGTATCCTTACAATTATTCTTAGCATTAGTCTCTACTTAATTTTAATATATAAGCAAAATAGTCCCTAATAGGACTTTTAACAAACATCATATGTGCGTTAAATTTATGGGCAGAGTTAATAAGTTTCTAAGCCTAATATAAACTATTTTCGCTCTTTTGGTTGTGCGTGCTACATACTGAAAAACGGCAAAAGATATCTGACTAAGTTTCAGCCAAAGTCAGATGAAGGAATCTTCCTTGGATATTCTATAGAAAGTAAAGCTTATAGAGTGTTCAACAAGAACTCCTTGACAGTAGAAGTCGCCATTCGTGTTACATTTGACGAGACTGATCAAGGCAAACCAAGTAAAACCACTCAAACTAGTGAAGTCGTAGAGATGAAACCTCAGATCGCATAATAGGAGGAACCCTACGATCGCAAAAGTTGAAGTCGTAGAGCCAGACCCGACGATCGTAGTGCAAGACTAGGAGATCGTAGAGTCTCTAGTTCCAAATATGGGAACTGTACGAATCAATGAAGATGCAGAACAAGAACCAAATCTTAAAGGTCTCAGACAACAAGGTACAAGGACAGATGTTCCATTAGGAAGCAGATGGGCAAGAGATTACACTCAAAATCTAATTATTGGGGATCCAAATGCAAGGGTTAGAACAAGGTCAGCCACACAAAATGAATGCATTTACCTCAGTTTTCTCTCAGACAGAGCCCAAGAAGATTTAAGAAGCACTAGAAGACTCAAGCTCGATCGAAGCTATACAAGAAGAGCTAAATAAGTTTGAAAGAAGCAAAGTTTGGAGGCTAGTTCCTAGACCAAAAGATTACCCAGTAGTTGGCACCAATTGGGTCTTCAGAAATAAGATGGACGAAGTTGGTGTGATCATAAGAACAAAGCAAGACTGGTTGCTAAGGGCTACTCATAGGAAGAAGGGATCGACTATGACGAAACCTTCACACCTGTTGTAAGACTGGAAGCTATAAGAATGTTTCTAGCATATGCAACCCACGTGAAGTTCAAAGTTTTCCAAATGGATGTTAAATGTGACACCCCCAAATTCGGGTCTCAAAATACCCGGATTCGGTCATCACGATCCAATACAAACATTCACCTCCAACAACATACAATAACTAAATGCGGAATATAACGAACATATGTTGTTCATTCAAAAGGTGTTACTAGTCCCAAGATACGATAACCTTAATACATAACACAAAACATACCCTAAATGGTAATCAGGGTTCAAATTACATTAATAGCAAATTAAACTAAGCATAAAATAAAGCCAGCTACGTGAAGCCTATCACTTCATCTTTTCTTTACCCTTGCCCTTCCCTGAAGTCTCGGGTTTAACTGCAATGAAAGTCATGATATAGCAAGGATGAGCAACGAGTTTGCTCAGCAAGTTTAAACTATGACAATAAAGGATATATCATGATGAATGGAATATAGAAAAAAAAGAATTCAACAATATAAATATCAGAAGCAAGAACGATTATTGCTTTTAGAACAATTGATAGTCAAGTAGACTCTGAACAATAACTTCCAAAGGAGTCAGTAGCTGGTTGACCCTCTGGTTACTGGCTACAGAATAAGTACTTGAGGGGATCAACCTCGCGTATGCTATGTGTATGCATAACATTTAACTCTGCTATTTGTACCTTATATACGGTACTTGGGGTACTCCCCTATAATAAAAGGGGTGTCCATTTAGTCTAAGAATCCTTACCATCGATTGGTTCAGATAGCTTTTATAAATTCTCACATACTTGCCTGACCGAACAAGGGTTCAGACTTAACCATGAATAGTTCACAAATTTCTGAACTTAAATAAATATACGAATTCAAATGCACGAGTGCGAATGTCAATAAATACAAAGATGTGGAATAATTTTAAAAGTAATTAGACCACTTAAGGCATGCTTGGAGATAAGATTCAAGCTTAAAGAATAACTTGCAATAATATATATACCTTTTTGCACGAATTAAAAATAATGCATAAGGTTTAGAAACTTGCTCAATGTAAAAGTTGAGTAAGATAGAACTTGCATTCAATATACTGAAACAATGAAGTTAGGGAACTTGCCTGTCTGCTCAGCTACAAGTAATGCTAGCTTTAACTAATTGGTCTTGAAGAACCTAACATTGATAACGTCGATCTACCAATTAGTACTGCGTAGTTGTATATCGATACGCTTACTTATGCTATTTATTTAACAATTAAGCAAATCACATAGCACACATAAGTTAATAAACTATCGTAAATCCTATAAGACACTTAATATTATCAATCCTGATAATATTTAATTCACCTCTTGGTATTATTAGTCCACTAATAACACTTTTATTCGTTTACTAATGTTATTAACATCTTAATAATATTTTAATCATCCAATAATACTTTAATCTAATATTATTAATCTCTTAATAATATTTTAATTCTCATATCATTAATAATATTTTAATCTAATATTATTAGTCATTTTAATAACATCTTAATCATTTATTAATGCTTAAAACAAATATTATTACCCATTCAATAATATTTTCATGAAGTTTTAACCTTAATATTTCTTTGTTTACTAAAAAATATCGAATTCTTATATTACAAATATCATAGTAATATTTTAATAAGTTATTAGGCGAATAAACAATTTATTCTAATTGTTTTACCCTTTATTAAACAACTCCTTTACTACCCATAAAAGGTCATAAATATTATTTCTCATTAAATATTACCAAAATACCCCTCAATAGTTAGAATATATAATATTAGGAGTATCCAAGCTTAAAAATCACATTTTTCTTATTTATGACATCATTTAACCATTTATTTTCTTTTAACCATAACTATAATATTATTATGAAAAATAGCAAATAGCTTCTGAAAATTATTATCCTCTGGATCTGGATAGTATATGATCCAACAATGATCCACCAATTTTCCTGGAATTTTAGAAAGTGATTTACTATATTTAAAGTACCCAAAACCTCTGAATCTTGTTACATTTTTCATAAATCGAGTTTTGCTCAGAAAATTCTGATATTTTCAGGGTACACTCTCATAATATACATAAACGTACTGTAAACCTTTCATCTGTTTTCAAGGTATACACAGTGAGAAATCTGGGTATAAATATTTAGGAGTCCTTTACGGTAAAAGCCATTACACAAAAACTACACATCGAAACGTGTTCGTTCTTTTTTCTACTTGTAGATAATTCTTAAGGTACCTCTGTGATTTTTCCCAGATTTTTAAAAGATCTATAACTGGCCGAAACAACCTTTGGAAAAATGAGGACAGCAAGCTTTTAGGGTTTTAAAGCTTTAAGTTTTATAGCTGGACTGTTTTGGGAAAATAGCCCCCAAGGCTTCAAAAATTATTGGATTTGTGTTCTACCACTTGGGTTTACTAGCTAACTCATGTATCTAGCACCCTCCTTCGACGGATCACAAATCCAAGTTGTAGATCTCAAGTTATGGGTGATCCAAGTGAAGAAAAGCTAAGGTTTTTTTACCCTTTAAGAACATAAGTTCCTTTTCTTCATTTGAATCTCCATTCTAACACTCAAGAGGATTAGATCTATACATAAAATATGAATATCTAATGATTCTTGAGTCTTAGAACAAAATCTCTCAAAAACTATGAAAATAAAACAAAGTAAGAAAGAAGAAAATGATTTAGGGTTTCACCTTGATCTTGTAGCTACTCTCTTTGATCTACCAAAGTATGTGATGAACTTGGGATGCATGAACTATGCTAATCTCACTCTCTTTTTCTCTCTAAGCTCTCACTTTGTGTTCTTGCTTGGGAGAAATGAAAGAAGGAGATGAAAGAAGAAATGAACTTGAAATGAAATGAAAGGATAGAATACTTGCAAGTATAATGCTAAATTAGAATTCATGCTATTATCCCCCACATCTTTCTTACCCATTGGATATAAGAGTTCACCTTATCCCTTCCATTTAGCCTTAATCTTATCTTTAAGTGTGCTAATTAGATTTTCCACCAATGGGAGCTTGACAACCTTGTCCTTTGTGTAAGAGTTACCAAATAAAGATAAAGCAAGTTGATTGACATAATTTCATGCCTTAAAAGGCTTAATAGGGTTTAATAGGTAATAAACATAGTTTAACAATTTTAATATGTATTACCCTAATTGTTTATTTAGGGTTTCTATTTCCATTCTTATGGAATTTAATTACTTACACATATCTCTTTAACTTGTAACCTAATTAGGCTAATAAAATCCAAAATCTATTTAATGCAATATTGGGTCATTTAATTTAACCCAATGATTGATTAATTAATTTGCCACACTATTAATTACTACACCCATGAATCAAATAAATAATTGGTCTTAGTTCCTTAATTAAATAAGCTAATCAATTAGAAATTGATTACTAATTGAACTATTAAATTTTATTATTCAATGTGACAATATTCTCATTAATTAATACTTTTATTAATTAATTTACTCAATTCAATATACTAAGTATATTCAATTTACTTGCATGATTAATTAGTAACTACTTTATCAATTTAATTGATATTAAACCTTAAGGCTTGTTCACTAATTTAACTATACTATTAGTGACCCCCTTTACTCAACTTAAAACAATTCATCACCTAGTCATGTAGGCTACCAATGCACACAAAAGGTTCAAATAAGCACACAAACTAACTCATTAAAAATTTAATTTATATATTTAATTAATAATGACGTTTAAAATTCACGGGCACTACATCCCTCCCCCCTTATAAAAATTCATTCCTCGGAATTGCAAAATAAGGTTACTCGAATAGAAAAGGATAATTTGCTTTCATCTTCTCTTCGAGTTTCTACGTAGCTTCTTCGACTGCGTGATTCCTCCAGAGAACCTTGACGGAATAGATGATCTTATTCCTCAGTTTCTGTTCCTTCCTATCGAGTATCTGAACAGGAATTTCCTCGTACGATAAGTCTTTCTCTACTTGGATTGGTCCATACGAGATAACGTGCTTGTAGTCTGGTTTATACGGCCGCAACACTGACACGTGAAACACGTTGTGAATGTACTCAAGTTCAGGAGGTAACGCTACCTCGTACGCCACTTCGCCAATTCGCCTTAATACCTCAAACGGTCCTATGAACCTAGGGCTCAATTTGCCCTTCTTCCCAAAACGGATCTTCCCTTTCCAGGGAGATACCTTCAAAAACACAAATCTACTAACTTCAAAGTCTCTCTTCTGACGATGTAAGTCGGCATATTTCTTTTGGCGATCCTGAGCTGCTACCAGACGATTCCTGACCAGTTGTACTGTATCTGTAGTTTGCTGCACCAATTCAGGTCTCGACAGTCTTCGCTCTCCAACCTCGTCCCAACACATCGGGGTTCGGCATTTCCTTCCATATAGCGCTTCGTACGGTGGCATACCGATACTAGCGTGATAGCTGTTGTTGTAAGCGAACTCCACCAGTGGCAATGGTCATCTCAACTGCCCTTTAAATCCATCACGACCGCCCGAAGCATATCTTCTAAGGTCTGAATCGAATCGCAACACCGCTCGTCGGCTCTGGCTGTCAGTTTGAGGATGATACGCTGTACTCAACCTCAACTGTGTTCTCATTCTTGCCTGCAGACTTCTCCAAAAATTTGACGTGAAGCGCGGATCTCTGTCCGATACAATAGATATCGGCACTCCATGACGCGATACAATCTTCTTGACGTAAAGTTTTGCTAATTGTTCCAGATTGTACCGTATCTTAATTGGCAGAAAATGAGCAGACTTGGTTAGACGATCCACAATTACCCAGATAGCGTCTAAACCCTTATGAGTTGGTGGCAGTCCCACCATAAAGTCCATTGTGATGTGCTCCCACTTCCACTCTGGAATCTCTAATGGTTGAAGTAATCCGCTCGGTCGTTGGTGCTCTGCTTTAATCCGCTGGCATGTCAGACATCGGCTGACGCACTCTGCCACTTCTCGTTTCATATTCGGCCACCAAAAATTTCGTCGCAAATCCTGGTACATCTTTGTGCTCCCAGGATGTACTGAGTACTTCGTGCTATGAGCTTCCTGAAGGATTTCTTCCCTCAATTCCAGATCCAACGGTACCCAGACTCTCCCTTCAAACCTTAGCAATCCAGTGCTATCAATCTTTTACTTAAGCTCCTCGCCTTCGGCAATTCGCTTCTTTATTGAATCACAATCCTCATCCTTTTCTTGAGCCTCCTTAATCTGATCTAATAGGGTCGGGCTCGCTGTCACTGTGAATAATTTCCCGTCCGCCTCCATCGGATACTTAACCTCCAATTCCAGACGTTCGAACTCCTTTATCAACTCTGCTTGAGTCGTGAGCCTCATTAATTTCTCTCTGCCTTTCCTACTCAGGGCATCTGCCACTACATTTGCTTTGCCCGGATGGTACAGAATCTCACAGTCGTAATCCTTGATCAATTCTAACCATCGGTGATGTCTCATATTCAGCTCCTTCTGAGTGAAGATATATTTCAGACTTTTATGATCTGTATATATCTCGCACCTCTCTCCATATAAGTAGTGCCTCCAAATCTTCAAGGCGAATACTACTGCTGCTAACTCTAGATCATGAGTCGGGTATCCCTTCTCATAGTCCTTCAGCTGACGTGAAGCGTACACAATGACCTTGCCATGCTGCATTAGTACACAACCGAGGCCTTTGTGTGACGCATCACTGTATACTACAAAACCCCCAGTGTCGTCTGGTAAAGCCAACACTGGTGCTTGGCTAAGTCTTTTCTTCAGCTCCATGAAACTCTCCTCGCACTTCTCCGTCCAAACGAACTTTACCATCTTTCTGGTTAGATTGGTCAACGACGATGCTATCTTCAAAAAATCCTGGACGAATCTCCGATAGTATCCCGCTAACCCTAGGAAACTCCTGATCTCCGTCGGCGTCCTCGGCTGCTCCCAGTTGATAATGGCTTCCACCTTTGCTGGGTCTATCGAAACACCATCCCGGTCAATGACGTGACCTAGAAACTGCACCCTTTGCAACCAAAATTCACACTTTGAAAACTTCGCATACAACGTCTCCCTTCTTAATGCCTCCAAAACAATCCTTAGATGTTCAACATGTTCTTCCTCTGTCACTGAATATACCAAGAAGTCATCGATGAATACTACCACGAACTTGTCCAAGTACTGCTTGAACACTCTGTTCATCATATCCATGAATGTCGATGGTGCATTTGTTAGTCCAAATGACATTACCAGAAACTCGAAATATCCATAACGAGTTCTGAATGTCGTCTTCGGGATATCCTCCTGTCTCACCCTTAGCTGATGGTAGCCTGTCCTTAAATTAATCTTTGAAAAGTATTTCGCTCCCTTGAGTTGATCAAACAGATCGTCTATTCTGGGTAGCGGGTACCTGTTCTTAATCGTAATCTTGTTCAATTCCCTGTAATCGATACTGAGCCTTAACGATCCATCCTTCTTCTTTACGAACAGAACTGGCGCTCCCCATGGTGACACGCTCGGTCTGATATAACCTTTATCCAACAGTTCTTGCAATTGAACCATTAGCTCCTTCATTTCTACCGGTACCATGCGATACGACGCCTTCGATATTGGTGCGGCTCCCGGCACCAAGTCAATTACAAATTCTACCTCCCTCTCTGGCGGTAATCCCGGAATTTCATCTGGAAAGACATCTGTGCATTCCCTTACGACAGGTTATCTGACTTGGTTCACCCTCGGACATCGACGAGTATCAACTACATGAGCCAAATAACCTATACAACCCTTCTTCAGAAATCTCTTAGCTTGCATCATCGTTATACAACAAGATTGTCTCAGCGATTTACTACCATAGAATACTACCTTCGACTTATTAGAAGTCTTCAGGTGTACACACTTCTTCTTACAGTCGATGACTGTTCCGTGAATCGATAACCAATCCATTCCAAGGATCACATCGAACTCCCCCAAACGAATCGGTATCAAATCCACGCTGAGCTTAAATCCTCGCAATTCGACACAACAATTCCTATGAATGCATTCTACGGGGATAATTTCCTTATTTGCTACTTCTACGTTCATAGGGTGTTCTAACTTTTCACGAGGTAAGTCTAACATTTTAGCAATTCTTCGGAAACAAAAGAGCAGGTAGCACCCGAATCGAATAACACATAAGCATTTATATCATTGATTGGGATGATACCTGATACCACGTCCTTGGACCCCATGGCATCCTTCCTTGTGACCATCATGGCTTTTCTGATCTTGGTTGTGCTTTGTCAACACTTCATTTCCTCCTCGGCAATGATTGCTTCCTTAAGTAACGTAGGAAATGTGTTGATCTGCAAAACCACAACCTTACTATACGCCCAGGGCTTCAACCCTTGATCAAATCTCTTCGCTCGCCTAGCTCTGGTGTCCACTTGGTGTGGATCAAACCTAGCTAGTTTGTTAAACTTCGTTGCGTACTCTGCTACCGACATATCATCTTGCTTCAGATCCAAGAACTTTATCTCCATACTTGCCTGCGTGCTTTCTAGAAAGTAATTTTTTTGAAAAATAGCTCCTTAAAACGAGTCCATGCAGTCGCACCTTCCCCAGCTCGGCTTCTATTCGCCTTCCACCAGTAATTTGACTCACCCTTCCTCATGAAAGTGGCAAACGAAGTCTTCTGTTCCTCGGTTACTCTTGCGACCTTGAAAACTTTCTCCATTTCTTCTAGCCATGTCTGGGCTTCACTCGAATCCATATTCCCATGAAACTCCGGTGGTCCTAGTAATTTCAAACCCGTAAAGTTCGCCATGTGATTTCATGGCCAAACAACCGCAATGGCTGGTCTGCCTTGCATCGTTTCCTCTAACAAGTTCGCAAAAGTCCTCTTGGGGTCAGTCTGACCCTCCTCGTTATTCACTGACTCTTCCACCCTCGTGTATCAGGGTTGTCTCCTTGACGGCATTGTTTGTTCTAAACAAAACCTTACATAAATCCTTCTTGTTTTACACATCGTGCAAAATTCTACTGATGTTATCATTTAAGAGTCAAGGCACAAATCGATCACAATCAATCATGTAATAATAATACCACATTTATATTCATACACCCCTTAGTGTGTCAAACACTTATAATTCCGGCATATTCCTATAAATGTTAACTATCCCATTAAGACACAAAAGATGGGATTAATAAGAACTCCATTCCCCTAGATCTGAAAAGTGGGGATGTATCATCATCATATCAACTCAAGGCACCTTTAGTAAATACTAATAAGCTCATCTTAGTACCTCGTACTACTTACATCATATAGCATTCCTGATATCCACTTATCCCTCTGTTACTAACAACAAGATGGGATTCACATAACTACTCCACAACTTACACAAAATTGGGACTTACAACAGATATACTGCTAGCTGTACAAAAACTGAGATTCACATTTCTTACATGTATAGGTATACTAGTACATATACATTGACTACTATTCTTCATTCATTACGACTCACAAAGGTCTTATAACTCTCAGACTTAATCTTTCTTTCTTTCATTTCCTCCACTTATTCCTTATATCGGCTCCAATTGATCCTCCTTAGGGATTTCTATTATCTCATCATTCAGTTCCATCTCTAGATACTTTTTTCAGATCAGACACTAAATCTACCCTTGGTTCATTTCTTATAATCTCTCCGTTATCTCTCCTTTCTAATCATCAAAACAATCTAAATTGCCATCAGTCATCTCTTAAATTTTTTTTTTTTTGCATATAAAATCATTCATCTTAATACTCTCAACTTTTGATTAACAACTCTATATGAGTTCATTACCTTTGTCTCACCTGGCATTCCACCATAAAGCTTAATAACTTAACTAACACTTCAAAATATCGGTATATTCATTATTTATCGAATTAATCATTTCCTTCTTGCAACCCTTAACCCAATAGATTCTAAGGTACCCTCTCTTCATCACAAAGAAACTCTATACCACATCACTCCAATATCTTATCTAATGAATAGCCACAAAAATTGATCAATAGCCACAGAATTGATCAATAACATCAAATGATTAATCTAATTACCTCGAATATCTATAACTCCAGCTTACAATGGATCGTCCATACTTAATGGTCTTCACTTTACCATATTATCTCATCAATACATATTTCTCAAATTATCCACAAGCTTAATAACACCAACGTATGATCCAAATCCTCAATTTTAAGATCATAATAAATTTCTACCCAAAAATAACTCTATATGAGTTCTATCCCCTTCTATTCCTCTATATTCTCTCAGGTTATAGCCTAAGGACTCTTTCTCCTAAGGGTTATAACCTATAGCTTTGATACCAACCTGTGACACCCCCAAATTCGGGTCTCAAAATACCCGGATTCGGTCATCACGATCCAATACAAAACATTCACCTCCAACAACATACAATAACTAAATGCGGAATATAAACGAACATATGTTGTTCATTCAAAAGGTGTTACTAGTCCCAAGATACGATAACCTTAATACATAACACAAAACATACCCTAAAATGGTAATCAGGGTTCAAATTACATTAATAGCAAATTAAACTAAGCATAAAATAAAGCCAGCTACGTGAAGCCTATCATTCATCTTTTTCTTTTACACCCTTGCCCTTGCCCTGAAGTCTCGGGTTTAACTGCAATGAAAGTCATGATATAGCAAGGATGAGCAACGAGTTTGCTCAGCAAGTTTAAACTATGACAATAAAGGATATATCATGATGAATGGAATATAGAAAAAAAAGAATTCAACAATATAAATATCAGAAGCAAGAACGATTATTGCTTTTAGAACAATTGATAGTCAAGTAGACTCTGAACAATAACTTCCAAAGGAGTCAGTAGCTGGTTGACCCTCTGGTTACTGGCTACAGAATAAGTACTTGAGGGGATCAACCTCGCGTATGCTATGTGTATGCATAACATTTAACTCTGCTATTTGTACCTTATATACGGTACTTGGGGTACTCCCCTATAATAAAAGGGGTGTCCATTTAGTCTAAGAATCCTTACCATCGATTGGTTCAGATAGCTTTTATAAATTCTCACATACTTGCCTGACCGAACAAGGGTTCAGACTTAACCATGAATAGTTCACAAATTTCTGAACTTAAATAAATATACGAATTCAAATGCACGAGTGCGAATGTCAATAAATACAAAGATGTGGAATAATTTTAAAAGTAATTAGACCACTTAAGGTGTAGACACCCAAATTTTGCGTTTCCTTCTACTAACCTTGACAGGAGGGCGAAATCGTCAATTGAACCGGCTTGCGGAAGCAAAGGAGCGGGCACAAGGGCGAGCGCCCGGTCCCGCTGCAATGATTTGGGCAGCCCAAGTCGACGTGACAGCATGACCGTCCGAGGCAGGCATTTCCGAATGAGGTGGCACGTCTCCCGGAAGTTCCCGGACTGCGGAATACGAGCCTGTCAGCGAAAACCGACGTTGCGGTACGAAAATCGAGGCGTGGCACGAAAATCGAGAAAGTCAAGCCCGCCAGCCGCGGATAGATCTGCGGCCAAGTGGGTGCGCCAGCACGAAAAACCGGGGAAATCAGCACTCAGCAGCTGAGTGCGATGGGAGGCGTGCCAGGCTGGCCAGCCGCAGATCTATCTGCGGCCCAGCCGCAGATAGATCTGGCGGCTGGCTCTGGCCAGCCTATTTAAGGCAGCTTCGGCAGCATACAGGGGGTTCAGCAGTTTTGGGAAGAAGAAGGAAATTCCAGCAGCAAAAGAGCAACGGAAATAGAGAGAAAATAGTGAGATTTTTGCTACAAAAATAGGAGAGAAAGGAGAGAAAAAAGAGGGAATTCAATCCTTTTAATTTTGATTGTATCAAATAATACTCCTTATCCTATTCAAATACACAAGTTCATATCCATTTGAGATCAATTGGCAAGGTGAAAAATTTCTATTTGTTCTAGCAATTCATGTCATATTGATTGGGTAACATTAGATGTAATTTTCATGTATCTTGTTAAACAATGAATTAGGGATTATGAGTGAAGTTTCCATCGGAATAAACTCTTTCCTAATAACCCGATGATATTCGTTTCATTAATTCCTTTGTTTGTTTTTAAGGTGTTATGTTTGGGTATCATTTCCTTTAAATCGTTATTTTAGGATGTCTTGCGTATTGTTAGATTATCCGGGTTGGTTTATTTATCTTGTAATATCCGATTGTTTGTGTGTGGATACTTGGTTGTGAGCCCTAGGAAAGCGACCCGGGGTCCCGATCCGATGGATGGACATATCTTGATGTAAGAAGTAGAGATGACGTAATTTCTCATTGTAAATATGTAATCGTTGGGCCTTAAAACGACGCTAAGGCGGAAGGGAATCGTGCTTAAGGTCCCGAAATAGTGAAATTTTGTGATTGTTGGCGTTCGGGGATATTTTGGATGGCTTACATGCCCATGAATAGCCCGACGCGTGTTTATGCTCGATTTGAATTATGACACGAAATTGATTTCAAAGCTAAATGATAAGATTTTCATAAAAATCAATCAAAGTAGGATATTAGAATCACGAGGTTAAAAATTTGAGAAACGTTAATGAAATGTCGATTTCATATCTAACGAGAAAGCTAAAGAAAAATCGTTTTCCAAAACAACACACGAAATGATTTTTATAAATAATTGAACGTTTTATTAAATCTTTGTGCATAGGGTGAAAGAGATCCTAGAAATTGCCCATCATTTTATGAAAGCAACGTATAGATCTCGATTCCTATTTTGACGAAGGTTTTAAAACTCTTGTTTTGTTAAAAACGACACTTAAACGAAAATCTCATAGTTTTGATAATTAAAATCAAAACCTTTTCTCATAAAGCTTTTCTCGTGTATGCCGAAAAGACCATTCCGAAGCATTCTCAAAAGTAAAAACACGATTTTCCCTAAAATTCAAATGATTCTTTCATACAAACTCACCACAACATTCACATAAGCACACATACACACACACGCGCGCACACACACACACACATTTCATGAATCAAAGGATAGGAGAAACATCAAGATTGCGGTAACCGTGTTTTACGGAAGTCGAGGGGTGCCTAACACCTTCCCCTCACTTAAACAAGACCCCGAACTCTATGAATCTCGATTCGCAGACCAATTAATTCGGAGTCACATATGAGCCAAGCGATTTATAAAAAACGAAAACTCCGGATGAGTTGGTACATCCATTTCAAATATACCAACTGGCGACTCTGGTTAAATTGGCTCATCATAAAAAAAATATTTAAAAACCCCGTCTACAATCAATGCAGACCTTTTTCCAAAAATAACCTATAAGTCTAATAATAGGGAAAGGGAAAGACAAGACGAGGAAAAAAACCGGCGTCGACAGAGCTGGCGACTCTGCTGGGGACATTAGAGGGCTTAAGCCGTTTTCAAATCTTGAGAGCGGATCCTATCCTTTAAAATTCATGAATGTGTTATGTGCGTGCAACATTTTGACCTGTTTTACTTGTTGTCGTTGTGTGAATGTGTGTTTTGTCCACAACGAATGATTGAATGATTGAATGGATTTGTTTTTACTTTTAAAGTAATCATTTGCATAACGGTGAGGACGATGAATGTGAATGTATGTTGAGAGAGTACCTCCTCCTGAGGCGAACCCGTCGGTTGCTTATTACTGGAACTCGATGGGGCTGCTCCCCCGGAGATGGCTCAGGAAACGCACCACTCAAATCCGCTCCAATCGAAAGGGCTCAAACGAGTAGATTGCGAAGATTTGGGGACCTTCATGCCGAAAAGCCCGCGAGAGTAACCCTAGGGTAGGTCAGCCTCTGATAAACCTAACGAAAGGGAAGCTTCTTCATGCCCTCTTATCGTTCAGTCAAATAAATAGATGTCATGAAAATGGCATACAACTGTCATACCATCATCATTGTAATAAATATGTCTTGTATCATGTGATTACATCACCTGCACATATAAAGAGAATACTGACATGGTTTTTGCAGGAAGGCAATCCGTGCCACGAACCAGGGTTTTCTAAAACTTCTAAATACTATCCTGTCATCAAAACACTGACCTTGTTTTGCAGGATAAGATTGAGAGAGCCGTTGAAAGCATGGCATAACGATCACAAGGAACCCGGAGTAGGGGCATATTCGAAAAAGGGAAAAAGAAATAAAAATAAAAAAAAAAAAAAAAAAAAAAAAATAAATAAATGATGAATATTAATCAGGGATCAGTGTTGACATGCATCTGCCAATTTGTAGCTGGCATAGAGCTAAACTACGGCCCTAGTTTGTTTTCTGAGCTTGCCCCGACCATCCAACTGAGAGGCCATAAAGTCCCTACTCCCTCCATCCCAATGGCAGAAGCCTCTAGCCATGAAATGACAGATCAGCCACTCCAACAAAACGGCCGAATACGAGGGATGCATCCTAGGACTGAGATTAGCCCTGAGAATTATGGTACAGACTTGTCCGGCCTTTGATGATCAGATCGGAGAGATCTCTCGTAGTGACACCCCTCCTGAATGGGCTTGGTATCAAAACATTAAAGAGTTCCTTCGAGACAGCTCCTCTCCCGAAAATGCAGATCTGACCAGGGAAAGAGAATCCAAAGAGGGGCAGTGAATTTCTTCCTAAGCTACGGGACTGCTGAGATATCTGGAAGCCGAAGAAGCCCACAGATTAATGAACGAAGTACATGGCAATGTGTGCAGAGCCCATATGAGCAGAGCACTTTTGCAAAGAAAAGCGTGTGAATGGGTCGCTACGGTGCTAACCAGGTGAAAACTGATTGCGATACTCATGTCAGGAAATGCCATCAATGTCAGATCCATACCAATGTGATCCATGCATCTCCTAATGAGCTCCATTGCTTGACCTCAACCGTGGCCAGTTGGACCGTGCATTAGGTGATATCCAGGAAGGGAAAAATCCCGGATTATGGCAGTGAATCCCGGCCAGTAGAAGATCAATGGGTTTTAAAATTCTGAGTTTTATTTCAAATCTCTGCACGCTCGTGTCATTTTGTCATGTTATCCAAAAAGGAAGATCATGTGCCTGAAAATGTTTTATATCTATGACAAGCATTTCTGTTTTATTTCAGGCACCCCGGTTTGAGGCATTCTAGCCTGGCACGCGATAGGCCAAATTCGAAGGGAGGGTCACGATTTTGGTATAGAGCTAGATTTCGATCTGATGGGGATTGAGCAGGGCGAGACAGATGTCGACAATACGCCTGACGAGATCAAAGGATGGGTCGAAGACAAACCCAAACCCGACTTAGGCCAAATCTTCGCCATCAAACATCAGATCACAAAGAACCGGAGTAGGGGCAAATTCGACCACCAAAAAAAAAAAAAAAAAAAAAAAAAAAAAAAAAAAAAAAAAAAAAAAAATCCCCCAAACCTTTCAACAAGTCAAAGGCCGGATCTTTTGTCAGCCCAGCGAGATACCGATGCAACCAATACGAGGGAGAAACACAGAAAAAACAACTTAAACACTGGGGCATTTATCAACTACCCAGGAAATGATGACGTGCAAATTGGCACCCATGCAGCAATCCCATCAACATGCACCATCATCATCAAATGCTAACTCATGTCAATCTTCAACGATACGATCATCTGGCATTTGTCAAGCATAGTTTTCCCGGGATACGATGATCCACGTGAGGGGGGATTTTATTTGGCTTGATAGGAATCGAATTAATTCTGACAAGCAACCGTGGAGCACGATCGTGAGTATGATTAGACGAAGAAGGCTATTCAACCTTTTGATCGGGTACAAAGCCTTAATTCAAAGCAACGTTTGCGACAGAATCGACCTCATGTGACAGCCTTCACTTTGCATTTGCACAAACTTTCAGTTGTGGGGTATAAAGCTATGACGACGTTGATGGCGATTAACACGTAGTCAGACAATCAATGATTATCAGGCTAATATCAAGAAGTCAGACGGGTAAATGATTATCAAGCTAATGTCTCGAATCGTGGCCTGGGTTATTCGAGTAATTAAGCCCGAGGGGTGTCTCTACACCTGGTGCCCTAAAGCCATCTGGTTTGGGAGTCGCTGGCCCAACACTCGTTACATGGGTAACTCAGAGCCTAAGAAAACGAGCATTACAGTAAGGAGGCCGAGCAGATTTCGAATCGTGGCATGGGCTACTCGAGTAATTAAGCCTAAGGGGTGTCTCTGCATCTGGTGCCCTAAAGCCGACTGGTTTGGGAGTCACCGGCCTAACACTCGCTACATGGGTAACTCAAGCCTAAGAAAACGAATCTTGCGCAAGGTCAAGCAAAGAATGAATGGGGCAGACCACCAGCTTGTCTCGAATCGTGGCCTTTGTTACTCGAGTAAATAAACCCGAGGGTGGTGTCTGTACACCTAATGCCCAAAACCGTCTGGTTTCGGGAGTCATTGGTCCAAAACTCGTTAAATGGGTGACTTTGAATAGCCTAAGAAAACGAGACAAGTGAAGTGGGCTAATAAAAAGAAAAGATAATACGAAAAAAAAACTCTCGACCTTAAACAATGAGTCATGGAAGAGAAACCCCTACTAAGTGCTGCATCGCACAGTGCATTTTGTCATATGACGTCAATCCTGCTAAAAAACGTTGTTGAGAATGAAGACAGGATACCTTTGACGAGGGAAGGTAGTTCTTTTGAATTCGACCTTACTCACGTACAATGACCATGAAATGGTTGAAGGTTTTCTTACGATTTCATAACTCGTCAAATAGAAAAATCATCAACTCACGAGGGATTGAAAAAAAATAATAAAAAAAAATAAAAAAAAAATAATACTTCCAATCTAGTACATTCAGAGTTCAACAACTTTCTAGATTGTTGCGATCAACAGATATTCAATTTCATGTGCTTTAAACTGCATTTTTGTCGAAATTTTAAAATATCTTTGTGTTGAACTAACACTAACGGCCCGAGCCTTCAAGTTTTGGCATTTGTTAGTCATCTGATTTGCAGGATCTAGCAGAGCTGTGGATAACTCAGCAAACGGTCAGCCTCGCGAGTCTTCAATAGAAATTCTTGATAATAACACGCGTCAAGGCTGGGTGCAGTTAAGAATCGTGAAATGGAAGGAAGCTTGAGGCTGCACAGAACTTCTCGTCATTGGGCCTCTCCCCAATCCTGACTCTCACTGCCTCGACATCCAAAATGATCCACGTGCATGAGCATATACAAGGATAATATAATGCGGGACGACAGCATATCGGCCATCAGAAATGATCAAAAGGCCAAGGAGCCATACATAGCTGTCGATCATACACAGAGAGCGAAACAGACTGCCTCAACTCGATGAAATGAAGACGACCAAGAAAAGACAGAGCACCAAGACCGGGATTGAAGTCTAGAAACTACACTTCACAACGAGGCGTGATCCAATCAAATGTTGGCAAACAATGACGACGGTCGAAATCGTATCATTTGACGGAACAGGGGTCATCTCTATCTAAACATATGTTGTGCATATGCATCTGTCCATAACATATCTGCCAGATCATGCATAACACCTTTTTCATGCATGCAGGTACGATCAAAATGAAAATCTTCAGGAAAGTACAAGCACATCGCTTTCAACCTCACAAATGATCAGAGGGATGCCTTTTGCGGCATGGTACGTGGACGATATTAGTGGGAGATCCAGGATAAAAGCCGACCAACAATCCCATCCAAAAAAAAAAAAAAAAAAAAAAGAAGAAAAAAGACAAAAAACAACAAACCCTGGGAAGGGCTGAGATCCACGCGAACCACAAAAGATGGTGAGCACCCCTGGGAAGGGCTGATATCCACAAAAAGAAAAAAAGACAAAAAACAAAGAAACTCTCAACTTTTGATTAACAACTCTATATGAGTTCATTACCTTTGTCTCACCTGGCATTCCACCATAAAGCTTAATAACTTAACTAACACTTCAAAATATCGGTATATTCATTATTTATCGAATTAATCATTTCCTTCTTGCAACCCTTAACCCAATAGATTCTAAGGTACCCTCTCTTCATCACAAAGAAACTCTATACCACATCACTCCAATATCTTATCTAATGAATAGCCACAAAAATTGATCAATAGCCACAGAATTGATCAATAACATCAAATGATTAATCTAATTACCTCGAATATCTATAACTCCAGCTTACAATGGATCGTCCATACTTAATGGTCTTCACTTTACCATATTATCTCATCAATACATATTTCTCAAATTATCCACAAGCTTTAATAACACCAACGTATGATCCAAATCCTCAATTTTAAGATCATAATAAATTTCTACCCAAAAAATAACTCTATATGAGTTCTACTATCCCCTTCTATTCCTCTATATTCTCTCTCAGGTTATAGCCTAAGGACTCTTTCTCCTAAGGGTTATAACCTATAGCTTTGATACCAACCTGTGACACCCCCAAATTCGGGTCTCAAAATACCCGGATTCGGTCATCACGATCCAATACAAAACATTCACCTCCAACAACATACAATAACTAAATGCGGAATATAACGAACATATGTTGTTCATTCAAAAGGTGTTACTAGTCCCAAGATACGATAACCTTAATACATAACACAAAACATACCCTAAATGGTAATCAGGGTTCAAATTACATTAATAGCAAATTAAACTAAGCATAAAATAAAGCCAGCTACGTGAAGCCTATCACTTCATCTTTTCTTTACCCTTGCCCTTCCCTGAAGTCTCGGGTTTAACTGCAATGAAAGTCATGATATAGCAAGGATGAGCAACGAGTTTGCTCAGCAAGTTTAAACTATGACAATAAAGGATATATCATGATGAATGGAATATAGAAAAAAAAAAGAATTCAACAATATAAATATCAGAAGCAAGAACGATTATTGCTTTTAGAACAATTGATAGTCAAGTAGGACTCTGAAAACAATAACTTCCAAAGGAGTCAGTAGCTGGTTGACCCTCTGGTTACTGGCTACAGAATAAGTACTTGAGGGGATCAACCTCGCGTACGCTATGTGTATGCATAACATTTAACTCTGCTATTTGTACCTTATATACGGTACTTGGGGTACTCCCCTATAATTAAATAAAAAGGGGTGTCCATTTAGTCTAAGAATCCTTACCATACGATTGGTTCAGATAGCTTTTATAAATTCTCACATACTTGCCTGACCGAACAAGGGTTCAGGACTTAACCATGAATAGTTCACAAATTTCTGAACTTAAATAAATATACGAATTCAAATGCACGAGTGCGAATGTCAATAAATACAAAGATGTGGAATAATTTTAAAAGTAATTAGACCACTTAAGGCATGCTTGGAGATAAGATTCAAGCTTAAAGAATAACTTGCAATAATATATATACCTTTTTGCACGAATTAAAAATAATGCATAAGGTTTAGAAACTTGCTCAATGTAAAAGTTGAGTAAGATAGAACTTGCATTCAATATACTGAAAGAATGAAGTTAGGGAACTTGCCTGTCTGCTCAGCTACAAGTAATGCTAGCTTTAACTAATTGGTCTTGAAGAACCTAACATTGATAACGTCGATCTACCAATTAGTACTGCGTAGTTGTATATCGATACGCTTACTTATGCTATTTATTTAACAATTAAGCAAATCACATAGCACACATAAGTTAATAAACTATCGTAAATCCTATAAGACACTTAATATTATCAATCCTGATAATATTTAATTCACCTCTTGGTATTATTAGTCCACTAATAACACTTTTATTCGTTTACTAATGTTATTAAACATCTTAATATATATTTTAATCATCCAATAATACTTTAATCTAATATTATTAATCTCTTAATAATATTTTAATTCTCATATCATTAATAATATTTTATGCTAATATTATTAGTCATTTTAATAACATCTTAATCATTTTATTAATGCTTTAAAACAAATATTATTACCCATTCAATAATATTTTCATGAAGTTTTAACCTTAATATTTCTTTGTTTACTAAAAAATATCGAATTCTTATATTACAAATATCATAGTAATATTTTAATAAGTTATTAGGGCGAAATAAACAATTTATTCTAATTGTTTTACCCTTTATTAAACAACTTCCCTTTACTACCCATAAAAAGGTCATAAATATTATTTCTCATTAAATATTACCAAAATACCCCTCAATAGTTAGAATATATAATATTAGGAGTATCCAAGCTTAAAAATCACATTTTCCTTATTTATGACATCATTTAACCATTTATTTTCTTTTAACCATAACTATAACATTATTATGAAAAATAGCAAATAGGCTCTGAAAATTATTATCCTCTGGATCTGGATAGTATATGATCCAACAATGATCCACCAATTTTTCTGGAATTTTAGAAAGTGATTTACTATATTTAAAGTACCCAAAACCTCTGAATTTTGTTACATTTTTCATAAATCGAGTTTTGCTCAGAAAATTCTGATATTTTCAGGGTACACTCTCATAATATACATAAACGTACTGTAAAACTTTCATCTGTTTTCAAGGTATACACAGTGAGAAATCTGGGTATAAATATTTAGGAGTCCTTTACGGTAAAAGCCATTACACAAAAACTACACATCGAAACGTGTTCGTTCTTTTTCCTACTTGTAGATAACTTCTTAAGGTACCTCTGTGATTTTTCCCAGATTTTTAAAAGATTTATAACTGGCCGAAACAACCTTTGGAAAAATGAGGACAGCAAGCTTTTAGGGTTTTAAAGCTTTAAGTTTTATAGCTGGACTGTTTTGGGAAAATAGCCCCCAAGGCTTCAAAAATTATTGGATTTGTGTTCTACCACTTGGGTTTACTAGCTAACTCATGTATCTAGCACCCTCCTTTGACGGATCTCAAATCCAAGTTGTAGATCTCAAGTTATGGGTGATCCAAGTGAAGAAAAGCTAAGGTTTTTTTACCCTTTAAGAACATAAGTTCTTTTTCTTCCTTTGAATCTCCATTCTAACACTCAAGAGGATTAGATCTATACATAAAGTATGAATATCTAATGATTCTTGAGTCTTAGAACAAAATCTCTCAAAAACTATGAAAATAAAACAAAGTAAGAAAGAAGAAAATGATTTAGGGTTTCACCTTGATCTTGTAGCTATTCTCTTTGATCTACCAAAGTATGTGATGAACTTGGGATGCATGAACTATGCTAATCTCACTCTCTTTTTCTCTCTAAGCTCTCACTTTGTGTTCTTGCTTGGGAGAAATGAAAGAAGGAGATGAAAAGAAGAAATAAACTTGAAATGAAATGAAAGGATAGAATACTTGCAAGTATAATGCTAAATTAGAATTCATGCTATTATCCCCCACATCTTTCTTACCCATTGGATATAAGAGTTCACCTTATCCCTTCCATTTAGCCTTAATCTTATCTTTAAGTGTGCTAATTAGATTTTCCACCAATGGGAGCTTGGTGGAAAAACAACCTTGTCCTTTGTGTAAAGAGTATACCAAATAAAGCAAGTTTGATTGACATAATTTCATGCCTTAAAAGGCTTAATAGGGTTTAATAGGTAATAAACATAGTTTAACAATTTTAATATGTATTACCCTAATTGTTTATTTAGGGTTTCTATTTCCAATCTTATGGAATTTAATTACTTACACATATCTCTTTAACTTGTAACCTAATTAGGCTAATAAAATCCCAAATCTATTTAATGCAATATTGGGTCATTTAATTTAACCCAATGATTGATTAATTAATTTGCCACACTATTAATTACTACACCCATGATCAAATAAATAATTGGTCTTAGTTCCTTAATTAAATAAGTTAATCAATTAGAAATTGATTACTAATTGAACTATTAAATTTTATTATTCAATGTGACAATATTCTCATTAATTAATACTTTTATTAATTAATTTACTCAATTCAATATACTAAGTATATTCAATTTACTTGCATGATTAATTAGTAACTACTTTATCAATTTAATTGATATTAAACCTTAAGGCTTGTTCACTAATTTAACTATACTATTAGTGACCCCCTTTATTCAACTTAAAACAATTCATCACCTAGTCATGTAGGCTACCAATGCACACAAAAGGTTCAAATAAGTACACAAACTAACTCATTAAAAATTTAATTTATATATTTAATTAATAATGACGTTTAAAATTCACGGGCACTACATTAAAAGTGCCTTCCTGAATGGTGAACTTCAAGAAGAGGTCTATGTTGAACAACCCCCAGGTTTTATCAATCCTACTCATTCTAATCATGTCTATAAATTAGATAAAACAATTTATGATTTAAAGCAAGCACCTAGTGCATGGTATGAAACACTCACTAATTATCTTATTGAAAATGGATTCACTCGAGGTAGGGTAGACACAACTCTATTCCTTAGGAAGCATAAAGATAAAATACTATTAGTATAAATCTATGTAGATGATATTATTTTAAGTTCTACTGACGAAAAATTGTGTGAGAGATTTGCCAAGTTAATGCATAACATGTTTGAAATGAGTATGATGGGTGAGCTGAACTACTTACTTAGACTCTAAGTAAGACAGACTGATGAAGGGATCTTCATAAACCAAGCCAAGTACATCAAAGACCTACTTAAGAAGTATGACATAGAATTAGCTACTCCAATGAAAACTCCTATGGTTTCTGCAACTAAACTTGACAAAGATGAGAATGGTAAAAGTATTGAGATTACTCAATACAGAGGTATGATTGGGGAATGATGAGAACCTGACCAGGCTCGCATCAAGCAGTCAAGAGTCAATTCATGTTCCGGGTGAAGAACAAATGATCGAGACTAATTGGGCTGGAAACTACTCAAGGATACCTAATTTGAGGCTCAATTCAAGTGGATCGCGAGTGGAGGATAAATTCTAAGATTTGGGATTATTAGATATCATTTATGTAATAAGACCAAATCAACACAAGTTAAGTCAAGGTGCATTACACGGAACGAAGGAATGGGATTCAAGTTTCATGATAAAACATTCGTTATGGGACATGGTTCTAAGTTCCTTTATTGGTGCCATACAAAGATTCAAGTTTGATGGAGGAAGTGAAAGAAGAGCAAGACATCAAGTTCGGGACTTAAACTCAGAGAAGGAATCCTTGCTGACCACCCGGCGCGCCCCGCGCCAAAATAGTGCTAAGACCAGCGCGCCCCGCGCCATGTAGGTGGGAGCTTCTGTAGGTGCAGCGCGTCCTGCGCCGCTGCTAGGCTTAGTCTGGCGTGCCCCGCGCCCAAGCGTCAGATTGTTCAGCATGTTTTTCGAGGCAACGCGTTTGTCAAGATTTTCCAAGATTTACTTCCATAATTATAGACATTTTTCATATCTTTTAGATTTCTAATATAATTAGGATATTTATTAGATATGATTTGATTTCCATATTAATTAGTTAGGTAGAATTTGATTTCCAATTGGATTTCTATTCCTTTTAGGATTTAGGGTTTCTTAAGGTTTTATTCTATTAGTATAAATAGAATACATGGGTTATGTAATTAGACATTAGATTACTTTTGATTAATAAATTATTGTTAGATTTTTCTCATCTTTTGGTTCTTTGAGAATTCCTATATTAATTTCTTAGTTTTCTTGAGATTCAATTTTCGACTTATCATACAACAATTCATAGTTGTTTGTGGTGTCATTCTATCATACATCAAGCGTCGATTGTACTTTTGGTTCTTGTCTTTTTATAGATATTGGGTCAAGGTGTCGTTGGTGTTTCATTCAACGCAAGCTTCCTAGCACAGAGCAATTGTACTAAGGTTCTCGTCTCAATATAGGCGAAGGGTTGAGGTGTTGCGAGCGTTCCACCTTCATAACTTACTGGAAACGATCCGGGCGACGATCACCTCATGCAAGCGTGTCGTGGAGTCTATCATTTGGTATCAAAGCTGAGTTCCTAGCAAGTTACTTATCCTTTATTTTTCGTGTTGATTATATATGGAAAAAAATCATTAGTCAAAAAAAAATTCGTGAGTATCAAAAAAAAAGAGAAGAGAAATTGTTATTATTTGTTTCAATTGATTGGGTGCGTAAGTTTGCAGACATTGGGATTTCATTGAAGAGGATTATAATTGGCGATTGTGGAATTCTATTGGTTATCATACGTCCTATACTGCTATATTTTGTTTTGTGATAAGTTCTTATTGGATTAAAAAGTAAACTGTGAAATTGTTTGGTGAATTCAAAAAGAACCTATTAGAGGAAATTTGAGCGGTAAAAGGCAAGAGTGTGAGATCAATTGAGGGTAAAAGCCTATTGAGCGATACATGAGCGATTTTTATAATTGTGTGATACATTGTTTGAGCGAAACACGTAAGAGAGTGTTGTGAGTAAATATTTTTATCTACTAACCTTTGTTTTGCAGCAATCATGTATGGATATAATTGTGAAAATAATTATGAGTGGCAAAAGAGATCTTTTCAAGGTAGAGCAGATGCAGAAGCTTATTTGAGTTTAGGAGAAAAAGGAGTAAGGAACGAGAGTTTGACTATTATGATTATTCAGAGCATAAGAAGTTCAAACTGGCGATCTAGGATTTTTTCGGTCATGCAGCTACATGGTGGGCTGAATTTGTGCATAGTAGGAAAAGATGTGGAGAGTGTCCAGTCGAGACATGGGCAGAATTGAAAATCGTTATGAGGAAGCGGTTTGTTCCAATATAGCCTAGTAGGAGGGAGAAATATGCATCTTCACGATATGTGGATCATCGTTCAAGACATTCAACATGGGATATGTGACAATCCGAATATTCAGATATTATTAAAATAAGAAAAATAATAAATAAATTTATTATTTCAAGATATGTTAAGTGTGTTTGACTGCATAAATATTTATGTGTTTTAATTTTTTGTGATGGATTAGATGTATATAATAAATATGGAAAATATAAATTTATCTGAAGAATTATATTTAATAAATAATAAATAAGTTATCTTGAATTGGCTACAAGATGAGATGAGAAAGGTAATTCACTAATTAAAATTTGTGGATTACAATGTTTATTTTTTTTAATTAAATAAATTAATAAATCTATTTATTTAATAAGGATAGTTATATTTATGTTACAATAGTTACTTGTAGCATGAATAATAATATAATATTTAACATTTAGCCAAATCGATGTGAACTACATATTTTTACAAAGTATGAAATATATTAAATTATATATTTGTAATGTAAATAAACTGCTAGAAAAATAATTTAATGAGATGATTAATTTTAATTATACAAAATTAGTTGTATATATTAAATAAGTGAATTAAAATAATTAATTTAATATTAATTATTTTAATGTAGTTGGTTCATTGCATTAAATGTGTTATTTCATTTAATATATTAATTCCATTTTTATTGGAAGAAGTATGTAATTATAATATATTAATTATTATGTGTATTATAAGTATAATGTATGTATTATATGTAATATATGTATATATAATATCAATGCATTATGTATAGTATGTAAAGTAATATGTATACATATGTAACGTAAATAGGCATGCTGGGAATATTATATGCAAGTATAGTAATATAATGTATTAGTATATTTATATGTATGTAATAAGGGCATGTGCTAAGAGTGAACTTAAGCTAGGGACTTAAGGAATTAAAGAGGGAAACTACTATTAAAGAGACAACAGGAGGTGACTTGCATTAGAAAATAGTTTGAGTGACTAAGCTAGCATAGAAGCAGGAGCTGTTAAGATTTTGAAACAATACACAGCCACTAAGCAAACTTTGCTTGATATTAAGCGAATAAGAACTACATTCAGCTCTCCCAAGCATTTCCACCTGTCCCAAAATCTTTTTTTTTTCTTTTCTCTCTCAATTGCCGAAATCATTTATTCCCAAACCTCTGTCCAATTTCCTTATTTTCGGTTGCAAGCATCAAGTGTAATTTGGGTTAGTGTTTGATTCGGATAGCAGGGCAGCAACAAGGGAGAATTTTAGCCAACCCATAAGCTTAAGAATTCAGCAATCATAAGGTAAATAATGAGTTTTATGTATAAATAACAAATTAGATAATTTCTATTCGAAATGTTATAGTTAATTGTCATCGATTGAAGGGAAATTATTGAATTAGAAAGAAGGAGCTTAGTTGTTGTTGTGAGGAATAATAAGGAAGGAGAAATTTGGATTTATACATGTATAATCATATATGAAATCTGTCCTAAAATTTAATGCATATGTTGTGTTTGATAAAAGGTTTCTTAGAAGCTTTTGGGTATAATTAAGGAATTTGGTTAAGTTTATGGTTTATAAACTCTTTATACTTATTTTTTGTAATAACTTAAGTGGATTAAATAAGTAAAAGTGCAATTTGAATCTATTTTGTAAATTAAGAACATGTTAGTTTTTGGTGTAAAACAGTTGCAACAGGGCAGTTTCGAGGTTCTGCTAAGCCAGTCTACAATGTCCAAATTGGATGGTTTATATTTTTTAAAAATAGTCTAGCATACCAAGTATAACATATTCGAAATTGATTACAATCGGACTTACGGGCTAAAAACTAGAAAATCGCAAAGTTGCTATGCCGCAGCGACACCGGTTGCCAGCAGCAACAACAGCCACATGGCTGCGCTGTGCAACAGGCTGTGCAGGACGTTTTGGCTTAGATTTTGACATGTTTAAATTACCCGAATTGCTCAGTTAATATTTTTTTAAAATAGGCGGGTATACCACCTTTAACATATCTAATATTCAACAAATGAATTAATGATTTAAGAGGTAGAAAATAGGAAAGTAGGTTGCGCGGCTGCGTCGCTAGGCTGGCCAGGCCAAGCCTGGCAGTGCGTAGCAGCAACACGCACAGCAACAACCAGTTTTGGTTAGTTTGTTATGTTTTGATGATTTTGGGGTTTTAGCTCATGAAAATGGAATTAAAGTAATATGTATATATAAAATAATATATTATAGTTTATATATATAATTATAAATACATTCAATACATGAAATAAATTAGAATTCGTTATGTAAACTTAAGTTTATGTACGAATGCATGATGTATTCATGTATTGATATTACCAAAGCTATTTTAAAACATTTTGAGCATGGAATTATTTAAAATATAGTAAATTACTAATTTAATAAAGAAGTTAAATTTATAAACATACTTTATTTAATATATATACATGTTTATACCATAACATTGAATGTAATGGAAGTAAATCATTGAAGAAAGAAGTTTATGAGTCGTGTCGTTTCCATACATCGCGACACCAAATAAATTAAGTTAGTAAGGATAACTTGCATTAATTAACTAATAAAATGCGGACATTACAAAATGAGAACTAAATTAAGTTCAAACCAATACGTGATAGTCTATTGATGACTAATTAGTATGTCTATGTGCGTTAAATATATAGGACTCTCAAAAGGCGATTAACGTCAAGTATCTTAAACAACGCAAGAGGCAAGTATGTCAATCCTATGCATTACTTTTATAATATGCGACATAAGCTTTGATTTCGCAAGTATCCTAACTTGTTGCAAATTCTCTAACTTCATTCAATTTTTGCATTGAATGCAAATATTCTAATTCGTTGCAAGTTTCATAATTACATTCAATGTATATGTTGATAAGCTTTGCTATGAGATATATCTTTCACTCCTATTAAAAGTGAAATGTTGAGAAACAAGTCTATGCTATTGTTTCGGCTAGACTAGAATAAAATAATTCTTTATTCTCCTTTGGAAGTCTTGAAATATTATTGATGATAGATAGAGATGTCCAACTGAATTGTTTTGGTTTGGACTCAAGTCTGAGATGAACATCCCTTATTTGGGAAAACATTTATTTGTGCCAAAAGGTAGTGAGAATGAGTAAGTAGTGTTGATCAACGCAGGGCATAAAGGGCTGATCACCCACCGTGCCCGTAAGTTAGACGGTTTACAGTTGAATTATTGTTAGACCTTTTCAAAAGTATGAAAAACAAAGTTCTTGGTCTTTTGACCACTCAGCATCTATAGTTAGTATGTCATTTCAAAAAGATAAACAATTTGATAGAATATTCAGAATTATTTCAGTTACTTCACAACTATCGATTCGTTATAGAAGTATAACTCAAAGAAAATATTTATTCCTTTCATGCGATGCTTATTGTTTGTTATTACTTGTTGAGCACTTGAATGCTCATTATTGCTTTGAAATTAAATATTTTCAGTTAAACCTAGGCGAGTAGAAGGGTCCGGCAAGGACAAGGGCAAAGGAAAGCTGCATGAGTAACTAGAAGTCGTTATTTGTATTAGTTGTAGTGTTATTATGTGATAACACATTATCTATCATGTAATAAAGTACTTTAAGGTCTTCGTGTCTGGGATAGCAAACTCTGATGTAATCTTTTTAATTATTTAATATATTAAGCAGTTTGAATGAATGTATCGTGTAGCACCAAGTACGGGTTTCAAGTACCCGGATTTGGGGGCGCCACAGGTTGGTATCAGAGCTGTAGGTTAGAAACCTTAGGTGGGGACACCTTAGGCTAACCTTAGGCTAGATAGAAGGGTCAGAAAATAAATAACTCAAATAGAGTTTAAAGGAGATGAATTGAGGAAATTCATCATAAAAATGAAATAAAAGTAACTTAAATAAAACTATTATTTATTATGTGTATATAATGTACTAATCAGAGATAATTTTTGTGTAGATGACAGGTGAAAAGGAAATAGGAGATTCTCATATCGTAAGCGAGGGATTGACCACTCCACCAGAGCCAATACTCAAGCAAATAGCTAAAGTAGGGGCTCGCATTGAAAGCGACTTTGAAGAGGTAATCATTGTGGAAAATATAGTACCAGAACCAATATTGGTGGTATTAACAGATAGTGATTCGGACATGGAAGTTGAAGCTGATCAGACATCAACAGAAGTGCAAAATCTGAAGAATAAGGTTTTGTCTCTGGAAAAATTATGGGAAATAGAAAGACTGTTGAACTATCAATTACGAAAAGCATTAACTGAAATGATGGAAGAGCAAGATGCACTGAAAATTCAAATCGATAAAATGGGAGCCGAATGCAGCGTACCGTATGAAACATCAAGTAGGAAAGGGAAAAGAAAGTCAAACGACAACGATCCAGAAACTTCTGGAAATAACAAAGGAAAATTTAAAAAGAAAGAAAAATGTACAAACTGTGGGAATTATCATCAAGGTATATGCAGAAAAGGGAAACCAATATGTTATAGATGTGGACAAGAGGGACATGTTTCTCCTTATTGTCCCAACCCAAAGAAAAAGCATGTTTCGGTTGTGGATCGTTAGAACATCTAGCGAGAGATTGTCCGAACAAGAAGTCAAAAGAAGAAATGCAAGAAAGTAGGATAAATATTCTATGAATATGTATGGTGGATGATGTATATGTGTATAATGTATTACTCCCAACTTTTGTATAAGTTGTGAGATAAATCTAAGTATCCTCATTTTTCATGTAATAGAGGAATATGATTTATAATAGTAGTAGTTATAAACGGAATATGTTATAATAAGCATATTAGTATAAATGTTTGTTGGGTATGTTTTGTGATGAGTATGTGTTAATACATTAGCACTAACATGCCTTGAGATAGTTGATGAAATATTGATATCAATAAATATGTTATTTACAGAAAAATGCCTCCAACAGGGAGAGGCCGAGGAAGACCACCACTAAACAGAAATAGAAATGAAGCCACGAAAAATGAAAATGAGAACAGGGATAGAAGACAGGGAAACCCTATGCGACAATTCGTAGATTTATTAGCAGGAGCATTTCAAAATAGGAATCCTCCTAACCCTAATGCAAATGTGAACCCACCGGTAGTGCATGTAACTAGTTTTAAGGACTTCAAAAGTGTCGGACCACCTGAGTTTAGGGGAACCACTGAGCCTATAGAGGCTTAGTCATGGATCAAGGAGATAGAAAAAGCGTTTGAAGTGGCCAGAGTAGGAGACGAGCAGAATACTGCTTTTGCTACATGTAGACACCCAAATTTTGCGTTTCCTTCTACTAACCATGACAGGAGGGCGAAATCGACAATTGAACCGGCTTGCGGAAGCAAAGGAGCGGGCACAAGGGCGAGCGCCCGGCACCGCCGCAATGATTTGGGCAGCCCAAGTCGACGTGACAGCATGATCGTCCGAGGCAGGCATTTCCGAATGAGGTGGCACGTCTCCCGGAAATTCCCGGACTGCAGAATCCGAGCCTGTCAGCGAAAACCGACGTTGCGGTACGAAAATCGAGGCGTGGCACGAAAATCGAGAAAGTCAAGCCCGCCAGCCGCGGATAGATCTGCGGCCAAGTGGGTGCGCCAGCACGAAAACCGGGAAATCAGCACTACCAGCTGAGTGCGATGGGAGGCGTGCCAGCTGGCCAGCCGCAGATCCATCTGCGGCCAGCCGCAGATAGATCTGCGGCTGGCTCTGGCCAGCCTATTTAAGCTCGGCTTCGGCAGCATACAGGGGGTTCAGCAGTTTTGGAAGAAGAAGAATTTCTGCAGCAGCAAAAAAAACACGGAAATAGAGAGAAAATAGCTAGATTTTGCAACAAAATAGGGAGAAAGAAGAGGAAAAAAAGAGTGGAATTAATTCTTTTGAGTTTGGTTGTATCAAATACATCATTTATCCTATTCAAATACACAAGTTCACATCCATTTGAGATCAATTGCAAGGTGAAAATTTCTATTTGTTCTAGCAATTCATGTCCTATTGGTTTAGGTAAATTAGATATAATTTTCATGTATCTTGTTGAACAATGAATTAGGGATTATGAGTGAAGTTTCCATCGGAATAAACTCCTCCTAATAACCCGATGATATTCGTTCATTAATTTCTTGGTTTGTTTTAAGGTGTTATATTCGGTATTCAATTCCTTTAAAATCGTTATTTTAAGATGTCTTGGTATTGTTAGATTTTATCCGGGTTGGTTTATTTTCTTGTAATATCCGATTGTTTGTGTGTGGATATTTGGTTTGTGAGCCTAGGAAAGCGACCCCGGGGTCCCGATCCGATGATGGACATATCTTGATGTAAGAAGTAGAGATGACGTAGTTCTCATTGTAAATATGTAATCGTTGGGCCTTAAAACGACGCTAAGGCGAGAATCGTGCTTAAGGCCCCGAAATAGTGAAATTTGTGATTGTTGGCGTTCGGGGATATTTTGATGGCTTACATGCCCATGAATAGCCCGACGCGTGTTTTATGCTCGATTTGAATTATGACACGAAATTGATTTCAAAGCTAAATGATAAGATTTTCATTAAAATCAATCAAAGTAGGATATTTAGAATCACGAGGTTAAAATTTGAGAAACGTTAATGAAATGTCGATTCATATCTAACGAGAAAGCTAAAGAAAAATCGTTTTCCAAAAACAACACACGAAATGATTTTATAAATAATTGACGTTTTTATTAAATCTTTGTGCATAGGGTGAAAAGAGATCCTAGAAATTGCCCATCATTTTATGAAAGCAACAGTATAGATCTCGATTCCTATTTTGACGAAGGTTTAAAACTCTTGTTTTGTTAAAACGACACTTAACGAAAATCTCATAGTTTTGATACAATTAAAATCAAACCTTTTCTCATAAAGCTTTCTCGTGTATGCCGAAAAGACATTCCGAAGCATAATCAAAGTAAAACACGATTATCCCAAAAATCCAAAAGATTCTTTCAAACAAACACACCACAACATTTCACATAAGCACACATACACACACACGCACGCACACACACACACATTTCATGAATTAAAGGATAGGAGATTAATCAAGATTTCGTTAAACGTGTTTCACGGTAGTCGAGGGGGTGCCTAACACCTTCCCCTCACTTAAACAAAGCCCCCCGAACTCTATGAATCTCGATTCGCAGACCAATTAATTCGGAGTCACACATGAGCCAGCGATTTATAAAAAACGAAAACTCGGATGAGTTGGTACATCCATTTCAAATATACCAACTGGCGACTCTGGTCAATTGGCTCATCATAAAAACGACCTTTCAAAACCCCGTCGACCTCAATGCCGACCTTTTTCCAAAAAATCATCTAAACCAAAAGGCTAAAATTGGAAAAGGAATAGAGAAAGCGAGAGAACCCGGCGTCGACAGCTGGCGACTCCGCTGGGGACATTAGAGGGCTTAAGCCGCGTTCAAATCTTGATGCTGTCCTATCCTTTAAAATTCATAAAATGTGTGTGTGTGCGATATTTTGATTTTTTACTTTTGTTGTGCGAATGTGTGTTGTTGTCCATCGAATGAATGATTGAATGGGTTTGCTTTACTTCAAAGTAATCATTTGCATACGGTGAGGACGATGAATGTGAATGTATGTTGAGATTGTACCTCCTCCTGAGGCGAACCTGTCGGTTGCTTATTTACTGGACTCGATGGGGCTTGCTCCCGGAGATGGCTCAGGAAACGCACCACTCAAATCCGCTCCAATCGAAAGGGCTCAAACGAGTAGATTGCGAAGATTTGGGAACCTTCATGCCGAAAAGCCCGTGAGAGTAACCCTAGGATAGGTCATCCTCAGAATAGCCCAACGCAGGAAAAGTCTCTTCATGCCTTTTTACGTTTATACGTCTAAATGTCATGATCTCATTCAATATTCATACATCCCTTTTTTTATTGTCGAAAGAGATTACTAAACCGCTGTGAATTTGCAGGGAATAGTTGGGGGAGCATAATAAAGCATGTTTAGCATTGGTTATGGCACTGAAGGGACTACTAACTTTCTCTTTTGCAGGGAAAGATTAAAGAACCCCTAAAAACACAAAAAAGTTTTATAGCTTTAGCATGCATCCATGTTTTCATTTCCCCAGGACTAAACTTCGAACCATTTGTCTCTGTAGGATTGCTACCTCAAACCCGTTCGCAGTCTAAGAAAGCCCAGGTCTCTACATCTGAAATGGCTGATCTTCCTAACCATAATTCCATATCTCGGGAGGAGTTTGATGATTTTAAAAGACAGATGATGGAAATGGCCACGATGCTAAAAAGAGCAGTTCCTACTCAGACAGGATCCGCCAAGCCAAGGACCACATAATACTTCCACCACCAGGGGGTGACCAGAATCCTCCTAAAAATGTTTGTAAACCTGGGTAAGGATGACCAACCCCAACTCAAGGACGAGCCAGTCATTACAAGGGTCGTTCCCATTACCTAGCAGGACAGTGGTTACTATCCCAGAAGAAGGGGACAATGACGACCTTCGGAGAAAAATGAAACACATGGAGGAGACCATCCAATCTCTAAAGGGGCATTAGGCTCCCTGGGCAGGGTTAATTATTCGGATCTATGTGTTTTCCCCGGAGCCAGATATCCAGAAAAGTTCAAAGTTCCCGGAGTTTTGAAAAATACAATGGAAAGGGAGACCCCTATACACACTTGAAAATATACATTGGAGAACTCGGGTCTTATGCCGAAGACGAGGGGTTAAGAATGCAAACTATTCCAGAAAAGCTTAACAGGGGAGGCAAGAATCTGGTATGCCCGCCTCGTCAACGCCCGAATCCACAACTGGGAGGAGTTGGCCCATACCTTCTTAACCCAATACAGCTTTCAGGCCCAGATGGCCCTTGACATGTACCAAATGACAAAGGTTAAAAAACAGCCTAGGGAATCCTTCAGGGAATATGCACAACGGTGGAGGGGCATGGCCGCACAGGTGACCCCCCCAATGAACGAATCAGAGATGGTGATGACCTTTGTAGACATCCAGGAGGCACCGTATTATGAGAGGGTCATCTCGGGGATTGGAAGACCTTTTGCTGAAATGATTAAACATGGAGAGATGGTAGACATGGGGTTGAAGTCGGGTAAAATCCGGGATCTTACTGCTTTAGAAACTGCTGCCGAGCAAATACAGAATGGAAACTATGGCAGCACTTCCCGGAGGGTCCAAAAGAAGAAGGAAGAGGATGTCTCCCTCATCCTACAAGGGTCATCCAGAAAAGCAGAAAGCCATCTTCCGGTACAGGTACAGAGGGGAGGGCCATCCCGACAGCCAAATTTCACAGATCAAAGGGCAGAGGGGCGAAGAAGATATGAGGCTTCGCAAAACCGAGTGTTCACCCCGCTCGGGGAGCCGCTTGAACGAGTATTAGCGGTATTAGTAGCCCAAAAGAAGATAGTTGGTCTGGCACCACCGAGTGTGACCCAAAGGGTAGAAGGTTTGACCCGAGTAAGCGATGTGCATACCACTCCAGTTCCCCTGGCCATGATACACAAGATTGCTGGACGTTGAAACATCGAATCCAAAACCATGATAGACAGTGGGGAAATTGTGGTGGAACAACCGGACTCCCCGAATGTTAAAGCAAATCCCCTGCCAAGACATGATGGAGGGGGAGTTAATGCGACGGAGGCAAGTGAGGCTGGGGGGCCGCCAAGGTTGAACTATGTGCAGAAAGTTGAGGAGATGATCAACATGATACATGATCATGGGGATGCACGGGGATAACGCCCATCAAGTTGATAGGGGTAAGTACGAATAACATAGAGGGACCTGTCAAGCTGACAGCCCCGAGGCCCATCATCCTTGCAGCAAGGCCGCAACTCCCTATCAGTAGTCTGAAGACTGTACCCTGGAATTATGGGGGAATGCCAGAGGAAGCGGTCAGTTGTGCTTCCGTGACGACCAAGGGGAACCCCTTATATCTGCCCGGGCGAGTCCTTGAGAGCCAAAAGAGAAAAAATGAAGAGGTTTCCGAGGAAAGGGCCATAGAATTTTTGAAAAGGATGGATCACCCGGAAATGAGGGGGATCCAGATTTTAAATGAGGAATCAACCCTAACATCAGTCATGGACTTGGTGTTGTCATCCAATGAGCATTGCAAAACCCTGATGAAGGTTCTGGAGGAGGCATTTGTGCCCAAAGAAATTAGTGAGGAGGGTTTCGGCCAGCTGGTAGGCCACTTATTGGAACCCGATGCAATATCATTTACAAGATGAGGACATTCCCGAAGAGGGAAGGGGGCAACCGAAAAACCGCTACACATTGCGGTAATCTCCTCAGGATATGTCATGAATGGGGTACTGATCGACGGGGGATCGGCATTGAATATATGTCATCTCAGCACGCTGAAGAAAATGAACATCAGTCCCAAGCGCCTACGGGCCAGTCATGTGGTGGTTCGGGCTTTTGACGGATCCCGGAGGGATACCATCGGGAGAGAGATAGAATTGCCAGTGGAGATAGGGCCCTGTACTTTTGAATATATCCTTCCAAGTCCTAGATATTACGGAAAGCTACAACCTGCTGTTAGGGAGGCCGTGGATTCACATGGCCGGGGCAGTTCCTTCCACGATCCACCAACAAATCAAGTTGATCATCGATGGGAATCTGGTAACAATCTCGGCCGAATGTGATGACCCTTCTCCTCCCAGGGGTGGCCTACCAGTAATCAATGTGGATGAGTCAGCGGCGCCTGCCAGCTTTCAAGCACTAGAGATTAGCACTCCCCATTATAGATGCCTGGGAGCTCCAGCTGTGAAACCAAGGGTCTCTCCGGAACTCACCTTTGTGGCAAGGGAAATGATTAAGATGAACTTCCAGCCTGGACAAGGGCTGGGGAAAGGCAATCAGGGAATCACCGAGCCCATCCACCTACCACAGCAGATAGGCAAAGCAGGATTGGGATACCATGTGGGCGCAGTACGGGGACACCGTCAGGGTGCGATTCCGATTCGACTAGTTGGCAGTCCAGTGGCCAATGTCGACAATAAGCAGGGGATCAGCGGACCTGTGATTGGGGCAGGGAATGAAGAGTTAACCCCCACACGTAATGAGTCAGCCCGGAGGGAAAGTTTCCTGCGGGAGGTCGCAAAAGAGTTTGAAACCAAATGCTATATCCCCGGACAATCAACAAGCAGTAAGGAGGGGACGAACATTATCACACCATCGGAAACCCAACAAGTTGTGCCTGTCATCGATTGGGCAGGGCTGATTATTCCTGGAGAGGATATGGAGAAGGACTCAGGCGACGTATCCGTAATCATCGGGGAGGTGTCCGATGTGAGGCCTTCCTTTATCCAGCGCATTTCATCTGACCTGACCATCGATAATTGGACCCAGAAACCAGTAATATCCAAACAAGGGTAAAGCTCGACGTCAGGGTGGTTAACCCTAGAGGATGGGGGAATGAAGAAGTTTTATTTTGTTGTTGTTTTATTTCTGCATAATTGTGTCGTTTCTTCGTGTTATTTGAAATTGCGATCGTCGTGAAAAATTGATTTATATATGACAAAGTATTTTGTTTTATGTCAGGTGTACCAATTTGAGTATTCCTTGCCTAACAGACGATCTTTCAAATTTGAATGGTGATTATGATTTTGACATTGAGCTGGATTTCGATTTGATGGGCATTGAGCAAGACGAGACAGATTACGAGACGACGCACCTGATGAGATCAAAGGATGGGTCGAGGATAAACCCAAACCCAATTTGGACCAAACCATCACTATAGATATCGGAACCCCTGACAATCCAAAAGAACTCAAGATAGGGACGGACCTTACCCCCAGCCAAAAAGCAGAAATAAACGAGTTACTAAGCCAATATGAGGATATCTTTGCCTGGTCGCACGAGGATATGATCGGATTGTCCACCGACATTGTGGTGCACCGGTTACCCATCAAGGAGGGTTTCAAGCCTGTCAAACAAAAATTAAGGAACTTGAAACCGGAGTGGAGTTTAAAAGTGAAGGAAGAGATCATCAAACAGTTCAGGGCGGGAATCATTATGGTGTCCACTTACCCGGAATGGCTATCCAATGTGGTCCCAGTGGCTAAACCTGGAGGAAAGGTGAGGGTATGCGTAGACTACAGAGAATCTAAACAAGGCCAGTCTCAAGGATAACTTCCCGGTGCCTTTCATACACATCCTGGTGGATAACCACAGCCCAGTACGAAATGTACTCTTTTGTGGATTGCTTCGCAGGGATATCATCAGATAATGGTGGCGGAGGGAAGATCGGGAAAAGACCGCATTCATCACCCCCTGGGGCACTTTCTGCTACAGACGACTGGCTTTCGGGCTCACAAATGCAGGGGCTACTTATCAGAGAGCCATGATGGCCTTGTTCCACGATATGATGCACAAGGAGATAGAAGTCTACGTGGATGACATTATTGTGAAATCGAAGGTAGAATCTGATCATATAACCCATCTCAAAAAGCTATTCGATCGGCTCAGAAAGTATAACTTGAAACTCAATCCAGCAAAGTGCGCTTTCGGAGTACAGTCGGGCAAGCTCTTGGGTTTCCTGGTTAGTGATCGGGGCATTGAGTTGGATCCAGCAAAGATTAAGGCCATTGTGGATATGCCAGCACCTCGCACAGAGAAGGAGATAAGGGGATTCCTGGGAAGGATAAACTTTATCAGCCGTTTTATATCCCACTTGACGACTACATGTGAGCCGATTTTCAAACTGTTAAGAAAAGGGGTGTTCCCAAGAGTGGAATGAGCAATGTCAGAAGGCTTTTCAGACCATTCAAAAGAAGTTGACTGAAGCACCAGTGCTGGTACCCCCGAAGGATGGGATCCCTCCTGTTTATGTATATATCGGTAAATGCCATCGCGATGGGATGTATGTTGGGACAGAAAAATGAGGCGGGAAAGGAGCAGGCCATCTATTACCTCAGCAAAAGATTTAGCCAATGTGAGCAGAATTACACTCCCGTCGGAGAAGACCTGTTGTGCTCTGGCCTGGGCGGCAGGGAGATTACAGCACTACCTCCATGGGCATACAACGTACCTGATATCAAGAATGGATCCCCTGAAATATATTTTCGAAAGGCCCATGCTGAAATTGTCGACTATCAAGATGGCAGTTAATTTTTACAACAGTTTGACATGGTGTACGTGACCCAGAAGGCCATGAAAGGGCAGGGAATTGCAGATCAGTTGGCAGAAGCCCCGGCAGGAGGGATGGATATGCCGTTAGAAACTTCCTCTCCCGGGGGCTGAGGATATATTTTGGGTATCGCGCGAAAATGTGATGACGAGGGACAATTCTGGAAGCTGGTATTTTGATGGTGCCATGAATGCCGAGGGGGGCAGGAGCCGGAGCAGTCCTAGTCTCTATCACCGGAGAAACAATACCCCGTGGCCACTAAGCTTCGTTTCAGCAATTCGAACAACACCGCTGAATACGAGGGGTGTATCTTGGGACTCCGATTGGCCCGTGACATGGGAGTAAAAAGACTAGCGGTGTTCGGGGATTCAGAATTGGTAATCAGACAAGCAATCGGGGTTATACAAACACTAAGGAGCTTCGGTTACTTCCCTACCATCGTTGTGTCACCCAGCTTATGCAAGAGTTCGAAGATATCGCCTTCCGCCATATTCTCGGGGACGAAATGATTTTGCCGATGCATTGGCACCTTTGGCTTCCTTAATCCACGTGATCCAGAGTAGGGACAGCCCACAGAGTGAGATCACCGTACAGACTGCCCCGGCATGTGAGGAAAAATGTGGCAGTGTTATCAAACGAGGTGGTGTTGACAAGGCAGCCCTGGTATTCACGACATAAGGGAATATCTGAGAGACAGATCCCTTCCCGATCAGGCAAATCGGACTGAAAGGATGAGAATTCAAAAGATGGCGATGAAGTTTTACCTGAGTGGCGATTCACTTTACAAAAGGGATGCCGGGTTGGGACTGTTGCAATGCGTAGACGAAACGCAATCCCAAAGGATTATGAATGAAATCCATGGGGGGGTGTGTGGGCCACATATGAGTGGACCGATGTTGGCCAAAAAGATCTTGAGGACAGGGCATTATTGGTTAACGCTGAAAGCCGATTGCGATGATCATGTCAAACGGTGTTATCAATGCCAGGCGCACGGTAATGTGATCCATACACCTCCCCCATGAACTGCACTGTATGACCTCCCCCTGGCCATTTTCAATGTGGGGAATGGAATGTAATCGGACCGATAGAGCCCAAAGCAAGCAACGGGCACCGATTCATCTTCGTCATGATCGATTATTTCACCAAATGGGTAGAAGCAGCCTCTTTCCCCAAAGTCACTCAGGAGGTCATCGTCAGCTTCATCAGGAATAATGTCATTTGCCGATATGGGCAACCTGAGGTTGTAGTCTCCGACAATGCCAAGAATTTAAACAACGCCCTCATGAAGGGACTGTGTGACCAGTTCAAGATTAAGCATCTCAATTCCGTCATTTACCGTCCCAAAATGAATGGGGCAGTGGAGGCGGCCAATAAGAACATCAAGAAGATCATGGCAAAAATGTCTGCTAATCATCGGGGATGGCCAGATCTGTTACCCCTCACCTTGCTGGCATACCGAACATCAACGCGTACTTCTACAGGGGCAACCCCTTACGCTTTGGTGTATGGAATGGAGGCTGTTCTACCAGTCGAGGTTGAGATGGCGTCCCTCAGAATAGTGATCGACGCTCAGATAAGCGAAGAGGATTGGATGCAAAGTCGATATGACCAATTGGCCCTGATTGATGAAAGGAGGGTGGCTGCCATTTGGCATGGTCAGCTATATCAACAGAGGATCTCCCGATCATACGACAAAAGGATCAGACCTCGGAAATTCAAGGAGAATGATCTGGTGCTAAAGAGAATCATGTCTTGTCAGGACGAAGCCAGGGGGAAGTTTGCCCCAAACTGGGAAGGGCCATTTGTGATCAAGAAAGTACTATCCGGAGGGGCCCTCATATTGCGAGAAATGGATGGTGAGGTATTTCCACAACCCCTCAATGCTGACTCGGTGAAGCGGTTCTACGCTTGAATCATCAGTTCTTTTTTTCCTTCGAAAGCGAACTACGTAGGACCTGATCTCCCAACTTGTGGGGGGGGTAACGTAGGCAGCCATCATGGCGCGGTCCTGATCCTTTAAAAATAATCCTTTCCCCAACCAAAACCAATTTTCGATAGCCCGAATAAAGCCTTCCTACACCCTCAAAACCTTCCCGAAACCAACTGCCTAACCAGTTTCATCCCAGAATACATACCCTGATCCAACCCAAACAGTTATCCAAAATCTGAGATTCAATCCGACGAAATCAAAAGGTGTGCGGCAATATCTGTCAAATTCTCCATCAAGTCTTGAGGAAAGAAAGAGGGCGAAATGTCAAAATCATGGTCAGTTGGATAAAATGATGATCCAATGGAGGGCAATGATACGACAAAAGGGGAAAATGACTAAATTTTAAATGCATGTCTATATATATATAAGTCGTTTTATTACAAGATTTATCTTTCAATAAACTGATGAAACCAACATAGTTATGCAGGAAATAAAATAATCTACAAATCTGAAAACTAGCCGAAGCAGGTATGGACAGGGTGGTGGATAGAATCTGAAGCATCAGCATCTCCTGCAATCTGCTGCCCCATCCTATCAATACGATCTAGTAAAGCAGTAGCTCGGCTGACAGTCCCAGAATGTGCATCTACCACTGGCCCTGGTCTGAAATACAATGGCCTCTCTATCAGCAATGGCAGCATCTCTAGCTAGAATGGCCTCATTCTCTCTCGGCAAGGGCGGCATCCCTCTCAGATTCAGTAGTAATCAGGGCCAGGAGGAGTCGGGAATCCTCAGCGACCCGACTCGGGGCAGAATCGGCTGAAATGGAATGGTCTGCGGTATCTTTCTGTGAAAATCACTCCAGAGTCCATCAAAGGCCCCCGTCCGACTCAAACTAGCCGAATCCAGGTCTCCACGCAACCACTGTACGTAGGCAAATATCTGGGATGTGACAGCTCGCACTATATTCGGCAAAGATCCTGCGATCCCAAAGCTCGTATACCTGCGATAGATCCCTCTCTGTACAGGATGATATAAGGAATCGGTATGCGGCTGGCACCCGCAAAGGGGTGTAAATCCTGTGTCTGATCAAACTGCCCCATAAACCGCCAGGGGATGATAGGTCGTCACGCCCTTTAACCCAGCAATGGGAATGAAATCCATGCCAGGCACATGAGTCAAGAAGCTCCTGAAGGAGCAATAGGGCCCGAGTAAACCAATAGATGAAAGGGGGTCCTCAATGATAGGACAAAAATAATATCCAGGAGGCCACATCAGTACAACGCGCAGGACGAAGCGAAAACTGCGTGGTTATGTCATGGCTGAAGCAAAACCCTTGGCGACGGAAATGGCCGATGGGGACTAAGATGACTCGTGAACCACATGTACAATAAGGTCGAACTCCCTCTGAAGAATCTCCCTCGGAAGGACTGGCAATATGTGGCCGACATATAGGTATCCGCCAATATCATGGGGAGAATGGTGTGATCCTCCTGAAGGGCCCGAACGGCCGCAACAATCCGCATGTCCAAATGATCGGATCCTGCAGGCAAATACAAAACTGAGATGACACAGGCCATCAGAACGCCCACTTCTCAAGGCATCCCAGCGCTCCTCGGACACGGAAAAATCACCGAGGAAAAGACGGAAACTGTCAGGTGAGCCTAATCGGTCAATCAAGAATTGAAGAGGAACCATATGGTCTGATGTGGTTACCGGTAATAAGACAGCCCTCCGCAAACCGGTAAAAGTCAAGAATTGACGGCGCATGGAACCAAAGGTAACCCTAGCACAGGGACCATCCAAGGGCAAGCCGGTGAAGCGAGCATACTCCTCAAGGGTGGGGGTCAGCTCTACTGTCCCAAACCTAAAACACCTGACGGGCAGGGGGGCCCAATAGCTCAGAAAGACCATCCACGAAGCCCGCTGGCACCCGGAAGGTTAATAAGGACCAAGAATGTCCCAAAAGACCATCTACGATAATCCTATCTGCTGGCAGATAAACTGTCCAACCAGCGGAAGAGGCTGCCAACCAACCCTGTGGGAGGAGTGGAATCCAAACGAACCACGGCATCTGAGGACGACATCTGTGAAAAAATAGTATCAAAAAAAGACTGTACAGGGGTCATTCTCTACCCATAAATAAAAAGCATGCATCATACAGTTAATAATGAAACAGGTGAATTCCATAAAATGAAAAAGAAAACTGTGCATAAATAAATAAATGAGTTCAGTACATAGTGCATAAATGAAAAAGAAATCTAAGCAGGTGCCGATACAAAAGGGCCCTATCCTATCCTGGCCTAAATAAAATCAGTATCATCTATGAAAGCAGGATCCTCGAACTGATCCCCTGGAGTCGTCGAGGCTCGGAGGACCAAAGTTCATATCAGGGAGGTAGGGATGCGTTTGTGGCATCAGATGAACTCGGGCCTGCATCATAACCTGCACCGTCAGGATCGTAGGTGTAAGCCTCCTCCGGGGCCCGGCCCAACCCCCGAATAAACAGCGACAACTGAATCTACCTGACGGGTCAATGAGGCGATCTGCTCAGCATGGGTAGGGGTCCGAACACAGGCAGCCCAATCGGTCATTGTCACCGAGCCTGGAACCATATCTCCCAAGAAAGAAAGTGGCCCGAGTCTGAGGGACCGATGGTACGGGGCACCCACTATGTACGGAATGCATCACTCGTAGTGGGACCCGTGGAAAGCATCCGACCATCCTCCCCGCGCGAGCATGATCTCTGAGGGCTGAGAATCCAGCGGCCAGAAAGTAGTGAAAAGAAAGGGAGTGCGGGATGCGGATCTCTCCAGTGACGCATCTGAATGCGCGTTCTCCCAGATACATCACCCAGCCTCCAACACTCTGCAAAGTGAGGCGACGGGTAGAAAGCTCGAACTCTGGGCCGGAAGGATGCCCGTCAGCAAAACCCCACAGTCAGGATGCTCGGAGAGGTAGGGAATCCAAGACGACGTCGGCAGCCGTGATCAACTCCAGCTGAATACGGACAATGTTGCAAAGCTGCCCGACACGTGGACCTCCTCCAGAGTACTGTGATGCCATCGCCGACCTCGAGGATAAGTGTCCGGGCCCAGAGTAGTGATAGGCCTCAGACATGGCAGCCGCTCGTAAGCCCAGAACTGTGAATAGAAACAAGGCAAGGCATGAGTCACTATCAAATACAGAAAAGAGATGAAAGGAAAAGAAAATACAGTAAGAGAGAGGAGGAGGGGACTCACCAACAGAAAATGGTTAGAAGGCCGAGCCAGGCATCAGTCTGTCCCTCTGAGCGTAGACGCATGCCGTGGAGGAAATAGGCAAAGGTGAATGACCCCCAGTCATAAATCACCGATGCGGTCCACATCTCTGACCGCTCCTACGACGCTGAAATGAATGGTGGAGGAGTTGTTCCCCAGAAAACAACCCCTCATGATGGTCAGGAACAGGCGTCGTAGCAGAATGTCCCCTGGTGCCCTGATCTGCTGGAATAGGCAGCGCAATAGAGACCCCCGACTGCATCGACTGCCAAGGCACCAGATCGGATACTGCGGGCCTTAAAGACCCGGTCCTCAGCAGCGGAAGCCCAGCAAAGCTCGAACCTCCACAGGAGTGATATCAAAGATCCAAGGGGACGCGGGACCCGGTAAACTCAATGCCGGTAATGTACCTCCAGTCCCATGGGGTCAACACGACCTCGCAGTCGAGGAGATGAAGAGACTGCGTCTGGTGGAACCATCGCTCGGATAAAGCCCTCATGTAACCCCAGGGGCACTGGCGGGGGATGATAGTGAAAGAAATGTCGGAAGCCCCAAGAGTGCCACCATCGCCCGATAATCACTGTGCAGGGCCGCGTAAAGGGAATAGATGTTTGAACCAGTTACCCCTCGCTGGGTAAACTCGGGTACCTGGGGCAATCACCAAGGGTCAATCCGGATAAAAGGAGAATGGAGAAATTGAGAATGAAATCAGAATAGAGCTGAAATATACCCTCGTTAGCCACGAGAGATGCCGAGGGGTGACGACTGAGATCCCCGACCCAAAAGATCGGGTATCTGCACAGAGGCGCCAGAAGGAGCCTGATGAGTAGATGGAGCCGGAGTGCTGGAGGATGGCCCCTCTGCCGCGACCTCCGGAGGAACAGCCTCCTCAACGTCCGGATGACCAGGACGAATGACAGCCTCCGTCAAACGACGAGCCTGACGGGTCCGAGGAGGAACAGGAGCGGGTGCAGCCCTACGACGGCGAACACCCGAAGTCCGAGAGGCGGAGGAGCTACTGGGCGCATCACGATCCATAGCTGGAATAGAACGGGCGAGAAAGAAGGTAAGTTTCCTTTTAAAATTATGTAATGAACATTTCTAAATTTCTAGCCTTCATCATATGATTAAATGCAACATGATGCATGGCAAAAAAAAAAAAAAAAAAAAAAAAAAAAAAAAAAAAATCGGCAGAGTTCCGTTTGTAAATTGGACATTCCAGGCATAAGCCAAACGTGTTTTCCATCAATCAAAGCCTCAAAACAGATCTAAATTGCATTCATATATGTAATTACAGCATGTAATGCATGATTTTATTGCAGAAAAGGAAATAACAACAGTATGTGGGGGACCGCCTCATGAACATAAAATAGGACTCACATAGTTGATACATAGCATGTATATATGATGGTACATTACATAGCATTGTAAAGCATACATTTTATCTCTAAAACATGCAAATAGTCAAATGTTATAGCAAAACATTGACGAAATTGAAAAGTGACCGGTCAAAGTGTTACCTGTAGCGTGTAGATCAATCCTACCGGAAACAGTTTTTGCAGGAAAGTTGAAAAAAATCGACAAAAAGCCCTTGCGAACAAGAAAAATCGAGGAGAAATCTCTTTGAATTACAAGTTTGAAAGTGACAGATCTGGAGGAGCCGCGTTGGATTTAAGGCCCGATCATGGCCGCAGATGTATCTGCGGCTGGCCGCAGATCCATCTGCGGCTAGGCCGCAGATCCATCTGCGGCTGGCCCTGGTGGGTCCCACCTTGCTCCCTTGCAGCCATTTGACGTGTTGAAGTGAAAAGTTTACGAGGATGGGTGACCGGCGACGATACCCGGCCCCGAGACGATCGACCGGCGACGATAACCGGCGATCACGAGATGGATGACCGGCGACGATAACCGGCTCCGACAAGATAACCGACCGGCGACGATAACCGGAGGTTACGCGATGGGTGACCGGCGACGATACCCGGCCCCGACATGACGATCGACCGGCGACGATAACCGGCGATCCGAGATAGATGTCCGGCGACGATTAGAAACCGGCTCCGACAACATAACCGCCCGGCGACGATTACCGGTGGTTACGCGATGGGCGACCGTCGACGATACCCGGCCCCGACATGACGATCGACCGGCGACGATAACCGGCGATCACGAGATAGATGTCCGGCGACGATAAACCGGCTCCGACAAGATAAAGCGAACCGACCTGGCGGACGATAACCGGAGGTTTACGATATGGGTGACGGCGACGATACCCGGCCCCGACATGACGATCGACCGGCGACGATAACCGGCGATCACGAGATGGATGTCCGGCGACGATAACCGGCTCCGACAAGATAACCGACCGGCGACGATAACCGGAGGTTACGAGATGGGTGACCGGCGACGATACCCGGCCCCGACAAGACAATCGACCGGATACGAGACCTGGCGATTACGAGATGGATGTCCGGCGACGATAACCGGCGCCGACAGATAACCGAACGGCGACGATAACCGGAGGTTACGATATGGGTGACCGGCGACGATACCCGGCCCCGACATGACGATCGACCGTGCGACGATAAACCGGCGATCACAAGATGGATGTCCGGCGACGATAACCGGCTCCGACAAGATAAACCAACCGGCGACGATAACCGGGGGTTACGAGATGGGTGACCGGCGACGATACCCGGCCCCGACATGACGATCGACCGGCGACGATAACCGGCGATCACGAGATGGATGTCCGGCGACGATAACCGGCTCCGATAGATAACCGACCGGCGACGATAACCGGGGGTTACGAGATGGGTGACCGGCGACGATACCCGGCCCCGACGAGACGATCGACCGGCGACGATAACCGCGATCATGAGATGGATGTCCGGCGACGATAACCGGCTCCGACAAGATTAGCAACCGGCGACGATAACCGGGGGTTACGAGATGGGTGACCGGCGACGATACCCGGCCCCGAACGAGACGATAGATTGAGAGAGTGAAACCCTACGACTAACGAACACGGTCAAGGGGTTTGATAACATTGACACTCTTTACGAATGTCTTGCATGCATTGCATCTTATGTTGCATCATAAGCTATATGTGTGTTGCATCATGTATGTACTGTCATTCTTTATGCACATGTCATTCATACATCGAGTGTCTACTCCTTTATCCTGTTCATTTCATTTATCATTTCATAAACATGATAAAGAGGGGCAGCTTGTTAGACACCCAAAATTTTGCGTTTCCTTCTACTAACCGTGACAGGGAGGGCGAAATCGTCAATTGAACCAGCTTGCGGAAGCAAAGGAGCGGGCACAAGGGCGAGCGCCCGGCACCGCCGCAATGATTTGGGCAGCCCAAGTCGACGTGACAGCAATGACCCGTCCGAGGCAGGCATTTCCGAATGAGGTGGCACGTCTCCCGGAAATTCCCGGACTGCAGAATACGAGGCCTGTGTCAGCGAAAACCGACGTTGCGGTACGAAAATCGAGGCGTGACACGAAAATCGAGAAAGTCAAGCCCAGCCAGCCGCGGATTAGATCTGCGGCCCAAGTGAGTGCGCCAGCACGAAAACCGGGAAATCAGCACTCAGCAGCTGAGTGCGATGGGAGGCGTGCCAGCTGGCCAGCCGCAGATCTATCTGCGGCCAGCCGCAGATAGATCTGCGGCTGGCTCTGGCCAGCCTATTTAAGCTCGGCAGCAGGCAGCATACAGGAGGTTCAAGCAGTTTTTGAAGAAGAAGAATTTCTGCAGCAGCACAAAAAAAAAAATACGGAAATAGAGAGAAAATAGCTAGATTTTGCAACAAAATAAGGAGAAAGAAGAGGAAAAAAAAGAGTGGAATTAATTCTTTTGAGTTTGATTGTATCAAATACATCATTTATCCTATTCAAATACACAAGTTCACATCCATTTGAGATCAATTGCAAGGTGAAAATTTCTATTTGTTCTAGCAATTCATGTCCTAATTGATTTGGGTAAATTAGATATAATTTTCATGTATCTTATTGAACAATGAATTAGGGATTATTTGCGAGGGTTCCATTGGAACAAAATTCTTCTTAATAACCCGATGATATTCATGTTTTGATTTCTTGTTTGTTGTATAAGAGATGTATTGGTTTTGTGGTTCCTTCAATTTGCTATTTAGGATGTCGTGATATTGTTAGAATTTCCGCGTTGGTTATTTATTGTAATGTTTGATTTGTGAGTATGTAATAATCGTGGTTGTGAGCCTAGGAAAACGACCCTGTGGTCCAAATCCGATGATGGACATGTCTTGATGTATATAGCGGGTAGGATGTAGCCTCCTTGTAACGTGTAACCGTCGGGCCTTAAAACGACTGCCAAAGCGAGAATCGGATTTAAGGCCCCATATTAGTGGAACTTGTGATTGTAGGCGTTTGGGATTATTTTGATGGCTTACATGCCCATGAATAGCCCCAACGCATTTTAATGCTTGATTTGATTTACGACACGAAATTGATTTCAAAGCTAAATGATAAGATTTTCATAAAATCAATCAAAGTAGGATATTAGAATCACGAGGTTAAAATTTGAGAAACGTTAATGAATGTCGATTCCTATATAACGAGAAAGCTTAAAGAAAAAAATCGTTTTCCAAAACAACACACGAAATGATTTTATAAATAATTGACGTTTTATTAAACCTTTGGTGCATAGGGTGAAAGAGATCCTAGAAATTGCCCATCATTTTATGAAAGCAACGTATAGATCTCGATTCCTATTTTGACGAAGGTTTAAAACTCTTGTTTTTTTTGTTGTTAAAACGACACTTAATGAAAATCCCATAGTTTTGGACAACATAAAATCAAACCTTTCTCATAAAGAATAAAGCTTTCTCGGGGTACATCGAAAAGACATTCCGAAGCGTACTCAAATTAAAACAACGATTTTCCCTAAAATCCAAATGACTCTTTCATAACAAACTCACCATAACATTCACATAGACACACACTACCCACACACAAGCGCGCGCACACACACATTTCATGGAATTAAAGGATAGGAAAACATCAAGATTGCGGTAACCGTGTTTCACGGAAGAGTCGAGGGGTGCCTAAACACCTTCCCCTCACTTAAGCAAGCCCCCGAACTCTATGAATCTCGATTCGCAGACCAATTAATTCGGAGTCACACATGAGCCAGCGATTTATAAAAAACGAAAACTCGGATGAGTTGGTACATCCATTTCAAATATACCAACTGGCGACTCTGGTTAATTGGCTCATCATAAAAACGATCTTTCAAAACCCCGTCGACCTCAATGCCGACCTTTTCCAAACGTCATCTAAACCAAAAGGCTAAAATTGGAAGAGACCAAAAAGAGGAGAAGCGAAAACCCGGCGTCGACACTCCGAACTCAAATTCAAGTTTTCTACCACTATTCTTGTCTTATATGCAATTATTCGCTTCTTAGTTAGTTCATACTAATTAAATTAATTATTCTTAACCAACTATTAATTCTCATTCATTTGACATAATATTAAATATCATACCATTATTCATATTACATATAATTATTGTAATATAAATAAAATTATCATCATTAACTAAATAAATTTCTTTATTCAATTAATTAAAACAAATATTTTAACTCACTAATTTTCGAATAGTGAATTAACTAACTCGTATATGAAATTTAGTTCATAATAATTCTATCACCGTCCAAGGCTAAATATTCAAATTATATTATTTAATAATATAATTTCATTTAATCTCAATTAACTAATATTATTTAGTTATTTTCATCCACTTTCTTTAATGATTTAATTAAATATTAAATCTCCTTTTCCCAATATATGTATATATTTCACATCTATATATACACATTTAATCCATTATATAAAATCACATACTTCACATTATATGAAACACATATATACATATATGTTCAAATCTATTTTATCTCTATATAATATCATTTGTAATAATATACCAATTAGCCACATAATGACGCCAATTATTGGTTTATATAACTCTATTCCATATCTTATAATGTCCCGACACTTCATGAGCTTACTAACACTTCTAAAGTCTTTAGAATATTATTCTGGACTTTCCAACCAAGTTTTACATTTTTCAGATTATCCAACAATTTTCTATAATTATTTTCTATTTATAAAAACTATTCATTTTAATAGCTTCAAAAATAGAAATAATAACTAAACATACTTATATATCTTCAAAATATCATCAATATTTATCTGATATTATTATAAATTTTTACACCAATTATCATAATTTTCCACCATTCATAGAATTTTCTATGAATTTCCACTAATTTTTAAACTAACTTTAAATAGCTTGAAAATACAATAAATATTTATGCTCTTCAATAATTCACCAAACAATTCCAGAAAATCATAAATAATATTATAAGATTTTTCACCAAATTTTATAATTTTCGACCATTCACATAATTTTCTGTGAATTTCCGCTATTTTTAAACTAACTTCAAATAGCTTTAAAAATATAATAAATATTTCTGGTCTTCAATAATTTTCCAAACTTTCCCAGAAATTCTAAAATGATATTATAAAAGTTTTCACCAAGTTTCATAATTTTTTACCATTTACATTATTTTTTGTGAATTTTCACTATTTTTAAACTAACTTTAAATAGTTTAAAAAATACAATAAATACTTCTGCTCTTCAAAAAATTCACGAATATTTTCCAGAAATTCTAAAATAATTATCATAAGATTTGTGTAAAAAATATTTCGGGCCAAATAATGTTTTTTGATAATTTAATTATAATTATCAAAGTGTTGAATCTTAAAAACATCATAATAATTAAACTGTTTATCGGAAAATTATGAATTTTATGTCTATTTCGCATGAATATTAAATTCTCTACAACTTTCTAATAAAAAGTTTTCTCCGAATTCTGCCGGGAAATAGCCCAAACGGACTCTGCCGGAAAGTTCGCCGGTGGCGACTTTCCGGTCATCTTCTCCGGCGATCCAAAATTTTTCCGGCGAGTTTTCTTATATTTTCTTTCCCAGATCAGATCTACTATATTTAAGTATTCCAACCATATTTTTACTTCCAAAATCCATTAGAGATTTCATGTTGAAACAACATCCGAAAATATTTTTCAACAAATATTTTCTCCCTTTAATTTCTTGATTTCTCTTGTTTAATTCTTTTTTATACAAGTTTAAATCATCCTAAACAAGCATAAACATAAACTCTTTTCATAAATTATATAAAAACTTAAATCAAAGAATAAATTAAGATTTAGTAATTACCTTAGTTAGGATTTTCTTCATTTTTTCTTCTTCTTTTTCTTTCTCTCTCTCCCTCTCTCTCTCTCTATAACTCTATCTCTCTATTTTGCTGAAAATTTGCTACGGATGGAATGGGTGAGAGTGGAGGAAGTCTCCTCCTTTCTTTTTTTTTTTTTTTTTCTTTTTCTTTCTTTATTCCTTTACTTTTCCTTCTTTTCCTCTTTCTTTTGTTTTCTTCTTCCCATCTAAATCATCAACATTCACCCTCCAATTATTTCATTGCGACAGCCACTCTAGGGCCCACATCTTCCCAAGATTTATTTACTCACTTATCCTATTAATTGTCCATTTGACCATTTTGGATTCTAAAAATCAACCTTTTTCGAACTTACAGTCCATTCTTAATTACTAATTTCGACGATCCGGACTCAACCGTCTAGTCCGCGTCTCCAAATTATACTCCGAACTCAAATTCAAGTTTTCTACTACTATTCTTGTCTTATATGCAATTATTCGCTTCTTAGTTAGTTCATACTAATTAAATTAATTATTCTTAACCAACTATTAATTCTCATTCATTTGACATAATATTAAATATCATACCATTATTCATATTACATATAATTATTGTAATATAAAATAAAATTATCATCATTAACTAAATAAAATTTCTTTATTCAATTAATTAAAACAAATATTTTAACTCACTAATTTTCGAATAGTGAATTAACTAACTCGTATATGAAATTTAGTTCATAATAATTCTATCACCGTCCAAGGCTAAATATTCAAATTATATTATTTAATAATATAATTTCATTTAATCTCAATTAACCTAATATTATTTAATTATTTTTCATCCACTTTCTTTAATGATTTTAAATTAAATATTAAATCTCATTTTTTCCAATATATGTATATTATTTCACATCTATATATTACACATTTAATCCATTATATAAAATCACATACTTCACATTATATGAAACACATATATACATATATGTTCAAATCTATTTTATCTCTTAATAACAATTATATTTATTAAATTCTTATTTTAAATTTCTGAAATATCTAGGATATTACATTCACCCATTCTTCTAAGAATTTCGTCCTCGAAATTAAGACACATTCATCTCTATTCATTCTACTCCTCTATTTTCAAATCTAGGTTTTATTCTTTAAACCTTTATTTAATTATTCGAGATCTTATTTACAAGTCTCATAAATTTTCGGGTTATCACATTTACCCATTCTTCTAAGAATTTCGTCCTCGAAATTATTTCATACTTATCTCTACTTCGGGATATTACTTTCACCCATTCTTCTTAAAATTTTGTTCTCGAAATTAAAGCATACTAGTTCTGCTCATTCCTTTTATCAAACCTAGGTTTTCATATTAACCTTTATTCTTTTTTTTTCTCTAAAGGCTACTCTTTTAAGCATCGCATTCCACGACCATTTCTCTCTAAGAAGTTCACATTTTCTAAACTTTCAACTTCCAAAATAGTGAAATATTTTTCAGGAGTCTTCAACAATTGTTCAATAATTGTGAAGCAGTATCAATAATGTGAAAAGTTAATTCAAGAAAACTTTTCATATCGGTCTGAGGGGTCATAAAGACCATGAACTTGTCCTGAGTTCTCAAGTATTTCTACCGATTTCCGCGGACAAATTTTGTACGCCAGGTGATCAGCCTGTCATACTATTGCGTTGTGCACGACGACTTTCCGGGGTTGAACCACGTTAACCAACCCTTACTGCTTTTCCTGGATTGAACCACGTTAACCAATCCCCTTTATAGGGTTGTTCACCTCAGACTTAATATAAGATTCCGCACCAACATAATTTGGTTTGGCATAAATTTTCAAAGAATATTTGAATTTTATAAACATTTGTCTAGCTGAATCAAATAGCTTTAGGACGTATACCAATAATTCGAACATCAATCGAAACATTTGTCTAGCCACTTTAGTTGGCATTGACTTATCTTTAACTGGTTTAAAAAAAATTCTGAAAATTATTTTATGACGTCATAATACTGCACTGTTGCAATCAGTGTGTTAGAATTCCGTCATTTCGTGATTTTGTCATACTACATCATACCATAGTGGGTTGACGATACTATGATCACATCCAACACTAGGTTACTTTGCATTGATGAGTCCATCATCTGTCATTCTACATCAGGCTTAATGATGCATTGATGACTGTTCAAAATACATTTTGATATTTTTTTAAATTATCTTTGTCTTGGCCGAAACAAATAGCATAGACATATGAATCATAGGACCTTTTCAAAACTTATTGGTTCAAAAATTGATCCAACATATTTTTTCGAAAACACAAAAGTACAAATATCAGCACGATGTCAATAAATTCGAAACTAGCATAGCTAGAGGATTTGGAATACCTATGCTTCCTCCATCAACTCTAATTTTTCTAATAATCATCCATTGCCCAATAATTCTATCTATTTCTATCATCCTTAAAGCTTACTATACTAAAAATCCTCACTTCTTCATGCACAACTTTTCTATACCTTAGTATAGTTCATCAAACATACCACACATTATGAGTTCAGGAACTTACCACAATCATATGAGTTTAAGAACTTATCCTAGTCAGACCAAAGACGTCCATTCGCTGAGGGGTTCAAAAACGTACCATATGATTATGAGTCACGAACTTACCATAAGTATGAGTTTTAAGAACTCGCTCCTAATCTTACATCCTCTACCTATCCGTTATACACATGAGAAAAGAATCACCTTCTCAACATACATATAGCGAACAACGCGACACTAGGTTCCAATGATTATCAATATAGGAAGTTAAGTGGTTGTCGAACCAAACACAATCCCCTGCCCATACAAGGAATTGGTCAACTCGGCCACTAATCAATATAGGAAGCTAAGCGGTTGTTAAACCAAGGACAAATCTCTTGCCCATACAAGAAATTGTTCAACTCAACCACTATATCGATATAAGAAGCTAAGTGGTTCTCAAACCAAGCACAAATTCCCCACCCATACAAGGAATCGTACAACTCAGCCACTAACATGAGTCCTCAATTTAAAACCCACATAATCCTAATCTTATCTTTCTCCTTGCTTAACACAAACTTTTAATTCGTATCCCATCATTTATAACTCCTTCTGAGTTTTATCTTCGTACTATCCTCTAGTACCTTTTTCGTACAGCAATTTTGCTATAAAGTTTTCAATCATTCGATTGATCATCTATCATTCCATATCTTAATCAGATCACGTTGTGATCTTTCTTATAATTGTATTATATTACGATTCTTTTCTATCTCATGGTCGTTTTGTTTTGCGATCTTCTTATCTTTCACTTTAATCATATTATATTATGATTTTATTTAAGCTTTTCATCTTTACTACTAGAGTCAGGTAACTCCAGATTCTTATCTTTATAACTTTTTAAGATTCTTCTTTGAATCTCAATTATCTTTTTCTTTAATTAATAATGAATTTCCAAAATTAATCTCTTAGCACTTAAACTCTATTTGAGTTTATTCCTTATCACCCTTATCATCATTTCTACGGCTATAGTCTAAGGTACTCCTACCTAAGGTTTATAACCTATCAGCTTTGATACCAACCTGTAACGCCCCTAAATCCGGGTCCCTTGAACCTCGGACCTGGTGCGTCACGATGCATCATCTTCATACCTGTTCTATAACTAATGCGGAAAATATAAACATACATTGTTTATTTTAGAGTATTCTACAACATTTCCCAAGGTCTACAACCTTTATCTTGATACATTCTTTTAATAACTTACAAGGTTTACATAATCATTTTCATAAGATATCATAATAGTTAACGCATATTAAGTTACTCTTGAACTTTTCCTCTTGTCTTTGTCCTTCCTGAAGCACTTGAGCTTAACTGAAATATTATCATGATATAGCAAGAGTGAGCAACTACTTTGCTCAGCAAGTTTAAATACAAGAAAGATATATCATGATTGAAAAAGAATAGGCTTTCGAATTTTCAACAATATATAATAATTGTGAAAGAACGATAATCAAATTTTAATAAATGAATAACTAAATCAATAACGCTGAGTGGCCAACAATGACCATGAATAAATTTGGTAATCAAGGTGATCAGTCTTTTATACCAGGTAAACATATGCAACTTGCACTAAGTGCGATTAACAATAAATTTCATTGATGTGGAATAATTGACAATAATTAAACCACTAGCATTCATTGAAAATATTAACTCAAGTTTGAGTTAGGAAACTTGTAATACCGTAAGAGATTTTGAGGTTAGGAACTTGCCTTAAACGCTGCTTATATCTTATGTTATAATGTTCTTCAAATAGCCTACATAATATTATTTGTAATAATATACCAATTAGCCACATAATGACGCCAATTATTGGTTTATATAACTCTATTCCATATCTTATAATGTCCCGACACTTCATGAGCTTACTAACACTTCTAAAGTCTTTAGAATATTATTCTGGACTTTCCAACCAATTTTTACATTTTTCAGATTATCCAACAATTTTCTATAATTATTTCTATTTATAAAAACTATCATTTAATAGCTTCAAAATAGAAATAATAACTCAACATACTTTTATATCTTCAAAATATCATCAATATTTATCTTATATTATTATAAATTTTTACACCAATTATCATAATTTTCCACCATTCATAGAATTTTCTATGAATTTTCACTAATTTTTAAACTAACTTTAAATAGCTTAAAAATACAATAAATATTTCTGCTCTTCAATAATTCACCAAACAATTCCAGAAAATCATAAATAATATTATAAGATTTTTCACCAAATTTTATAATTTTCGACCATTCACATAATTTTCTGTGAATTTCCGCTATTTTTAAACTAACTTCAAATAGCTTTAAAAATATAATAAATATTTCTGGTCTTGCCAAACTTTCCCAGAAATTCTAAAATGATATTATAAAAGTTTTCACCAAGTTTCATAATTTTTGACCATTTACATTATTTTCTGTGAATTTCCACTATTTTTAAACTAACTTTAAATAGTTTAAAAATACAATAAATACTTCTGCTCTTCAAAAATTCACGAATATTTTCCAGAAATTCTAAAATAATATCATAAGATTTGTGTAAAAATATTTCGGCTCAAATAATGTTTTGATAATTTAATTATAATTATCAAAGTGTTGAATCTTAAAAACATCATAATAATTAAACTGTTTATCAGAAAATTATGAATTTTATGTCTATTTCGCATGAAATTAAATTCTCTACAACTTTCTAATACAAAGTTTCTCCAAATTCTGGCCGGAAATAGCCCAAACGGACTCTGCCGGAAAGTTCGCCGGCGGCGACTTTCCGGTCATCTTCTCTGGCGATCCAAAATTTTTCCGGCGAGTTTTCTTATATTTTCTTGCCCAGATCAGATCTACTATATTTAAGTATTCCAACCATATTTTTACTTCCAAAATCCATTAGAGATTTCATGTTGAAACAACATCCGAAAATATTTTTCAACAAATGTTTTCTTCCTTTAATTTCTTGATTTCTCTTGTTTAATTCTTGTTTATACAAGTTTAAATCATCTTAAACAAGCATAAACATAAACTCTTTTCATAAATTATATAAAAACTTAAATCAAAGAATAAATTAAGATTTAGTAATTACCTTAGTTAGGATTTTCTTCATTTTTTCTTCTTCTTTTTCTTTCTCTCTCTCCCTCTCTCTCTCTATAACTCTATCTCTCTATTTTGCTGAAAATTTGCTACGGATGGAATGGGTGAGAGTGGAGGAAGTCTCCTCCTTTCTTTCTTTCTTTCTTTTTTCTTTTTCTTTCTTTATTCCTTCACTTTTCCTTCTTTTCCTCTTTCTTTTGTTTTCTTCTTCCCATCTAAATCATCAACATTCACCCTCCAATTATTTCATTGCGACAGCCACTCTAGGGCCCACATCTTTCCAAGATTTATTTACTCACTTATCCTATTAATTGTCCATTTGACCATTTTGGATTCTAAAAATCAACCTTTTTCGAACTTACAGTCCATTCTTAATTACTAATTTCGACGATCCGGACTCAACCGTCTAGTCCGCGTCTCCAAATTATACTCCGAACTCAAATTCAAGTTTTCTACCACTATTCTTGTCTTATATGCAATTATTCGCTTCTTAGTTAGTTCATACTAATTAAATTAATTATTCTTAACCAACTATTAATTCTCATTCATTTGACATAATATTAAATATCATACAATTATTCATATTACATATTGTAGACACCCAAATTTTGCGTTCCTTGTACTAACCATGACAGGAGGGCAAAATCGTCAATTGAACCGGCTTGCGGGAGCAAAGGAATGGGCACAAGTAAGAGCGCCCGACACCACCGCAATGTTTGGCGACCAAAGCTGACGTGACAATAAGGCCATCCGGAACAGACATCCCCGAATGAGGTGGCACGTCTCCCGGAAATTCCCGGACTGCAGAATACGAACCTGTCAGCGAAAACTGACGTTACGGCACGAAAATCGAGACGTGGCACGAAAAACGAGAAAGTCAAACCGTCCAGCCGCGGATTGATCTGCGGCCAAATAGTGCGCCTTTTGAAAACACGGAACTCGAAATCGGGGTGAGTGGAAGGCAGGCGGCCAGCCAGCCGCAGACTGATCTGCGGCCAGCCGCAGATCAATCTGCGGCTGGCTCTGGCCAGCCTATTTCAGCTCATTTTCGCTCAGCATACAGGGAGTTGAAGAAGTTGAAGGTTTTGGAAGAAGAAGAATTCCAGCAACAAGAAGAAGCACGGAAATAGAGAGAAAAAAGAGCAAAAAATTGCAATCAAATAGGGAGAAAGGAGAGAAAAGAAGGGAGGATTTATATTTGTTGATTTTGATTGTATCAAACATACTCATCATCCTATTCAAATACACAAGTTCACATCCATTTGAGATTTTTGCAAGGTGAAAATTTATATTTGTTCTAGCAATTCATGTCATATTGATTGGGTAAATTAGATATAACTTTCATGTATCTTGTTGAACAATCATGGATTAGGGATTATTGGTGATGGTTCCATCGGAACAAAATTCTTCCTAATAACCCGAGGATATCCAATTAATGAAATTTTTATTTTTATGATAATTTATTGGGTGTAATTTATTTAGATTGTCATTTTCGGATATCATGGTGTATTAGATAAATCCGGGTTGGTTAGTTATGTAATACTCATTTTGTGGGCATGTCGTAATCTCGTGTGAGCCTAGGAACGCGACCCCGTGGTTCAAATCCGATGATGGACGTTTTGATGTATGTAATAGATTCAAGGTACTCGTTTTGTAACATGTAACCATCGGGCCTTAAAACGACGCCAAGGCAAGAATCGGGTTTAAGGCCCCGTAGTAGTGAAATATGTGATTGTTGGCGTTCGGGGATATTTTGATGGCTTACATGCCCGTGAATAGCCCCGATGCGTGTTTATGCTTGATTAGATTTCGAGACGCCAAAATGATTTCAAAAGATTAAACGATAAAGATCTTTTCTAAAATCAATCAAAGTAGGATATTAGCATCACGAGGCTAAACAAATTGGAAATGCTAATGAAGGTTGATTCCTATTATACGAGAAAGCTAAAAAGAAGTTATTTTCAAATGTCATAAAAAATGGGTTTATAAGGGAAATTAAACGTTTTATTAAACCTTGATGTATAGGGCGAAAGAGATCATAGAAATTGCCCATCATTTATGAAAGCAACGTATAAATCTCGATTCCTATTTTGGTTAAGGTTTAAGAAAAACTCACGTTTTATCAAGATGACGCCTAATAAAGACCTCATAGTTTTGATAAGTAAAATCAAACCTTTCGCATGAATAGAGGGAGCTTTCTCGTATTAATAGAAACGACGTTCTGAAACATTCTCAAATTAAAGCACAACTTTCCCTAAAAATCCAAAGGATTCTTTCATACAAACTCACCACAACATTCACATATGCACACACACACACACACTCGCACATATACACATTTCATGAATCAAAGGATAGGAAAGTATCAAGATTGTGGTAACCGTGTTTCACGGAAGTCGAGGGGTGCCTAACACCTTCCCCTCACTTAAGCAAGCCCCCGAACTCTATGAATCTCGATTCGCAGACCAATTAATTCGGAGTCACCTATGAGCCAGCGATTTATAAAAAACGAAAACTCGGATGAGTTGGTACATCCATTTCAAATATACCAACTGGCGACTCTGATTAATTGGCTCATCATAAAAAGGCAATCTTTCAAAACCCCGTCGACATTAATGCCGACCTTTTCCAAAAGTCATTTAATCAAGAGGCTAACATCGAAAAAGACTAAAAAGGGACACGCGAAGCGAAAACCCGGCGTCGACACATATAATTATTGTAATATAAATAAAATTATCATCATTAACTAAATAAATTTCTTTATTCAATTAATTAAAACAAATATTTTAACTCACTAATTTTCGAATAGTGAATTAACTAACTCGTATATGAAATTTAGTTCATAATAATTCTATCACCGTCCAAGGCTAAATATTCAAATTATATTATTTAATAATATAATTTCATTTAATCTCAATTAACTAATATTATTTAATTATTTTCATCCACTTTCTTTAATGATTTAATTAAATATTAAATCTCATTTTTCCAATATATGTATATATTTCACATCTATATATACACATTTAATCCATTATATAAAATCACATACTTCACATTATATGAAACACATATATACATATATGTTCAAATCTATTTTATCTCTTAATAACAATTATATTTATTAAATTCTTATTTTAAATTTCTGAAATATCTAGGATATTACATTCACCCATTCTTCTAAGAATTTCGTCCTCGAAATTAAGACACATTCATCTCTATTCATTCTACTCCTCTATTTTCAAATCTAGGTTTTATTCTTTAAACCTTTATTTAATTATTCGAGATCTTATTTACAAGTCTCATAAATTTTCGGGTTATCACATTTACCCATTCTTCTAAGAATTTCGTCCTCGAAATTATTTCATACTTATCTCTACTTCGGGATATTACTTTCACCCATTCTTCTTAAAATTTTGTTCTCGAAATTAAAGCATACTAGTTCTGCTCATTCCTTTTATCAAACCTAGGTTTTCATATTAACCTTTATTCTTTTTTTTTCTCTAAAGGCTACTCTTTTAAGCATCGCATTCCACGACCATTTCTCTCTAAGAAGTTCACATTTTCTAAACTTTCAACTTCCAAAATAGTGAAATATTTTTCAGGAGTCTTCAACAATTGTTCAATAATTGTGAAGCAGTATCAATAATGTGAAAAGTTAATTCAAGAAAACTTTTTATATCGGTCTGAGGGGTCATAAAGACCATGAACTTGTCCTGAGTTCTCAAGTATTTCTACCGATTTCCGCGGACAAATTTTGTACGCCAGGTGATCAGCCTGTCATACTATTGCGTTGTGCACGACGACTTTCCGGGGTTGAACCACGTTAACCAACCCTTACTGCTTTTCCTGGATTGAACCACGTTAACCAATCCCCTTTATAGGGTTGTTCACCTCAGACTTAATATAAGATTCCGCACTAACATAATTTGGTTTGGCATAAATTTTCAAAGAATATTTGAATTTTATAAACATTTGTCTAGCTGAATCAAATAGCTTAGACGTATACCAATAATTCGAACATCAATCGAAACATTTGTCTAGCCACTTTAGTTGGCATTGACTTATCTTTAACTGGTTTAAAAAAAATTCTAAAAATTATTTTATGACGTCATAATACTGCACTGTTGCAATCAGTGTGTTAGAATTCCGTCATTTCGTGATTTTGTCATACTACATCATACCATAATGGGTTGACGATACTATGATCACATCCAACACTAGGTTACTTTGCATTGATGAGTCCATCATCTGTCATTCTACATCAGGCTTAATGATGCATTGATGACTGTTCAAAATACATTTTGATATTTTTTTAAATTATCTTTGTCTTGGCCGAAACAAATAGCATAGACATATGAATCATAGGACCTTTTCAAAACTTATTGGTTCAAAAATTGATCCAACATATTTTTTCGAAAACACAAAAGTACAAATATCAGCACGATGTCAATAAATTCGAAACTAGCATAGCTAGAGGATTTGGAATACCTATGCTTCCCAAGATTTATTTACTCACTTATCCTATTAATTGTCCATTTGACCATTTTGGATTCTAAAAATCAACCTTTTTCGAACTTACAGTCCATTCTTAATTACTAATTTCGACGATCCGGACTCAACCGTCTAGTCCGCGTCTCCAAATTATACTCCGAACTCAAATTCAAGTTTTCTACTACTATTCTTGTCTTATATGCAATTATTCGCTTCTTAGTTAGTTCATACTAATTAAATTAATTATTCTTAACCAACTATTAATTCTCATTCATTTGACATAATATTAAATATCATACCATTATTCATATTACATATAATTATTGTAATATAAATAAAATTATCATCATTAACTAAATAAATTTCTTTATTCAATTAATTAAAACAAATATTTTAACTCACTAATTTTCGAATAGTGAATTAACTAACTCGTATATGAAATTTAGTTCATAATAATTCTATCACCGTCCAAGGCTAAATATTCAAATTATATTATTTAATAATATAATTTCATTTAATCTCAATTAACTAATATTATTTAATTATTTTCATCCACTTTCTTTAATGATTTAATTAAATATTAAATCTCATTTTTCCAATATATGTATATATTTCACATCTATATATACACATTTAATCCATTATATAAAATCACATACTTCACATTATATGAAACACATATATACATATATGTTCAAATCTATTTTATCTCTTAATAACAATTATATTTATTAAATTCTTATTTTAAATTTCTGAAATATCTAGGATATTACATTAAATGTTTAATATGAGTTTGTTGTGTCACCACAAGGCAAGTATTAAATATTTAAGATGTTGCTTTATCACATTTGATGCTTATAAATAGACTGAACGATGCTGTTTTGTTGTGTCACCACAAGGACAGTGTTTTTCTTTCGAATATATGGAAGTGCTAGGTTGGACTTAACTTGGATAATTTTGATTCGGATGTGTCACCACTTGATCAAAATAATCTAAGAGGCAAAATGCAAGGAGTTACATAGTGATGTAATTGATAATAGTTGTCTACCTATTTATTTATATATCATTTGTTGTGTCACCACAAGACTATATACATTTGAAATGGGATCCTTAATCTCACTAGCAAATCTTTAATTAGAATTGCCGAACTATATAATGAGGGTAATATAGTTTGATGAAAATAGTGGGAGATACCAATTTAAAATAAAGACCTAATTTATTTTGGTAATTAATAAATTGAATGTATGCTAAAATGTTGTCCATTTCACATGCAGAATTTAAAAATGTCAAACTCACTATCACTGCGTAGCATACTTGATGCTAACAAACTGACCGAACCGAATTACACGGACTGGTTAAGGAATCTAAGAATTGTTCTCACTGCTGAAAAGATTTCTTATGTCCTAAATTCACCTGTCCCTGCAAGTGTTGTAGAAACAGCCTCTGAGGAAGAGATTGCTACTTTTAGAAAGTGGCAAGATGATGCAATCTTGGCTCAATGCATCATACTCGCATCCATGAGTAACGAGCTTCAGCGTCAGCATGAAACTATGGATGCTCCTACTATATTGCTGCATCTCAAAGAGTTGTATGGTGAGCAAAGTAGGACTGCTAGATATCAGATATCTAAGGAGCTCTTCCGATCTCGTATGACCGAGGGCACTGCTGTTGAGACTCATGTCCTTAAGATGATCAATCTGATTGAACAGCTTGGACAGCTTGGGTTCGTGATGGATGGGGAGTTAAGCCAAGATTTGATCTTACAGTCACTCCCGGACACCTTCTCAAAATTTGTTGTGAATTTTCGCATGAATAAGTTGGACGTCAGCTTGCCTGAGTTACTTAACATGTTGAAAACTGCTGAAGGTCACTTCTCATCCAACAAGAACCAAGTCTTACTAGTGGATGATTCTTCCAAGAAAAGGACGAGGCCCAAGGTATCTTCTGAAAAGAAGAAAAACAAGAAGGCTAAGGGCAAGGCGAAGAGTATGGATAAAAAGAAACCTGATCCAGATAGCAAAGGAATTTGCTACCATTGCAATAAGCCGGGACACTGGAAGAGGAAATGCAAGGAGTATCTTGCGGACCAAAAGAAGCTTAGAGAAGCTTCGACTTCCGATCTAGGTTTGTTCATGATTGAAATTAATTTTTCTGAAAGTCAAAATTCTACTTGGGTATTGGATACCGGCTGTAGTTCTCACATATGTAATAATATGCAGGGACTAAGCAGAAGTAGGAAGCTGAACAAGAATGAAGTCGTCCTACGAGTGGGAAATGGAGTAAAGGTTGCTGCATTAGCTGTAGGGACTTATTGTTTAGCACTGCCTTCGGGCAAGTCCATTAGTTTAAGAAATTGTTATTTTGTTCCAACACTCATTAGAAACATTATTTCAATTTCTGTATTGGATATGAATAGTTTTTGTAGACACCCAAATTTTGCACTTCCTATACTGACCATGATAGGAGGGCAAATTCGTCCATTGGGCCGGCCTGCGAGAGCAAAGGATGGGCACCGGAACGAACACTCGACGTCACCGCAACGATTTACAAATCAAAATCGACGTGACAGCAAGGCCGTCCGAAATGAGCATGCCCGAATGATGTGGCACGTCTCCCAGTGATTCCCGGACTGCAAAATACAAGCCTGTCGGCGAAAACCGACGTCACGACACGAGAAACGAGGTGCGGTTCGGAAAACGAGAAAATCAGCCCACCCAGCCGCGGATCAATCTGCGGCCAAAAGATTAAAATAATGGTAGTGCGCGAGACGGCTGAGTGCGATGGGCGGTGGGCCAGCCAGCCGCAGATCAATCTGTGGCCAAGCCGCAGATCAATCTGCGGCTGCCCTAATGCAGCCTATTTCAGCTCAGTTTCTTCATTTTAGTAGAGAGGTTCAGCAGCAGCAGCGGCGGAAAAGAAAGAAAAAGAAGGAGAAAACATCAAGCAAATAAGATAAATCAAGAGAGAAAAGAGTGAGAAATAGTGAGCAATTGTACCCATTTTGTGAGATTACATCTCATATTTTCTACTCTATTCAATACACAAATTCAATACATATTGTGGGGATTATTTGCAAGGTAAAAAATCCTTTGTTTTAGCATCTTGTTTTACCATTTTTTGTTAAGCTTTTTGTCATCCAAATTATATTAAATGTAGTTGTTCTTGTATATTGTTGTGAATCCATGGATTGAGGGCTATTAGTGAGGGTTCCCAAATGGAACGAAATTCCTCCTAATAGCCCGATGATATCCATTTGGTGAATTTTAGCTAGTTGTAATGATGTATTATGCATAGTTTATTTAGATTGTTATTTTTAGGATCTTGTGGGTGTGTAGCGATTTTGGATGTGAGCCTAGGAGCGCGACCCCGTGGTCCAAATCCGATGATGGACATCTTTTGATATATGTAATAAATTCGATGTACCTTTCATTTTAAATATGTAATCGTCGGGCCTTAAAATGACGCTAAGGCGAGAATCGTGTTTAAGGCCCCGTAATAGTGAAAGTATGTGATTGTGGGCGTTCGAGGTTATTTTGATGGCTTACATGCCCATGAATAGCCCCGACGAGTGTTTATGCTTGATTTGATTTATGAGACGAAATTGATTTCAAAGCTAAATGATAAGATTTTCATAAAATCAATCAAACTAGGCTATTAGCATCACGAGGTTAATAAATGGGAAGTGCTAATGAATGTCGATTTCTATTTCAAACGAGAAAGCTAAGGAAAATCGTTTTCAAATATCACAAGGAATGATTTTGTCAAATAATTGACGTTTTATTAAACCGTTGTGCATAGGGTTAAGGAGATTCTAGAAGTTGCCCATCGTTTGAGTTACGAAAGCAACGTATAGATCTCGATTCCTATTTTGACAAAGGTTTAAAACTCCTGTTTTGCCAAAACGACACCTAACGAAAAATCTCATAGTTTTTGACAATTAAAATCAAACCTTTCTTATAAAGAATCAAGCTTTCTCGTATAAATCGAAGGACATTCCGAAGCATTCTCAAATCAAAGCACGATTTTCCCTAAATGATTCTTTCATACAAACTCACCACAACATTCACGTAGGCACACACACACATACGCGCATACACACACATTTCATGAATTAAAGGATAGGAGAGCATCAAGATTGCGGTAACCGTGTTTCACGGAAGTCGAGGGGTGCCTAACACCTTCCCCTCACTTAAGCAAGCCCCTGAACTCTATGAATCTCGATTCGCAGACCAATTAATTCGGAGTCACATATGAGCCAGCGATTTATAAAAAAACAAAAATTCGGATGAGTTGGTACATCCATTTCAAATATACCAACTGGCGACTCTGGTTAATTGGCTCATCATAAAAAACGATCTTTCAAAACCCCGTCAACATCAAAGCCGACCCTTTTCCAAAAATCATCTAATCAAAAGGCTAAAATCGGAAAAGGACCACATCGCGAAAGAGAGGCGAGAAACCGGCGTCGACAGCTGGCGACTCTGCTGGGGACATTAGAGGGCTTAAGCCGCGTTCAAATCTTGATGCTATCCTATCCTTCAAAAATTCATGAATATGTGTGTGCATGCGATTTTTTGATCATTTTTACTTTTGTTGTGTGAATGTGTGTTTTGTCCAATAAGGGAATATTTGAATGGAATTGCTTTACTTTAAAGTAATCATTTGCATATGGTGAGGACGATGAATGTGAATGTATGTTGAGAGTGTACCTCCTCCTGAGGCGAACCTGTCGGTTGCTTATTACTGGACTCGAAGGGGCTGCTCCCCGGAGATGGCTCAGGAAACGCACCACCCAAATCCGCTCCAATCGAAAGGAATCAAACAAGTAGATTGCGAAGATTTGGGGACCTTCATGCCGAAAAGCCCGCGAGAATAACCCTAGGGTAGGTCAGCCTCTGATAAACCTAACGGAAGGGAAGCTTCTTCATGCCCTTTTATCATTCAGTCAAATAAATGTCATGTAAAGGGCATACAACTGTCATACCGTCATCATCACAATAAATAGGTCCTGTATCATGTGATTGCATCACCTGCACATATAAAGAGAATACTGACATGGTTTTTTGCAGGAGGGCAATCCGTGCCACGTACCAAGGTTTTCTAAAAACTTCTAAATACTATCCTGTCATCAAACAGTGACCTTATTTTGCAGGATAAAATTAGAGGACCGTGAAGGCGTGGCATAGCGATCATAGAGAACCCGGAGTAAGGGCAAATTCGAACACAAAAAAAAAAAAAAAAGAAAAAAAAAAGAAAAGAAAAAAAAAAGGAAAAAATAGCCGAGTTGTTGAGCCTGTATGGAGATATGTTCGCTTGGTCCCGTGGCGACGTGAGTGGATTGTCCACAGACGTTATAGGACATCGACCGCCCATCAAGGGGGGTTCCGACCCATAAGCAAAAGTTGAGAACGTTGAAGCCTGAATGGAGGATGAAAATAAAGGACGAGATTGTCAAGCGGTTTAAAGCAGTAATCATCACGGTGTCTATTTACCCTGAATGGCTTTCCGACGGAATCCCAGTACCACAGCCTGGAGGAGAGGTAAGGGGCCGCATCGACTATAGAAATCTGAACGATGCCCTCAAGGAGGAGATATGCGACAAATTCAAGATCAAACATTTTGATTCAGTCATTTACCGGCTCAAAATGAATGGGGCAGTGGGGGCTGCAAATAAAACACAAAGACGATCATGGGAAGAATGCCCGCCAATCATCGGGGATGGCCGGATTTATTGTCGCTCACCCTGTATGCCTATCGAACCTCAGTTCGCACCTTTGGAGGGGCAGCCCCTTACGCATCTCCCTGGCATGCGACAAGAGGGTGCGATCCCGAAAATTCAAAATAAACGATTTAGTCCTCAAAAGGATCGCGCCCTGCCAAGACGAAGCTATGGGGAATTTCGCTCTATATTAAAAGGAGCCGTCACAAAAAAAAATAATATAATAATAATAAATAAAAAAAAATATATTTTCAAAAATCCCCCAAACCTTCCGACAAGTCAAAGGACCGGATCTTTTGTCAGCCCAACGGGATACCGATGCGACCAGTACGAGGGAGATCACAAGAAAAGCAACTTAACATTGGGGCATTTGTCACTACCCAGGAAATGATGAAGTGCAAATTGGCACCCATGCAACAATCCCATCAACATGCACCATCATCATCAAATGCTACCTCATGTCAATTCAATCTTCAACGGTACGATCATCTGGCATTTGTCAAGCATAGTTTTCCCGGGATACGATGATCCGCGTGAAAGGGGATTTTATTTGGCTTGATGGGAATCGGATTAATTCTGACAAGCAACCGTGGAGCACGATCGTGAGTATGATTAGACGAAGAAGGCTATTTAACCTTTTGATCAGGTACAAAGCCTTAATTCAAAGCAACGTTTGCGACAGAATCGACCTCATGTGACAACCTTCACTTTGCATTTGCACAAACTTTCAGTTGTGGGGTATAAAACCATGACGACGTTGATGGCAATTAACACGTAGTCAGACAGTCAATAATTATCAAGCTAATATCAAGAAGTCAGACGATAAATGATTATCAAGCTAATGTCTCGAATCGTGGCCTGGGTTATTCGAGTAATTAAGCCCGAGGGGTGTCTCTACACCTGGTGCCCTAAAGCCATCTGGTTTGGGAGTCGCTGGCCCAACACTCGTTACATGGGTAACTCAGAGCCTAAGAAAACGAGCATTACAGTAGAGGAGGCCCGAGCAGATTCGAATCGTGGCATGGGCTACTCGAGTAATAAAGCCTGGGGGGTGTCTCTACATCTGGTGCCCTAAAGCCGTCTGGTTTGGGAGTCACCGGCCTAACACTCGCTACATGGGTAACTCAAGCCTAAGAAAACGAATCTTGCGCAAGGTCAAGCAAAGAATGAATGGTGTTGACCACCAACTTGTCTCGAACCGTGGCCTTTGTTACTCGAGTAAATAAACCCGAAGGGGTGTCTGTACACCTAATGCCCCAAAACCATCTGGTTGGGAGTCATTGGTCCAAAACTCGTTAAATGGGTAACTTTGGATAGCCTAAGAAAACGAGACAAGTGAAGTGGGCTAATAAAGAGAAAAGATAATATGGAAAAACTCTCGGCCTTAAACAAGAAGTCATAGAAAGGAAACCCCTACTGAGTGCTGCATCGCACAGTGCATTTATCATATGACATCAATCCTGCTAAGGACGTTGTCGAGAATGGAGACAGAATACTTTTGACGAGGGAAGGTAGTTCTTTTGAATCCGACCTTACTCACGTACAATGACCATGAATGCTTGAAGGTGTTCTTACGATTTCATAACTCGTCAAATGGAAAATCATCAACTCGCGAGGGATTAAGAAAAAAAATAATAATAAAAAACAAAATAAAAAAATAAAAAAAAAAAAAAAAAAGAAAAAGGAAAAAAAAAAAATAAAAAAAAAATAAATGTGCTTTAACTGCATTTTTGTTGAGATTATAATATCTTTGTGTCGAGCTAACACTAACGGCCCGAGCTTTCAAGTTTTGGCATTTGTTAGTCATCTGATATGCAGGATCTTGCAGAGCTGTGGATAACTCAGCACGGTCAACATCGCGAGTTTTCGATAGAATTTCTTGGCAGCGACACGCGCCAAGGCAGGGCAGTTAAGAATCGTGAAATGGAAGGAAGCTGAGGTTGTACAGAACTTCTCGTCATTGGGCCTCTCCCCAATCCTGACTATCACTGCCTCGACATCCAAATGATCCACATGCATGAGAATATACAAGGATGATATAATGCGGGACAACAACATAACGGCCGTCAGAAATGATCAAAAGGCCAAAGAGCCCAACATAGTTGTCGGTCATCACAGAGAGCGAAACAGACTGCCTCAACTCGATGAAATGAAGACGACCAAGAACAGGCAGATTACCGAACCAATGTTGAAGTCTAGAAACTACACATCACGACGAGGCGTGATCCAGTCAAATGTTGGCAAACAAGGACGACTGTCGAATCGTATCATTTGACTGAACAGGGGTCATTTCTATCTAAAACATATGTTGTGCACATGCATCTGTCCATAAAATATCTGCCAGATCATGCATAACATCTTTTTCATGCATGCAGGTACGATCAAAATGAAAATCTTCAGGAAAGTACAAGCACGTCGCCTTCAACCTCACAAATGATCAGACCGTGATGGCTTTGCGGCATAGTACGTAGACGATGTTGGTGGGAGATCCGGGACAGAAGCCGATCACGCATCCCACTTCAAGAAATCCCTCAAAATCAAAAAAAAAAAAAAAAAAACATCCCTGGGAAGGGCTGGCATCCAAGCAATCAATGATCCCTGGGAAGGGCTGATATCCACAAAAAGAAAAAAGACAAAAAACAACAAACCTTGGGAAGGGCTGAGATCCACGCGAACCACGACAAGATGATGAGCAACCCTGGGAAGGGCTGATATCCACAAAAAGAAAAAAGACCAAAAACAACAAACCCTGGGAAGGGCTGAGATCCACGCGAACCACGACAAGATGGTGAGCACCCCTGGGAAGGGCTGATATCCACAAAAAGAAAAAAGACAAAAAACAACAAACCCTGGGAAGGGCTGAGATCCACGCGAACCACAACAAAGATGGTGAGCACCCCTGGGAAGGGCTGACATCCACAAAAAGAAAAAAGACAAAAAACAACAAACCCTGGGAAGGGCTGAGATCTACGCGAACCACAACAAAGATGGTGAGCAACCCTGGGAAGGGCTGATATCCACAAAAAGAAAAAAGACCAAAAACAACAAACCCTGGGAAGGGCTGAGATCCACGCGAACCACGACAAGATGGTGAGCACCCCTGGGAAGGGCTGATATCCACAAAAAGAAAAAGACCAAAAACAACAAACCCTGGGAAGGGCTGAGATCCACGCGAACCACGACAAGATGGTGAGCACCCCTGGGAAGGGCTGATATCCACAAAAAGAAAAAAGACAAAAAACAACAAACCCTGGGAAAGGCTGAGATCCACGCGAACCACAACAAAGATGGTGAGCAACCCTGGGAAGGGCTGATATCCACAAAAAGAAAAAAGACCAAAAACAACAAACCCTGGGAAGGGCTGAGATCCACGCGAACCACGACAAGATGGTGAACAACCCTGGGAAGGGCTGATATCCACAAAAAGAAAAAAGACAAAAAACAACAAACCCTGGGAAGGGCTGAGATCCAGACAATCGACCGGCGACGATAACCGGCGATTACGAGATGGATGTCCGGCGACGATACCCGGCCCCGACGAGACAATCGACCGGCGACGATAACCGGCGATTACGAGATGGATGTCCGGCAACGAAAACTGGCTCCGACAAGATAACCAACCGGCGACGATAACCGGGGGTTACGAGATGGGTGACCGGCGACGATACCCGGCCCCGACGAGACAATCGACCGGCGACGATAACCGGCGATTACGAGATGGATGTCCGGCGACGAAAACCGGCTTCGACAAGATAACCAACCGGCGACGATAACCGGGGGTTACGAGATGGGTGACCGGCGACGATACCCGGCCCCGACGAGACAATCGACCGGCGACGATAACCGGCGATTACGAGATGGATGTCCGGCGACGAAAACCGGCGATTACGAGATGGATGTCCGGCGACGAAAACCGGCTCCGACAAACGGTGACACCTGTAGAATCGTATCAAAAGACTGTACAGGGGTCATTTTTCATTTTAAATGTTGTGTCACATGCATTGAATAAGTGATAATTCTGTACGTGATCCATGCAGGTTAGGTGTCAAGGTCCTAGCCTATCAAAGTCAAAAGCAATGGTTGCCAAGAACGATGTGCGAGGACGAACTCCAAGGATGCCCTTCAAAGCTAGTCAGGAGAATAACTTCCTTTGATGACAATGGGATGGAATAAGGTGATTACGAGAGGGGTGACCGGATACGAGACCCGGCACTCACAGGACAATCGACCGGATACGAGACCCGGCGATTACGAGACGAGCGACAGATCAGGGATTGATGCATTGACACCCTTGCAAATGTGTTGCATGCCTTACATCTTGCGTTACATCATAAGTTGTATGTGTTGCATCATGTATGCACTGTCATTCTTATGCACTGTCATTCATGCATCGGGTGTCTATTTCTTTATCATGTTCATTTTATTTAACATTTCATAAACATGATAAAGAGGGGCAGCTGTAGACACCCAAATTTTGCACTTCCTATACTGACCATGATAGGAGGGCAAATTCGTCCATTGGGCCGGCCTGCGAGAGCAAAGGATAGGCACCGGAATGAACACTCGACGTCACCGCAATGATTTACAAATCAAAATCGACGTGACAGCAAGGCCGTCCGAAATGAGCATGCCCGAATGATGTGGCACGTCTCCCAGTGATTCCCGAACTGCAAAATACAAGCCTGTCGGTGAAAACCGACGTCACGACACGAGAAATGAGGTGCGGTTCGGAAAACGAAAAAATCAGCCCACCCAGCCGCGGATCAATCTGCGGCCAAAAGATTAAAATAATGGTAGTGCGCGAGACGGCTGAGTGCGATGGGCGGTGGGCCAGCCAGCCGCAGATCAATCTGCGGCCAAGCCGCAGATCAATCTGCGGCCAAGCCGCATATCAATCTGCGGCTGCCCTAATGCAGCCTATTTCAGCTCAGTTTTTTCATTTCAGTAGATAGGTTCAGCAGCAGCAGCGGCGGAAAAGAAAGAAAAAGAAGGAGAAAACAGCAAGCAAATAAGATAAATCAAGAGAGAAAAGAGTGAGATATAGTGAGCAATTGTACCCATTTTGTGAGATTACATCTCATATTTTCTACTCTATTCAATACACAAATTCAATACATATTGTGGGGATTATTTGCAAGGTAAAAAATCCTTTGTTTTAGCATCTTGTTTTACCATTTTTTGTTAAGCTTTTTGTCATCCAAATTATATTAAATGTAGTTGTTCTTGTATATTGTTGTGAATCCATGGATTGAGGGCTATTAGTGAGGGTTCCCAAATGGAACGAAATTCCTCCTAATAGCCCGATGATATCCATTTGGTGAATTTTAGCTAGTTGTAATGATGTATTATGCATAGTTTATTTAGATTGTTATTTTTAGGATCTTGTGGGTGTGTAGCGATTTTGGATGTGAGCCTAGGAGCGCGACCCCGTGGTCCAAATCCGATGATGGACATCTTTTGATATATGTAATAAATTCGATGTACCTTTCATTTTAAATATGTAATCGTTGGGCCTTAAAACGACGCTAAGGCGAGAATCGTGTTTAAGGCCCCGTAATAGTGAAAGTATGTGATTGTGGGCGTTCGAGGTTATTTTGATGGCTTACATGCCCATGAATAGCCCCGACGAGTGTTTATGCTCGATTTGATTTATGAGACGAAATTGATTTCAAAGCTAAATGATAAGATTTTCATAAAATCAATCAAACTAGGCTATTAGCATCACGAGGTTAATAAATGGGAAGTGCTAATGAATGTCGATTTCTATTTCAAACGAGAAAGCTAAGGAAAATCGTTTTCAAATATCACAAGGAATGATTTTGTCAAATAATTGACGTTTTATTAAACCGTTGTGCATAGGGTTAAGGAGATTCTAGAAGTTGCCCATCGTTTGAGTTACGAAAGCAACGTATAGATCTCGATTCCTATTTTGACAAAGGTTTAAAACTCCTGTTTTGCCAAAACGACACCTAACGAAAAATCTCATAGTTTTTGACAATTAAAATCAAACCTTTCTTATAAAGAATCAAGCTTTCTCGTATAAATCGAAGGACATTCCGAAGCATTCTCAAATCAAAGCACGATTTTCCCTAAATGATTCTTTCATACAAACTCACCACAACATTCACGTAGGCACACACACACATACGCGCATACACACACATTTCATGAATTAAAGGATAGGAGAGCATCAAGATTGCGGTAACCGTGTTTCACGGAAGTCGAGGGGTGCCTAACACCTTCCCCTCACTTAAGCAAGCCTCCGAACTCTATGAATCTCGATTCGCAGACCAATTAATTCGGAGTCACATATGAGCCAGCGATTTATAAAAAAACAAAAATTCGGATGAGTTGGTACATCCATTTCAAATATACCACCTGGCGACTCTGGTTAATTGGCTCATCATAAAAAACGATCTTTCTAAACCCCGTCGACATCAAAGCCGACCCTTTTCCAAAAGAGATGATGTTAATTATACCTTTATGTGGCACTGTAGACTCGGTCATATCAATGAAACAAGATTATCCAAGTTGCATAAAGATGGGCTTTTAGAGCTATCTGATTACGAATCATATCCAACTTGTGAATCTTGTCTCATGGGTAAAATGACTAAATCTCCTTTTACTGGAAAAGGAGAAAGAGTTACAGAGTTGTTAGCATTGGTACACACAGACGTATGTGGACCTATGACAACGAATGCACGAGGAGGGTATTCTTATTTTATTACTTTCACTGATGATCATTCTAGATTTGGATATGTGTATTTAATGAAATACAAATCTAAATCGTTTGAAAAGTTCAAAGAATTCAAAAGTGAAGTAGAGAAACAAACTGGTAAGAGTATTAAGATTCTTCGATCGGATCGAGGAGGGGAATACTTAACCAATTAGTTTCTCAATTGTCTCAAAGAAAATGGTATAATCTCACAATGGACTCCACCAGGGACGCCACAGTTGAATGGTGTATCTGAAAGGAGAAATCAAACATTGTTGGACATGGTTCGTTCCATGATGAGTTTTACCGACCTTCCAGTATCCTTCTGGGGTTATGCCCTAGAATCGGCTGCATACCTACTTAACAAGGTACATACCAAATCCGTCCCAAAGACCCCATATGAGATATGGACAGGGAGGAAACCAAATCTTAAGTATGTTAAGACTTGGGGTTGTCCAGCTTATGTCAAAAGGTTTGAGCAAGATAAGTTGAAGACTAGATCCGACAAATGTAGATTCGTGGGATACCCTAAAGAAACATCAGGGTATTATTTCTATCATCCTACTGATCAAAAGGTGTTTGTTGCGAAACACGCTGCCTTCTTGGAAAAGGAGTTTATCCTCGAAGGGGTCAGTGGGAGTAAGATATATCTTGAAGAAGTTCAAGAACCACAAAATACTACGGATCAAAGTCAGGTACGTGACCAAGTAGAAGAACCTACTGTACCACAACCTATTCGTAAATCTGGAAGAGTACCGAAGATACCTGAGAGGTATGGATTCATCATAGAAAATGATGATGAGGTACGTATCATAGATGATGATGATCCATTAACTTACGAAGAGGCTGTGAGTAGTGATGACTTAGAGAAATGGCTAGAAGCCATGAAATCCGAGATGGACTCCGTGTATGAAAACCATGTATGGACTTTGGTTTCACCACCTGAGGGCATTAAGCCTATTGGGTGTAAATGGGTCTTTAAGAGAAAGACTGGAGCAGATGGCAAGGTAGAGACCTATAAGGCCCGACTGGTTACAAAAGGTTTCAAACAAAGACAAGGAGTTGACTATGATGAAACCTTCTCACCAGTAGCTATGCTCAAGTCCATTCGGATTTTGCTTGCAATTGCAGCTTATTATGACTACGAGATCTGGAAAATGGACGTGAAAACGGCCTTACTCAATGGAGAGCTTGAGGAGAATGTATATATGATACAGCCAGAGGGTTTTATTTCAACGGTTGGAACAAACCAAGTCTGTAAGCTACAACGATCCATTTATGGATTGAAGCAAGCTTCTCGAAGATGGAACATCCGTTTTGATGAGATAATCAAAAGGTTTGATTTTATCAAAAATGAGGATGAACCATGTGTGTACAAGAAGGTTAGTGGGAGCGCTGTTTTATTCCTTGTATTATATGTTGATGACATATTATTGATAGGGAATGATGTTCCTATGCTACAGTCGATCAAAATTTGGTTATCTAAACACTTCTCCATGAAGGACTTGGGTGAGGCATCCTATATTTTGGGGATAAAGATCTATAGAGATAGATCTAAAAGGATGCTGGGCTTGACCCAAGGAAAGTACATTGACTCGATGCTAAAGAAGTTTAGCATGGAAGATTCCAAGAGAGGTCTCATGCTGATGAGCCATGGAATACATCTCTCCAAGAAACAGGCTCCAAAGACACCTGAGGAGAGAAACCGGATGAGTAAGATTCCTTATGCTTCCGCAATAGGATCTATCATGTACGGTATGATATGTACTAGACCAGATGTCGCTCATGCACTTAGTGTAACGAGCAGATATCAGTCGAATCCAGGAGAAGAGCACTGAAAGGTAGTGAAAAACATCCTAAAGTACTTGAGAAGAACTAAGGATGTATTTCTTGTCTACGGTGGGTCTGAATTGAAACTAGAGGGCTATACAGACTCAAGTTTTCAAACGGACCAAGATGACAGTAAATTCGTTTCAGGGTACGTGTTTACCTTAAACGGTGGCGCAGTGAGTTGGAAAAGTTCTAAGCAGCAAACAGTTGCTGATTCAGTGACAGAGGCAGAGTACATAGCTGCAAAGGAAGCTGTTTAGATGAAGAAGTTCATAACTGAACTTGGAGTGGTTCCTAGCATTAGAGGAGCAATACCTTTATTCTGTGACAACAATGGAGCTGTTGCGCAGGCTAAGGAACCCAGGTCTCATCAGAAATCTAAACACGTGTTGCGGCGGTTTCATTTGATTAGTGAGATCATTGAAAGAGGAGATGTCACCCTGGAGCGTGTGGACTCTTAAGACAACATTGCAGATCCATTTACTAAAGCTTTAACTCAACAGCAGTTTGATCGTCACTTAGAGAAGATGGGTATTAGATACCATGGCGATTGGCTTTAGTGTAAGTGGGAGATTGAAAGTAGTATGCACACAAACCAATCATATTTGATATGATGTAGCATATACTTTGTAATATTATTCATTTATTAATAAAAGAATTGATTTTCTTAAAAGGCATTTTATATTATCTACATGATGTTGTTATATTAAATGTGATAAACCCATAGTTTTTGAGCAATGCTTTTAGAATCATGATGGTGATCATGCTAATGAGATCTAAATTCTAGATAGCTCACAAACTAAAATTGTTCCTAATCGTTGGATTACTAAATTGGGGATTAGTGAATCCGGATAGATTAGTACATACGTTGCTTGCTCTTAGGAAGAGGATGATTGATCTCATAATCATTTGTGTGGAGACACTAAAGCAAGTATGTAGGTGCTTATTATAGAATAAGTTCACTGAACGTGACTCGCTAAGGAATACCTAATGGAGTTTTACTCGCCTGTCAATAGGAATTCCTCTAGTGATAGTAGTAGAAGTGATCCTTGGACTTGAGATCATCATAGTATCTTGTGTATGATGAATTATACTTTGACATGTCCCTTAAGACCTTTGGGGTATATCAAAGGGTATGATTGGTTATAATAAGTTGTACATGGAGATAGGTGAATGATCAACAAAGCATCTACCTCGTCTAGTAAAAGATGTGAATGTCCTATGTGATTCGATAAATGATAACTCAGTAGTCCTTGGCCAAGGCAGAATAAAATTAGAAAGGAGTTTCTAATTTGCATTAATTAGAGTTGTGCATTTGGGAATCGAAATACATATAATTAAATAAAATAAGACTTGACAGTAAATCCATGTCTTATATTTAATTGGGACATTGTATAGTAGAAGGATTGAATTGTACGGTAACTATTTACTCAAAGGTTCTTTTGAAATTGATGTTGAAATCTATATTATCTGGAAAGTCGTTGATCGCTAAGGGGGCTTACCCTTATTGTAGAATAAATATTATTTATTTAAATAAATTAAATAGTTTAATTTATTTATTTAAATAAGATTAGAATTGTTCTAATTGATTTATTCACAACCGGTTTAATATGGAGAACCTAGAGGGTCACACCGCAAAAGGAAAATATTTATTTAAGAAGTAAATGGCATAATTGTAATAATAAGTTAAGTGTATTTAATTTAATCTATGGAGATAGAATAAATTAAATAGCTTAATATTTATTATTTAATATTTTGAAAATATTAAATATAAATTAATAAGAGGAGTCTTATTATTATTATTATTATTACTATTACTATTATTTAATTCCTAATAGGGATTGGGAATTAATTAATAGAACTATTATTTATTTCCTAATAGGGATTGGGAATTATTTAATAGAAGTACTCTCTCACAAATTCCTAATTGGATTAGGAGCATAATTAATTAAAGGAGTTTAATTATAATTGAAACCCTAATCCTAAATAGTTTAGGGAATGGTTATTCCTACATCTATAAATAAGAGGAGTCTTCTCATAGATTAGGGTTACACACTCTTGCATTAGATTGTGGAGAGTACTTACAATTTTTATAGAGATTGAAACTAGGGTTTTGCCAAATACCCAACTTCTTGAATACTTGTTCTTCCTTGGTGGATCACCTCTAGAGGCCAAACACTTGGGTGGCTAACGTTGATCAAAGGAAAGAATCACACCATAGCATTCGAGGAGAACACGAAGGACTAGGAGTTGAACTTGTACCCGAGGAAGCTTTGTTCTACGAGGGTATAAATTCTTATTCTCTTTCTCCTTTGTTTATATCGTTAATTGAGCACAAGGATTGATCTTGGTGATGGTTTGTATAAAATTTTAAAATCTGATTTTATCGCGCTTCCGCACTATTTATGTAATTTGATTACATGTTCGCGCTATATACAAACCTAACAATCAGCCTCTCGTACACCATGTATATGCATAACATTTAACTCTGACTGCATCGAATAACCGACACATTATAATTCCCTAATAAGGGTTGCTCTCTCAGTCCAAGAATCTGTACCAACTACTGGTTTGGATAGCTTTTAAAATAATAACCTGTACATGTCTAGCCGAAACAAATGGCGTAGACTATTTCCTTAAATAGTTCATGAACGAAGAACTTAAACGTTTTCACAATCCAACAACAAATAATGACTTCAAATGCATAAGCTGCGAATATCAATAATTATCTTGGAGGTGGAGTAATTGACAATAATTAATCCACTAATATGATTCAAAAGTAATAACTCCATTTGAGTCATGAAACTTGCAACAATATACAGCACCTGTATAAAATATCAAACCTGCTCAAAATATAATTCGAGTAAGGTTAGGGAAACTTTCTCAACACAAGGGTTAGACAAGCGTTAGGAAACTTGCCTGGTGCGTCTGCTACAATATTACAACACACGCTCCTTAATATCCTACACAATTAAGTACATATCCACATAACAATTAGTCACATACCGGATATCAAATAATGTCTTATACTACTCTATAATGTCTCAATCATACTAGAAACAAAATATTAAACAAGGTTATGCCCATTAGTTACGGCGTTACGACGCTTGTTCGTTCGTAGGCCAAACTTGCCTATTCGAACGCCCAAGCGACACGCAATTGCGTACGCCTAGCCCCCCCATTCGATTTATCTCATACTCATTGGTTAATGATAAGCATCATTATAAATCATAACATTCATGTTTTAGAACTTAGAACGTCATTTTACATTGTTGGGAGCATTACATGTGCTTACGCGCATGCCCGACACCCTCCGATTGCCCCCAATTACTTATTAGTCCTATAAATGGCCAATTTAGGCCATTCTACAGACCTCAAATTGAAACACTTAAAGAACGAAAGTTGTAGTTCTACTCGTTCTCTTTCTGAATCATCCTGAATGACCTCAATCCGAGTTCGTATGAGAAAGTTATGCCCATTTTACTAAAGGACATCGAAGTTGTTTCCACAGTCTCTTGTCCAGCGCCTTAGGCGCTCAAAATGGCCTATTACCAGCACCTAAAGCACTCTCTCGTAGTAGCTGGACTCGTGGCCAGTGCCTAGCCAGCGCCTTAGGCGCTCGGCCTGAGTTCTCAACCCGTTTTGCTTCCCGGAATGCTTTGTTTTGGTGTTCTAGACCTATCTTGCTTCTAACCACCATAACTCCCTCAATACACGTTCAAATTGGTCCGTTCCAGACTTTATGGACTCCTAAGACATAGCGATACAACATATCAAAAATTCAGAGTTATCCATTACTATTAACATGGCCAAAGTATCAACTCATGTTATATTTTTGTGTTCTTGGTGTTCTTGGCGTTCTTCACAAAAATCATCACCAAATCTTTGTTTTAATCCCTTTTTACTCGATTCCAGTTGAGTTAACTTGGTAACTCATGGAACTACAATACCATAACAACAACCAAATTAAACCAACACGAAAAATTAGCTACAATTGTCCAAAACAGTCCATAGGTCCAAGATTTGTCCAAAATGTCCATTGTTCTTCATGTTCTTCATCCTTCTTAAGCATAGGAACGGATTTATTACGTTTTTATTCTAATTTGATGTTATTAATGACTTATGTAACCTCTTAACAACATATATAAACATCCAACACAAACAAAAACAACAAGAATTGCAACAAGACCCAACCCACAAGCACAAAAGCTTATAAACCAAGAAAACTTTGAAAAACCTCAACCAAATCAAATGGAGTGGCTTGAGTTAAAGTTTTACCTTTTGTAGCTACTTCTTAGATGTTAGAACTCCTTTAGAGCTTGGTTAGAAACTCTCCTCAACCTCCTTGAGTTCTCCCGAAGCCTTTACTTCAAGTTAGCTCACACCCACTTCTTTCTCTCTCTAGAAGTTTTGAAGTTTGAAGATGAAGATGGTGGTGATGGTGTAGATGATTAGCTTGCTATTCCTTCTTCCTCCTTGCTCAAAACCTAAACCTATTCTTCTCTTCCTCTCTTCTTCTTCTTCTTCCTCCTTCAAATTTTATGCAGCACTCTTTCTCTCAATATTGTTCTCTCCCTTTCTCTAGAACCTCTATTTGCAGCAACAAGGAGTGGGAGAAGAGAAATGGCTGATGATTTTTTGGGATGGAGAAGGGCAAGACACGGGTGGAATGTTTTGGGAGGGATGAGTTAGTATAACCATGCACCTTGGAAACGATTTTAAGGAGCATGTAGGGGAATTTTTGGCTTCTCAATGAACATGGTGTCTAGTAAATGGGCTAGCTTGCCGACAACTCCCTCTCTCTCCCTCTTTGATTGGTTAATTTCAAATTAATGAACACTATTTGGGTGACACACAAATAAATAATACCCGAATAGTCCCTTCCTATATCCGAAAACTCCCACTTTTGTACAAAACTAGTAAATAACTCTACCCAAAATTAAAATGGGTATTACCATAAATATTGGGATGGGTAAAAATAATTATTATGGGATTTGTTCAAATATTCGGAACCCCCATTTAATACATTTCGGATACGGATAAAATCATGTATCAGCTCAAATAAAATTTCTGACACTTGAAAAAATTATTCGTACGCATACATGTATTTATGAAATTTATTAAAGTCAAAAAAAAGCACAAAAATATTATCGCGTGAATAGTACCTCGAGAAACATGCCTCGTAAATAGTAATTTAGCGACGCTACGCGAAATCTATTATTCACTTAAACAAAACTATAACACGTAAAATTTCATGCATTTACATAATCCAGGTTGTCACAAAATCCTTAAACATGCAACACAAAAATAATATTAATAAAATATAATATATCCGCTAATATTCAAAAATTCGAATTACAAGGTAAACCCAGAATTCTCGGTCGTTACATCCTCCCCCCCCCTTATAAGAATTTTGTCCCCAGAATTACAGCTTGGGTACGGAAAACTTAACATGGGTTCACTCAAAAAGATGCGGATAATTCTTCCTCATCTTTTCTTCTAACTCCCACGTGGCTTCTTCAGCTGCGTGGTTCCTCCAAAGCACTTCGACCGAATGGATGACCTTATTTCTTAACGTTTGCTCTTTCCTATCTAATATCTGGACATGAATCTCTTCATATGACAAATCTCGCTCAACTTGAATCGGTTCATAAGATATCACATGCTTGTAGTCAGGTTTATAGGGTCGTAACACAGAAACGTGAAACACATTGTGAATGTGCTCAAGTTCAGGAGGTAAAGCTACTTTGTACGCCACATCACCTACCCTCTTCAAAACTTCAAATGGTCCTACGAACCTGGGACTCAATTTTCCCTTCTTCCCAAATCTGATCTTTCCTTTCCAAGGAGATACTTTCAAAAACACAAAACTGCCGACTTCAAAGTCTCGCTTTTGACGATGAAAATCGGCATATTTCTTCTGTCGGTCCTGAGCCGCTACTAATCAAGCTCTTATCACCTTGACGACATCCCCAGTCTGCTATACCAATTCAGGTCCCAACAATCTCCGTTCACCGACTTTGTCCCAACACAGAGGTGTTCGACACTTCCTTCCGTATAATGCTTCATATGGCGGCATGCCAATACTTGCATGATAACTGTTATTATAGGCAAACTCCACCAATGGTAGGTGATCATCCCAGCTGCCTTTAAAATCCATTACACATGCTCTAAGCATGTCTTCAAGCGTCTGTATCGTTCGTTCGCTTTGCCCATCCGATTGAGGATGATAAGCCGTACTCAACCTCAACTGAGTTCCTAATCCTTTTTGCAAGCTCTTCCAGAAATTTGACGTGAAGCGCAGATCTCTGTCAGATAAAATAGATACCGGCACCCCATGTTGTGAGACAATTTCTTTCACATATAACTTTGCTAACTGCTCCAGATTGTACCTTATCTTGATCGGTAGGAAATGTGCAGATTTAGTTAAACGATCCACGATCACCCAGATCGCGTCGTAGCCCTTTTGAGTTGGTGGAAGCCCCGTCACAAAATCCATAGTGATATGCTCCCACTTCCACTCCGAAATCTCTAGCGGTTGTAGTAGTCCGCCCGGTTTCTGGTGTTCTGCTTTTACCCTTTGACATGTCAAACATCGCCCAACACATTCCGCGACCTCCCTCTTCATGTTCGGCCACCAGAAATGTTGGCGCAAATCCTGATACATCTTGGTACTACCAAGGTGTATCGAATACTTTGTAGAATGAGCTTCCTGCAGAATTTCTTCTCTCAACTCCGGATCCATCGGTATCCAGATCCTCCCTTCAAACCTTAGCAATCCCGTGCTATCAGATTTGTACTTTGATTCCTCTCCCTCTGAGATTCGCTCCCTTATGGCAACACATTCGTCATCCTTTCCTTGAGCCTCTTTTATCTTGTCTAATAAAGTCGGTCTCGCCTCCACTGCGAACAGTTTCTCGTCTGCATCTGTCGGATACTTGACTTCCAACTCTAGTCTTTCCATTTCTTTTATCAATTCCTCTTGAGCTGTCAGCATCATCAACTTATCTCACTGCCCTTCCTACTTAAGGCATCGGCTACTACGTTGGCACTCCGAAATCTCCAGCGGTTGTAGTAGTCCGCCCGGTTTCTGGTGTTCTGCTTTTACCCTTTGACATGTCAAACATCACCCAACACATTCCGCGACCTCCCTCTTCATGTTCGGCTACCAGAAATGTTGGCGCAAATCCTGATACATCTTGGTACTACCAGGGTGTATCGAATACTTTGTAGAATGAGCTTCCTGCAGAATCTCTTCTCTCAACTCCGGAACCATCGATATCCAGATCCTCCCTTCAAACCTTAGCAATCCCGTGCTATCAGATTTGTACTTTGATTCCTCTCCCTCTGAGATTCGCTCCCTTATGGCAACACATTCGTCATCCTTTCCTTGAGCCTCTTTTATCTTGTCTAATCAAGTCGGTCTCGCCTCCACTGCGAACAGTTTCTCGTCTGCATCTGTCGGATACTTGACTTCCAACTCTAGTCTTTCCATTTCTTTTATCAATTCCTCTTGAGCTGTCAGCATCATCAACTTATCTCTGCCCTTCCTACTTAGAGCATCGGCTACTACGTTGGCACTCCAAAATCTCCAGCGGTTGTAGTAGTCCGCCCGGTTTTTGGTGTTCTGCTTTTACCCTTTGACATGTCAAACATCGCCCAACACATTCCGCGACCTCCCTCTTCATGTTCGGCCACCAGAAATGTTGGCGCAAATCCTGATACATCTTGGTACTACCAGGGTGTATCGAATACTTTGTAGAATGAGCTTCCTGCAGAATCTCTTCTCTCAACTTCGGAACCATCGGTATCCAGATCCTCCCTTCAAACCTTAGCAATCCCGTGCTATCAGATTTGTACTTTTATTCCTCTCTCTGAGATTCGCTCCCTTATGGCAACACATTCGTCATCCTTTCCTTGAGCCTCTTTTATCTTGTCTAATAAAGTCGGTCTCGCCTCCACTGCGAACAGTTTCTCGTCTGCATCTGTCGGATACTTGACTTCCAACTCTAGTCTTTCCATTTCTTTTATCAATTCCTCTTGAGTTGTCAGCATCATCAACTTATCTCTGCCCTTCCTACTTAGAGCATCGGCTACTACGTTGGCCTTACCGGGATGGTACAGAATTTCACAATCATAATCCTTGATCAACTCCAACCATCGTCGTTTCCTCATATTTAGCTCCTTCTGAGTGAAGATATACTTCAGACTTTTGTGGTTTGTGTATATCTCACACTTCTCCCCATATAGATAGTGCCTCCAAATCTTCAGAGCAAACACCACTGCCACTAGTTCCAGGTCATGAGTCGGATATCCCTTCTCATAGTCTTTCAGCTGCCGTGATGCATACGTAATGACCTTCCCATGCTGCATCAGTACACACCCAAGGCCTTTGTGTGACGCATCACTATACACCACAAATCCCCCTGTATTATCCGGTAGTGATAACACAGGTGCTTCACTAAGTCTCTTCTTCAACTCTAAGAAATTCTCTTCGCACTTATCCGTCCATACAAACTTCACAGTCTTCCTTGTCAAATTTGTCAACGACGTCGCTATCTTCGAAAAATTCTGAATAAATCTCCGATAGTAACCTGCTAATCCCAAGAAACTTCGGACTTCTGTTGGCGTCTTCGGCTGTTCCCAGATTATTACTGATCCTACCTTGGCAGGATCCACTGATACACCATCCTTGTCAATTACGTGCCCCAAAAACTGCACCCTTTGTAGCCAAAATTCACACTTGGAAAACTTTGCATATAGCTTCTCCCTTCTCAGCCTTTCCAGGGCTATCCTCAAATGCTCGACGTGTTCCTCCTCCGTCCTTGAGTAGACTAGGATGTCATCTATGAAAATGACAACAAATTTATCTAGGTATTGTTTGAACATTCGGTTCATCATGTCCATAAATGCTGCTGGCGCGTTTGTCAAACCAAATGACATCACTAAAAACTCAAAGTGTCCATATCGAGTTCTGAATGCTGTCTTTGGAATATCCTCTTGTCTCACCTTCAGTTGGTGATATCACGTCCTCAAGTCAATCTTCGAAAAGTATTTTGCTCCCTTCAATTAGTCAAACAAATTATCAATTCTAGGTAGCGGGTACTTGTTCTTAATCGTGACTTTGTTCAACTCCCGATAATCAATGCAAAGCCTAAGCGATCCGTCTTTCTTCTTTACGAACAACACTGGCGCTCCCCATGGAGATACACTTGGACGAATATACCCCTTATCTAGAAGTTCTTGCAGTTGAACCATCAGTTTCTTCATCTCCACCGGTGCCATCCTGTACGGTGCCTTTTAGATCGGTGCGGTTCTCGGTACCAAATCGATTACAAACTCGACCTCTCTGTCCGGTGGTAAACCCGGTAATTTATCTGGGAAAACATCCGAGAATTCCTTTACTACAGGTATCTGACCCAGCTCACTCCCTACCCTTCGAGTATCAACCACGTGAGCCAAATAACCTATACAACCTTTTCTTAGCAATTTCTTCGCTTGCATCATCGTCAGACAACAAGATTGCCTCTGCGATTTACTACCGTAAAATACAACCTTCGACTTATTCGGGGTCTACAGGTGTATACTTTTCTTTTGACAGTCAATCACAACCCCATGACTAGACAACCAATCCATTCCAAGAATTACATCAAATTTTCCCAGTCGTATCGGAATTAAATTTACGCTCAATTTATACCCATTTATCTCAGCACAACAATTTCTATGAATTAATTCCACAGGAATAACTTCTTTATTAGCTACTTCCACATTCATAAGACTCTAATTTCTCACGAGGTAAATTTAACCGTTTAGCAAAATCTTCCGAAACAAAGGAACAGGTAGCACCCGAATCAAATAATACATATGCACTGATATTATTGATTGAAATAATACCTGACACCACGTCCTTCGATTCCATCGCATCCTGCATTGTCATGTTGAAGGTGCGTGCTACTGGTCTGTTCTACTGTGCTGGTCCTCCAATAGTCAGTTTACTGTTGTTCCCTTGGTTAGCACTGCTTGCATCGGTCTTCCTCTTTGGGCAATCCTTCTTCTGATGATCTGAAGCGCCACAAGAAAAACAACTTCCTGCCTTCACCTTTGGGCATTGTGGGGCAATGTGCCCCGGTTGACCACAGTTGAAACAAACTCCTTTTCCTTTCATGCATTCTCCAAAGTGATTCTTTCCACATTTCTCGCATTTATTGCCCTTCTTTGCATCCCCTTCGAACTTGCTTCCTGATATCTGACTGTCGTTCTATTTTCTCTTATTTAGGTTACTTCCCCCACTGCTACCTTCCTTATGACCATTATGGCTCTTCTTCTTTTTTTGATCTTGGTTGTGCTTTGTCAAAGCTTCATTTCCTCCCTCAGCAATGATTGCTTTCTCAAGTAACGTAGAAAATGTGTTGATCTGCAAAACCGCAACCTTATTATACACCCAGGGCTTCAACCCTTGTTCAAATCTCTTCGCTCGCCTAGCTTCGGTGTCCACCTGATGTGGAGCATACCTAGCTAACTCGTTGAATTTTGCAGCATACTCCGCAACTGACAGGCCTCCTTGCTTTAGTTCCAAGAACTTTATCTCCATACTTGCCTGTGTGCTTGTTAGAAAGTAATTTTCGAAAAACAGCTCCTTGAAACGAGCCCATGCAATCGTGCCTTCCCCAGCTCGACCTTTGTTTGCCTTCCACCAGTAATTTGCCTCACCTTTCATCATGAAAGTGGCAAACGACGTCTTTTATTTCTCGGCCACTTGTGTGACCTCAAAAACATTCTCCATTTCTTCTACCCATGTCTGGCTTCAATCGGATCTGTAGTCCAACAAAACTCCGGTGGCCCTGCTAATTTGAAGTCCTTAAAGTTCGCCATGTGACTTCCTAGCTGATCAACCGCAGTGGCTGGTCTGCCCTGCATTGCTTCAGCTAACAAGTTCATAAAAGTCCTCATAGGGTCTGCCTGACCCTCCTCATTATTCACCGACTCTTCCACCCTTGTGTATCGGGGTTGTGATGAGGGCATCCTTGGTTCGAGAAGGGATGACAACCATAGAGCGCATCCTATGAGCATGCCGGATGGGCCTGTGACAAGAACTCCGGCTAAACGATTCAAGGAAGGCCTTAATGGATTGATACAAGGCATGTGGAGCGAGGATAGAACAAGTGTAGAGTTCGAGGAGCAGGACTATAAGGTTTTACGTTTGGTCATGATGATAAAAGCAAACACGCCAACATTGGGAACGATGGAAACGAGAGAAAACAAAAATTTCCAAGTTGCAGAGTTCTCGCCCCGGCGAGAAAATCAAGGCCAAAGTTCTCGCCCCGGCGAGAACCTCTCTGTCCATTCTCGCCCCAGCCTAGTCCATTCTCGCCCCGGCCAAGATCTCGCTGCCCATTCTCGCCCCGGCGAGAACTTCAGTACAAATCTCTTACCCCGGCGAGAATATTCAATTTTGTTTGGCATGTTTTTCGAGGCAGACGCGTTTTTGAAGATTTTTATCAGATTTCTTTTCCTTAATTTTAGGGATTTCAGTATATTTTCATAATTCTATTGTAATTAGGATATTTTAAGATAGAATTTTGATTCCAAATCAATTGTTATTTCCTTTTTGGATTCTAGGGTTTCATAGCTAGTATAAAATAAGTTTATGCTTGTAATTCAATAACAATTCAATATTATTCTGAGTTTATTCATACTTGAGAGCTATTCTCTACTTTTGGTTCTTTGTAGGATTTCTAAGTAGTTTTCTTAGTTTTTCTTTTGAGATTCATATTTAACTTATCATACAACAAACCATAGTTGTGTGTGGCGTTATTCTATCGCATCATACAAACATACGGAGATTATCGTTTTCTATCTAAAGGAGGGTCTAAGTGTTGTTGGTGTTCCATCCTACGTGATTTCAATTGCTTGATCGAATATATCAAGATTCTCGTCTTCAAGTTAGACGTTGGGTTAAGATTTCGAAAGAGTCCATCAATTTGCTTACTAGAAACGATCCGGACGACGACCACCTCACGCAAGCGTGCCGTGGAGTCTATCATTTGGTATCAAAGCTGCGTTTTCTAGCTAAGTATCTATCTTTATTATTTAGTTCAAGTTGTGAGTAAAAAAAAAAGAGTATAGAAAATTTTATTATTTTAGTTATTTCAATTTGTTCGTAGAATCCGTAATCAAGATTGTTGCTACTTCTATTCATACCGACTATATTGTTCGTGATAAGTTATTTTGAATTGATTAGTAGAACCGAGAAATTTTGCTAGGTAAATTCAAAAAGAACCTATTAGAGAGAATAATTAGAGGTAAAAGGCTTAGTGGTGAGTTCAATTGAGAGGAAAAGCCTATTGAGTGATACACGAGTGAAACATTAACCGAGCGAAAACACGTAAGGGAGTGGTGAGGAAAATATTTTGCTACTAACCTCTATTTTGCAGGAAAAATGTCTAGTACCAAAGATAAAGGTGTTATGGAAGATCCTCCAGCAAAGTTTGATCCAAAATTTATGATGGAAGCTATGATGAAAGAATTCACTAGAAAGTTGGATATGGCGATGGAGCAAGTGAATGAGCGTTTCGACTAAAGGAGTGCGTCCCAAGGATCCCAGTTTCAACATCCTCATGGGGCACGTCAGCACGGAAGAACGCATCAAAGAGAAGCTAAACAAGAGAAAAATTACTATGAAGGGGGATTTAGTGAAGAAGAGGACCATGAATCTGATTTTATCCATAGGAGGTGAGGAGCAAGGGATAGAGGCGGTAGGGATAGAGAAGATAGCAATTTGGATAGCATCAAAATGAAAATTTTGACTTTCCAAGGAAGAAGTGATCCGGAGGCCTATCTAGAGTGGGAAAAGAAGATGGATTGGATATTTGAATGTCATAACTATTCAGGAATAAAGAAAGTAAAACTCGCCGCCACAGAATTCTCAGCTTATGCTGTTACTTGGTGGGATCAGTTGACGATCAGCCGAAGGAGGTGTGGAGAGCGTCCAATTGAAACTTGGGAAGATACGAAGGCAGTAATGAAAAAGAGATTCGTTCCAGACACCGAGAGATAGTTAGGAGTTTGCAAAGCTTGAAACAAGGTAGTAGGAGCGTAGAAGATTATTACAAAGAAATGGAGATGCTGATGGCTAGAGAAAACATCAATGAGGATGGCGAATCAACAATGGCCAGGTTTTCGACGGGATTAAATTGGGAAATTGCAGACTTAGTGGAATGACAACATTACTTGGTATTGGAGGATATGGTTCACATGGCTATCAAGATTGAGAAACAACTTAAGAGGAGAGGTAGCCAACGTTTGATACCTAATTCAGGATCATCATGGAAGTCTAATGTTGGGAAGCGAGAGGAGAAGCCAGCCATAAGCAAACCCAAGTTTGAGCCAAAAACGGAGATGATTAATAAGGGAGTGCAAGGTAAAACTGACCCTACTTCTTTTAGTCGTAATCGAGATATTAAATGTTTTAAATGTCAAGGTAGGGGACATATTGCGAATCAATGTCCGAATCAAAGAACAATGTTGTTACTTGACAATGGCGAGGTGGAGACCGAAGGGGAAGATAGCGATACTGATTCTATGCCACCACTAGAAGAAGCAGAGGATAGGGAAGTGGCAATATTTGGGGAAGTTTTGGTGACGAGAAGAGTGCTTAGTGCACAAGTGAAGGAGGAAAGCAGCGAGCAGTGTGAAAATTTATTTCATACTAGGTGTCTTGTGAATGGGAAAATTTGCTGTGTCGTGATAGATGGGGGTAGTTGTACGAATGTGGCAAGTAAGGTTATGGTAGAGAAATTGGGGCTTTCCACAACCAAACATCCTCAACCATATCGATTGCAATGGCTCAATGATAGTAATGAGATTAAAGTGACTAAACAGGTGTTGGTGCCATTTACTATTGGAAAGTATGTGGATGAAATTTTGTGCGACGTGGTTCCAATGCAGGCGGGTCACATATTGTTTGGTCGACCGTGGCAATTTGACAGGCGTGTGAAGCATGATGGCTTTACAAATGAATATTCTTTTGTTCACAATAAAAGGAAGGTTACTTTATGTCCTATGTCACCACAACAGGTGCATGAGGATCAAATTCATCTGCAGAAAGATCATGAAAAAAGAAAAGAGAGTGAAGAAAAGAAAAATAATGAAAAAAAAATAATGAGGGGAAAAATAAGAGAGAAAAAGAAAGAGAGAAAAGAAAAGATGAGGAGCGAAAGACTAATATCTATGCAAAAAAGAGCGATGTGAGGCGAGCTTTAGATGCTAAACAGCCGATGATTATACTTCGGTATAAGGAGGCGTTTTTGAACACTAACGCTAACGACTCTTCTTTGCCTAGTGTTGTTTCATCTCTTGTGCAGGATTATAAGGATGTGTTTCCCGAGGAGCTTCCACAAGGATTACCACCTATTCGGGGAATTGAGCATCAAATTGACTTCGTACCCGGTGTGTTGGGATATTTGTATGTATAACAAATAAAACTCATACACGCAAGTGCACGCGATCCACAAGTAATATAAAGTAAGTAAAGTATCGATCCCACGAGGAATTGAATTGCATTTATGACTACAAACACCGATTTTGTAATTAGTTCGGTCTCTTTAAACAAGCGGTTTTAATGATGAAATAGTCTAATAATTACTAATGAAACAATTAAAACAAATTTGGTTGTAAAAATACAGATTTGATGGGCTTGGGATTATAATTTCACTTAATGCAGATTTAGATTTCCATGCTTCCTATTCTTGCAAGTTGGTTACTATAGAATGTTGGTCGAAAACACGAAAGTAAAATATGGCCATCTCTCGATGCACCATACCCATATCACACTAAATCCACAATTGATAGAATGAATGTGAACACCTTAGATGACTAACGCACTATATTCCTATGTGAATTACAATCAAAAGGGTTTAAGAACAAGTTTTCCATTGGCCACATATGGTGCTTCGGTATATCTCTATCCTAAGCATGAAACATAATTCCACGAGGAATATAATAATTATGAACATATGCTAGCATAATGAGATCTTAATTTATACTTCCTTTCTCAATTTCATATAAATTATCACAGTAATTGGTGATCAAGCAATTAAACATGGAGTATAGATTATGCTAGACATTCATTTCACAACCAACTAGTAAAAATAAGGAAGCACTTCAATTCTTAATCATGCAAAAGATCCATTATAATCCCAAGAATTAAATTTAGTTCATAATAACAATACTATAGTTCATCATGCACAATTGGTTCATCATCATAATTACAGAATAGGAGAATTAATCAAAAATAGAAAATATTCAAGCTCCCTGTTTCCGTTCTGCAACTTCTGGTGATTTTCCAAGTTGTGTAGATAGTTGATTCCTTGCTCCCAATCTCCAATTTAGCATCCTTGTAGCTCCATTCTTCAATTCCCAAAATGCCAAAAATGCTCAACTGACTATATCTAATTTTTGAAGCTAACATGCAGTACTGCTCTATTTTTCGTGTGGGAGAGAGCTGGAAATTGAATTCCAAAATTGGCTAAATAATGCATGCATGAATTGTCTTATTTCGACTTATTATGAATCCCACTACAAAAGTTTGAACCCACTGCTTCGCTGGATGGAACGTGCTGCATGGCAGGCTGGCGACAGGCGCAGCTGCGCCGGCGCCCTTTGTAAAAGGGGCGCAGCTGCGCCGGGGGCAAGGAATGAGCAGGAGGGGCGCAGCTGCGCCGGTGCCCTTTGTAAAAGGGGCGCAGCTGCGCCGGATGCCAGTTTGCTGCAGTGCTGCTGTTGGATAATTTCTCTTCTCTCACTTCCTGCACAATCAACAAACAATCAAATAGCACCCAACCACAAATGCACCACATCCCGAGCCAAATGTACCAAAAACTATGCAAAAGCCGTATAATGAGAATAGTGAATCAAAAACTGAAAGAGAGGAAAAAATGCATGAAATTACACTAGATAGCTATTAGATGAGCAACAAATGGAATAAAATAGTATCCAATAAGTAGGTATGAAACCTACTTATCAAATACCCCCAAACTTAGATTGTTGCTTGTCCTCAAGCAAATACAACGAAATGAATGCAAATATGAATGCAATGCAATGATATAAGAATGCACCATGACCCTCATCAATTAGCAAGCAATCCACAAGTTTTGCCTCAGAATAATCTAGCGAAACATCAAAACTTGGTCCGTGTACCATGATAATCTTGCAGCTCAAATATTGTGGTGAATGATAAAGTGTGTGTGTGCAGTAATCATCAACTATAGTAATCCCAATCGAGTCTCATAATATGTTTCTTAGGGGAAATTTATATATTCGAACTACCAAAAGACAATTGGGGTAAATATAGTTGAAACCACACTATATCAAAACGTGGGGATGTACTTAGACGCTATACGGAACATGATGCTTGGTAGTGCAATGCCTAGTTCCATTAGGCTATTCAATGATACCCATGTAACGAGCTTTCGGCCAACGACTCCCAAACCAATTGGTCTTAGGGCGCTAGGTGTAAAGACATCCCCTAGGGTGTACTTACTCGAATATCAAAGGCCACAAAACTAGGCTGACCACGCATTTATTAATACTTTTCTTCTTCTTCTTTTTTTTTGTCAACGAATGCGTTTTACGCTCCATTTCATTGCATAAATACTCTACTAAGTACTCCCCCAAACTTGAACACGTGTGATCTCAACTAATACTACCCACAATTGCCACAATCATTAAAAACACAACCAATTTTCCCCAGAACTCAATTATGCGAATCTTTGGGCTACTTAGTTAAACAAAACTACTAAGAACGTGCAAACCGGTTTTATCATAGCAAACACAAGACAAGAGTTGCAATGTATCATGGCATTTGACTCGAAGTCTTAACAGTTAGCAAAAATCAAAAAGTTTTCATCATAAGCATGTGGGAATGCATACTAATCAATATAAGAGGATCATGCAATTAAACTACATGATGTGATATGATATGCATGAGAAATTCACCATTTTTTTTACGAAAATAAGGAAACAAATACCTAAAATAACAATAAAGCAAATAAATAACAATAAAAACAGATAATTGAAAGCATCACAAACTAACTAGGCAAGCCTAATACCCCCAAACTTAAAATATGCAATGTCCTCATTAGAGATAATAGGTGTAGACACCCAAATTTTGCGTTTCCTTCTACTAACCATGACAGGAGGGCGAAATCGACAATTGAACCGGCTTGCGGAAGCAAAGGAGCGGGCACAAGGGCGAGCGCCCGGCAACGCCGCAATGATTTGGGCAGCCCAAGTCGACATGACAGCATGACCGTCCGAGGCAGGCATTTCCGAATGAGGTGGCACGTCTCCCGGAAGTTCCCGGACTGCGGAATACGAGCCTGTCAGCGAAAACCGACGTTGCGGTACGAAAATCGTGGCGTGGCACGAAAATCGAGAAAGTCAAGCCCGCCAGCCGCGGATAGATCTGCGGCCAAGTGGGTGCGCCAGCACGAAAACCGGGAAATCAGCACTCAGCAGCTGAGTGCGATGGGAGGCGTGCCAGCTGGCCAGCCGCAGATCCATCTGCGGCCAGCCGCAGATAGATCTGCGGCTGGCTCTGGCCAGCCTATTTAAGCCAGCTTCGGCAGCATACAGGGGGTTCAGCAGTTTGGAAGAAGAAGAATTTCTGCAGCAGCAAAAAAAAACACGGAAATAGAGAGAAAATAGCTAGATTTTGCAACAAAATAGGGAGAAAGAAGAGGAAAAAAAGAGTGGAATTAATTCTTTTGAGTTTGATTGTATCAAATACATCCTTTATCCTATTCAAATACACAAGTTCACATCCATTTGAGATCAATTGCAAGGTGAAAATTTCTATTTGTTCTAGCAATTCATGTCCTATTGATTTGGGTAAATTAGATATAATTTTCATGTATCTTGTTGAACAATGAATTAGGGATTATGAGTGAAGTTTCCATCGGAATAAACTCTTCTTAATAACCCGATGATATTCGTTCATTAATTTCTTGGTTTGTTTTAAGGTGTTATATTCGGTATCAATTCCTTTAAATCGTTATTTTAAGATGTCTTGGTATTGTTAGATTTATCCGGGTTGGTTTATTTTCTTGTAATATCCGATTGTTTGTGTGTGGATACTTGGTTGTGAGCCTAGGAAAGCGACCCCGGGGTCCCGATCCGATGATGGACATATCTTGATGTAAGAAGTAGAGATGACGTAGTTCTCATTGTAACTATGTAATCGTTGGGCCTTAAAACGACGCTAAGGCGAGAATCGTGCTTAAGGCCCCGAAATAGTGGAATTTGTGATTGTTGGCGTTCGGGGATATTTTGATGGCTTACATGCCCATGAATAGCCCGACGCGTGTTTATGCTCGATTTGAATTATGACACGAAATTGATTTCAAAGCTAAATGATAAGATTTTCATAAAATCAATCAAAGTAGGATATTAGAATCACGAGGTTAAAATTTGAGAAACGTTAATGAAATGTCGATTCATATCTAACGAGAAAGCTAAAGAAAAATCGTTTTCCAAAACAACACACGAAATGATTTTATAAATAATTGATGTTTTATTAAATCTTTGTGCATAGGGTGAAAGAGATCCTAGAAATTGCCCATCATTTTATGAAAGCAACGTATAGATCTCGATTCCTATTTTGACGAAGGTTTAAAACTCTTGTTTTGTTAAAACGACACTTAACGAAAATCTCATAGTTTTGATAATTAAAATCAAACCTTTCTCATAAAGCTTTCTCGTGTATGCCGAAAAGACATTCCGAAGCATTCTCAAAGTAAAACACGATTTTCCCTAAAATTCAAATGATTCTTTCATACAAACTCACCACAACATTCACATAAGCACACATACACACACACGCACGCACACACACACGCATTTCATGAATTAAAGGATAGGAGAAGCATCAAGATTGCGGTAACCGTGTTTCACGGAAGTCGAGGGGTGCCTAACACCTTCCCCTCACTTAAACAAGCCCCCGAACTCTATGAATCTCGATTCGCAGACCAATTAATTCGGAGTCACATATGAGCCAGCGATTTATAAAACACGAAAATTCGGATGAGTTGGTACATCCATTTCAAATATACCAACTGGCGACTCTGGTTAATTGGCTCATCATAAAACACGATCTTTCAAAACCCCGTCGACATCAATGCCGACCTTTTCCAAAAAATCATTAAATCAAAAGGCTAAAATTGGAAAAGACTAAAAGGACACGAGAAGCGAAAACCCGGCGTCGACAGCTGGCGACTCTGCTGGGGAACATTAGAGGGCTTAAGCCGCTTTCAAATCTTGATGCTATCCTATCCTTAAAAATTTTTTATGTGCGTGCAACATTTTGACCTATTTTACTTATTGTTGTGTGAATGTGTGCTTTTTTCCAATGAATGAATGATTGAATGGAGTTGCTTTACTTTAAAGAAATCATTTGCATACGGTGAGGACGATGAATGTGAATGTATGTTGAGAGAGTACCTCCTCCTGAGGCGAACCTGTCGGTTGCTTATTACTGGACTCGATGGGGCTGCTCCCCGGAGATGGCTCAGGAAACGCACCACTCAAATCCGCTCCAATCGAAAGGGCTCAAACGAGTAGATTGCGAAGATTTGGGAACCTTCATGCCGAAAAGCCCGTGAGAGTAACCCTAGGATAGGTCATCCTCAGAATAACCCAACGCAGGAAAAGTCTCTTCATGCCTTTTTACGTTTATATGTCTAAATGTCATGATCTCATTCAATATTCATACATCCCTTTTCTATGTCGAAAGAGATTACTAACCGCTGTGAATTGCAGGGAATAGTTGGGGGAGCATAATAAAGCATGTTTAGCATTGGTTATGGCACTAAAGGACTACTAACTTTCTCTTTTGCAGGGAAAGATTAAAGAACCCCAAAACACAAAAAAGGTTATAGCTTTAGCATGCATCCATGTTTTCATTTCCCCAGGACTAAACTTCGAACCATTTGTCTCTGTAGGATTGCTCCTCAAACCCGTTCGCAGTCTAAGAAAGCCCAGGTCTCTACATCTGAAATGGCTGATCTTCCTAACCATAATTCCATATCTCGGGAGGAGTTTGATGATTTTAAAAGACAGATGATGGAAATGGCCACAATGTTAAAGGAACAGTTCTTAATCAGACAGGATCCGGTAAACCAAGGACCACATAATATTCCACCACCGGGGGGTGACCAGAATCCTCCTAAAAATATTGCAAACCTGGGTAAGGATGACCAAACCCGACTCAAGGACGAGCCAGTCATTACAAGGGCCGTTCCCATACCTAGCAGGACAGTGATTACTATCCCAGAAGAGGGGGACAATGACGACCTTCGGAGAAAAATGAAACACATGGAGGAGACCATCCAATCTCTAAGGGGCATAGGCTCCCTGGGCAGGGTTAATTACTCGGATTTATGTGTTTTCCCCGGAGCCAGATATCCAGAAAAGTTCAAAGTTCCCGAGTTTGAAAAGTACAATGGAAAGGGAGACCCCTATACACACTTGAAAATATACATTGGAGAACTCGGGGCTTATGCCGAAGACGAGGGGTTAAGAATGCAACTATTCCAGAAAAGCTTAACAGGGGAGGCAAGAATCTGGTATGCCCGCCTCGACAACGCCCGAATCCACAACTGGGAGGAATTGGCCCATACCTTCTTAACCCAATACGGCTTTCAGGCCCAGATGGCTCTTGACAGGTACCAAATGACAAAGGTTAAAAAACAGCTTAGGGAGTCCTTCAGGGAATATGCGCAAAGATGGAGGGGCATGGCCGCACAGGTAACCCCCCCGATGAGCGAATCAGAGATGGTAATGACCTTTGTAGACATTCAGGAGGCACCGTATTATGAGCGGGTCATCTCGGGGATTGGAAGACCCTTTGCTGAAATGATTTAAACATGGAGAGATGGTAGACATGGGGTTGAAATCGGGTAAAATCCGGGATCTTACTGCTTTAGAAACTGCTTGCCGAGCAAATACAGAACGGAAACTATGGCAGCACTTCCCGGAGGGTCCAAAAGAAAAGGGAAGAGGATGTCTCCCTCATCCTACAAGGGTCATCCAGAAAAGCAGAAAGCCATCTTCCGGTACAGGTACAGAGGGGAGGGCAATCCCGACAGCCCAATTTCTCAGATCAAAGAGCAGAGGGGCGAAGAAGATATGAGGCATCGCAAAACCGAGTATTCACCCCGCTCGGGGAGCCGCTTGAACGAGTATTAGCGGTATTAGTAGCCCAAAAGAAGATTGTTGGTTTGGCACCCCCGAGTGACCCAAAGGGTAGAAGGTTTGACCCGAGCAAGCGGTGTGCATACCACTCCAGTTCCCCTGGCCATGATACACAGGATTGCTGGACGTTAAAGCATCGAATCCAAAACCTGATTGACAGTGGAGAGATTGTGGTGGAACAGCCGGATTCCCCGAATGTTAAGGCAAATCCCCTGCCAAGACATGATGGAGGGGGAGTCAATGCGACGGAGGCAAGTGAGGCGGGGGAGCCGCCAAGGTTGAACTATGTGCAGAAAGTTGAGGAAATGGTCAACGTAATACATGGTTATGAGAATGCGAGGGTAACACCCATCAGGTTGATAGGGGTAAGTACGAATAACATAGAGGGACCTGTCAAGCTGACAGCCCCGAGGCCCATCATACTTGCAGCAAGGCCGCAACTCCCTATCAGTAGTCTGAGGACTGTACCCTGGAATTATGGGGGAATACCAGAGGAAGCGGCCAGTTGTGCTTCCGTGACGACCAAGGGGAACCCCTTATATCTTCCCGGGCGAGTCCTTGAGAGCCAAAAGAGAAAAAATGAAGAAGTTTCCGAGGAAAGGGCCATAGAGTTTTTGAAAAGGATGGATCACCCAGAAACAAGGGGGATCCAGATTTTAAATGAGGAATCAGCCCTAACATCAGTCATGGACTTGGTGTTGTCATCCAGTGAGCATTGTAAAACCATGATGAAGGTTCTGGAGGAGGCATTTGTGCCCAAAGAGATCAGTGAGGAGGATTTCGGCCAGCTGGTAGGCCACTTATTGGAAACCGATGCAATATCCTTTACAGATGAGGACATTCCCGAAGAGGGAAGGGGGCACCGAAAACCGCTACACATCGCGGTAATCTCCTCAGGATATGTCATGAATGGGGTGCTGATCGACGGGGGATCGGCATTGAACATATGTCCCCTCAGTACGCTAAAGAAAATGAACATCAGTTCCAAACGCCTCCGAGCCAGTCATGTGGTGGTTCGGGCTTTTGACGGCTCCCGGAGGGATACCATTGGGGAAATAGAATTGCCAGTGGAGATAGGGCCCTGTACTTTTGATATATCCTTCCAAGTCCTAGATAGCACGGCAAGCTACAACCTGCTGTTAGGGAGGCCGTGGATACACATGGCCGGGGCAGTTCCTTCCACGCTCCACCAACAAATCAAGTTGATCATCGATGGGAATCTGGTAACAATCTCGGCCGAATGTGATGACCCTTCTCCTCCCAGGAGTGGCCTACCAGTAATCAATGTGGATGAGTCGGCGGCGCCTGCCAGCTTTCAAGCACTAGAGATTAGCACTCCCCATTATAGATGTCTGGGGGCTCCAGCTGTGAAACCAAGGGTCTCTCCGGAACTCACCTTTGTGGCAAAGGAAATGATTAAAATGAACTTCCAACCTGGACAGGGACTAGGGAAAAGCAGTCAGGGAATCACCGAGCCCATCCACCTACCACAGCAGATAGGCAAAGCAGGATTGGGATACCATGTGGGCGCAGTACGGGGACATCGTCAGGGTGCGACTCCGATTCGACTAGTTGGCAGTCCAGTGACCAAAGCCGACAATGAGCAGGGGATCAGCGGACCTGTGATTGGGGCAGGGAATGAAGAGTTAACCCCCACACATAGTGAGTCGGCCCGGAGGGAAAGTTTCCGGGCAGGAGGTCGCAAAGGAGTTTGAAACCAAATGCTACGTCCCCGGACAATCAACACGCAGCAGTAAGGAGGGGACGAATGTTATCGCGCCACCGGGAGCCCAACAAGTTGTGCCTGTCATCGATTGGGCAGGGCTGATTATTCCTGGAAAGGATATGGAGAGGGATTCAGGCGACGTATCCGTAATCATCGGGGAGGTGTCCGATGTGAGGCCCTCCTTTATCCGGCGCATTTCATCTGACCTGACCATCGACAATTGGACCCAGAAACCAGTAATATCCAAAAAAGGGTAAAGCTCGACGTCAGGGTGATTGACCCCAGATGATGGGGGAATGAAGAAGTTTATTTTTGTTGTTGTTTTATTTCTGCATCATTATGTCGTTTCTTCTTGTTATTTGAAAATGCGATCATCGTGACAAATCGATTTATATATGACAAGTATTTTGTTTCATGTCAGGTGTACCAATTTGAGTAATCCTTGCCTAACAAATGGTCTTTCAAATTTGAATGATGATTATGATTTTGACATTGAGCTGGATTTCGATTTAATGGGCATTGAGCAAGACGAGACAGATTACGACGACGCACCTGATGAGATCAAAGGATGGGTCGAAGATAAACCCAAACCCAATTTGGACCAAACCATCACTATAGATATCGGAACACCTGACAATCCAAAAGAACTCAAGATAGGGACAGACCTTACCCCCAGCCAAAAAGCAGAAATGATTGAGTTACTAAGCCAATATGAGGATGTCTTTGCCTGGTCGCACGAGGATATGATCGGATTGTCCACCGACATTGTGGTGCACCGGTTACCCATCAAGGAGGGTTTCAGGCCTGTCAAGCAGAAACTAAGAAAGTTGAAACCTGAGTGGAGCTTAAAAGTGAAGGAAGAGATCATCAAGCAGTTCAGGGCGGGAATCATTATGGTGTCCACTTACCCGGAATGGCTATCCAATGTGGTCCCAGTGGCTAAACCTGGAGGAAAGGTGAGGGTATGCGTAGACTACAGAGATCTAAACAAGGCCAGTCTCAAAGATAACTTCCCGGTGCCTTTCATACACATCCTGGTGGATAACACAGCCCAGTACGAAATGTACTCTTTTGTGGATTGCTTCGCAGGATATCACCAGATAATGGTGGCGGAGGAAGATCGGGAAAAGACCGCATTCATCACCCCCTGGGGCACTTTCTGCTATAGACGACTGGCTTTCGGTCTCACAAATGCAGGGGCTACTTATCAGAGAGCCATGATGGCCTTGTTCCATGATATGATGCACAAGGAGATAGAGGTCTACGTGGATGACATTATTGTGAAATCGAAGGTAGAATCTGATCATATAACCCATCTCAAAAAGCTATTCGATTGGCTCAGAAAGTATAATTTGAAACTCAATCCAGCCAAGTGCGCTTTCGGAGTACAGTCGGGCAAGCTCTTGGGTTTCCTGGTTAGTGATCGGGGCATTGAGTTGGATCCAGCAAAGATTAAGGCCATTGTGGATATGCCAGCACCTCGCACAGAGAAGGAGATAAGGGGATTCCTCGGAAGGATAAACTTTATCAGCCGTTTTATATCCCACTTGACGACTACATGTGAGCCCATTTTCAAACTGTTAAGAAAAGGGGTTTCCCAAGAGTGGAATGAGCAATGTCAGAAGGCTTTTCAGACCATTAAAAAGCAGTTGACTGAAGCACCAGTGCTGGTACCCCCGAAGGATGGGATCCCTCTGTTTATGTATATATCGGTAAATGCCATCGCGATGGGATGTATGTTGGGACAGAAAAATGAGGCGGGAAAAGAGCAGGCCATCTATTACCTCAGCAAAAGATTTAGCCAATGTGAGCAGAATTACACTCCCATTGAGAAGACCTGTTGTGCTCTGGCCTGGGCTGCAGGGAGATTACAGCACTACCTCCATGGGCATACAACGTACCTGATATCAAGAATGGATCCCCTGAAATATATTTTCGAAAGGCCCATGCTGAATTGTCGACTATCAAGATGGCAGTTAATTTTACAACAGTTTGACATGGTGTACGTGACCCAGAAGGCCATGAAAGGGCAGGGAATTGCAGATCAGTTGGCAGAAGCCCCGGCAGGAGGGATGGAGCCGTTAGAAACTCCTCTCCCGGGCGAGGATATATTTTGGGTATCGCGCGAAAAATGTGATGACGAGGGACAATTTTGGAAGCTGTATTTTGATGGTGCCATGAATGCCGAGGGGGCAGGAGCCGGAGCGGTCCTAGTCTCTATCACCGCTAGGAGAACACTACCCCGTGGCCACTAAACTTCGTTTCAGCAATTCGAACAACACCGCCGAATACGAGGGGTGTATCTTGGGACTCCGATTGGCCCGTGACATGGGAGTAAAAAGACTAGCGGTGTTCGGGGATTCGGAATTGGTAATCAGACAAGCAATCGGGGTATACAACACTAAGGAGCTTCGGTTACTTCCATACCATCGTTGTGTCACCCAGCTTATGCAAGAGTTCGAAGATATCGCCTTCCGCCATATTCCTCGGGGACGAAATGATTTTGCCGATGCATTGGCGACTTTGGCTTCCTTAATCCACGTGATCAAGAGTAGGGACAGTCCACAGATTGAGATCACCGTACAGAATGCCCCGGCATATGAGGAAAATGTGGCAGTGTTATCAAACGAGGTGGTGTTGACAAGGCAGCCCTGGTATCACGACATCAGGGAATATCTGAGAGACAGATCCCTTCCCGATCAGGCAAATCGGACGGAGAGGATGAGAATTCAAAGGATGGCGATGAAGTTTTACCTGAGTGGCGATTCACTCTACAAGAGGGATGCTGGGTTGGGACTGTTGCAGTGCGTAGATGAAAACACAAGCCCGAAAGATTATGAATGAAATACACGGTGGAGTGTGTGGACCCCATATGAGTGGACCGATGCTTGCCAAAAAGATTTTGAGGACAGGGCATTATTGGTTAACGCTGAAAGCCGATTGCGATGATCATGTCAAACGGTGTTATCAATGCCAGGCGCACGGTAATGTGATCCATACACCTCCAAATGAACTGCACTGTATGACCTCCCCCTGGCCATTTTCAATGTGGGGAATGGATGTAATCGGACCAATAGAGCCCAAAGCAAGCAACGGGCACCGATTCATCTTCGTCATGATCGATTATTTCACCAAATGGGTAGAAGCAGCCTCTTTCCCCAAAGTCACTCAGGAGGTCATCGTCAACTTCATCAGGAATAATGTCATTTGCCGATATGGGCAACCTGAGGTTGTGGTCTCCGACAATGCCAAGAATTTAAACAACGCCCTCATGAAAGGACTGTGTGACCAGTTCAAGATTAAGCATCTCAATTCCGTCATTTACCGTCCCAAAATGAATGGGGCAGTGGAGGCGGCCAATAAGAACATCAAGAAGATCATGGCAAAAATGTCTGCTAATCATCGGGGATGGCCAGATCTGTTACCCCTCACCTTGCTGGCATACCGAACATCAACGCGTACTTCTACAGGGGCAACCCCTTACGCTTTGGTGTATGGAATGGAGGCTGTTCTACCAGTCGAGGTTGAGATGACGTCCCTCAGAATAGTGATCGACGCTCAGATAAGCGAAGAGGATTGGATGCAAAGTCGATATGACCAATTGGCCCTGATTGATGAAAGGAGAGTGGCTGCCATTTGGCATGGTCAGCTATATCAACAGAGGATCTCTCGATCGTACGATAAAAAGATAAGACTTCGGAAGTTCAAGGAAAACGATTTGGTGTTGAAAAGAATCATGCCTTGTCAAGACGAGGCCAAGGGGAAGTTTGCCCCGAACTGGGAAGGGCCATTTGTGATCAAGAAAGTACTATCCGGAGGGGCCCTCGTATTGCAAGAAATGGATGGTGAGGTATTTCCACAACCCCTCAATTCTGACTCGGTGAAGCGGTTCTACGCTTAAATCATCAGTTCCTTTTTCCCCTGAGGGCGAACTACGTAGGACCTGATCTTCCAACTTGTGGGGGTACGTAGGCAGCCATCATGGCGCGGTCCGATCCTTTAAAAGTAATCCTTTCCCAAACCAAAACCAATTTTCGATAGCCAGATAAAACCTTCCTACACCCTCAAAACCTTCCCGAAACCAACTGCCTAACCAGTTTCATCCCAGAATACATACCTTGATCCAACCCAAACAGTTATCCAAAATCTGAGATTCAATCCGACGAAATCAAAGGTGTGCGGCAATATCTGTCAAATCTCCATCAGGTCTTGAGGAAAGAAAGAAGGCGAAATGTCAAAATCATGGTCAGTTGGATAAAATGATGATCCAATGGATGGCAATGATACGACAAAAGGGGAAAATGACTAAATTTAAATGCATGTCTATATATATAAGTCGTTTTATTACAAGATTTCTCTTTCAATAACTGATGAAACCAACATAGTCTATGCAGGAAATAAAATAATCTACAAATCTGAAACTAGCCGAAGCAGGATGGACAGGGTGGTGGATAGATCTGAAGCATCAGCATCTCCTGCAATCTGCTGCCCCATCATATCAATACGATCCAGTAAAGCAGTAGCTCGGCTGACAGTCCCAAAATGAGCATCTACCACTGCCCTGGTCTGAAATACAATGGCCTCTCTATCGGCAATGGCAGCATCTCTAGCCCGAATGGCCTCATCTCTCTCGGCAAGGGCGGCATCCCTCTCGGCTTCAGTAGTAATCAGCGCCAGGCGGAGTCGGGAATCATCGGCGACCCGACTCGGGGCATAATCGGCTGAAATGGAGTGGTCTGTGGTACCTTCTGTGAAAATCACTCCAGAGTCATCAAAGGCCCCAGTCCGACTCAAACTAGCCGAAATCCAGGTCTCCACGCAACCACTGTACGTAGGCAAATGTCTGGATGTGACAGCTCGCACTATATTCGGCAAAGATCCTGTGATTCCAAAGCTCGTATACCTGCAATAGATCCCTCTCTGTACAGAATGATATAAGGAATCGGTATGCGGCTGCACCCGCGAAGGGGTGTAAATCCTGTGTCTGATCAAACTGCCCCATAACCGCCAGGGGATGATAGGTCGTCACGCCCCTTAACCCAGCAATGGGAATGAAATCCATGCCAGGCACATGAGTCAAGAAGCTCATGAAGGAACAATATCCCGAGTAAACCAATAGATGAAAGGGGTCCTCAATGATAGACAAAAATGATGTCCAGGAGGCCACATCAGTACAACTCGCGGGACGAAGGCGAAAAACTGCGTGGTTATGTCATGGCTGAAGCAAAACCCTTGGCGACGGAAATGGCCGATGGGACTAAGATGACTCATGAACCACATATACAGCAAGGTCGAGCTCCCTCTGAAGAATCTTCCTCGGAAGGACTGGCAATATGTGGCCGACATATAGGTATCCGCCAATATCATGGGGAGAATGGTGTGATCCTCCTGAAGGGCCCTAATGGCCGCAACAATCCGCATGTCCAAGTGATCGGATCCTGCAGGCAAATACAAAACCGAGATGACACAGGCCATCAGAACGCCCACTCTCAAGGCATCCCAGCGCTCCTCGGACACGGAAAAATCACCGAGGAAAAGACGGAAGCTGTCAGGTGAGCCAAATCGGTCAATCAAGAATTGAAGAGGAACCATATGGTCTGATGTGATTACCGGTAATAAGACAGCCCTCCGCAAACCGGTAAAAGTCAAGAATTGACGGCGCATGGAACCAACGGTAACCCTAGCACAGGGACCATCCAACGGCAGGCCGGTGAAGCGAGCATGACTCCTCAAGGGTGGGGGTCAGCTCTACTGTCCCAAACCTAAACACCTGACGGGCAGGGGCCCCAACAGCTCAGAAGACCATCCACAAAGCCCGCTGGCACCTGGAAGGTTAATAAGGACCAAGAATGTCCCAAAAGACCATCTACGATAACCCTATCTGCTGGCAGTAGACTGTCCAACCAGCGGAGGAGACTGCCAATCAACCCTGTGGGAGGAATGGAATCCAAACGAACCACGACATCTGAGGACGACATCTGTGAAAAAAAATAGTATCAAAAGGACTGTACAGGGGTCATTCTCTATCCATAAATAAAAGAGCATGCATCATACAGTTAATAATAAAACAGGTGAATTCCATAAAATGAAAAAGAAAACTGTGCATAAATAAATAAATGAGTTCAGTACATAGTGCATAAATGAAAAAGAAATCTAAGCAGGTGCCGATACAAAAGGGCCCTATCCTATCCTGGTCTAAATAAAGTCAGTATCGTCTATGAAAGCAGGATCCTCGAACTGATCCCCTGGAGTCGTCGAGCTCGGAGGACCAAAGTTCATATCAGGGATGTAGGGATGCGCTGTTGTGGCATCAGATGAACTCGGGCCTGCATCATAACCTGCACCGTCAGGATCGTAGGTGTAAGCCTCCTCCGGGGCCCGGCCCAAACCCCCGAATAAACAGCGACAACTGATCTACCTGACGGGTCAATGAGGCGATCTGCTCAGCGTGGGTAGGGGTCCGAACGCAGGCAGCCCATTCGGTCATCGTCACCGAGCCTGGAACCATATCTCCAAGAAAGAAAGTGGCCCGAGTCTGAGGACCGATGGTGCGGGGCACCCACCATGTACGGAATGCATCACTCGTAGTGGGACCCGTGGAAAGCATCCGACCATCCTCCCCGGCGAGCATGATCTCCGAGGGCTGAGAATCCAGCGGCCAGAAAGTAGTGAAAGAAAGGGAGTGCGGGATGCGGATCTCTCCAGTGACGCATCTGAATGCGCGCTCTCCCAGATACATCACCCAGCCTCCAACACTCTGCAAGGTGAGGCGACGGGTGGAAAGCTCGAACTCCGGGCCGGAAGGATGCCCGTCAGCAAACCCCACAGTCAGATGATCGGAGAGGGAGAGGTAGGGAATCCAGACGACGTCGGCAGCCGTGATCAACTCCAGCTGAATACGACAATGTGCCCAAAGCTTGCCCGACACGGGAACCTCCTCCAGAGTGCTGTGATTGCCATCGCCGGCCCCGAAGATAAGTGTCCGGGCCCAGAGTAGTGATAGGCCTCAGACATGGCAGCCGCTCGTAAGCCCAGAACTGTGAAATAGAAAACAAGGCAAGGCATGAGTCACTATCAAATACAGAAAAGAGATGAAAGGAAAAGAAATACAGTAAAAGAGAGGAGGAGGGATCTCACCAACAGAATAATGGTAGAAAGCCGAGCCAGGCATCAGTCTGTCCCTCTGAGCGTAGACGCATTGCCGTGGAGGAAATAGGCAAAGGTGAATGATCCCCAGTCATAATCACCGATGCGGTCCACATCTCTGACCGCTCCTACGACGCTGAAATGAATGGTGGAGGAGTTGTTCCCCAGAAAACAACCCCTCATGATGGTCAGGAACAGGCGCCGTAGCAGAATGTCCCTGGTGCCCTGATCTGCTGGAATAGGCAGCGCATAAGAGACCCCCGACTGCATCGACAGCCAAAGCGCCGGATCTAATGCTACGGGCCTTGAAGACCCGATCCATCAGCAGCGAAGCCCAGCAAAGCTCGAACCTCCACAGGAGTGATATCAAGATCCAAGGGGACGCGGGACCCGGTAAACTCAATGCCTGGTAATGTACCTCCAGTCCCATGGGGTCAACACGACCTCGCAGTCGAGGAGATGAAGAGACTGCGTCTGGTGGAACCATCGCTCGGATAAAGCCCTCATGTAACCCCAGGGGCACTGGCGGGGGATGATAGTGAAGAAATGTCGGAAGCCCCAAGAGTCCACCATCGCCCGATAATCACTGTGCAGGGCTGCATAAAGGGAATAGATGTTGAACCAGTTACCCCTCGGCTGGGTAAACTCGGGTACCTGGGGGCAATCACCAAGGGGTCAATCCGGATAAAAAGAGAATGGGGAAATTGAGAATGAAATCAGAATAGAGCTGAAATATACCTCGTTAGCCACGAGAGATGCCGAGGGGTGACGACTAAGATCCCGACCCAAAAGATCGGGTATCTGCACAGAGGCGCCAGAAGGAGCCTGATGAGTAGATGGAGCCGGTGTGCTGGAGGATGGCCCCTCTGCCTGCGACCTCCGGAGGGACAGCCTCCTCAACGTCCGGATGGACCAGGACGAATGACAGCCTCCGTCAAACGACGAGCCTGACGGGTTCCGAGGAGGGAACTGGAGTGGGTGCAGCCCTACGACGGCGAACACCCGAAGTCCGAGAGGCGGAGGAGCTACTGGGCGCATCACGATCCATAGCTGGAATAGAACGGGCGAGAAAGAAGGTAAGTTTCCTTTTAAAATTATGTAATGAAACATTCTAAATTTCTAGCCTCATCATATGATTAATGCAACATGATGCATGTAAAAAAAAAAAAAAAAAAAAAAAAAAAAAAAAAAAAATCGGCAGAGTTCCGTTTGTAAATTGAAACATCCCAGGCATAAGCCAAACGTGTTTTCCATCAATCAAAGCCTCAAACAGATTTAAATTGCATTTCATATGTGCGATTACATCATGTAATGCATGTTTCTCTTGCAGAAAAGGAGTAACAATATGTGGGACCGCCTCATGAGCATAAAATAGGACTCACATAGTTGATACATAGCATGTATATATGATGGTACATTACATAGCATTGTAAAGCATACATTTTATCTTCTAAACATGCAAATAGTCAAATATATAGCAAAACATTGACGAAATTGAAAAGTGACTGGTCAAAGTGTTACCTGTAGCGTTGTAAGATCAATCCTACCGGAACAGTTTTTGCAGGAAAGTTGAAAAAATCGACAAAAAAGCCCTTGCGACCAAAGAAAAATCGAGAGAATCTCTTTGGATTACAAGTTGAAAGTGACAGATCTGGAGGAGCCGCGTTGGATTTAAGGCCCGATCATGGCCGCAGATGTATCTGCGGCTGGCCGCAGATCCATCTGCGGCTGGCCGCAGATCCATCTGCGGCTGGCCCTGGTGGGTCCCACCTTGCTCCCTTGCAGCCATTTGACGTGTTGAAGTGAAAAGTTTACGAGATGGGTGACCGGCGACGATACCCGGCCCCGACATGACGATCGACCGGCGACGATAACCGGCGATCACGAGATGATGACCGGCGACGATAACCGGCCTCCGACAGATAACCGACCGGCGACGATAATAACCGGAGGTTACGAGATGGGTGACCGGCGACGATACCCGGCCCCGACATGACGATCGACCGGCGACGATAACCGGCGATCACGAGATGGGATGACCGGCGACGATAACCGGCTCCGACAGTTAACCGACCGGCGAAGATAACCGGAGGTTACGAGATGGGTGACCGGCGACGACACCCGGCCCCGACAAGACGCTCGACCGGCGACGATAACCGGCGATCACGAGATGGATGACCGGCGACGATAACCGGCTCCGACAGATAACCAACCGGCGACGATAACCGGGGGTTACGCGATGGGTGACCGGCGACGATACCCGGCCCCGACATGACGATCGACCGGCGACGATAACCGGCGATCACGAGATGGATGACCGGCGACGATAACCGGCTCCAACAAGGTAACCAACCGGCGACGATAACCGGGGGTTACGCGATGGGTGACCGGCGACGATACCCGGCCCCGACATGACGATCGACCAGCGACGATAACCGGCGATCACGAGAAGGAGGACCGGCGACGATAACCGGCTCCGACAAGATAACCAACCGGCGACGATAACCGGGGGTTACGCGATGGGGTGACCGGCGACGATACCCGGCCCCGAACGAGACGATAGATTGAAAGAGTGAACCCAAAGGACTAACAAAACACGGTCAAGGGGTTGATACATTGACACTCTTACGAATGTCTTGCATGCATTGCATCTTATGTTGCATCATAAGCTATATGTGTGAGGCATCATGTATGTACTGTCATTCTTGCACACTGTCATTCATGCATCGAGTGTCTATTCTTTATCCTGTTCATTTCATTTATCATTTCATAAACATGATAAAGAGGGGCAGCTGTAGACACCCAAATTTTGCGTTTCCTTCTACTAACCATGACAGGAGGGCGAAATCGACAATTGAACCGGCTTGCGGAAGCAAAGGAGCGGGCACAAGGGCGAGCGCCCGGCAACGCCGCAATGATTTGGGCAGCCCAAGTCGACATGACAGCATGACCGTCCGAGGCAGGCATTTCCGAATGAGGTGGCACGTCTCCCGGAAGTTCCCGGACTGCGGAATACGAGCCTCGTCAGCGAAAACCGACGTTGCGGTACGAAAATCGTGGCGTGGCACGAAAATCGAGAAAGTCAAGCCCGCCAGCCGCGGATAGATCTGCGGCCAAGTGGGTGCGCCAGCACGAAAACCGGGAAATCAGCACTCAGCAGCTGAGTGCGATGGGAGGCGTGCCAGCTGGCCAGCCGCAGATCCATCTGCGGCCAGCCGCAGATAGATCTGCGGCTGGCTCTGGCCCAGCCTATTTAAGCCAGCTTCGGCAGCATACAGGGGGTTCAGCAGTTTGGAAGAAGAAGAATTTCTGCAGCAGCAAAAAAAAACACGGAAATAGAGAGAAAATAGCTAGACTTTGCAACAAAATAGGGAGAAAGAAGAGGAAAAAAAGAGTGGAATTAATTCTTTTGAGTTTGATTGTATCAAATACATCCTTTATCCTATTCAAATACACAAGTTCACATCCATTTGAGATCAATTGCAAGGTGAAAATTTCTATTTGTTCTAGCAATTCATGTCCTATTGATTTGGGTAAATTAGATATAATTTTCATGTATCTTGTTGAACAATGAATTAGGGATTATGAGTGAAGTTTCCATCGGAATAAAACTCTTCTTAATAACCCGATGATATTCGTTCATTAATTTCTTGGTTTGTTTTAAGGTGTTATATTCGGTATCAATTCCTTTAAATCGTTATTTTAAGATGTCTTGGTATTGTTAGATTTATCCGGGTTGGTTTATTTTCTTGTAATATCCGATTGTTTGTGTGTGGATACTTGGTTGTGAGCCTAGGAAAGCGACCCCGGGGTCCCGATCCGATGATGGACATATCTTGATGTAAGAAGTAGAGATGACGTAGTTCTCATTGTAACTATGTAATCGTTGGGCCTTAAAACGACGCTAAGGCGAGAATCGTGCTTAAGGCCCCGAAATAGTGGAATTTGTGATTGTTGGCGTTCGGGGATATTTTGATGGCTTACATGCCCATGAATAGCCCGACGCGTGTTTATGCTCGATTTGAATTATGACACGAAATTGATTTCAAAGCTAAATGATAAGATTTTCATAAAAATCAATCAAAGTAGGATATTAGAATCACGAGGTTAAAATTTGAGAAACGTTAATGAAATGTCGATTCATATCTAACGAGAAAGCTAAAGAAAAATCGTTTTCCAAAACAACACACGAAATGATTTTATAAATAATTGATGTTTTATTAAATCTTTGTGCATAGGGTGAAAGAGATCCTAGAAATTGCCCATCATTTTATGAAAGCAACGTATAGATCTCGATTCCTATTTTGACGAAGGTTTAAAACTCTTGTTTTGTTAAAACGACACTTAACGAAAATCTCATAGTTTTGATAATTAAAATCAAACCTTTCTCATAAAGCTTTCTCGTGTATGCCGAAAAGACATTCCGAAGCATTCTCAAAGTAAAACACGATTTTCCCTAAAATTCAAATGATTCTTTCATACAAACTCACCACAACATTCACATAAGCACACATACACACACACACACGCACGCACACACACACGCATTTCATGAATTAAAGGATAGGAGAAGCATCAAGATTGCGGTAACCGTGTTTCACGGAAGTCGAGGGGTGCCTAACACCTTCCCCTCACTTAAACAAGCCCCCGAACTCTATGAATCTCGATTCGCAGACCAATTAATTCGGAGTCACATATGAGCCAGCGATTTATAAAACACGAAAATTCGGATGAGTTGGTACATCCATTTCAAATATACCAACTGGCGACTCTGGTTAATTGGCTCATCATAAAACACGATCTTTCAAAACCCCGTCGACATCAATGCCGACCTTTTCCAAAAAATCATTAAATCAAAAGGCTAAAATTGGAAAAGACTAAAAGGACACGAGAAGCGAAAACCCGGCGTCGACAATAGGGTAAAGAGTACTCCCCTAAGTAGCATCCTCGGCACCGCTAGGCGGCGTGTCGGGCGGAGGATAAGGGATGCCGGAGCCGAATGTGGGAAACTCGATGTGGATCCCCTGCTGACTGAACGCCTCCGAAAGTGCACCAGCGAAGGAGACGCTATAATCCCTGAAGCTCGTGTGCAGCGCGTCCATGCGGCGCTGCAGGCGGCGCATGTCGCGCTCATGTCCACCGACGCCCCTCTGCTGCACTGGCGGGGCAGGCATGCCCTCCTCACTGGCCTCCTCCACCTCATCAGCCACAACAAAACCCAACCCATTAGGCCGGGACTCTCCACCGCGCCAAACATTGTACTTTCGGATCGTGGCGCTATCGATGTCGCACATAGGTAGCTGGAGAGCCTCCTCGCCCCATTCCACGTTTGCCGCTAAGCATAAGCGTGTGATGATCGAGGCATGTGGAATAGCACCGGAAGTGACAGCCCGCATGAAACGAAGCATGGACTTGTTGATGATATAGCCCACGTCGATGCTCCCTCCACGCAGAATGCGGTGCAAGAGTACCGCGCGGTCCCGTGTCACGTCCTGATGATGGGTGGTCGGCAATATACTCGCGCAAATGAAGGCGTACCACGCCTTGGCAAATCTATTAAGTGCGGTCTGAGGGAAGTGCACCTTCAAGGTGGTGCCTGGCTGAGTCTTCCACTGCGTGCCCGGTTGGCACATCTCATGTATCAAAGCATCAAGGTCGATTTCGTAGCGCTCATGTACCACCCAGTCGGTGGCCTCAGCAGTAGCAGATGGCAGGAGAAAAAGTTCATTGATTGCCTGCGCAGAGTAGGATACTTGCTTGCCCCGCACGAAGGAAATCCCATTCTGTGATTCCCGGGCGTTGGCATAGAACTCTCGAACAATGGCTATCGGGGCTGACTTCGGTGTCTCAATGAATAGCAACCAACCCAAACGCCGGATTTGGTCAAGAATATGCCCATCCTGTGCTTTGGGCTTCAAACCTCTCTCTGGTATGAAGGATTTGACGCTAAGCACCTCCCAGTAGTAGTGCTGTGCAGATAGATTGACAAATTTGGTGGCATCCAGAGTATTGATGCCACCCCCAGTAGATTCGGATCCGCTACTGCTGGAAGAAGAAGGTTGGGGAGTGCGTGCGCGCTTCAGCATGGTGGTATGTTTATTTGATTAGGGTTTGGAGGAAGAGTGTAGGTTGTTAGGGTTTTGAGAGTGTGGGTAGGGATGAGAGGAGAGGGTTTTGTGTTGCTGCTAGAGAGTCAGTTAGGGTTTGATGATTGTGACTGATGGGGACCGATTATTTATAAAATAAAATTTTCCGCGATTGGCGCAGCTGCGACGCAGTTATACTGGGAAGGGGGCGCAGCTGCGCTGAGCTTCAGGCTTGGCTCAGGCGGACACCGGCGCAGCTGCGCCGAAAATGAACTGATGATGAGGCGCAGCTGCACAGTTGCTCAGATAATGCAGACAAGGGTGGCCCGGCACAGCTGCGCTGATATTGAACTGAAGATGGGGCGCAGCTGCGCTGGAGCTCAGGAATCCTGGAAAAATTTTCTTTCTCTAAACAACGGCAAGTGTTTGCAATGGAACCATGCACCCCCAAACTCAAAGTGTGATCAAGTCAAACGGTTGAGGGCAAGATGGACACCTGAAATAAAAACAAACAAGCATGTTAAAATGAAATCACACAAACTAAATAAAAATCACACAATAATAGAAGCAATAAAAGTAATCTCGGGTTGCCTCCCGAGGAGCGCTTTGTTTTAAGTCGGCTAGCTCGACTATCATTGATGTTCAATCCATGGCCAGGTCAACTGAGGATTTTTGGCGATCAAATTCGTCTCCCCAATAGTGCTTCAATCTTTGGCCATTAACCTTGAATGGTTGCTCACTGTCCTTTCCAACAATCTTGATGGCTCCATGTGGAAACACAGCAGTGATGGTAAAGGGACCCGACCATCGGGATTTGAGCTTTCCCGGGAATAACTTGAGCCTGGAGTTGAATAGTAAGACCGCTTGGCCAGGTTCAAATTTTCTCTCGATGATTTTTCGGTCGTGCCATCTCTTTACCTTTTCTTTGTAGAGTTTAGAATTCTCATAGGCCTGCAATCGGAACTCGTCGAGTTCATTTAGCTGTAGAAGTCTCCTTTCTCCTGCTGTAGATAGGTCGAAATTCAACTTTTTGATAGCCCAGTAAGCTTTGTGCTCTAACTCGACCGGTAGATGACAAGCCTTTCCATAAACTATGTGGTAAGGAGACATGCCGAGAGGTGCTTTATATGCAGTTCTATAAGCCCACAAAGCTTCATCTAGCTTTAGAGACCAATCTTTTCTGATAGGATTAACAATCTTTTCCAGAATTCTTTTTACCTCTCGGTTGGATACTTCGGCTTGACCATTTGTCTGTGGATGATAGGCAGTGGCAATTCTGTGTCTCACTCCATATTTGGCCAAGAGAGTTGTGATCTGTTTGTTGCAAAAATGGCTCCCCTCATCACTGATGATCGCCCGAGGAGTGCCGAATCTAGAAAAAATATTTTTTTGTAGGAACCTCAAAACCACCTTAGCATCATTGGTTGGTAGCGCCGAAGCTTCCACCTATTTGGACACGTAATCAACCGCTAAGAGGATATAGAGATTATTGCATGAAGATGGGAATGGTCCCATGAAGTCTATCCCCCATACGTCAAAGATTTCCACCTCCAAAATTATATTTAGTGGCATTTCATTACGGTTGGAGATGTTGCCCACCCGTTGGCAACGATCACAATTCTTTATGAAGTGGTGGGCATCTTTGAACAAGGTGGGCCAATAAAATCCGGCCTGGAGTACCTTTGCTGCCGTTCTCTGCGTTCCATAATGGCCACCATAAAGATAAGAATGTCATGCATGTAATATACTGGTACTCTCGACATCGGGGATGCATCTTCGGATCACAAGATCTGTGCATTGTTTAAACAAGTAAGGCTCATCCCACATGTATCTCTTTGTATCATGCAAAAATTTCTTCCTCTACTGAGAAGTTAGATCCGGTGGTAGCACATGACTCACAAGATAGTTGACAATATCAGCGAACCATGGAATTTCAGATGTAACTGCAAATAGCTGCTCATCAGGGAAGCAATCGTTTATTTCAACCTTCTCCTTGCTCTCCAAATCCGGATTGTCCAATCTGGAAAGATGATCGGCTACCAGATTTTCTGTGCCTTTCTTGTCCTTAATTTCCAAATTAAATTCTTAGAGCAAAAGGATCCATCTGATTAATCTTGGCTTGGCATCTTTCTTTGAGATCAAATACCGAATTGCTGCATGATCAGTGTACACCATTACCTTTGTTCCAATGAGATAGGATCGGAACTTGTCGAATGCATAAACAACCGCGAGTAGTTCTTTCTCGGTGGTGGTGTAATTCATTTGGGCTTCTGAAAGTGTTTTGCTGGCATAGTAGACTGCATGTAGAACCTTGTCTCTGCGTTGTCCCAATACCACGCCCACAGCGTAGTTACTAGCATCACACATAAGCTCAAATGGAAGAGACCAATCCGGTGCCACTATCACAGGTGCTGTAGTCAATTTCTGTTTTAACAACTCGAAGGCTGCTAAGCAATTATCATCAAATAGAAATGGGACATCCTTTTCCAATAGATTGCACAGGGGTTTTGTGATTTTGGAGAAATCTTTGATAAATCTCCGATAGAATCCAGCATGGCCCAAAAAACTCCGAACTCCCTTTACAGAAGTCGGTGGAGGCAATTTCTCGATAGTTTCCAACTTTGCTTTGTCCACCTCCAAACCTTGGGCTGAGACTTTGTGACCCAAAATTATTCCTTCATGAACCATGAAATGACATTTCTCCCAATTAAGCACAAGATTTGTTTCCACGCATCTCTTCAAGACCATGACTAAATTCTCAAGACAGTTGTCGAAGGAATTTCCAAACACTGAGAAGTCATCCATGAAGACCTCCATGTTGATTTCCACCATGTCAGAAAATATTGCCATCATACATCGCTGAAATGTGGCAGGAGCATTACATAGACCAAAAGACATTCGCCTGAAAGCAAAAGTTCCATAAGGGCAAGTAAAAGTGGTCTTTTCTTGATCCTCAGGAGCGATGGCAATTTGATTATATCCAGAATATCCGTCAAGCAAACAGTAGTACTCATGCCCTGCAAGTCTGTCCAACATTTGATCAATGAATGGGAGTGGGAAGTGATCTTTTCTTGTGGCTTTGTTGAGCTTTCGATAATCCATGCAAACTCTCCACCCCGTGACTGTTCGGGTTGGTATTAGCTCGTTGTTCTCATTTTTTACCACAGTTATTCCTCCCTTCTTTGGTACACACTGCACTGGGCTCACCCATGGACTGTCAGAAATGGGATAAATGATCCCGGCGTCTAGCCATTTCAGAATTTCTGTTTTAACCACCTCCTTCATGATGGGATTCAGCCTTCTTTGATGCTCTATGGTTGGCCTGCTGTCATCTTCCATCAGGATTTTGTGCATACAAAATGAGGGGCTGATTCCCTTTATGTCTGCAATGGTCCATCCAATAGCCCCTTGGAATTCTCTGAGGATTCTTATCAGTTTGTCTTCCTGCGAGGATGTTAGTGCAGAGGAAATAATGACAGGTAATGTATCTGAAATGCCTAGGAATGCATACCTGAGATGACTAGGCAGGGGTTTGAGATCAAGTTTAGGAGGTACCTCACTGGATGGTTTTAATTGAAATGAGGCATCGTTTGAACTTTTCAAGGGCTCAATAGGTACCTTGAATCTTGCCATCCTGGGTATTGCATCTAGAAAATGAACATACTCACAGTTCTCGGGTTCATCCAAGTCGATGTCCCCTGTTAGTGTTTGCTCAAGCAAGTCCCTAGGTGTGGCCTTAATGAATTCCTCGGTCACTGCTTCTTCAATGATGTCAACTCGGAAACACTCTTCCTCTTCAGTTGGAAATTTCATAGCCTTGAAGACATTAAAAGTAACTTCTTGGTCCTGAACCCTTATTGTCAATTCTCCTTTTTGCACATCAAAGAGAGTTCTCCCGGTAGCTAGAAATGGCCTCCCAAGTATGATGGGGATGTCCTTATCCTCCTCAAAGTCTAAGATTATGAAATCAGCTGGGAAAATGAACTTATCAACCTTAACTAGGACATCTTCCACAATACCTCTAGGATAAGTGACTAACGATCTGCTAGCTGAAGAGAGACATTAGTTGGCTTGGGAGCTGGTAATCCCAACTGAGTAAAGACGGACAATGGAATAAGATTAATGTTTGCACCAAGATCACACAAACATTTCTTGAATGATAAGTTTCCAATGGTGCACGGAATGGTGAAACTGCCCGGATCCTTTAATTTTGGAGGTAGCTTCCTTTGTAATACTGCACTGCATTCCTCTGTTAAGGCTACAATTTCAAAATCTTGCAGTTTCTTCTTTCTTGACAGAATACTCTTCATAAACTTGGCATAGCTTGGCATTTGTTCTAAAGCTTCTGCAAATGGTATATTGATTTGAAGCTTTTTGAAAACCTCAAGAAACTTAGAAAATTGCTTGTCCATTCTCTGCTTTTGCTGCCTTTGAGGGTATGGAACTGGTGGGTAGTACCTGGTGGGAGGGGCTTGAGTCTTTTCTGTGCTCTTTATGGGTGGGGGTTCAGATTTCTCAATGCTATCCTCTTCTTTAAAAAGTTCAGCAGATGCAGGTTTTGGGTAATGGCGCAGCTGCGCCATCTCCCTGTACAACATGGGCGCAGCTGCGCTGCTTGGTTCCAGTGCTGATGAAGGACGCAGCTGCGCTGTCTGTTCGTGTGACAGTGGCGCAGCTGTGCTGTCTGGCAGGGTCTGCTTCCCACTTCTGGTGGTGACAGCTTGGCATTGTTCCTTCCCATTTCTCCTTGGATTGATTTCCGTGTCGCTAGGAAGAGCTCCCTGAGGTCCGCTAGACAACAAACTGAACAATTGACTCATTTGATTTTCCAGATTCTTGAAGCCTAATGTTTGGCCTTGCTCCAATCTGTCAGTTTTGGCCATGTATTTCTCCAAATTCTCACTCATTTCAGCGACCTTCCTATCAATGGCTGTGACTTGTTGCTGATTGTGGAACCCCGGAGGATTGAGAGGTTTTGGAGCTTGTGAATTATCTTGACGGTTGCTCCATGAGAAATTTGGGTGGTTCCTATTCCCAGGAGTGTAGTTGTTCTGATATTGATTTGCTGGCCGCTGATAGTTGCTCACAAAGTGCACAGATTCAGCGTTGATGGCACATTGATCCGAAGCGTGAGAACCTGCACAAAGCTCACAAATCATGGAAACTTGCTGACCTTTACCTTCACATTTGTTGTCAAGCTTTTTGGCCATAGCTGAAATCTGGGCTTGAAGTGAAGTGGCTGTGTCAACCTCTAGTATCCCTGCCACTTTTGGTTGAGTGGATCTGGAGGATGGCCATTGATAGTTGTTTGCAGCCATAGTCTCCAAAAGTTCATAAGCTTCGTCATAGTTTTTACCCATGAATGCCCCACCCGCAGCTGCATCAATGCCTGCGCGTGTTTGAATATTAAACCCATTGTAAAATGTGTTCAGCTGCATCCATTGGGGCAAACCGTGATGTGGGCACTTTCTCAATAGTTCCTTATACCGCTCCCATGTCTCGTACAAGGATTCTCCATGATGTTGTTCATATGAAGAGATGTCATTTCTCAACTTGGCAGTTTTGGCAGGTGGGAAGAACTTTGCTAAGAATTTCTGGGCCAAATCTTGCCAAGTAGTAATGGATCCGGGTGGTAGCGAGTGTAGCCAACTTTTTGCTTTGTCCCTCAATGTGAATGGGAATAATCGCAATCTCACCGCATCTTCCGAGATCCCGCTAAATTTGAATGTATCACATATCTCCAAGAAATTTATCAAGTGCTCATTTGGGTCATCAACCACCAGCCCTCCGAATTGGACGGAATTTTGGATCATATGGATTGTCCCTGGTTTGATTTCAAAGGAATTGGCTGTTATGGCTGGCCGTGAGATACTTGATTGCAAATCATTGATTCTTGGCGTAGCATAATCTCTTAAGGCTTTTTGTGTTTCTCCCGCCATAGGTTAAGGTTGTTCTAGATTCTCCAGAGTATTTTCAGCACACTTCCTTGATTGTTGAACCCTTTTCTCAATGTTATCCACAAAAGGCAATAGGTCAGGATTCTTCGACCGAGTATGCATACACTACTCAAGAGTACCTAACACAATGTAGAAGAAAATAAAACAAAATTAGGATAAGAACAGATTTGTTTAACTAAAACCAATCTAATTTAAACTGATGATGAAAGTTATAAACGCAATTGCAATTCCCCGGCAACGGCGCCAAAAAACTTGTTGGGATATTTGTATGTATAACAAATAAAACTCATACGCGCAAGTGCACGCGATCCACAAGTAATATAAAGTAAGTAAAGTATCGATCCCACGAGGAATTGAATTGCATTTATGACTACAAACACCGATTTTATAATTAGTTCGGTCTCTTTAAACAAGCGGTTTTAGTGATGAAATAGTCTAATAATTACTAATGAAACAATTAAAACAAATTTGGTTGTAAAAATACAGATTTGATGGGCTTGGGATTATAATTTCACTTAATGCAGATTTAGATTTCCATGCTTCCTATTCTTGCAAGTTGGTTACTATAGAATGTTGGTCGAAAAACACGAAAGTAAAATATGGCCATCTCTCGATGCACCATACCCATATCAACACTAAATCCACAATTGATAGAATGAATGTTGAACACCTTAGATGACTAACGCACTATATTCCTATGTGAATTACAATCAAAAGGGTTTAAGAACAAGTTTTCCATTGGCCACATATGGTGCTTCGGTATAAAATCTCTATCCTAAAGCACGAAACATAATTTTCATGAGGAAATGTAATAATTATGAACATATGCTAGCATAATGAGATCTTAATTTATACTTCCTTTCTCAATTTCATATAAATTATCACAGTAATTGGTGATCAAGCAATTAAACATGGAGTATAGATTATGCTAGACATTCATTTCACAACCAACTAGTAAAAATAAGGAAGCACTTCAATTCTTAATCATGCAAAAGATCCATTATAATCCCAAGAATTAAATTTAGTTCATAATAACAATAATATAGTTCATCATGCACAATTGGTTCATCATCATAATTACAGAATAGGAGAATTAATCAAAAATAGAAAATATTCAAGCTCCCTGTTTTCGTTCTGCAACTTCTGGTGATTTTCTAAGTTGTGTAGATAGTTGATTCCTTGCTCCCAATCTCCAATTTAGCATCCTTGTAGCTCCATTCTTCAATTCCCAAAATGCCAAAAATGCTCAACTGACTATATCTAATTTTTGAAGCTAACATGCAGTACTACTCTATTTTTCGTGTGGGAGAGAGCTGGAAATTGAATTCCAAAATTGGCTAAATAATGCATGCATGAATTGTCTTATTTAGACTTATTATGATTCCCACTACAAAAGTTTGAACCCACTGAATCCTCAAAATCAGGCACCACCCCATTTTCTGATAATGCTGCTTCGCTGGATGGAACGTGCTGCATGGCAGGCTGGCGACAGGCGCAGCTGCGCCGGCGCCCTTTGTAAAAGGGGCGCAGCTGCGCCGGGGGCAAGGAATGAGTAGGAGGGGCGCAGCTGCGCCGGTGCACTTTGTAAAAGGGGCGCAGCTGCGCCGGATGCCAGTTTGCTGCAGTGCTGCTGTTGGATAATTTCTCTTCACTCACTTCCTGCACAATCAACAAACAATCAAATAGCACCCAACCACAAATGCACCACATCCCGAGCCAAATGTACCAAAAACTATGCAAAAGCCGTATAATGAGAATAGTGAATCAAAAACTGAAAGAGAGGAAAAAATGCATGAAATTACACTAGATAGCTATTAGATGAGCAACAAATGGAACAAAATAGTATCCAATAAGTAGGTATGAAACCTACTTATCACGGTGCAACCATTCCAAATCGTCCAGCTTATCGTAGCAATCCCGAGGAGACGAAGGAGTTGCAAAGGCAAGTTGGCGAACTCATGGAGAAGGGGTTCGTGAGGGAAAGCATGAGTCCATGTGCAGTTCCAGTGATCTTAGTGCCTAAAAAGGATGGGAAGTGGCGCATGTGCATTGACTGTCGAGCGGTAAACAATATTACGGTAAAGTATCGACATCCCATTCCGCGTTTAGATGATATGTTAGATGAATTGCATGGGTCTTGTATATTTTCAAAAATTGATTTAAAAAGTGGATATCATCAAATTCGCATGCATGAGGGTGATGAATGGAAAACAGCTTTCAAAACAAAATATGGGTTGTATAAGTGGTTAGTGTTACCTTTTGGTTTAACTAATGCTCCTAGTACTTTCATGAGATTGATGAACCATGTTTTGCGACCATTCATTGGCAAATTTGTGGTAGTTTATTTTGATGATATCTTGATATATAGCAAAAACTTGGGAAAGCATGCATTGCATTTGAAATCTGTTTTAGATGTTCTTAGAAAAGAAAAGTTATTTGCTAACATGGATAAGTGCACGTTTTGTACGGATAGAGTTGTTTTTCTTAGATTTGTTGTGAGTTCACAGGGAGTTCAAGTGGATGAGGAGAAAATACGTGCAATCTAAGAATGGCCGAGTCCAACAAATGTGAGTCAAGTTCGTAGTTTCCATGGACTGGAAAGTTTCTATCGACGTTTTGTGAAGAATTTCAGCGACATCACAACACCATTGACGGAAGTAATCAAAAAGAATGTGGGATTTAAGTGGGGTGAAGAACAGGAAAAGGCGTTTAAATTGATTAAAGGTAAATTGACTAACGCTCCTTTGCTTGTTTTACCTAACTTTACTAAGACTTTTGAGATTGAATGTGATGCTTTAGGTTTAGGGATTGGAGCTGTGTTGATGCAGGAAGGGAAACCAGTAGCATATTTCAGTGAGAAGTTGAGTGGAGCCGCTTTGAACTATCCGACGTATGACAAGGAGTTGTATGCATTGTTTCGAGCGTTGGAGACGTGGCAACACTACCTTTGGCTTAAAGAGTTCGTGATTCACACGGATCATGAATCGTTGAAATACTTGAAGGGACAGCACAAGTTAAACAAAAGACACGCAAGGTGGATGGAGTTTATTGAGACATTTCCGTACGTCATCCGATACAAACAGGGTAAGGAAAATGTTGTTGCTGATGCTCTTTCGAGAAGGTACGTATTATTGAACACTCTTGATACAAAATTGCTTGGGTTTGAACGAATTAAAGAGTTGTATGCTAATGACCTTGAATTTTGTGAAGAGTTTAAATCATGTGAAAAGAATGCTGTAGGTAAATACTTTAAAGTTGATGGTTTTCTGTTTCGAGAAAATAAGCTATGTATACCTCCATGTTCTTTGCGTGAGTTGTTGATTAGGGAGTCACATGGGGGAGGTCTAATGGGTCATTTTGGTGTTGAAAAGACTTTATCTGTTTTGAAAGAGCATTTCTATTGGCCTCATATGAAACGAGATGTGGAAAGAATTTGTGATAAATGCATTACATGTAAACAGTCTAAGTCTCGTGTTTAACCTCATGGATTGTATATACCATTGCCTATACCTAATGAACCTTGGATTTATATTGAAAGTAGTATGCACACAAGCCAATCATATTTGATATGATGTAGCATATACTTTGTAATCTTATTCATTTATTAATAAAAGAATTGATTTTCTTAAAAGGCATTTTATATTATCTACATGGTGCTGTTATATTAAATGTGATAAACCCATAGTTTTGAGCAATGCTTTTAGAATCATGATAGTGATCATGCTAATGAGATCTAAATTCAAGATAGCTCACAAACTAAAATTGTTCCTAATCGTTGGATTACTAAATTGGGGATTAGTGAATCCGGATAGATTAGTACATACGTTGCTTGCTCTTATGAAGAGGATGATTGATCTCATAATTATTTGTGTGGAGACACTAAAGCAAGTATGTAGGTGCTTATTGGAGAATAAGTTTACTGAACGTGATTCGCTAAGGAATACCTAATGGAGTTTTACTCGACTGTCAATAGGAATTCCTCTAGTGATAGTAGTACAAGTGATCCTTAGACTTGAGATCATCATAGTATCTTGTGTATGATAAGTTATACTTTGACATTTCCCTTAAGACCTTTAGGGTATATCAAAGGGTATGATTGGGTATAATAAGTTGTACATGGAGATAGGTGAATGATCAACAAAGAATCTACCACGTCTAGTAAAAGATGTGAATGTCCTATGTGATTCGATAAAGGATAACTCAGTAGTCCTTGGCCAAGGCAGAATGAAATTAGAAAGGAGTTTCTAATTTGCATTATTTAGAGTTGTGCATTTGGGAATCGAAATACATATAATTAAATAAAATAAGACTTGACCGAAATTCCATGTCTTATATTTAATTGGGACATTGCATGGTAGAAGGATTGAATTGTACGGTAACTATTTACTCAAAGGTTCTTTTGTGATTAATGTTGAAATCTATATTTCTGGAAAGTCGTTGATCGCTAAGGGGGCTCACCCTTATTGTAGAATAAATATTATTTATTTAAATAAATTAAATAGTTTAATTTATTTATCTAAATAAGATTGGAATTGTTCTAATTGATTTATTCACAACCGGTTTAATATGGAGAACCTAAAGGGTCACACCGCAAAAGGAAAATATTTATTTAAGAAGTAAATGACATAATTGTAATAATAAGTTAAGTGTATTTAATTTAATCTATGGAGATAGAATAAATTAAATAGCTTAATATTTATTATTTAATATTTTAGAAATATTAAATATAAATTAATAAGAGGAGTCTTATTATTATTATTACTATTATTATTATTTAATTCCTAATAGGGATTGAGAATTAATTAATATTACTATTATTTAATTCCTAATAGGGATTGAGAATTATTTAATATAACTATTATTTAATTCCTAATAGGGATTGAGAATTATTTAATAGAAGTACTCTCTCATTAATTCCTAATTGGATTAGGAATATAATTAAAGGAGTTTAATTAAAATAGAAACCCTAATCCTAAATAGTTTAGGGAAGGGGTTTTCCTACATCTATAAAAAAGAGAAGTCTTATCATAGATTAGGATTACACACTCTTACATTAGATTGTGGAGAGTACTTACAATTTCTATAGAGATAGAAACTAGGGTTTTGCCAAACACCCAACTTCTTGAATATTTGTTCTTCCTTGGTGGATCACCTCTAGAGGCCAAACACTTGGGTGGCTAACATTGATCAAAGGAAAGAATCACACCGTTGAATTCAAGGAGAACTCGAAGGACTAGGAGTTGAACTTGTACCTGAGGAAGCTTTGTTCTACAAGGGTATTATAGTTCTTTTTTCTCCATCTCTTTCGTTTAATTAATAATTGTGCATAAAGAAAGATCATGGTGGATGGTTTGTATAAAATTTTAAAATCTGATTTTGTCACGCTTCCGCTCTATTTGTGTAGTTTGATTGCATGCTGCGCGTTATACAAACCTAACAGTGGTATCAAGAGCCAATCTTTATGCGAATTATTAATTGTTTTGATTCTATTTATATATGGGTATGTATTTAGAATAATTTATTGTGCATTAATTAGTTGTATAAAATTATTATTTTATGAAAAACGAAATCACTTGATTTAATTAAATGGGTGTAACAGGATTACATTATATATTATATATTATATGTAATCCGTTTATGTTATATATATATATATATATTATATGTAATTCGTGATGTTATATATATATATATATATATATATATATATATATGTAATCACATTAGTAAAAACATATATATAATATATATTATAACGTGACCTGTTGGTTCTAGTTACCGAAACCTGGTGTGTTAGATATATATATATATATATATATATATATATATATATAATATTCTTAATAATTTTATAATTAAAATAAAGAGTTTATTTTAATCTTGAAATTGGATTTCATGCAACTTAAAAGTGCCCATTAAATGATACTCATATATATATAGAATGATTTTATTATTCATGAGATGAATGTTATTTATGGATACATATAGAGATATGTATGATAATAAATAGGGATTGTTTATGGACTATTGACCAATGTGTGATTGGAATTATTTTAGAGGATGCTTGAATGTATGAGTTTTTATAAATGGGGTCTGCGTACCTCGTCTTCTCTAATTTTTTCTTAATGTAAATTATATCTCTCTCCTATGTACTTCCCCTTGACTGCTGATCAAGGTTTCTATTTAATGTAAATAGTTTTTTGTAATAGGACTAGTTAGAATTAAATTTTGAAGAATTGGAGACCAAGGAGCAAGGAGTGCTTGAAGACCCGTTTGTAATGGAGCCCGGGTTTAAATGTAATAGTTATATTTAAATTCAATTCTTGCACCCTAGGTTTGACCTTTTGGTTCACTTGGTGGCTCTAGTGAACCAAACTAGAATAAAAGTCCATAATTAATCCGGGTAGAATATAGTATTCTATATCTGCATGCTTACTATATATATATATATATATATATTATATTATCCAACATGCTTCGCATGTTAAATAATATGACGCGTATTATATATATATATGTGCATGCACGCTTAACAAGATGAGACTAATAATAACAAACCCCTCAAAGTAATATATTAAGTCCTAAGCGTTCAAAGATATTTGGAATATCGAACGTCGCCTTCTAGCATGGTAAAATGATAGAGTATTAAATATTTAATATGAGTTTGTTGTGCACACACAAGGCGAGTATTAAATATTTAAGATGTTGTTTTATCACATTTGATGCTTATTAAGGAATTGAACATTACTGCTTTGTTGTGCACACACAAGGGCGGTCTTTTTCTCTTCACATATATGGAAGTGCTAGGCTGGACTTAACTTAGATTATTTTAGTTCGGATGTGCACACACTTGACCATTATAATCTAAGAGGCAAAATACAAGGAGTTACATGGTGATGTAATTGACAATAGTTGTCTACTTATTTATTTATATATAGTTTGTTGTGCACACACAAGGCTATATACATTTGAAATGGGATCCTTAATCTTACTAGCAGATCCTTAATTAGATTTGCCGAACTATATAATGAGGGTAATATAGTTTGATAAAAATAGTGAGAGATACCAATTTAAATAAAGACCTAATTTATTTTGATCATTAATAAATTGAATGTATGCTAAAATGTTGTCTATTTCACATGCAGAATTTAAAAATGTCAAACTCACTATCACTGCGTAGCATACTTGATGCTAACAAACTAACCGGACCGAATTACACGGACTGGTTAAGGAATCTGAGAATTGTTCTCACTGCTGAAAAGATTTCTTATGTCCTAAATTCGCCAGTCTCTGCAAATGTTGCAGAAACAGCCTCTGAGGAAGAGATTGCTACTTTCAAAAAGTGGCAAGATGATGTAATATTGGCTCAATGCATCATGCTCGCAGCCATGAGTAACGAGCTTCAGCGTTAGCATGAAACTATGGATGCTCCTACTATATTGCTGCACCTCAAAGAGTTGTATGGTGAGTAAAGTAGGACTGCTAGATATCAGATATCTAAGGAGCCCTTCCGATCTCGTATGACCGAGGGCACTGTTGTTGAGACTCATGTCCTCAAGATGATCAATCTGATTGAACAACTTGGACAGCTTGGGTTCGTGATGGATGGGGAGTTAAGTCAAGATTTGATCTTGCAGTCACTCCCGGAGACCTTCTCACAATTTGTTGTGAATTTTCACATGAATAAGTTGGACGTCAGCTTGCCTAAGTTACTTAACATGCTGAAAACTGCTGAAGGTCACTTCTCATCCAACAAGAATCAAGTCTTACTAGTGGATGATTCTTCCAAGAAAAGGAAGAGGCCCAAGGTATCTTCTCAAAAGAAGAAAAACAAGAAGGCTAAGGGCAAGGCAAAAATCAAGGATAAAAAGAAACCTGATCCAGATAGTAAAGGAATTTGCTACCATTGCAATAAGCCGGGACACTGGAAGAGGAACTGCAAGGAGTATCTTGCGGATCAAAAAGCAGAAGAAGAAGCTTGGAGAAGGAAGCTTCGAATTCCGATCTAGGTTTGTTCATGATTGAAATTAATTTTTCTGAAAGTCAAAATTCTACTTGGGTATTGGATACCGGCTGTAGTTCTCACATATGTAATAATATGCAGGGACTAAGCAGAAGTAGAAAGCTGAACAAAGATGAAGTTGTCCTACGAGTGGGGAATGGAGCAAAGGTTGCTGTATTAGCTGTAGGGACTTATTGTTTAGCACTGCCTTAGGGAAAGTTCATTAGTTTAAATAATTGTTATTATGTTCCGACACTCATTAGAAATATTATTTCAATTTCTATATTGGATATGGATGGTTTTGATATTATAATAAAGAACAACAGTTGTTCTATTTATAATAAAAATGTTTTATATGGTGTTGGGAACTTACTAAATGGACTTTACATACTTGACTTGCATGAAAATATACTTCAAATTGAACAAACTAAGAAAAGAAAAAGAGATGATGTTAATTATACCTTTATGTGGCACTGTAGTCTCGGTCATATCAATGAAACAAGATTATCCAAGTTGCATAAAGATGGGCTTTTAGAGCTATCTGATTACGAATCATATCCAACTTGTGAATCTTGTCTCATGGGTAAAATGACTAAATCTCCTTTTACTGGAAAAGGAGAAAGAGTTACAGAGTTGTTAGCGTTGGTACACACAGACATATGTGGACCTATGAGAACGAATGCACGAGGAGGGTATTCTTATTTTATTACTTTCACTGATGATCATTCTAGATTTGGATATGTGTATTTAATGAAATACAAATCTGAATCGTTTGAAAAGTTCAAAGAATTCAGAAGTGAAGTAGAGAAACAAACTGGTAAGAGTATTAAGATTCTTCGATCGGATCGAGGAGGGGAATACTTAACCAATGAGTTTCTCAATTGTCTCAAAGAAAATGGTATAATCTCACAATGGACTCCACCAGGGACGACACAATTGAATGGTGTATCTGAAAGGAGAAATCAAACATTGTTGGACATGGTTCGTTCCATGATGAGTTTTACCGACCTTCCAGTATCCTTCTGGGGTTATGCCCTAGAATCGGCTGCATACCTACTTAACAAGGTACCTACCAAATCCGTCCCAAAGACCCCATATGAGATATGGACAGGGAGGAAACCTAGTCTTAAGCATGTTAAGACTTGGGGTTATCTAGCTTATGTCAAAAGGTTTGAGCACGATAAGCTGAAGACTAGATCCGATAAGTGTAGATTTGTGGGATATCCTAAAGAAAGTTTAGGATATTATTTTTATCATCCAACTGATCAAAATGTGTTTGTAGCAAAACACGCTGCCTTCTTGGAAAAGGAGTTTATCCTCGAAGGGGTCAGTGGGAGTAAGATATATCTTGAAGAAGTTCAAGAACCACAAAATACTCCGGATCAAAGTCAGGTACCTAACCAAGTAGAAGAACCTACTGTACCACAACATATTCGTAAATCTGGAAGAGTACCGAAGATACCTGATAGGTATGGATTCATCATAAATGATGATGATGAGGTACGCATCATAGATGATGATGATCCATTGACTTACGAACAGGCTATGAGTAGTAAAGACTCAGAGAAATGGCAAGAAGCCATGAAATCCGAGATGGACTCCATGTATGAAAACCAAGTATGGACTTTGGTTTCACCACCTGAGGGCATTAAGCCTATTGGGTGTAAATGGGTCTTTAAGAGAAAGACTGGAGCGGACGGCAAGGTAGAGACCTATAAGGCCCGACTGGTTGCAAAAGGTTTCAAACAAAGACAAGGAGTTGACTATGATGAAACCTTCTCACCAGTAGCTATGCTCAAGTCCATTCGGATTTTGCTTGCAGTTGCAGCTTATTATGACTACGAAATCTAGCAAATGAACGTGAAAACGGCCTTCCTCAATGGAGAGCTTGAGGAGAATGTATATATGATACAGCCAGAGGGTTTTGTTTCAACGGTTGGAACAAACCAAGTCTGTAAGCTACAAAGATCCATTTATGGATTGAAGCAAGCTTCTCGAAGATGGAACATCCGTTTTGATGAGATAATCAAAAGGTTTGATTTTATCAAAAATGAGGATGAACCATGTGTGTACAAGAAGGTTAGTGGGAGCGCTGTTTCATTCCTTGTATTATATGTTGATGACATATTACTGATAGGGAATGATGTTCCTATGCTACAGTCGATCAAAATTTGGTTATCTAAACACTTCTCCATGAAGGACTTGGGTGAGGCATCCTATATTTTGGGGATAAAGATCTATAGAGATAGATCTAAAAGGATGCTTGCCTTGACCCAAGGAAAGTACATTGACTCGATGCTAAAGAGGTTTAGCATGGAAGATTCCAAGAGAGGTCTCATGTCGATGAGCCATGGAATACATCTCTCCAAGAAACAGGCCCCAAAGACACCTGAGGAGAGAAACCGAATGAGTAAGATTCCTTATGCTTCAGCAATAGGATCTATCATGTACGGTATGATATGTACTAGACCAGATGTCGCTCATGCACTTAGTATAACAAGCAGATATCAGTCGAATCCAGGAGAAGAGCACTGGAAGGCAGTGAAAAACATCCTAAAGTACTTGAGAAGAACTAAGGATGTATTTCTTGTCTACGGTGGGTCTGAATTAAAACTAGAGGGCTATACAGACTCAAGTTTTCAAGCGGACCAAGATGACTATAAATCCGTTTCAGGGTATGTGTTTACCTTAAACGGTGGCGCAGTGAGTTGGAAGAGTTCCAAGCAGCAAACAGTTGCTGATTCAGTGACAGAGGCAGAGTACATAGCTGCAAGTGAAGCTGCAAAGGAAGCTGTTTGGATGAAGAAGTTTATAACTGAACTTGGAGTGATTCCTAGCATTAGAGGAGCCGTACCTTTATTCTGTGACAACAGCGGAGCTGTTGCACAAGCTAAGGAACCCAGGTCTCATCAGAAATCCAAACACGTGTTGCGGTGGTTTCATTTGATTAGAGAGATCATTAAAAGAGGAGATGTCGCCTGGAGCGTGTGGACTCTCAAGACAACATTGCAGATCCATTTACTAAAGCTTTAACACAACAGCAGTTTGATCGTCACTTAGAGAAGATGGGTATTAGATACAATGGCGATTGGCTTTAGGGCAAGTGGGAGATTGAAAGTAGTATGCACACAAGCCAATCATATTTGATATGATGTAGCATATACTTTGTAATCTTATTCATTTATTAATAAAAGAATTGATTTTTTTAAGAGGCATTTTATATTATCTACATGGTGCTGTTATATTAAATGTGATAAACCCATAGTTTTGAGCAATGTTTTTAGAATCATGATGGTGATCATGCTAATGAGATCTAAATTCAAGATAGCTCACAAACTAAAATTGTTCCTAATCATTGGATTACTAAATTGGGGATTAGTGAATCCGGATAGATTAGTACATACGTTGCTTGCTCTTATGAAGAGGATGATTGATCTCATAATCATTTGTGTGGAGACACTAAAGCAAGTATGTAGGTGCTTATTGGAGAATAAGTTCACTGAACGTGACTCGCTAAGGAATACCTAATGGAGTTTTACTCGACTGTCAATAGGAATTCCTCTAGTGATAGTAGTACAAGTGATCCTTAGACTTGAGATCATCATAGTATCTTGTGTATGATAAGTTATACTTTGACATTTCCCTTAAGACCGTTAGGGTATATCAAAGGGTATGATTGGGTATAATAAGTTGTACATGGAGATAGGTGAATGATCAACAAAGAATCTACCACGTCTAGTAAAAGATGTGAATGTCCTATGTGATTCGATAAATGATAACTCAGTAGTCCTTGGCCAAGGCAGAATGAAATTAGAAAGGAGTTTCTAATTTGCATTATTTAGAGTTGTGCATTTGGGAATCAAAATACATATAATTAAATAAAATAAGACTTGACCGAAATTCCATGTCTTATATTTAATTGGGACATTGCATGGTAGAAGGATTGAATTGTACGGTAACTATTTACTCAAAGGTTCTTTTGTGATTAATGTTGAAATCTATATTATCTGGAAAGTCGTTGATCGCTAAGGGGGCTTACCCTTATTGTAGAATAAATATTATTTATTTAAATGAATTAAATAGTTTAATTTATTTATTTAAATAAGATTAGAATTGTTCTAATTGATTTATTCACAACCGGTTTAATATGGAGAACCTAAAGGGTCACACCGCAAAATGAAAATATTTATTTAAGAAGTAAATGGCATAATTGTAATAATAAGTTAAGGGTATTTAATATAATCTATGGAGATAGAATAAATTAAATAGCTTAATATTTATTATTTAATATTTTGGAAATATTAAATATAAATTAATAAGAGGAGTCTTATTATTATTATTACTATTATTATTATTTAATTCCTAATAGGGATTGAGAATTAATTAAGATTACTATTATTTAATTCCTAATAGGGATTGGGAATTAATTAATATAAATATTATTGAATTCCTAATAGGGATTGAGAATTAATTAATAGAAGTACTCTCTCATTAATTCCTAATTGGATTAGGAATATAATTAAAGGAGTTTAATTAAAATAGAAACCCTAATCCTAAATAGTTTAGGGAAGGGGTTTTCCTACATCTATAAATAAGAGAAGTCTTATCATAGATTAGGGTTACACACTCTTACATTAGATTGTGGAGAGTACTTATAATTTCTATAGAGATAGAAACTGGGGTTTTGCCAAGCACCCAACTTCTTGAATATTTGTTCTTCCTTGGTGGATCACCTCTGAAGGCCAAACACTTGGGTGGCTAACATTGACCAAAGGAAAGAATCACACCGTTGAATTCAAGGAGAACTCGAAGGACTAGGAGTTGAACTTGTACCTGAGGAAGCTTTGTTCTACAAGGGTATAGTTCTTTTTTCTCCATCTCTTTCGTTTAATTAATAATTGTGCATAAAGAAAGATCATGGTGATGGTTTGTATAAAATTTTAAAATATGATTTTGTCATGCTTCCGCTCTATTTGTGTAGTTTGATTGCATGCTCGCGTTATACAAACTTAACATATATATCTATGGATTTTGTGTTGGGTTTGCCTAGGTCTAAGCGTGGTCATGATTCGATATTTGTGGTTGTGGATAGGTTTTTGAAAATGGCACATTTTATTCCATGTCACAAAACTGATGACGCGTCCCATGTAGCTGATTTGTTCTTTAGGGAAATTGTTAGATTGTATGGTATGCCTAGAACAATTGTTTCTGATAGAGATACTAAGTTCTTGAGTTATTTTTGGAAGACCTTGTGATGTAAGTTAGGTACTAAATTATTATTTTCCACTATTTGTCACACACAAATTGATGGTCAAACAGAAGTAGTTAATAGAACTTTATCTGCATTGTTAAGGGCTATTATCAAAAAGAACATTAAAGTTTGGGAACAGTGTCTACCACATGTTGAGTTTGCATATAATCAATCTATTCATTCTGCTACACAATTTTCACCATTTGAAATTGTTTATGGTTTTAATCCTTTGACACCATTGGATTTATTGCCATTACCTATTTCTGAATTGACTAACATGGATGGAAAGAAAAAGGCTGAATTTGTTAAGAAGATACATGAGAAGGCGAGACTCAACATTGAAAGGAGAACGGAGCAATATGCAAAATAGGCCAACAAGGGCCGACGTCAAGTGATTTTTGAACCGGGAGAATGGGTGTGGTTACATTTGCGGAAGGAAAGATTTCCCGCTCAACGACGTTCAAAATTGCTTCCAAGAGGAGATGGTCCATTTCAAGTTCTTGAGCGCATCAATGATAATGCCTACAAATTGGATTTGCTTGGTGAGTATAACGTTAGTGCAACCTTCAACATTACTGATCTTAGTCCGTTTAATGTAGGTGACGATTTGAGGACAAATCTTTTTCAAGAGGAGAGGTATGATGAGGGCATCCTTGGTTCGAGAAGGGATGACAACCATAGAGCGGATCCTATGAGCATGCTGGATGGGCCTGTGATAAAAGCTCGGGCTAAACGATTCAAGGAAGGCCTTAATGGATTGATACAAGGCATGTGGAGCGAGGATAGAACAAGTGTAGAGTTCGAGGAGCAGGATTCTAAGGTTTTACATTTGGTCATGATGAAAAAAGCAAACACGCCAACGTTGGGAACGATGGAAACGAGAGAAGACAAAAATTTCCAAGTTGCAGAGTTCACGCCCCGACGAGAAAATCAAGTCCAAAGTTCTCGCCCCGACGAGAATCTCTCCGTCCATTCTCGCCCCGGCCAAGATCTCTCTGCCCATTCTCGCCCCGGCGAGAACTTCAGTACAAATCTCTCGCCCCGGCGAGAATATTCAGTTTTGTTTGGCGCGTTTTTCGAGGCAGACGCATTTTTGAAGATTTTTATCAGATTTCTTTTCCTTAATTTTAGGGATTTCAGTATATTTTCATAATTCTATTGTAATTAGGATATTTTAAGATAGGATTTTGATTCCAAATCAATTGTTATTTCCTTTTTGGATTCTAGGGTTTCATAGCTAGTATAAAATAAGTTTATGCTTGTAATTCAATAACAATTCAATATTATTCTGAGTTTATTCATACTTGAGAGCTATTCTCTACTTTTGGTTCTTTGAAGGATTTCTAAGTAGTTTTCTTAGTTTTTCTTTTGAGATTCATATTTAACTTATCATACAACAAACCATAGTTGTGTGTGGCGTTATTCTATCGCATCATACAATCATACGGAGATTATCGTTTTCTATCTAAACGAGGGTCTAAGTGTTGTTGGTGTTCCATCCTATGTGATTTCAATTGCTTGATCGAATATATCTAGATTCTCGTCTTCAAATTAGACGTTGGGTTAAGATTTCGAAAGAGTCCATCAATTTGCTTACTAGAAACGATCTGAGTGACAACCACCTCACGCAAGCGTGACGTGGAGTCTATCAGGTTGTCTTCTCGGCGACATTGTCTGTTTAAAAGAAAACCGTCAGCTTTTACTAATAGATTTATGCCATATCCAAAAAGTCATTTAAGTCAACAATTAAAAGTAAAAGCATCTATCAAACACATTTGATTTAACTAAAACAACTGCATTTATAACCATATGTCACTGTTTCAATACAATCAAACTCAACATGTGGCATACTTCTATAAACACTAAATGACATAGTCTGCCAATCATTAACTATCCCCTAACAAACAAAAGTGGGGAATAATAACGTTCCACCCCTATAATAGAAACAAAATTGGGGGTTCAACTACTATCCCATACATGCTGCAAGCATAGGGATTTACAACATAAGTATGCCCCTATTATAAAAAAAGTGGGACCTACTACAAACATACTATCAAAAATAACACATCACCGCCTGCTGTGGCGAATTACAACCCTGAGCTCCCGTCGAGCTAGCCTGTCGACCACTCGACGCCTAATCACGCGCCTGCTGCTCCCCTCATCCCTAGGGTACCTCCTCACCCTGTCCCTCAGCTTGCCAATAGAAGTGGTCAAGCCTAAACGGAGGGAATCAATCTCTGAACTCCGGGCTGCCAACTGCTCTATAGCCTCATCTTTCTCCCGACGAGTAGTCTCCAGCTGATCCTCTACCTTCTCTATCTGTCCTCCCAACACCACATTCCTCTCTAAGAGGTCACAAACCATCACACCAAGCTGAACAGAAGTCCCACGCCGACCGTGAACCTCTGCCTCTAGCTCGGCAATCCTCTGGCCCTTTTCCTGCAGCTTCTGGGTTAATTTAGCCTTTTCCCCTAAGGTCTGATAAGCTAATGACCTGTACTGCTCCTCTCGGTCCTGGTGGTTTTGGTTCTGCTCCTCTAAGTGGGCTACTCGATCCTCGAGCTCCTCATTCTTATTTGTTAGCTCTTCGATGATGTCACTAGCAGTAGTGCCCATGCCGTCTGCATACTCAGGTGGCTCATCATCCTCCGTCACTGGATCCTCCTCGGGGTCCTCATCCTCCCCCTCGTCGCTTAACAGCCTCAGCACTCTTCCGGTAACTGGCTCCTCCTCAGAACCATACTCTACCTCAGACTCATCCCTAGTGTCCATCATCTCTGGCTCACTCGGCTGCACCTCCACTAAATGCCCTGCGTCCACATGAATGTCTGTGAACTCCACCTCTCTAGTAGGACTGGACTCTCCCATCTCAGACATCCTACAACCACAGACAAAACAAATAGACAGCAAGATGTCAGTGCCACAATAAAATATATTCATTGATAAAATGAAATGAATATCATGCACAACTCGGCTTGATGGATTTCCACAATCCACCTCCAGACATGATCATCAAATGAATCTCCTTGATCCATCACCTAGCGCACTCAATACGAGTTTAATACTAAGGTTATAACCTAGGTTTCACATTCCTAAAGTTTATAACCTAAAGCTTTGATACCAACCTGTGACACCCCCATATTCGGGTACCAATACCTCGAATTTGGTGGTCACGATAAAATACATCCATACACCTCTAAACAACATAAATCAACTAATGTGGAATAAAATAAACATATATTGTTCATTACAAAAGGTTTACTACGGTCCCAAGGTCTATAACCTTAAATAAATACATCGTAGAATACATTAATAATACAAAACTATTCCACGATTACATAACAGAATAGTACATATAACTATTCCTTAAGCTTTCCTTTGCTTTTGCCCGCTTTGGAACTCTCCGGCTTAACTGCAATAGGTTCATGATATAGCAAGGGTGAGCAACTACTTTGCTCAGCAAGTTTAAAAGCAAGAAGAAGATATATCATGAATGAATAAGAATAATAGCTGCATAGATCAACAATTTATGAACATTGATAAAATAGCTAAAATGACATAATCAAAGTTCAAATGAATCAATGAATAATGATTATTTACTGCTGAGTGGTCCAACCGACCATGAACTTTTGGTCAAAGAGTCAATCATTCAACTAACTCCTTTAAAACCTGGCCCCGTCAGTTGTACTCGAGGGGATCAGCCTCTCGTACACCATGCATATGCATAACATTTAACTGTGACAGCATCGAATAACCGACACATTATAATCCCCTAATAAGGGTTGCTCTCTCAGTCCAAGAATCTGTACCAACTACTGGTTTGGATAGCTTCTAAAATAATAACTTGTACATGTCTAGCCGAAACAAATGGCGTAGACTATTTCCTTAAACAGTTCATGAACGAAGAACTTAAACGTTTTCACAATCCAACAACAAATAATGACTTCAAATGCATAAGCTGCGAATATTAATAATTATCTTGGAGGTGGAGTAATTGACAATAATTAATCCACTAATATGATTCAAAAGTAATAACTCTATTTGAGTCATGAAACTTGTAACAATATACAACACCTGTATAAAATATGAAACCTGCTCAAAATATAATTCGAGTAAGGTTAGGGAAACTTGCTTAACACAAGGGTTAGACAAGCATTAGGAAACTTGCCTGGTGCGTCTGCTACAATATTACAACACACGCTCCTTAATATCCTACACAATTAAGTACATATCCACATAACAATTAGTCACATACCGGATATCAAATAATGTCTTATACTACTCTATAATGTCTCAATCATACTAGAAACAAAATATTAAACAAAGTTATGCCCACTAGTTATGACGTTACGACGCTTGTTCGTTCGTATGCCAAACTTGCATATTCGAACGCCCAAGCGACACGCAATTGCGTACGCCTAGCCCGCCCATTCGATTTATCTCATACTCATTGGTTAATGCTAAGCATCATTATAAATCATAACATTCATGTTTTAGAACTTAGAACGTCATTTTACATTGTTGGGAGCATTACATGTGCTTACGCGCATGCCCGACACCCTCCGTTTGCCCCAAATTACATATCATGCCTATAAATGGCTAATTTAGACCATACTACAGACCTCAAATTGAAAAACCTAAAGAACAAAAGTTGTAGGTCTACTCGTTCTCTTTCCGAATCATCCTGAATGACCTTAATCCGAGTTCATATGAGAAAGTTAGGCCCATTTTACTAAAGGACGTCGAAGCTATTTGCACAGTCTCTTGTCCAGTGCCTTAGGCGCTCAAAATGGCCTATGACCAGCGCCTAAAGTGCTCTCTCACAGTAGCTGGACTCGTGGCCTGTGCCTAGCCAGCGCCTTAGGCGCTCGGCCTGAGTCCTCAACCCGTTTTGCTTCCCGGAATGCTCTGTTTTGGTGTTCTAGACCTATCTTGCTTCTAACCACCATAACTCCCTCAATACACGTTCAAATTGGTCCGTTCCGGACTCTATGGACTCATAAGACACAAGGCTACAACATATCAAAAATTTAAAGTTATCCATTACCATTAACATGGCCAAATCTTAGGCCAAAGTATCAACTCATGTTATATTTTCGTGTTCTTGGTGTTCTTCACAAAAAACATCACCAAATCTTTGTTTTAATCCCTTTTTACTCGATTCCAGTTGGGTTAACTTGGTAAGCCATGGAACTACAATACCATAACAACAAACAAATTAAACTAACACGAAAAATTAGCTAAAAATTGTCCAAAATAGTCCATAGGTCCAAGATTTGTCTAAAATGTCCATTGTTCTTCATGCTCTTCATCCTCCTTAAGCATAGGAACGGATTTATTGTGTTTTTGTTCCACTTTGATGTTATTAATGGCTTATATAACCTCTTAAAAACATTTACAAACGTCCAACACAAACAAAAACAACAAGAATCGCAATAAGACCCAACCCACAAGCACAAAAGCTTACAAACCAAGAAAACTTTGAAAAACTCTCCTTTTGTAGCTACTTCTTAGATGTTAGAATTCTTTTAGAGCTTGGTTAAAAACTCTCCTCAACCTCCTTGAGTTCTCCTGAAGCCTTTACTTCAAGTTAGCTCACACCCACTTCTTTCTCCCTCTAGAAGTTTTGAAGTTTGAAGATGAAGATGGTGGTGATGGTGATGGTGTAGATGCTTAGCTTGCTATTCCTTCTTCCTCCTTGCTCAAAACCTGAACCTATTCTTCTCTTCCTCTCTTCTTCTTCTTCTTCTTCTTCCTTCAAATTTTCTGCAGCACTCTCTCTCTCAATATTGTTCTCTCCCTTTCTCTAGAACCTCTATTTGCAGCAACAAGGAGTGGGAGAAGAGAAATGGCTGATGATTTTTTGGGATGGAGAAGGGTAAGACACGGGTGGAATGTTTGGGAGGGATGAGTTAGTATAACCATGCACCTTGGAAAGGATTTTAAGGAGCATGTAGGGGAATTTTTGGCTTCTCAATGAACATGGTGTCTAGTAAATGGGCTAGCTTGTTGACAACTCCCTCTTTCTCCCTCTTTGATTGGTTAATTTCAAATTAATGAACACTATTTGGGTGACACACACATAAATAATACCCGAATAGTCCCTTCCTATATCCGAAAACTCCCACTTTTGTACCAAAACTAGTAAATAACTCTACCCAAAATTAAAATGGGTATTACCATAAATATTGGGATGGGTAAAAATAATTATTATGAGATTTGTCTAAATATTCGGAACACCCATTTAATACATTTTGGATACGGATAAAATTATGTATCAGCTCAAATAAAATTTCCGACACTTGAAAAAATTATTCGTACGCATACACGTATTTATGAAATTTATTAAAGTCGAAAAAAAACACAAAAATATTATCGCGTGAATAGTACCTCGGGAAACGTGCCTCGTGAATAGTAATTTAGCGACGCTACGCGAAATCCATTATTCACTTAAACAAAACTATAACACGTAAAATTTCATGCATTTACATAATCCAGGTTGTCACACAACCCTTAAACATGCAACACAAAAATAATATTAATAAAATATAATATATCCGCTAAAATTCAAAAATTCGAATTACAAGGTAAACCCAGAATTCTCGGTCGTTACATGCTAATTAACCGGACCGAATTACACAGACTGGTTAAGGAATCTGAGAATAGTTCTCAAGGCTGAAAAGTTATCTTATATCCTTAATACGCCTATCCCTGCAATGCTTGCAGACAATGCCTCTGAGGAAGAGATTGCTACTTTTAGAAAGTGGCAAGATGATGCACAGTTGGCTCAATGCATCATGCTCGCATCCATAAGTAACGAGCTTCAGCGTCAGCATAAAATTATGGATGCTCCTATTATACTCCTGCACCTTCAAGGAGTTGAATGTTAAGGAAAGTAGGACTACTAGATATAAGATATCTAAAGAGCTCTTCCGATCTAGAATGACCAATGGCACTACAGTACAGACACAAATCCTTAAAATAATCAATTCAATTGAACAATTAGGACAACAAGGTTTTTTCATGGATGGAGAGTTGATCCAAGATTCAATCTTGCAATCACTTTTGGACTCTTTCTCACAATTTATTATGAATTTCCACATGAATAAGTTATATGTCAGCCTGCCTGAGTTGCTTAAACATGTTGAAAACTGTAGAGAGTCATTTTCCAACCAAGAAAGACCAAGTCTTACTGGTAGGGGCCAAAGGATCTTTTGAAAAGAAGAATAATTGAAATAAGGTATAAGGAAAGGCAAAAACAAAGGATAATAGGAACAAAACTGATGTGGATAGTAAAGGAGTTTGCTTCCACTGCAATAAGCCTAGACACTGGAAAGGAAACTGTAAGGAGCACCTTACAGAGGCTAACCAGAACAAACTTAGTGAAGCTTCGGTTACAGATATAGGTTGGTTCATGATTGAAATAAATTTTTCAGTAAGTCAAGGTTCTACTTGGGTATTGGATACCGGCTGTAGTTCTCACGTATGCAATTCAATGCAGAGACTAAGCAGAAGTAAAGTAAAAAGCTAAACAAAGAGTAAGTAATCTTACGTGTGGAGAATGGAGCAATGATTGCTACATTAGCCGTAGGAACTTATAGTTTAGCGTTGCCTGTGGGCAAGTCTATTAAGTTAATACGTTGTTATTATGTTCCAGTTCTCTTTAGAAACATTATTACTTTCGTTGTTAGACAAGGAAGGTTCTGGTATTATATCTAAGAACAATTGTTGTTCTATTTATAATGATAATGTTTTGTTTGAAACTGGAAGATTACTTGATGGACTTTGTATACTTGACTTACATGAAAATAATTTTACAAATTGAACAAACTAGTAAAAGAAAAGGATATGATCATTCAAAGAGTTAAATTTTTGTATTTAATGAAATACAAGTCTAAATCATTTAAAAGGTTCAAAGAATTCAGAAGTGAAACAAATTGACAAAGTATTAAGATTCTTTGATCAGATCGAGGAAGGAATACTTGTACAATGAGTTTCTAGATTATCTCAAAATGGTATTTTATCATAATGGACGCTTCATGATACGCAATAATTGATTGGTGTATCTTAAAAGAGAAATCGTACCTTGTTGGACATGGTGTGGTCCATAATACTTTTTACCGACATTCCAATATCCATCTGGGGTTATGCCCTAGAAACGGCTGCATATCTACAAAATAAGGTAACCTCAAAATTAGGCCCCAAGACTCCATAAAGGTTATGGATAGGGAGAGTCCAGCTTATGTGAAAAGGTTTCAAAAGGATAAGCTTAGGACAAAATTTGACAGGTGCAGGTTTGTTGGATATCCTAAAGAAAGTTTAGGGTGTTATTATTATAATCCTACATGTTGTCTTCTTGGATAAAAGTGTTTATCATTGAAGGAGCTAGTGGGAGGGTAATAGATCTTGAAGGAGTTCAAGAACTACAAAGCACTATAAGTCAAATCAAGGAACCTATAGATAGACCTATTGTACCACAACCGAATCGTAAATTTGGAAAGAGTACCGAAGATACCTAGAAGGTATGGATTCATCATAGAGGATGATGATGAGGTACGCATCATAAAGGATAATGATCTAGTTATATACGATGAGGCTATGAGTAGTAGACACTCAGAGAAATGACAGATGGCCATGAAATCCGAAATGGACTCCATGTATGAGAACCAAGTATAGACTCTGCTTACTCCACTGAAAGGCATAGTGCCTAAAGGGTGTATATGGGTCTTTAAGAGAAAGACTAGGGCAAATGGCAAGGTAGAGACCTATAAAACCAGACCTATTTAAAAGGTTTGAAATAAAGTCAAGGAGTTGATTGTGATAAAACCTTATTACCGGGTAATGCTCAAGTCCATTTAGATTTTGCTTGTGATTGCAGCTTATTACAAAATCTGGCAAAATAGATGTGGAAACGTCCTTCCTCAATGAAGACTTAAGGAGAATGTATGTATGATATAACCAGAGGAATTTGTTTCAAAGGTTGAAGAAAATCATGTTTTAAGCTACAATGATCCATTTATGGATTGAAGCAAGCTTCTCAAAGATGGAACATTCATTTTGATGAGACAATCAAAAGAGTTTGATTTTATCAAAAACGAGAATGAACATAGTGTGTACAAAAGGGTCAGTGGGAGCACTGTGACATTCCTAGTATTATATGTTGACATACTACTGATAAAGAATAACACACCAATGCTACAATCAGTAAAGATAAAATTGTCTAAACATTCCTCTATGAATAACTTGGGAGGAGCATCCTATAAATTGGGGATATAAATCTATATAGATAGATTTAAAAGGATGCTCGGCTTAACCCAATGAATGTATATTCATTCGATGCTAAAGGCGTTTAGTATGGAAAACTCCAAGAGAGGTCTCATGATGATGAGTCATGGAGTGTATCTCTTTAAATTGTCCTCAATAAAAAAAGAGATCGCATGAGTTACTATCATGTAAGTAATGAATATACAAGGCCTGATGTTGATCAGTCATATTCTGGAGAAGATCATTGTAAGATAGTGAAAAACATCTTTAAGTACTTAACCGGTATTGAGGATGTGATCATGTAACGATCGGGAATTTTAGATTTCCTTGTAACCCGAGTTATGTATGAACAAAATGAATTATTATTATTATTATTATTATTATTATTATTATTATTATTATTATTATTATTTTTATATTAATCTGTACTATGTGTTTAGAATTGTGTTACAGCCTAGAAAATGTGCATATGTTAAATTTTATGTGTTGTTGTGTCGTTAGAGTGAATAAATCGATTTTGCGAAAATTCACAAAATTAATATTCCTGGGGCACGTTTCCCGAGACACTATTCACGAGCACTATTCACGCCCGAATATTTTTGCGTCTCTTTCTATTAATTTTGTTAAGACGTGTATGCGAAGGAATAATTTTTCCAAGTGTGAGAAATTTTATTGGAGCTGATGCGTGATTTAATCTGTATCCGAAATGTATAATATGGGCATTCCGAATAATTGGACAAATCCCATAATAAATATTTTTACGCATCCCAATAATTTATGGGAGTACCCATTTTAATTTTGGGTAGAGATATTTACCAAATTTGGTACAAAAGTGGGAGTATTCGGGTATATTTATCTGTGTATTTGATTAATTGGAGAGGCAATTTAGCCTCAACCAATCAGGAGAGAGCATTAATTGTATTAGCCAATCACATGAGGGGGGAATAAACCGTCACAGGACACTAAGCATGAGATTTTTAACTTCACCAAACATCCTCCTCAATTTGGTTTTCAAGAGCTCGGGTGAAGTATTTTCTACATATCAATACATTCCATCTCCTCCCGAAGCACTCACATTATCCTCCCATCAACTCATCCTCCTTCTCACTTAAACCATCTGCATACTCCTCATTTTGCAAGCAAGGATAGAGCTACAGAGAGAGAGAGAGAAAGAAGGAAGTAGGAAAAGAGAAGAGTGTTCGGGAAGAAGAAGGAAAGCAAGGAAGGAGGGAAAAGAAGGAGAAGAGCAGCAAGAGGGAGTCCAGGAGCACTCTAGCAACCATCTCATTCTACTCAAAGCAAGCAACAAAGAGGTAATCACAAACCACAACCATTTCTTCTCCAAGTGAAGTTTTCATGAGTTTTGTTTTGCTTTCATGCTTGCGGGTTGGATTTTGTTGATTTTCGTTGTTGTTGGTTGTGTTGAATCTACCATGGAGGTTCTTAAAGAATCTATATAAACCATTAACACCCTCAAAGTGGAACAAAAACAAGGAAAGATCCGAACCTTGGCTTAAAGGATGAACTTTGGACATTTTTGGACTTTTGGACCTTTGGACTGTTAGAGGACTGTAAAGCCTTGATGGTGTAATTATTTTGATTGTTTGTTGTTTTAGTATTGTACTTCCATGAGTTGTGAAGATAACTTAGTTGGAATGAACCAAAATGATGCTAAAATAAAGTTACAGTGAAGGTTTTAGTGAAATGTATCATGACTGCGAAAAACAGAGCATCAATGTGGTGCTTTGACTAAGGATTTGGCTGTGTTAGTGTTTATGGGTCATCTTGCATTTTTGATATATTGTAGCCTCGTGTCTTGGGAATCCATAGAGTCCGTAACGGACCAAATTGATCGAGTATAGAGGGAGATATAGGGGCTGAAGCGGGCGAGAGTCTACCAGTTCGCGGTTCTGCAGGAACTGCAGAACTGCTACTGCATGCCGCTGTTCCGCGCCTGGTCCGGGTCGGGTCAGGCTGGACCGGGTCGGGTCGGGCCGGATCGGGTCGGACCTAGTAAATTTTTCCCGCGAGTCTAAAACTTATATTTTTGTACGAAATAATTAAAAATACTTATAACTTGTTAAAGCCTTATATGCCCCCCGACCCCCGCCAGCTCACCGGCGAGCTGGGCAGCCGCTCGCTCACTAGGGAGCGAGACCCCCGACTGGGTAAGCGTAGTGGCAATCAATATATTTTAAGGATGTGATGACTGTAATGAACCTAGTCCTTATGTGACTAATATTTATGATGATTTTAATGAACTATGTAAGATATTTTTGACGGACGATTAACGTCAAGATATTAACGCACGTACAAGGCAAGTTCCTTACTCAACCCTTATTTAATTGTGCGAGTTTTCCTTAACTCATTTATCTATCGAGCAAGTCTCCTATCTTATTCAAGTTATTATTGTGCAAGCTTACTTACCCTACTCAAATTTATATTCGAGCAAATATTATTTATTGGGCAAGTTTTTTTTTTTGAGTTTCTTGACTCCGTTCAAGTTACTTATCGATTTAGCAATTATTGTGCTAGTATTCATACTTTTATTCAAATACTGTAATGAAAGCCCATTTCATGCAGTGTTATATACTGTGTGATTCCAAAGATTATGAATTATTATTCATTCAAGATATTTTTAATGCCATCATGCATGTTGTTGAACCTTAAAGTTCTTTATTCCATAGACTGTTTAAAAGCTATGTTGAGGCTAATTGTTTCAGCTAGACACTTATTGAGTTGGTTACTAAAGTGAGGTTAAAGTCCTCCAACTATTATTGTTGTTAAGTAAAATTTTCCGATCAAATTGTTTTGGTCTGGACTCCCATGTAAAGCTGAGTAGAACAACCCTCACAGCAGGGGAAATTGTATAAACGTCGGGGAACCGACACGCGCGTAAATGGAAAATGTAAGGCTTATGCATAACGCCAGGTATTTTAGGTTGATCACCTATTGTACCAGTTTTGTGGATAATCGGATGAATTTCCAGTAATTCTAGAATAGAGTTCTATGCCTTGGTGCACCCTCAGTATTGAATAGTTCCCTTCTTCGAGAAACTTTGAAATCCTTGGATACTTCAGAAATCCTTCGGTCCTTAGTGGCCACTATAACGGTGATGAAAGAAGTTGTTTATTTACTTGTGTTAGCTAAATTTTTACTCCTGAGAACTATAAAGTTATTCATGTGATTATTCACTGCTATTATACTTGCGGGGCAATTTGTTGCTCACCCTTGCTTTCCTTAAAACATTTCAGTTAGTGCGGCACGTGGCGAGAGCTCAGGAAAAGATAAGGGAAAGGGGAAAGCTACGGAGTAATTATATTTTGTTGTTCTAGAATTACCGTTTGTATTAAGGCATATTTACCCTTTTGTATTATGTTATGTTTTGTACTAGTATTGGTTTCGAGACTTGGGACAGGTTTATTTATGTTATATCAATGTAAATATTCCTTTATTCCGCTTTAAGTTATCGATTGTATAATTATTATTTTAGATAGTGGCGAACCAGGTCCGTGGCTCAGGTGACCCGGATTTGGGGGTGTCACAGATCATGATTCATGGTGGGTCTGAATTAAAACTAGAGGGTTAAACAGACTCAAGTTTTTCAGACTGACCAATACGATAACAAATCCACTTTAGGGTAAAACGTTACCTTGAATGGTGGTGTCGTGAATTGGAAAAGTTCCGAACAACAAAGAGTTGCTGGTTTAGTGACAAAGACAAAGTATATAGCTGTAAATGAAGCTGCAAGTTGATTGTTTAGATGTTCATTACAGAACTAGGAATAGTTTCTAAGTCTCATCTTGGATTCAAACATGTGTTGCGGCACTTTCATTTGATTAGAGGAATCATTGAAAGAGGAGAAGTCACTATAGAGATAGTGGACTCTCAAGAACAATATTGCATATCCATTTACTGAAGCTTTATCCAACAACAGGATGATCGTCACTTAGAGAAGAAGGGTATTAGATACCATGGCGATTGGCTTTAGTGCAAGTGGGAGATTGAAAGTAGTATGCACACAAGCTAATCATTTTTGATATGATGTAACATATACTTTGTAATCTTATTCGGTTATTAAAGGCATTTTACATTATCTACATTATACTGTTATTTTAAATGTGATAAACCCATAGTTTTGAGTAATGCTTTTAGAATCATGATGATTATCATGCTAATGAGATCTAAATTCAAGATAGCTCACAAACTAAAATCGTTCCTAATCGTTGGATTACTAAAAAGGGAATTAGTGAATCCGGATAGATTAGTACATACGTTGCTTGCTCTTAAGAAGAGGATGATTGATCTCATAATCATTTGTGTGGAGACACTAAAGCAAGGAATACCTAATGGAGTTTTACTCGCCTGTCAATAGGAATTCCTCTAGTGATAGTAGTACAAGTGATCCTTGGACTTGAGATCATCATAGTATCTTGTGTATGATGAGTTATACTTTGACATGTCCCTTAATACCTTTAGGGTATATCAAAGGGTATGATTGGGTATGATAAGTTGTACATGGAGATAGGTGAATGATCAATAAAGAATCTACCACATCTAGTAAAGGATGTGAATGTCCTATGTAATTCGATAAATGACAACTCAGTAGTCCTTGGCCAAGACAGAATGAAATTAGAAAGGAGTTTCTAATTTGCATTATTTAGAGTTGTGCATTTGGAAATCGAAATACATATAATTAAATAAAGTAAGACTGGACAGTAATTCCATGTCTTATATTTAATTGGGACATTGTATGGTAGAAGGATTGAATTGTATGGTAACTATTCACTGAAAAGTTCTTTTGTGCTTAATGTTGAAATCTATATTATTTGGAAAGTCGTTGATCGCTAAGGGGGGCTTACTCTTATTGCAGAATAAATATCATTTATTTAAATGAATTAAATAGTTTAATTTATTTATTTAAATAATATTAGAATTGTTCTAATTGATTTATTCACAACCAATTTAATATGGAGAACCTAAAGGGTCACACCGCAAAAGAAAAATATTTGTTTAAGAAGTAAATGACATAATTGTAATAATAAGTTAAATGTATTTATTTTAATATATGGAGATAGAATAAATTAAATAGCTTAATATTTATTATTTAATATTTTGGAAATATTAAATATAAATTAATAAGAGGAGTCTTATTATTATTATTATTACTATTACTATTATTTAATTCCTAATAGGGATTGGAATTAACTAATAGAAGTACTCTCTCATGAATTCCTAATTAGATTAGGAGTTTAATTTAATTAAATGAGTTTAATTAGAATAGAAACCCTAATCCTAAATAGTTTAGGGGAGGGTTTTCCTACATCTATAAATAAGAGAAGTCTTATCATAGATTAGGGTTACACACTCTTGCATAAGAATTGTAGAGAGTACTTACAATTTCTATAGAGATAGAAACTAGGGTTTTGCCAATACCCATCTTCTTGAACAAGTATTATTCCTTAGTGGATCACCTCTAGAGGCCAAACACTTGGGTGGCTAACGTTGATCAAAGGAAGGAATTTAATCGGTGGAATTCAAGGAGAACGCGAAGGAATTGGAGTTGAACTTGTACCTGAGGAAGCTAGAATTCTACAAGGGTATAATTCTTATTCTTCATCTCTTTCGTTTAATTAATAATTGTGCATAAAGAAAGATCATAGTGATGGTTTGTATAAAAATTTTAAAATCTGATTTTATCGCGCTTCTGTTTATTTATGTAATTTGATGCATGTTCGCGTTATACAAACCTAACAGGTAGAAGGATTGAATTGTATGGTAACTATTCACTGAAAAGTTCTTTTGTGCTTAATGTTAAAATCTGTATTATTTGGAAAGTCGTTGATCGCTAAGAGGGCTTACTCTTATTGCAGAATAAATATCATTTATTTAAATGAATTAAATAGTTTAATTTATTTATTTAAATAAGATTAGAATTGTTCTAATTGATTTATTCACAACGGGTTTAATATGGAAAACCTAAAGGGTCACACCACAAAAGAAAAATATTTATTTAAGAAATAAATGGTATAATTATAATAATAAGTTAACTGTATTTAATTTAATCTATGGAGATAGAATAAATTAAATAACTTAATATTTATTGTTTAATATTTTGGAATTATTAAATATAAATTAATAAGAGAAGTCTTATTATTATTATTATTATTATTATTATTATTATTATTATTACTATTATTATTATTTAATTCCTAAAAGGGTTTGAGAATTAACTAATAGAGGTACTCTCATAAATTCCTAATTAGATTAGAAGTTTAATTAATTAAAAGAGTTTAATTAAAATAAAACTCTATTCCTAAATAGTTTAGGAGGGTTGCCTACATCTATAAATAAGAGGAGTATTATTATGGATTAGGATTACACACACTTCCATTAGAATTGTGGAGAGTATTGACAATTTCTATAGAGATAGAAACTAGAGTTTTGCCAACACACATCTTTTTGAACAAGTATTATTCCTCGGTGGATCACCTCTAGAGGCCAAACACTTGGGTGGCTAACGTTGATCAAAGGAAGGAATTTAATCGGTAAAATTCAAGGAGAACGCGAATGAATTGGAGTTGAACTTGTACCTGAGGAAGCTAGAATTTTACAAGGGTATAATTCTTATTCTCCATCTCTTTCGTTTAATTAATAATTGTGCATAAAGAAAGATCATGGTGATGGTTTGTATAAAAATTTTAAAATCTGATTTTATCGCGCTCCCGTTTTATTTATGTAATTTGATTGCATGTTCGCGTTACACAAACCTAACAGGTAGAAGGATTGAATTGTACGGTAACTATTCACTGAAAAGTTCTTTTGTGATTAATGTTGAAATCTATATTATTTGAAAAGTCGTTGATCGCTAAGGGGGCTTACTCTTATTGCAGAATAAATATCATTTATTTAAATGAATTAAATAGTTTAATTTATTTATTTAAATAAGATTAGTGTCGACGCCGGTTTTTTGTCCTTTCCAATTTTAGCCTTTTTGATTAGATGATTTTTGGAAAAGGTCGGCATTAAGGTCGACGGGGTTTTGAAAGATCGTTTTTATGATGAGCCAATTAACCAGAGTCGCCAGTTGGTATATTTGAAATGGATGTACCAACTCATCCGAATTTTTGTTTTTTTATAAATCGATGGCTCATATGTGACTCCGAATTAATTGGTCTGCAAACCGAGATTCATAGAGTTCGGGGGCTTGCTTAAGCGAGGGGAAGGTGCTAGGCACCCCCCGACTTCCGTGAAACACGGTTACCGCAATCTTGATGCTTTTCCTATCCTTTAATTCTTGAATGTGTGTGTGTATGTGTGTGTGTGTGTGCCTATGTGAATGTCGTGGTGAGTTTGCATGAAGAAACCATTTGGGTTTTGATGAAAAGTCGTGCTTTCTTTTGAGAATGCTTTAGAATGTCATTCGGCTTATACGAGAAAGCTTTATGAGAAAGGTTTGATTTTAATTGTCAAAAAACTTATGAGATTTTTCATTAGGTGTCGTTTTGGCAAAAACAAGAGTTTTCTAAACCTTCGTCAAAATAGGAATCGAGATCTATACGTTGCTTTCGTAAATAGCATGATGGGCAACTTCTAGGATCCCTTTAACCCTATGCACAAAGATTTAAGAAAACATTATTTATTTTGTATAAAATCATTCTTGTGATGTTTGAAAATGATTTCTCTCTTTTGCCTTCTCGTTAAATAGAATTCGACATTCATTAGCACTCCCAATTTCTTATCCTCGTGAAGCTAATAGCCTAGTTTGATTGATTTTATGAAAATCTTATCATTTAGCTTTGAAATCAATTTCGTGTCATAAATCAAATCAAGCATTAAAGTGCGTGGGGGCTATTCATGGGCATGTAAGCCATCCGAATAACCCCAAAGCCCACAATCACATATTTCACTATTACGGGGCCTTAAACCCGATTTTCGACTTGATATCGTTTTAAGGCCCGATAATTACATATTTACAATAAAGGGTACATCGGCCCTATTACATACATCCAAAAATGTCCATCATCGGATTTGGACCACGGGGTCGCGTTCCTAGGCTCACATCCAAAATTGCTACATCACTATAACGAGCTAAAAAATCATCAAATGGATATCATCGGGCCATTAGGAAGAATTTCGTTCCAATTGGAACCCTCACTAATAGTCCTCAATCCATGGATCCACAACAATATACAAGAAAAACTACATTTCACATAACCCAATTGACAAGAAGATTCACAAAATGATATAACAAAAATGTTATAAAAGAAAGTTTTTTCACCTTGCAAATGACACCACGATGCGTATAAAATTCGTATATTGAATAGTGTAGGAGTTGTATGTTATACAATCTAATCAAAAGAGTTTAATTCCTCTTTTTTTTCCCTCTTTTCTCTCCTTTCCCGAGCTCTTTTGCTGCTGTTTTTCCCTTCTTTTTTCTTCCCAAATGCTACTGTCCGTCTGCTGGATGAAAAACTGGACTGATAAAGCCATCTAGAGGCAGCCGCAGATTGATCTGCGGTTGGCCGCAGATTGATCTGCGGCTGGCCTCGGTTTCTCTGCGCCCACCGCACACTTCAGCCGCTCAGCCGCCCGCCGCGCACTTCAGCCGCTCAGCCGCCCGCCGCGCACTTCAATTATTTTAATCATTGGCCGCAGATCAATCCGCGGCTGGGTGGGCTGATTTTTTTGATTTTCGGGCCGCACCTCGATTCTCGTGTCGTGACGTCAGTTTTCGCCGACAGGCTTATATTTTGCAGTCCGAGAATTACTGGGAGACGTGCCACATCCTTCGGGAATGCTCATTTCGGACGGCCTTATTGTCCCGTCGGTTTTGATTTTCAAATCGTCGCGGTGGCGTCGAGTGTTCGCACTTGCGCCCATCCTTTGCTCTCGCAGGCCGGTTCATTTGCCGAATTTGCCATCCTGTCAGGGTTAATATACGAAGTGCAAAATTTGGGTGTCTACAATTAGAATTGTTATAATTGATTTATTCACAACGGGTTTAATATGGAAAACCTAAAGGGTCACACCACAAAAGAAAAATATTTATTTAAGAAGTAAATGGTATAATTGTAATAATAAGTTAACTGTATTTAATTTAATCTATGGAGATAGAATAAATTAAATAACTTAATATTTATTGTTTAATATTTTGGAATTATTAAATATAAATTAATAAGAGAAGTCTTATTATTATTATTATTATTATTATTATTATAATAATTATTATTATTAATATTATTATTATTATTATTACTATTATTATTATTTAATTCCTAAAAGGGTTTGAGAATTAACTAATAGAGGTACTCTCATAAATTCTTAATTAGATTAGAAGTGTAATTAATTAAAAGAGTTTAATTAAAATAAAACCCTATTCCTAAATAGTTTAGGAGGGTTGCCTACATCTATAAATAAGAGGAGTATTATTATGGATTAGGGTTACACACGCTTCCATTAGAATTGTGGAGAGTATTGATAATTTCTATAGAGATAGAAACTAGAGTTTTGCCAACACCCATCTTTTTGAACAACTATTATTCCTTGGTGGATCACCTCTAGAGGCCAAACACTTGGGTGACTAACGTTGATCAAAGGAAGGAATTTAATCGGTGAAATTCAAGGAGAACGCGAATGAATTGGAGTTGAACTTGTACTTGAGGAAGCTAGAATTCTACAAGAGTATAATTCTTATTCTCTATCTCTTTCGTTTAATTAATAATTGCACATAAAGAAAGATCATGGTGATGGTTTGTATAAAATTTAAAATATGATTTTATCGCGCTTCCGCTTTATTTATGTAATTTGATTGCATGTTCGCGTTATATACAAACCTAACAACTTATCCTTTATTTTTCTTGTTGAAGAGCAAAAAAAAAAAGTCTAGATTTTTTTTTTAGTTATTTCGATTGATTTCTATTATTGGGAAAAATTATTATTTGTTGCACATTGCTTGGTTATCCGTAAATTTTGAGTTTGTTGAGAATTCATTCAAGAAGGGTATAATTGGCGATCATGAATTCTTGTTGGTTATCATAGTCATACATTCTATGTTTGTTCTTGATAAGTTATTTTTGAATTGAATAGTAAACTGTGATATTATTTGGTGATTTCAAAAAGAATCTATAAGAGGGAATATTAGAGAGGTAAAAGGCAAGAGTGTGAGTTTAATTGAGGTTAAAAGTGTGAAGCCCCAAATTCTCTACACTCCTTGTAGCAGATTTGGTGCCGAAATCCACCTGCTTGCTTGGTCGGACTTCGTGCTCACATGTACAACCTTTACATAATGTTATAGAAATTTTAACTTCTAATAATCAGAGTATAATGCGGAAAAGTGATAAAATTTTAATATCATTCGTTCATGGTTATAACATTCCCAGATAACTTATTCTTATTACAAATAAGTCCTAAAAGACTTGAAAATAAATAGCCATTTATCTATCCGAGACTTGCAGTATTAACAACCAGTCAGTTACCAGGAAAGAAGGGGCTTTCTGTTAAAACGACGCGTAATTAGTTGACCTAACCCCTTTCCTCGTCAGAACTTTCTAGACATTGCTAATAATGTTAACCTAACATAGTTAAATGACTTCAACATCTACGAACTTAAATCTTTATACCTCTATAACAGATCTGGTGTTCAAGCTTAACTAGTTAACCACCTATTAGATATTCCATAATATATAACTTCTATATATCCAAAGTTCACAGTATCCCATAACAGATAGTAGTTCTCGTCAGAACATTAACTGTGTTTGGATACCCTCACTTGGATGTATAGATTTATATCTTATGGATATCTTTTTCATATCAATAGTTCCTATCTATCTGACATTCACAGTATTAATGATAAGATTATTCTTGGAACTGAGGGGACGCATTCCGGTAAAGGTGGCACCTTATCAGCGCTCATTAAGTGTAACCTCAGTGCTTATAGAACTCCCAATATCATTCAAATACCCTCATTCAGATGTATAGTTCATATAGATACTGTACTAAATTAATACTACTTTCTAACTTAACTAAGAATGTAAATACAACGCAATTGATATAACCAAAGATGATAATATATATTTCATAACTTTAAGTTTGATTACATCATTCTTAGTACCATGTTTTTATTACAAAAAAGTCTTATAAGACTTGAGTTTATTAAAATAGTAAGATAATACTAATTAACACGGCCTCTTTCCATTGTTCGTCCCTGAAGTTCCGGGATTACCATCTAAAATTGCAAAGGAAAGTTTTATGCAAGGATGAGCTACAAAATGCTCAGCAAGTTTATTCAAAAAATGTAAACACAATGTGTTTGATTTGAAGGAATTTCAACGATTTTGCCTAACTGAGGGTTCAATACATGAACCATGTGTTTCAACTAGTTCTGTCAGCCTTCAATAACTTATAACAGCTTTGTTCAAATATCTTATAGGGGATCAGCCTATTCGATATCCTAGGAGTATGCATATCATCCTAATCGTGCCCAACATGCACTTGATGTCAATATATTATCGACAATAACATCCCATAAAGGGTGTTTGTATACTCAGTTATAAGATGTCGTACCAAACAATTTTGGCTTGACACAACAATTTATGCTCTGATAAACAATATATGAATAATGATTCATTTCTTAAGTTATGATGAATCAAGAAGCAATAACTTCACAACAATTGATACCAAGATACATAAGACTTGCATAAAGGTAACAAGGTTTGGAGACTTGCCTCGTATATCTTTTACAGTTGATATAACGTCTAAACGTTCGTCGTAAATCCTATACGATTATCGGCGTACATAACTAGTTAAACGTTTAACAAATAACTCTTTTAAGTTTTTATTTTGGTTATTATTAAAACTCCTTCTACTATACATGAAAATATTTCAGAATAAAATGATCATTATAACTGCTTGTAAAATGAATATTCGTCTACTATGTTTGAAATAATTCGGGCATTATAACTGCTTATAAAATGAATATTCGGCTATTATATTTGAGATAATTTCAGCATTATAACTGCTTATAAAAGTATATTTTCAACTTTATAAGAGAAATAAATCGGACATTATAACTGCTTGTAAATAGGACTTTTGTACTATATACATAAAGTAATTTGGGCATTATAACTGCTTGTAAAAGTATATTTTTACTAATACATAAATAAAAATAAAAATTATAACCACCAAAGTATACCTCTTGTAGTTGCTAGCTTTACTTCCAATCGCGTAGCGCTTCGATACTTCAAAAGTAATTTTTATCTCACAATATCTCTCAGAATATAAATATAAAGTGTTTTTGCTCTTGAATTGCTCTTGAGCATGGTAAGGAATGAATGAACTTAACTTGCTATTTATAGGAAAATATAGTTTCGCTAATTGCACGTTAGGGGCTCAGCTTATTACACTTTACACCCTAGCATATTCTTAAAATATTCTTCTAAGCTCCTCAATGAAAATATCTTCTAAGCTCGAAAATGCATCTTGCAATTGAACTTATCTTCTAAGCTCCTCAATAAAAATATCTTCCAAGCTCGACAATGCAGCTTGCAATTGAACTTATCTTCTAAGCTCCTCAATGAAAATATCTTCCAAGCATGACTATGCAACTTGCAATTGAACTTATCTTCTAAGCTCCTTAATGAAAATATCTTCCAAGCTCGACAAATCAGTTTGTCATTCCTAAGCACAACACAATAACTTGTCAAAAAAATAATTTGTCGGGATGCTTCTTGGTGAAATCGTGGAAAGCACGATAAATCATTTTGTCAATGTAAGCGCGACTAAGCAACTTGACAAAATTTTTTTATTTGACCTAATTCATCGTTTACATAATATAATCACAAAACACCTGCTTCGAAATATCAATTCGATCTTTATTAAGCACATATGTTACAAAATTCAAATCTCACTAGGGCTTAAGGTTTTAAACTTCTCGATACCTAGTTTTAGGCTATATGTTCTAATTCTAAACGTATATGATCGTGTTTTCGAATCGTATTAGGTTTTCAAAGATTACCTGAATAGTCGTTCATTAGGTATTTCTAGAGTTTTCATTCTTAACCCAGTTAAGACAATATTTATAATTTTGATAATATTTTGGGGTATTACAAAAAGCCAATTGAGCAATACACGAGTGATTTCATAATTATGCGATACATTGATTGAGCGAAACACGTAAGGGAGTGTGTGAGGAAATTTTTTATCTACCAACCTTTGTTTTGTAGCAAACATGTATGGTTATAATTTTGAAAATACTTATGAACGTCAAAAGGAATCTTTCTGAGGTAGAGCTGATCCCCATGCTTATTTGCGATGGGAGGAAAATATGGAGCGAGAGTTTGACTATCTTGGCTATTCCGAGCGGAGGAAGTTCAAACTTGTAGTTTAAGATTTTTTTAGTCATGCATCTTTATGGTGGGATCAATTTGTGCTTAGCAAGAGAAGATGTGGAGAGCATTCGATTGAGACGTGGGAGGAGTTGAAAGTCATGATGAGAAAGCGGTATGTTCCAGTTCAACTTAATCGGAGGAATGAGTATGCAACTCCAAGATTTGTCGATCAACCTTCAAGGCGATCAACTTGGGATGATGAAAGGAAGGATTATAGGCAAGGAGAGTCGCATTGGAGGAAGCCACAAAACACTCCAAAGGTGTAACAAGTTCAACCGAGGGAAATAAAAGTTGAAGAAGATCATGCGATTCTTGGAGAGTCATTGGAGACTAGAAAAGCTACAATTGTGCAAGCTAGCGGGGAAGAAACAATGCAACAAAGGGATATGTTTTATACTAGGTTTCTAGTAAAGAAATGGTATGCATTGTGAAAATTGATTGTGATATTGGTACTAACATTACTAGCACTAAAATGGTGGAGAAGCTAGGTATGTCTACAGTTGCACATCCTCGACCTTACAAGTTGTTAGGGATCATTGGTTTTGAAGAGGTAATGGTGACTAGACATGTGTCAGTTTCTTTTTTCATTGGCAGATATTGTAACGACCCCAAATTCTGAACAATCCAACTCTCAACATCGGTCGTTATCAATACATCCCCATTCTGACATTACAACATTATTCAATGTTAAACTTAATAAAATGCGGAGCAATTTTAAACTTTTCAGTTTTCTTTTTTTGTTTTCCCTGAATCATAACCTTTAATCATTTACATATTCTAGGATCATATTTGCTTAATGATTCGCTTCATCAGAGTTATAATAAAATAACACTTACTTCTAGATTCAATACCCTTTATACATCAGATAAAATTAAATTATAAGTCAATACAAATTTTATAACTCAACATCTGTTACATTTAATACATCATCAAATACATCATCCAGAACCTTAATCATGGTTCAAAAAAATAATTTAAGCTAAAACAATTAATCTTCATGCATAACATCTGAATCATGCTATTCAAGCAGCACATAACGTTACCTTGAATCTTTAACCTGTAAATGTGGTTATTTGCAAGAATTGAGCTCGACAGCTCAGCAAAATCTAACAGTTTACATACGTCACATAGCACACAGATAACATGCTCATTATTTAAATCATAAACATTTTGTTAAACATGTCATACATAATGATCAACACGTAACAAATAAAGATTGACTTCCATAACTCAATCAACATTCTTTATTAAACGAACGTAGTCATAAGTTGACCTTGTTGTTTCATACATACAACACATAGAATACATCATGCTTTTACGTCATAGATTTAAAACAATTAATCATCTAATTCACATAACAATTAGGAACTGAAAGACTTGCCTGGTTTGTAGATTACCAACTTATATTTATTTGCACTTCATGTATCCTACACGATATATATAATCATGTACATCATTTATTAGCCACGTAGCAACACTTAGTATTAATTCTACTTAACATTTCATAATCCTTCATTTTATTACGTTCCACTTTAATCGACACTTAACCTTTAGTTAAGTCTTAAACTTTGCTTTACATTAGAATGTTTATAAGTAAATCTTGTATAGGGTAACATATCATGACCAAAAAGAAAAGAATTAAAAACAAGAAAAATTTTCATTTTCTGAAATTCCCGCCGGGGCGAGAAAATTACAACACAAAACTCTCGCCGGTGTGAGACTTCGCCGAGGCAAGGATTTACTATACAAAACTCTCGTCGGGGCGAGGAAATTAGCCTAATGAGCTCGCCAGGGCGAGACTCTTGGATTCCAGATTCTGCAGTTCGCAAACTGCAGAATTTCCAACCCAAAAATACGAATTTTAAAGCATCAGACACTAAATCAAGCATACCCAATTATTATAATCTTTGTAGAATCAATATCCAACATGTATACAATGATTCTAACATTTTAAATAACTTAAACAACCAATCTAAAGGCTTAAAAATCACCATTCATACTAGTTTTTCATATTTCATAACTTTTAGCGTAATCAACCGCTACAGATTCGTTTCTCAACCAAATTGGTCCGTTTAACTTTTGTTGTTTTCGTATTTCAACGTATTAACAATATCCACCGTCAATTTCAGATTTTATACACGGATTAACCATCAATTTTTTTGACTCCTACACAAGCCAAAACATACATATAACAACAAAACTCAATTACCTCTTCTAACACATGTTTACATGGATTTGATACTTCTAAAATCATTTATAAACAACATATATTAAATTAAACAAACTCAATACATATGAAACTGATTTCTCAACAAATTTAACCATCGAACTTCAATTACAAAGAACTTAGAAAAAAAAAACTAAGAACTAGAAACTTTTAAACTAAATTGCTTACCTTTAATTAGCTAGATGATTAGAGAAGCTTGATTAATCTTCTTCCTCTTCTTTAATTCTCAGAATTTTCTTCTCAATTACAGAGAACTCACTCAATTCCTCTATTCCTCTCTTTTGTGTTCTTTGTGACGCCCCCAAATTCGGGTCCCAAATGCCCGGATTCGGTCATCACGATCTAATACAAACATCCACCTCTAAACAACATACAATAACTAAATGCGAAATATAATAAACATATGTTGTTCATTTCAAAGGTGTTACTAGTCCCAAGATTCGATAACCTCAAATACATAACATAAACCATACCCTAAATATTAAGTCAGGGTTCAAATTACATCGACAGTAAAATTTCACTAAGCATAGAATAAAATCAGCTACTTGAAGTCTAATACTTCATCTTCTCTTTGCCCTTGTCTTTGCCTGAGGTCTCGGGCTTAACTGCAATGGGATTCATGATATAGCAAGGGTGAGCAACTAGTTTGCCCAGCAAGTTTAAATACAACAATAAGGGATACATCATGATGAACGAAATATAAAGAGAAATTCAACAATATGAATATCGGAAGCAAGAATAATAATTGCTTTTAGAACGAATGATAGTCAAGTAGACTTTGAACAATAAACGTCCAAGGGAGTCAATAGCTAATTGACCCTTTAGTTACTAGCTACAGAATAAGTACTGGAGGGGATCAGCCTCACATACCCTATGTATATGCATAACATTCAATTCTGTTGTTTGTATCTTATATTAGATACGTGGGGTACTCCTCTATAATAAAAGGGGTATTCACTTTAGTCTAAGAATCCATACCATCAATTGACGTGGATAACTTTTATAAAATTTCATGCAATTGTCTGACCGAATGAAGGTTCAGACTCAATCTGAAACAGTTCATGAATTATAGAACTTTGATTAATGTACAAGTCCAAGACTGTACGAACCCAAGTGCACCAAGTGTGAGTATCAATAAATATCATAGATGTGGAATAATTGGAAAGTAATTAAACCACTTAAAGCATGCTTAGAAATAAGGTTCAAGCTTAAGTAAATAATTTGTAGTACAATAATACCCTACTCGAATGTAATTGGAGTAGGATTAAGGAACTTGCTCAATAAAATATGAGTAAGGATATGAAATTTGCAACAATTAAAGTTTCGGAATAGAGAACTTGCATGTCTGCTCAGCTACAATTAATTCTAGCTTTAACTAATTGGCCTTGAAGGACCTAACATTGATAAAGTCGATCTATCAATTAGTATTGCGTAGTTGTAAAGTGATACGCTTACTTATGCCATTTATTTAGCAATTAATCAAATCACATTGGTTTTAGAACGAATGATAGTCAAGTAGACTTTAAACAATAAACGTCCAAGGGAGTCAATAGCTAATTGACCCTTTGGTTACTAGCTACAGAATAAGTACTGGAGGGGATCAGCCTCACGTACCCTATGTATATGCATAACATTCAATTCTGCTGTTTGTATCTTATATTAGATACGTGGGGTACTCCTCTATAATAAAAAGGGGTGTTCACTTTAGTCTAAGAATCCATACCATCAACTGACGTGGATAGCTTTTATAAAATTTCATGCAATTGTCTGACCGAACGAAGGTTCAGACTCAATCTTAAACAGTTCATGAATTATAGAACTTTGAATAATGTACAAGTCCAAGACTGTACGAACCCAAGTGCACCAAGTGCGAGTATCAATAAATATCATAGATGTAGAATAATTGGAAAGTAATTAAACCACTTAAAGCATGCTTGGAAATAAGGTTCAAGCTTAAGTAAATAATTTGTAGTACAATAATACCCTACTCGAATGTAATTTGAGTAGGATTAAGGAACTTGCTCAATAAAATATGAGTAAGGATATGAAATTTGCAACAATTAAAATTTCAGAATAGAGAACTTGCGTGTCTGCTCAGCTACAATTAATTCTAGCTTTAACTAATTGGCCTTGAAGGACCTAACATTGATAAAGTCGATCTATCAATTAGTATTGCGTAGTTGTAAAGTGATACACTTACTTATGCTATTTATTTAGCAATTAAGCAAATCACATAGCACACATAATTTAATAAACTATCATTAATCCTATAAGACACTTAATATTATTAATCTTGATAATATTTAATTCACCCCTTAGTATTATTAGTCCACTAATAACACTTTTATTCGTTTACTAATATTATTAACATTAAATCACACATAATTTAATGTTAGTATTATTAGTCCACTAATAACACTTTTATTCGTTTACTAATTTTATTAACATTTTAATAATATTTTAATACTTTACTATTTTTTAGTATTATTAATCAATTAATAATATTTATTCATTTACTAATATTATTAATCATCTAATAATGTTTTATTCCTTTACTAATGTTATTACATTTTTAATAACATTTTATTTAATTTCAAATATTATTATTTACTTAAGAATATTTTAATCATCCAATAATACTTTAATCTAATATTATTAATCTCTTAATAATATTTTTATCTCATATTATTAATAATATTTTAATCTAATATTATTAGCCATTTTAATAATATCTTAATCATTTATTAATGCTTAAATCAAATATTATTACCCATTCAATAATATTTCCATAAAGTTTTAATCTTAATATTTCTTCGTTTACTTAAAAATATCGAATTCTTATATTACAAATATCATAGTAATATTTTAATAAGTTATTAGGAGAATAAACAATTTATTCTAATTGTTTTACCCTTTATTAAACAACTCCTTTACTACCCATAAAAGGTCATAAATATTATTTCTCATTAAATATTACCAAAATACCCCTCAATAGTCAGAATATATAATATTAGGAGTATTCAAGCTTTAAAATCAAATTTTTCTTTTTTATGACATCATTTAACCATTTATTTTCTTTTAACCATAACTATAACATTATTATGAAAAATAGAAAACAGGTTCTGAAATTTATTATCCTCTGGATCTGGATAATATATGATCCAACAATGATCTACAAATTTTTCTGAAATTTTAGAAAGTGACTTACTATATTTAAAGTACTCAAGGTCTCCAAATCTTGTTACATATTTCATAAATCGAGTTTTACCCAAAAACTTCTGAAACTTTCAGGGTACACTCTCATAACATATATACACATGCTATATAAACTTCAGATATTTCCAAGGTATACACAGTGAGAAATTTGGGTAAGAATATTTAAGAGTCCTTTACGGTAAAACCCATTACACACAAACCATACATCAAACGTGACCGTTCTTTTTCTTACATGTAGATAACTTCTTAAGGTAACTCCCTAATTTTTCCCAGAATTTTAGAAGGCCCAGAACTAGCCGAAACCGCCTTAGGAAAAATGGGGTCAGCAGGCTTTCTTGATTTTAAGACTTTAAGTGGACTGTTTCGGGGAAAACAGCCCCCATGGCTGCAAAACTTGATGGATTTGTGTTCTACCACTTGGGTTTACTAGCTAACTCATGTATCTAGCACCCTCTTTTGACGGATCACAAATTCAAGTTGTAGATCTCAAGTTATGGGTGATCCAAGTGAAGAAAAGCTAGGGTTTCTACCCTTTAGGAACATAAGTTCCTTATCTTCCTTTGAATCTCCATTCTAACACTCAAGAGGATTAGATCTATACATGAAGCATGAAGATCTAATGATTCTTGAGTTTTAGAACAAAACCTCTCAAAAACTATGAAAATAAAACAAGTAAGAAAGAAGAAAATGGTTTAGGGTTTCACCTTGATCTTGTAGCTACTCTCCTTGATCTACCAAAATATGTGATGAACTTGGAATGCATGAACTATGCTAATCTCACTCTTGTTCTCTCTTTTAACTCTCTCTAACACACTCTCAAGGTATTAGGAGAAATGAAGATGCAAAATGACTAACCTTTTGATTTATTAGCTAGATAATAGCAAGGACTCCTATACTTGCCATCATGAAGCTAGAGAAAGGTTTGATGTAGGGTGGCCATGTGACATCTTAGGAAGTTATGACATAATAGGAACCTATTTGACATGATAGGAGGCTATGATATCAAGTCTACAACTTCAACTTCCAAGACAACTAGTTACTTAATAAAACTAGGACTTTGAAAAGCAATTGCCCCTCTTCCTCTTTAGTTACACGGCAAGGGGAGAGAATTTGTCCCAAAAATGTTGTCCCAACTAGTTGCTTTAATTAATTAAACAATTGTTACACATTTAATTTATCAAGTGTCTAGGTTTTGGACCACACATTAAATACCATTGGGCTTTCAATTTAAATGATTAGGCTAATAAAAATCCAAATCTATTTAATGTAATATTGGGTCCTTTAATTTAACCCAATGATTGATTAATTAATTTGTCACACTATTAATTACTACACCCATGATCAAATAAATAATTGGTCTTAGTTCCTTAATTAAATAAGTTAATCAATTAGTAATTGATTGTTAGGTTTGTATAGCGCGAACATGCAATCAAATTACATAAATAAAGCGGAAGCGCGATAAAATCAGATTTTAAAATTTTATACAAACCATCACCATGATCTTTCTTTATACACAATTATTAATTAAACAAAAGAGATGGAGAATAAGAATTATACCCTTGTAGAATTCTAGCTTCCTCAGGTACAAGTTCACCTCCAATTCTTTCGCGTTCTCCTTGAATTCCACCGATTAAATTCCTTCCTTTGATCAACGTTAGCCACCCAAGTGTTTGGACTCTAGAGGTGATCCACCAAGGAATAATACTTGTTCAAGAAGATGGGTGTTGGCAAAACCCTAGTTTCTATCTCTATAGAAATTGTAAGTACTCTCCACAATTCTTATGCAAGAGTGTGTAACCCTAATCTATGATAAGACTTCTCTTATTTATAGATGTAGGAAAACCCTTCCCTAAACTATTTAGGATTAGGGTTTATATTCTAATTAAACTCCTTTAATTAAATTAAACTCCTAATCCAATTTGGAATTCATGTGAGAGTAGTTCTATTAATTAATTCCCAATCCCTATTAGGAATTAAATAATAGTAATAGTAATAATAATAAAACTCCTCTTATCAATTTATATTTAATATTTCTAAAATATTAAATAATAAATATTAAGCTATTTAATTTATTCTATCTCTATAGACTAAATTAAATACACTTAACTTATTATTACAATTATGTCATTTACTTCTTAAATAAATATTTTTCTTTTGCGGTGTGACCCTTTAGGTTCTCCATATTAAACCGGTTGTGAATAAATCAATTAGAACAATTCTAATCTTATTTAAATAAATAAATTAAACTATTTAATTCATTTAAATAAATAATATTTATTCTACAATAAGGGTAAGCCCCCTTAGCGATCAACGACTTTTCAGATAATATAGATTTCAACATTAATCTAGAATTTAGTAATCCCCTTTTTAGTAATCCAACGATTAGGAACGATTTTTAGTTTATGAGCTATCTAGAATTTAGATCTCATTAGCATGATCACCATCATGATTCTAAAAGCATTGCTCAAAACTATGGGTTTATCACATTTAATATAACAACACTATGTAAATAATATAAAATGCCTTTAATAACCGAATAAGATTACAAAGTATATGCTACATCATATCAAATATGATTGGCTTGTGTGCATACTACTTTCAATCTCCCACTTGCACTAAAGCCAATCGTTATGGTATCTAATACCCTTCTTCTCTAAGTGACGATCATCCTGCTGTTTGGATAAAGCTTCAGTAAATGGATATGCAATGTTGTTCTTGAGAGTCCACTATCTCTATAGTGACTTTTCTTCTTTCAATGATTCCTTTAATCAAATGAAAGTGCCGCAACACATGTTTGAATGCAAGATGAGACTTAGGAACTATTCCTAGTTCTGTGATGAACTTTTCATCCAAACAATCAACTTGCAGCTTCACTTACAGCTATATACTTTGTCTTTGTCACTAAATCAGCAACTCTTTGCTATTTTGGAACCTTTCCAATTCACTGCACCACCATTCAAGGTAACAATTTACCCTAAAGTGGATTTGTTATCGTCTTGGTCAGTCTGAAAAACTTGAGTCTGTTTAGCCCTCTAGTTTTAATTCAGACCTACCATGAATCATGATCACATCTTCAATACCGGTTAAGTACTTAAGATGTTTATCACTGTCTTATAGTGATCTTCTCCAGAATATGACTGATCAACATCAGGCCTTGTATATTCATTGCATACATATAGTAACTCATGCGATCTCTCTTTAAATTGGAGACAATTTTATAGAGATTCACTCCATGGCTCATCATCATGAGACCTCTCTTGAAGTTTGCCATGCTAAACGCCTTTAGCATCGAATGAATATACGTTCATTGGGTCAAGCCGAACATCCTTTTAAATCTATCTATATAGATTTATATCCCCAATTTATAGGATGTTCCTCCCAAGTTATTCATAGAGGAATGTTTAAACAATTTTATCTTTACTGATTGTAGCATTGGTGTGTCATTCATTATCAATAATATATCAACATAGAATACTAGGAATGTCACAGTGCTCCCACTGACCCTTTTGTACACACTAGGTTCATTCCCGTTTTTGATAAAATCAAACTCTTTTGATTGTCTCATCAAAATGAACGTTCCATCTTTGAGAAGCTTGCTTCAATCCATAAATGGATCATTGTAGCTTAAAACACGATTTGCTTCAACCTTTGAAATAAATTCATCTGGCTGTATCATATATACATTCTCCTCAAGTCTTCATTAAGGAAGGACGTCTCCACATCCATTTTGCCAGATTTCGTAATAAGTTGCAATCACAAGCAAAATCCAAATGGACTTGAGCATTACTTGGTAATAAGGTTTTATTACAGTCAACTCCTTGACTTTATTTGAAACCTTTTAAACAGGTATGGTCTTATAGGTCTACACCTTGCCATTTGCCCTAGTCTTTCTCTTTAAAAACCCATTTACACCCTCTAGACATTATGCCTTTCGGTGGAGTGACCAGAGTCAATACTTGGTTCTCATACATGGAGTCCATTTCGAATTTCATGGTCATCTGCCATTTCTCTAAGTGTCTTCTACTCATAGCCTCATCATATATAACTGGATCATCATCCTCTATGATGCGTACCTCATCATCATCCTCTATGATGAATCCATATCTCCTAGGTATCTTCGGTACTCTTCCAGATTTACGATTCGGTTGTGGTACAATAGGTCTATCTACAAGTTCCTCAGTTTGACTTGTAGTACATTGTGGTTCTTGAACTCTTTCAAGATCTATTACCCTCCCACTAGCTCCTTCAATGATAAACACCTTTATCCAAGAAGGCAGTGTGTAGGATTATAGTAATAATACCCTAAACTTTCTTTAGGATATCCCACAACTCTGCACTTGTCAGATTTTGTCTCAAACTTATCTTTTGAAACCTTTTCACATAAGTTGGACAACCCCTTATCTTAACATACTTAAGATTAGGAATCCTCCCTATCCATAACTTTTATGGAATCTCGGGGCCGAATTTTAAGGTTACCTTATTTTGTTGATATGCAGCCGTTTCTAGGGCATAACCCCAGAAGGATACTAGAATGTCGGTAAAAATCATTATGGACCGCACCATATTCTATATGGTACAATTTTCCTTTTTAGATACACCCATCAATTATTGCGTATCATGAAACGTCCATTATGAGAAAAATACCATTTTGAGATGATCTAGAAACTTATTGCACAAGTATTCCTTCCTCGATATGATCAAAGAATCTTAATACTTTGTCAATTTGTTTCACTTCTGAATTCTTTGAACCTTTCAAATGATTCAGACTTGTATTTCATCAAATACATATATTCAACTCTTTGAATGATCATTTCCTTTTCTTTTACTAGTTTTTTCAATTTGCAAAATTATTTTTCATGTAAGTCAAGTTTACAAAGTCCATCAAATGATCTTCCAGTTTCAAACAAAATATTATCATTATAAATAGAACAACAATTGTTCTTAAATATAATACCAAAACCTTCCTTGTCCAACAACGGAAGTAATAATGTTTCTTAAGAGAACTGGAACATAATAACAAATTATTAACTTAACAGACTTGCCCGTAGGCAACGCTAAACTATAAGTTCCTACGGCTAATGTAGCAACCATTACTCCATTCTCCGCACGTAATATTACTTACTCTTTGTTTAGTTTTCTGCTTAGTCTCTGTATTGGATTGCATACGTGAGAACTATAGTCGGTATCCAATACCCAAGTAGAACCTTGACTTACAGAAAGATTTATTTCAATGATGAACTAACCTATATCTGTAACCGAAGCTTCACTAAGCTTCTTCTGGTTAGCCTCTGCAAGATGCTCCTTACAGTTTCCTTTCCAATATCCAGGCTTATTGCAGTGGAAGCAAACTCCTTTGCTATCTGCATCGATTTGGTCTTAATGTCCTTAGTTATTGCCTTTCCTTATACCTTCTTTGAATTGTTCTTCTTTTAAGAAGATCCTTTGGCCCTCTTCCGCTTCCTGGAAGAATCATCTACTAGTAAGACTTGGTCTTTTCTTGGTTGGAAAGTGACTCTTTACAGTTTTTAATGTGTTTAAGCAACTCATGCAGGTTGACATATAGCTTGTTCACGTGGAAAATTCACAACAAATTGTGAGAAAGAGTCCGGGAGTGATTGCAAGATCAAATCTTGGATCAACTCTTCATCCAATACAAAACCCAGTTGTCCTAATTGTTCAATCAGATTGATCATTTTTAGGACATTTGTCTATACTGTAGTGCCATCGGTTATTCTAGATTGGAAGAGCTCTTTAGATATCTAATATCTAGCAGTCCTACTTTCCTCACCATTCAACTCCTTGAAGGTGCAGGAGTACAGTAAGAGCATCCATAGTTTCATGCTGACGCTGAAGCTCGTTACTCATGGATGCGAGTATGATGCATTGAGCCAACTGTGCATCATCTTACCACTTTCTAAAAGTAGCAATCTCTTCCTCAGAGGCATTGTCTACAACTATTGCAGGGATAGGCATATTAAGGATATAAGATAGCTTTTCAGCCTTGAGAACTATTCTCAGATTCCTTAACCAGTCCGTGTAATTCAGTCCGATTAATTAGCATCTAATATGCTACGCAATGATAGTGAATTAGACATTGTAAAATTCTATAAAATGAATTTATAATTTAACAACATTTTAGCATACATTCAGTTAATTAATTACCAAAATAAATTAGGTCTTTATTTTAAATTGGTATCTCCCACTATTTTCATCAAACTATATTACCCTCAATATATAGTTCGGCAAATCTAATTAAAGGTCTGCTAGTAAGAATAAGGATCTCATTTCAAATGTATATAGCCTTGTGGTGCCACAACAAACGATATATAAATAAATAGGTAGACAACTATTGTCAATTACATCTCTATGTAATTCCTTGTATTTTGCCTCTTAGATTATTTTGATCAAGTGGTGACACATCCGAATCAAAATTATCCAAGTTAAGTCCATCCTAGCACTTCCATATATTTGAAAGAAAAACATTGTCCTTGTGGTGACACAACAAAACAACATCGTTCAGTCTATTTATAAGCATCAAATGTGGTAAGACAACATCTTAAATATTTAATACTTGCCTTGTGGTGACACAACAAGCTCATATTAAATATTTAATACTCTATTGTTTTACCATGCTAGAAGGCGACGTTCGATATTCCAAATATCTTTGAACGCTTAGGACTTAATATGATTTCTTAAGGGATTTATTATTATTAGTCTCATCTTGTTTAGCGCGCATGCACATATATATATATATATATATAAAAATACGCGTCATATTATTTTACATGCGAAGCATGTTGGATAATATATAATATATATATATATATATATATAGTAAGCATGCACATATAGAATACTATATTCTACCCGAATTGATTATGGACTTTTATTCTAGTTTGGTTCACTAGAGCCACCAAGTGAACCAAAAGATCAAACCTAGGGTGCAAGAATTAAATTTAAATATAACTATTACATTTAAACCCGGGCTCCATTACAAACGGGTCTTCAAGCGCTCCTTGCTCCTTTGTCTCCAATTCTTCAAAATTAATTCTAACTAGTCCTATTACAAAAACTATTTACAATAAATAGAAACCTTGATCAGCAGTTAAGGGGAAGTACATAAGAGGGAGATAGAATTTACATTAAGAAAAAATTAGAGAAGACGAGGTACGCAGACCCCATTTATAAAATCCCATACATTCAAGCATCCACTAAAATAAATCCAATCACACATTGGTCAATAGTCCATAATCAATCCCTATTTATTATCATACATATCTCTATATGTATCAATAAATAACATTCATCCCATGAATAATAAAATCATTCCATATATGCATTGATATCATTTAATGGGCAATATTAGTTAGTATAAAATCCAATTTCAACTACAATTAGTTATCATGGAATCCAATTCCAACTCTAATTAGTTATCATGAAATCCAATTTCAATTAAAATAAACTTCTTTATTTTAATCATATTCTAAATCAAAATAAACTCTTTTATTTTAATTTATCCAATTTTGAATAAAATAAACTCCTTTATTTTTAATCAAATTCCAAATCAAAATAAACTTCGTTATTTTAATTTATCCAATTTTTTTATTTTTTATTTTTTTTGAATAAAAATAAACTCCTTTATTTTTAATTAAATTCCAAATCAAAATAAACTTCTTTATTTTAATTTACAAAAATAAAAAAAATAAAAAATAAAAAAATAATTTTACACAAACAATTATGCCCAATTAAATTATTCTAAACACATATAAATGTATATACAGAATCAAAACAATTAATAATTCGCATAAAGTTTGGCTCTTGATACCACTGTTAGGTTTGTATAGCGCGAACATGCAATCAAATTACATAAATAAAGCGGAAGCGCGATAAAATCAGATTTTAAAATTTTATACAAACCATCACCATGATCTTTTTTTATGCACAATTATTAATTAAACGAAAGAGATGGAGAATAAGAATTATACCCTTGTAGAATTCTAGCTTCCTCAGGTACAAGTTCACCTCCAATTCCTTCGCGTTCTCCTTGAATTCCACCGATTAAATTCCTTCATTTGATCAACGTTAGCCACCCAAGTGTTTGGCTTCTAGAGGTGATCCACCAAGGAATAATACTTGTTCAAGAAGATGGGTGTTGGCAAAACCCTAGTTTCCATCTCTATAGAAATTGTAAGTACACTCCACAATTCTTATGCAAGAGTGTGTAACCCTAATGTAGACACCCGATTTTTGCATTTCCTATACTAACCCTGACAGGAGGGCAAAATCGTCAATTGACCCGGCACACGAGAATAAAGGGTGGACGTAAAGACGAACCCTCAAAACCACCACGACGGGATGATATTGAAGCCGACACGACAACAAACGAATGTCGAGAGTCAGTTACTGATCACTGTGCTTGCCCGGATGACGTGGCACGTTTCCCGACGGGTTCCGGACTGCCGAGCGCAAACCCGTCAGCGGAAACCTACGGTACGACACGAAAATCGAGACGAGGCACGGAAAACGAGAAAATCAGCACAGTTAGCCGCAGATCAATTCGCGGCCAAGGACGGAACTCGAGGCAGCACGGGACTCGAAGCGCACGGGACTCGAGCGCGGCTGGGGGGAGAACCAAGGGCCAGCCGCAGATGTATCTGCGGCCAGCCGCAGATAGATCTGCGGCTGCCCTTGGCAGTGCTATATTAGGCCAGTTCGCATACAGGAAGAAAAGAGAGAGGATTCAGCAGCAGCAGCAGCAGTTCGGGAGAAGAAGAAAAAACAGCAAGAAAACAGCAAAAATTAGGAGAGAAAAGAGTGAAAAGAGTGAGGAATTATACCAATTTTGTGAGATTATATCTCATATTTTCTACTCTACTCAATACACAAATTCATACATATTGTGGGGATTAATTGCTAGGTGAAAAAACCATTTGTTCTTAGCATTTTGTTATACCATTTTGTTAATCTTTTGGTCATCCGAATTACCTTGAATGTAGTTTTTCTCATATGTTATTGTGAAACCATGGGTTAGGGACTATTAGTGAGGGTCTCATCGGAATGAAATTCCCCCTAATAGCCCGATGATATCCGTTTGGCGCAAATCTTAGCTATTATGGTATGGTATCATTCATAGTGTATTTCGATCGTCATTGTAAGATATCCTAGAGTGTTAGGCATCCCGTTGTTGTTTATTTTCGTTATATCCGTTTGGCGGTTGTGCAATAAGTTCGGATGTGAGCCTAGGAATGCGACCCCGTGGTCCAAATCCGATGATGGACATTTTTGAATGTATGTAATCGGGTGGATGTATCCGTTATTGTAAATATGTAATCGTCGGGCCTTAAAACGACGCCAAGGCGATAATCGTGTTTAAGGCCCCGAAATAGTGAAACTTGTGATTGTGGGCGTTTGGGGTTATTTTGATGGCTTACATGCCCATGAATATCCCCGACGCGTGTTTATGCTTGATTGGATTTTGTGACACGAAAAGGGATTTCAAAGATTAAACGATGAAGGTTTTTTTTTTTAAAACCAAGCAAACTAGGAGGTTAGCATCACGTAGCTAAAAATTTGGAGGTGTTAATGAATGTCGATTTCTATTAAACGAGAAGGCTAAAGAAAGTCGTTTTCAAATGTCACAAAAATGGTTTTATAAAATAAAACACCGTTTTATTAAATCTTGGTGCGTAGGGTGAAAGATATCCTAGAAGTTGCCCATCATTTTACGAAAGCAACGTATAGATTTCGATTCCTATTTTTACGAAGGTTTAAAAACTCTTGTTTTGCCAAAACGACACCTAAGGAAAATCTCATAGTTTTTGCCAAATAAAATCAATCCTTTTTCATAAAGCTTTCTCGTTTAAGCCGATGGACATTCTAAGGCATTCTCAAAAGAAAAACACAATTTTCCCTAAAAAAATCCAAATGATTCTTTTATGCAAACTCACCATAACATTTACATAGGCACACACACACGCACACGCGCACACACACATTGCATGAATTAAAGGATAGGAGAGCATCAAGATTGCGGTAACCGTGTTTCACGGAAGTCGAGGGGTGCCTAACACCTTCCCCTCACTTAAGCAAGCCCCCGAACCCTATGAATCTCGATTCGCAGACCAATTAATTCGGAGTCACATATGAGCCAGCGCGATTTATAAAAAATGAAAACTCGGATGAGTTGGTACATCCATTTCAAATATACCAACTGGCGACTCTGGTTAAATTGGCTCATCATAAAAACAATCCTTAAAAAAAAAACCCGTCGACTTTAATGCCGATCTTTTCCAAAAAATCATTCAACCAAAAGGCTAAAAACGGAAAAGACAAAAGAGACGAGAAAAACCCGGCGGCGTCGACAGCTGGCGACTCTGCTGGGGAACATTAGAGGGCTTAAGCCGCATTCGAATCTTGATGCTATCCTATCCTTTAAAATTTATAATTGTGTATGTGCGTATGACATTTTGACGTCTTTTATTTATTGTTGTGTAAATGTGTGTTGTTGTCCAATGAATGAATGATTGAATGGGTTTTTCTTTACTTCAAAGTAATCATTTGCATGCGGTGAGGACGATGAATGTGAATGTATGTTGAGAGAGTACCTCCTCCTGAGGCGAACCCGTCGGTTGCTTATTACTGGACTCGATGGGGCTGCTCCCGGAGATGGCTCAGGAAACGCACCACTCAAATCCGCTCCAATCGAAAGGGCTCAAACGAGTAGATTGCGAAGATTTGGGAACCTTCATGCCGAAAAGCCCGTGAGAGTAACCCTAGGGTAGGTCAGCCTCTGATAAACCCAACGCAGGAAAAGTCTCTTCATGCCCTTTTACGTTTACGCATATTAAATGTCATGATCCAATGCAATATCATTTACATCCCCTGTTGCTAAAAGAAGGTACTAACCTCTATGGTTGCAGGGAACAGCTGGGAACTTCCTAATTCACGTCTAGCATTGATTATTGCAATAAAAGACTGCTAACATTTGGTTTTACAGGGAAAGATTAAAAGACCCTAAAAACACAAAAGTAACAGTTTGAGCATGCATCCACATCTCTCATTTCCCTAGACTAAACTTTAAACCGTTTTCCCCTGTAGGATTGCTCCTCAAACGCGTTTGCAGTCTAAAAAGGCCCAAGTCTCTACCTCTGAAATGGCTGATCTCCCCAATCATAGTTCTGTATCTCGGGAAGAGTTTGATGACTTTAGGAAGCAGATGATGGAAATGGCCACAATGCTAAAAGAGCAGTTGTTAATCAGACAGGATCCGTCAAACCAGGGACCGCATAATGTACCACCGCCAGGGGGTGACCAGAATCCTCCTAAAGATGATGCAATCCTGTTTAAAAATAACCAGCATCAGCTTAAGGACGAGCCGGTCCTCCCAAAGGTCATTCCTGCCCTCAACAAAACAGTAATCACGATTCCAGAGGAGGGAGATACTGATGACCTTCGCAGAAAAATGAAGCAGATGGAGGAGACCATCCAATCTCTAAAAGGCATAGGCTCCTTGGGTAGGGTTAATTATGCAGATTTGTGTGTATTCCCCGGAACCAGATATCCAGAGAAATTTAAGATCCCCGAATTCGAGAAATACAATGGGAAAGGGGATCCTTACACTCACCTGAAAATATATATTGGAGAACTGGGGTCCTATGCGGAAGACGAAGGATTAAGGATGCAATTATTCCAGAAAAGCTTGACGGGGGAGGCGAGGATCTGGTATGCCCGTCTCGATAATGCCCGGATTCATAATTGGGAGGAGCTGGCCCATACCTTCTTGACACAGTATAGCTTTCAGGCACAGATGGCCCCTGATAGATATCAAATGACAAAAATCAAGAAGCAACCAAGGGAAACCTTCAGGGACTATGCCCAACGATGGAGGGGTATGGCCGCACAAGTGAATCCTCCAATGAGTGAGTCAGAGATGGTGATGACCTTTGTGGATATACAAGAAGCACCTTATTATGAGCGAGTCATATCAGGGGTTGGAAGACCTTTCGCCGAGATGATAAAACACGGTGAAATGGTGGACATGGGGTTGAAATCGGGTAAAATCCGGGACTTCACAGCTCTTGAAACGGCTGCGGAACAAATCCAAAGTGGGAATTATGGCAATACTTCCCGCAGGCCCCAAAAGCGAAAAGAGGAAGATGTCTCTCTCGTGCTGCAGGGATCATCCAGGAAAGTGGAGAATAGCCCTCCTGTACAAATACAGAGATTTGGGCCGCCCCGGCAACCCAATTTTGATAATCCCAGAACGGACGGACGAAGGAGGTTTGAGACCACACAGAGGCGGGTATTCACCCCGCTTGGGGATCCTCTTGAGCAGATTTTGGCAATATTGATATCACAGAGGAAGATTGTCGACTTGGCACCTCCATGTGACCCGAAGGGAAGAAAATTTGACCCCAGTAAAAAGTGTGCATATCATTCGGGTTCCCCGGGTCATGACACTCAGGAATGTTGGACGCTGAAACACATAATTCAAAACCTGATTGATAGCGGGGAAATCGTGGTGGAGCAGCCCGAGCCGCCAAATGTTAAAATCAATCCCCTACCGAAGCATGATGGGGGAGGGGTCAATATGGTAGAAGCCATCGAAACCGAAGGACCGCCAAGGCAAAATTATATGACAAGGATTGATGAGATGGTTGGCATGGCGGGTACTCAGGAGAATATGCAAGGGGCACCGGTTAGGTTGACGGGTGCAAGCCGGAGTATCACAGGGGGGCCTATCAAGTTAACGGCTCCAAAACCTCTCATCATCGCAGCAAGATCACAGATCCCTATTTGCAATCTAAAAGCAGTACCGTGGAACTACGGGGGTGTATTAGAGGAGGCGGCCAGTTGTGCTTCCGTAACATCAAAGGGGAATCCCTTGTACCTTCCAGGAAGAGTCCTCAAGAGTAAGAGAAAAGAGAACGAGAGGATATCCGAGGAAAAATCCGTGGAGTTCTTGGAAAAGATGGACCATCCGGAAGTAAGGGGGATCGGGACGGTGAGCGAGGAATCGACTCTAACGTCGATCATGGATTTGGTGTTATCGTCCAGCGACCACTGCAGAATCTTGGCCAAAATCCTGGGGGAGGCTCACATTCCCAAGACAATTAGCCAAGAAAGTTTCGGCCGCCTAGTGGACCATCTGCTAGAGAACAATGTGCTATCATTCACAGATGATGATATCCCGAAAGAGGGAAGGGGGCATCGGAGACCGCTGCACATCGCAGTGATCTCATCAGGGTATGTCATGAATGGGGTGCTGATTGATGGGGGATCATCACTGAATATTTGTCCCCTCAGTACGCTAAGGAAAATGAACATTAATCCCAAGCGCCTGCGGGCCAGTCATGTGGTGGTGCGAGCCTTCGATGGATCCCGGAAGGATACAATGGGAGAAATAGAGTTGCCCGTGGAGATAGGGCCGTGTACTTTCGATATTTCCTTTCAGGTCCTGGATATCTCAGCCAGTTATAACATGTTATTGGGAAGACCATGGATACATATGGCCGGGGCAGTTCCCTCTACACTACACCAACAAATCAAGTTCATCGTCAGTGGGAATCTGGTAACCATCTCCGCAGAGTGTAATGACCCTTTCCCATCCAAGAATGGTCTGCCAGTAATCAATGTGGACGAATCCGCGGCGCCTGCCAGTTTTCAAGCACTGGAAATCAGCTCTCCCCACTATAGAGGTCTGGGAGCCCCATCCATAAAATCTAAAGCCTCCCCTGAGCTCACCTTCGTTGCTAGAGAAATGATGAAGATGAAGTTTCAACCTGGGCAGGGGTTGGGAAAAGACGGCCAAGGAATCTCCACGCCTATTCAACTGCCCAACCAGACAGGCAAGGCAGGGTTGGGATATCATGGAGGCATAGAGCGGAACCACTCTCAAAGGGAAGCCCCATTTCGATCGACTGGAATCCTAATGCCGAGGGACCATAATGAACAAGGAACGGACAAGCCCGTGTCCGAATTAGAAGATAAAGATTTGACTCCTGCGGATGATGAGGCAGTCAAAAGGAAGAATTTCCTGCGGGAGATCATGCAGCAGTTCGAAACCAAATGCTATATCTCTGGACCATCGATGAACATTGGAGAGGGGAAGGATACGGCCACAACGTCGGGGGCCCAACAGAGTGTGCCTGTCATCGATTGGGCAGGGTTAGTTATCCCTAACAATGCTATGAGGGAGGACCGATACGATGTGGCGGTAGTCGTCAAGGAAGTCTCTGGTGCGCAGCCGCCTGTCATATGTCGCATCCCGACTGATCTGACCACCGATAACTGGACGGTGGAGCCAATAATATCCAGACAAGGGTAAAGCACGGTGTTGGGGTGGTAGACCCCGGAGAGTGGGGGATGAATGTCTACCAGTTTTGGTTCTTTATTTTATATTTTGCATAACTATGTTAGTTTGTCATGTTATTTTAAGAGCGACCATTGTGGAAAGATGAATTATATATATGACAGTATTTTGTTTCAATGTCAGGTGTACCAATTTGAGTATTCCTTGCTTAACAAGCGATCCCTCAAATTTGAATGATGACTATGATTTTGATATCGAGCTGGATTTCGATTTAATGGGTATTGAGCAGGACGAGACAGATTACGACGACGCGCCTGACGAGATCAAAGGATGGGTCGAGGATAAACCCAAACCCAACTTAGACCAAACCGTCACCATAAATATCGGAACCCCTGACCAACCCAAAGAGCTCAAGATAGGGGCAGACCTGACCCCTAACCAGAAAGTAGAAATGACCAAGTTACTACGCCAGTATGAGGATGTGTTCGCCTGGTCTCATGAGGACATGATCGGATTATCCACCGACATTGTGGTACACCAGCTACCCCTCAAAGAGGGTTTCAGGCCTGTCAAGCAAAAAACTAAGAAAGCTAAAACCAGAATGGAGCTTGAAGGTAAAGGAGGAGATCATCAAACAGTTCAGGGCTGGAATCATCATGGTGTCCACCTACCCAGAATGGTTGTCCAATGTGGTCCCAGTGGCTAAGCCTGGAGGAAAGGTGAGGGTATGTGTTGACTATAGAGATCTGAACAAGGCCAGTCTCAAGGATAATTTCCCAGTACCTTTTATACACATATTGGTGGATAACACAGCCCAATACGCGATGTACTCTTTCGTTGATTGCTTTGCGGGATATCATCAGATAATGGTGGCAGAGGAGGACCGGGAGAAAACAGCCTTTATCACCCCTTGGGGCACTTTCTGCTATAGACGGTTGGCTTTCGGTCTCACAAATGCAGGGGCTACTTATCAAAGAGCTATGATGGCCCTGTTCCACGATATGATGCACAAGGAGATAGAGGTCTACGTGGACGACATTATCGTGAAGTCAAAGATAGAATCTGATCATGTGACCCATCTCCAAAAGCTATTTGACCGGCTCAGAAAATATAATTTAAGGCTCAACCCGGAAAAGTGTGCTTTCGGAGTGCAATCGGGCAAACTCTTGGGATTCCTGGTTAGTGATCGTGGCATCGAGTTGGATCCGGCCAAGATTAAGGCCATTGTGGATATGCCGGCACCCCGCACTGAAAAGGAAATAAGAGGATTTCTAGGAAGAATAAATTTCATCAGCCGCTTCATATCCCATTTGACAACCACGTGCGAGCCAATTTTCAAGCTGTTAAGAAAAGATGTCTCCCAAGAATGGAATGAGCAATGCCAGGAAGCCTTTCAGATCATTAAGAAGCAGCTGACGGAAGCACCCGTGCTGGTACCCCCGAAGGATGAGATCCCTCTATTCATGTATATATCAGTCAATGACATTGCGATGGGCTGTATGCTGGGGCAGAAGAATGAATCAGGCAAGGAGCAGGCCATTTATTACCTCAGCAAGAGATTTAGCCGATGTGAACAGAATTACACCCCTATCGAAAGGACCTGTTGTGCTTTGGCTTGGGCTGCAATGAGATTACAGCATTATCTCCATGGGCACACCACGTATCTGATATCAAGGATGGATCCCCTGAAATATATCTTTGAACGGCCCATGCTGAACTGTCGACTTTCAAGATGGCAGTTAATCTTACAGCAGTTCGACATTGTGTACGTAACTCAGAAAGCCATGAAAGGGCAGGGAATTGCAGATCAATTGGCAGAAGCGCCATCAGGGGGGATGGAGCCTTTAGACACTCCTCTGCCGGGCGAAGATGTATTCTGGATCTTGCACGCGAGAGGAGATGACGAGGGGCAGTTCTGGAAATTGTATTTTGATGGTGCTATGAATGCGAATGGGGCAGGAGCCGGAGCAGTCCTGGTCTCTATCACAGGAGAGCAATACCCCGTAGCCACTAAATTGCAGTTCAGTAACTCAAACAACACAGCTGAGTATGAGGGATGTATATTGGGACTCCGTTTGGCTCGCGATATGGGGGTGAAAAGGTTAGCAGTGTTCGGGGATTCGGAGCTGGTAATCAGACAAGCGATCGGGATGTACAACACTAAAGAGCTCCGGTTGCTTCCATACCACCGTTGTGTTATCCAACTGATGCAAGAGTTCGAAGATATCGCTTTCCGACATATCCCCCGGGGACGAAATGATTTCGCCGATGCATTGGCGACTTTAGCTTCCCTAATCCACACAATCAAGAGCAGGGACGTTCCACAGATTGAGATAGCAGTGCAGAACGCCCCGGCATACGAGGAGCATGTGGCGCGGTACTATCGGACGAGGGGTTTCTCCCAAAGCAGCCTTGGTATCACGACATAAGGGAATATCTGAGGGATAGATCCATTCCCGACCAAGCCAGCCGAGCGGAGAGGTTGAGAATTCAAAAGATGGCAATGAAATTTTATCTGAGCGGAGATTCACTGTACAAGAGGGATGCCAATTTGGGATTGCTACGATGTGTAAATGAAATGCAGGCCCAAAAGATTATGGACGAAATACATGGTGGAGTGTGTGGGCCACACATGAGTGGGCCGATGCTGGCCAAGAAGATCTTGAGAACGGGGCATTACTGGTTGACGCTGAAAGCCGACTGTGATGATCACGTCAAGCGGTGTTACCAGTGCCAGGCGCACGGTAATGTTATCCATGCGCCTCCCAATGAACTGCACTGTATGACCTCCCCTTGGCCATTCTCAATGTGGGGTATGGATGTGATCGGACCAATAGAGCCCAAAGCCAGCAACGGCCACCGATTTATATTCGTCATGATCGATTACTTCACTAAATGGGTAGAAGCAGCTTCTTTCCCCAAAGTAACTCAGGAGATCATCGTCGGTTTCATCAGGAATAATGTCATCTGCCGATACGGGCAACCTGAGGTTTTAGTCTCCGACAATGCCAAGAATTTGAATAATTCCCTCATGAAAGGATTATGCGACCAGTTTAAGATCAAACACCTCAATTCTGTCATTTACCGTCCTAAGATGAATGGGGCAGTGGAAGCTGCAAATAAGAATATCAAGAAGATCATGGCGAAAATGTCCGCTAATCATCGGGGATGGCCGGATCTGCTACCTCTCACCTTGCTGGCGTACAGAACGTCGGTACGTACTTCTACAGGGGCAACCCCGTACGCTCTGGTATACGGAATGGAAGCGGTTCTGCCAGTTGAGGTTGAGATGGCGTCCCTCAGAATCTTGATTGATGCTCAGATAAACGAGGAGGATTGGATGCAAAGTCGGTACGACCAATTGGCCCTAATTGATGAAAGGAGGGTGGCCGCTGTGTTGCACGGTCAGTTATATCAGCAAAGGATCTCTCGATCATATGACAAGAAGATAAGACCTCGAAAATTCAAAGAAAATGACCTAGTGTTAAAGAGAGTAATGCCTTGTCAAGACGAAGCCAAAGGGAAGTTTGCCCCGAACTGGGAGGGGCCTTTCGTGATTAAGAAAGTGCTGTCCGGAGGAGCCCTCATACTGCAAGAAATGGATGGGGAGGTGTTTCCACAACCCCTTAATTCCGACTCGGTGAAGCGGTTCTATGCATAAAAAAAAAAAAAAAAAAAAAAAAAAAATTTTATATCCCTCATCATTTTTCTCCTCGTTCTTTGAAGGAACGAACTACGTAGGACCTGATCTCCCGACTTGTGGGGGTACGTAGGCAGCCATCATGGCACGGTCCCATGCCTTACAAAATAACACTTTCTTCCATCAAACCGATTCCCAATAGCCAGAAAAACCTTCCTATACCCTCGAAACTTTTCCGAAACCAGCCACCTGATCAGCTTCATCTTAAAGTGACCTAACCCTAACCCAACCAAGCAGTTAGCCCAAATCTAAGACTCAGCCGATGAAATCGCCAGGATATGCGGCAATATCTGACAAGTCCCCATCAAGACTTGAGAAGAGAAAGAAGGCGAAATATCAAAATCATGGTTAGCTGGATAAAATGAGGGTCCAATGAAAGGCAACGATACGACAAAAAGGAAAAATGACTAAATTTAAATACCTGTCTATATAAATAAGTCATTTTGTTACAAGGTTTCTCTTTTGATAACCGATGAAACTGACACAATCCATGCAGGAAATAAAATGATCTACCAATTTGAAAATAATCGAAGCAGGATGGATAAAGTGGTGGATAGATCTGAAGCATCGACATTCCCTGCAATCTGCTGCCCCATCATGTCGACGCGATCCAATAAGCAGTGGCTCGGCTAACGGTCTCAGAGTGAGCATCTATAATTGCCTTAGTCTGCAAAACAATGGCGTCTATATCAGCATGAACAACATCCCTGGCCCGAATAGCAGCATCTCTCTCAACAAGAGCAGCATACCTCTCAGCCTCGGTAGTAATCGAGATGCGTGAACACCGGATGGACCGGGACCTAATGGCTCAGAGTACCCTCCGCAAAGCCCGCCGACACCGGAAAGAATAATAAAGATCAGGAACGTTCCGGAAGATCATCTGCCATATCTCTGTCACCGGCGACAAACCGTCCAATCAGCGGAGAAGCCACCGACCAATCCTGTGGGAGGATCGAGATCCAAGCCTACCACGACATCTGGCGACGACACCTGTAGAAAATAATATCAAAAAGACTGTACAGGGGTCATTCTCTATCCATGAATAAAAAGCTTGCATCATACATGACTCGTTATGTGAAAATAAAATACAAAATTCTGAATAAGTCGGACGTCGAACACGACGAATCAAGGCAAGACCCGGCAAACCCTGGGAAGGGCTGAGATCCACGCGAACCACAACAAGATGGTGAGCAACCCTGGGAAGGGCTGATATCCACAAAAAGAAAAAAGACAAAAACAACAAACCCTGGGAAGGGCTGAGATCCAAGCAAACCGCGACAGAGTGGTGAGCAAACCTGGGAAGGCATCCAAGCAAACCGCGACAGAGTGGTGAGCAAACCCTGGGAAGGGCTGAGATCCACGCGAACCACAACAAGATGGTGAGCAACCCTGGGAAGGGCTGGTATCCACAAAAAGAAAAAAGACAAAAACAACAAACCCTGGGAAGGGCTGAGATCCAAGCAAACCGCGACAGAGTGGTGAGCAAACCTGGGAAGGCATCCAAGCAAACCGCGACAGAGTGGTGAGCAAAACCCTGGGAAGGGCTGAGATCCACGCGAACCACAACAAGATGGTGAGCAACCCTGGGAAGGGCTGATATCCGCAAAAAAAGAAAAAAAGACAAAAAAACAACAAACCCTGGGAAGGGCTGAGATCCAAGCAAACCGCGACAGAGTGGTGAGCAAACCTGGGAAGGCATCCAAGCAAACCGCGACAGAGTGGTGAGCAAACCCTGGGAAGGGCTGAGATCCAAGCAAACCGCGACAGAGTGGTGAGCAAACCTGGGAAGGCATCCAAGCAAACCGTGACAGAGTGGTGAGCAAACCCTGGGAAGGGCTGAGATCCACGCGAACCACAACAAGATGGTGAGCAACCCTGGGAAGGGCTGATATCCGCAAAAAAAGAAAAAAAAGACAAAAAAACAACAAACCCTGGGAAGGGCTGAGATCCAAGCAAACCGCGACAGAGTGGTGAGCAAACCTGGGAAGGCATCCAAGCAAACCGCGACAGAGTGGTGAGCAAACCCTGGGAAGGGCTGAGATCCAAGCAAACCGCGATAGAGTGGTGAGCAAACCTGGGAAGGCATCCAAGCAAACCGCGACAGAGTGGTGAGCAAACCCTGGGAAGGGCTGAGATCCACGCGAACCACAACAAGATGGTGAGCAACCCTGGGAAGGGCTGATATCCACAAAAAGAAAAAAAAGACAAAAAACAACAAACCCTGGGAAGGGCTGAGATCCAAGCAAACCGCGACAGAGTGGTGAGCAAACCTGGGAAGGCATCCAAACAAACTAACACCCTGGGAAGGGCTAAGATCCAAACAAACCACAACCCTGGGAAGGGCTAAGATCCAAACCAACAACAACCCTGGGAAGGGCGGAGATCCAAGCAAATCACATATGTATTGTCATTCTTGTGCACTGTCATTCATGCATCGAGTGTCTATTCTTTATCCTGTTCATTCCATTTATCATTTCATAAACATGATAAAGAGGGGCAGCTGTAGACACCCGATTTTTGCATTTCCTATACTAACCCTGACAGGAGGGCAAAATCGTCAATTGACCCGGCACACGAGAATAAAGGGTGGACGTAAAGACGAACCCTCAAAACCACCACGACGGGATGATATTGAAGCCGACACGACAACAAACGAATGTCGAGAGTCAGTTACTGATCACTGTGCTTGCCCGGATGACGTGGCACGTTTCCCGACGGGTTCCGGACTGCCGAGCGCAAACCCGTCAGCGGAAACCTACGGTACGACACGAAAATCGAGACGAGGCACGGAAAACGAGAAAATCAGCACAGTTAGCCGCAGATCAATTCGCGGCCAAGGACGGAACTCGAGGCAGCACGGGACTCGAAGCGCACGGGACTCGAGCGCGGCTGGGGGGAGAACCAAGGGCCAGCCGCAGATGTATCTGCGGCCAGCCGCAGATAGATCTGCGGCTGCCCTTGGCAGTGCTATATTAGGCCAGTTCGCATACAGGAAGAAAAGAGAGAGGATTCAGCAGCAGCAGCAGTTCGGGAGAAGAAGAAAAAACAGCAAGAAAACAGCAAAAATTAGGAGAGAAAAGAGTGAAAAGAGTGAGGAATTATACCAATTTTGTGAGATTATATCTCATATTTTCTACTCTACTCAATACACAAATTCATACATATTGTGGGGATTAATTGCAAGGTGAAAAAACCATTTGTTCTTAGCATTTTGTTATACCATTTTGTTAATCTTTTGGTCATCCGAATTACCTTGAATGTAGTTTTTTCTCATATGTTATTGTGAAAACCATGGGTTAGGGACTATTAGTGAGGGTCTCATCGGAATGAAATTCCCCCTAATAGCCCGATGATATCCGTTTGGCGCAAATCTTAGCTATTATGGTATGGTATCATTCATAGTGTATTTCGATCGTCATTGTAAGATATCCTAGAGTGTTAGGCATCCCGTTGTTGTTTATTTTCGTTATATCCGTTTGGCGGTTGTGCAATAAGTTCGGATGTGAGCCTAGGAATGCGACCCCGTGGTCCAAATCCGATGATGGACATTTTTGAATGTATGTAATCGGGTGGATGTATCCGTTATTGTAAATATGTAATCGTCGGGCCTTAAAACGACGCCAAGGCGATAATCGTGTTTAAGGCCCCGAAATAGTGAAACTTGTGATTGTGGGCGTTTGGGGTTATTTTGATGGCTTACATGCCCATGAATATCCCCGACGCGTGTTTATGCTTGATTGGATTTTGTGACACGAAAAGGGATTTCAAAGATTAAACGATGAAGGTTTTTTTTTTAAAACTAAGCAAACTAGGAGGTTAGCATCACGTAGCTAAAAATTTGGAGGTGTTAATGAATGTCGATTTCTATTAAACGAGAAGGCTAAAGAAAGTCGTTTTCAAATGTCACAAAAATGGTTTTATAAAATAAAACACCGTTTTATTAAATCTTGGTGCGTAGGGTGAAAGATATCCTAGAAGTTGCCCATCATTTTACGAAAGCAACGTATAGATTTCGATTCCTATTTTTACGAAGGTTTAAAAACTCTTGTTTTGCCAAAACGACACCTAAGGAAAATCTCATAGTTTTTGCCAAATAATATCAATCCTTTTTCATAAAGCTTTCTCGTTTAAGCCGATGGACATTCTAAGGCATTCTCAAAAGAAAAACACAATTTTCCCTAAAAAAATCCAAATGATTCTTTTATGCAAACTCACCATAACATTTACATAGGCACACACACACGCACACGCGCACACACACATTGCATGAATTAAAGGATAGGAGAGCATCAAGATTGCGGTAACCGTGTTTCACGGAAGTCGAGGGGTGCCTAACACCTTCCCCTCACTTAAGCAAGCCCCCGAACCCTATGAATCTCGATTCGCAGACCAATTAATTCGGAGTCACATATGAGCCAGCGATTTATAAAAATGAAAACTCGGATGAGTTGGTACATCCATTTCAAATATACCAACTGGCGACTCTGGTTAAATTGGCTCATCATAAAAACAATCCTTAAAAAACCCGTCGACTTTAATGCCGATCTTTTCCAAAAAATCATTCAACCAAAAGGCTAAAAAACGGAAAAGACAAAAGAGAAGAAAAACCCGGCGTCGACACCTAATATATGATAAGACTTCTCTTATTTATAGATGTAGGAAAACCATTCCCTAAACTATTTAGGATTAGGGTTTCTATTCTAATTAAACTCCTTTAATTAAGTTAAACTCCTAATCCAATTAGGAATTCATGTGAGAGTACTTCTATTAATTAATTCCCAATCCCTATTAGGAATTAAATAATAATAATAGTAATAATAATAATAAGACTCCTCTTATTAATTTATATTTAATATTTCTAAAATATTAAATAATAAATATTAAGCTATTTAATTTATTCTATCTCCATAGACTAAATTAAATACACTTAACTTATTATTACAATTATGCCATTTACTTCTAAAAAATAAATATTTTTCTTTTGCGGTGTGACCCTTTAGGTTCTCCATATTAAACCGGTTGTGAATAAATTAATTAGAACAATTCTAATCTTATTTAAATAAATAAATTAAACTATTTAATTCATTTAAATAAATAATATTTATTCTACAATAAGGGTAAGCCCCCTTAGCGATCAACGACTTTCCAGATAATATAGATTTCAACATTAATCATAAAAGAACCTTTCAGTGCATAGTTACCGTACAATTCAATCCTTCTACCATACAATGTCCCAATTAAATATAAGACATGGAATTACTGTCAAGTCTTATTTTATTTAATTATATGTATTTCGATTCTCAAATGCACAACTCTAAATAATGCAAATTAGAAACTCTTTTCTAATTTCATCCTGCCTTGGCCAAGGACTACTGAGTTGTCATTTATCGAATCACATAGGACATTCACATCTTTTACTAGACGTGGTAGATTCTTTGTTGATCATTCACCTATCTCCATGTACAACTTATTATACCCAATCATACCCTTTGTTATACCCTAAAGGTCTTAAGGGACATGTCAAAGTATAACTCATTATACACAAGATACTATGATGATCTCAAGTCCAAGGATCACTTGTACTACTATCACTAGAGGAATTCCTATTGACAGACGAGTAAAACTCCATTAGGTATTCCTTAGCAAGTCACATTTAGTGAACTTATTCTCCAATAAGCACCTACATACTTGCTTTAGTGTCTCCACACAAATGATTATGAGATCAATCATCCTCTTCTTAAGAGCAAGCAACGTATGTACTAATCTATCCGGATTCACTAATCCCCTTTTTAGTAATCCAACGATTAGGAACGATTTTTAGTTTGTGAGCTATCTAGAATTTAGATCTCATTAGCATGATCACCATCATGATTCTAAAAGCATTGCTCAAAACTATGGGTTTATCACATTTAATATAACAACACTATGTAGATAATATAAAATACCTTTAATAACCGAATAAGATTACAAAGTATATGCTACATCATATCAAATATGATTGGCTTGTGTGCATACTACTTTCATTGATTACTAATTGGACTATTATATTTTATTATTCAAGGTGACAATATTCTCATTAATTAATACTTTTATTAATTAATTTACTCAATTCAATATACTAATTATATTCAATTTAATTCAATGATTAATTAGTAACTACTGTATCAATTTAATTGATATTAAACCTTAGGGCTTGTTCACTAATTTAACTATACCATTAGTGACCCCCTTTACTCAACTTAAAATAATTCATCACCTAGTCATGTAGGCTACCAATGCACACAAAAGGTTCAAATAAGCACACAAACTAACTCATTAAAAATTAAATTTATATATTTAATTAATAATGACTTTTAAAATTCATGGGCATTACATTCTTGGCCTTAGAAAAACAAGTTACATATACTCTAATTTGGCTTCAACAGTTACTAGAACCAAAAGTCTCAGCTGTTATGGAATTGAAGGGTCACTAGGCCATGTTTGGCTAGAACCCAAAAATTCCCTTTTAGCTTATTTTAATAATCTTTTTATTATATGATATTGTCACACTTTAATTTAATTAGACTTACTTTCTTAATAAGTCCAATTAAACTTTACTAATAAAATTAAAACTTCTATTCAATAAATCATTTTAATAAACCATTAATCCTCTAATTTAATTATTTAATTAAATTATAAAATTCTCATTACATTAGCATACTAAAATACGCACCAACACTTTACACACAAATATATTCACATCAATTCACTATTTTAATTAAGTTAATTACTCACATTATTTATAAAACTTAATTCACAATAATTTTCATTGTCCATAAGACGCAACAATCAAATTATATTATTTCATAATATAATTTTAACTTAATTAAATTAACTAATATTATTCAACTAATTTCATGTTCATGACAATTTCATTTAATCTTTTCAATGGTTTAACTAATTATTAAACCATTTCTTCCCAATTACAAGAATATATAATTTCTTCACATCAAATCATATATTTCACAATATATATATCACATATATACACATACTCAAAACTCAAAACGTCACATAATAAGAATTTTATTTATTTATTAAATTCTTATTTAATAACTTCTGAAAATCCGGGTTGTCACAGATATAAAGATGAAATATTATGCGATGTAGTTCCAAAGCATACTTGCCATTTGTTACTTGGGATGTCATGGCGACACAACAGGCGCGCGAAGTATAACAGTTGTACGAATGAGTATTCATTGGTACACAATCGAAGAAGAGTCACGCTTCGTCCTATATCGTCCGAGCAAGTTCGTGACGATCTAATGCACTTACAAAAAGATCGTGATAAAAAACAAGAGGGTGAACAAAATAAAGAGAGCAAAAAGATTGAGTATGACAAAGAAAAGATTGAAAAGAGTGAGGAAGAAAACAAAAGAGAGGTTGAGAAAAAAAGAATGAAAAAAATAGAGAGATTGAAAATAAACGAGAGAAAAAACAAACGAGAGAGTGAGCAAAAAGAAAAGAGAGAAATAAGTAACTGTGAAAAAGAGAGTGAGAGTGAAAGAGAGTTGTATTTTGAAAAGCCAATGACTGTACATTCGTACAAGACGACGCTTTTGAATACTAACCTGATTAACTCTGTTTTGTCTAGTTCTGTTGTTTCTCTTATATATGTGAAGGATTATATACCTAGTGTTATCATTTCATACCGATTAGTTTATAGTGTTCCTGAGGAGACGACGGAGTCACCAAGGCAGGTTAGAGAATTGGTGGAGCCCCTCTTCATCAAAACGGGTATCGTGGGAGAAGACATGAGTTCATGTGTTGTTCATGAGATCATACTACCTAAGTGGGATAGGACATCAAGCTTGTGCGTTGATTTTCGATTGGTAAACAAGTATCGTTGTTAGTTTCTTTGCTTAGATAATATGCTTGATAGATTTCATAGTTCTTATGTTTTATCTAAATTTGTTGATGATCATGAGATGATAATGCATAATCAAATTAGCATGAGAGAATGTGATGATAGATGGAAAATTGTGTTAACATGTGACTTGTATAGGTGGATAGTTATTTCTGTTAGATTAACTAATGCATCTAGTGTTTTCATGAGTTTGTTAAAACATATTTTGTATGCTTCCATTGATAAATTTGTTGTTGGCTATTTTGAAGGGAGAATCATATTTATCATAAACTATGGAGGATATTTGATTTTTATTGAGTTAGTTTATGATTATGATGTGTATTCTCGTTTTCATTGTTCTTATTTGCATGAAATTCATTCTAGGTTTTCTTATCCATATATTGAGTTAGCTTTTCATGCTGATAAATCTTTACATGATTTGTCGTTGGTTGACAGTGGTAGTGATCACGTCGTTCCGTTAGAGCAATCTTCATTACATGATTTGTTATCATTTGAAATTGATTTGAAAAGTATTTATCATTAAATTGGAGTGAGATATGGTTTACAAGCATGTTTAGTTAAATCATTCGGATTAGCTAATGTATTAAGTGTTTTCATATTAAATTATATTTTGCATTCATTCATGGGAAAATTTGTTATTATCTGTGTCGATGATATGCCTATTTTTATCTACACTTGGGAAAATTCTTTAGCATGTGTTAAGTTTGATTATGATCGTCGTAGTGTTGGATATGCTATTGAGTTTTTATCTTGTGAGGGTAGATGTGACCTTTTAGTTCCATTGATGCCATTACTTGATTTTGAATTTGTTAATGTCGATGGGAAGAGATAGGTTAATTTTGTTTTGTAGATTCGGGATGGGATTGTACTTGTAGAGGATAAGAGCATTCATTGTGTAAAATAATTCGAGCATTTCAATGAGAGTCTACAGGGAAGTGTTTTGATTTTTGTTCTAGTAGACTATGCATATGGTTTTGAGATTTGTGATTTCTTTGTGAATAGACAAAAGATACATGTTATTTTGATTTGTTTTGTGTTTAATCCAAGAATTTACGAGTGTTTGCAACTACGATATGAAGAATTTCAAATATTGTTATTTGATCCAGGTGCAATAGAATGGGTGTATTTGCGAATGGACGAGATCATCAAATTGAATTTTGATCTGGGAATTCGTGAATGAGAGATTTTGTTACATGAGGAGTTCTATATGTTGATATTTAATCCAGGAGGAGATATAGCTTTTCATAGTTTTGTTTGCATTTATTTTACTACTTATTTGTTTATGTCGTTAGGTAGAAATTTTGATTGTGTTTTTGCTATAGTTGCTAATTTAGTTTGTTTTGATTTAGTTAGTGTTTTGGAAGTGTTTGGTCTACGTGTGGAAGGGCATCGTGGTAGTGTGGACAGGATCTTGTTTAAAGGAGATCAAAATTTTAGGTTTCCAGGTTGTGATACGAAGAGTTTTCAGGGTGTTATGCTATATCGAGCATCGTTTGGAAGGAAATATCTGCAAGTTGTTCATGTCATTGCGAGGGAAATGCCAGACATTACTATGTTCCTTGCAGGAGTTGAAGTTTTTGATGATTCTTTTCATATTCTTATTTGCATTGTTGATATTGCTTTCATATTTCTTTTGCAAAGTGAGAATTGTGATTATGTTTTGTTTGATGCTACTAACTTAATTTGTTTTCATGTAGGATCAGATTTGTGGGTAAATTATTTTCAAAAGGATGAGAATGATAGAATCCTGATTAGGCTTGAATCAAGCGTCAACGACTGGAGCTCAATTCAAGGGAACTGCAAGGAGAGAATCAATGTAAATCAAGTCTTCAAGATCGTGTTCATTTGTATCGTCTAATCTGTGACAAAGCTATGTTTCGATTCAAGGAGGGATTAATGTTCATGCGACATTGTGGATGTCCAAGCATATCCAAGAGACTACGATTCATCACGCGACAACACAAGGTTGCAATGCACAAAACGAAGGGAAGGAATTCAAGTTTCATAGAAAAGCATTCATGGTTGGATATGATTCTACGTTCTTTTATTTGGTTCATACATAGGCTCAAGTTTGGTGGAGGAAATAAAGGATGGGCAAGGGATCAAATTCGAGACTTAAAAGGACGAAAGAAATATTTTTGCTGTTTAAGCGCCGGGGCGCTGTAATTAAGCCTAATTACTGTAAGTTTGAAAAATCATAATCATATTGAGATACACAACGGAAAATAGAAATTAAAATTTTTTGCAACTTATTCATGAATCACCTTATGCATAGCTATTAATTGAAGAAGAAGATAAACAAAAAATATACCTTAATAGATCCAACTTTTGAACCGCTACAAGATCTACTCCTTGTTGATTTCTTCAAGCTCCTCCTTGCTTTGTTGCTTGGATTAAACACTAGCTTCAAAGTGTATGAAGCACTCTAGAGGTGATCTACCAAGAATGATTATATGGAACAATATTTGATTTTTACAAATCTTGGATGGCTAATCCAATAAGTTCTTTTATCCCCAACTCTTAAGAATAACAAGAACAATACATGAAAAACACTTAGAAGATTTGATCAACAACTTGATCTCTAATTTTGTGTTCTTGAGATGGAGGCTACTAGTTCATAACTTAGTTTGCTTAGTTAGCTTCATTAGGAGAAACCCTAATTTAATTAGTATACAACTAAGTATAATACTTACATCATATGTAAGTATCAATATTCTCCTAACCCACATGTTTTGCATTTAAGCACTTAACACATGTTTTGCAATTATTTGACCAAATTCAAATTTGCATTTAATTTAAATGATATTTACATTTCATTTAAATTAATTCTTAATGTAATTAAGAATTAAATGATAATAATAATAAGATTTCTCTTATTAATTTACAATTCAATATTTCTCCAAATATATCATTATAAATATTAAGCATTTCAATTTATTCAACTAATAAATTAAATACTTAATTTACTATCATTAAGCCAATTGTTTCCAATATAATATTATTCTTTTTCTTGCGGTGTGACCCTTTAGGTTCAATACTATGCCGGTAGTAGAATAAATAAATTAGAACAATTCTAATATTATTTATAATGAATTAAACTCCTTTAATTCAAACATAAATAAATAATATTTATTCTACATCATGAGGGACACCTTACGATAATGTATCATGACTATCCGAATAATATGAAATCAATGTTTAATCACATAGAACCTATTCAGTAGTAGTTACCGTACAATTCAATCCTTCTACCATACAATGTCCCGATTAAATATAAGACATGGAATTACTGACAAGTCTTATTTTATTTAATCATATGCATTTCGATTTAAGAATGCACAACTCCGATTAATGTAAATTAGAAACTCATTTCTAATTTTCATTCAACCCTGACCAGGGATTTCTAAGTTGTCATTTATCAAATCGCATAGGACATTCTCTCCCTTTATTAGAAGTGGTAGATCCTTTGTCGATCATTCACTTACCTCCGTGTATACTTTATTATACCCGTACATACCCTATGACATACCCTAAGGTATTAAGGAATATGACAAAGTATAACTTAATATACACAAGGTACTATGATGATCTCTAGTCCAAGGATCACTTGTACAACTATCACTTAAGAACTTCCCTATTGACAGGTGAATAAAACTCCATTAGTGTTCTTTAAGCGAGTCACGTTCAGTGAACTTATTCTCCAATAAGCACCTACATACTTGCTTTAGTGTCTCCACACAAATGATTATGAGATTAATCATCATCTTCTAAAGATCAAGCATAGTATGTACTAATCTATCCGGATCAGTACTCCCAATATTAGTGATCCAATGATTAGGAACATTTTAGTTTTGAGCTTTCTTGAATTTAGATCTTACTAGCATGATCTCATCATGATTCTAAAAACATTGCTCGAAAACTATGGGTTCATCGCATTTATTAATTCAACCAATTAACATGAATAAAATATGCCTTTTATTCTATTATTAATATTTGAATAAGATTACAAAGTAAATGCTTATTACATCAAATATAATTGGTTTGAGGGCATATTACTTTCAATCTCCCACTTGCACTAAAGCCAATCACCTTGGTATCTAATACCCATTTTATCGAAATGGAGATTAAATTGATCTTGCGATAATGCTTTAGTAAATGGATATGCAATGTTCTTCTGGGAGTCCACTCTTTCTAAGGTGACATTTCCTCTTTCAATGATTTCTCTAATCAAATGAAATCTCCGCAATACATGTTTAGATTTCTGATGAGACCTGGGTTCCTTAGCCTGTGCAACAGCTCCGGTGTTGTCACAATGAACCGGTACGGGTCCTGTAATGCTAGGAACTACCCCGAGTTCAAAAATGAACTTCTTCATCCAAACAACTTCCTTTGCAGCTTCAGTTGCAGCTATATACTCTGTCTCTGTCACTGAGTCAGCAACTGTTTGCTGTTTGGAACTCTTCCAACTCACTACTCCACTGTTCAAGGTAAATACATGCCTTGACATGGATTTACTGTCATCTTGGTCAGTTTGAAAACTTGAGTCTGTAAAGCCCTCTAGTTTCAAATCAGACCCACCATATACTAGAAACACATCTTTAGTTCTTCTTAAGTACTTCAAGATGTTTTTTCACAGCTTTCCACTGTTCTTCTCTAGGATTAGACTTATATCTACTTGTTCACTGAGTGCATAAGCAACATCTGGTCTGGTACATATCATTCCATATATTATAGATCCTATTGCTGAAGCATAAGGTATTTGATTCATGTGTTCTCTCTCTTCAGGTGTCTTTGGGGACAATTTCTTAGAGAGATTTACTCCATGACTCATCGGTATGAGCCCTCTCTTGGAGTCTTGCATGCTAAACCTCTTTAGTATCGAATCAATGTATGCACCTTGGGTCAAGCCGAGCATCCTCTTTGATCTATCTCTATAGATCTTTATCCCCAAATATGTAGGATGTTTCTCCCAAGTCCTTCATGGAGAAGTGTTTAGATAACCAAATTTTAACTGACTGTAGCATCGGTATGTCATTCCCTATAAGTAATGTATCATCAACATATAATACCAGGAATGTCACAACACTCCCACTGACTTTCTTGTACACACATGGTTCATCCTCATTTTTGATAAAACCAAACTCTTTGATTGTCTCATCAAAACGGATGTTCCAACTTCGAGAAGCTTGCTTCAATCCATAAATGGATCTTTGAAACTTACATACTTGATTTGTTCCAACCTTTGGAACAAAACCCTCTAGTTGTATCATATATACATCCTCGTCTAGTTTCTCATTGAGGAAGGCCGTTTTCACGTCCATTTGCCAGATTTTGTAGTCATAGTAAGCTGCAATCGCAAGCAAAATCTGGATAGAGTTGAGCATGGCTACTGGTGAGAAGGTTTCATCATTGTCAACTCCTTGTCTTTGTTTGAAACCTTTTACAACCAGTCTGGCCTTATAGGTCTCCACCTTGCCATCTGCTCCAGTCTTTTTCTTAAGGACCCATTTACACCCTATAGGCACAATGCCTTCAGGTTGAGTAACCAAAGTCCATACTTGGTTTTCATACATGGAGTCCATTTCGGATTTCATTGCTATTTGTCATTTCTCAGAGTGTTTACTACTCATAGCCTTATCGTATGTTACTGGATCATCATCAGTTATGATGCGTACCTCATCATCATCTTTTATGATGAATGTATACCTTTTAGGTATTTTTGGCACTCTTCCAGATTTACGACTCGGATGTGGTACAGAAGTTATATCTACTTGAACAGGTTCATCCACTTGATCTGTAGTGATTTGTGGTTCTTGAATTTCTTCAAGATCTATTTTCCTCCCACTAGCCCCTTTAAGGATAAACTCCTTTTCCAAGAAGGTAGCGTGTTTGGCAGCAATCACCTTTTGCTCGGTAGGATTATAGAAATAATATCCTAAACTTTCTTTAGAATACCCCACAAATTTGCACTTGTCAGATTTAGCCTCAAGTTTGCCGCTTTGTAGCTTCTTTACATAAGCGTTACAACCCCAAATCTTAACATGCTTAAGACTGGGTTTCCTCCCTGTCCACATCTCATATGGAGTCTTGGGGACGAATTTTGAGGGAATCTTGTTTAGTAGATATGCAGCCGTTTCTAGGGCATGACCACAGAATGATATTGGAAGGTCGGTGAAACTCATCATGGACCGCACCATGTCTAACAAAGTACGATTCCTCCTTTCAGATACACCATTTAATTGTGGCATACCAGGAGGCGTCCATTGAGAGAGAATACCATTTTTTTTGAGATGATTAAGAAACTCATTGCTCAAGTATTCTCCTCCTCGATTTGATCGAAGAATCTTAACACTTTTGCCAGTTTGTTTCTCTACTTCACTTCTGAATTCTTTGAACTTTTCAAATGATTCGGATTTGTATTTCATTAAATACATATATCCAAATCTTGAATGATCATAGTGAATGTAATAAAATATGAATACCCTCCTCTAGCATCTGTTGTCATAGGTCCATATACATTTGTGTGTACCAACTCTAACAACCCTGCAACTCTCTCTCCATGTCCACTAAATGGAGATTTAGTCATTTTACCCATGAGACATGATTCATAAGTTGGATATGATTCAAAATCGAAAGGTTCTAAAAGATCATCAATATGCAACTTGTTTAATCTTGTTTCATTGATGTGACCGAGTCTACAGTGCCAAACGAAAGTATGATTTACTTCATCTCTTTTTCTTTTACAAGTTTGTTCAATTTGAAAAATATTTTCATGTAAGTCAAGTAAGTAAAGTCCATCAATTAATCTACCAGTTCCAAACAAAATATTATTATTATAAATAGAACAACTATTGTTCTTAAATATAACATCGAATCCTTCTTTGTCCAACATAGACATAGAAATAGATATAATGTTTCTAATAAGAACAGGTACATAATAACAATTTATTAAATTGATAGATTTTCCCATAGACAGTGCTAAACAATAAGTTCCCACAGCTAATGCAGCAACCTTTGATCCATTTCCCACTCGTAGAGTTACTTTGCCTTTGTTTAGCCTTCTACTTCTACTTATTCCCTGCAATGAATTGCATATATGAGAACCACAGCCGATATCCAATACCCAAGTAGAATTTTGACTTATAGAAAGATTTATTTCAATCATGAATAAACCTGTATTTGCAGTTGAATCTTCACCAAACTTTTTCTGCTTTGCTTCTACAAGATAATCTTTGTAGTTTTTTTTCCAATGTCCAGGCTTGTTGCAGTGGAAGCAAACACCTTTGCTATCTGCAGTTGTTTTAATCTTATTACCCTTTTCAGTGTTAATCCCTTTTGCCTTCTTTGAATTTGTCTTCTTTGAAGAAGATCCTTTGGACCACTTCCTTTTCTTAGAAGCGTTTCCCACAAGTAAGACATGGTCTTTCTTGGATGAAAAGTGACTCTCTGCAGTTTTCAACATGTTAAGCAATTTAGGTAAACTGACATCAAGCTTGTTCATGTGGAAATTCATAACGAATTGTGAGTAGGAGTCCGGGAGTGACTGCAAGATCAAATCTTGGCTCAACTCTCCATCCATTACAAAACCAAGTTGTCCTAATTGTTCAATCAGATTGATCATCTTTACGACATGTGCCTGTACTGTGGTGCCATCGGTCATTTTAGATCGGAAGAGCTCCTTAGATATCTCATATCTTTTGCAGACCTACTCTGTTCACCATACAATTCATGAAGGTGAAGCAAAATAGTAGGTGCATCCATTTTCTCGTGTTGACGCTGCAACTCGTTACTCATGGATGCGAGCATGATGCATTGGGCTACCATAGCATCATCTTGCCATTTTTTTAAAAGTAACAATTTCTTCCTCAGAGGCATTATCTGCAATAGTTGCGGGAAGGGGTGAATTAAGGACATAAGATAACCTTTCAGCAGTGAGAACAATTCTCAAATTCCTTAACCAATCCGTGTAGTTCGGTCCGGTTAATTTATTAGCATCCAATATGCTCTCCGCAGTGATAGTGAATGGGCCATTTGTAAAAGTCTGTAAATGAATTTTTGATTTAAACAACATTAGCATTTATTCATTTTATTAATCACCAATTTAATATAGGTCTTTACTAAAAGGGTGTCTCCCACTATTTTATACAAACTATATGACCCTCCATATATAGTCCGACAAATTTTTATTGAAATTTGTTTAGTGAGATAGGATCCAATGACCTAAATATATAGCCTGTGTGTGCACAACAAACTATATATTCATTCAAGGGTAGACAACTCTTATCAATTACATCAACTATGTAACTTTTTTTATTTTGCCTCTTAGATTATAATAGTCAAGTGTGTGCACATCCGAACTAAATAATCCAAGTTAAGTTATACCTAGCATTTCCATATAAGGTATAAAAAAATACGGTTCTTGTGTGTGCACAACAAAACAGTATTGTTCAATTCCTTTATAAAATATTTTCATGTAATAAAGTCAACATCTTAAAATTTTAATATGAGCCTTGTGTGTGCACAACAAACTAATATTAAATAATTAATACTCTATTGCTTTATCATGCTAGAAGGCTACGTTCGATACTTTTATTGAAATATCTTTGAATGTATTCAACTTAATATTTTGAAAATGACGGTTTTGTTATTAATGGTCTCATCTTGTTTAGCGCACATGCACATATATATATAAATACGCGTCATATTAAACATTCATCAATATGAATAATAATATATTTAATATATATATATATATTATAAGTATGCATTCATAGAATACAATATTCTATATGGGATGATTATGGACTTAATCTAATTTGATTCACTCGAGCCACCGAGTTTATCAATAGGTCAAACCTAGGGATGCAAGAATGAATTTGAATATAACTATTATATTCAACCTAGGCTTCATTACAAATGGGTCTTCAATGCTCCTGCTCTTCGGCTCCAATTTCTTGAGTAACTTTACAAAATCCTATTACACTCTATTTTAACAAAATAGAAACCTTGATCAACAGTCAAGGGGAAGTACATAGGAGAGAGATAGAAATTACATTTAGAAATTTAGATAGGCGAGGTACGCAGACCCTATTATGAATAAAACCATTCATTCAAGCATCCATTCAAATTAAATCCAATCACATTGGTCAATAGTCCTTAATCATCCCCTATATATATATATATTGATATCGTTTAATGGGCAATTGACTAGTAGAAATTCAAAATTCAATTAAAATAAACTCCTTTATTTTAATCCATTCCAAATTAATATAAACTCCTTTATAAAAATTTAGAATCTTTGTTCAAAATTGAAATCCAATATTAATTAAAATAAACTCTTTTATTTTAAACCAATTTCAAGTCCAAAATAAACATCTTTATTTTTTAACATTGAAATTTTAAAATTGGAAAATCAACAAATTTTTTTTTTATGAACAGTGAACAGTGCCCGGGCTGCTCAGTGAACAGTGCCCGGGCTGCCCGGTGAACAGTTCCCGATCTGCTCGGTGAACAGTGCCCGCTGCCCAGTGAACAGTGTCGGGCAGCAGTTTTTTTTTTTTTTTGATTTTGATGTTTTTCCAAAAAACACAATTTCATACTAACAATTATACCCAAAACAATCGTTCTAAACACATATCAACATATATATGATTGACACAATTAATAGTACGCATAAGGATGGCTCTTGATACCACTGTAAGTATGTAAAATCATAATCATATTGAGATACGCAACGGAAAATGGAAATTAAATTTTTTTGCAACTTATCCATGAATCATCTTTTGCATAGCTATTAATTGAAGAAGAAGATAAACAAGAAATATACCTTAATAGATCCAACCTTTGAACCGCTACAAAATCTACTCCTTGTTGATTTCTTCAAGCTCTTCCTTGCTTTGTTCCTTGGATTAAACACTAGCTTCAAAGTGTATGAAGCACTCTAGAGGTGATCCACCAAGAATGATTATATGGAACAATATTTGATTTTTACAAATCTTGGATGGCTAATCCAATAAGTTCTTTTATTCCTAACTCTTAAGAATAACAAGAACAATATATGAAGAACACTTAGAAGATTTAATCAACAACTTGATCTCTAATTTTGTGTTCTTGAGATGGAGGCTACTAGTTCATAACTTAGTTTGCTTAATTAGCTTCATTAGAAGAAACCCTAATTTAATTAGTATACAACTAAGTATAATACTTACATAATATGTAAGTATCAATATTCTCCTAACCCACATGTTTTGCATTTAAGCACTTAACACATGTTTTGCAATTATTTGACCAAATTCAAATTTGCATTTAATTTAAATGATATTTACATTTCATTTAAATTAATTCTTAATGTAATTAAGAATTAAATGATAATAATAATAAGATTTCTCTTATTAATTTACAATTCAATATTTCTCCAAATATATCATTATAAATATTAAGCATTTCAATTTATTCAACTAATAAATTAAATACTTAATTTATTATCATTAAGCCAATTGTTTCCAATTGGACTATTATTCTTTTTTTTGCGGTGTGACCCTTTAGGTTCAATACTATGCCGGTATTGAATAAATAAATTAGAACAATTCTAATATTATTTATAATGAATTAAACTCCTTTAATTCAAACATAAATAAATAATATTTATTCTACATCATGAGGGACACCTTACGATAATGTATCATGACTATCCGAATAATATGAAATCAATGTTTAATCACATAGAACCTATTCAGTAGTAGTTACCGTACAATTCAATCCTTCTACCATACAATGTCCCGATTAAATATAAGACATGGAATTACTGACAAGTCTTATTTTATTTAATCATATGCATTTCGATTTAAGAATGCACAACTCTGATTAATGTAAATTAGAAACTCATTTCTAATTTTCATTCAACCCTGGCCAGGGATTTCTAAGTTGTCATTTATCAAATCGCATAGGACATTCTCTCCCTTTATTAGAAGTGGTAGATCCTTTGTCGATCATTCACTTACCTCCGTGTATACTTTATTATACCCGTACATACCCTATGACATACCCTAAGGTATTAAGGAATATGACAAAGTATAACTTAATATACACAAGGTACTATGATGATCTCTAGTCCAAGGATCACTTGTACAACTATCACTTAAGAACTTCCCTATTGACAGGTGAATAAAACTCCATTAGTGTTCTTTAAGCGAGTCACGTTCAGTGAACTTATTCTCCAATAAACACCTACATACTTGCTTTAGTTTCTCCACACAAATGATTATGAGATCAATCATCATCTTCTAAAGATCAAGCATAGTATGTACTAATCTATTCGGATTAGTAATCCCAATATTAGTGATCCAACGATTAGGAATATTTTAGTTTTAAGCTTTCTTGAATTTAGATCTCACTAGCATGATCTCATCATGATTCTAAAAACATTGCTCGAAAACTATAGGTTTATCACATTTATTAATTCAACCAATTAACATGGATAAAATATGCCTTTTATTCTATTATTAATATTTGAATAAGATTACAAAGTAAATGCTTATTACATCAAATATAATTGGCTTGAGGGCATATTACTTTCAATTATAGCACCGGGGCACTAGGATCCAGAGTGCGAACTACATTGCAGCGCCGGGGGCACTGGTTTTAGTTCATTTTGCAGCGCTGGGGCGCTGGGACGCGACACAAAAATCGAGGAACGCGTTTTGATCAGATTTTCTTCCATAATTCTAGGGATTTATTATATCTTTTCCAATTCTATTGTATCTAGGATGTTTGTTAGGTAGGATTTGATTTGCTTATTATATGTTAGCTAGGATTTCTATTTCCATTCAAATTATTATTCCTTTTAGAATTAGGGTTTTATTCTATTAGTATAAATAAAATACATGAGTTATGTAATAAGTAGTACACTTTTGATTAATAAACTTTTGTGAGATTATTCTCCTTTTGGTTCTTTGAGAACTCCCGAATTATTCATGGTTTGTCTATGAATGTTCACTTGACTTAACATACAACAATACATAGTTGTGTGTGGCGTCTTCTACCACATCAATCGTTGACTGTACCAAGGTTACTGCTTACATATAAGCGAGGGGTCAAGGTGTCATTGATATTCCATTCAATACAGCTTCCTTACGCAATCGATTGTACCAAGGTTCTCGTCTCTTTTGTTAGGTTTGTTGTGAAACCCCCAAATTCGGGTATCAATACCTCGAATTTGATGCTCACGATAAACAACATCCATCCACCTTTAATCAACATATGATAACTAGGTGCGGAATAAATAATCATATATTGATCATTTCAAAAGGGTTACAAATGGTCCCAAGGTCTATTAACCTTAAATAAATACATCACGGAGTTCCAAAATATATATTAGGACTTGCTTTACATAACTATTATCTAAACAGAACATTGATACAGATAACTCTGCCCGTCCGAAGTCTAGCACTTCATCTTCTCCTTGCCCTTATCTCTCCTGGAACACTTAGGCTTAACTGTAATAGTTCATGATATAACAAGGGTGAGCAATGAGTTTGCTCAGCAAGTTAAAATGAAAAAGAGATATATCATGAATGAATAGGAATATCAACAACATGGTTCAATAATAAAGAGAATCGATGAAACAACTGAACAATATAATCAAGGTTCAAATAGAGGCATGAAAATTGATTATTTACTGCCTGTAGTCAGAAATAGACTATGAACACACTTTAAGGCATCAACCACATTGATTGGCCCTTATTAGGTTATAACTGCCAGAACGTGTACGCGAGGGGGATCAGTCTCTTGTACCTATGAATATGCATACCATTTAATTCTGCTCTGTATCGTCTTTAAGATACTTAGGTTACTCCCCATCATGGGATTGTTCATCTCAGTCTAAGAATCCATTCCAACAACAGGTTTGGATAGTTTTTAAATTAATGAACATGCATAAGTCTAGCCGAACAAGTGACTCAGACCTTTCTTCTAGCAGTGTGTGAATATCAGCACCTTAAACAGTAATACAGTCCAACAAGAGAACTGAAATCAAATGTTCTGTGTGTGAATGCTAATAATATCGATATGGAATATATTTAAAATAATCAAACCACTTAGCACATGCTTGAGGAATGAAACTCGAGCTTAATTCGAGGAACTTGCATTAGGAGATAAATTTCAGAACTAGCTCAATAGGATTGAGTAAGGTGGAACTTGCAACAAGAAGCATAAGATTAGAAACTTGCCTGATTTATTGTTTATAAATTACTCTACGATTCTGCTCTGCAAGTATTTGATAAGCGGGATTCATACCTGCGAATTGGGTTCTTAATACTTAAGAAATTGCTTGATTATATTATCTTCTAGCGCAAATTTATATTTTATCTGTTACCTTTTGCTTTATTGCTTTTCAGGTGGGAGGTGTGTTCATTTGGTGCTAAGAGGGGAAAAAGACCCCTGGATGGCTGAAAGACACGAAGCCCGTGCCGCAGCACCAAGGCCAAGCCTAGGAGTCAGGTTGCAGCGAGCGGCCTTTGGCCAATTACACGGAGTGCACGCTGCAGTGACACCATTCCTTCATGGTCTGGCGCTGCAGCGAACCGCCCCTTCCAAATGCACGGAGTTCGCGCTGCAGCGGTGCCAATCCTTCATGGGTTGGCGCTGCAGCGAGCCTTCCTTGGCTAGGACACGGAGCCCACGCCGCAGTGACAATGCAAGGCGCAAGGCCCACGCCGCAACGTGAGGCCCGGTTCCCAGCCACCTGGCTTTCCTGTAATGACCTAGCTGCTGCTACATAAGGAAAACTATCAGACAACTTAAAAAGGAGTTAGAAAGTTAGAGAGAAAAGGAGGCAGCTACACAAGGAGGCAGCTGAAGCATTGAACACTCCCGTGCACGAGTTTTCTCTCTTCAAATTCTGTTATCCATTCGTGTAATTTTAATTATGTTGAACAGCATGAATATATTAATTAGTTCTATAATTATGAACTAATTACATTTCTAGGATTGCAATGTAACCTAATGATTAGCTTAATATGAATTTCTCTCATGTTTATGTAATGAATCATGTTTTGAATGGATTGTTGTATTTCATGCTTATTTATCAATTGCTTGAGATAGGAATTGATATAGGTATTAACTGATATTGGAAAATTGATGCTATACCTTTCCTTAAATACAACAACACTTGTTATGACCATTGCCCTAGGGAATGAGTGCACAAATTGCATGATAGAATAGGAATATGTCTATTTGCCCTATGTAACCATTGAGATTAACATTAATGACCCTTAGTCTAGTTATTTTCACCATAGGAATATTGTGATTCATCTAGCTAAGGGATATGCATTTGACCATCGGAAGAGGCTTATGTGTACCTTGTGTTCTCGGTTAACCATTCTTGTGATTTGTTAGTTAAATGGAGAGTTAGGAATATTAGGTGAGGCATTAGGGGAGTTGTAATCCTAGCTTGACATCTTTGATACAACTCGCCTTTTTATTCAACTGTTTCTGCCTAATTGATTACAACACACAACTCTTATTCACTTGTTTAAATAAGACCGTTGAGATACATTTTAATACTTGAGTAACTTGTTAGTACTTTGTCCTCGTGGGTTCGACACTCGACTTTTTCTATACTACTTGTTAGACCGCGTATACTTGCGTGAGTTTTTAGGTTGTGAAAACCACTAACAAGTTTTTGGCACCGTTGCTGGGGACTCAGTATTATTTATTTTTCAATATTATTACTACTTCAAAACGATCTTAATTTAGACTGATTTATCTGTTTAATCTTTCTCTCAGGTACTCTAGACTGTGTATGCCACCTCGCAGGAATCAGGATTTAATACCTCTTGACCTTGAGGTGGACAGAACTTTCAGACGGAGGAGAAGAGAGAGAGCTAGGGAAATACCTACTCCTCCTAGAATGGCCGAGGAAATTTAGAAAACTCTACGGGAGTATGCAATGTCGAGTGTCACAACTCTACATGCCAGTATCCAACGGCCCGCTATTAAAGCTAATAGCTTTGAAATTAAGCCAGGCACGATTCAAATGATCCAAAACAATTTACAGTTTGGGGGGTTGTCGCATGATGACCCTAATGAACATGTGGTCAACTTTGTGGAGATATGTGACACCTTCAAATACCAAGGAGTGACCGAAGATGCAATCAGGCTCAGACTGTTCCCTTTTACCCAACGGGATAAGGCGAAGAGTTGGTTGAACTCGCTTCCCTCGGGCTCAATTACCACATGGGCTGATTTGGCCCAGAAATTCGTGGTAAAGTTCTTCCCGCCAGCGAAAACCGCCATGCTCAGAAATAACATTATGTCTTTCTCACAATTAGATGCTGAGACAATGTATGAAGTATGGGAAAGATACAAGGACCTGTTAAGGAAATGGCCTTTCCACAGCTTGCCGAATTGGCTATTAGTGGAGACTTTCTATAATGGGGTATCAGGGCAGACCAGAGCACGTATTGATGTTGCGTCTGGAGGAGCATTTATGGGGAGGACATATGATCAGGCTTATGCGCTATTGGAAACTATGTTAGCAAATAACTATCAATGGCCAACGGAAAGGAAAAATGCCGAGTAAAGTGGTCGGTATGCATGAGATTGACACAGTAACTGCACTATCTGCACATGTCAATAGCCTTGCCAAGCAAATTCAGGCCATAGGGAAGCAGCCGGTGTAGAGTGTCATTGTGCCATGTGATTTGTGTGCGGGAAGTCACCCAACTGAACAATGTCCCATTAGCTCAGAATTAGTTCAGTATGTCTCTAACTACGGGCGACAACAGAATACCAATCTCCCCACACACTACCATCCTGGACTGAGGAATCACCCAAATTTCTCATGGAGTAACAATAACAGCACCCAAGCACAACCCTCTACCACCAGGCCACCTTTTGCACAGCCCCCTGGATTTCAATCTTAGAATCAGCAACATTCTCAAGGATCTTACCCACCTCCACAGGACAGGAAACCTAGTGTGGAAGATCTCCTTTCGAGATATATTGCACAGAATGAAACAAGGAGCCCCAGTCAAGAGGCAGCGATCCGGAATATGGAAGTCCAATTGGGATAATTGGCAACTGCTTTGAATAACCGTCCTGCAGGCACATTACCAAGTGACCCCAACTTCTAGCAAGCCAAGTCCTTTAGCTCAACAACTACCATTTCCCCAGGGCCTTCAGAAGCAAAAGCTTGAAAAGCAATTCTCAAAGTTCTTAGAAATTTTCAAGAAACTTCACATCAATATTCCTTTTGTTGAGGCGTTGGAACAAATGCCCAACTATGTGAAATTCATGAAGGACATCTTGTCTAAGAAGAGGAAAATGGGGGACTCTGAGACAGTGGCACTTACTGAGGAATGCAGTGCAATCCTTCAAAGCAAGCTTCCAACCAAGTTGAAAGACCCTGGGAGTTTCACTATTCCATGCACAATTAGGGATCAGTTTATCGGAAAAGCCCTATGTGACTCTGCAGCTGGCCGATAGATCCATTACTCATCCTAAGGGTATAGTGGAAGATGTGCTCGTCAAGGTGGACAAGTTCATATTCCCTGTTGATTTTATTATTCTATATTGCGAGGAGGATAGGGAAGTCCCTATCATTTTGGGCAGACCATTCCTAGCAACAGGCAGAACATTGGTAGATGTACAGAAGGGGGAACTCACTGTGAGAGTACAAGACCAGAACGTAACGTTCAATGTCTTTAAGTCCATGAAGTATCCCAGTGCCTCTGATGATTGTTTCCGTGTTGATGTTGTTGACGAAGCTGTGCAAGAAGTATTCTATGAAAATTGCTTTCCTGACTCGCTTGAGTGCACTTTAATTGGAGCATGTAATATTAACGATCCCTCTCATCTTGAGCATGTTCAGTGGTTGGAAGCAGCCCCTCGATCAAATATGTTCAAGCGACAATTTGAATCTTTGAAGGGAAATGATGCACCCACATCCCAGTCGCACCCATCAGTTGTAGAACCACCTGAGCTTGATCTTAAGCCCTTGCCAAGCCACTTGCCAAGCCACCTGAGTTTGATCTAGGTGAGGCATCTACCTTGCCAGTTATTGTTTCTGCATCACTAGATGAGGTACAGGAGGAAAAGCTCCTCGCAGTCCTTAAGGCGCATAAAACAGCTTTGGGGTGGTCTATCTCAGATATAAAGGGCATCAGTCCCTCTGTATGCATGCACAAAATCCTCCTGGAGGAGGGGGCTAAACCTTCTATTGAGCATCAGAGACAATTAAACCCCATCATGAAGGAGGTTGTCAGAGCTGAAATTATTAAGTTACTGGATGCGGGCATTATCTACCCCATATCTGACAGTCCATGGGTGAGTCCAATACAATGTGTGCCGAAAAAGGGCGGCATGACAGTGGTGTCTAATGAGAGTAATGAGCTGATCCCAACACGGACAGTCACTGGATGGAGAGTATGTATGGACTATAGGAAACTGAACAATTCCACTTGCAAGGATCACTTCCCTCTGTCGTTCATTGACCAAATGCTTGATAGACTTGCTGGGCATGAATTCTACTATCTTCTGGATGGATACTCGGGTTACAATCAAATTGCTATAGCACCCGATGATCAGGAGAAAACAACCTTTACATGTCCATATGGGACCTTTGCCTTCCGAAAAATGTCCTTCGGGTTATGTAACGCTCCTGCCACATTTCAGCGTTGCATGATGTCTATCTTTTCTGACATGGTGGAGTAGACGCTTGAAGTGTTTATGGATGATTTCTTTGTTTTCGGGAGTTCTTTTGGCGCTTGTCTACAAAATTTGACCGTAGTTCTAAAAAGATGTGTTGAGACGAACCTGGTTCTGAATTGGGAGAAATGTCACTTCATGGTTAGAGAAGGGATTATTCTGGGACACAGAGTGTCTGTTAGTGGGATTGAAGTAGACAGAGCAAAGGTTGATATTATTGATATTCTACGCTCGCCTTTATCAGTGAAAGGAGTTAGGAGTTTTCTGGGGCACGCAGGGTTTTATAGGCGATTCATCAAGGACTTCTCTAAAATCACCAAGTCGTTGTGTAGCCTATTGGAAAAGGACATGCCTTTCAAGATTGATGAGGCCTGCCTACAAGATTTTAATCTGTTGAAAGAGAGACTCGTCTCAGCTCCTATTGTAGTGGTTCCTGACTGGACATTGCCGTTTGAACTCATGTGTGACGCCAACGATTATGCTATAGGGGCAGTGTTGGGACAACGAAGAGATAAAGTGTTTCACACCATTTACTACACCAGTAAAACCTTGACAGATGCTCAGCTTAATTACACAACCACTGAGAAAGAGCTTCTGGCAGTAGTATATGCCTTTGACAAGTTCCGTCCATATCTTATCGGAACTAAAGTCATTGTGTATACGGACCATTCGGCGATCAAATATCTAATCTCAAAGAAAGACGCAAAGCCGAGGTTGATTCGTTGGGTTCTTCTCCTCCAAGAATTCGATTTGGAGATTCGTGATAAAAAGGGAACTGAAAACCAAGTGACGGATCACCTATCGAGATTGGAGAATCCAAATAACTCGAAAGAAAATGAGCTCGATATCGATGACTTCTTCCCGGATGAACAACTATATGAGGTCAAGAGTGTGGCACCATGGTTTGCAGATTTTGCTAATTATGTTGCTTGTGATGTGCTACCACCTGACATGAACTATCACCAGAGGAAGAAATTCCTGCATGATGCTAGGCAGTATCTCTGGGACGAGCCATTCTTGTTCAAACTATGTGCAGACCAGATTTTGAGACGGTGTCTGCCCGAAGGAGAGATTGAGGGTGTATTCCACCATTGTCATTCATCTAATTATGGAGGGCACTTTGGGGGGCAACGAACTGCAGCAAAGGTGCTTTAATCTGGTTTCTACTGGCCAACCCTGTTTAAGGACGCTCATTCCAATGTATCGCGATGCGATAATTGCCAAAGGGTAGGAACCATTTCGAGGAGGCATGAAATGCCACTGCAAAACATCCTTGAGGTTGAGTTATTTGATGTCTGGGGAATAGACTTTATGGGTCCATTTCCATCCTCCTACAATAACCTTTACATTCTAGTCGCTGTGGACTATGTCTCCAAATGGGTGGAAGCTGTGGCTCTGCCTACTAACGATGCTAAGGTTATATTGAACTTTCTGAGAAAGAACATTTTCACTCAGTTTGGCACACCTCGGGCCATCATTAGTGACGAGGGCACACACTTCTACAATAAGTACTTTGAAGCCCTTCTTGTAAAATATGGGGTTTCCCATAAGATAGCCACCGCTTACCACCCACAAACTAGTGGTCAAGCGGAGGTGTCCAATAGGGAGGTTAAACGGATCTTGGAAAAGATAGTGAACCCTAACCGCAAGGACTGGTCCAAAAAGCTAGATGATGCATTATGGGCGTATCGCACTGCCTACAAAATGCCTATCGGAATGTCTCCGTATAGGCTTGTGTATGGAAAAGCATGTCATCTCCCCGTCGAGTTGGAGCACAACGCCTATTGGGCAATTCGAAAGCTAAACTTTGATATGGATGCCGCTGGTGAAAAAAGGCTGCTACAGCTGAATGAGTCAGACGAGTTCCGTCTCCAAGCGTATGAAAACGCTAAGTTATATAAGGAAAAGACGAAGCGGTGGCATGACAAGAAGATTTTTGTAAGAGAATTTGAGCCGGGGCAGAAAGTGCTCCTCTTTAACTCCCGTCTGAAGTTATTTCCTGGGAAATTGAAGTCCCGATGGTCAGGACCTTTCATAATAGCTAAGGTATATCCTCACGGAGCAATTGAGGTGGAGGACCCTGGCTCTGACAGAACGTTCAAGGTGAACGGTCAGCGATTGAAGCATTACTGGGGCGGCGAAGTCGACCGCCAAATGACTTCAATCACCCTTGGTGAACCAGTATGAACCGGCCAGATAGTTAAGCCGACGACTATAAAACAAGCGCTTGGTGGGGAGGCAACCCCACCCGAGTATCGATTTCTATCCTTTTTACGCTTTCTGTTTCATTTCAATAGTTTTATTGTTTATAACTTCAAGTTCGTATAGCTACGAGTCGTGTTTGCGTTAGCGTAAGTCTGATTTCAGTTTTTATAGGATCTAGATTTATTTCTGTAGCCTGTAGTCTCGCATGTGTTAGAGTTGCGGTTGTACAGTCGGAATTTTTTAGCCGTCATTGCATATTGCGAGTGTAAATAGTATGATAGTTCAGTTTCATAATTAGAAAAAAAAATTTGGGGACCATGAGTCTAGCATTTGTGCTAAGCATTGATTCATGGTAGTTAATGTCAGTTCCTTAGGGTACATATTGTCTATGAATTGGTATGCTATTTTTGTCTGCAAAATTTTTAGTTGAAATTGCTAACAGGTTTCCTTGTGTTAATGCAGGAGCTGCATTCAATTTTTGAGCAAGGCCGAGCCTCACGCTGCAGCATGAGGATAGACTACATTCTTCATGCCGCAGCGACACCAGGCCTTGAAGCTACTGGAGAATTGCGCTGCAGCGAGGCCAAATTTTCCTATGGCTCACGCTGCAGCGAGCCGGCCTTTGTAAGTCAATTGTCTCACGCCGCAGCGTGAGGTTACAATGCAGTCTTCACGCCGTTACACGAGCTCCGTTACTTTTCCAAGCCAAGTGTTCACGCTGCAGCGGCGACAATAAACGCTGCAGTGCCAATACCCTTTTGAAGCTACTGGAGAGTTGCGCTGCAGCGTGACCAACTATGCCTATGGTTCACGCTGCAGCGAGGCGCTATTATCAGACATAAGGAACTCACGCCGCAGCGTGAGTTCACGTTTAACAGCCCACGCCGCAGTGCGAACAACGAGTTTTTGTTTTTTAAAAGACTTGGAAGGTAGGCATTTGCAGCCCATCCCAGCCATAACTGGCTGATTTCTATTTAAATTATTTATTTATTTATGAGTTATGACATGTTGGAACTATTGTAGTTAGGATGGTTTATTTTGGATATTTTAATGTTGGAACTACATACTTTGGTTTATTTAGAATTAACGGGTTTATTAGTTATTACCTATGGATGCCTATTTCTGGTTTTATCTGCATGAATATACGAATGCATGAGTAAACTATAATGTTCTTCCAGTTTTGATTTTTACCCATCTTTTGGGACTTTCACAGGTTTTCATTGCCCTATTTTGTGCTATAGTTATCTTGGGGTAAATGAAAAGAAATTTTTGATTGTGGCCAGTGATATGATTGTGGTATTGCTTTGTCAATGATGTTAAACATTTAGAGATAGAGTCTTAGATCATTTTATACATGTCCCCGATGTATATTTTCAGATGTGTATAAGGATCCCCCTTCCCATTGTATTTCTCAAATTCGGGAATTTTAAACTTCTCCGAGTATCTGGTTCCGGGGAAGACAAATAGATCTGAATAATTAACCCTGCCTAGGAAACCTATGCCTTTTAGAGATTGGATGGTCTCCTCCATTTATTTCATTTTCTTCCGAAGGTCGTCAGTGTCTCCTTCCTCTGGAATCATAATCAGTGTCCGGTTAGGTATAGGGATGGCCTTTGGGACGACTGGCTCGCCCTTAGGTTGGGGTGGATCCTCTTTAGGTGGATCCTGTCTAGGTAGCAATTGTTCCTTCAGCATCATGGCCATTTCCAACATTTGTTTCTTGAAATCATCAAATTCCTCATGAGATATTGAACCAGGATTAGTAGGTGGAAGATCAGCCATTTCAGATGTAGAGTCCTGGGCCCTCTTAGATTGCGAACACGTTAGAGGAGCAATCCTACAGAAACAAAGGTTCGAAGTTTAGTCCTGGGCAATGAAAGGATATGGATGCATGCTAAAGCTGTAACTTTTGTGTTTTGGGTTTTTTAATCTTTCTCTGCAAAACAATATGTTAGCGATCCCTTATTGCAATAATAAATGCTAGACTCGACTTATTATGCTTCCCCAGTTGTTCCCTGCAAAACATAGAGGTTAGTAATTTCCTTTGACAAGAGGGGAGGCATATATGAATATGGAATAGGACTATGACATTTATATGTGCGAACGTAAAAGGGCATGAAGAGACTTTTCTTGCGCTGGGTTGATCTGAGGCTGACCTATCCTAAGGTTACTCTCGCGGGCTTTTCGGCATGAAGGTCCCAAAATCTTCGCAATCGGCTCGTCTGAATCCTTTCGATTGGAGCAGATTTGGGTGGTGCGTTTCCTGAGCCATCTCCGGGGAGCAGCCCCTTCGAGTCCAGTAATAAGCAACCGACAGGTTCGCCTCAGGAGGAGGTACACTCTCAACATACATTCACATTCATCGTCCTCACCGTATGCAAATGATTACTTTAAAGTAAAGCAATTCCATTCAATTATTCATTTATTAGACAAAACACACATTCACACAACAAAAAGTAAAAAAGGTCAAAATATCGCATGCACACACACATATTCATGAATTTTTAAAGGATAGGATAGCATCAAGATTTGAACGCGGCTTAAGCCCTCTAATATCCCCAGCAGAGTCGCCAGCTGTCGACGCCGGGAGGGATCGCCTCCGTTAGGATATTTATCCTTTCCGATTTTAGCCTTCTCATTAGATGATTTTCGGAAAAGGTCAGCATGAATGTCGACGGGGTTTTGAAATATCGTTTTTTATGATAAGCCAATTAATCAGAGTCGCCAGTTGGTATATTTGAAATGGATGTACTAACTCATCCGAGTTTCGTTCTTTTGTAAATCGCTGGCTCATATGTGACTCAGAATTAATTGGTCTGCAAACCGAGATTCATAGAGTTCGGGGGCTTGCTTAAGCGAGGGGAAGGTGTTAGGCACCCCCCGACTTCCGTGAAACACGGTTACCGCAATCTTGATACTTTCCTATCCTTTAATTCATAAAAAGTGTATATGTGCGCGTGTGTGTGTGTGTGCCTACGTGAATGTTGTGGTGATTTTACATGAAGAAACCATTTGGGTTTTTTGGAAAAGTCGTGTTTTCTTTTGGGAATGCTTTAGAATGTCCTTCGGCTTATACGAGAAAGCTTTATGAGAAAAGGTTTGATTTTAATTGTCAAAACTGTGAGATTTCATTAGGTGTCGTTTTGGCAAAACAAGAGTTTTCTAAACCTTCGTCAAAATAGGAATCGAGATCTATATGTTGCTTTCGTAACTCAAATGATGGGCAACCTCTAGGATCTCTTTAACCCTATGCACAAAGATTTAATAAAACATTATTTATTTTGTATAAAACCATTCTTGTGATGTCTTTGGAAAAACGACTTTCTTTAGCTTTTTGTTAAAGAGGAATCGACATTCATTAGCACTCCCAATTTTTTGCCTCGTGATTCTAATAACCTAATTTGATTGGTTTTATGGAAATCTTATCGTTTAGCTTTGAAATCAATTTCGTGTCATAAACCAAATCAAGCATTAAAATGCGTTGGGGCTATTCACGGGCATATAAGCCATCAAAATAGCCCCAAACGCCCACAATCACATATTTTCACTATGACGGGGCCTTAAACACGATTCTCGCCTTGGCGTCGTTTTAAGGCCCGACGATTACATATTCACAATGAAAACTACATCGTTCCTACTACATACATCAAAAGATGTCCATCATCGGATTTGGACCACGGGGTCGTGTTCCTAGGCTCACACCCGAAAATTTTCACATACCACAAAGCGGAGATTACAAGAAATAACTAACACGGATAATCTAACAATGCCAAGACATCCTAAAATAGCAACCTAAGGGAACCACGCCCCATATATCACCGTAAAACAAACAAAAAAAATCAATAAATGAATATCATCGGGTTATTAGGAAGAATTTTGTTCCGATGGAACCCTCACTAATAATCCCTAATTCATTGTTCCACCATAAATTACATGAAAACTACATTTAATTTAACCAAATAATATGATAGAAATTGCAATAATAAGGTGATTTTCACCTTCCAAATGATATCAAAGTGGATGTAAACTTGTGTATTTGAATAGAATGAGAAGTGGATATGATACAATCAAATCAAAAGAGTATAAGTCTTCTCTTTTTTCTCCCTTTCTCTCCTCTAACCTCCTGTATGGTGAATGAGGGATGAGCTGAAATAGGCTGGCCAGAGCCAGCCGCAGATGGATCTGCGGCTGGCCGCAGATTGATATGCGGCTGGCCGTAGATTGATCTGCGGCTGGCTAGCCGCCACCCATCCACTCAGCTGATTTTCGGTTTCTGTGTTTCTAGTTCCGTGTTTTCAAAAGGCGCACTTATTGGCCGCAGATCAATCCGCGGCTGGCTGGCTTGACTTTCTCGATTTTCGTGCTACGCCTCGATTCTCGTGTCGTGACGTCGGTTTTCGCCGATAGGCTCGTATTTTGCAGTCCGAGCATTACTGGGAGACGTGCCACATCTTTCGGAAATGCTCATTTCGGACGGCCTTGTTGTCATGTTGGTTTTGATTTGCAAATCGTCGCGGTTGCGCCGAGTGTTTGTACTTGCGCCCCTCCTTCGCTCTCATAGGCCGTCTCAATGGACGAATTTGCCCTCCTGTCAGGGTTAGTATACGAAGTGCAAAATTTGGGTGTCTATAGTTATCTTAATCTATAAATTATGAAATATTAAACCTATGATATATAAGCTTAATTAAGGTATTACTAGACTTAATTAAACATCCTAAACATGATTAGCAAAAATCTAAGTTTAATTAGTAAGAATTAAATCAAAATTAAAAGCTTTAACCAATAGAAATTGAGCCAGGAGTGTGCAAGCATGTGCTCAACACACTCCAACACAAGTAGGACTCTAGGATCAGATTGCAAGCAACACAAGTAACAAGGCTAGGATATTTATGGAGGCAAAATGTGAAAAAATGACCTAAAAACCCTAATATGCAAGTTCTACAAATGGGACACCAAACTGATCATGTAAGCTACGAAATCTTGAGGCCTATACACTTATTTATCAAGCCAAAATAAGCCTCTGCAATTGTAAGAACAGGATCAAAGATCAGAAATCAAAAGTAGCTCAAAAAGGTGTAAAAACCCTAATTTTATATTAAATCTTTAAAGCTTTGTTAGATGTTAGGTTTAGATGTTTAGGGATGTGTAATAACATGTTAATAAGTGATCTGGGTTGTCAAATCATGTTTACATAACATCTAGGTATGAAAATTAAGCAAAAATAGCCAACTGTTCTTGACAGCCAAGAACAGTCTGACAGGCTATTTTGTCAGACCTTTTGATGCCTTTAATTTGTTTGTTAGATCAATTTTAAAGCATGAATTGGTAGTATGCTATGTTAGCTATGACAACCAATTGGTAGAATGTGTAAATTATCTCTAGGATGGAAGCTTTTGGTGGTCAAAACCGTTGACCGCTCACGGATGGTCATTTTCTAGGTAACCCAGAAACGTATGAACATTCTGACAGTTCACTGACAATCTTTGAAGCAACCCAGATCGTGTCTAGATGATATTTAATATGTTGTTTCTTGATATGAACATTATCTCTAGTATGTTAACAACAATTTTGAACCTTTAAATAACATTAACAGTAATTAAATTGAACGGAATTAATGGTCAAACGGTATTAACCGTTATGACTGGATGAGTTTCTAGGTAACTCAGAAACTCAATAAGAGTTTCATCCGGCTAGTTTGACTTGATCAAATCTTGATCATGTGATGTTGTTTAACCCAAACAAACACATGTCGTTACTCTTTACCATGTGTGCTATAACGAGCAACAAAGATTGAACTCAAACAATAACTCAGTAAGAATTAATTTAAGGTCAAAATTCCCAATTGGACCATGACCGGCTGTTCTTCATAAAGAACACATTTAGCGACACTCTCCTTCCTCATTCCCAGAAAACTAAGATTTTATGCAGTCCGTCGCTATTGCCCTTTTGCGACGGTTTTAAATAAAAATTAGTAAAAATAATTAAATAAATATTAAATAATTCACAATAATTAATAATTAAATATTTAAAATTCATTTTTAATTATATTTAATAATTTTTAATATTCTGATATAATTTTTAATAATTATTTAATTTAATTTAATATTTAAATAAATGATTTTAAAAATGATATTAATGTATTTAAATGATAATTAAATCATTTAACAATATTACTAACTTTCCAAAATTATTATAAATAATAAATAAATTATTTTAAATAATATACTAAGTATTTAAAAATATTATAAATGATAATTAAATCATTTAAATATTAAACTAAGTTTTCAAAATTATTATAAATAATAATTACATCATTTAAATGATAAAATACATTCTAAAAATATTATTAATGATAAAATAAATCATTTAAATAATATTCTATCTTTCTAAAAATATTATAAATGATAAATAAATCATTTAAATAATATTTTAAGTATCTAAAATTATTTTAAATGATAAATAAATTATTTAAATAATATTTTAAGTATCTAAAATTATTCTAAATGATAAGTAAATCATTTAAATAACATATTAAATGTTTTAAAAATATTCTAAATGATAATTAAATCATTTAAAAATATTCCTAAGCTTGTAAAATTATTTAAAAATATTTCTAAGCTTATAAAAATTATTTAAAAATAATATTAAGCTTCTAAAAGTGTTATAAATAATAAATAAATTATTTAGACTAATATTTAAGCTTCCAAATGAAGTTTTATTGAACAACCTATGTGTATAGCTGCCTAAAGTCGTAACCGAGATACCGAATCGACGTCGAACCTTCATGAAACTTGTCTAGTTTAATTAAATAAGTATTATTATAGATTCTAATGTTTATTATTGATATGAATAGACATAAATAGACTATCCAATGTTGATAAACAGCGTGAAACTTAACGTACTACGCTAAGGCAAGTCTTCTAATCTTGTTATATTTAAGCAAGTATTATACATCTTGCTATCAATTGTTACAAAGTTATTGCTTCCTGCTTAGCATAACTTAAGAAATGAATCATTATTCATATATTGCTTGATGGAGCTTAAATTGTTGTGTCAAACCAAATTGTTTGGTAAGACATCTTATACTGAGAAATGAAACACCTTGATGTAAGGTTATAAATCGTCGATTATATATTGACATAAATTGTAGGATGATATACATACTCCTAGGATATTGGTTAGGCTGATCCTCTACCAGATATCCAAAAGTCAAGCTTTTCTAAGTCATTGAAGACTGATAGAACTGATTGAAACACATGGTTCATGTACTAAACCCTCAGTTATACATCGTTGACATCTTTCAAATCAAACACATGGTGTTTATGTTTTCAAATAAACTTGCTGAGCATTTGCAGCTCATTCTTGTATATATCTTCTTTTGCAGTTTAAATGATAATCCCGGTACTTCTGGGACAGACAAAGGAAAAGGCCATGTTAATTACTTTTAATTACTGTTTTGAATAATTCAAGTCTTTTATAGGCTTTGTTGTAATAACTTAGTATTGAGAACGATGCAACCGAACTTAATGATATGAAATATATTATCATCCTTTATTATATCGAATGCGTTATGCTTTGATCTTTACATTGTTTAGCATAGTTGTACTAAGTAAATACGGTATCTATATGAACTATACATCTGAATGAGGGTATTTGAATGATATTGAAAGTCCTATAAGCTCTGAGGTTACACCTAATGAGCTCTGGTAAGGTGCCACCTTTACCGGAATGCGCCCCCCAGTTCTATGGACAATCTTATCGTTAGTATTATGAATGTCAGATAGATATGGAATATCGATATGAAAGAGGTATTCATGAGATATAAATCTATACATCCAAGTGAGGGTATCCAAACACAGTTAACGTTCTGACGAGAACTATTATCTGTTATGGGATACTGTGAACTTTGGATAGATAGAAATTATATTTTATGGAATATTTATAGTTAAATAGTATCACGTGAGTACCAAATCTGCTACAGGAAGTGTAGAGAATTTTGGGGCGTCACAGGTTGGTATCAGAGCTTTAGATTATAGCTCTAAGGTAGTTGGAAAATACCTTAGGATATAGTCTTTGAGTCTGTAAAATACTTAATTATATATAAAATAATCTTAAAAGCTTTATATTATGTGTAAATTTGCTTTGCTATAATACTAAACAAGTAAAATTCTTTTGTAGAATGGCAGACCCAGATTGGGGAGATATTTCAGGGGAGATAGGTTCACAGGTGATAGAGCTCGAGCAGGGTAATGATCGTGAAGGACAAGAAGTTCAATATGAATTAGAATTTCATGATGCTGTAGAGGCAGAACCTAATGAGTATACTGCAGAGGTTCAGAGTATAAAAGAAATAGAGGATGAGGAAGAACCAATATGGCGGGATATATCAGAAGTTCGAAAGCAATCTGTAGAAGAGTTAGAAGAAGGAAATCCAGAGGAGGAAAACCTACTAGAACAAGCCCAGATGGAAATACATACCTTAAACAATAGGGTAACGTATGTGGAAGAAAGATTGGAGAATGAAGAATGATTAAATGTCCGACTTCAGACACTGTTGTCAAGAAATGAAAGAGAAAGATATCAAATCCAAGCAAGGCTTGATAGAACTAATAGAGAATTTCGTGAAACAATTGTGGATCTAGACAAGCGAGTAGAGGTCTATCCCGTAGAGAATGGAAAGACTGGATACGACATCAATAGGTGGGTGGTATCTAGTATGCTATGTGATGAGTATCGTAAGATTAAGCTTTAGATAAACCTGGTCACCAAAGTGTGTATGTAAATAGTAGTATCTAAACTACTTTACCCAAGTTTTGGAAAAATAGTTTGGGAATGCTAGTAGTACTTATATAAACTACTAGCCGAATATGTAAACCTTCTGTATGAATATACAAATTGAGTTTGAACAATATGTGCATTACATACTTGTAATTATACTAGTTTTGTTACTTATATAGCTTAACGCTGCTTGGAAGAAGACCACAAACATTAGTAGAGGCAGAAAATAGAGAAGTAAACCCGACCCAATAGTTAATAAATTTAGATATACCTTTTAAAACGTAAAAATTATAAACTGAGAGATAATTCCCGTTAAAACCATATATAGAAATTGTAACGTAGAGAACTAAGGAACACAAGTTTCTTGTGAACCTTATTCCTATACCGTTGGGAGAATTCGATATAATCTTAGGCATGGATTGGTTGGTTAATCATAATGTAATGATTAACTGCCATCGGAAGCGTGTAAACCTATTGACTATGTCGAAGTCAAGGGTAGTGTTCAACGGTGGTTGTTCACCTAAACGATCTCAATGTCTAACAGTAATGCAAACAGAGAGATTGCTTAGGAAGGGTTGTACAGGTTATTTGGCATATATAGTAGATACTAGAAAGGAAGGAGTAAGACTGAATCAAACACATGTAGTTCAGGAATGTCAAGATGTCTTTCTCGATGACTTACCAGGTCTTCCTCCGGATAGGGAGATCGAGTTTGTTATCGATCTTGCACCTGGTACGACGCCAGTTTCGAAGACACCGTATATGATGGCACCAGTGGAGTTGAAAGAGTTACTTGTGCAGTTACAAGAACTCTTAGACAAGAAATACATACAACCCAGTGTTTCACCTTAGGGAGCACCAGTGTTGTTTGTAAAGAAGAAGGATGGAACTTTGAGGTTATGTGTTGACTATAGAAAATTAAATAAGTTGACCATAAAGAACAAATATCCTTTACCAAGAATTGATGATCTATTTGACCAACTGAAAGGGACCGAACACTTTTCGAAGATCGACCTACGATCGGTTATCATCAATTAAAGGTAAGAAAAGAAGATGTGTCGAAGACAGCGTTTAGGACACGCTATGGATATTATGAGTTTCTTGTGATGTCCTTTAGATCGACGAATGCACCGACAACATTCATGGACTTGATGAACCGAGTGTTTAAACCATGCTTAGACAAATTTGTTATAGTGTTCATCGATGATATTTTAGTATACTCGAGACCGACGAAGGAGCATACTGAACACTTAAGGAGCGTATTGGAGATTTTACGAAAGGAACAACTTTATGCAAAGTTTTCTAAGGGTGAATTCTGGTTGGAACGAGTCCAATTCTTGGGTCGTGTGATTGACAAGAATAGAATCGCGGTAGATCCAGTAAAGATAGAGACGGTTGTGAATTGGGAACAACCAACAACTCCCACAGAAGTAAGAAGTTTTCTCAGTTTAGCAGGGTACTATCGGCGTTTTATACAAGATTTTTCAAAAATAGTAACCTCGCTAACCAATTTAACTCGAAAGATGGTAAAGTACGGCTGGACAGATAAATGTGAAGAAAGCTTCCGAGAATTGAAGAAGCGATTGAGCATGGAACCAGTGTTATCTTTACCAGATGATACAGGAGGCCTTGTCGTTTATAGTGATGCATCACACAAGGGATTAGGTTGTGTGTTGATGCAACATGAGAAGGTGATTGCATATGCCTCATGACAACTCAAAGATTATGAGAAGAGGTATCCTACGCATGATCTTGAGTTAGCCGCTGTAGTATTTGCCTTGAAAATTTGGAGGCATTACTTGTATGGGGAGAAGTGTGAGATATACACAGATCACAAAAGTCTAAAGTATATTTTCACGCAGAAGGAGTTAAACATGAGACAGAGGAGATGGCTAGAGTTGATAAAGGATTTCGACTATTAAATTTTATATCACCCCGGGAAAGCCAACGTTGTAGCAGACGCGTTAAGTAGGAAGAACCAAGAGAAGTTGAATTTAATAACCAACAACGAGGTACTGATAAAAGAGTTGGACAAACTTGAGATTGAGGTAAGAGTTCCAACTAATTCTACCCAGAAGTTATTCGTTGAGGAGAGTAGTTCGACTTTATTGGATAGAGTCAAGGAATTACAGGAGACGGATGAAGGATGTCAGAAGTGTAAGACTGAAATAACTCATAAAAAGAATATCAAATTCAGAATAGACAAGGATGAGGTACTAAGGTACAAGGATAGAATTTGGGTACCCTCAGTACAAGAACTAAAAGATGAAATAATGAATGAAGCCTATAGTTCTAAGTTCACCGTGCATCCAGGTAGTACAAAAATGTACAAAGATTTAAGCCGACACTTTTGGTGGTCTAACATGAAAAGAGAAATAGCAGAGTGAGTAAGTAAATGTTTAACGTGTTCAAGAGTTAAAACTAAACATCAAAAACCGAGTGGATTACTACAGCCCTTAGAAATTCCCGAGTGGAAATGGGAACATATTACCTGGACTTCGTAGTAGGTCTTTCAAATACACAGAAAAGTCACAATGCCATTTGGGTAATTGTAGATCGTCTTACCAAGTCAGCTCATTTTCTACCCATAAACGTTAACTTCAGTCTTGACCAGTTAGCCAAACTTTACATCGATGAAGTTATTTTTAGACATGGAGTCCCTGTTTCTATAGTATCAGACCGAGATCCACGATTTACTTCAAATTTTTGGACAAGTCTCCAGAAACATTTAGGAACCCTGTTGAGACTAAGCACAACTTATCACCCACAAACCGACGGTTAGAATGAGAGAACAATTCAAACATTGGAGGACATGTTGCGAACTTGCATCATGGACTTCAAGGGAAGTTGGGAAGATCAGTTACCTTTGGTAGAGTTTGCTTACAACAATAGTTATCATGACAGTATAGGAATGCCACCATTTGAAGCTCTGTATGGAAGGAAATGTAGGACGCCGAAGAAGTCAGTGGCAAATTGATAGGTACTCTTGTGAGGTGCTATCCTTTTTCGGATATGAGTCACAAGTTGGTATCATAAATTGAAAAGAACAAAATCTACAAAATAAAGTGATACCTTCAGTCAAGGTTATTTGGAAAAATCGAAACATAGAGGAAGCTACATGGGAGCTCGAGAGTAAAATGCGAGACAACTACCCACATTTATTTCTATAACCCGTACTGTAATTTTAAGGACGGAATTTTTATTAGTGGTGGTGAATGTAATATTCCGAACCCTAATAAGATTTATATATGTAATTATGTGTTTATTAGATGAAAATTCTTGTTCCGACTTTGTGTTATGTGATTGTATATTTTATTAAAAAATTAGGTCAAATAAAAATATTTTCGAAGCTGCTTAGTCGTGCTTACACGGACAAAATGATTTGTCGTGCTTCAGACGATTTCACCGAGAAGCGTCTCGACAAATTATTTTGGTAAGCTGTTATGTCGTGCTTGGAAATGACGAAGTGATTTGTCGTGCTTCGGAGTTAATATATTATTATATTAACTGATAAAAATCTAAAATAAGTTAAATTGGATTTAAAATGATAAACTGAATTAGAAACCCTAATTACAAAATCTTAATTGGTAAAATTTGTCCGAATTGACAAATCAAAACCCTAATTACTACACAAGAATCTTAATTGATATAATTAGATTCTAAGTTATAAATCATAATATTAATTATGAATCGTAGAATTTATATTAAAACCCCAATTGAAGGTTAAAACCCTAATTCATGAATTAAGAAACCCTAAACCCTAATTCATTAAATTAGGAAACCCTAAATCCTAATTAAGAAACCTTAATTCTAGTTATGCTATCTTAATCTATAAATTATGAAATGTTAAACCTTAATTATGATATATAAGCTTAATTAAGGTATTACTAGACTTAATTAAACATCCTAAACATGATTAGCAAAAATCTAAGTTTAATTAGTAAGAATTAAATCAAAATTAAAAGCTTTAACCAATAGAAATTGAGCTAGGAGTGTGTAAGCTTGTGCTCAACACACTCCAGCACAAGTAAGACTCTAGGATCATATTGCAAGCAACACAAGTAACAAGGCTAGGATATAAATGGGACACCAAACTGATCATGTGAGCTACGAAATATTGAAGCCTATACACTTATTTATCAAGCCAAAACAAGCCTCTGCAATTGTAAGAACAGGATCAAATATCAGAGATCAAAAGTAGCTCAAAAAGGTACAAAAACCCTAATTTTATACTAAATCTTTAAAGCTTTGTTAGATGTTAGGTTTAGATGTTTAGGGGTGTGTAATAACATGTTAATAAGTGATCTGAGTTGTCAAATCATGTTTACATAACATCTAGGTATGAAAATTAAGCAAAAATAGCCAACTGTTCTTGATGGTCTAGAACAGTCTGACAGGCTATTTTGTCAGACCTTTTGATGCCTTTAATTTGTTTGTTAGATCAATTTTAAAGCATGAATTGGTAGTATGCCATGTTAGCTATGATAACCAATTGGTAGAATGTGTAAATTATCTCTAGGATGGAAGCTTTTGTTGGTCAAAACCCATTGACCGCTCACAGATGGTCATTTTCTGGGTAACCCAGAAACGTATGAACATTCTGACAGTTCACTGACAATCTTTTAAACAACCCAGATCGTGTCTAGATGATATTTAATATGTTGTTTCTTGATATGAACATGATCTCTAGTATGTTAACAACAATTTTGAACCTTTAAATAACATTAACAGTAATTAAATTGAACGGAATTAATGGTCAAACGGTATTGACCGTTATGACTGGATGAGTTTCTGGGTAACCTAGAAACTCAAGAAGAGTTTGATCCGGCTAGTTTGACTTGATCAAATCTTGATCATGTGATGTTGTTTAACCCAAACAAACACATGTCGTTACTCTCTACCATGTGTGTTATAACGGGCAACAAAGATTGAACTCAAACAATAACTCAGTAAGAATTAATTTAAGGTCAAAAGTCCTAGTTGGACCATGACCGGTTGTTCTTCATGAAGAACACATTTAGCGATACTCTCCTCCTCATTCCTAGAAAAATAAGATTCTATGCAGTCCGTCGCTATAGCCCTTTTGCGACGGTTTTAAATAAAAATTAATAAAAATAATTAAATAAATATTAAATAATTCATAATTCATAATAATTAAATATTTAAAATTCATTTTTAATTATATATAATAATTTTCAATATTCTGATAAAATTTTTAATAATTATTTAATTTAATATTTAATAAATGATTTAAAAATGATATTAATGTATTTAAATTAGTTTAAATGATAATTAAATCATTTAAAAATATTACTAACTTTCCAAAATTATTATAAATAATAAATAAATTATTTTAAATAATATACTAAGTATTTGAAAATATTATAAATGATAATTAAATCATTTAAATATTAAACTAAGTTTTAAAAATTATTATAAATAATAATTACATCATTTAAATGATAAAATACATTCTAAAAATATTATTAATGATAAAATAAATCATTTAAATAATATTCTATCTATCTAAAATTATTCTAAATGATAAATAAATTATTTAAATAATATTTTAATTATCTAAAATTATTCTAAATGATAAATAAATCATTTAAATAACATATTAAATGTTTTAAAAATATTCTAAATGATAATTAAATCATTTAAAAATATTCCTAAGCTTGTAAAATTATTTAAAAATATTTCTAAGCTTATAAAAATTATTTAAAAATAATATTAAGCTTCTAAAACTGTTATAAATAATAAATAAATTATTTAAACTAATATTTAAGTTTCCAATTGAAGTTTTATTGAATAACCTATGTGTTTAGCTGTCTAAAGTCGCGACCGAGATACCGAATCGACGTCGAACCTTCATGAAACTTGTCTAATTTAATTAAATAAATATTATTATAGATTCTAATGTTTATTATTGATATGAATAGACATAAATATACTACCCAACGTTGATAAACAGCGTGAAACTTAACGTACTACGTTAAGGCAAGTCTTCTAATCTTCTTATATTTAAGCAAGTATTATACATCTTGCTCTCAATTATTACAAAGTTATTGCTTCTTGTTCAGCATAACTTAAGAAATGAATCATTATTCATATATTGCTTGATGGAGCTTAATTGTTGTGTCAAACCAAATTGTTTGGTAAGACATCTTATACTGAGAAATGAAACACCTTGATGTAAGGTTATAAATCGTCGATTATATATTGACATAAATTGTAGGATGATATGCATACTCCTAGGATATTGGTTAGGCTGATCGCCTACCAGATATCTAAAAGTCAAGCTTTTCTAAGTCATTGAAGACTGATAAAACTGATTGAAACACATGGTTCATGTACTAAACCCTCAGTTATACATCGTTGACATCTTTCAAATCAAACACATGGTGTTTATATTTTCAAATAAACTTGCTTAGCATTTGTAGCTCATTATTGCATATATCTTCTTTTGCAGTTTAAATGATAATCCTGGTACTTCTGGGACAGACAAAGGAAAAGGCCATGTTAATTACTTTTAATTACTGTTTTGAATAATTCAAGTCTTTTATAGGCTTTGTTGTAATAACTTAGTACTGAAAACGATGCAACCGAACTTAATGATATGAAATATATTATCATCCTTTATTATATCGAATGCATTATACTCTGATCTTTACATTGTTTAGCATAGTTGTACTAAGTAAGTACAGTATCTATATGAATTATACATCTGAATGAGGGTATTTGAATGATATTGAAAGTCTTATAAGCTTGAGGTTACACTTAATGAGCGCCGGTAAGGTGCCACTTTTACCGGAATGTGCCCCTCAGTTCTATGGACAATCTTATCGTTAATACTGTGAATGTCAGATAGATAGAAAATATCGATATGAAAGAGGTATTTATGAGATATAAATCTATACATCCAAGTGAGGGTATCCAAACACAGTTAACGTTCTGACGAGAACTATTATCTGTTATGGAATACTGTGAACTTTGGATAGATAGAAATTATATTTTATGGAATATTTATATTTAAATAGTATCACGTGAGCACCAAATCTGCTACAGGAAGTGTAGAGAATTTGGGGGCGTCACACTCCTACCCACACTTGGATTCAATCATAAAACACATAAATTCTCTCTCCAAAACAAACCCCTTACACGGCTCATACTCCAAATCTCGCTCCAAATAGTATTTCTCCGTTTTCTACTCCAAAGTTGCACGGGTTTTTCTCTTTGCATGAACAAGTGTTAGGGTTTCTTACTTAATTGAAGACACAATTCTATTGGTGCAACCGTTCAATAGACATAGAGTCTCCTGCATTGTTCTTTGCTACTATCAGGGTTTGTTAGAAGTTGCTATAATTTGGGTTTGGGGGAACTATCATATCAGTTACGCCAATAGTAACCTATATGGCTCCCAAAAGGCATCGGGGTGAGAGTTCATCTTCAACACTATCAAGGCAATTTGATAGACCGAAATTCGTCAGTGCTGAGGCCGCGGTCTCCAACCTGACGAGGTGGTCGATGGTGAGATGATGTCGCAGATTATAGAGATGGGATGGGAAACATTCACAGCCCATCCAGAACCTGCTTGTATAGCCATTGTCAAGGAGTTCTATGCCAATGTAGAGGATGCGGCACCATACGAGGTTATAATCAAGGGAAAGAAGGTTTCGTTCAGTGCCCAGACTATCAATGAATATTATAATTTGAGGCCTGATGAACGATGCAGATATTCACAATTTTTTGCTGAAGGGCCAAATTTGGAGAAGGTTGTGACTGACTTGTGCAAATCGGGGACGACTTGGATATCTAGAGGACCACGTGCATCAATTTCTTTCCTTAGCAAAGATCTAAGTCATTACGGGAAGGTCTGGTATGCCTTTCTGTCAGCCAAATTGATGCCATCACAGCATGTGAATGATGTCCCAAAGGAGAAAGCTCTTTTGTTATATGCAATCGTAATAGGTATAAAGATTAATATGGGGGAGGTGATTGAGGCGTCGATTCACTGAAGCTTATGAGGACATACTCAGGGTGGTTTGCCATACCCCTCTCTGATTTGTGGGTTATGCCTTCGAGCAGGCGTTCGTTGGAGTACTGAGGAAGCTGTCCAACAACCATTGCTTCTTTTGGACCACCGACTAATTGCAAGATATAAGGAATGGGAAGGTGGTGAGTCACATCCCCGTGGCTTGGGATATATCATTCATCCTCCTCCTAAAGGTGAGGAGCAGGAGTCTGATGAGGAGGTAGCGGGTCCTTTGACGTCCACTTCAATTGGCAAATCCAGGTTCAGTCTTCAATACTCGCGAATTACAGCGACTTATTGATGCTCCAGCATAAGACCATATTGAGGCAGAATCAACGGTTGGCGGACCGACAGGAACATATGTTTGCTTATCAGACGAGTTGTACGCAAGCGATAGCCACTATGTATGATAATATGCGACCATTGATGGATCTTGTTCATTTTCTAGAGGCTCAACCATTGCCAGTTTTTTCACCACCAATCTCAGATGATGATGACGAGTTCGGGCCCACCGCTTGACATGTCAGGGAAGTCCTCAATTCTTTATTTTCTTTATTTTCAGCACAATGAGGACATTATTTCGTTTGACTTTGGGGGAGGTTTGGGAATTGCTGGTTTTATTCTGTGTTGGTGGTGTGTAAATTGCATAGTAGGAATCGTTTTATTTATTTTCATTGTAGTTACATTAGTGCATTAGTTTAATATGAATAGTTTCATTAGCTTCATGGTAAATTGCATTTATTAGTTATGTTGCATTCAATTTTTATGATTAAAAAAAACCCAAAAATATAGTAGAGTTGGATCATATAGAATTGCATTTAGTAGGGATATTCAAGCAATCAATTAATGTAAATCATGTAGGGAAGGCCGATGATGAAAATTTGATCAGTTCTTAATTAGTTTAACAGGATGGATAGGGAATGCTAAGTCAGGAGTTTGACTGTTTCTAGTTGTGTCTACTTGGTGACCCTTGGTTTTTAATTTTTTTTGCTAAATTTGTTAATGTATAGAAGAACCATAAATACAATGGCAAAAGGGCATACCGCAGAGATAAGAAGTCATCATGAGACATGCCCCATGAGGAACAAACAAAGAAACTATTCGACAAACAAAATAGAACCAATACATAAAAGCAACCACTTACAATCAATCAATTACAACCAATTACAACCAGGTATGATATCTATGACATTTTTGAACAACTTTTTGAAATTTCTTAGAACTTGAAAGCCAAGCTTTAACTAAATTAATGATTTCCTTAGTCAATGCATCAGGAGGCAACATAGACCCATCATGGAGATTAGAATTTCGAGATCCCCAAATTTTATAAAGGGAGGTGGCGAGGATGAGTTTCAAAATTTTAGAGTGCATTTTCCTCCCTTTGAATCGCTGGATATACACAATCAAATTATCCCAGTCCAATGGAATATTTCGCCAGTGTCCCAATGCCAAGACATTAGTAATCACACTACTTGAGTAAGGACAGTTAAAAAAGAGGTGGTTAAAAGTTTCATTTGCAGTATTACACAAGGGGCACCTCAACGGGATATAATGAGAGTAAGACATGAAAGAATCATTTGTTGGGAATCTTTTGTGCAATGCAAGCCAAAGAAAGAAAGAGTAACGAGGTACATAGTGCTTGTGCCAAAGGATATGTGCCCAAGAGACAGTAGCACTTCGGCGACGGATGGAATCCCAAATTTTATTAGCTTTCAAGTGTCGGATATCAATAGAATCCCAAGATATAGAGTCATCATTGGCAGATGGAGATGGGGCATTTGTAAAAAGATTACGAAATTGGACAACATCATGATGGTTACTCTGGGGTAAAACCCAATTTGAGTGGGAAATAATGCTAGAAAGGAGAGCAGTTTTTGGAATCCCGGAGTAGGACAGCAACTAAGCATTGGGAGATAAAGGTTGGCCATTCAGCCAAAGATCATACCAGAGGCTAAAATGGTTCCCCCTGCCTACACGATAAGAGAGAAAATGTTGAGCAAGGGATCGAAGCTTAAGAACTTTGCGCTAGATCCAAGAGCAGTATATAGGAATATCAATATGCCAAAAATTATTGCGTTTGAGAACCGTGGCCTGAATCCAAGAAGCCCAGAGTGAAGAGGGTTTAAATTGGATAACCTTGAGTAAATGCTGGATAATGAGAGCCTTGTTCCAGTCCTCAAGGTCTTTTATACCCAGACCACCTTCAGAATAAGGCAAAGAAATTACCTTCCAAGATACTTTAGCCCCATGTTTCCCAAGAGAAGGTCCCTTCAAGAGAAATCTGGTCAAGATAGATTGGATTGATCTAAGAACGAATTTGGGCAAGAGAAAATGAGCTGACCAAAATGACTGGATAGAAAGTAACACAGATTTGATCAACTGCAATCGGCCAGAATAAGCAAGGAACTATGCAGTCCAGGAGGAAATCTGCGAAGTAATCTTTTGGATAAGAGGCATGCAATCAGAATGAGAAAGCTTCGAGGAGATTAAAGGAACACCCAAGAACCGGATTGGCAAGGTGCCTACATGAAAGCCAAGTAAGTCGAGAATTACCTGTTTATCAATATCCCCAACATTCGAAAAGAAACACTGACTTTTTTGAGCATTAGGGATGAGGCCAGAGAACAAGGAAAAGGACTGAATGCAAGAATGGACAATTGTTACAGAAGTCAAATTTCCATGGCAGAAAATCAGAAGATCATCAACGAAGCACATGTGAGTAAGATTGCAATCCTTGGCTTTCCAATGGAACTCAAAATCAGACTGAAGAGTTTCTTTATGAAGGATTAATGATAAAACTTCCATGGTCAGGTCAAACAAGTAGGGAGATAGAGGGTCCCCCTGCCTTAGCCCACGAGCACCTTTAAAGTAGCCAGCAAGTGACCCATTGATTTTAATAGAGAACATGGCAGTGGTAATACATGCACGGATCCAATTAATAAATCTGGTTGGGAACTTAAGATGCTCCAACAAGTCGAAGAGGAAATCCCAATTGACTGTGTCAAAAGCCTTCATGATGTCAATTTTTAGAGCACATCTAGCAGACCCAGAGTTCCTGTGATAATTTCTCAAGAGCTCTTGGGCTAGAAGAATGTTGTCAGTGATACTCCTACCAGAGATGAAGGCAAATTGGGCTCTGTCAATAAGAGATGGAAGAACCATCTTGAGTCTGTTTGCAAGAAGTTTAGAAATACATTTGTAGAGAGTGTTGCAACAAGATATAGGTCTAAAGTCAGACATGGAGCTTGGGTTATCTGTCTTAGGAATTAGCGCAATGGCTGTAGCATTAATTCCGCTAGGCATATGACATGTATTGAAGAAGTAATGAACAGCAGAAAACATTCGAGGGCTCCAAGTAGGGTAGAGAGAGAAGCTCTTCTTTCTCTCTAGGAAACCCCCTCCCCCCACCTCTTCCGGTCTCTTCTGTTCTTCACCCAGCTCCCCCTCCTTCTTGCGGCCCACCCTTTTCTCTTGGGAGTTTAGGATCTGATCTAGAAGGAGCTTGGTGTGTTTTGGGTTTGTTCAATCTTGTTGGTCGGAAGCTGCTGGGTTTGGTCTGTCGGAGGCTCTTTCCCCTTCCTCTTCCGTGTCCCTCTTTTCATTTGGCCCACCCGGTCCCCTCCCTCCCTTCACCACCTTTTCGGCCCACCATCTCTTCTCTTCATCCTCTTTATCAGGCTGGCTGCGGCTCTAGCTTGTTCGGCGGCTGGGTTTGGACCTTCCCAAAAATTACTTCATCTGATCTATTGTATGCAAAAGTTCGGGGCTTTAGATTGTGGGATTTTCTTTTGCGCAGATTAGTAGGGGGCTTTGACTTTAGTGGGTTCAGGTTGAGGAAGTTATGATCTGATTTGATGATTGTTTGGGGCAAAGGCTTTGGGGTTTCGGATCTTGGTGATCTGTTGGGTTTGGATTTTTTTGGAAGTTGGGTTGTTTTGGATCTGGTTTTTCTTACTCCAGATCTTGTTTCGATTTGTCGAAATCTGGGTCTGGTATTGTTCTCTTTCCGATGGCTTGCGAACATTTTCTATTCGCAGATATTTCCAATCTGTCTTTATACTTTTATTGCCTATCTAATTTTGGTCAGATTTGGATGTTCTTCGATTTTATTGATCTATGTTTCCCCTTTCTATCTGATTTATTGGGGTGTTCTATCACGGGAGCATTAAGCTTGTTTTGTTCCGATGGTTGTTGTCGGAGCATCATGCTCGGTTGTTTCTCCATTCTTTTCCTGATCTGGATGCATGTTATCGTCTTTTTTCCATGTTCAGATTAGGTTTGTTTGGTCTGATTTTCTTGTGGATCTGTTGTTGGACTTCCGTTGCGTTCCCAGTCTCGGCGTCTTCGGATTTCCGGTGAAGCTTTGTCGCTGGCTGTCTGCTTTGCAGTATAGTACAAGTGGGGCCCATATAGGATCTGATGGGATGATCTAATGACAGTGTGGTGCAGATGGGGCCCACGTTTTTTTTAAATTTCAAATTTAGATTGGGCTGCTAGTTTGCTACTTTTTTTATTGGTGCTTGCTGATTCATTTCAGTTGTTCCCCCACGTGGACTTTGTGATTTGTTGATGATGTAGTTTGACGCGTGGGTCGGGCTTGTTTCATCTGATGGGCTCATGTGGTGGGCTCTTACCGGATGTGCTGCTCTCAATGAAGTCCTGTAGGCATAATTGAATGCTGATGGTCTCACTTGATTGCTATTTATTTCATTTTCTAAGCTAGTTAATGTTTTATTTAGTTGTTGTTTTTGCCTAACCTCGGGTTGTGAGGAAAATTATAATTAGGTTAGACAATTGGTTCCTAGTTCTTATCTAGGTGTTTTAATCCTTTCGGGAGAAAAGGGTTATGCTATGATCTTCATTGTAATATTCTTGATTTTTGCAATTTATACAAACAAATTTAGCAAAAAAAAAAGTAGTGAACTGCAGCAGAGAAATCAACTCCAATAATGTCCTAACAATGAAGAAAAAAATTTGATGAAGTGATTGGATCTGGTTTTTCTTACTCCAGATCTTGTTTCGATTTGTCGAAATCTGGGTCTGGTATTGTTCTCTTTCCGATGGCTTGCGAACATTTTCTATTCGCAGATATTTCCAATCTGTCTTTATACTTTTATTGCCTATCTAATTTTGGTCAGATTTGGATGTTCTTCGATTTTATTGATCTATGTTTCCCCTTTCTATCTAATTTATTGGGGTGTTCTATCACGGGAGCATTAAGCTTGTTTTGTTCCGATGGTTGTTGTCGGAGCATCATGCTCGGTTGTTTCTCCATTCTTTTCCTGATCTGGATGCATGTTATCGTCTTTTTTCCATGTTCAGATTAGGTTTGTTTGGTCTGATTTTCTTGTGGATCTGTTGTTGGACTTCCGTTGCGTTCCCAGTCTCGGCGTCTTCGGATTTCCGGTGAAGCTTTGTCGCTGGCTGTCTGCTTTGCAGTATAGTACAAGTGGGGCCCATATAGGATCTGATGGGATGATCTAATGACAGTGTGGTGCAGATGGGGCCCACGTTTTTTTTTAAATTTTCAAATTTAGATTGGGCTGCTAGTTTGCTCCTTTTTTTGTTGGTGCTTGCTGATTCATTTCAGTTGTTCCCCCACGTGGACTTTGTGATTTGTTGATGATGTAGTTTGACGCGTGGGTCGGGCTTGTTTCATCTGATGGGCTCATGTGGTGGGCTCTTACCGGATGTGCTGCTCTCAATGAAGTCCTGTAGGCATAATTGAATGCTGATGGTCTCACTTGATTGCTATTTATTTCATTTTCTAAGCTAGTTAATGTTTTATTTAGTTGTTGTTTTTGCCTAACCTCGGGTTGTGAGGAAAATTATAATTAGGTTAGACAATTGGTTCCTAGTTCTTATCTAGGTGTTTTAATCCTTTCGGGAGAAAAGGGTTATGCTATGATCTTCATTGTAATATTCTTGATTTTTGCAATTTATACAAACAAATTTAGCAAAAAAAAAAAGTAGTGAACTGCAGCAGAGAAATCAACTCCAATAATGTCCTAACAATGAAGAAAAAAATTTGATGAAGTGATTGGATCTGGTTTTTCTTACTCCAGATCTTGTTTCGATTTGTCGAAATCTGGGTCTGGTATTGTTCTCTTTCCGATGGCTTGCGAACATTTTCTATTCGCAGATATTTCCAATCTGTCTTTATACTTTTATTGCCTATCTAATTTTGGTCAGATTTGGATGTTCTTCGATTTTATTGATCTATGTTTCCCCTTTCTATCTAATTTATTGGGGTGTTCTATCACGGGAGCATTAAGCTTGTTTTGTTCTGATGGTTGTTGTCGGAGCATCATGCTCGGTTGTTTCTCCATTCTTTTCCTGATCTGGATGCATGTTATCGTCTTTTTTCCATGTTCAGATTAGGTTTGTTTGGTCTGATTTTCTTGTGGATCTGTTGTTGGACTTCCGTTGCGTTCCCAGTCTCGGCGTCTTCGGATTTCCGGTGAAGCTTTGTCGCTGGCTGTCTGCTTTGCAGTATAGTACAAGTGGGGCCCATATAGGATCTGATGGGATGATCTAATGACAGTGTGGTGCAGATGGGGCCCACGTTTTTTTTAAATTTCAAATTTAGATTGGGCTGCTAGTTTGCTCCTTTTTTTGTTGGTGCTTGCTGATTCATTTCAGTTGTTCCCCCACGTGGACTTTGTGATTTGTTGATGATGTAGTTTGACGCGTGGGTCGGGCTTGTTTCATCTGATGGGCTCATGTGGTGGGCTCTTACCGGATGTGCTGCTCTCAATGAAGTCCTGTAGGCATAATTGAATGCTGATGGTCTCACTTGATTGCTATTTATTTCATTTTCTAAGTTAGTTAATGTTTTATTTAGTTGTTGTTTTTGCCTAACCTCGGGATGTGAGGAAAATTATAATTAGGTTAGACAATTGGTTCCTAGTTCTTATCTAGGTGTTTTAATCCTTTCGGGAGAAAAGGGTTATGCTATGATCTTCATTGTAATATTCTTGATTTTTGCAATTTATACAATCAAATTTAGCAAAAAAAAAAAGTAGTGAACTGCAGCAGAGAAATCAACTCCAATAATGTCCTAACAATGAAGAAAAAAATTTACATTGAAACCATCAGGACCAGGACTTTTATTTTTGTAACGACCGCGAATTTTGCATGGCTTTGTAATATACGCTTGTGATCATTATTTAATGAATGAATTTTTATTAATATTATTTTGTGTTATGTGCTTAAAGGTTATGTAATAATCTAGACTATGTATTTGCAATGATATTAAGTGTTGTTATTTGATAGGACTTATTAAAATGTTTTCGGAGAAATACCGCTAAAATTCTATTCGCGGGTTACTATTCGCGTGGGCACTATTCGCCCCAAAAACGTCTTTTTCGTTTATTTCGACTTTTCTAATTTTGTCATGGTGTTAATGTAATTGATTAATAATCCAAGTGTTGGATTTTATTTTAGCCAAATTGGGAGTTAATTAGAAGCCCCAAATTGCTTAAGGGTGGCCCAAACCCATGTTCCATGACCCACGACCCGACCCACGACCCAACCCAAGACCCATGAGGGAAATGGGTTAAACCATCAGATGAGCAATTGAATGAAGAAGAAGAACACGGATGAGAGGAGAAGGAACAAAGGAATGAGAACATTTTGGGTAGAGCAAATTCTTACATTTGGGAGAGCAAAAGGGAGGAAGAACAATTGGGAGAATGGGAGGGGAGTTTCCCACATATGGGAGAGGCCAACTTCAGCTTCCCATACATGGGGAGCTGATCACACCAAGCATGCTTAACCATTCCCTCCTCCAAGGAAGCTCAGTTCATCCCTCTATATATACTACCCCTTGCTTGCCTTCCATTCCTTTGCTCATTGTTGCTAAGTTAGAATCCAGAAATTTAGAGAGAGTTGTGAGAGTTGGTGCACGGGTGGTTTGAAGGAAGAAGAAGAAGTGGTGTAGCAGCTGGTTATCAATCCTATTTTCATCCTAGAAGTTGCTTCAAGAGGTTAGTGTTTTGGAACCAAACTCATTTCCATGGTTGCTTCAGTTTTCAGTTTCATATTGCTTGTTTATGAGAGTATATGTTGCTGAAATTGTTTGGTTAGTTCATGAGTTGATATGAATGTGGTTAACTCTTTAAAAGCCTTAATAATGATCAATGAAAGTGGAACAATGTTTGATAATCAAAACCTTTGCATAAGAAATTAAGAATGGACATTAATGGACTGTTGGACAATTATGGACTGATTTGGAAAATTTATGTACTTTGTTGTAAATATAGCTTTTGGTTGGTTATTTTGGTTGTGTTAGATGGTAGAGAATTGTTGCCATGTTCTTAGAGGCATGTGGGTAATGATTTCATTTGGAAATCTGGACTAGAACATAATTAAACTCTACTCCAATATGAGTTTGTAAGTTATGCCCACAAACTGTTTGATTTAATGCCCAAGAGAAGAATTTCTCTAAGAACTTGAGAACTAGGTGTTGATTAATTAATTAAAGGATGTTATGTTTCTTAGCTTAGCAATAGAAGCATGTTTTAAGTTATATTGACTGGTTGCATAATAGCTAAGACACAAGGAGGAAGAAAGAATTGGCCTAACCTTGAGTTTCGTTGAAAACTAGTGTGAACTGTGGCCTTTGATTTAATTCTGGTAACGTTATGTTATGTGTGTAATTTTAAGCTTTTGAGGTAGTATAATGCCCTGAGTTAGTAAGCCGTAGGCTTTAGAACGAACGCATTTCGACCTCGGATGAGGGAGTTATGGCGTTTGGGAGAAAAGGGTGCCCAATCTGTCCAAAATAGTAAAAACTTAGCCTTGGAGGGACTTTCGGGACAATTTTATGGCTAGTAAATGAGTCTGTAAAATTATGAATCGATGAGGGTTTTGTAGTCCATGTTATAAGCTTTTCATAGCCTCCGGAACGGCCTAATTCCGATTTATAACGAAGAAGTTATGAAGGTTTGAAGTTTGTATGTCAAACTGCCAAAATTGGAAGGAAACCAAGCCTTGGGGGCCAGGCCATGGGCGCGGGCGCGCTGGGGGCTGCTGGGCGCAGCTGGGCGCAGGTGGGGCGCGCGCGGGCGCGCGCTGGGCGCATGGGCTTGACAGCTCTGACATACTTTAGTAAAATGGGCGTAACTTTCTCATACGAACTCCAAATTAGATGATTCAAGATGATTCGGAAAGCTAAGAAGTAGAGCTATAACTTCCATTATTTAGACCTGTAATTTAATGCCTTGATCAATTTCTAAATTGGCCATGTTTAGGACTATTATGCATTAGGAAGCAAAAAGAGGGCGTCGTGCATGCACGTATGTAACGTGTAATGTTTCCAACGCTAAAAGTTATTGTTTTAAGTTCTAGAACTTGTACATTATGGTTTATAATGACCTTTAGCTTTAATCAATGATGAGCTAGACAAGTGTATGAGCATGCTAAGCTTATGCAAATGGGGTAAATCGAGTGTGCGTTGTGCAAACGCCGAAACATCGTATCATGTGTGTGTAACCTTATTTGATATTATGTTTCTAATTAGAATGAAACCTTATTGAGTAATGTAAACCAATATTTGACATTAATTATGTGGCTAATTGGTATGTGGATATGTACTTAAATGTGTAGGACTTTTGAAGGACGATTAACGTCGAGTTATTAGCAAGCGCGTAAGGCAAGTTCTTCTTTAACCCTTGTTTAACCCTTGTGTTGGGCAAGTTCTCTAACTCCATTCATTTACCATACTGAATGCAAGTTCCTTATCTTGTACAATAGACGTATATTGTACAGATTTTCTAATTCTTGTTTAAGTTGATATTGCACAAATATTCTATATTTTCCTAAATTACCCCAATGTGGTGTATTGAGCAAGTTTTCTAATCCTTGTCTAGTCCTCGTGCTAGGCGAGCTTATTAACTTCATTCGATTATATTCTTACGAATGCTATTTAATGTTCAAAGTTCATATTTACGCAATACGTAGATTATTGTGTGAATTCCATACTTATGCGAATCTTTCATATTTGCACAAGCGTTCAAGATATGTTATTGACATAAACTATTAAAGCTTTTTAAGTTCACATTATGCATGAACTGTTTACGAAGAGTGTCAATGCCATTTGATTCGGCTAGACTAATGTCCATGATTTAGAAAGCTATCCAAACTAATTGTTTTGGTGCGGACTCTTTGCAGAGATGAACAACCCTCATAGTAGGGAAAAATATATTTTTAGTCGGGGAACCGACACACGCGTAAGTAGAACGTTTGAGGCTTATGCATAACGCCGGGTATTTTAGGCTGATCACCTATTGTACCTGTAACTGTTGTTTTGGAGTTAATAGTGTAATACTGTTAATTCTAATAAAAGGTAAGTGCCATGGTGGCCACTCAGTGATTCCTGCAATTGACACAATTTGAAATCCTTGAATTCATTTGATATTCATCTAGTCCATAGTGACTCCTCAGTGATAGTAGAGATTTGTATTAAAACTTGAGAAATCTTACTTTTGATTATGTATTATCCTTATTGTTATACTTGCTGGGCAAACTTTTGCTCACCCTTGCTTTCCTTAAAACATTTCAGTGGTTACCCATAGAGGCGAGAGCTCGGGAAAGGATAAAGGCAAAGGCAAAGCCACGAATTAGCTTTGTCCTACTATGTTATGATTATGCTATGTTTTAAGACTCGTTTAGAAATTATGTATTAAGTTATGTCATGTATTCAGACTTATGTATTAGACCTTGTGTATTATGTTATGTCAGGTATTTGTATTGGTATCGAGACTTGGGACGAGAGTATTTATGTTATATCAATGTAAATATTTCTATTATTCCACAATTAGTTGTTAATAGTATTTGTTTGAGTTGCACAGTGATGTACCGAATTCGAGGTTAAGGCAGACCCAGATTTGGGGGCGTCACAATTTTTCTTCATAGACTTGAGAACAGAAAATATTTCAGCATCAAGAATAGAAGCTTTCATGGCAGAGGCTTGTAAGGGATTGATGTGCTTTGTGACATAAGTGGCTAGATCCTCATGACCAGGATAATCATTGAAAGAGGAGCCAAGGAGATCCTGGAAATAGTCAACAGCCACTTGCTAAATAGAAGACTGGTCCTCCACCAAATCACCATTACTATTATTGATAGACATGATTTTGTTGTGATTCCATCTATTTTTGATAACATTAGCAAAATACTTTGTGTTTTTGTCTGCTTGGGAGATCCAAAGAGTCCTGGATTTTTGTTGCAGCAGAGATTCTTCCAAGGATAAAGCCCTCCATAAGGAAGCGGAACAAGAAGATTCCTGTCTTCTCAAGGATGAATTATGAGGATCAGAATGGAGGGATATTTGAATAGAGTGGAGCTGACCTTGAAGAGCTTTGACATTAGAGATGAGATTCCCAGTAGAGGCATTAAGAGATATAAGAGCCTTCTTTAATATCCTCAACTTTTCAGCAAAAATAAACATAGGATTTCCAGAGATTGGGGAATTCCAAGCATCCTGGACAGTAGCATTGAACCCTTCCAAATCAAGCATGAAGTTGAAAAATTGAAAATGTTTTGGAAATCTTTGGACATGAATGCCAGTTTTCAAAATAATAGGGCAATGAACAGACAAACCTCTAGGTTCAAAGCATACTTGAGATTCAGTCATGTTGCAGAACCAGGCAGGATTACCCAGAGCTCTGTCTAACTTCCTATAGATTGGATTACGCTCCTAACAATTCCACCAAGTGAAAGTTGGACCAATAGCACGGATGTCATCAACTCCCATAGTTTCAAGACATTCATTAAAGTCAGAGATGCCATTGTCCCACGAGTTGTCACCACCATCAGCTTCATGAGTGCCCCTAATAGAATTAAAATCACCAAGAATACACCAAGCAGAATCAGATGAACAACGAATCAGATCATGCCAAAGGGGCCTTCTATCAGTGACCGAGTTCAAACCATAAACAATAGAAACGAGGAAAGAAGAATTGTTAGCTACTAACTGCAGTTTACAATGAATAACCTGGGAGGACCGAAATAAGATTTCCACCTTCCAAATGTTAGGATCCCACCCTACCCAGATTCTACCATTGTAGTGATAATCATAATTGAATTCCCAGTCCCAATTTCGACAAAGAGCTTTGGAGATTCAAGAAGCCTTATGAGCTTTGACTCTAGTCTCGATCAGACCAACAAAAGAAACATGGTTACTATTTAATAGATTGCGAACGAAAGCCTGCTTTGGCTTTTTATTAAGACCGCGAACATTATAAGAGCAGAAATTGATCATAAAAAACAAAGAAGATTATGAAGAGGATTTACCACCCCTCCTGCCTTTTTTGATCTTTCCCTTGAAAGGGCCAACCCTCTGATTGATAGAGATTACCTTATTGGTGGTTACATTTTTTGTGATTTCCTTGGTCTCCTTTTCATCAATGACAATTAACTTCTGAACCAGAAGGCTAGTAGAAACCTCCAAGTCAGAAGTAGAATCAGTAGAATCTGTAGCAAGAGGAAGGAAAGGATTAGAAATAAGGGTAAGTGGAAAGGGAGGGGAATCTGGGGACCTATCCTGGGGACTGGGCAAACTGGAATGAAATTTGTTGTTGGAGACAGTGATCCAACTATCATCTGTAGGAATAACTGAATCCGATGGAGGGGAAATGGTCTGTGTAGGAGTTGCAGTGGTAGTGGCAAGGCCAGGAACTGATTGAGCCACTAAAGGGGTTGCTGGAGGAGGATTCTCCAAAGAGGGTTTTTTCCGCCATTGGTAGTTAGCCTTTGGGCATTTTAGCATGGAATGGTTGAAGGTCGTGCAATGCTGGCATAGAAGGGGCTTGTTTGGATAGTCAACAATCACTTCAACTAAGGAGTGGGGGCTCCCATCAAGACTAGGAATGGTCACCATAATGGATTCAGGCAGCGGAAAGTCCACCCCAACCTCCACACAAATACGCACACAAAAGGCAATGGCTCTAAAGATTCAGTATGCTTATCCATAAACAGTGGTTTGCCAATGCCACTTGCAAGGCGACAAAGACCCTCAGAAGTCCAAAAAGAATATGGAACATTCTTAAATTTAACCCAGATTGGTGTAATTAAGCAAGGTTCATCATGGAAATCAACCCCTTCCTGCCAAGGTTTTAAAGTTATCAGTTTGTTGGCCACATACCAGGGACCCAGGGCAAGGACATTGTCCCTAACATTAGAGGTAGAGAATTTGAAGATGAAGTAGCCCTTTCCATGAAGATAAACCTTCTGTAATTCGAAATTGCCCCAAATCTTTAAAGTTTGAGCTTCAACCAGTTTGAAAGGCAGTTTAGAGTTAAAGAAGCTAACCAAACTCGACGACCAGCGATTATAACCTTGCAAAAAGACATCTGAAGGGAGGTTGATAATAACAGGACCATTCTTCATTTCAAGAGGATAGTAAGTCAAAGGGGTTTTTGAAGGATTTGGATTTGGTTTAGGTTGACCAGAGACAACTTGGATCCATGAGAGAGAACCAAACCTAGAGGGTGAGTCCGGGTTCTTCACAACCAAAGGGTTGGGGGTGGGGATAGAGGTATGGTTAGGGGAATATAGGTGAGGTGAGGAGGCTGGTGGTGCAGGCTGCAGGATGGGCAAAAGATACTGAGGTGGAGAAGGTAGGAGAAGGGGGGATGAGTTGAACTGAATGCCAGATGAAGAAGAAAAGGGGGCTGCATAAATATGCTTCACACCAGTAACAGGTGAGGACGGAATGAGCTTAGCAGGTGAAGAAACCTGTGGAATAATACCAAGAATCTCTGGAGGATGGGGAGATTAGTTTGGGATGTTGTTAGTGGTTGGATGTTTTTTTAGAATACCTCTAATTGCGGTGGGTGGGGCGGTAGGAACGATGGAGTCCAAAGTAGGTAACAAATTATTATAAAAACCAGGCGGGATTAACCTAGCATCTGAGTGGGGAATAAAATTAGCATGGGAACGTTGGGCTCCCACCGAGTGTGGAGCAACAGTAGGAGCTGATGAAGGAGGCGAGTTAGGAACAACAAAGTGGGTTGTAGAGTTTAATGAGTCTGCTGCAAAGGAGTCAAAAGTAGCATGGGTAGGATGAGTAATGTCAGAGTAATGGGTGACAACTTTGAGGGAATGGGTGAGGCCAACAAGCGTGGGAGATGATGGTGGAGGATGATTAAAAAAACCATTGGTTGCATGGTCTGCATGGGGAGCTGAAACTCCACTAATAGCAGCTTGATTTAAAAGACAATTAGAGCAGGCGAGTGAAGCAGCACCAAGAGAAGAGGATGCATTGGATTGGAGGGAAGAAGCACGAGGAGCGGCAAGACCACCAAATTTGACTGATTAATAAAATCATCAGATGCAACAGCGTGGGGAACAACAATTGGGTTGGAGGACCGAGTAGAAAGGGCTGCATGGTTTGTATGGGCGCAAAAGAATTCACCATCCGATGAATGTGGGGTAACATAACCAATATTAAAAACATTTGCGTCATTGGGGACAGTCAAAAGGTGGGGTGGCAGGTCTAGACAATTCAAAGGAGGGATGGGGTAAGAATGGGGGGAATAAGGGTGGGGAGCAAGGTCTGCATGATTCCCACTAATAGCAGCACTACTAACGTGGGAATCAATGAAAGTAACACAGGTATGGGCAGTAGCAGGTGGAGTATTAAAAAATTGAGGGGGCAGGACGAGAGGGTGGGAACTAGGGGAAAGATCCGTTGAGGAAAAGGAGAGACGGGTTGCTGCAAGGGACCCACTAAGTGAGGTGGAAGCAATATTCAAGGAGATTGCAGGCGCACCACTGGGAGGTTGGCTGATAGGCATTTGTTCAGTGGGATGGGCAAGATATGGGGAGTTGGGCTATTGACCCATGTTGAGAGATGCATGGGCAAGCGAAGGATGGGCAGCCAGCTGAGCAGGAGAATTTTCAATATTCGACCCTTGGTTTTTAATTACTCACGACTATGTGTTGAATTGGTAAGGATTTGGTTCAATTTTTGTATTAAGTGCTCGTTAAGGATATATTGACTTTTATCTCTCGTTGGATCGGAAAAAAAATGTTGTTGAATAAACATTGCTTCGATGTCTGTTTAAGTTGCAAGAAAAAAAAGAAATATTTAAAAGGGGAGGATATAGACAGATAAGAGCAGATCTTGACTAGTTTGTCTGTGTGGCTGGTGTCATTTGAACAAATAAGCCCTTAGGATGTGTCTTTACACTCAGCGCCCTAAAATCGTCTGGTTTGGGAGACGTTGGTCGAAAGTTCGTTACAAGGGTGGCATTGAAAAGCCTAATAAAGATGAGCATTGCACAAGTCAAGGAAAAAAAAATTATATCGACGAGATGGAGCGTAAAACGCACTCGTTGAAAAAGAAAAAAAAACATATGAAAAGTGAAGACAAGTGGGTAAAAGTAGAGCTTAAAAGTAAAAATATGAAAACTTATCTTTCTCTGAGCACTGTGATATTAAGGGTTGAATTCAGATTTTGATTGGTTTGATATATTGCACACACACATGGAAGGGTTGAGAGTAAAGATATAACTGGTGATAAGTTGGATTGTTGATGGTGCATGAATTTGAAGCCCTGTTGAATTATTAGCTACTGATTTTTGAGGCTAGATTTTTATGATGTATGTTGATTAATTGCTTGAGTATGAACAATCATACATGTGCATGTAGGTAGTTAGTTTAGTTCTTATTTTTGGTTTGTTTTGTGTTTTTGCTTGAGGACAAGCAAAGTTTTGAGTTTGGGGGTATTTGATGAGTGGGTTAAAACCTACGAGTTAGATACATCTTTGGCTTAATTCTTTACAATCTTTTTTTTTTTGGCTAAATTTTGTTTGTATATAAATATGCAAAAAACAAAGGATATTACAATGAAGTTCAGAACATAGTCCTCTTCTCCCGAGAGGGCTAAAACACCTAGAAAAGTCTAGGAAAATCAATTGCCTAACCTAATAATATTTTCCTCACAACCCGAGGCTAGACAAAAAGAAAACAACTAAAATACATAACTAACTAAGTTAAATAGATAGGTATATAGAAACGGCAAAAGGACCGCATAACGAAATTCAGCAGCAAGAGGGACTCGTGATGGAGTTATAGTCTTGATCTGAAAATAAGTCAAGTGGGACCCGTTTGTCAACAAAGGAAGCCAATTACCTAACCTGATTACATTATTCTTCACAACAAGAGGCTAGGTAAATGAAAAAACAAAATAAAGTACTAACTGCAATAGCACTAAATTTCAGCAATTCCAAACGAAACACCAAGTCAGTCGAACAAAAACAAACTGAAGTGGAACCAGCAGGTCCACAGACCCATCAGAATCCGGCGAGAGCAGCAAAAGAAACCAAACTGCAACCAGCAGGCAAAGCATGCTGAACAGCTCAAAAACCAAACCCACGTGGGGCCCACGTAAATTCAAAACGCCCGAGTCTGAATATCCAGCAGCCTATGAAACCAGTCCTCAAAAATCGTAGACCCACATGAGTAGCATATTTAAATTATAGACCATCAAGCACATGAACAACGGTAAGCCAGTAACACATGAGTGGGCAAAGTAAGTCTTTACCGTGGGTCCCCCAAACTCCCACTCAAATAGATTTCCATCAAAGGTAATCTGATCAACAGCCAATAAAACATAGCCCATCCGAAATAAAGCAGGTGGGCTAGCTAGAGGAGTCAAAAACAAGTGCAACACATGGAGCAACAAAGTGGGAGGATACCAGCATTATCATGTCAAATAAAAAACAAAGCAGCACTCCCCCACATGTCAGCGACGCCAGTAACAAGCTGTAGAAGGACGTGCAGCGCACTGCCCAAAGTTTAAACATATGCAGCCACCAAACCACATGCATGCCCCAACCAGTTGGAGCACCGGCAGTCCAGTCAGGTACCGACGAAACTACCGGCCAACAAATCGCAACCCACACACAGTCAGCCAAATGCACCAAACTGAAAAGCATAGAGCAAAATCTGCCCAAGAACATCTCGAAAGCATCGACACAAAACCAAAATTGACCATAACGGAGTAGATTAATTAATGGAAATGACCAACCATCATGAACCAAACCATGGGTAAGACAAAAACCCCAAATAAACACCAAACCAACTAGAAACATATAAATGAATCAAGTTGAAATGGGAAAACGGAATTAAGACAGCAGACCCACACGCGGGGAGCAGCAAGACCAACACCCATGCAGCCAATATTCTGGCCGCAAACTCCAAAGCATGAAGTGATGAAAAGGGATCCAAAAGAAGGAGAGAATCCCACAAATATAGAATCAAATTGCCCCGGTGAAGAGCCTCTAGGATCTCATCCCTAGAAAAAAAATATCCAGCAAGATGAATCAAGATAGAAGGAGACAAGACACCAACAAGAGGACCACCACATCACAGCGAAAACTAGGGAGCCCAGTAAAGAGGAATTACAACGAACTCTGCCAAGAACAGAAAGAAAGTAAACAGGAGGACACCACACTAACCCAACAACCGACGCACACTATGGAAAAAAAAATCAAAGGCCCCTCAACCCAATAATTTGATCCATGGTAGAATAGGACAAAGGTGTAGCAAAGGAACTCTAATAGTGCTGACCAGATCAGATCAAGACAAAGCAAATAGCAAACCCCAAAAGCAGAGGCCGTGTGCCATCAAAGAGCAGACCCAAATGAAAAGGAACAAGAAGAAACATCATACTGCAGAAAGCAAACATAAGAAATCACCAAGAAGAATCCGTGAAGCCCAGGCCTCTCACTGCTTTTTGGAGAGACCCACATCCTCTAGGCATTTTCCCCTGCCCAGGTGAGATTAAAACAAGGTGATTTCAAGAAAGCATAGAAGTATGGAATTTTAAGAACCAAAGCATCAACTGAGAATATGCTCAGAACAGGCCCACGAGACCAAAATCAAGACCCGGATGACAAAGCCACAAAGCAAAACCCAGAAAGGGATACCTCCATAACACCATGACACCACCATCCATCCAACATGCCGCAGCAAAACATCACGAAACAGCCCCATTCAGCCCAAAACCACCAATCCAGATCAGATCCAAACTCCCCAACCAAGAACCCGAGCATAGCTCCTCTACTTACAAAGCAGTGAAGGAACACATGGCCAAAGTCACCGGACTGTACTATAAAGGCCAGAAAATTGTTTTCGAGTTGGGTCACGCTTAGAGTTGCCGAAGGGGCTCTAAACAGAAGTTAAGACTATGAAGGAATGGAGGGAAGGAGAATGGGTGGGCCGCAGGAAGGTGAGGGGTGAGAGGGGGCTGGTGGTGAGAGATGACAGAAGCATAGAGGAGGAGGCGGAGGAGGGGGGTTTCCTAGAGAGAATGAGGAGCTTCTCTCTCTACCCTGCTTGGAGCCCTCTCTAGTACAGTATTCATGTATTTGTTTGTTAGTTACTGAGCCCTCTTTACAATCTTTAAGTGTTTTTAGTATCTTTTTATTTATTTTCGTGTTGATTTTGTAGGTTGAAGCTGGCTTCAGATAGGAAAAAGAATAAGGAAATTTGGTGCATGACATATTCACCGGGGCGAGGATACGGCTGGAGGAAAAGAGTTAAATTTCAGCAGGATTAGTTATTCTAGAAGGTTGATGCTAACAAGGATTCTTTTTATTGATCTGATGAGGAGACTTTAAGAGACATATGAAGGCATGAAAAAGGGGATATAACGCATTGACGATACCAACACGGAGATTAATTTTCAGAGCTGAGCAAAGAGATTGGAGATTGAGAAAAGCATTGTGAAGAATTCAGATTGGTGGATTGAAGATTTTATTGAGTTTTCTTTTAATCTTTTATCTTTAATTTGTAGTTAATTATGATGACTTATTTTGGAATTCTAGTTTTTATTATCAGCATGAACTAAACCTTTAATTAAGGCTACAATTGAACCAGTTATGCTTATGAATTAATTATCTACTTTGATTCCAGATATTTATTTAAATTGAGCTGTCTATCCTATTCCATGCTTGTTGATTAATTGTCTGGCCAACAATTAGCGGGATACTCTAGGTGAATTCGGGAGATGAAATTTAGGGTTAGATCTGAATATGATAGCATGTATTCTTACATATTTGCATGTGATAAATAATTAGGGTTGTGAAGTGAATAAGGATATCTCTTCGCTGCATGTAACTATTGGGAATTGATGCTTAGTGAATTTAATCCCTTAGTTTTACATAGGAATATCGCAGAATTAATTGGATTAGATAAATTTATTTGATCACTTGGAAAAGGACTTATAAATAAATTTGAATTCCTGTTAACAACTCCATTGAATTAAATAATTGGATGACATAGTTAGATTAGTTTATATTACATAACTGGGGATATTGTTGTTAGGTTTGTATATAGCGCGAACATGCAATCAAATTACATAAATAGTGCGGAAGCGCGATAAAATCAGATTTTTAAATTTTATACAAACCATCACCAAGATCAATCTATGTGCTCAATTAACGATATAAACGAAAGAGAAAGAGAATAAGAATTATACCCTCGTAGAACAAAGCTTCCTCGGGTACAAGTTCAACTCCTAGTCCTTCGTGTTCTCCTCGAATGCTACGGTGTGATTCATTCCTTTGATCAACATTAGCCACCCAAGTGTTTGGCCTCTAGAGGTGATCCACCAAGGAAGAACAAGTATTCAAGAAGTTGGGTATTTGGCAAAACCCTAGTTTCTATATCTATAAAAATTGTAAGTACTCTCCACAATCTAATGCAAGAGTGTGTAACCCTAATCTATGATAAAACCCCTCTTATTTATAGATGTAGGAATAACCCTTCCCTAAACTATTTAGGATGTATTATAATTAAACTCCTTTAATTAATAATGCTCCTAATCCAATTAGGAATTTATGGAAGAGTACTTCTATTAATTAATTCTCAATCCCTATTAGGAATTAAATAATAGTAAAAGTAATAATAATAATAATAAGACTCCTCTTATTAATTTATATTTAATATTTCCAAAATATTAAATAATAAATATTAAGCTATTTAATTTATTCTATCTCTATAGACTAAATTAAATACACTTAACTTATTATTACAATTATGCCATTTACTTCTTAAATAAAAATTTTTCTTTTGCGGTGTGACCCTTTAGGTTCTCCATATTAAACCGGTTGTGAATAAATCAATTAGAACAATTCTAATCTTATTTAAATAAATAAATTAAACTATTTAATTCATTTAAATAAATAATATTTATTCTACAATAAGGGTAAGCCCCCTTAGCGATCAACGACTTTCCAGATTTCAACATTAATCACAAAAGAACCTTTGAGTAAATAGTTACCGTACAATTCAATCCTTCTACCATACAATGTCCCAATTAAATATAAGACATGGATTTACTGTCAAGTCTTATTTTATTTAATTATATGTATTTCGATTCCCAAATGCACAACTCTAATTAATGTAAATTAGAAACTCCTTTCTAATTTCATTCTGCCTTGGCCAAGGACTACTGAGTTATCATTTATCGAATCACATAGGACATTCACATCTTTTACTAGACGAGGTAGATTCTTTGTTGATCATTCACCTATCTCCATGTACAACTAATTATACCCAATCATACCCTTTGGTATACCCACAAGGTCTTAAGGGACATGTCAAAGTATAACTCATTATACACAAGATACTATGATGATCTCAAGTCCAAGGATCACTTGTACAACTATCACTATAGAAATTCCTATTGACAAGCGAGTAAAACTCCATTAGGTATTCCTTAGCGAGCCACGTTCAGTGAACTTATTCTCCAATAAGCACCTACATACTTGCTTTAGTGTCTCCACACAAATGATTATGAGATCAATCATCTTCTTCCTAAGAGCAAGCAACGTATGTACTAATCTATCCGGATTCACTAATCCCCAATTTAGTAATCCAACGATTAGGAACAATTTTAGTTTGTGAGCTATCTAGAATTTAGATCTCATTAGCATGATCACCATCATGATTCTAAAAGCATTGCTCAAAACTATGGGTTTATCACATTTAATATAACAGCACCATGTAGATAATATAAAATGCCTTTTGAGAAAATTAATTTCTTTATTAATAAATGAATAAGATTACAAAGTATATGCTACAACATATCAAATATGATTGGCTTGTGTGCATACTACTTTCAATCTCCCACTTGCACTAAAGCCAATCGCCATGGTATCTAATACCCATCTTCTCTAAGTGACGATCAAACTGCTGTTGAGTTAAAGCTTTAGTAAATGGATCTGCAATGTTGTCTTGAGAGTCCACACGCTCCAGGGTGACATCTCCTCTTTCAATGATCTCTCTAATCAAATGAAACCGCCGCAACACGTGTTTGGATTTCTGATGAGACCTGGGTTCCTTAGCCTGCGCAACAGCTCCATTGTTGTCACAGAATAAAGGTACTGCTCCTCTAATGCTAGGAACCACTCCAAGTTCAGTTATGAACTTCTTCATCCAAACAGCTTCCTTTGCAGCTTCACTTGCAGCTATGTACTCTGCCTCTGTCACTGAATCAACAATTGTTTGCTGCTTGGAACTTTTCCAACTCACTGCGCCACCGTTTAAGGTAAACACGTACCCTGAAATGGATTTACTGTCATCTTGGTCCGTTTGAAAAACTTGAGTCTATATAGCCCTCTAGTTTCAATTCAGACCCACCGTAGACAAGAAATACATCCTTAGTTCTTCTCAAGTACTTTAGGATGTTTTTCACTGCCTTCCAGTGCTCTTCTCCTGGATTCGACTGATATCTGCTTGTTACACTAAGTGCATGAGCGACATCAGGTCTAGTACATATCATACCGTACATGATAGATCCTATTGCGGAAGCATAAGGAATCTTACTCATATGGTCTCTCTCCTCAGGTGTCTTTGGGGCCTGTTTCTTGGAGAGATGTATTCCATGGCTCATCGGCATGAGACCTCTTTTGGAATCTTCCATGCTAAACTTCTTTAGCATCGAATCAATGTACTTTCCTTAGGTCAAGCCTAGCATCCTTTTAGATCTATCTCTATAGATCTTTATCCCCAAAATATAGGATGCCTCACCCAAGTCCTTCATGGAGAAGTGTTTAGATAACCAAATTTTGATCGACTGTAGCATAGGAACATCATTCCCTATCAGTAATATGTCATCAACATATAATACAAGGAATGAAACAGCGCTCCCACTAACCTTCTTGTACACACAAGGTTCATCCTCATTTTTGATAAAATCAAACCTTTTGAATATCTCATCAAAACGGATGTTCCATCTTCAAGAAGCTTGCTTCAACCCATAAATGGATCGTTGTAGCTTACAGACTTGGTTTGATCCAACCATTGAAAAAAAACCCTCTGGTTGTATCATATATACATTCTCCTCAAGCTATCCATTGAGGAAGGCCATTTTCACGTCCATTTGTCAGATCTCGTAGTCATAATAAGCTGCAATCGCAAGCAAAATCCGAATGGACTTGAGCATAGCTACTGGTGAGAAGGTTTCATCATAGTCAACTCCTTGTCTTTGTTTGAAACCTTTTGCAACCAGTCGGGCCTTATAGGTCTCTACCTTGCCGTCCGCTCCAGTCTTTCTCTTAAAGACCCATTTACACCCAATAGGCTTAATGCCCTCAGGTGGTGAAACCAAAGTCCATACTTGATTTTCATACATGGAGTCCATCTCGGATTTCATGGCTTCTAGCCATTTCTCTGAGTCTTCACTACTCATAGCCTCTTCGTAAGTCAATGGATCATCATCATCTATGATGCGTGTGACGCCCCCAAATCTCTACACTCCCCTGTAGCAGATCTGGTGCTCACGTGGAACTATACAACTATAAATATTCAATAAAATATGACTTCTAGTTATCCAAGGTTCACAGTATCCCATAACAGGTACTAGTTCCGGCCAGAACGTTGTCTGTGTTTGGATACCCTCACTTAGATATATAGATTCATACCTTATGAATATCTCTTTCATATCAATATTCCCTATCTATCTGACATTCACAGTACAAATGACAAGATTGTCCATATAGGACTCTCAACATCATTTAGATACCCTCATTCAGATGTATAGTTCATATAGACATTGTATTTAACTTAGTACAACTATTCAAAAATTTAAAGATCAGAGTATAAACGCATTCTATAATATAAAGGATCATAATATATTACATCATATTTTGTTCGGTTACAACATTCGTTATACTAAGTTATTACACAACAAGTCTTCGAAAGACTTAAAGTATACAACAACAGAAATAAAAACTTAATAAGCATGGCTTTTCCCCTTATCAGTCCCGGACGTGCCAGGGATATCACTTACAGCTGCAAAAGAAGATATGCGCAAGAATGAGCTACAAATGCTCAGCAAGTTCATATAAAAATGTAAACACCATGTGTTTGATTTGAAAGATGTCAATGATGTATAATTGATACTGAGGGTTCTGTACCGGAACCATATATTTCAAATTTGTTCTGTCAGTCTTCAATGACTTAGAACCTCATTGAGTTCGGATATCTGGTAGGTGATCAGCCTCACCAATATCCTAGGAGTATGCATATCATCCTACCACATTTTTGGTCAATTTAAATTAATTGCCAATATTGGTCAATTCATTGAATTGCCAATTTAAACCTTATCTGAAGGTTTGTCGGACCACCTTCCATCTACGGTGTCCCTATTACTCAGTATAGATGTCGTACCAAAACAATTTGGTTTGACTCAACAATTTTAAGCTCAAACAATCAATAAATGATTTCATTTCTTAAGTTATGCTGAACAAGTAGCAATAACTTCACAATAATTGATAGCAAGACATAAATGAATTGCTTAATATAAATTGAGAAAAAGTTAGGACACTTGCCTTAGCGTAGCTCACTATAATTTTAGTACAATCGGTCAACGCACGTAGTCTACGTATACCAAATAATAAGCGTTAGCACGTATATAAACATGTATCACGCTAATCTAAACAAGTTTCATTAAGGTTCGACGTTGATTCGGTATCTCGGTCGCATCCTTAATGGCTAAACACATAGATTGTTCGATAAAACTTCATTTGGAAGTCTAATTATTAGTCTAAATAATTTAATTATTATTTCTAACATTTTTAGAAGCTTGGTATTATTTTTAAATAATTTTCAGAAGCTTGGAAGTAGTTTTAAATAATTTTACAAGCTTAGGAATATTTTTAAATGATTTAATTATCATTTAGAATAATTTTAAAACATTTAATATGTTATTTAAATAATTTATTTATCATTTAGAATATTTTTAGATATTTAAAATATTATTTAAATGATTTATTTATCATTTATAATATTTTTAGAAAGATAGAATATTATTTAAATGATTTATTTTATCATTAATAATATTTTTAGACTTTACTTTATCATTAAAATAATTTATTTATTACTTATAATAATTTTCAAAACTTAATTCAATATTTAAATGATTTATTTATCATTTAAAATAATTTTTAAATACTTAATATATTATTTAAATGATTTATTTATCATTAATAATATTTAAATATTTAATATTTTATTTTAATTATTATATATAATAATTTTATTTACCTTAATATCATTTTTAAATAATTAATATAATTATTTAATAATTTAATATCATTTTTAAATAATTAAAACAATTATTAAATGATTTTTCATAATTATTAATTATTATTTAATTAAATTAAATAATATTTCAGAATATAGAAAAAATATTAAAAATAAATTTTTATAATTTAAAAATGAATTTTCGGATTTATTTATTAATTATTAATAATTATTTAATATTTATTTATTATTTTATAATTTATTTAATTAATTTTTTATTTAATTTTATTTAATATCCGTCGCTAAAGGGCTTTAGCGACGGTCTGCTTGATTCCTTAGTTTTCTGGGTTTGCTATGCATTTCGTCGCTAAAGGTGTTCTTCAATGAAGAACAGCTGGTCAACGCTGGTCAGGCTACTTTGATCTCAAATATATCTAACTTCTGAACTTGTGCTGCTTGTAATCTGGTGTGACTCACCTACTTAAGCTAGATATTTATAAATATCTGATTTTGTGTTCCTATCTTCTTTTAATTGGTTTAAAAATTTGATTTTTGATTTATTTACTTACTAATTAAATTTGATTTTTGTTAATCATGATTAGGATGTTAATTTAGGTTTAGTAATATCCTAATTATGTTTATATAACATAATTATGGTTTTAGATTTCATAAATTAGGGTTATTAAACCAAATTAGGGTTTTAGGGTTTCTAATTAGGGTTTAGGGTTTTTAATCCTACAATTAGGGTTTCAATCTTTCGTTTAGGGTTTAATTTAATCTTAATGATTCATAATTAATATTATGATTCATTATTTAAATCTTAATTATATTAATTAAGATTATTGTACAATACTTAAGGTTTTAATTGATCAATTCGAACAATTATCACCAATTAGGGTTTTCAAATTAGGGTTTCTATTTTAGTTTATCATTTCAAACCCTATTTAACTTATTTTAGAATTTTATCAATTAATATAATATTATATTAATGTTGAAGCACGACAAAGCACTTTGTCAATTCCAAGTACGACACAGCAGCTTACAAAAATAATTTACCGAAACGCTTCTCGGTGAATTTACCGGAAGCACGACAAATCATTTTGTCCGATTAAGCACGACACAGCTACTTGGCGAAAAATTTTTATTTGACCTAATTGTTTAATAAAATACACAATCACATAATACCAAGACAGAACAAGAAATTTCCTTTATTAAACACATAATTTACATATACAGATCTTATTAGGGTTCGGAATATTACATTCACCCCCACTAATAAGAATTTCGTCCTCGAAATTTACAGTGCAGTCTATGAAAATAAATGTGGGTAGTTATCTCGCATTTTACTCTCGAGCTCCCACGTAGCTTCCTCGATATTTTGATTTCTCCAGATAACCTTAACTGAAGGGATCTTTTTTATTTCGCAAAATTTGTTCTTTCCTATCCACAATTTCAATAGGAATTTCTTCATACGATAAATCCTTCTCGATTTGAATGGGCTCATAATCAATAACGTGTTTATAATCAGGTTTGTACGGTCGTAACACGGACACATGAAACACGTTATGAATATGTTCTAGTTCAGGAGGTAGGGCTACCTCATAGGCTACCTCACCTATCCTTCTCAATATTTGAAATGGCCCAATAAATCTCGGACTCAATTTGCCTTTCTTGCCGAAACGTATTTTTCCTTTCCACGGAGATACTTTTAAGAATACGTGACTACCGACTTCGAAATCTTGTAACTTCCTGTGTTGATCAGCATATTTCTTCTGTCGATCTTGTGACGCTTGTAATCTTCCCCGTATAATTCGAACTACCTCCGCGGTTTGTTGCACTATTTCAGGTCCTAACATTTGTCGTTCTCCGACCTCGTCCCAACATAAAGGCGTCCTACATTTTCTTCCATATAGGGCTTCAAATGGTGGCATCCCTATGCTGGCATGGTAGCTATTGTTGTATGCAAATTCTACCAAAGGTAATTGATCTTCCCAACTTCCCTTGAAATCCATGATGCAAGAGCGCAATATGTCTTCCAATGTTTGAATGGTTCTCTCACTCTGACCGTCAGTTTGTGGATGGTATGCTGTACTTAGTCTCAACTGAGTTCCTAAATTTTTCTGGAGACTTGTCCAAAAATTTGAAGTAAATCGTGGATCTCTGTCTGATACTATAGACACAGGGACTCCATGTCTAGAAATAATTTCATTGATGTAAAGTCTGGCTAATTGGTCTAGACTGAAGTTGATTTTGATGGGTAGAAAATGAGCTGATTTGGTAAGACGATCTACAATTACCCAAATGGCATTGTGACCCTTTTGTGTGGTTGGAAGACCAACTACGAAATCCATGGTAATATGCTCCCATTTCCACTCAGGAATTTCTAAGGGTTGTAATAATCCACTTGGTTTCTGATGTTCCGCTTTAACCCTTTGACACGTTAAACATTTGCTTACCCATTCCGCTACTTCTCTCTTCATGTTAGACCACCAAAAATGTTGGCTCAGGTCTTTATACATTTTTGTACTCCCTGGATGTACAGCGAATTTAGAATTATGGGCTTCATTCAGTATTTCGTCTTTTAACTCTTGTACTGAAGGTACCCAAATTCTATTTTCGTATCTTAGTACTCCATCCTTATCCACCCTAAACTTAACATTCTTTTTATGAGTCATTTCTGCCTTATACTTCTGACATTCTGCATCAGTCTCCTGTAATTCTTTGACTTTGTCCAATAAAGTCGAATTACTCTCGATGACAAATAACTTCTGGGTAGAGTTAACTGGAACTCTCACCTCAATCTCAAGTTTGTCAAACTCTTTGATCAGTACCTCGTTATTAGTCATCACATTCAATTTCTCCTGATTCTTCCTACTTAATGCGTCTGCTACGACGTTGGCTTTCCCTGGATGATATAAGATCTCACAATCAAAATCTTTTATCAACTCTAGCCATCTCCTTTGCCTCATATTTAACTCCTTCTGTGTGAAAATATATTTTAGACTCTTGTGATCTGTGTATATTTCACACTTCTCCCCGTACAAGTAATGCCTCCAAATTTTCAAGGCGAATACTACGGCGGCTAACTCAAGATCATGCGTAGGATACCTCTTCTCATAATCTTTGAGTTGTCTTGATGCATATGCAATCACTTTCCCATGTTGCATTAACACACACCCTAATCCCTTGTGTGATGCATCACTATAAACAACGAGGCCTCCTGTATCATCTGGTAAAGATAACACTGGTGCCATACTTAACCGCTTCTTCAATTCTTGGAAGCTTTCTTCACATTTGTCTGTCCAGACGTATTTCACCGTCTTTCGAGTCAAATTGGTTAGCGGGGTTGCTATCTTCGAAAAATCTTGTATAAAACGCCGATAATACCCTGCTAAACCGAGAAAACTTCTTACTTCTGTTGGAGTTGTTGGTTGTTCCCAATTTACAACCGCTTCTATCTTGGCTGGATCTACCGCTATTCCATTCTTGTCAATTACATGACCTAAGAACTGGACTCGTTCCAACCAAAATTCACATTTGGAAAACTTTGCATAAAGTTGTTCCTTGCGTAATATCTCCAATACGCTTCTTAAGTGTTCAGCATGCTCCTCTTTTGTTCTCGAGTATACTAAAATATCATCGATGAACACTACGACAAATTTGTCCAAGCATGGTTTAAACACTCTGTTCATTAAGTCCATGAATGCTGCCGGCGCATTTGTTAATCCAAAAGACATCACAAGAAACTCATAATGTCCGTAGCGTGTCCTAAACGCTGTCTTCGGCACATCTTCTTTTCTTACCTTTAATTGATGATAACCCGATCGTAGGTCGATCTTTGAAAAGTATTCGGCCCCTTTCAACTGGTCAAACAGATCATCAATTCGTGGTAAAGGATATTTGTTCTTTATTGTTAACTTATTTAATTCTCTATAATCAATGCACAACCTTAACGTTCCATCCTTCTTCTTTACAAACAACACCGGTGCTCCCCATGGTGAAACACTGGGTTGTATATACTTCTTATCTAGGAGTTCCTGTAGCTGTACAAGTAACTCTTTCAACTCTACTGGCGCCATTCTGTACGGTGCTTTTGAAACTGGCGCCGTACCAGGTGCTAGATCGATAACAAATTCGATCTCTCTATCCGGAGGTAAACCGGGTAAGTCATCTGGAAATACATCCGGAAATTCTCTAACTACAGGTATTTGCTCTAGCTTTACTCCTTCTTTTCGAGTATCTACTATATATGCCAAATAGCCTGTACAACCCTTCCTCAGCAATCTCTCTGCTTGCATTACTGTCAGACAGTGAGATCGTTTAGGTGAACAACCTCCTTTAAACACTACTTTTGACTTTGAATCAGTCACTAGATTCACCCGTTTCCGCTGGCAGTCAATTATTGCATTATAATTACCTAGCCAGTCCATGCCTAAGATTATATCAAATTCCCCTAGTTGTATGGGAATGAGGTTCACAAGGAACTTGTGTTCCTTAATCTCTACGGCACAATTCTTATATATGGTTTTGACGGGAATGATTTCATTGTTTGCGATTTCCACATTAAAAGGTGTGTCCAAATCTTCGCATGGCATTGACAATTTCTTAGCAAAGCTATTAGACACAAATGAACAAGTAGCACCAGAGTCGAACAACACATATGCATTTAAAGTGTCGATAGGGATGATACCTGTTACCACGTCTGGTGCAGCAACAGCATCCCTTGTCGCCATATTAAACGTTCTTGCGGTTGGACGACCTGGACCTCCAGCTCCTGCTACTACCGGTTTGGGGTTATTATTTGGGATTTGGTTTCCTCCCCCAGATTGGTTCCTATTCCTCGGGCAATACCTAGACACATGCCCCGTTGCACCACAAGTATAGCAGGTAACATTCGGGTTACCCTGACGAGTATTATCATTACTCTTTTTGGGACAGTTAGGGGAAAGATGTCCCTCTTGTCCACAATGGTAACAAGTAATTACCCTATGGCGACACACTCCCTGGTGATTCTTTCCACATGTGGCACAACGTACCACCCTATTATTATTGTTCTGGTTTCTATTGTTGGTGTTATTGTAATTGTTATTATTGTTGTAATTGTTACCTCTCCTCACAAAGTTTGTAGGAACAGTGGCATCCCACTTCCTTTTGTTATTGTTAGTACCCCCTGTACTAACTTCTCCTTTCAACTTTCCTCCCTCATTCAAACTTCTCTTTTCCTTATGAAATTTTATTAACGCTTCATTCTCGTTTTCAGCTATAATAGCTTTCTCGAGAATTTCTGGAAAAGTTCTCACTTGAAATACTGACAATTTGCTACGAATTTGGGGTTTTAATCCATCTTCGTATCTCCTAGTCTTTCTTGCCTCTGTATCAACCTGGTGTGGGGCAAACCTGGCTAATTCATTGAACTTGGCCGTATACTGGGATACAGTAAGTTCTCCTTGCTTCAATTCTAAGAATCGTACCTCCATACGATCCTTCATTGATTGGGGAAAATAATTTTCAAAGAATAATTCCTTAAACCTGGTCCAAGGAATTATATCCTCACCTGCACGAATTTTTGTATTTTCCCACCAATGATTTGCCTCACCCTTGAGGAAGAAGGTGGCAAAGATCGTCTTTTGATCTTCGCCCACGTTAGTTACCCGGAAAAACTTTTCTATCTCGGTAACCCATGTTTGCGCCTCAATTGGTTCCGCGGTTCCCTTAAATTCCGGTGGTCCAACAAGTTTAAAGTCTTTGAATATTGTACCCTGTGGATTAACTGGTGTGGGTTGAGGTGGTGGACGATTTTGTAAGGTTTCTAAAAGGATATTTACTAATTGTTGTGTGGGATTTGGCTCGGTGGTTTCAGTTCGGGCTTGGGCTCTTCGTCCTGATGCCATGGTTCTAAAATATAGAAAAGCAAGTATAAATACAAAGATATGCTTACATAGAACTAACACTTTGATTATATAAACACAACTTGTATATAACATGCAACAACGATTACATAACCGACTAGTAGTTATACTACTACTAGTTATTACAAGGATTTCCTATTTTACAACTCAAAATTTTGATATCGTACTAAGTACAACACATAAACTTAGACACTACTAAACTGCGCTATTACGCATCCCCTTATCAGCATCTCGTATCATGTGACCGACTACTGCTCTATCAATCATATATTCTTCCTTCGCCTCTTCCACCGGATACCTAAACACTCGTCGCTCTAGGTCATCAAATGCCGCCTTACTCTTCCTATCGGCTCTGTATGCCTGCATCTGTGCCTCCTGTTTCTCCCTCTGTGTGTCCTGAAGGAGTATCCTCAAACGCCGAGTTGTATCTCGCTCACTCTCCAATAATCCGGCCACTATGTTTGCACGAGAGTTAGCAGCTTCTAACCCTACTGTTGACTGCTGTACCAATTGAATAACTATCTCTTCGTGTCTTTCGACACTCATCATCTGGCCTGCTCCAATATCCTCCTCAGGATCAGGGTCTACTAACTGCCCATCTACCGGGTTCTCTGCCTCCTCTGCCTCTAAGATCTCCTCATCATGAATAAGCTCCTCCTCCTCTGGGTCTTCATCCTCTAAATCTAGTTCAGGGGTAGCTGGCTCGTAATCAGGCACCTCATCGGGCTCACTGTCGGATAACCATCCTATGTGTTGGTTTACTCCAGCCATCCTACAAAAGAATTTTAATTTATTTAGTATCTATGGGAAACAAATTTACACATAAGATAAAGCTTTTAAGATTATTTTATGTATCATTAAGTATTTTACGGACTCAAAGACTATATTCTAAGGTATTTCCTAACTACCTTAGAGCTATAATCTACAGCTCTGATACCAACCTGTGACGCCCCCAAATCTCTACACTCCCCTGTAGCAGATCTGGTGCTCACGTGGAACTATACAACTATAAATATTCAATAAAATATGACTTCTAGTTATCCAAGGTTCACAGTATCCCATAACAGGTACTAGTTCCGGCCAGAACGTTGTCTGTGTTTGGATACCCTCACTTAGATATATAGATTCATACCTTATGAATATCTCTTTCATATCAATATTCCCTATCTATCTGACATTCACAGTACAAATGACAAGATTGTCCATATAGGACTCTCAACATCATTTAGATACCCTCATTCAGATGTATAGTTCATATAGACATTGTATTTAACTTAGTACAACTATTCAAAAATTTAAAGATCAGAGTATAACGCATTCTATAATATAAAGGATCATAATATATTACATCATATTTTGTTCGGTTACAACATTCGTTATACTAAGTTATTACACAACAAGTCTTCGAAAGACTTAAAGTATACAACAACAGAAATAAAACTTAATAAGCATGGCTTTTCCCCTTATCAGTCCCGGACGTGCCAGGGATATCACTTACAGCTGCAAAAGAAGATATGCGCAAGAATGAGCTACAAATGCTCAGCAAGTTCATATAAAAATGTAAACACCATGTGTTTGATTTGAAAGATGTCAATGATGTATAATTGATACTGAGGGTTCTGTACCGGAACCATATATTTCAAATTTGTTCTGTCAGTCTTCAATGACTTAGAACCTCATTGAGTTCGGATATCTGGTAGGTGATCAGCCTCACCAATATCCTAGGAGTATGCATATCATCCTACCACATTTTTGGTCAATTTAAATTAATTGCCAATATTGGTCAATTCATTGAATTGCCAATTTAAACCTTATCTGAAGGTTTGTCGGACCACCTTCCATCTACGGTGTCCCTATTACTCAGTATAGATGTCGTACCAAAACAATTTGGTTTGACTCAACAATTTTAAGCTCAAACAATCAATAAATGATTTCATTTCTTAAGTTATGCTGAACAAGTAGCAATAACTTCACAATAATTGATAGCAAGACATAAATGAATTGCTTAATATAAATTGAGAAAAAGTTAGGACACTTGCCTTAGCGTAGCTCACTATAATTTTAGTACAATCGGTCAACGCACGTAGTCTACGTATACCAAATAATAAGCGTTAGCACGTATATAAACATGTATCACGCTAATCTAAACAAGTTTCATTAAGGTTCGACGTTGATTCGGTATCTCGGTCGCATCCTTAATGGCTAAACACATAGATTGTTCGATAAAACTTCATTTGGAAGTCTAATTATTAGTCTAAATAATTTAATTATTATTTCTAACATTTTTAGAAGCTTGGTATTATTTTTAAATAATTTTCAGAAGCTTGGAAGTAGTTTTAAATAATTTTACAAGCTTAGGAATATTTTTAAATGATTTAATTATCATTTAGAATAATTTTAAAACATTTAATATGTTATTTAAATAATTTATTTATCATTTAGAATATTTTTAGATATTTAAAATATTATTTAAATGATTTATTTATCATTTATAATATTTTTAGAAAGATAGAATATTATTTAAATGATTTATTTTATCATTAATAATATTTTTAGACTTTACTTTATCATTAAAATAATTTATTTATTACTTATAATAATTTTCAAAACTTAATTCAATATTTAAATGATTTATTTATCATTTAAAATAATTTTTAAATACTTAATATATTATTTAAATGATTTATTTATCATTAATAATATTTAAATATTTTAATATTTTATTTTTAATTATTATATATAATAATTTTATTTACCTTAATATCATTTTTAAATAATTAATATAATTATTTAATAATTTAATATCATTTTTAAATAATTAAAACAATTATTAAATGATTTTTCATAATTATTAATTATTATTTAATTAAATTAAATAATATTTCAGAATATAGAAAAATATTAAAAATAAATTTTTATAATTTAAAAATGAATTTTCGGATGTATTTATTAATTATTAATAATTATTTAATATTTAGTTATTATTTTATAATTTATTTAATTAATTTTTTATTTAATTTTATTTAATATCCGTCGCTAAAGGGCTTTAGCGACGGTCTGCTTGATTCCTTAGTTTTCTGGGTTTGCTATGCATTTCGTCGCTAAAGGTGTTCTTCAATGAAGAACAGCTGGTCAACGCTGGTCAGGCTACTTTGATCTCAAATATATCTAACTTCTGAACTTGTGCTGCTTGTAATCTGGTGTGACTCACCTACTTAAGCTAGATATTTATAAATATCTGATTTTGTGTTCCTATCTTCTTTTAATTGGTTTAAAAATTTGATTTTTGATTTATTTACTTACTAATTAAATTTGATTTTTGTTAATCATGATTAGGATGTTAATTTAGGTTTAGTAATATCCTAATTATGTTTATATAACATAATTATGGTTTTAGATTTCATAAATTAGGGTTATTTAAACCAAATTAGGGTTTTAGGGTTTCTAATTAGGGTTTAGGGTTTTTAATCCTACAATTAGGGTTTCAATCTTTCGTTTAGGGTTTAATTTAATCTTAATGATTCATAATTAATATTATGATTCATTATTTAAATCTTAATTATATTAATTAAGATTATTGTACAATACTTAAGGTTTTAATTGATCAATTCGAACAATTATCACCAATTAGGGTTTTCAAATTAGGGTTTCTATTTTAGTTTATCATTTCAAACCCTATTTAACTTATTTTAGAATTTTATCAATTAATATAATATTATATTAATGTTGAAGCACGACAAAGCACTTTGTCAATTCCAAGTACGACACAGCAGCTTACAAAAATAATTTATCGAAACGCTTCTCGGTGAATTTACCGGAAGCACGACAAATCATTTTGTCCGATTAAGCACGACACAGCTACTTGGCGAAAAATTTTTATTTGACCTAATTGTTTAATAAAATACACAATCACATAATACCAAGACAGAACAAGAAATTTCCTTTATTAAACACATAATTTACATATACAGATCTTATTAGGGTTCGGAATATTACAATGCGTACCTCATCATCATCCTCTATGATGAATCCATACCTCTCAGGTATCTTCGATACTCTTCCAGATTTACGAACAGGTAGTGGTACAGTAGGTTCTTCTACTTGGTCAGGTACCTGACTTTGATCCGTAGTATTTTGTGGTTCTTGAACTTCTTCAAGATATATCTTACTCCCACTGACCCCTTCGAGGATAAACTCCTTTTCCAAGAAGGCAGCGTGTTTCGCAACAAACACCTTTTGATCAGTAGGATGATAGAAATAATACCCTGATGTTTCTTTAGGGTATCCCACAAATCTACATTTGTCGGATCTAGTCTTCAGCTTATCATGCTCAAACCTTTTGACATAAGCTGGACAACCCCAAGTCTTAACATGCTTAAGATTTGGTTTCCTCCTTGTCCATATCTCATATTGAGTCTTTGGGACGGATTTGGTAGGTACCTTGTTAAGTAGGTATGCAGCCAATTCTAGGGCATAACCCTAGAAGGATACTAGAAGGTCGGTAAAACTCATCATGGAAAGAACCATGTCTAACAATGTTCGATTTCTCCTTTCAGATACACCATTCAACTGTGGCGTTCCTGGTGGAGTCCATTGTGAGATTATACCATTTTCTTTGAGACAATTGAGAAACCCATTGGTCAAGTATTTCCCTCCTCGATCCGATCGAAGAATCTTAATACTCTTACCAGTTTGTTTCTCTACTTCACTTCTGAGTTCTTTGAACTTTTCAAACGATTCAGATTTGTATTTCATTAAATACACATATCCAAATCTAGAATGATCACTAGTGAAAGTAATAAAACAAGAATACCCTCCTCATGCATTCATTGTCATAGGTCCACAAACGTCTGTGTGTACGAATGCTAACAACTCTGTAACTCTTTCTCCCTTTCCACTAAAAGGAGATTTAGTCATCTTACCCACGAGACAAGATTCAAAAGTTGGATATGATTCGTAATCAGATAGCTCTAAAAGTCCATCTTTATGCAACTTGGATAATCTTATTTCATTGATATGACCGAGTCTACAGTGCCACATAAAGGTATAATTAACATCATCTCTTTTTCTTTTCTTAGTTTGTTCAATTTGAAGTATATTTTAATGCAAGTCAAGTATGTAAAGTCCATTCAGTAAATTGCTAACACCATATAAAACATTTTTATTATAAATAGAACAACTATTGTTCTTTATTATAATATCAAAACCATCCATATCCAATACAGAAATTGAAATAATGTTTCTAATGAGTGTTGGAACATAATAACAGTTATTTAAACTAATGAACTTGCCCGAAGGCAGTGCTAAACAATAAGTCCCTACAACCAATGCAGCAACCTTTGCTCCATTTCCCACTCGTAGGACGACTTCATCCTTGTTCAGCTTCCTACTTCTGCTTAGTCCCTGCATATTATTACATATGTGAGAACTACAGCCGATATCCAATGCCCAAGTAGAATTTTGACTTTCAGAAAAATTAATTTCAATCATGAACAAACCTAGATCGGAAGTCGAAGCTTCTCCAAGCTTCTTTTGGTCCGCAAGATACTCCTTGCAGTTCCTCTTCCAATGTCCCGGCTTATTGCAATGGTAGCAAATTCCCTTGCTATCTGGATCAGGTTTCTTATTATCCTTTCTCTTCGCCTTGCCCTTAGCCTTCTTGTTTTTCTTCTTTTGAGAAGATACCTTGGGCCTCTTCCTTTTCTTGGAAGAATCATCCACTAGTAAGACTTGATTCTTGTTGGATGAGAAGTGACCTTCAGCAGTTTTCAACATGTTAAGTAACTCAGGCAAGCTGACGTCCAACTTATTCATGTGAAAATTCACAACAAATTGTGAGAAGGTGTCCGGGAGTGACTGCAAGATCAAATCTTGACTTAACTCCGCATCCATCACGAACCCAAGCTGTCCAAGTGGTTCAATCAGATTAATCATCTTAAGGACATGAGTCTCAACAGCAGTGCCCTCGGTCATACGAGATCGGAAGAGCTCCTTAGAAATCTGATATCTAGCAGTCTTACTTTGCTCACCATACAACTCTTTGAGGTGCAACAATATAGCAGGAGCATCCATAGTTTCATGCTGATGCTGAAGCTCATTACTCATGGATGCGAGCATGATGCATTGAGCCAAGATTGCATCATCTTGCCACTTTCTAAAAGTAGTAATCTCTTCCTCAGAGGCTGTTTCTGCAACACTTGCAGGGACTGGCGAATTTAGGACATAAGAAATCTTTTCAGCAGTGAGAACAATTCTTAGATTCATTAACCAGTCCGTGTAATTTGGTCCGGTCAATTTGTTAGCATCAAGTATGCTACGCAATGATAGTGAGTTTGACATTTTTAAATTCTGCATGTGAAATAGACAACATTTTAGCATTCATTCATTTAATTAATTACCAAAATAAATTAGGTCTTTATTTAAATGGTATCTCCCACTATTTTCATCAAACTATATTATCCTCAATATATAGTTCGACAAATCTAATTAAAGTTTTGCTAGTGAGATTAAGGACCCCATTTCAAATGTATATAGCCTTGTGGTGACACAACAAACGATATATAAATAAATAGGTAGACAACTATTGTCAATTACATCACTATGTAACTCCTTTTATTTTGCCTCTTAGATTATTTTGATCAAGTGGTGACACATCCGAATCAAAATTATCCAAGTTAAGTCCAACCTAGCACTTCCATATATTCGAAAGAAAAACACTGTCCTTGTGGTGACACAACAAAACAGCATCGTTCAGTCTATTTATAAGCATCAAATGTGATAAAGCAGCATCTTAAATATTTAATACTTGCCTTGTGGTGACACAACAAACTCATATTAAACATTTAATACTCTATTGCTTTACCATGCTAGAAGGCGACGTTCGATATTCCAAATATCTTTGAACGCTTAGGACTTAATATAATTTCTTTGAGGGGTTTATTATTATTAGTCTCATCTTGTTTAGCGCGCATGCACATATATATATAAAATACGCGTCATATTATTTTACATGCGAAGCATGTTTGATAATATATAATATATATATAGTAAGCATGCACATATAGAATAATATATTCTACCCGGATTGATTATGGACTTTTATTCTAGTTTGGTTCACTAGAGCCACCAAGTGAACCAAAAGGTCAAACCTAGGGTGCAAGAATAAAATTTAAATATAACTATTACATTTAAACCAGGGCTCCAATACAAACGGGTCTTCAAGCGCTCCTTGCTCCTTTGTCTCCAATTCTTCAAAAATTAATTCTAACTATTCCTATTACATAACCTATTTACTATAAATACAAACCTTGATCAGCAGTCAAGGGGAAGTACATAGGACGGAGATAGAATTTACATTAAGAAAAATTAGAGAAGACGAGGTATGCAGACCCCATTTATAAAAAAACCCATACATTCAAACATCCACTAAAATAAATCCAATCACACATTGGTCAACAGTCCATAATCAATCCCTATTTATTATCATACATATCTCTATATGTATCAATATATAACATTCATCTCATGAATAATAAATCCATTCCATATATGCATTGATATTAATTAATGGGCAAAAGTTTTGCTAATATTTAGTTTTGAAACAAAATAAACTTTTTTATTTTAATCAAAAACCAAATCCAAATTAAACTCCTTTAGTTTTAGCAATCTGAAATCCTATTCCAGATAAAATAAACTCTTTATTTTAAACTTTTATCAATTAAATAAACCATTTATTTCAATTGAAGGAAAAATAAAGTCGGATTCTGATGTCCAGCGCAGCTGCGCCCCGAATGAACAGGGAACCGGCGCAGCTGCGCTGAACCCCAGAAAAACTGATTCTGGGTATTGGCGCAGCTGCGCCCCAGAATAAACTGGAGCCGGCGCAGCTGCGCCGCATTGCTGATCCAGAAAAAAAAAATTTCTTGCCCAAAAATTCGAACGTTTCGCATATCAATTCATACATGGAATCATCTGGATCGATAATTAGCACATGATTTGGCTTTGATACCACTGTTAGGTTTGTATATAGCGCGAACATGCAATCAAATTACATTAATAGTGCGGAAGCGCGATAAAATCAGATTTTAAAATTTTATACAAACCATCACCAAGATCAATCTATGTGCTCAATTAACAATATAAACGAAAGAGAAAGAGAATAAGAATTATACCCTCGTAGAACAAAGCTTCCTCGGGTACAAGTTCAACTCCTAGTCCTTCATGTTCTCCTCGAATGCTACGGTGTGATTCCTTCCTTTGATCAACGTTAGCCACCCAAGTGTTTGGCCTCTAGAGGTGATCCACCAAGGAAGAACAAGTATTCAAGAAGTTGGGTATTTGGCAAAACCCTAGTTTCTATCTCTATAGAAATTGTAAGTACTCTCCACAATCTAATGCAAGAGTGTGTAACCCTAATCTATGATAAGACCCCTCTTATTTATAGATGTAGGAATAACCCTTCCCTAAACTATTTAGGATTAGGGTTTGTATTATAATTAAACTCCTTTAATTAATAATGCTCCTAATCTAATTAGAAATTCATGGAAGAGTACTTCTATTAATTAAATCTCAATCCCTATTAGGAATTAAATAATAGTAAAAATAATAATAATAATAATAAGACTCCTCTTATTAATTTATATTTAATATTTCCAAAATATTAAATAATAAATATTAAGCTATTTAATTTATTCTATCTCTATAGACTAAATTAAATACACTTAACTTATTATTACAATTATGTCATTTACTTCTTAAATAAATATTTTTCTTTTGCGGTGTGACCCTTTAGGTTCTCCATATTAAACCGGTTGTGAATAAATCAATTAGAACAATTCTAATCTTATTTAAATAAATAAATTAAACTATGTAATTCATTTAAATAAATAATATTTATTCTACAATAAGGGTAAGCCCCCTTAGCGATCAACGACTTTCCAGATAATATAGATTTCAACATTAATCACAAAAGAACCTTTGAGTAAATAGTTACCGTACAATTCAATCCTTCTACCATACAATGTCCCAATTAAATATAAGACATGGATTTACTGTCAAGTCTTATTTTATTTAATTATATGTATTTCGATTCCCAAATGCACAACTCTAATTAATGCAAATTAAAAACTCCTTTCTAATTTCATTCTGCCTTGGCCAAGGACTACTGAGTTATCATTTATCGAATCACATAGGACATTCACATCTTTTACTAGACGAGGTAGATTCTTTGTTGATCATTCACCTATCTCCATGTACAACTAATTATACCCAATCATACCCTTTGGTATACCCACAAGGTCTTAAGGGACATGTCAAAGTATAACTCATTATACACAAGATACTATGATGATCTCAAGTCCAAGGATCACTTGTACAACTATCACTATAGGAATTCCTATTGACAAGCGAGTAAAACTGTGACACCCCCAAATTCAGGTACCAATACCTCGAATTTGGTGCTCACGATAAAATATATCCATACACCTCTAAACAACATAAATTAACTAATGCGGAATAAATAAACATATGTTGTTCATTACAAAAGGTTTACTACGGTCCCAAGGTCTATAACCTTAAATAAATACATCGCAGAATACATTAATAATACAAAACTATTCCACAATTACATAACGGGATAGTACATATAACTATTCCTTAAGCTTTCGTTTGCCTTTGTCCGCTTTGGAACTCCCCGGCTTAACTGCAATAGGTTCATGATATAGCAAGGGTGAGCAACTACTTTGCTCAGCAAGTTTAAAAGCAAGAATTAAGATATATCATGAATGAATAAGAATAATAGCTGCATAGATCAACAATTTATGAACATTGATGAAATAGCTGAAATGACATAATCAAAGTCCAAATGAATCAATGAATAATGATTATTTACTGCTGAGTGGTCCAACCGACCATGAACTTTTGGCCAAAGAGTCGATCATTTGACTAACTCTTTTAAAACCTGGCCCCGTCAGTTGTACTCGAGGGGATCAGCCTCTCGTACACCATGTATATGCATAACATTTAACTCTGACTGCATCGAATAACCGACACATTAAAATCCCCTAAATAAGGGTTGCTCTCTCAGTCCAAGAATCCGCACCAACAATCGGTTTGGATAGCTTTTAAAATAATAACCTGTACATGTCTAGCCGAAACAAATGGCATAGACTATTTCCTTAAACAGTTCATGAATAAAGAACTTAAACGTTTCACAGTCCAACAACATATAATGAATTCCAATGCACAATGTGCGAATATCAATAATTATCTTTGATGTGGAGAAATTGAAAATAATTAATCCACTAATATAATTTGAAATTAATAACTCCAATTGAGTCACGAAACTTGCAATAATATAGAATGATTGCTCAATCAATAAATAACTCGCACAATAAACAAAAGTTGTACGGTTGAGAAATCCTGCCCAATATTAAATTGAGCTAGAGTAAGGAAACTTGCATTCAATATATAGAAAGAATGAAGTTAGGGAACTTGCCCAACATAAGGGTTAGACAAGCGTTAGGAAACTTTCCTGAAGCGCTGCTACAATATTACAACACACGCTCCTTAATATCCTACACAATTAGGTACATATTCACAAAACAATTAGTTACATACCAGATACCAAATATTTATTTATACAACTCTATAATGTCCCATTCATATAAGAAACAAAATTTTAAACAAGGTTATGCTCACTAGTTACGGCGTTACGACGCTTGCACGTTTATACGCTCACCTTGCCTATTCGAATGCCCAAGCGACACGCAATTGCGCACGCCTAACACGCCCATTCGATTTATCTAATACTCATTGGTTAATACTAAGTATCATTAAAATACAGAACAATCATGTTTTAGGACTTAGAACATTGTCTTATATTATCGGAAGCGTTACACGTTGCACGCGCATTACCGACGCCCTCCGTTTGCACAACAATCCTAAAAACGGTAAATTTCAAAATTGTTCCAGGTAATAAATTTCAATTCTAATTAATGGATGTTGTAGGTCTATCTCTAAGCTTTCCGGATCATCTTGAATCGCCCTAATTCGAGTTCGTATGAGAAAGTTATGGTCATTTTACTAAAAGGTGTTCATGCTGGAAATTTTGGATACAGGGAGTCGGCGGGGCCTCCGTGAAAATCAGCGAGGCTGCGCCAATCAGGGCAGCAAGGCCTTGGTGAAGAGCAGCGAGGCTGCGCCAATGACCAGCGGGCTTGGCAAGGCCTCGGTGAGGATCGGCGAGGCTGCGCCAATGCCCAGAATTGCAGACTTGCCACCTTCGTGCAATCTGACCTTTCTTCACTCCAACCTCCATAACTTCTTCTATACACGTTCAAATTGGTCCGTTCTAGACTCTATGGACTCCTAAGACATAGGGCTACAACCTATCAAAAATTTAGAGTTATTTATTAATGTCTTATATAACCTCTTAACAACATATACAAACATCCAACACAAACAAAAACAACAATAATCGCAGCAAAGATCATCCATGAGCTAAAAAGCTCCAAAGACCTTCAAAACTCGAAAATCTTCACAAAATCAAATGAAATCAGTTTTGGTTGATGGTTTACCTCTACAAATCTCTTCTAGAGGTTAAGAAGACTGCTAGGCTTTGCTTTGAGTCCTTCTTGCTTGCTTTGGCTTCCTTCTCTTCTTCAACCCCTCCGTGCACCACCTCTCTCTCTAGACTTCTTCTTCCTTCCTCCTTCTTCCTTCTTCCTTCTCTCTAACAACAGCTCTCTCTCTCTCACTCTCTCTCTCTCTCTATCAGCTGAGCAACTTGGAATGGAATGGAATGGATTGAGAGTTGAATGAATGATTATTTGAGAAGTGGAGGAATTTAGGGAGGAAATGGGTTTGGAACTCAAGGTGGCGCCGGCACCCCCCCACTCTCTCACTCCTTAGCATTTTGATTGGTTGAAAGTGGTTTAGTGGTTCCCACTTGGAGCAATAAGCCAAATTAGATACCCGAAAATACCAAAAATATATCCGAAAACTCCCACTTTTGTACCAAAACTGGTAAATAACTCTACCCAAAATTAAAATGGGTATTACCATAAATATTAAGTTAGGTAAAAATAATTATTATGGGATTTGTCCAAATATTCGGAACACCCATTTAATACATTTCGGATACAGATAAAATCACGTATCAGCTCAAATAAAATTTCCGACACTTGGAAAAATTATTCGTACGCATACACGTAATTATGAAATTTATTAACATCGAAAAAGACAAAAAAAAATATCTGGCATGAATAGTGCCTCGGAAAACGTGCCCCGTGAATAGTGATTTAGCGACACTAAGCGAAATCAATTATTCACTTAAACAAAACTATAACACATAAAATTTCATGCATTCACATAATCCAGGTTGTCACGCAACCTTTAAACACGTAACACAAATATAATCTTAATAAAATATAAAATATTCATTAATATTCAGAAATTCGAATTACAAGGAAATTTCAGAATTCTCGGTCGTTACATCCTCCCCCCCTTATAAGAATTCTGTCCCCAGAATTACAGTCTAGGTACGGAAAACTTAACGGGTTCACTCAAAAAGATGCGGATAATTCTTCCTCATCTTCTCTTCTAGCTCCCACGTAGCTTCTTCAGCTGCGTGGTTCCTCCAAAGTACTTTGACCGAATGGATGGCCTTATTTCTTAACGTTTGCTCTTTCCTATCTAATACCTGGACAGGAATCTCTTCATATGACAAGTCTTTCTTAACTTGAATCGGTTCATAGGATATCACATGCTTGTAGTCGGGTTTATATGGCCGCAACACCGAAACGTGAAACACATTATGAATATGCTCAAGTTCAGGAGGTAAAGCTACCTCGTATGCCACTTCACCTACCCTCTTTAAAACTTCAAAAGGTCCTACGAACCTAGGACTCAATTTCCCCTTCCTTCCAAATCTGATCTTCCCCTTCCAGGGAGATACCTTCAGAAACACAAAGCTGCCAACTTCAAAGTCTCGCTTCTGACGATGCAAATCGGCGTATTTCTTCTGTCGATCCTGAGCCGCTACTAATCGAGCTCTTATAACTTTGACGACATCCACGGTCTGCTGCACCATTTCAGGTCCCAACAGTCTCCGTTCACCGACTTCGTCCCAACACAGAGGTGTTCGACACTTTCTTCCGTATAATGCTTCATATGGCGGCATGCCAATGCTCGCATGATAACTGTTATTGTAGGCAAACTCCACCAGTGGTAGATGATCATCCCAGTTGCCTTTAAAATCCATCACACACGCTCTAAGCATGTCCTCCAACGTCTGAATCGTTCGTTCGCTCTGCCCATCCGTTTGAGGATGATACGTCGTACTCAACCTCAACTGAGTTCCCAATCTTTCTTGTAAGCTCTTCCAAAAATTCGACGTGAAGCGCAGATCTCTGTCAGATACAATAGATACCGGTACTCCATGTCGTGACACAATCTCTTTCACATATATCTTTGCTAGCTGCTCCAGATTGTACCTTATCTTGATCGGTAGAAAATGTGCAGATTTAGTTAAACGATCCACGATCACCCAGATCGCGTCGTAACCTTTCTGAGTTGGTGGAAGCCCCGTCACAAAATCCATCGTGACATGCTCCCACTTCCACTCCGGAATCTCCAGTGGTTGTAGCAGTCCACCCGGTTTCTGATGTTCCGCTTTTACCCTCTGACATGTCAAACATCGTCCAACACATTCCGCAACCTCCCTCTTCATGTTCGGCCACCAAAAATGTTGGCACAAATCTTGATACATCTTGGTACTACCAGGGTGTATCGAATACTTTGTAGAATGAGCTTCTTGCAGAATCTCTTCTCTCAACTCCGGAACCATCGGTATCCAGATCCTTCCGTCAAACCTTAGCAGTCCCGTGCTATCAATTTTGTACTTTAATTCCTCTCCTCCTGAGATTCGCTCCTTTATGGCAACACATTCGTCATCCTTTTCTTGAGCCTCCTTTATCTTGTCTAATAAAGTCGGACTCGCCTCTACTGCGAACAGTTTCTCGTCTGCATTTGTCGGATACTTGACTTCCAACTCCAGTCTTTCCATGTCCTTGATCAGTTCCTCTTGAGCTGTTAGTACCATCAATTTATCCATGCCCTTCCTACTCAGAGCATCAGCTACTACATTGACCTTACCGGGATGGTATAGAATCTCACAATCGTAGTCCTTGATCAACTCCAACCATCGCCTCTGCCTCATGTTTAGTTCCTTTTGAGTGAAAATATACTTCAAACTTTTGTGGTCTGTGTATATTTCACACTTATCCCCATACAAATAGTGTCTCCAAATCTTCAGAGCAAACACTACTGCCGCTAGTTCCAGGTCATGAGTCGGATACCCCTTCTCATAGTCCTTCAGCTGCCGTGACGCGTACGCAATGACTTTCCCATGCTGCATCAGTACGCACCCAAGGCCTTTGTGTGACGCATCACTGTACACCACAAATCCCCCTGTATTATCTGGTAGGGATAACACAGGTGCTTCACTAAGTTTCTTCTTTAACTCCAAGAAACACTCTTCGCACTTGTCCGTCCATGCAAACTTCACAGTCTTCCTTGTCAAATTTGTCAACGGTGTCGCTATCTTTGAAAAATTCTGAATAAACCTCCGATAGTAACCTGCTAATCCCAAGAAACTTCGAACTTCTGTCGACGTCCTTGGCTGCTCCCAGTTTATTATTGCTTCTACCTTGGCAGGATCCACTGACACACCATCCTTGTCAATTACATGCCCCAAAAACTGCACTCTCTGTAGCCAAAATTCACACTTGGAAAACTTTGCATACAGCTTCTCCCTCCTCAGCGTTTCTAGGGCGATCCTCAAATGCTCGACGTGTTCCTCCTCCGTCTTCGAGTAGACTAAAATGTCATCTATGAAAACGACAACAAATTTATCTAGGTATTGCTTGAATACTCTGTTCATCATGTCCATAAATGCTGCTGGCGCGTTCGTTAGCCCAAACGACATCACCAAAAACTCAAAGTGTCCATATCGATTTCTGAATGCTGTCTTTGGAATATCCTCCTGCCTCACCTTCAGTTGGTGGTATCCCGTCCTCAAGTCAATTTTTGAGAAGTATTTCGCTCCCTTCAATTGATCGAACAAATCATCAATCCTGGGCAACGGATACTTGTTCTTAATCGTGACCTTATTCAACTCCCGATAGTCAATGCAAAGCCTAAGCGATCCATCTTTCTTCTTTACGAACAGTACTGGCGCTCCCCACGGAGATACACTCGGACGAATATATCCTTTATCTAGCAGCTCCTGCAGTTGAACCATCAGTTCTTTCATCTCTACCGGTGCCATCCTATACGGTACCTTTGAGATCGGTGCGGTTCCCGGTACTAAGTCGATCACAAATTCCACTTCTCTATCCGGCGGCAACCCCGGTATCTCATCTGGGAAAACATCTGGGAATTCCCTTACTACAGGTATCTGACCCAGTTCACCCTCTACTCTTCGGGTATCAACCACGTGAGCCAAATAACCTATACAACCTTTCCGTAGCAATTTCTTTGCTTGCATCATCGTCAGACAACAAGATTGTCTCGGCGATTTACTACCGTAAAATACGACCTTCGACTTATCTGGAGTCTTCAGGTGTATACATTTCTTCTGACAGTCAATCATAGCCCCGTGACTAGACAACCAATCCATCCCGAGGATTACATCAAATTCTCGTAGTTGTATCGGAATCAAATCTACGCTCAATTTATACCCGTTTATCCCAGCACAACAATTTCTATGAATATATTCCACAGGAATAACTTCTTTATTAGCTACTTCCACATTCATTGGATTCTCTAATTTCTCACGAGGTAAGTTTAGCCGTTTAGCAAATTCATCCGACACAAATGAACAGGTAGCTCCCGAATCAAATAATACATATGCATTAATATTATTGATCGAAATAATACCTAACACCACATCCTTTGATTCCATCGCATCCTGCACTGTCATGTTGAAGGTGTGTGCTACTGGTCTGTTCTGCTGTGTTGGTCCTCCGATAGTCAGCTTACTGTTGTTCCCTTGGTTAGCACTGCCTGCATCACTCTTTCTCTTTGGGCAATCCTTCTTCTGATGATCTGAAGCGCCACAAGAAAAACAACTTCCTGCCTTCGCCTTTGGGCATTGTGGGGAAAAGTGCCCCGGTTGACCACAGTTGAAACAAACTCCTTTTCCTTTCATGCATTCTCCAAAGTGATTCCTTCCACATTTCTCGCATTTATTACCCTTCTTTGCATCCCATCCGAATTTGCTTCCTGTCATCTGACTGTCGTTCCATTTCCTTTTATTTGGGTTACTTCCCCCACTGCTACCTTCCTTATGACCATCATGGCTCTTCTTCTTTTTCTGATCTTGGTTGTGCCTTGCCAAAGCTTCATTTCCTCCCTCAGCAATGATTGCTTTCTCAAGTAACGTAGAAAATGTGTTGATCTACAAAACCACAACCTTACTATACACCCAAGGTTTCAATCCTTGTTCAAATCTCTTTGCTCGCCTAGCCTCAGTGTCCACCTGATGTGGAGCAAACCTAGCTAATTCGTTAAATTTTGCGGCATACTCCGTAACTGACATGCCTCCTTGCTTTAGTTCCAAGAACTTTATCTCCATGCTTGCCTGCATGCTTGCTGGAAAGTAATTTTCAAAAAACAGTTCCTTGAAACGAGCCCATGCAATCGTGCCTTCCCCAGCTCGACCCTTGTTCGCCTTCCACCAGTAATTTGCCTCACCATTCATCATGAAAGTGGCAAACGATGTCTTCTGCTCTTCGGCCACCCTTGCGACCTCGAACACCTTTTCCATTTCTTCTACCCATGTTTGGGCTTCTATAGGGTCTGTAGTCCCGCGAAACTCTGGCGGTCCTACCAATTTGAAGTCCTTAAAGTTCGTCATGTGACTTCCTGGCTGATCAACCGCAACGGCTTGTCTGCCCTGCATTGCTTCAGCTAACAAGTTCACAAAAGTCCTCATAGGGTCTGCCTGACCCCCCTCGTTATTCACCGACTCTTCCACCCTTTGGTTACGCGGTCGTCCTCTTGGTGCCATGATCTGCTAAAAGAAAATCGTTGGCGTTTACTAATAGATTTATTCTATGTGCAGAAATTATTTAAGTCAACAATAAAAAGTAAAAGCATCTATCAAACACGTTTGATTTAAATAAAACAACTGCATTTATAACCATATGTCACTGTCTTAATACAATCAGATTCAACATGTGGCATACTTCTACAAATGCTAAATGACATAGCCTGCCAACCATTAACTATCCCCTAACACACAAAAGTGGGGAATAATAACCTTCCACCCCTATACTAGTAGCAAAATTGGGGTTCAACTACTATCCCATGCACGCTACCAGCATAGGGATTTACAACATAAGTAAGCCCCTAATACAACAAAAGTAGGACCTACTGCAAACATAATGATAACATAACACATCACCGCCTGCTGCGGCGAATTGCAACCCTGAGCTCCCGTCGAGCCAGCCTGTCGACCACTCGGCGCCTAATCACGCGCCTGCTACTCCCTTCATCCCTGGGGTACCTCCTCACCCTGTCCCTCAGCCTGCCTATGGAAGTAGTCAAGCCTGACCTGAGGGAATCAATTTCTGCAGTCTGGGCTGCCAACTACTCTAAAGCCTCATCTCGCTCCAGACGAGTAGTCTCTAGCTGATCCTCTACCCGCTCTATCTGTCCTACCAGCATCACATTCCTCTCTAGGAGGTCATAAACCATCACACCAAACTGTACAGAAACCCTTCGGCGACCGTGAACCTCTGTCTCCAATTCGGCAATCCTCTGGTCCTTTTCCTGCAACTTCTGGGTCAACTCAGTCTTTTCCCCCAAAGTCTGATATGCCAATGACCTGTACTGCTCTTCTCAGTCCTGGTGCTCCTAGTTCTGCTCCTCTAAGTGAGTTACTCGATTCTCGAGCTCCTCATTCCTATTTGTCAGCTCTTCGATAATATCACTAGCAGTAGTGCCCATGCCATCTGCATACTTAGGTGGCTCATCATCTTCCGTCAATGGATCCTCCTCGGGGTCCTCATCCTCCCCCTCGTCTCTTAACACCCTCAACACTCTTCCGGTAACTGGCTCCTCCTCAGAACCATACTCGGCCTCGGACTCATCCCTAGTGTCCATCATCTCTGGCTCACTCGGCTGCATCTCCACTAACTGCCCTTTGTCCACATGTATGTCTGTGAACTCTACCTCTCTAGCAGGACTGAACTCTCTCATCTCAGACATCCTACAGCCACAAACAGAAACAAATAGATAGCAAGATGTCAGTGTCACAATAAAATATATTCATTGATAAAATGAAATGATATTTTATCATGCACAACTCGGCTCGATGGATTTCCACAATCCACCTCCAGACATGACCACCCAATGAATCTCCTCGATCCATCACCTAGCGTACTCAATACGACTTTAATACTAAGGTTATAACCTAGGTTTCGCAAATCCTAAAGTTTATAACCTAAGGCTTTGATACCAACCTGTGACACCCCCAAATTCAGGTACTAATACCTCGAATTTGGTGCTCACGATAAAATACATCCATACACCTCTAAACAACATAAATTAACTAATGCGGAATAAATAAACATATGTTGTTCATTACAAAAGGTTTACTACGGTCCCAAGGTCTATAACCTTAAATAAATACATCGCAGAATACATTAATAATACAAAACTATTCCACGATTACATAACGGGATAGTACATATAACTATTCCTTAAGCTTTCCTTTGCCTTTGTCCGCTTTGGAACTCCCCGGCTTAACTGCAATAGGTTCATAATATAGCAAGGGTGAGCAACTACTTTGCTCAGCAAGTTTAAAAGCAAGAATTAAGATATATCATGAATGAATAAGAATAATAGCTGCATAGATCAACAATTTATGAACATTGATGAAATAGCTGAAATGACATAATCAAAGTCCAAATGAATCAATGAATAATGATTATTTACTGCTGAGTGGTCCAACCGACCATGAACTTTTGGCCAAAGAGTCGATCATTCAACTAACTCTTTTAAAACCTGGCCCCGTCAGTTGTACTCGAGGGGATCAGCCTCTCGTACACCATGTATATGCATAACATTTAACTCTGACTGCATAGAATAACCAACACATTAAAATCCCCTAAATAAGGGTTGTTCTCTCAATCCAAGAATCCGCACCAACAATCGGTTTGGATAGCTTTTAAAATAATAACCTGTACATGTCTAGCCGAAACAAATGGCATAGACTATTTCCTTAAACAGTTCATGAATAAAGAACTTAAACGTTTCACAGTCTAACAACATATAATGAATTCAAATGCACAATGTGCGAATATCAATAATTATCTTTGATGTGGAGCAATTAAAAATAATTAATCTACTAATATAATTTGAAATTAATAACTCCAATTGAGTCACGAAACTTGCAATAATATAGAATGATTGCTCAATCAATAAATAACTCGCACAATAAACAAAAGTTGTACGGTTGAGAAATCCCGCCCAATATTAAATTGAGCTAGAGTAAGGAAACTTGCATTCAATATATAGAAAGAATGAAGTTAGGGAACTTGCCTAACACAAGGGTTAGACAAGCGTTAGGAAACTTGCCTGAGGCGCTGCTACAATATTACAACACACGCTCCTTAATATCCTACACAATTAGGTACATATTCACATAACAATTAGTTACATACCAGATACCAAATATTTATTTATACAACTCTATAATGTCCCATTCATATAAGAAACAAAATTTTAAACAAGGTTATGCCCACTAGTTACGGCGTTACGACGCTTGCACGTCTATACGCCCACCTTGCCTATTCGAATGCTCAAGCGACACGCAATTGCGCACGCCTAACACGCCCATTCGATTTATCTAATACTCATTGGTTAATAATAAGTATCATTAAAATACAGAACAATCATGTTTTAGGACTTAGAACATTGTCTTATATTATCGGAAGCGTTACACGTTGCACGCGCATTACCGACGCCCTCCGTTTGCACAACAATCCTAAAAATGGTAAATTTCAAAATTGTTCCAGGTAATAAATTTCAATTCTAATTAATGTTGTAGGTCTATCTCTAAGCTTTCCGGATCATCTTGAATCGCCCTAATCCGAGTTCGTATGAGAAAGTTATGGTCATTTTACTAAAAGGTGTTCATGCTGGAAATTTTGGATACAGGGAGTCAGTGGGGCCTCGGTGAAAATCAGCGAGGCTGCGCCAATCAGGGCAGCAAGGCCTTGGTGAAGAGCAGCGAGGCTGCGCCAATGACCAGCGGGATTGGCAAGGCCTCGGTGAGGATCGGCGAGGCTGCGCCAATGCCCAGAATTGCAGACTTGCCACCTTCGTGCAATCCGACCTTTCTTCACTCCAACCTGCATAACTTCTTTTATACACGTTCAAATTGGTCCGTTCTAGACTCTATGGACTCCTAAGACATAGGGCTACAACATATCAAAAATTTAGAGTTATTCATTAACATTAACATGGCCAAATCTTAGGCCAAAGTATCAACTCATGCTATATTTTCGTGTTCTTCGTGTTCTTCGTGTTCTTTACGAAAATCATCACCAAATCTTTGTTTTAATCCCTTTTTACTCCATTCCAACTGGGTTAAACTCATAACCCATGGAAGTACAACATCATAACAACAAACAAATCAAACAAACACGAAATCATAGCTACAAGGTCCTCTAAATCGTCCAACAGTCCAAAGTCCATGTTTTGTCCATTGTTCTTGCTCCATTAAGCCAAGGTACGGATTTCTTGCGTTTTTGTTCCACTTTGATGTTATTAATGTCTTATATAACCTCTTAACAACATATACAAACATCTAACACAAACAAAAACAACAATAATCGCAGCAAAGATCATCCATGAGCTAAAAAGCTCCGAAGATCTTCAAAACTCGAAAATCTTCACAAAATCAAATGAAATCAGTTTTGGTTGATGGTTTACCTCTACAAATCTCTTCTAGAGGTTAAGAAGACTGCTAGGCTTTGCTTTGAGTCCTTCTTGCTTGCTTTGGCTTCCTTCTCTTCTTCACTCGTGCACCACCTCTCTCTCTAGACTTCTTCTTCCTTCCTCCTTCTTCCTTCTTCCTTCTCTCTAACAACAGCTCTCTCTCTCTCACTCTCTCTCTCTCTCTATCAGCTGAGCAACTTGGAATGGAATGGAATGGAATGGATTGAGAGTTGAATGAATGATTATTGGAGAAGTGGAGGAATTTAGGGAGGAAATGGGTTTGGAACTCAAGGTGGCGCCGGCACCCCCCACTCTCTCACTCCTAGCATTTTGATTGGTTGAAAATGGTTTAGTGGTTCCCACTTGGAGCAATAAGCCAAATTAGATACCCGAAAATATCAAAAATATATCCGAAAACTCCCACTTTTGTACCAAAACTGGTAAATAACTCTACCCAAAATTAAAATGGGTATTACCATAAATATTAAGATGGGTAAAAATAATTATTATGGGATTTGTCCAAATATTCGGAACACCCATTTAATACATTTCGGATACAGATAAAATCACGTATCAGCTCAAATAAAATTTCCGACACTTGAAAAATTATTCGTACGCATACACGTAATTATGAAATTTATTAACATCGAAAAAGACAAAAAAAAATATCTGGCATGAATAGTGCCTCGGAAAACGTGCCCCGTGAATAGTGATTTAACGACACTAAGCGAAATCAATTATTCACTTAAACAAAACTATAACACATAAAATTTCATGCATTCACATAATCCAGGTTGTCACGCAACCTTTAAACACGTAACACAAATATAATATTAATAAATTATAAAATATTCATTAATATTCAGAAATTCGAATTACAAGGAAATTTCAGAATTCTCGGTCGTTATAAAAACTCCATTAGGTATTCCTTAGCGAGCTATGAACTTATTCTCCAATAAGTACCTACATACTTGCTTTAGTGTCTCCACACAAATGATTATGAGATCAATCATCCTCTTCCTAAGAGCCAGCAACGTATGTACTAATCTATCCGGATTCACTAATCCCCAATTTAGTAATCCAACGATTAGGAACAATTTTAGTTTGTGAGCTATCTAGAATTTAGATCTTATTAGCATGATCACCATCATGATTCTAAAAGCATTGCTCAAAACTATGGGTTTATCACATTTAATATAACAGCACAATGTAGATAATATAAAATGCCTTTTGAGAAAATCAATTCCTTTATTAATAAATGAATAAGATTACAAAGTATATGCTACATCATATCAAATATGATTGGCTTGTGTGCATACTACTTTCAATTGTAGTCTTAAGCCTTTAAATCTGAATTTCAACTTTCGGGTTAGTTATTGATCTTAGTTTCAATTTAATTATTTTAATCGATATTCAAATTGTGATTGTTTAATAAAACAGAGTACTTTAGATTGGTAGTTGAAAGTATAAAACACAATATTTCTCGGTGGGAACGATACTCTATTTACCACTTTATTATTTGTTGATCGTGTATACTTGCACGTAATTGTTGATTGTGAAATTGGACAACAAATTCAATGGAGCCCGATGATGATTTTATTTAATATTTATTAGTTCTTCTATTTAAATTGATGTTTTTTTTTGCTAAATTTTGTTTGTATAAAAAATACAAAAAAACTAAGGATATTACAATAAAGTTCGGAACATAGTCCTCTTCTCCCGAGAGGACTAAAGCACCCAGATAAAACTAGGAAACCAATTACCTAACCTAATTATATTTATACCTCACAACCCGAGGCTAGGCAAAAACCAGCTAAAATAAACCCAAACTAATGAGATATTTAGCAACAACAAATAAGACCTCAAAGCAGAAAAATAAGTTAGAAAATATGCCTAAAAAGGTAAAAAAAATTCAGCAATTACTCTAACTAGTGCGAGACCCATTTGCCAAAAACATTTCAGATTTTCGCCAAGGTGAAAATCAGCAGCACAAACCCATAAAGTCCAAACAGGGACAAGTGGGCCATGCGAAATCAGCAAACATGGAACAGTCAAAATCAGCCCATGTGCATATAAACAAATGCGTAGCTAAGCCATCCGGAAAAGCAAAACAACAATGTGCTCAACGGCAGAAGCTGACCCAGCCCAAGACACCAGCCCACGCGGCAAGCACAAAGCTGAAAAGGAAATCAGTAACCCTCTAGGACTGGTGAGGGTTCTCGGCATACAAAATGAAGGGCCCCACATGTCACCCTATCAGCAAATTCAAACCCACAACAGACAATCTGCACATGGACCAAGAGAGACAGTGTGGGGAAATGCAACAAAGCATTCAAGTCAGCGGATTATCCCAACATATAATACAAGGAATGAAACAGCGCTTCCACTAACCTTCTTGTACACACAAGGTTCATCCTCATTTTTGATAAAATCAAACCTTTTGATTATCTCATCAAAACGGATGTTCCATCTTCGAGAAGCTTGCTTCAATCTATAAATAGATCGTTGTATCTTACAGACTTAGTTTATTCCAACCGTTGAAATAAAACCCTCTGGTTGTATCATATATACATTATCCTCAAGCTTTCCACTGAGGAATGTCATTTTCATGTCCATTTTCCAGATCTCATAGTCATAATAAGCTGCAATTGCAAGCAAAATCCGAATAGACTTGAGCATAGCTACTGGTGAGATGGTTTCATCATAGTCAACTCCTTGTCTTTGTTTGAAACCTTTTGCAACCAGTCGGGCCTTATAGGTCTCTACCTTGCCATCTGCTCCAGTCTTTCTCTTAAAGACCCATTTACACCCAATAGGCTTAATGCCCTCAGGTGGTGAAACCAAAGTCCATACTTGGTTTTCATACATGGAGTCCATCTCGGATTTCATGGCTTCTAGCCAGTTCTCTGAGTCTTCACTACTCATAGCCTCTTCGTAAGTTAATGGATCATCATCATCTATGATGCGTACCTCATCATCATCCTCTATGATGAATCCATACCTTTCAGGTATCTTCGGTACTCTTCCAGATTTACGAATAGGTAGTGGTACAGTAGGTTCTTCTACTTGGTCAGGTACCTGACTTTGATCCGTAGTATTTTGTGGTTCTTGAACTTCTTCAAGATATATCTTACTCCCACAAACCCCTTCAAGGATAAACTCCTTTTCCAAGAAGGCAGCGTGTTTCGCAACAAACACCTTTTGATCAGTAGGATGATAGAAATAATATCCTAAACTTTCTTTAGGATATCCCACAAATCTACACTTATCGGATATAGTCTTCAGCTTGTCATGCTCAAACCTTTTGACATAAGCTGGATAACCCCAAGTCTTAACATGCTTAAGACTAGGTTTCCTCCCTGTCTATATCTCATATGGGGTCTTTGGGACGGATTTGGTAGGTACCTTGTTAAGTAGGTATGCAGCCGTCTCTAGGGCATAACCCCAGAAGGATATTGGAAGGTCGGTAAAACTCATCATGGAACGAACCATGTCCAACAATGTTCGATTTCTCCTTTCAGATACACCATTCAACTGTGGTGTCCCTAGTGGAGTCCATTGTGAGATTATACCATTTTCTTTGAGACAATTGAGAAACTCATTGGTCAAGTATTCCCCTCCTCGATCCGATCGAAGAATCTTAATACTCTTACCAGTTTGCTTCTCTACTTCACTTCTGAATTCTTTGAACTTTTCAAACGATTCAGATTTGTATTTCATTAAATACACATATCCAAATCTAGAATGATCATCAGTGAAAGTAATAAAATAAGAATACCCTCCTCGTGCATTCGTTGTCATAGGTCCACAAACGTTTGTGTGTACCAACGCTAACAATTCTGTAACTCTTTCTCCTTTTCCACTAAAAGGAGATTTAGTCATCTTACCCATGAGACAAGATTCACAAGTTGGATATGATTCGTAATCAGATAGCTCTAAAAGCCCATCTTTATGCAACTTGGATAATCTTGTTTCATTGATATGGCCGAGTCTACAGTGCCACATAAAGGTATAATTAACATCATCTCTTTTTCTTTTCTTAGTTTGTTCAATTTGAAGTATATTTTCATGCAAGTCAAGTATGTAAAGTCCATTCAGTAAATTGCCAACACCATATAAAATATTTTTATTATAAATAGAACAACTGTTGTTCTTTATTATAATATCAAAACCATCCATATCCAATACAGAAATTGAAATAATATTTCTAATGAGTGTTGGAACATAATAACAATTATTTAAACTAATGAACTTGCCCGAAGGCAGTGCTAAACAATAAGTCCCTACAGCCAATGCAGCAACCTTTGCTCCATTTCCCACTCGTAGGACGACTTCATCCTTGTTCAGCTTCCTACTTCTGCTTAGTCCCTGCATATTATTACATATGTGAGAACTACAGCCGGTATCCAATACCCAAGTAGAATTTTGAATTTCAGAAAAATTAATTTCAATCATGAACAAACCTAGATCGGAAGTCGAAGCTTCCCCAAGCTTCTTTTGGTCCGCAAGATACTCCTTGCAGTTCCTCTTCCAGTGTCCCGGCTTATTGCAATGGTAGCAAATTCCTTTGCTATCTGGATCAGGTTTCTTTTTATCCTTTCCCTTCGCCTTGCCCTTAGCCTTCTTGTTTTTCTTTTTTTCAGAAGATACCTTGGGCCTCTTCCTTTTCTTGGAAGAATCATCCACTAGTAAGACTTGGTTCTTGTTGGATGAGAAGTGACCTTCAGTAGTTTTCAACATGTTAAGTAACTCAGGTAAGCTGACGTCCAACTTATTCATGTGAAAATTCACAACAAATTGTGAGAAGGTGTCCGGGAGTGACTGCAAGATCAAATCTTGACTTAATTCTCCATCCATCACGAACCCTAGCTGTCCAAGTTGTTCAATCAAATTGATCATCTTAAGGACATGAGTTCAACAGCAGTGCCCTCGGTCATACGAGATCGGAAGAGCTCCTTAGATATCTGATATCTAGCAGTCCTACTTTGCTCACCATATAACTCTTTGAGGTGCAGCAATATAGTAGGAGCATCCATAGTTTCATACTGACGCTGAAGCTCGTTACTCATGGATGCGAGCATGATGCATTGAGCCAGGATTGCATCATCTTGCCACTTTCTGAAAGTAGCAATCTCTTCCTCAGAGGCTGTTTCTACAACACTTGCAGGGATAGGCAAATTTAGGACATAAGAAATCTTTTCAGCAGTGAGAACAATTCTCAGATTCCTTAACCAGTCCGTGTAATTCGGTCTGGTCAGTTTGTTAGCATCAAGTATGCTACGCAGTGATAGTGAGTTTGATATTTTTAAATTCTGCATGTGAAATAGATAACATTTTAGCATACATTCATTTAACTAATTACCAAAATAAATTAGGTCTTTATTTAAATTGGTATCTCCCACTATATTCATCAAACTATATTACTGTCAATATATATAGTTCGGCAAATCTAATTAAAGATTTGCTAGTGAGATTAAGGATCCCATTTCAAATGTATATAGTCTTGTGTGTGCACAACAAACTATATATAAATAAATAGGTAGACAACTATTGTCAATTACATCACTATGTAATTCCTTGTATTTTGCCTCTTAGATTATAATGGTCAAATGTGTGCACATCCGAACTAAAATAATCTAAGTTAAGTCCAACCTAGCACTTCCATATATGTGAAGAGAAAAAGACTGCCCTTGTGTATGCACAACAAAGCAGTAATGTTCAATTCCTTAATAAGCATCAAATGTGATAAAACAACATCTCAAATATTTAATACTCGCCTTATGTATGCACAACAAACTCATATTAAATATTTAATACTCTATCGTTTTACCATGCTAGAAGGCGACGTTCGATATTCCAAATATCTTTGAACGCTTAGGACTTAATATGATTTCTATGAGGGGTTTGTTATTATTAGTCTCATCTTGTTTAGCGCGCATGCACATATATATATAAAATACGCGTCATATTATTTTATATGCGAAGCATGTTGGATAATATAATATAATATATATATATATATATATATATATATATATATATATTAAGCATGCACATATAGAATACTATATTCTACCCAGATTGATTATGGACTTTTATATTAGTTTGGTTCACTAGAGCCACCAAGTGAACCAAAAGGTCAAACCTAGGGTGCAAGAATTAAATTTAAATATAACAATTACATTTAAACCCAGGCTCCAATATAAACGGGTCTTCAAGCGCTCCTTGCTCCTTTGTCTCCAATTCTTCAAAAAATTAATTCTAACTAGTCCTATTACATAAACTATTTGCAATAAATAGAAACCTTGATCAGCAGTCAAGGGGAAGTACATAGGAGAGAGATATAATTTACATTAAGAAAAATTAGAGAAGACGAGGTACGCAGACCCCATTTATAAAAACCCATATATTCAAGCATCCATTAAAATAAATCCAATCACACATTGGTCAACAGTCCATAATCAATCCATATTTATTAACATACATATCTCTATATGTATCAATAAATAACATTCATCCCATGAATAATAAAACCATTCTATATATGCATTGATATCAATTAATGGGCAAAAGTTTTGCTAATATTTAGTTTTGAAACAAAATAAACTCTTTTATTTTAATCAAAAACTGTAATGACCCGGAGTTTCAGAAAATATTAAAAATAAGAATTTAATAAATAAAATTCGTAGTTGGTGATATGCTATGTAATATGTGATTTTTGTGAATAATAAATATGTTATTATTATATATTTTTATTATTTCATGAAAATAAATTGTAGAATCAATTTATTTAAAGAGACGGGTAGCTTTAAAGATACAAAACTTTTGTATCTATTAATGAGGAAATTAAAATAATTTACAATATTAAATTATTTTAATATAAGTATACTATAAATAAATTACTAGAAATAATTTATAAATGGAGATTAATTTAAATTATATTATGAAATAATATAATATAATTTGATTATGAAGTCTTGTAATGAATTCACTATGAATTAAATTTCATGAGCAAGTTAATTGATTCACTTAATTAAATTGGTGAATTAAGGTAATATTTAAATTATGGTTAATATATTAGAGTGATATATTTAATACATAGGAATAAATTGTTGAAGACATTTTATGGGAAGAAGAAGATGATTAAATTTAAATATACAAAATTTGTTGTATATATTAAATAATTAAATTAAAATAGTTAATTGAATATTAACTATTTTAATTGGTCTGTTACATAGAATAAAGAAAACTAAAATGATTTATGGAATTAAATTATTTTAGTATAGAGAAATTATTTCATTGGATAAATTATTTTTAATGTATAGCTTCCATTTTTATAAAAAAAATATTTTCGGTGTAATATTTAGTGTGTAAAAATTTATTACGCGATATGTACAGAGGGTATATGTAATATACATTGTTGTATGTATATATTACATGTAATAGGCGTAATGTATGTAATATATTATGTATGTAATATATATAATATATTGTATGTATATATGAGTAATGCCCATGAAAGCAAACAAGCAAGATGGGAATAAAAGGGAGTAGTAACCTTGACGTAAAAAAAATGTACTTGTGTAAATAATAATAATAAGAATCAATATTTTTTAACAATATTGAATATGGAAAGGGACAAATTTAATTTAATTAATTATTAAAGCCCAATAAGAGTATCATCACATGGGAGCAAGTGGGAGTAAGTCTGCATGCTGGCACTCTAAAAATGGGACAACAAGATTATTATCACATGGAGAAGCAACAGATTAAGTCGGCGGGCTGCACCATATGTGCTAAAAAAAATAAAAAAAAATGAATGAATGGATAACCTTAATCAAAAGCAACCGACTTATTCATGTATGATTCCTTTAGTGCTATCAATAATTAAAGAGTGAATACTGGCAAAATTGATGTCTCATGTTTTCCGAATAAAAGTTGAAATCGAGAAGACTGTTAATTACTTGCCCACCTTATCAATTTATCACATGGATGTAAATTGTTAGAAACAATTTGCAAGACGGAGAGAGAATAAGAAATTGTTTAATTATGCAAATTTATTGTGTACATTAAAAAATTGAGAATTTGAATAAGTTATGAATTTAAATTTTTTTAAAGAGAGAAATTGTGTATTAAATATATTTATTAATATATAATTTTCATTTTTGGGACGAAGAAGTGAAATAATTATTTTGTGTATACCAAATTATGTATACATTAAAATGAGGGAATTAAAATTAAATTATTTTAATATGGTTAAGTGAATATGTTAAATAAATGTAATATATAGTTATTATAAATAATGTGAATTGTGTATATTTGGAGTGATGGAAGTATAAAATATATAATGCAAATTGTGTTTCATGTATTTATGGCATGAGTTAATATAATAATGTAATAGTATCTGTTTACGTATGAAGCATGGATATAAGGCTGGAATTTAAGAAATTAAAAGAAGTTAATTATTAAGTGGGTTAAGCTGAGTCATTTGGGTTAAGCAGGAGGTGTCTCTTATTAAGCACCTTATGAGCATGACTAAGCAATCAAGTATGCTATCTTCAAGAAGAGCTGGGAATTAATCAATTTTCAGTCTCTTCTCCTTAAACCACCCGTCCCCTCTCTCTCTAATTTCTCCTCTCTTAACTGAACCATCTCTCTCGCTCTCTCCTTTTACAATTGCCCAAAAGCATAAGTATTCATAGAATTTGAATTTGTGTAAGAATATTCCTGCACTCTTTGGAGTTGAAGTTAGTAATTAAAAGTGAAGGAGGTTTATATCAAAGGGCTGTAATAGGGAGATTTCAAATTCAAGTGAGAATTATCTATCAAAAAGGTAAGTCGTACACTTATAATATGTTAGGTTTACACTTGTTTTATATATATATATATATAACTATGGATATAACTGTTGTGTTGGTTATGAATTGGCAAGGGGAAATTGTTGTGCGGAGTTATGGGTTGAATCATAACTAATTGGTTATAAATTCTGAAATTTTAAGCATGTACGTTGTAGACACCCAAATTTTGCACTTCGTATACTAACCTTGACAGGAGGGCAAATTCGGCAAATGGACCGGCCTGCGAGAGCAAAAGACAGAAAAGGTACGGACGCTCGACGCAACCATGACAATTTGCAACCGAAATCGACATGACAGCAAGGCTATCTGAATTTGGCATTCCCGGAAGGTGTGGCACGCCTCCCAATTATTCCCGGACTGTAAAATACGAACCTGTCAGCGAAAAGCAGCGTCACAGCACGAAAATCGAGGCGTAGCGCAAAAATTGAGAAAGTCAAGCCAGCCAGCCGCGGATTGATCTGCGGCCAAGTGGGTGCGCCAGCACGGAAACCAGGAAATCAGCACTATCAGCTGAGTGCGATGGGAGATGGGCCAGCCAGCCAGCCGCAGATGGATCTGCGGCCAGCCGCAGATCAATCTGCGGCTGGCTTTGGCCAGCCTATTTCAGCTCATTTTCGCTCAGCATACAGGGAGTTGAAGAAGTTGAAAGTTGGGGAAAGAAGAAGAATTCCAGCAACTAGAAGAAGCACGGAAATAGAGAGAAAAAGAGCAAAAATTTGCAATCAAATAGGAAGAAAAGAAAGAAAAAAGAGAGAATTTAATTCTTTTGATTTTTGATTGTATCAAATACACTCTTCCTCCTATTCAAATACACAAGTTCACACCCATTTGAGATCAATTGCAAGGTGAAAATTTCTATTTATTCTAGTAATTCATGTCATATTGATTGGGTAAATTAGGTATAACTTTCATGGATCTTGTTGAACAATCATGGATTAGGGATTATTGGTGAGGGTTCCATTGGAACAAAATTCTTCCTAATAACCCGAGGATATCCAATTGATGAAATTTCTAGCTTGTTTGTGATAATTTATTGGGTGTAATTTATTTAGATTGTTATTTTTTGGATATCATGGTGTATTAGATAAATCTGGGTTGGTTAGTTGTGTAGCATTCATTTCGTGGGTACGTCGTAATCTCGTGTGAGCCTAGGAACGCGACCCCGTGGTTCAAATCCGATGATGGACGTTTTGATGTATGTAATAGATTCAAGGTGCTTGTTTTGTAATATGTAATTGTCGGGCCTTAAAACGACGCTAAGGCGAGAATCGGGTTTAAGGCCCCGTATTAGTGAAATATGTGATTGTTGGCGTTTGGGGATATTTTGATGGCTGACATGCCCGTGAATAGCCCCGACGCGTGTTTACGCTTGATTAGATTTCGTGACACCAAAATGATTCCAAAAGATTAAACGATAAAGATTTTTCTAAAACCAATCAAAGTAGGATATTAGCATCACAAGGCTAAAAATTTGGAAATGCTAACGAAAGTCGATTCCTATTCTACGAGAAAGCTAAAAAGAAGTTGTTTTCAAATGTCACGAAAATGGGTTTTATAAAAGAAATTAAATGTTTTATTAAACCTTGACGCATAGGGCGAAAGAGATCCTAGAAATTGCCTATCATTTATGAAAGCAACGTACAAATCTCGATTCCTATTTTGGTTAAAGGTTTAAAACTCTTGTTTTTGCCAAAACGACACCCAATAAAAAACCTCATAGTTTTTGACAATTAAAATCAAACCTTTCTCATAAAGCTTTCTCGTGTATGCCGAAAAGACATTCCGAAGCGTTCTCAAACTAAAGCACGATTTCCCCTAAAAATCCAAATGATTCTTTCATACAAACTCACCACAACATTCACATAAGCACACACACACACACACACACCTGCACATATGCCCATTTCATGAATTAAAGGATAGGACAGTATCAAGATTGCGGTAACCGTATTTCACGGAAGTCGAGGGGTGCCTAACACCTTCCCCTCACTTAAGCAAGCCCCCGAACTCCATGAATCTCGATTCGCGGACCAATTAATTCGGAGTCACATATGAGCCAGCGATTTATAAAAAACGAAAACTCGGATGAGTTGGTACATCCATTTCAAATATACCAACTGGCGACTCTGATTAATTGGCTCATCATAAAAGGCGATCTTTCAAAACCCCGTCGACATTAATGCCGACCTTTTTCAAAAATCATTTAATCAAGAAGGATAAAATTGGAAAAGACTAAAAGGACCCGCGAAGGGAAAAAACCGGCGTCGACAGCTGGCGACTCTGCTGGGGACCATTAGAGGGCTTAAGCCACTTTCAAATCTTGATGCTTTCTTATCCTTTAAAATTCATGAATATGTGTGTGTGTGCGATACTGTGATCTTTTGAACGTTTTGTTGTGTGAATGTGTGTTCTGTCCAGTAAATGAATGATTGAATGGAATTGCTTTACTTTCAAGTAATCATTTGCATGCGGTGAGGACGATGAATGTGAATGTATGCTGAGAGAGTACCTCCTCCTGAGGCGAACCCGTCGGTTGCTTATTACTGGACTCGAAGGGGCTGCTCCCCGGAGATGGCTCAGGAAACGCACCACCCAAATCCGCTCCAATCGAAAGGGCTCAGACGAGTAGATTGCGAAGATTTGGGGACCTTCATGCCGAAAAGCCCGTGAGAGTAACCCTAGGATAGGTCAGCCGCAGATTAACCCTACGCAGGAAAAGTCTCTTCATACCTTTTTTACATTTCACGCATAAATGTCATGATATTATTCATATTCGCTTTCCTTTTGCCGAGAGAAATTACTAACCTCTATGTTTTGCAGGGAACAGTTGGGGAGCTTAATAAAGCCATGTTTGGCCTTTGTCATTGCATTAGAGGATTACTAACTTTCTATTTTGCAGGGAAAGATTAAAAAACCCCAAAAACACAAAAATTACAGCTTTAGCATGCATCCGCATTTTTATTCCCCATAACTAAACTTCGAACCTTGGTTTCTGTAGGATTGCTCCTCAAACCCGTTCGCAGTCTAAAGGGGCCCAAAACTCCATATCTGGAATGGCTGATATTCCATTTACCAATTCCGGTGCCATATCTAGGGAGGAATTTGATGACTTTAAGAAGCAGATGTTAGAAATGGCCATAATGCTAAGAGAGCAGTTGATACCCAGGCAGGAACTACCTAAGGAGGATCCACCTAAGGGCGAGCCAGTCGTCCCAAAGGCCATTCCCGTACCAAACAAAACAGTGATTACTATCCCGGAAGAGGGCGATACAGATGACCTGCGGAAGAAAATGAGACAAATGGAAGAAACCATCCAATCTATGAAGGGCATAGGGTCCCTCGGCAGGGTTAACTATTCAGATTTATGTGTCTTCCCCGGAGCCAGATACCCGGAGAAATTCAAAATCCCTGAGTTTGAAAAATACAACGGGAAGGGGGATCCCTACACCCACTTGAAAATATACATTGGAGAACTCGGGTCTTATGCCGACGACGAAGGGTTGAGAATGCAGCTGTTCCAGAAAAGCTTAACGGGGGAGGCGAGAATTTGGTATGCCCGCCTTGACAACGCCCGAATCCACAACTGGGAGGAATTGGCCCATACCTTCTTAACCCAATACAGCTTTCAGGCCCAGATGGCCCCTGACAGGTATCAAATGACAATGGTTAAGAAACAACCTAGGGAATCCTTCAGGGAATACGCGCAACGATGGAGGGGCATGGCCGCACAGGTGAACCCCCCGATGAGCGAGTCGGAGATGGTGATGACTTTTGTAGACATTCAGGAGGCACCATACTATGAACGAGTCATCTCGGGGATTGGAAGACCCTTTGCTGAAATGATTAAACATGGAGAGATGGTAGATATGGGGTTGAAATCGGGTAAAATCCGGGATTTTACTGCTTTAGAAACTGCTGCGAAGCAAATACAGAATGGAAACTATGGCAGCACTTCCCGGAGGGTCCAAAAGAAGAAGGAAGAGGATGTCTCCCTCATCCTAAAGGGGTCATCCAGAAAAACAAAAAGCCATCTTCCGGTACAGGTGCAAAGGGTAGGGCCATCCCGACAGCCGAACTTCACAGATCAAAGGGCAGAGGGGCGAAGGAGATATGAGGCCTCGCAAAATCGAGTATTCACCCCGCTCGGGGAGCCGCTTGAACGGGTATTAGCGGTATTAGTAGCCCAAAAGAAGATAGTTGGTTTGGCACCCCCGAGTAACCCAAAGGGTAGAAGGTTTGACCCGAGCAAGCGATGTGCATACCACTCCAGTTCCCCTGGCCATGATACACAAGACTGTTAGACGTTGAAGCATCGAATCCAAAACCTGATTGACAGTGGGGAAATTGTGGTGGAACAGCCAGACTCCCCGAATGTTAAGGCAAATCCCCTGCTAAGACATGATGGAGGGGGGGTCAATGCGACAGAGTCGAGTGAAGCTGGGGGGCCGCCAAGGTTGAACTATGTGCAGAAAATTGAGGAAATGATCAACATGATACATGATCATGGGAGTGCACGGGGAATGCCCATCAGGTTGGTAGGGGTAAGTACGAATAGCACGGAGGGACCGGTCAAGTTGACGGCTCCGAGGCCCATCATCCTTGCAGCAAGGCCGCAAATCCCTATCAGTAGTCTAAAGACTGTACCCTAGAATTATGGGGGCATGCCAGAGGAAGCGGCTAGCTGTGCTTCGGTGACGACAAAGGGGAACCCCTTGTATCTTCCCGGGCGAGTCCTTGATAGCCAAAGGAGGAAAAATGAAGAAATTTTCGAAGAAAGGGCCATTGAATTCTTGAAAAGGATGGATCACCCGGAAACAAGGGGGATCCAGATTTTAAGTGAGGAGTCAACCCTAACATCAGTCATGGACTTAGTGTTGTCATCCAATGAGCATTGCAAAACCCTGATGAAGGTTCTGGAGGAGGCATACGTGCCCAAGGAAATTAGTGAGGAGGGTTTCGGCCAGCTGGTAGGCCACCTATTGGAGAACGATGTAATATCCTTTACGGATGAGGACATACCCAAGGAGGGAAGGGGACACCGGAAACCACTACATATTGCGGTAATCTCCTCGGGTTATATAATGAATGGGGTGCTGATTGACGGAGGATCGACATTGAATATCTGTCCCCTCAGCACCTTGCAGAAGATGAACATCAACCCCAAGCGCCTACGAACCAGTCATGTGGTCGTACGAGCCTTCGATGGTTCCCGGAGGGATACAATGGGAGAGATTGAATTACCGGTGGAGATAGGACCCTGTACTTTTGATATATCTTTCCAGGTCCTAGATATTGCAGCCAGCTATAACATGTTATTGGGGAGGCCATGGATATACATGGCCGGGGCCGTTCCCTCCACGCTCCACCAACAAATCAAGCTAATCATCGATAGGAATCTGGTCACAATCTCGGCCGAATGTGATGACCCTTCTCCTCCTAGGAGTGACCTGCCAGTGATCAATGTGGATGAGTCGGCAGCACCGGCCAGCTTTCAAGCACTGGAGGTTAGCACTCCCCACTATAGATGCCTGGGATCTCCAGTTGTGAAACCTAGGGTCTCTCCCGAACTTACCTTTGTGGCAAAAGAAATGATAAAAATGAACTTCCAGCCTGGGCAGGGGTTAGGAAGGAGCAGTCAGGGAATCACCGAACCCATCCACCTACCACAGCAGATAGGCAAAGCAGGGTTGGGATACCATGAGGGCGTAGCACGGAGACAACGTCGGGGTGCGGCTCCGTTTTGACTAGCTGGCAGTCCAGTGACCAAAGTCGACAATGAACAGAGGATCAGCGAGCCTGTGATTGGGGCAGAGAATGAAGAGTTAACCCCCGCACGTGATGGGTCGGCCCGGAGGGAAAGTTTCCTGCAGGAGGTCGCAAAGGAGTTTGAAACCAAATGCTACATCCCCGAACAATCAACAAGCAGTGGGGAGGGGACGAATATTATCGCACCACCCGAAGCCCAATAAGTTGTGCCTGTCATCGATTGGGCAGGGCTGATCATTCCTGAAGAGAATAGGAGGGAGGACTCAGGCGACATAGCCGTAATTATCGGGGAGGTGTCCGATGTAAAGCCCCCTTTCATCCAGCGCATTTCATCTGACCTGACTGTCGACAACTGGACCATGAAACCAGTAATATCCAAAAAAGGGTGTACCAATTTGAGTAATCCTTGCCTAACAAATGGTCTTTCAAATTTGAATGATGATTATGATTTTGACATTGAGCTGGATTTCGATTTAATGGGCATTGAACAAGACGAGACAGATTACGACGATGCGCCTGACGAGATCAAAGGATGGGTCGAGGATAAACCCAAACCCAACTTGGACCAAACCGTCACCATTGATATTGGAACCCTTGATAAGCCAAAAGAACTCAAGATAGGGACGGACCTTACCCCCAACCAAAAAGCTGAAGTGACTGAGTTGCTAAAACAATATGAGGATGTCTTTGCCTGGTCTCATGAGGATATGATCGGATTGTCCACCGACATTGTGGTACACCGATTACCCATCAAGGAGGGTTTCCGGCCTGTCAAACAAAAATTAAGAAAGTTGAAACCGGAGTGGAGCCTAAAAGTAAAGGAAGAGATCATCAAGCAGTTCAGGGCGGGAATCATTATGGTGTCCATTTACCCGGAATGGCTGTCCAATGTAGTCCCAGTGGCTAAGCCTGGAGGAAAAGTAAGGGTATGTGTAGACTACAGAGATCTAAACAAGGCCAGTCTCAAGGATAACTTCCCGGTGCCCTTCATACACATCCTGGTAGATAACACAGCCCAGTACGAAATGTACTCTTTTGTGGATTGCTTCGCGGGATATCATCAGATAATGGTGGCGGAGGAAGATCGAGAAAAGACCGCATTCATCACCCCTTGGGGCAATTTCTGCTATAGGCGATTGGCTTTTGGCCTCACAAACGCGGGGGCCACTTATCAAAGAGCCATGTTGGCCTTATTCCACGATATGATGCATAAGGAGATAGAGGTCTACGTGGATGACATTATTGTAAAGTCGAGGGAAGAATCTGATCATGTAACCCATCTCAAAAAGCTGTTCGATCGGCTCAAAAAGTATAATTTGAAACTCAATCCAGCCAAGTGTGCTTTCGGAGTGCAGTCGGGTAAGCTCTTGGGTTTCCTGGTTAGTGATCGGGGCATTGAGTTGGACCCAGCAAAGATTAAGGCCATTGTGGATATGCCGGCGCCTCACACGGAGAAGGAGATAAGAGGATTCCTCGGAAGGATAAACTTTATCAGCCGTTTTATATCCCACTTGACGACTACATGTGAGCCCATTTTCAAACTGTTAAGAAAAGGGGTTTCCCAAGAATGGAATGAGCAATGTCAGAAGGCTTTTCAGACCATAAAAAAGCAATTGACCGAAGCACCAGTGCTGGTACCCCCGAGGGATGGGATCCCTCTGGTTATGTATATATCGGTAAATGCCATCGCGATGGGATGTATGTTGGGACAGAAAAATGAGGCGGGTAAAGAGCAGGCCATCTATTACCTCAGCAAAAGATTTAGCCAATATGAGCAGAATTACACTCCCATCGAGAAGACCTGTTGTGCTCTAGCCTGGGCTGCAGGGAGATTACAGCACTACCTCCAGGGGCATACGACGTACCTGATATCAAGAATGGATCCCCTGAAATATATTTTTGAAAGGCCCATGCTGAATTGTCGATTATCAAGATGGCAGTTAATCTTACAACAGTTTGACATGGTGTACGTGACCCAGAAGGCCATGAAAGGGCAGGGAATTGCAAATCAGTTGGCAGAAACCCCGTCAGGAGGGATGGAGCCGTTAGAAACTCCTCTTCCGGGCGAGGATATATTTTGGGTATCGCACGAGAAATGTGATGACGAGGGACAATTCTGGAAGCTGTATTTTGATGGTGCCATGAATGCCGAGGGGGCAGGAGCCGGAGCGGTCCTAGTCTCTATCACCGGAGAACAATACCCCGTGGCCACTAAACTTCGTTTCAGCAATTCGAACAATACCGCTGAATACGAGGGGTGTATCTTGGGACTCCGCTTGGCCCGTGACATGGGAGTGAAGAGACTAGCGGTGTTCGGGGATTCAGAATTGGTAATCAGACAGGCAATCGGGATATACAACACTAGGGAGCTTCGGTTACTTCCATACCATCGTTGTGTCATCCAGCTGATGCAAGAGTTCGAGGATATCGCCTTCCGCCATGTTCCTCGGGGAAGAAATGACTTTGCCGATGCATTGGCGACTCTGGCCTCCTTAATCCACGTGATCAAGAGTAGGGACAGTCCACAGATTGAGATCACCGTACAGAATACCCCGGCATATGAGGAACATGTGGCAGTGTTATCAAACGAGGTGGTGTTGACGAGGCAGCCTTGGTATCACGACATAAGGGAATATCTGAGAGATAAGTCCATTCCCGACCAGGCAAATCGGACTGAGAGGATGAGAATTCAAAAGATGGCGATGAAATTTTACCTGAGTGGGGATTCACTTTACAAAAGGGATGCCGGGTTGGGACTGTTGCAATACGTAGATGAAACGCAATCCCAAAAGATTATGAATGAAATCCATGGAGGGGTGTGTGGGCCACACATGAGTGGACCGATGTTGGCCAAAAAGATCTTGAGGACAGGGCATTATTGGTTAACGATGAAAGCCGATTGCGATGATCATGTCAAATGGTGTTATCAATGCCAGGCGCACGGTAATGTGATCCATACACCTCCCAATGAACTGCACTGTATGACCTCCCCGTGGCCATTTTTAATGTGGGGAATGGATGTAATCGGACCAATAGAGCCCAAAGCGAGCAATGGGCACCGATTCATTTTCGTCATGATCGATTACTTCACCAAGTGGGTAGAGGCAGCTTCTTTCCCCAAAGTAACTCAGGAGGTCATCATCAACTTCATCAGGAATAATGTCATTTGCCGATATGGGCAACCTGAGGTTGTGGTCTCCGACAACGCCAAGAATTTAAACAACGCTCTCATGAAGAAATTGTGTGACCAGTTCAAAATCAAGCACCTCAATTCCGTCATTTACCGTCCTAAGATGAATGGGGCAGTGGAGGCTGCAAATAAGAACATCAAGAAAATCATGGCCAAAATGTCTGCCAATCATCGGGGATGGCCGGAACTGCTACCCCTCACTCTGCTGGCATACCGAACATCAACGCGTACTTCTACAGGGGCAACCCCTTACGCTCTAGTGTATGGAATGGAGGCCGTTCTGCCAATCGAGGTTGAATTGGCATCTCTCAGAATAGTGATCGATGCTCAGATAAGCGAGGAGGATTGGATGCAAAGTCGATACGACCAATTGGCCCTAATTGATGAAAGGAGGGTGGCTGCTGTCTGGCACGGTCAGTTATATCAACAAAGGATCTCTCGATCATATGGCAAAAGGATGAGACCTCGGAAGTTCAAAGAAAATGATTTGGTGTTGAAAAGAGTCATGCCTTGTCAAGACGAAGCCAAGGGGAAGTTTGCCCCGAACTGGGAAGGGCCATTTGTGATTAAGAAAGTGCTATCCGGAGGAGCCCTCATATTGCAAGAAATGGATGGTGAGGTATTTCCACAACCCCTCAATTCTGACTCGGTGAAGCGGTTCTACGCTTAAGTCATCATTTCCTTTTTCCCTTTGAAAGCGAACTACGTAGGACCTGATCTCCCAACTTGTGGGGGTACGTAGGCAGCCATCATGGCGCGGTCCGATCCCTTAAAAAATAATCCTTTCCCTAACCGAATCCAATTTTTAATAGCCAGATAAAACCTTCCTACACCCTCAAAACCTTTCCGAACAGTTAACCAAAATCTGAGATTCAATCCGATGAAATCAAAAGGCGTGCGACAATATCTGTCAAATCTCCATTAAGACTTGAGAGGAGAAAGAAGGCGAAATGTCAAAATCGTGGTCAACTGGATAAAATGAGGATCTAATGAAAGGCAATGATACGGCAAAAGGGAAAATGACTAAATTTAAATGCATGTCTATATATATGAGTCATTTTATTACAAGATTTCTCTTTCAATAACTGATGAAACTAACATAGTCCATGCAGGAAATAAAATAATCTACAAATCTGAAACTAGCTGAAGCAAGATGGACAAGGTGGTGGATAGATCTAAAGCGTCAGCATCTCCTGCAATCTGCTGCCCCATCATATCAATACGATCTAGTAAAGCAATAGCTCGGCTGACAGTCCCAAAATGAGCATCTACCACTGCCTTGGTCTGAAATACAATGGCCTCTCTGTCAGCAATGGCAGCATCTCTAGCCCGAATGGCATCATCTCTCTCGACAAGGGCGGCATCCCTCTCGGCTTCAGTAGTAATCAAGGCCAGGCGGAGTCGGGAATCCTCAGTAACCCGACTCAGGGCAGAATCGGCTGAGACGGGGTGGTCTGTGGTATCCTTTGGGGAAATCACTCCAGAGTCATCAAAGGCCCCAGTCCGACTCAAACTAGCCGAATCCAAGTCTCCGCGTAACCACTGTACGTAAGCAAATGTCTGGATGTGACAGCTCTCACTATATTCGGCAAGGGTCCTGCGAGACCAAAGCTCGTATACCTGCAGTAGATCCCTCTCTGTCCGGGATGATATAAGGAATCGGTAGGTGGCCGCACCCGTGAAAGGGTATAAATCCTGCGTCTGATCAAACTGCCCCATAACCGCCAGGGGATGATAAGTCGCCACACCCCTCAAGCCAGCAATGGGGATGAAGTCCAGGTCGGGCACATGAGTCAAGAAGCTCATAAAGGAGCAATAGCCCGAGTAGACCAATAGATGAAAGGGATCCTCAATGACAGACAAAAATGATGTCCAGGAGGCCACATCAATACAGCTCACGGGACGAAACAAAAACTGCGTGGTTATGTCATGGCTGAAGCAAAACCCTTGGCGACGGAAATGGCCGATGGGACTAAGATGACTCATGAACCAAATATACAATAAGGTCGAACTCCCTCTGAAGGCCCTGCCTCGGAAGGATTGACAGTATGAAGCTGACATATAGGTATCCGCCAATATCATGGGAAGGATGGTGTAATCCTCCTGAAGGGCTCGAACAGCCGCGACAACTCGCATGTCCAACTGATCAGGTCCTGCCGGCAAGTACAAAACTGAGACGACACAGGCCATCAGAACGTCTACTCGTGAAGCGCCCCAGCGCTCCTCAGATACAGAAAAATCGCCGAGGAAAAGAAGAAAACTGTCAGGTGAGCCAAATCGGTCAATCAAGAACTAAAGGGGAACCATATGGTCTGATGTGATCACCGGTAACAAGACAGCCCTCCGCAAACCGGTAAAGGTCAAGAACTGACGGCGCATGGAACCAGCCGTGACCCTGGCACAAGGTCTATCCAAAGGCAAGCCGGTGAAGCGAGCATACTCCTCCAGGGTGGGGGTCAGCTCTACTATCCCTAGCCTAAACACCTGACGGGCAGGGGCCCAATAGCTCAGAATACCATCCACAAAGCCCGCTGGCACCTGAAAGGTCAATAAGGACAAAGAATGGCCCAAAAGACCATCTGCGATAACCCTGTCTGCCGGTAATAAACTGTCAAACCAGCGGAGGAGACTGCCAACCAACCCTGTGGGAGGAATGGAATCCAAACGTACCACGGCATCTGAGGACGACATCTGTGAAAAATAGTATCAAAAAGACTGTACAGGGGTCATTCTCTATCCATGAATAAAAAAGCATGCATCATACAGTTAAAAATAAAACAAGTGAACTCCATAAAGATAAAAAGGGAACTGTGCATAATAAATAAATGAGTTCAATACATAGTGCATAAATGAAAAAGAAATCTAAACATATGCAGGTACAAAAAGCCCTAATCCTATCCTGATCTAAATAAAATCAGTATCATCTATGAAAGCAGGATCCTCAAACTGATCCCCTGGGGTCGTCGAGCTCGGAGGACCAAAGTTCATATCAGGAATGTATGGATGTGCTGTGGCATCAGATGAACTCAGGCCTGCATCATAACCCGCACCGTCTGGATCGTAGGTGTAAGCCTCCTCCGGGGTCCGGCCCAACACCCGAAGAAACAGCGACAACTGATCTACCTGACGGGTCAATGTGGCGATCTGCTCAGCGTGGGTGGGGGTCCGAACACAGACAGCCCAATCAGTCATCGTCACCAAGCCTGGAACCATGTCTCCAAGAAAGAAAGTGGCCCGAGTCTGAGGACCGATGGTACGGGGCACCCACCAGGTACGGAACGCATCACTCGTACTGGGACCCGTAGAAAGCATCCGACCGTCCTCCCCGGCGAGCATGATCTCCGAGGGCTGAGAATCCAGCGGCCAGGAAGTAGTGAAAGGAAGGGAATGCGGGATGCGAATCTCTCCGGTCACACATCTGAAGGCGCGCTCCCCTAGGTACATCACCCAGCCTCCAACACTCTGCAGGGTGAGGCGACGGGTGGAAAGTGCAAACTCCGGGCCGGAAGGATGTCCATCGGTGAACCCCACAGCCAGATGCTCCGAGAGATAGGGAGTCCAGACGACCTCCGCAGTAGTGATCAGCTCCAGCTGAATGCGGCAATGGACAAAGCTGCCCGACACTGGAACCTCCTCTAAAGTGCTGTGATGCCATCGCCGACCCCGGGGATAAGTGTCCGGGCCAAGGGTGGTGACAGGCCTCAAGCATGGAAAACGCTCGTAAGCCCAGAACTGTGAACGGAAACAGGGCAGGGCGTGACTAACTATTAAAAAAAAAAAGAGAAATGAAATAAAGATAAGTGCAATAAATCAAAAGGAGGAGAAGACTCACCAACAGAAAGTGGTAGAAACCGACCCAGGCATCGGTCTGTCCCTCTGAGCGTAGACGCAGACCATGGAGGAAATAAGCGAAGGTGAATGACCCCCAGTCGTAGTCACCAATCCGGTCTACATCTCGAACAGCCCCTACGACGCTGAAGTGGATGGTAGATGAGTTGTTCCCTAGGAAACAACCCCTCATGATAGTCAGGAACAAGCGCCGTAGCAGGATGTCACGAGTGCCCTGATCCGCTGGGATAGGTTGTGCTTATAAACCTCCGACAGCATCGACAGCTAATGCTCCGGACCGGATACTGCGGGCCTTGAAGACCCGGTCATCGGCAGCAAAGCCCAAAAGAGCGCGGACCTCTGCTGGAGTAATATCGAGGTCCAGAGGGACACGGGACCCGGTGAACTCGATCCCCGTGATATACCGCCAATCCCAAGGGGTCAGCACGACCTCACAGTCCAGAAGATGAAGGGACTGGGTCTGATGAAACCACCTCTCGGACAAAGCCCGCATATAACCCCAGGGGCATTGGCGGGGAATGATGGTGAAGAAGTGGCGAAAGCCCCAGGAGTCCACCACCGCGCGGTAATCATTGTGCAAGGCCGCGTAAAGGGAGTAAATGTTGAACCAGTTACCCCTCGGCTGGGTAAACTCAGGCACATGTGAAAATCACCAATGGGTCAGTCCAGATAGAACAGAAATTGAGGAATTGAGATCAAATTCAAAGCAGAATTGAATATACCTCATTAGCAACAAGGGATGCCGAGGGATGACGGCTGAGATCCTGACCCAATAGGTCGGGTATCTGGACAGAAGCACCAGATAAAGCGCGATGAGAGGGGGGAGCCGGTGTGCTGGAAGACGGCTCCTCCACCGCAACCTCCGGAGGAACAACCTCCTCAACGTCCGGATGATCAGGACGGATGACAGCCTCCGTCAAGCGACGAGCCTGACGGGTCCGAGGAGGAATAGGGGCAGGTGCAGCCCTACGACGGCGAACACCCGAAGTCCGAGAGGCAGACGAGCTAGTGGGCGCATCAGAATCCATAGCTGGGATAGAACAGGCGAAAAGGAAGCGCGTAGATCGATCCTACCGGAGCAATTTTGCAGGAAAGTTGAAAAAAATCGACAAAAGGCCCTTGCGAACAAGCAAAAATCGAGAGAATCTATGTGAGTTGGAAGTTGAAAGTGACAGATCTGAAGGAGGCGCGCAGGTTATAAAGCCCGATCATGGCCGCAGATGTATCTGCGGCTGGCCGCAGATGTATCTGCGGCTGGCCGCAGATCCATCTGTGGCTGGCCCTGATAGGTCCCACCTTGCTCCCTGGCAGCCAATTGATGTGTTGAGTGAAAAAAGATCACGAGATGGGTGACCGGGGACGAAAACCGGCCCCGACGAGACGATCGATAGGCGACGATAACTGGCGATCACGAGATGGATGTCCGGCGACGAAAACCGGCTCCGACAAGATAACCAACCGGCGACGATAACCGGGGGTTACGTGATGGGTGACCGGCGACGATACCCGGCCCCGACAAGACGATCGACCGGCGACGATAACCGGCAATCACGAGATGGATGTCCGGCGATGAAAACCGGCTCCGACAAGATAACCAACCGGCGACGATAACCGGGGGTTACGTGATGGGTGACCAGCGACGATACCCGGCCCCGACAAGACAATCGACCGGCGACGATAACCGGCGATCACGAGATGGATGTCCGGCGACGAAAACCGGCTCTGACAAGATAACCAACCGGCGACGATAACCGGGGGTTACGTAATGGGTGACCGGCGACGATACCCGGCCCCGACAAGACGATCGACCGGCGACGATAACCGGCGATCACGAGATGGATGTCCGGTGACGAAAACCAGCTCCGACAAGATAACCAACCGGCGACGATAACCGGGGGTTACGTAATGGGTGACCGGCGACGATACCCGGCCCCGACGAGACGATCGACTGGCGACGATAACCGGGGATCACGAGATGGATGTCCGGCGACGAAAACCGGCTCCGATAAGATAACCAACCGGCGACGATAACCGGGGGTTACGAGATGGGTGATCGGCGACGAGACCCGGCCCCGAACGAGATGATAGATTGGAAGAGTGAACCTAACGACCAACAAATACGGTAAGAGGGTTGCTGCATTGACACTCTTTCGAATGTTTAAATGCGCTACATCTTGTGTTGTACCATAAACTACATGTGTTGCATCGTGTGTGTATTATCATATCTGTGCACTGTCATTGAGACATCGGGTGTCTGTTTCTTTATCCTGTTCATTTCATTTAACATTTCATAAACATGATAAAGTGGGGCAGCTGTAGACACCCAAATTTTGCACTTCGTATACTAACCTTGACAGGAGGGCAAATTTGGCAAATGGACCGGCCTGCGAGAGCAAAAGACAGAAAAGGTACGGACGCTCGACGCCACCATGACAATTTGCAACCGAAATCGACATGACAGCAAGGCTATCTGAATTTGGCATTCCCGGAAGGTGTGGCACGCCTCCCAATTATTCGCGGACTGTAAAATACGAACCTGTCAGCGAAAAGCAGCGTCACAGCACGAAAATCGAGGCGTAGCACGAAAATTGAGAAAGTCAAGCCAGCCAGCCGCGGATTGATCTGCGGCCAAGTGGGTGCGCCAGCACGGAAACCAGGAAATCAGCACTATCAGCTGAGTGCGATGGGAGATGGGCCAGCCAGCCAGCCGCAGATGGATCTGCGGCCAGCCGCAGATCAATCTGCGGCTGGCTTTGGCCAGCCTATTTCAGCTCATTTTCGCTCAGCATACAGGGAGTTGAAGAAGTTGAAAGTTGGGGAAAGAAGAAGAATTCCAGCAACAAGAAGAAGCATGGAAATAGAGAGAAAAAGAGCAAAAATTTGCAATCAAATAGGAAGAAAAGAAAGAAAAAAGAGAGAATTTAATTCTTTTGATTTTTGATTGTATCAAATACACTCTTCATCCTATTCAAATACACAAGTTCACACCCATTTGAGATCAATTACAAGGTGAAAATTTCTATTTGTTCTAGTAATTCATGTCATATTGATTGGGTAAATTAGGTATAACTTTCATGGATCTTGTTGAATAATCATGGATTAGGGATTATTGGTGAGGGTTCCATCGGAACAAAATTCTTCCTAATAACCCGAGGATATCCAATTGATGAAATTTCTAGCTTGTTTGTGATAATTTATTGGGTGTAATTTATTTAAATTGTTATTTTTTGGATATCATGGTGTATTAGATAAATCCGGGTTGGTTAGTTGTGTAGCATTCATTTCGTGGGTACGTCGTAATCTCGTGTGAGCCTACGAACGCGACCCCGTGGTTCAAATCCGATGATGGACGTTTTGATGTATGTAATAGATTCAAGGTGCTTGTTTTGTAATATGTAATTGTCGGGCCTTAAAACGAAGCTAAGGCGAGAATCGGGTTTAAGGCCCCGTATTAGTGAAATATGTGATTGTTGGCGTTTGGGGATATTTTGATGGCTGACATGCCCGTGAATAGCCCCGACGCGTGTTTACGCTTGATTAGATTTCGTGACACCAAAATGATTCCAAAAGATTAAACGATAAAGATTTTTTCTAAAACCAATCAAAGTAGGATATTAGCATCACAAGGCTAAAAATTTGGAAATGCTAACGAAAGTCGATTCCTATTCTACGAGAAAGCTAAAAAGAAGTTGTTTTCAAATGTCACGAAAATGGGTTTTATAAAAGAAATTAAATGTTTTATTAAACCTTGACGCATAGGGCGAAAGAGATCCTAGAAATTGCCTATCATTTATGAAAGCAACGTACAAATCTCGATTCCTATTTTGGTTAAAGGTTTAAAACTCTTGTTTTTGCCAAAACGACACCCAATAAAAAACCTCATAGTTTTTGACAATTAAAATCAAACCTTTCTCATAAAGCTTTCTCGTGTATGCCGAAAAGACATTCCGAAGCGTTCTCAAACTAAAGCACGATTTCCCCTAAAAATCCAAATGATTCTTTCATACAAACTCACCACAACATTCACATAAGCACACACACACACACACACCTGCACATATGCCCATTTCATGAATTAAAGGATAGGACAGTATCAAGATTGCGGTAACCGTATTTCACGGAAGTCAAGGGGTGCCTAACACCTTCCCCTCACTTAAGCAAGCCCCCGAACTCCATGAATCTCGATTCGCGGACCAATTAATTCGCAGTCACATATGAGCCAGCGATTTATAAAAAACGAAAACTCGGATGAGTTGGTACATCCATTTCAAATATACCAACTGGCGACTCTGATTAATTGGCTCATCATAAAAGGCGATCTTTCAAAACCCCGTCGACATTAATGCCGACCTTTTCCAAAAATCATTTAATCAAGAAGGATAAAATTGGAAAAGACTAAAAGGACCCGCGAAGGGAAAAAACCGGCGTCGACATACGTGTTATGTTCGATAAATGTCATCTTAGGGACTATTTAGTCCAAATAAAGAATTTGAGTGAGATTTAAGGTTAAAACATCCTTATGTATGATATATAAATTGGATTGAGTAATTTGTATAAATTAAGTTAAGCTAGAAATCACTTTTTAAAGAAAATGGCCTGTTAATGTTTAAGCTAAAAAAAACTGTTCTGGCAGAGCAGTTTTGGAACTCTATAGAACCCATTTAAAATGCTCATTTAGGCTGTATTTTATTTTTTAAAAATACCTTGCCATGCCCTCTACAATATAGAAAAATTTCATTTCAATCGGATGCACGGTCTGTAATCTAGAAAATCGCAAAACTAGCAGTTTGACCATGGGTGAGCAGCAGCAGCAGCAGCCACGCTATCTCGACTGGGCTGTTTTGGCCCTCTGTTAAACTAACCTAGAATGCCTGAATTCGCTAAGTCATATTTTGTAAAAATACTATGATATACCCTTTATAACATGCTAAATTTTGGTTTCCATTGGACTTGCGGTTTGCAAATTAGAAAATGGAAAAGGAGGCCAGAGAGCATGATTTTGTTGTTATGGCTGGCCTGTTTTAGTTCTTTGGACTGTTTTGAACATGATGAGTTTTAATAAATGACTAAAATGGTTTAGTATATTATAGTTAATATATAATATTATAAATAACTTTAATAAATATAGTGAATTAAAATGTGTGTTATTTAAATTCGAGAAATGCAAGTTTAAGCTAAAATTCATGAAAAATATATATATTGAGCTATGTACTGATTCTAATTACATTACATTAAGTAATACGAGAGATATTCGCGAAACAAATGAATCGCATCGGATATAATTGTTACTAGTTTAAGTTAAGTTCATGAAATATGAATATGTTGAGTTATGTAATAACCATATGTACATTACATAGGTGCTATACAAGGTAATATATTGCTTCGAGTATGCGAATACGAGTAGAGCTGGTAACATTTCGCAGTAAAGGCAAGTTTTTCAGAATTTGCTCCTATGCATGAAATGTTATTTTATATCAATTCATTGTTATATTATAACATGCTATGAACTGTGGTTGTCCTGTTATATTCAATTGAATTGTTCGGCTTGAACTCTTCACTGTGAAATGAAATGCATGATAATATAAACCATGAATAATTATTTGTTAATTGTACACATGTATAAATGTAGTACAAGGATATTTTCTTAAGCATGCATAATACATGATACATGAACTATGTGTTATGTGATAACTGTTAGACTTGTTGGGTCGTCGTGCTCAAACTTGCAAATAATTTGCAGATTAAAGATGCAATTCTCTGGCTACCATGATTATAAAGACCAGAAAGACTTGAGGCGCGGTTAAATGAAGGCTTTTAATTGTTTTCTTAATTGTAATATTTACATTTACGTCGTTAAGAATTGTATTGTATGAGTAACACTAAATGGATGTATTATACGAAAACTAGTATAGATTATGGCTATAGCATATAGTTAATGGATGTTGATAACAAGGATCTTAGCGGAAAAAGTTCATATCAATAAGTTGAACCTTACGTTTCACCTATGATCCTAAATTTACGTGTAAAGGCTAAAGGTTACGATTTCAGGGACGAATATTGATGAAAAAGATTTTTAAGGTATATCCTTTATTGAATTAAGAAAATACTGAAATAGTTAAGTTTTAAGACTTATATTGTAATGACTATTATGTACAGTTAGAATAGAGTTGAAATGTGATAATAAGTTAGATTATGAGTGTAAGTTATAAAAAGTTTAAATTTATCCGCATTTTTATCAATTATTATATTGACTAATGTTGTAAAGTTAGAACGAGATTGTATGTTAACGACCAAAGTCGGAAGCAGAAATTGTCCTAATTTGGGGTCGTTACAGTTGGTATCAGAGATGTAGGTTATAAACCTTAGGTAAGAGTACCTTAGACTATAATCTTAGATAAAGAAAGAAGATCATGATAAGCATAAACTCGAATGAGGTTTAAATGATCTTAAATGAATTTAGAAATTTTATAAAGAATGCGTTAAGATAATGCACAAAGGTTCAAAAAAAAAAAGAATCCTAAGAAGCTAAAGGATCAGGAGACACCTGATTTGAATAATCATAAAATAATATGATTAAAGACGAAAGAAAGAAGATCGTAAAACCAATACAAAAACATAAAATCGTAAGATACGACAATTATATGAAAGGATCACAACGTGATCTGATTAAGTCATGAAATGACAGATCATCAATCGAATGATTGAAAATTTATAGCAGAATGCTATATAGGAAATGTACTATAAGATAGTACAAGAATAAAACTCAGAAAGAGTTATAGATGATGAAATACGGATTAAAGAAAGTTCGCATTCAGCAAAGAGCAAGCTAGGATTGGGTGGGATTTCAATGGAGGACTCATGTTAGTGGCTGAGTTGTACAATTCCTTGTATGGGCGGGGAATTTGTGCTTGGTTTGACAACTACTTAGCTTCCTATATTGATAATTATTGAAATATTGGTGTCACACTATCAATATACGTATGACGAGAAGGTGATTCTTTTCTCATATTTATATTTGATAGTTAGAGAATATTAAGATTAGGTGCGAGTTCTTTAAACTCATACATATGGTAAGTTCGTGACTCATAATCGTATGGTGGAACCCCTCAGCGAATGGACGATTTTGGTCTGACTAGGATAAGTTCGTAAACCCATATGATTGTGGTAAGTTCCTGAACTCATAACGTGTGGTAAGTTTGATGAACTATACTGTAGTATAAAAAGGTGGTGGATGAAGAATTAAGGATTTTTAGTATAGTAAGCTTTAAGGATGATAGAAATAGATAGAGTTATTAAGCAATGGATCATTGGAGAAATTAAAGTTGATGGTGGAAGCATAAGTATTCAAAATCTTTTAGCTATGCTAGACTTCGAAATTTTTGACATCAAGCTAAATTTGCACTAATGTGCCTTTCAAAAAATAAAAATGAAAATTTTTGTTATCCTCAAAACAAGGTGACAAGGGTGTGTAGATGGACTTCGAGCCATTATCACATCATTACATGTTGCGGCATGGTAACACTAAAAATGTTTTTTTGGTTTGGAACTGTTTAAAGAAGAGTCTACGCTATTTGTTTCGGCTAGACAAAAATAATTTAAAATATCAAAATGTATTTCTAAATAGTCATCAATGCATCATAGAATCTGGTGTAGAATGACAGATGATGGAGTCATCAATGCAAATTAACCTAGTGTTGGATGTGATCTAAGGATCGTCAACCCACTATGGTATGATGTAGTATGACAAAGTCTTATAATGACGGCATCCTCAACGTACTGTTAAAACATTGCGGTACTATGCGTCATAAAATGATTTTATGTACTTTAATAGTTAAAGAGTTGTCAAATGCCATTTGAATCGGCTAGACACAGATTAAAATATTTTATAGAAGTGTCCAACTAAATTGATTTGGTATGGACTCCAAATTGGATATGAACATCCTTGAATTGGGAAACATTTTATGCGCCAAAGGCGGTGATGATGAACGCAAATGTCGTTCCTGCAAGCTAGTGTTGATCAACACAGGACAACCCTGAATTGGGAAATTCTGTCACGTGAAATAACGGCAAAGACAACATGGATCAACACAGGGCATAACAGGCTGATCACCTACGTGCCCGTAAGCCAGACGGTTTACAGATGAATGTCTGTTAAAACCTTTTTAGAAACATGAAAAAGAAAGTACACGGTCTTTACGACCCTTTGCATGGTACAAAAAGCTCCTCCTAAGAGAATCTTTGAAATTCCTGAATTATTCATTTTGCTTCACAATTATTGATCAATTGTGAAGAACTCCTATTATTCTAGAAGTTGGAGGTAGAAAGGAAGATGTTCCTCAGAAGAAAGTAGGTCGTAGAATACGACGATTTTTTTTAAGCAAATCCTTGAAGAAGGAAAAATGTAGAGTCAGGAGAATTGAAAATTTTTTGATCATGAAATTGATAGGGAATAGTTACGTGAAGATAAAGAAACATGAAAGAATGAAAGAGTAAGTCCAATAATTATAGGACTTTTAGAGTAATAGAAAGAAGAATAGGAAGAATGTAACGGTTCAGAAATATCCTTAGAAAAAGAAAATTGAGGAATAAATAATACTCGTAATATAATCGAGTTTAAATATCAATTAAGAAATGCATGGAACCTGTAAGAATTGGTTAAGGAAAGAAATGAGATGGAACCTGTAAGAATTGGTTAAAGAAAGAAATGAGATAGGTGATATAAAACCTAAGGAAATGGTACGTTGAAATAATTCAACGATAGGGTTACAAGAAAGAATAATATCTAAACTGATTAAGAACGATTCAGTGTTGTGATTCCGGGGACGGAATCCTTATAAGGGGGAAGAATGTAATGACCCGGAGTTTCAAAAAATATTAAAAATAAGAATTTAATAAATAAAATTCGTAGTTGGTGATATGCTATGTAATATGTGATTTTTGTGAATAATAAATATGTTATTATTATATATTTTTATTATTTCATGAAAATAAATTGTAGAATCAATTTATTTAAAGAGACGGGTAGCTTTAAAGATACAAAACTTTTGTATCTATTAATGAGGAAATTAAAATAATTTACAATATTAAATTATTTTAATATAAGTATACTGTAAATAAATTATTAGAAATAATTTATAAATGGAGATTAATTTAAATTATATTATGAAATAATATAATATAATTTGATTATGAAGTCTTGTAATGAATTCACTATGAATTAAATTTCATGAGCAAGTTAATTGATTCACTTAATTAAATTGGTGAATTAAGGTAATATTTAAATTATGGTTAATATATTCGAGTGATATATTTAATACATAGGAATAAATTGTTGAAGACATTTTATGGGAAGAAGAAGATGATTAAATTTAAATATACAAAATTTGTTGTATATATTAAATAATGAAATTAAAATAGTTAATTGAATATTAACTATTTTAATTGGTCTGTTACATAGAATAAAGAAAACTCAAATGATTTATGGAATTAAATTATTTTAGTATAGAGAAATTATTTCATTGGATAAATTATTTTTAATGTATAGCTTCCATTTTTATAAAAAAAAATATTTTCGGTGTAATATTTAGTGTGTAAAAATTTATTACGCGATATGTACAGAGGGTATATGTAATATACATTGTTATATGTATATATTACATGTAATAGGCGTAATGTATGTAATATATTATGTATGTAATATATATAATATATTATATGTATATATGAGTAATGCCCATGAAAGCAAACAAGCAAGATGGGAATAAAAGGGAGTAGTAACCTTGACGTAAAAAAAAATGTACTTGTGTAAATAATAATAATAAGAATCAATATTTTTTAACAATATTGAATATGGAAAGGGACAAATTTAATTTAATTAATTATTAAAGCCCAATAAGAGTATCATCACATGGGAGCAAGTGGGAGTAAGTCTGCATGCTGGCAATCTAAAAATGGGACAACAAGATTATTATCACATGGAGAAACAACGGATTAAGTCGGCGGGCTGCACCATATGTGCTAAAAAAAATGAATGAATGGATAACCTTAATCAAAAGCAACCGACTTATTCATGTATGATTCCTTTAGTGCTGTCAATAATTAAAGAGTGAATACTGGCAAAATTGATGTCTCATGTTTTCCGAATAAAAGTTGAAATCGAGAAGACTGTTAATTACTTGCCCACCTTATCAATTTATCACATGGATGTAAATTGTTAGAAACAATTTTCAAGACGGAGAGAGAATAAGAAATTGTTTAATTATGCAAATTTATTGTGTACATTAAAAAATTGAGAATTTGAATAAGTTATGAATTTAAATTTTTTTAAAGAGAGAAATTGTATATTAAATATATTTATTAATATATAATTTCTATTTTTGGGACGAAAAAGTGAAATAATTATTTTGTGTATACCAAATTATGTATACATTAAAATGAGGGAATTAAAATTAAATTATTTTAATATGGTTAAGTGAATATGTTAAATAAATGTAATATATAGTTATTATAAATAATGTGAATTGTGTATATTTGGAGTGATGGAAGTATAAAATATATAATGCAAATTGTGTTTCATGTATTTATGGCATGAGTTAATATAATAATGTAATAGTATCTGTTTACGTATGAAGCATGGATATAAGGCTGGAATTTAAGAAATTAAAAGAAGTTAATTATTAAGTGGGTTAAGCTGAGTCATTTGGGTTAAGCAGGAGGTGTCTCTTATTAAGCACCTTATGAGCATGACTAAGCAATCAAGTATGCTATCTTCAAGAAGAGCTGGGAATTAATCAATTTTCAGTCTCTTCTCCTTAAACCACCCGTCCCCTCTCTCTCTAATTTCTCCTCTCTTAACTGAACCATCTCTCTCGCTCTCTCCTTTTACAATTGCCCAAAAGCATAAGTATTCATAGAATTTGAATTTGTGTAAAAATATTCCTGCACTCTTTGGAGTTGAAGTTAGTAATTAGAAGTGAAGGAGGTTTATATCAAAGGGCTGTAATAGGGAGATTTCAAATTCAAGTGAGAATTAGCTATCAAAAAGGTAAGTCGTACACTTGTAATATGTTAGGTTTACACTTGTTTATATATATATATATATATATATATATATATATATATATATATATAACTATGGATATAACTGTTGTGTTGGTTATGAATTGGCAAGGGGAAATTGTTGTGCGGAGTTATGGGTTGAATCATAACTAATTGGTTATAAATTCTGAAATTTTAAGCATGTACGTGTTATGTTCGATAAATGTCATCTTAGGGACTATTTAGTCTAAATAAAGAATTTGAGTGAGATTTAAGGTTAAAACATCCTTATGTATGATATATAAATTGGATTGAGTAATTTGTATAAATTAAGTTAAGCTAGAAATCACTTTTTAAAGAAAATGGCCTGTTAATGTTTAAGCTAAAAAAAACTGTTCTGGCAGAGCAGTTTTGGAACTCTGTAGAACCCATTTAAAATGCTCATTTAGGCTGTATTTTATTTTTTTAAAATACCTTGCCATGCCCTCTACAACATAGAAAAATTTCATTTCAATCGGATGCACGGTCTGTAATCTAGAAAATCGCAAAACTAGCAGTTTGACCATGGGTGAGCAGCAGCAGCAGCAGCCACGCGCTGCTGTGTTGCGACTATCTCGACTGGGCTGTTTTGGCCCTCTGTTAAACTAACCTAGAATGCCTGAATTCGCTAAGTCATATTTTGTAAAAATACTATGATATACCCTTTATAACATGCTAAATTTTGGTTTCCATTGGACTTGCGGTTTGCAAATTAGAAAATGGAAAAGGAGGCCAGAGAGCATGATTTTGTTGTTATGGCTGGCCTGTTTTAGTTCTTTGGACTGTTTTGAACATGATGAGTTTTAATAAATGACTAAAATGGTTTAGTATATTATAGTTAATATATAATATTATAAATAACTTTAATAAATATAGTAAATTAAAATGTGTGTTATTTAAATTCGAGAAATGCAAGTTTAAGCTAAAATTCATGAAAAATATATATATTGAGCTATGTACTGATTCTAATTACATTACATTAAGTAATACGAGAGATATTCGCGAAACAAATGAATCGCATCGGATATAATTGTTACTAGTTTAAGTTAAGTTCATGAAATATGAATATGTTGAGCTATGTAATAACCATATGTACATTACATAGGTGCTATACAAGGTAATATATTGCTTCGAGTATGCGAATACGAGTAGAGCTGGTAACATTTCGCAGTAAAGGCAAGTTTTTCAGAATTTGCTCCTATGCATGAAATGTTATTTTATATCAATTCATTGTTATATTATAACATGCTATGAACTGTGGTTGTCCTGTTATATTCAATTGAATTGTTCGGCTTGAACTCTTCACTGTGAAATGAAATGCATGATAATATAAACCATGAATAATTATTTGTTAATTGTACACATGTATAAATGTAGTACAAGGATATTTTCTTAAGCATGCATAATACATGATACATGAACTATGTGTTATGTGATAACTGTTAGACTTGTTGGGCCGTCGTGCTCAAACTTGCAAATAATTTGCAGATTAAAGATGCAATTCTCTGGCTACCATGATTATAAAGACCAGAAAGACTTGAGGCGCGGTTAAATGAAGGCTTTTAATTGTTTTCTTAATTGTAATATTTACATTTACGTCGTTAAGAATTGTATTGTATGAGTAACACTAAATGGATGTATTATACGAAAACTAGTATAGATTATGGCTATAGCATATAGTTAATGGATGTTGATAACAAGGATCTTAGCGGAAAAAGTTCATATCAATAAGTTGAACCTTACGTTTCACCTATGATCCTAAATTTACGTGTAAAGGCTAAAGGTTACGATTTCAGGGACGAATATTGATGAAAAAGATTTTTAAGGTATATCTTTTATTGAATTAAGAAAATACTGAAATAGTTAAGTTTTAAGACTTATATTGTAATGACTATTATGTACAGTTAGAATAGAGTTGAAATGTGATAATAAGTTAGATTATGAGTGTAAGTTATAAAAAGTTTAAATTTATCCGCATTTTTATCAATTATTATATTGACTAATGTTGTAAAGTTAGAACGAGATTGTATGTTAACGACCAAAGTCGGAAGCAGAAATTGTCCTAATTTGGGGTCGTTACAAAAACCAAATCCAAATTAAGCTCCTTTAATTTTAGCAATCTGAAATCCTATTCCAGATAAAATAAACTCTTTTATTTTAAACTTTTATCAATTAAATAAACCATTTATTTTAATTGAGAAAAACAAAAAAATTTCAAAGTCTGGACACCGGCGCCACCGCGCTCCATTTTGAACTAGGAGCGGCGCGGCCGCGCTGCACCCCCAGAAACGTTTTCTGGGTTAGGGCGCGGCCGCGCTCCAGAATGAACTAGAAGCGGCGCGGCGCGCCGCGACGCAGATTTAGAAAAAAAATTTCTTCAGCCCAAAATCCGATCGTATCGCATATCAATTCATACATGGAATCATCAAGATCGATAATTAGCACATGATTAGGCTTTGATACCACTATTAGGTTTGTATATAGCGCGAACATGCAATCAAATTACATAAATAGTGCGGAAGCGCGATAAAACGGATTTTAAAATTTTATACAAACCATCACCATGATCGATCAATGTGCTCAATTAACGATATAAACGAAAGAGAAAGAGAATAAGAATTATACCTTTATAGAACAAAGCTTCCTCGGGTACAAGTTCAACTCCTAGTCCTTCGTGTTCTCCTCGAATTCAATGGTGTGATTCCTTCCTTTGATCAACGTTAGCCACCCACGTGTTTGGCCTCTAAAGGTGATCCACCAAGGAAAAACAAGTATTCAAGAAGTTGGGTGTTTGGCAAAACCCTAGTTTCTATCTCTATAGAAATTGCAAGTACTCTCCACAATCTAATGCAAGAGCCCCCCCGTTGGGTTTTTTAATAAAACCCTCATCTATGATAAGACTCTTCTTATTTATAGATGTAGGAATAACCCTTCCCTAAACTATTTAGGATTTGGGTTTATCTTCTAATTAAACTCCTTTAATTAATTATGCTCCTAATCCAATTAGGAATTCGTGAAAGAGTACTTGTAACGACCGGGAATTCTGAAATTTCCTTGTAATTCGAATATTTGAATATTACCGAATTTATTATATTTTATTAATATTATTTTTGTTGCATGTTTAAAAGTTGTGTGACAACCTGGGTGAAGTGAATGTATGAAATTTTACGTGTTGTAGTTTTGTTTAAGTGAATAATTGATTTCGCGTAGCGTCGCTAAATCACTATTCATGGGGCACGTTTCCCGAGGCACTATTCACGCAATATTATTTTTGTGTCTTTTCCGATTTTAATAAATTTCATAAATATGTGTATACGTACGAATAATTTTTTCAAGCGTCGAAAATTTTATTTGAGCTAATACGTGATTTTATCCGTATCCGAAATGTATTATATGGGTGTTCCGAATAAATAGACAAATCCCATAATAATTATTTTTATGCGTCCCAATAATTTATGGGAGTACTCGTTTTAATTATGGGTAGAGTTATTGAGCAAATTGGGTACAAATGAGGGAGTATTCGGGCATGGGAGAGACCAAATGGGTGTATTAGTTTGTGTGTTTCTGATATGGGGAACCATCTAACTCTTTGGACCAATCAAAGGAGAGAATGGAGGGAGTGTCGGCTGATGGTGGCATTGTGCCAAGCACAATGCATGGATAATCCCTAATGCCAAACATTCCTTCTTGAGAATTATTCCAACGGAGCTCGGGCCGCGCAACCATTTCCCCCATCTCCCGAAGTCACCCACCAAGTCCTTCACCTCCTCCTCCTTGCACATCTGATCATATCCATCATCCTTTCCCTTGTTGCTGCAAGTAGAGAGAGAGTGCAAAAGAAGAAGGACTAAGCCCCATTGGTTCCCCTCTTCTCTACCTAATTCAAACTTCAACCCATTATCAAGCACACAGAGAGAGAGAGCTAGTGGGGGGGGGGGGGCAAGAGGCTCGGGTGCAGCAAGGGAAGAAGAAAGAAGAAGCTCGAGAGGAAGGAGCAGCGGGTGAAGGAAAAAGGAGAGGAGGAGAGGCTCGGGTGCAGCAAGGAAGGAAGAAAAAGAGTCTCAAGCCAAGCCTAGCAAGTTCTCTAGAATCTTACAGGGATTACAAGAGGTAAACCATCAACCTAAACCCATCCCAACTAATTTGGTTGAGAGTTTCTAAGTTTTTATGGTTTTTGGAGCTTTTAAGCTTCTGTTGATGGGTTTGAGTTATTGCTGCGATTCTCGTTGTTATTATTTATTTTGGATGTTTGTAAATGTTGTTAAGAGACTATGTAAGCTATTAACAACATCAAAGTGGAACAAAAATGAAAGAAATCCTTACCTTGGCTTAATGGAGCAAGAACAATGAACTGTTGAATAAGAACATGGACTGTTGGACGAATTTAAAGGACCATCGTAGATATTTTCATGTTTTATAATTTTGGTTAATGCTATATGTGTATGAATCTATGGGAGTCTTATGGTTCATCTTGTAAGCTTTCCATAGCCTCTAAGATGGCCTAATTCCGAGTTGTAACGAAGAAGTTACGAAAGTTTGAAGTTTGTGTGCCAAAACAGGGCTTGTTAGCGAGCTCGACAAAGAGGAGCCCTTCGGGGGCGAGCTCATTGGCCTAGGGGCGAGCTCAGCCCTTCGGGGGAGAGCTTATTTGGCCTAAGGGCGAGCTCAGCCCTTCGGGGGCGAGCTCATTTGGTCTATGAGAGCTCGACAGAGAGGAGGCGAGCTCATTTGGTCTAGGCGAGCTCGACAGAGAGGAGGCGAGCTCATTTGGTCTAAGCGAGCTCGACAGAGAGGAGGCGAGCTCATTTGGCTTAGGGCGAGCTCATCATAAGGTGGGCGAGCTCATGGGCAAGCTCATCGGAGAGGTGGGCGAGCTCATCAAAAAGGTGGGCGAGCTCATGGGCAAGCTCATCGGAGAGGTGGGCGAGCTCATCAAGAGGAGGGCGAGGAGAGGAAGCTCCGGGGCGAGCACACACCCTCTAGGGCGAGCACAAGCCCTCTGGGGCGAGCAGAAGCAATTTGGGGCGAGCAGAAGCACTCCGGGGCGTGCTCGTTATGCGATGCAGACCTCCTTTAGTAAAACGGACCTAACTTTCTCATATAAACTCCAAATTGGATGATTCAAGATGACCCGGAAAGCTTAGAGATAGACTTATAACTTCAATTAATTAGAATTGAAATTTACTACCTGGAGTAATTTTGATATTGACCGTTTTTAGGGCTATTGTGTAAACAGAAGGGGGTCGGTCAAGCGCGTGTGCAACGTGTAATGCTTCCGACAATAACGACATTGTTCTAAGTCCTAAAACATGAATGTTATGAATTATAATGATACTTAGAATTAAGCAATGAGTATTAGATAAATCGAATGTGTGTGCTAGACGTACGCAATGCGTGTCGCTTGGGCATTCGAATAGGCGAGGTTGGCGTGCGGACGCGCAAGCGTCATAACGCTGTAACTTGTATGTATAATCTTATTTAATATTTTTGTTTTCTTATAAGAATGAAACATTATAGAGTAGTATAAACCATTATTTAGTATCCAGTATGTGACTAATTGTTATGTGAATATGTACTTAATTGTGTAGGACATTAAGGAGCGTGTGTTGTAATATTGTAGCAGCGCTTCAGGCAAGTTTCCCTAACGCTTGTCTAACCCTTGCGTTGGGCAAGTTCCCTAACTTCATTCTTTCTACATATTGAATGCAAGTTTCCTAACGCTTGTCTAACCCTTGTGTTGGGCAAGTTTTCCTTAACCTTACTCGAATTATATTTTGAGCAGGTTTCATATTTTATACAGATTGTTTATTGTTGCAAATTTCATGACTCAAATTGAGTTATTACTTTTGAATCATATTAGTGGATTAATTATTGTCAATTACTCCACCTCCAAGATAATTATTGATATTCGCAGCTTATGCATTTGAATTCATTATCTATTGTTGGATTGTTAAACGTTTAAGTTCTTCATGCATGAACTGTTTAAGGAGATAGTCTACGCCATTTGCTTCGGTTAGACATGTACATATTATTATTTTAAAAGCTATCCAAACCGATTGTTGGTGCGGATTCTTGGACTGAGAGAGCAACCCTTATTAGGGGATTATAATGTGTCGGTTATTCGATGCAGTCAGAGTTAAATGTTATGCATATACATGGTGTACGAGAGGCTGATCCCCTCGAGTACAACTGACGGGGCCAGGTTTTAAAATTGTTAGTCGAATGATCGACTCTTTGGCCAAAAGTTCATGGTCGGTTGGACCACTCAGCAGTAAATAATCATTATTCATTGTTTAATTTGAACCTTGATTATGTCATTTCAGCTATTTCATCAATGTTCATAAATTGTTGATCTATGTAGCTATTATTCTTATTCATTCATGATATATCTTCATTCTTGCTTTTAAACTTGCTGAGCAAAGTAGTTGCTCACCCTTGCTATATCATGAACCTATTGCAGTTAAGTCGGGGAGTTCCAAAGTAGACAAAGGCAAAGGAAAGCTTAAGGAATAGTTATATGTACTATTCCGTTATGTAATCGTGGAATAGTTTTGTATTATTAATGTATTCTGCGATGTATTTATTTAAGGTTATAGACCTTGGGACCGTAGTAAACCTTTTGTAATGAACAACATATGTTTATTTATTTCCGCATTAGTTAATTTATGTTGTTTAGAGGTGTATGTTTGTATTTTATCGTGAGCACCAAATTCGAGGTATTGGTACCTGAATTTGGGGGTGTCACAGGTTGGTATCAGAGCTTTAGGCTATAAACTTTAGGATTTGCGAAACCTAGGTTATAACCTTAGTATTAAACTCGTATTGAGTACGCTAGGTGATGGATCGGGGAGATTCATTTGATGGTCATGTCTGAAGGTGGATTGTGGAAATCCATCGAGCCGAGTTGTGCATGATAAAATATCATTTCATTTTATCAATGAATATATTTTATTGTGACACTGACATCTTGCTATCTATTTGTTTCTGTTTGTGGCTGTAGGATGTCTGAGATGGGAGAGTTCAGTCCTGCTAGAGAGGTAGAGTTCACAGACATTCATGTGGACGTAGGGCCCATAGTGGAGGTGCAGCCGAGTGAGCCAGAGATGATGGACACTAGGGATCAGTCCGAGGCCGAGTATGGTTCTGAGGAGGAGCCAGTTACCGGAAGAGTGCTGAGGCTGTTAAGCGACGAGGGGGAGGATGAGGACCCCGAGGAGGATCCAGTGACGGAGGATGATGAGCCACCTGAGTATACAGATGGCATGGGCACTACTGCTAGTGATATTATCGAAGAGCTGACAAGTAGGAACGAGGAGCTCGAGAATCGAGTAACTCACTTAGAGGAGCAGAACCAGGAGCACCAGGACCGAGAAGAGCAGTACAGGTCATTGGCATATCAGACTTTGGGGGAAAAGACTGAGTTGACCCAGAAGTTACAGGAAAAGGACCAGAGGATTGCCGAATTAGAGGCAGAGGTTCACGGTCGCCGAGGGGTTTTTGTTCAGTTTGGTGTAATGGTGTATGACCTCCTAGAGAGGAATGTGATGCTGGTAGGACAGATAGAGCGAGTAGAGGATCAGCTAGAGATTACTCGTCTAGAGCGAGATGAGGCTATGGAGCACTTGGCAGCCCTGACTGCAGAGATTGATTCCCTCAGGTCAAGCTTGACCACTTCTATCGGCAGACTGAGGGACAGGGTGAGGAGGTACCCCAGAGATGAGGGGAGCAGCAGGCGCGTGATTAGGCACCGAGTGGTCGACAAGCTGGCTCGACGGGAGCTCCGAGTTGCACTCCGCCGCAACAGGCGGTGATGTGTTATTTTTAGCATTATGTTTACAGTAGGTCCCACTTTTGTTGTATTAGGGGCTTACTTATGTTGTAAATCCCTCTACTTGTAGCATGCGTGGGATAGTAGTTGAACCCCAATTTTGTTCCTGATAGAGGGGTGTGAGGTTATTATTCCCCAATTTTGTTCTTTAGGGGATAGTTAATGGTTGGAGGCTATGTCATTTAGCATTTTTAGAAGTACGCCACATGTTGAGTCTAGTTGTATTAAGACAGTGACATATGGTTATAAATGCAGTTGTTTTATTTAAATCAAACGTGTTTGATAGATGTTTTTACTTTTAATGGTTGACTTAAATGACTTGTTGCATGAGTCCTAGATCTATTAGTAATAGCCGATGGTTTTCTTTTAGCAGATCATGGCGCCAAGAGGACGACCGCGTAACCAAAGGGTTGAGGAGTCGGTGAATAACGAGGAGGGTCAGGCAGACCCTATAAGGGCTTTTGTTAACTTATTAGCAGAAGCAATGCAGGGCAGACAAGCCGCTGCAGTTGATCAGCCAGGAAGTCACATGGCAAATTTTAAGGACTTCAAATTAGTAGGACCACCAGAGTTTCGTGGGACTACGGACCCGATTGAAGCCCAGACATGGGTGGAAGAAATGGAGAAAGTTTTTGAGGTCGCAAGGGTGGCCGAAGAACAGATGACGTCGTTTGCCACTTTCATGATGAAAGGTGAGGCAAATTACTGGTGGAAGGCGAACAAAGGTCGAGCCGGGGAAGGTACGATTGCATGGGCTTGTTTCAAGGAGCTGTTTTTCGAAAATTACTTTCCAGCAAGCATGCAGGCAAGCATGGAGATAAAGTTCCTGGAACTAAAGCAAGGAAGCATGTCAGTTGCGGAGTATGCCGCAAAATTTAACGAGTTAGCTAGGTTTGCTCCACATCAGGTGGACACTGAAGCTAGACGAGCAAAGAGATTTGAACAAGGACTGAAACCTTGGGTGTATAGTAAGGTTGCGGTTTTGCAGATCAACACATTTTCTACATTACTTGAGAAAGCAATCATTGCTGAGGGAGGAAGCGAAGCTTTGGCCAGGCACAACCAAGATCAGAAAAAGAAAAAGAGCCATGATAGTCATAAGGAAGGTAGCAGTGGGGGAAGTAACCCAAATAAGAGAAGATGGAATGACAGTCAGATGACAGGAAGCAAATCTGGAAGGGATGTAAAGAAGGGGAATAAATGCGAAAAATGTGGAAGGAATCACTTTGGAGAATGCATGAAAGGAAAAGGAGTTTGTTTCAACTGTGGTCAACCAGGGCACTTTGCCCCACAATGCCCAAAGGCGAAGGCAGGAAGTTGTTTTTCTTGTGGTGCTTCAGATCATCAGAAGAAGGATTGCCCAAAGAGGAAGAGTGATGCAGGCAGTGCTAACCAAGGGAACAACAGTAAGCTGGCTATCGGAGGACCAACACAGCAGAACAGACCAGTAGCACGCACCTTCAACATGACAGTGCAGGATGCGATGGAATCAAAGGATGTGGTGTCAGGTATTATTTCGATCAATAATATTAATGCATATGTATTATTTGATTCGGGAGCTACCTGTTCATTTGTGTCGGATGAATTTGCTAAACGGCTAAACTTACCTCGTGAGAAATTAGAGAATCCAATGAATGTGGAAGTAGCTAATAAAGAAGTTATTCCTGTGGAATACATCCATAGAAATTGTTGTGCTGAGATAAACGGGTATAAACTGAGCGTAGATTTAGTTCCGATACGACTAGGAGAATTTGATGTAATTCTTGGGATGCATTGGTTGTCTAGTCACGGGGCTATGATTGATTATCAGAAGAAAAGTATACACCTAAAGACTCCGAATAAGTCGAAGGTCGTATTCTACGGTAGTAAATCGCCTAGACAATCTTGTTGTCTGACGATGATGCAAGCTAAGAGATTGCTAAGGAAAGGTTGTATAGGTTATTTGGCTCACGTGGTTGATACTCGAAGAGTAGAGGGTGAGTTGGGTCAGATACCTGTAGTAAGGGAATTTCCAGATGTTTTCCCAGATGAGATACCGGGTTTACCGCCGGATAGAGAAGTGGAATTTGTGATCGACTTGGTACCGGGAACCGCACCGATCTCAAAGGCACCGTACAGGATGGCACCGGTAGAGATGAAAGAACTAATGGTTCAACTGCAGGAGCTGCTAGATAAAGGATATATTCGTCCGAGTGTATCTCCGTGGGGAGCGCCAGTATTGTTCGTGAAAAAGAAGGATGGATCGTTAAGGCTTTGTATTGACTACAGGGAATTGAATAAGGTTACCATTAAGAACAAGTATCCGTTGCCTAGAATTGATGATTTGTTCGATCAATTAAAGGGAGCGAAATACTTCTCAAATATTGACTTGAGGACATGATATCACCAACTGAAGGTAAGGCAGGAGGATATTCCAAAGACAGCATTCAGAACTCGATATGGACACTTTGAGTTTTTGGTGATGTCGTTTGGGCTGACGAATGCGCCAGCAGCATTTATGGACATGATGAATAGAGTGTTCAAGCAAAACCTAGATAAATTTGTCGTCATTTTCATAGATGACATTCTTGTTTACTCGAAGACGGAGGGGGAACACGTCGAGCATTTAAGGATAGCCCTAGAAACGCTGAGAAGGGAGAAGTTGTATGCAAAGTTTTCCAAGTGTGAATTTTGGCTACAAAGAGTGCAGTTTTTGGGGCATGTGATTGACAACGATGGTGTATCGGTGGATCCTGCCAAGGTAGAAGCAGTAATAAACTGGGAGCAGCTGAAGACACCGACAGAAGTCCGAAGTTTCTTGGGATTAGCAGGTTACTATCGGAGATTTATTTAGAACTTTTCAAAGATAGCAACACCGTTGACAAATTTGACAAGGAAGACTGTGAAGTTTGTATGGGCAGATAAGTGTGAAGAGAGTTTCTTGGAGTTGAAGAAGAAACTTAGTGAAGCACCTGTGTTATCCCTACCAGATAATACAGGGGGATTTGTGGTGTAAAGTGATGCGTCACACAAAGGCCTTGGGTGCGTACTGATGCAGCATGGGAAGGTCATTGCGTATGCGTCACGGCAGCTGAAGGACTATGAGAAGGGGTATCCGACTCATGACCTGGAACTAGCAGCAGTAGTGTTTGCTCTGAAGATTTGGAGACACTATCTGTATGGGGAGAAGTGTGAGATATACACAGACCACAAAAGTCTAAAGTATATATTCACTCAAAAGGAACTAAACATGAGGCAGAGGCGATGGTTGGAGTTGATCAAGGACTACGATTGTGAAATTCTGTACCATCCCGGTAAGGCCAATGTAGTAGCCGATGCTCTAAGTAGGAAGGGCAGAGATAAGTTGATGATGTTGACAGCTCAAGAAGAACTGATCAAGGATATGGAAAGACTGGAGTTAGAAGTCAAATATCCGACGAATGCAGATGAGAAACTGTTCGCAGTGGAGGCGAGTCCGACTTCATTAGACAAGATAAAAGAGGCTCAAGAAAAGGATGATGAATGTATCGCCATAAAGAAGCGAATCTCAGAAGGAGAGGAATTAAAGTACAAAATTGATGGCACAGGACTGCTAAGGTTTGAAGGGAGGATCTGGATACCGATGGTTCTGGAGTTGAGAGAAGAGATTCTGCAGGAAGCTCATTCTACAAGGCATTCGATACACCCTGGTAGTACCAAGATGTATCAGGATTTACGCCAACACGTCTGGTGGCCGAACATGAAAAGGGAGGTCGCAGAATGTGTTGGGCGATGCTTGACATGTCAGAGGGTAAAAGCAGAACATCAGAAACCAGGTGGACTACTACAACCGCTGAATATTCCAGAGTGGAAGTGGGAGCATATCACGATGGATTTTGTGACGGGGCTTCCACCAACTCAGAAGGGTTACGACGCGATCTGGGTGATTGTGGATCGTTTGATTAAATCTGCACATTTTCTACCGATCAAGATAAGGTACAGGCTGGAGCAGCTAGAAAAGTTATATGTGAAAGAGATTGTGTCACGACATGGAGTACCGGTATCTATTGTATCTGACAGAGATCCGCGCTTCACGTCCAATTTCTGGAAGAGCTTACAAGAAAGATTGGGAACTCAGTTGAGGTTGAGTACGACGTATCACCCTCAAACGGATGGGCAAAGCGAACGAATGATTCAGACGCTGGAGGACATGCTTAGAGCATGTGTGATGGATTTTAACGGCAGTTGGGACGATCACCTACCGTTGGTGGAGTTTGCATATAATAACAGTTATCATGCAAGTATTGGCATGCCGCCATACGAAGCATTATACGGAAGGAAGTGTCGAACACCTCTGTGTTGGGACGAAGTCAGTGAACGAAGACTGTTGGGACCTGAATTGGTGCAACAGACTGTGGATGTCGTCAAAGTGATAAGAGCTCGATTGGTAGCGGCTCAGGATCAATAGAAGAAATACGCCGATTTGCATCGTCAGAAGCGAGACTTTGAAGTTGGCAGCTTTGTGTTTTTGAAGGTATCTCCCTGGAAGGGGAAGATCAGATTTGGTAAGAAGGGAAAATTGAGTCCCAGGTTTGTAGGACCATTTGAAGTTTTAAAGGGGGTAGGTGAAGTGGCGTACGAGGTAGCTCTACCTCCTGAACTGGAGCATATTCATAATGTGTTTCACGTTTCTGTGTTGCGGCCATATAAACCCGACTACAAGCATGTGATATCCTATGAACCAATTCAAGTGGAGAAGGACTTATCATATGAAGAGATTCCTGTCCAGATATTAGATAGGAAGGAGCAAACGTTGAGAAATAAGGTCATTCATTCGGTTAAAGTACTTTGGAGGAACCACGCAGCTGAAGAAGCTACGTGGGAGCTAGAAGAGAAGATGAGGAAGAATTATCCGCATCTTTTTGAGTGAACCCGTTAAGTTTTCCGTACCTAGACTGTAATTCTGGGAACAGAATTCTTATAAGGGGGGAGGATGTAACGACCGAGAATTCTGAAATTTCCTTGTAATTCGAATATTTGAATATTATCGAATTTATTATATTTTATTAATATTATTTTTGTTGCATGTTTAAAAGTTGTGTGACAACCTGGGTGAAGTGAATGTATGAAATTTTACGTGTTGTAGTTTTGTTTAAGTGAATAATTGATTTCGCGTAGCGTCGCTAAATCACTATTCATGGGGCACGTTTCCCGAGGCACTATTCACGCAATATTATTTTTGTGTCTTTTCCGATTTTAATAAATTTCATAAATATGTGTATACGTACGAATAATTTTGCAAGCGTCGAAAATTTTATTTGAGCTGATACGTGATTTTATCCGTATCCGAAATGTATTATATGGGTGTTCCGAATAAATGGACAAATCCCATAATAATTATTTTTATGCGTCCCAATAATTTATGGGAGTACCCGTTTTAATTATGGGTAGAGTTATTGAGCAAATTGGGTACAAATGAGGGAGTATTCGGGCATGGGAGAGACCAAATGGGTGTATTAGTTTATGTGTTTCTGATATGGGGAACCATCTAACTCTTTGGACCAATCAAAGGAGAGAATGGAGGGAGTGTCGGCTGATGGTGGCATTGTGCCAAGCACAATGCATGGATAATCCCTAATGCCAAACATTCCTTCTTGAGAATTATTCCAACGGAGCTCGGGCCGCGCAACCATTTCCCCCATCTCCCGAAGTCACCCACCAAGTCCTTCACCTCCTCCTCCTTGCACATCTGATCATATCCATCATCCTTTCCCTTGTTGCTGCAAGTAGAGAGAGAGGGCAAAAGAAGAAGGACTAAGCCCCATTGGTTCCCCTCTTCTCTACCTAATTTAAACTTCAACCCATTATCAAGCACACAGAGAGAGAGAGCTAGTGGGGGGGGCAAGAGGCTCGGGTGCAGCAAGGGAAGAAGAAAGAAGAAGCTCGAGAGGAAGGAGCAGCGTGTGAAGGAAAAAGGAGAGGATGAGAGGCTCGGGTGCAGCAAGGAAGGAAGAAAAAGAGTCTCAAGCCAAGCCTAGCAAGTTCTCTAGAATCTTACAGGGATTACAAGAGGTAAACCATCAACCTAAACCCATCCCAACTAATTTGGTTGAGAGTTTCTAAGTTTTTATGGTTTTTGGAGCTTTTAAGCTTCTGTTGATGGGTTTGAGTTATTGCTGCGATTCTCGTTGTTATTATTTATTTTGGATGTTTGTAAATGTTGTTAAGAGACTATGTAAGCTATTAACAACATCAAAGTGGAACAAAAATGAAAGAAATCCTTACCTTGGCTTAATGGAGCAAGAACAATGAACTGTTGAATAAGAACATGGACTGTTGGACGAATTTAAAGGACCATCGTAGATATTTTCATGTTTTATAATTTTGGTTAATGCTATATGTGTATGAATCTATAGGAGTCTTATGGTTCATCTTGTAAGCTTTCCATAGCCTCTAAGATGGCCTAATTCCGAGTTGTAACGAAGAAGTTACGAAAGTTTGAAGTGTGTGTGCCAAAACAGGGCTTGTTGGCGAGCTCGACAAAGAGGAGCCCTTCGGGGGCGAGCTCATTGGCCTAGGGGTGAGCTCAGCCCTTCTGGGGAGAGCTCATTTGGCCTAAGGGCGAGCTCAGCCCTTCGGGGGCGAGCTCATTTGGTCTAGGAGAGCTCGACAGAGAGGAGGCGAGCTCATTTGGTCTAGGCGAGCTCGACAGAGAGGAGGCGAGCTCATTTGGTCTAGGCGAGCTCGACAGAGAGGAGGCGAGCTCATTTGGCTTAGGGCGAGCTCATCATAAGGTGGGCGAGCTCATGGGCAAGCTCATCGGAGAGGTGGGCGAGCTCATCAAAAAGGTGGGCGAGCTCATGGGCAAGCTCATCGGAGAGGTGGGCGAGCTCATCAAGAGGAGGGCGAGGAGAGGAAGCTCCGGGGCGAGCACACACCCTCTAGGGCGAGCACAAGCCCTCTGGGGCGAGCAGAAGCACTCCGGGGCGAGCTCGTTATGCGATGCAGACCTCCTTTAGTAAAACGGACCTAACTTTCTCATATAAACTCCAAATTGAATGATTCAAGATGATCCGGAAAGCTTAGAGATATACCTATAACTTCAATTAATTAGAATTGAAATTTACTACCTGGAGTAATTTTGATATTGACCGTTTTTAGGGCTATTGTGTAAACAGAAGGGGGTCGGTCAAGCGCGTGTGCAACGTGTAATGCTTCCGACAATAACGACATTGTTCTAAGTCCTAAAACCTGAATGTTATGAATTATAATGATACTTAGCATTAAGCAATTAGTATTAGATAAATTGAATGTGTGTGCTAGACGTACGCAATGCGTGTCGCTTGGGCATTCGAATAGGCGAGGTTGGCGTGCGGACACGCAAGCGTCATAACGCTGTAACTTGTATGTATAATCTTATTTAATATTTTGTTTCTTATAAGAATGAAACATTATAGAGTAGTATAAACCATTATTTAGTATCCAGTATGTGACTAATTGTTATGTGAATATGTACTTAATTGTGTAGGACATTAAGGAGCGTGTGTTGTAATATTGTAGCAGCGCTTCAGGCAAGTTTCCCTAACGCTTGTCTAACCCTTGTGTTGGGCAAGTTCCCTAACTTCATTCTTTCTACATATTGAATACAAGTTTCCTAACGCTTGTCTAACCCTTGTGTTGGGCAAGTTTTCCTTAACCTTACTTGAATTATATTTTGAGCAGGTTTCATATTTTATACAGATTGTTTATTGTTGCAAATTTCATGACTCAAATTGAGTTATTACTTTTGAATCATATTAGTGGATTAATTATTGTCAATTACTCCACCTCCAAGATAATTATTGATATTCGCAGCTTATGCATTTGAATTCATTATCTATTGTTGGATTATTAAACGTTTAAGTTCTTCATGCATGAACTGTTTAAGGAGATAGTCTACGCCATTTTCTTCGGTTAGACATGTACAGATTATTATTTTAAAAGCTATCCAAACCGATTGTTGGTGCAGATTCTTGGACTGAGAGAGCAACCCTTATTAGGGGATTATAATGTGTCGGTTATTCGATGCAGTCAGAGTTAAATGTTATGCATATACATGGTGTACGAGAGGCTGATCCCCTCGAGTACAACTGGCGGGGCCAGGTTTTAAAAGAGTTAGTCGAATGATCGACTCTTTGGCCAAAAGTTCATGGTCGGTTGGACCACTCAGCAGTAAATAATCATTATTCATTGTTTAATTTGAACCTTGATTATGTCATTTCAGCTATTTCATCAATGTTCGTAAATTGTTGATCTATGTAGCTATTATTCTTATTCATTCACGATATATCTTCATTCTTGCTTTTAAACTTGCTGAGCAAAGTAGTTGCTCACCCTTGCTATATCATGAACCTATTGCAGTTAAGCCGGGGAGTTCCAAAGCGGACAAAGGCAAAGGAAAGCTTAAGGAATAGCTATATGTACTATTCCGTTATGTAATCGTGGAATAGTTTTGTATTATTAATGTATTCTGCGATGTATTTATTTAAGGTTATAGACCTTGGGACCGTAGTAAACCTTTTGTAATGAACAACATATGTTTATTTATTTCCGCATTAGTTAATTTATGTTGTTTAGAGGTGTATGTTTGTATTTTATCGTGAGCACCAAATTCGAGGTATTGGTACCTGAATTTGGGGGTGTCACAGTACTTCTATTAATTAATTCCCAATCCCTATTAGGAAATAAATAATAGTTCTATTAATTAATTCCCAATCCCTATTAGGAATTAAATAATAGTAATAGTAATAATAATAATAAGACTCCTCTTATTAATTTATATTTAATATTTCCAAATATTAAATAATAAATATTAAGCTATTTAATTTATTCTATCTGCATAGACTAAATTAAATACACTTAACTTATTACTACAATTATGCCATTTAATTCTTAAATAAATATTTTTCTTTTTGCGGTGTGACCCTTTAGGTTCTCCATATTAAACCGGTTGTTAATAAATCAATTAGAACAATTCTAATCTTATTTAAATAAATAAATTAAACTATTTAATTCATTTAAATAAATAATATTTATTCTACAATAAGTGTAAGCCCCCTTAGCGATCAACGACTTTCCAGATAATATAGATTTCAACATTAATCACAAAAGAACCTTTGAGTAAATAGTTACCGTACAATTCAATCCTTCTACAATATAATGTCCCAATTAAATATAAGACATGGATTTACTGTCAAGTTTTATTTTATTTAATTATATGCATTTCGATTCCCAAATGCACAACTTTAAATAATGCAAATTAGAAACTCCTTTTAATTTCATTCTGCCTTGGCCAAGGACTACTGAGTTGTCATTTATCGAATCACATAGGACATTCACATCTTTTACTAGACGTGGTAGATTCTTTGTTGATCATTCACCTATCTCCATGTACAACTTATTATACCCAATCATACCCTTTGATATACCCAAAAGGTCTTAAGGGACATGTCAAAGTATAACTCATCATACACAAGATACTATGATGATCTCAAGTCCAAGGATCACTTGTACTACTATCATCAGAGGAATTCCTATTGACAGGCGAGTAAAACTCCATTAGGTATTCCTTAGTGAGTCACGTTCAGTGAACTTATTCTCTAATAAGCACCTACATACTTGTTTTAGTGTCTCCACACAAATGATTATGAGATCAATCATCCTTTTCCTAAGAGCAAGCAACGTATGTACTAATCTATCCGGATTCACTAATCCCCAATTTAGTAATCCAACGATTAGAAACAATTTTAGTTTGTGAGCTATCTAGAATTTAGATCTCATTAGCATGATCACCATCATGATTTTAAAAGCATTGCTCAAAACTATGGGTTTATCACATTTAATATAACAGCACCATGTAGATAATATAAAATGCCTTTTAAGAAAATCAATTCTTTTATTAATAAATGAATAAGATTACAAAGTATATGCTACATCATATCAAATATGATTGGCTTGTGTGCATACTACTATCAATGCGATACATTCAAATATAAGGATGTGACTGATGACGCAATGAGACTTAGGCTCTTTCCTTTCACACTTCGTGATAAGGCAAAGAATTGGTTACATTCGTTACCAGCAGGGTCAATCACTACTTGGGATGACTAAGCTCAGAAATTTTTAGCTAAATTCTTTCCCCCAGCAAAGACAGCAAAGATGAGAAATGAGATTGCATCTTTCGCACAATTGGATTCTGAATCATTGTATGAAGCGTGGGAACGATTTAAAGAAATGATAAGAAGATGTCCACATCATGGACTTCTAAAGTGGTTGCAAGCACAAACTTTTTATAATGGGTTGTTTAACACAACATACACTTGTATCGATGCAGCCGCCGGAGGAGGCTTAATGGGTAAGAGTTTTGAAGTAGCATATGAATTATTGGAGACAATGGCTGCAAATAATTATTAGTGGCCAACTGCGCGAATGACTCAGCCAAGGACTGGAGGAAAACTTGAGGTAGATGCAGTGACAGCTCTGGCTGCACAAATGCTAACTTTGTCGAAAAAGGTCGATGCATTGGGAACACAATCAGTGCAACAGATAGCTGCAGTCTATGAATTATGTGCAGGGAATCATCATACAAATCAGTGTGCAATCAATACTGAATCAGTGAATTTTATAGGAAACAAGCAGGGTGTGTATTCTAACACCTACAATCCGGGGTGGAAAAATCATCCAAACTTTTCTTGGAGCAACAATCAGAATCAAGCATCAGCCCCAAGACAGTTCCATCCCCCGGGATTCCAAGGTCAAGCAAACCCCCAACCAGAAAGGAAGGCTAGCATAGAAGAAATACTCACAAAGTACATTGCAGTGAATGACACGAGGATGATTAGAAGGTTCACTTCGAAATTTAGAAACTCAGATGGGACAACTAACAAGTGCAGTGAATAGCCGTCCACATGGTACGTTACCGTGTGATACCGAAGTCAACCCGAGAAGAGAAAATCACGAGCAATGCAAAGCTATTACTTTGAGAAGTGGGAAGAGTTTGATGAAAGAGGATACCATACCAGCAAGAAAGAGTGACACTGATAAAGAAAACGGAATTGAAAATGATGTGAACAGGAATGAAGAAAAGAAAAACGAAGAACTGGGATTGAATCAGTGTAAGGGTAAGCAAGGAGCAGAGAATTCAGTCGCACCATATCCACAACGGTTAAAGAATCAAAAGTTGGACATTCAATTTTCAAAATTCTTGGAGGTTTTTAAGAAATTGTAGATCAATATCACTTTCGCAGTGGCATTAGAGCAGATGCCCAGTTATGTCAAGTTTTTAAAGGAAATTCTCTCAAAGAAAAGAAGGACGGGAGATTATGAAATGGTAGCCTTAACAGAGGAGTGCAGTGCAGTTATTCAGAAGAAACTACCATCTAAAATGCAAGATCTAGGGAGTTTCACAGTCCCGTGCACTATTGGAAAGCAATTTGTGGGAAAAGCTCTATGTGATCTTGGCGCAAACATTAATCTCATGCCCTTATCAATCTGTGAGAGACTTGGGATGAAAGGAATAAAACCGACGAAAATGACTATACAACTGGCAGAGAGATCAATCACACCTCCAAAAGGGATTATCGAGGATGTGTTAGTGAAAGTTGATGCATTTGTTTTCCCGGTAGACTTTGACATTCTCGATTATGATGGAGATGAGAAGATTCCATTGATTTTGGGATGACCATTTCTAGCCACAGGACGCACTTTGATTGATGTTAAGAACGGGGAGCTCATATTGAGGGTTAATGACCAAGAAATCACATTTAGTGTGATAGATTCCATGAAGATGCCAAATGAGGTGGAGGAGTGTTATGTGACACAAGAGATCTTACAAGATGAGATTTGGGAAGAAGATTATAGCAAAGAAGCAGAAGGAAATGAAAAGCAAAGGGACATAGCCAACATTGGGCAAGGAGAGCATGATATGGGATGCGCAACCAATAGCATTCCTGATCATGTCAACAAGGCCGTGTGATTGAAAGAGAAGAAGTTAGGCTGACGACTTAAAAACAAGCGCTACTGGGAGGCAACCCATGGTTTAATATTCATTTAAAAAAAATATATTAGATTTGAATTCATTCAGTTTATTTGTTTTTGTTTAATTTTTACATAATTAATTAACTGAGTTGAGCTTTGTTGGCAAATTAATTTAGGGGATACAAGATGAAGATTGAGAATTAATTCATTGTGTGGGAAACATGCATTAGAATGGCTTGAGAGAAGGAAAATTTTGGTTTAGCAAGCTTTTAGCCGAGCACCATCAGAGATTTAGGGTCGCAGCGCACAATCTCAAGAGCCGCAACATGTCTCAAGAGCCACGACACCCACTTTTAAAACCCGTAGTGCTCAACCCTTCAACAAAAAATAAAAAAACCAATCAAAGATTTGGGGCCGCGGCGCACAAACTCAAAGGCTGCGGCGCTCATTCAAAAGCCGCGGCGCAAAGATTAAGAGCCGCGACCGTCGGACGCATATCAGCAAACTCAGCGCGGCATCAGGGGCCCATTTCTCCCCATTATCCCCCCATCTCTTGCCACTCACTCTCCTATTCAAACACAAACTTCCCCAAAAACCACCCACATACCATATTTACCTAACCAAATCAATTCCTACCATAAATAGAGATTCAATTCCATAACAATTCAACAACCTAACCCTAATATCATCTCTGTAAGGAGGGTTCAAGTATTTATAGGAGAAGAAGGAGTTGGTACCTCATATTCACAAGATTCTTTTCATCTTCTTCAAACTCACGCATGCAATCATTTTTCTTCATTCTTTTGATCGAATTTCACTAGTTGTGATTCTTTGTTATGTTTGAAACAACAATTTGAGGGAATGCACATATTCAAAAGGCTTTGATTTTGGGTCAAAAATTGGGCGCACACCAAGTGTTCGATAAATTGCCCAAACCAAATCTTCCATCACTATTTTGGTTTTCAAGCATTATCAAGCTTTCCAATGGCACCTAAACGTCAACGTACCTCTCAGGCTTCCTCTTCCACATATGATCATTCAAAATTCGTAAGTGAAGAAGCCTCGGAGCGCTTTCATGCCTCGTTAGTGAACAAAAATTTAATTCCGGAACGTGGCTTGGTGCCACTAGAGAGCAATGGAGTTGAAATCCGACGAATAATTCAGGAGTGTAGCTGGGGAACATTGACATCTCAACCCGAAGCCGTTGTAGTAGCCGTTGTAACGAAATTTTACGCTAATGCGGCTGAGGCGGTGAACAAATTAACCATGGTTCGAGGCAAGGCGGTTCCTTTTGATAGCGAGGCGATCAACAAATACTATGGCCTACCAAACATTGAGGAGGATGAATATACAAAGTTCGTTCAAGATGGACCAAATTGGGATGAGGTTATTCAAGGCTTATGCAAGCCTGGGACGCAATGGACAATTTGAGTTTAATTATCAATTAACGTACGAGATAGAGATTAAGAAATTATACCCTCGTAGAACCGTGCTTCCTCAGGTACAAGTTCACCTTCAATTCCTTTGCGTTCTCCTTGAATTCCACCGATTAAATTCCTTCCTTTGATCAACGTTAGCCACCCAAGTGTTTGGCCTCTAGAGGTGATCCACCAAGAAATAATATCTATTCAAGAAGATGGGTGTTGGCAAAACCCTAGTTTCTATCTCTATAGAAATTGCAAGTACTCTCCACAATCTAATGCAAGAGTGTGTCACCCTAATCTATGATAGGACTCCTCTTATTTATAGATGTACGAATAACCCTTCCCTAAACTATTTAGGATTAGGATTTCTATTATAATTAAACTCCTTTAATTAATTATGCTCCTAATCCAATTAGGAATTCATGTGAGAGTACTTGTATTAATTAATTCTCAATCACTATTAAGAATTAAATAATAGTAATGGTAATAATAATAATAAGACTCCTCTTATTAATTTATATTTAATATTTTTAAAATATTAAATAATAAATATTAAGCTATTTAATTTATTCTATCTCCATGGATTAAATTAAATACACTTAACTTATTATTACAATTATGCTATTTACTTTTTAAATAAATATTTTTCTTTTGCGGTGTGACCCTTTAGGTTCTCCATATTAAACCAGTTGTAAATAAATCAATTAGAACAATTCTAATCTTATTTAAATAAATAAATTAAACTATTTAATTCATTTAAATAAATAACATTTATTCTACAATAAGGGTAAGCCCCCTTAGCGATCAACGACTTTCCAGATAATATAGATTTCAACATTAATCATAAAAGAACCTTTCAGCGAATAGTTACCGTACAATTCAATCTTTCTACCATACAATGTCCCAATTAAATATAAGACATGGAATTACTGTTAAGTCCTATTTTATTTAATTATATGTATTTCAATTCCCAAATGCACTACTCTAAATAATGCAAATTAGAAACTTCTTTCTAATTTCATTCTGCCTTGGCCAACGACTATTGAGTTGTCATTTATCGAATCACATAGGACATTCACATCTTTTTTACTAGACGTGGTAGATTCTTTGTTGATCATTCACCTATCTCCATGTACAACTTATTATACCCAATCATACCCTACTATCACTAGAGGAATTCCTATTGACAGGCGAGTAAAACTCCATTAGGTATTCCGTAGTGAGCCACGTTCAGTGTACTTATTATCCAATAAGCACCTACATACTTGCTTTAGTGTTTTCACACAAATGATTATGAGATCAATCATCCTCTTCCTAAGAGCAAGCAACGTCTGTACTAATCTATCCGGATTCACTAATTCCCTTTTTAATAATCCAACGATTAGTAACAATTTTAGTTTGTGAGCTATCTAGAATTTAGATCTTATTAGTATGATCACCATCATTATTCTAAAAGCATTGCTCAAAACTATGGATTTATTACATTTAATATAACAGCACCATGTAGATAATGTAAAATGCCTTTTAGGAAAATCAATTCTTTTATTAATAAATGAATAAGATTACAAAGTATATGCTACATCATATCAAATATGATTGGTTTGTGTCCATACTACTTTCAATCTCCCACTTGCACTAAAGCCAATCGCCATGGTATCTAATACCCATCTTCTCTAAGTGACGATCAAACTGTTGTTGTGTTAAAGATTTAGTAAATGGATCTGCAATGTTGTCTTGAGAGTCTTGTTAGATTTGTATATAGCGCGAACTTGCAATCAAATTACATAAATAGTGCGGAAGCGCAATAAAACGGATTTTAAAATTTTTCATACAAACCATCGCCATGATCATCCTTGTGATCAATTATCAATTAAACGAAAGAGAAAGAGATATATAATTATACCCTCGTGAATCAAAGCTTCCTCAAGTACAAGTTCACCTCCAATTCCTTCGCATTCTCCTGAATTCCACCGATTAAATTCCTTCCTTTGATCAACGTTAGCCACCCAAGTGTTTGGCCTCTAGAGGTGATCTACTAAGGAATAATAGTTGTTCAAAAAGATGGGTGTTGACAAAATCCTAGTTTCTATCTCTATAGAAATTGCAAGTACTCTCGCTCTCCAATTCTTATGGAAGAGTGTGTAACTGTCTCACCCTAAATCATGACAAGACTCCTCTTATTTATAGATATAGGGAACCCTCCTAAACTATTTAGGATTAGGGTTTTTATTTCAATTAAACTCCTTTAATTAATTAAACTCCTAATCCAATTAGGAATTTGTGAGAGTACTTTTATTAATTAATTCCCAAACCCTTTTAGGAACTAAATAATAATAATAGTAGTAATAATAATAAGACTCCTCTTATTAATTTATATTTAATATTTTCAAAATATTAAATAATAAATATTAAGCTATTTAATTTATTCTATCTCTGAACCGTAAACCTGGACGACTCAGGATCGACTCCCACTAGCAACACTTGGAGGGGCACTAATAATGCTCCGCTGTGGCCACGAGGACGCGGGCGCAAGCCTGTATGAAAAGACTGACCCGGGTTCTGCGGGATTAGTCCGGATGCGTCCGGGTCACCCACAGTTAAAAAAAATAAAATTATTCTATCTCCGTAGATTAAATTAAATACACTTAACTTATTATTACAATTATGCCATTAACTTCTTAAACAAACATTTTTCTTTTGCGGTGTGACCCTTTAGGTTCTCTATATTAAACCGGTTGTGAATAAATCAATTAGAACAATTCTAATCTTATTTAAACAAATAAATTAAACTATTTAATTTATTTAAATAAATAATATTTATTCTACAATAAGGGTAAGTCCCCTTAGCGATCTACGACTTTCCAGATAATATAGATTTCAACATTAATCACAAAAGAACCTTTCACTGCATAGTTACCGTACAATTCAATCCTTCTACCTTACAATGTCCCAATTAAATATGAGACATGGAATTACTGTCAAATCTTATTTTATTTAATTATATGTATTTTGATTCTCAAATGCACAACTCTGATTAATGCAAATTAGAAACTCCTTTCTAATTTCATTCTGCTTCGGCCAAAGACTTTTGAGTTGTCATTTATCAAATCACATAGGACATTCACTCCTTTTACTAGAAATGGTAGATTCTTTGTTGACCATTCACCTATCTCCATGTACAACTTATTATACCCAATCATACCCTTTGATATACCCTAAGGGTCTTAAGGGACATGTCAAAGTATAACTCATCATATACAAGATACTATGATGATCTCAAGTCCAAGGATCACTTGTACTACTATCACTAGAGGAATTCCTATTGACAGACGAGTAAAACTCCATTAGGTATTCCTTAGCGAGCCACGTTCAGTGAACTTATTCTCTAATAAGCACCTACATACTTGATTTAGTGTCTCTACACAAATGATTATGAGATCAATCATCCTCTTCATAAGAGCAAGCAACGTATGTACTAATCTATCCGGATTCACTAATCCCCTTTTTAGTAATCCATCGATTAGGAACGATTTTAGTTTGTGAGCTATCTAGAATTTAGATCTCATTAGCATGATCATCATTATGATTCTAAAAGTATTTCTCAAAACTATGGGTTTATCACATTTAATATAACAGCACCTTGTAGATAAAGTAAAATGCCTTTAACAAACGAATAAGATTACAAAGTATATGCTACATCATATCAAATATGATTGGCTTGTGTGCATACTACTTTCAATCTCCCACTTGCACTAAAGCCAATCGCCATGGTATCTAATACCCTTCTTCTCTAAGTGACGATCATCCTGTTGTTGGATAAAGCTTCAGTAGATGGATATGCAATGTTGTTCTCGAGAGTCCACTATCTCTATAGTGACTTTTCCTCTATGAATAATTCCACTAATCAAATGAAAGTGCCGCAACACTTGTTTGAATCTAAGATGAGACTTAGGAACTATTCCTAGTTCTGTAATGAAATTTTCATCCAAACAATCAACTTGCAGCTTCTTTACAGCTATATACTTTGTCTTTGTCACTAAACTAGCAACACTTTGCTATTTGGAACTTTTCCAATTCACTGCACCACCTTTCAAGGTAACGATTTACCTTAAAGTGGATTTGTTATTGTCTTGGTCAGTCTGAAAAAAACTTGAGTCTATTTAGCCCTTTAGTTTTAATTCAGACCTACCATGAATCATGATCACATCTTCAGTACCGATTAAGTACCTAAAGATGTTTATCACTGTCTTAAAGTGATCATCTCCAGAATATAACTGATCAACATCAAGCCTTGTATATTCATTGCATATATGATAGTAACTCATGCGATCTCTCTTTCAATTAGGGACAATTTTAGAGAGATACATTGCATGACTCATCATAATGAGACCTCTCTTGGAGTTTGCCATGCTAAACGCCTTTAGCATCAAATGAATATACGTTCCTTGGGTCAAGCCGAGCATCCTTTTAGATCTATCTATATAGATTTATATCCCCAATTTATAGGATGCTCCTCCCAAGTCATTCATGGAGGAATGTTTAGACAATTTTATCTTTACTGATTGTAGCATTGATGTGTTATTCCTTATCAGTAGTATATTAACATATAATACCAAGAATGTCACAACGCTCCCACTGACCCTTTTGTACACACAAGGTTCATTCTCATTTTTGATAAAATCAAACTCTTTTGATTGTCTCATCAAAATGAATGTTCCATCTTTGAGAAGCTTGCTTCAATCCATAAATGGATCGTTGCAACTCATATACATGATTTGTTTCAACCTTTGAAACAAATTCCTCTGGTTGTATCATACATACATTCTCCTCAAGTCTTCATAGAGGAAGGACGTCTCTGCATCCATTTGCCAGATTTCGTAATAAGCTGTAAACGCAAGTAAAATCCAAATGGACTTGAGCATTACCCGGTAATAAGGTTTTATCACAGTCAACTCCTTGACTTGAAAACCCTTTTAACCAGGTCTGGTCTTATAGGTCTCCACCTTGCCATTTGCCCCAGTCTTTCTCTTAAAGACCCATATTCACCCTCTAGGCACTATGCCCTTTTGTGGAGTAACCAGAGTCTATACTTGGTTCTCTTATATGGAGTCCATTTTGGATTTCCTGGCCATCTGCTATTTCTCTGAGTGTCTTCTACTCATAGCCTCATCGTATATAACTAGATCATCATCCTCTATGATGCGTACCTCATCATCATCCTCTACGATGAATCCATACCTCTCAGGTATCTTCGGTACTCTTTCAGATTTACGATTCGGTTGTGGTACAATATGATGAGGGCATCCTTGGTTCGAGAAGGGATGACAACCATAGAGTGGATCCTATGTGCATGCCGGATGGACCTGTGACAAGAGCTCGGGCTAAACGATTCAAGGGAGGCCTTAATGGATTGATACAAGGCATCTGGAGTGAGGATAGATCAACTGTAGAGTTCTAGGAGCAGGATTCTAAGGCTTTGCATTTGGCCATGATGATACAAGCAAACACGCCAAGGTTGGGAACGATGGAAACAAGAGAAGACGAAAAGTTCCAACTTGCAGAGTTCTCGCCCCGGCGAGAACATCAAGGCCAAATATCTAGCCCCAGTGAGACCTCTCTGTCCATTCTCGCCCCGGCCTAATCCATTCTCGCCGCGGCCAAGATCTCTCTGTCCATTCTCGCCCCGGCGAGAACTTCAGTACAAATCTCTCGCCCCGACGAGAATAGTCAGTTTTGGTTGGCGCATTTTTCGAGGCAGACGCGTTTTGACGATTTGGAACGCAGATTTCTTCCTTAATTTTAGGGATTTCAGTATATTTTCATAATTCTATTGTAATTAGGATATTTTAAGATAGGATTTTGATTCCAAATCAATTATTATTTTCTTTTTGGATTCTAGGGTTTCATAGTTAGTATAAATAAGTTTTATACTTGTAATTCAAGAACAATTCAATAATTATTCTGAGTTTACTCATACTTGAGAGTTATTCTGTACTTTTGGTTGTTTGAAGAATTTCTAAGCTAATTTCTTAGTTTTTTCTTTTGAGATTCATATTTAACTTATCATACAACAAACCATAGGTGTGTGTGGCGTTATTCTATCGCATCATACAATCATACGGAGATTATCGTTTTCTATCGAAGCGAGGGTCTAAGTGTTGTTGGTGTTCCACCCTACGTGAATTCAATTGCTTGATCGAATTATCAAGATTCTCGTTTCAAATTAGACGCTGGGTTAAGATTTCGAAAGAGTCCATCAATTTGCTTACTAGAAACGATCCGGGCGACGACCACCTCACGCAAGCGTGCCGTGGAGTCTATCATTTGGTATCAAAGCTGCGTTTTCTAGCTAAGTATCTATCTTTATTGTATCGTTGGATTTGTGAGTAAAAAAAAAGAGTATAGAAAATTTTATTTCAGTTATTTCAATTTGTTCGTAGATTTCTTCTTCAGTTCCGTAATCGAGATTGTTGGTACTTATATTCATACCTACTATAGTTGTTTGTGATAAGTTATTTTTGAATTGATTACTAAAACTGAGAATTTTGCTAAGTAAATTCGAAAAGAACCTATTAGCGAGAATAAATAGAGGTAAAAGGCTTAGTGGTGAGATCAATTGAGGGGAAAAGCCTATTGAGTGATACACGAATGAAACATTAATCGAGCGAAACACGTAAGGGAGTGGTGAGGAAAATATTTTGCTATTAACCACTGTTTTACAGAAAATATGTCTAACTCAAAGGACAAAGGAACGCTTGCAGAACCTTCATTGTCAGCTGATATGAAGTTGATGATTGAAGCCATGAACAAGGAATGGGTAGGAGGTTGGATATGGCAATGGAACAGGTGCATGAGCGCTTGGACCAATTAAGCGTTACTCGAGGAAAATCTTCTCAAAACCGTCAAGGAACTTATCAAAAAGGAGTATCCCAGCAAAAAGGAGCTAGGGTGGAAGAGACTAATTTCAATGACAGAGGATTTAGTGAAGAAGAGGATCGTGAATCTGACTTTATCCATAGGAGGCGAGGAGCAAGGGATAGAGGCGGTAGGGATAAAGAAGATGGCAATTTGGATAGCATCAAAATGAAGATTCCAGCTTTCTAAGGGAGGAGTGATCCTGAGGCATACCTAGAGTGGGAAAAGAAGATGGAATGGGTTTCTGAATGTCACAACTATTCAGAACTCAAGAAAGTCAAACTTGCCGCTACGGAGTTTTCAGCTTATGCAGTTACTTGGTGGGATCAGCTGATGATCAGCCGGAGAAGGTGCGGAGAACGGCCAATTGAAACTTGGGATGAGATGAAGACGGTTATGAAAAAGAGATTTGTACCAGACTACTATCACCGTGAGTTAGTTCGGAGCCTACAAAGTCTGAAACAAGGTAGCCGGAGTGTAGAGGACTATTACAAGGAGATAGAGATGTTGTTAGCTAGGGTAAACATCAATGAGGATAGCGAAGCAACAATGGCCAGATTTTTGACGGGACTAAATTGGGAGATTTCAGATCTAGTAGAACGACAACATTATGTGGTATTGGAGGATATGGTACACATAGCTATCAAGATTGAGAAATAGCTTAAGAGGAGAGGTAGCCAACGATCAATGTCAAATCCGAGTTCATCATGGAAACCCAATTTTGGCAAGCGATAGGAGAAGCCAGCCGTGAGTAGACCCAAAGTTGAGTCAAAACCAGAAACGACTAATAGAGGAGTGCAAGGTAAAACTGACCCTACTTCTTTTAGTCGTAATCGAGATATTAAATGTTTTAAATGTCAAGGTAGGGGACATATTGCGAATCAATGTCTGAATCAAAGAGCAATATTCTTACTTGACAACGGCGAGGTGGAGACCGAGGGGGAAGATAGTGATAGTGATTCTATGCCACCACTAGAAGAAGCAGAGGATAGGGAAGTGGCAATATTTGGGGAAGTTTTGGTGACGAGAAGGGTGCTTAGTGAACAAGTGAAGGAGGAAAGCAGCGAGCAGCGTGAAAATTTATTTCATACTAGGTGCCTTGTGAATGGAAAATTTTGTTGTGTCGTGATAGATGGGGGTAGTTGCACGAATGTGGCAAGTAAGGCTATGGTAGAGAAATTAGGGCTTTGCACAACCAAACATCCTCAACCGTATCGATTGCAATGGCTCAATGATAGTAATGAGATTATAGTGACTAAACAGGTTTTGGTGTCGTTTACTATTGGGAAATATGTGGATGAAATCTTGTGTGACGTAGTTCCAATGCAGGCGGGTCACATATTGTTTGGTCGACCTTGGCAATTTGATAGACGTGTGAAGGATGACGGGTTTTCAAATAAGTATTCTTTTGTTCACAATAAAAGGAAGATTACTTTATGTCCTATGTCACCACAACAGGTGCATGAGGATCAACTTCATTTGCAGAAAGATCATGAGAAAAGAAAAGAGAGTGAAGAAAAGAAAAATAATGATGGAAAAAATAAGAGAGAAAAAGAAAGAGAGAAAAACAAAGATGATTAGCGAAAAACCAATATCTATGCAAAAAAGAGCGACGTGAGGAGAGCTTTAGATGCTAAACAGCCGATGATTATACTTCGGTATAAGGAGGCGCTTTTGAATACTAACGCTAACGATTCTTCTTTGCCTAGTGTTGTTTCATCTCTTTTGCAGGATTATAAGGATGTGTTTCCCGAGGAGCTTCCACAAGGATTACCACCTATTCGGGGAATTGAGCATCAAATTGACTTCGTACCCGGTGCAACCATTCCAAACCGTCCAGCTTATCGGAGCAATCCCGAGGAAATGAAGGAGTTGCAAAAGTAAGTTGGCGAACTTATGGAGAAGGGGTTTGTGAGAGAGAGCAGAGTCCATGTGCAGTTCCGGTGATCTTAGTGCCTAAAAAGGATGGGAGATGGCGCATGTGCATAGATTGTCGAGCGGTGAACAATATTACGGTAAAGTATCAACATCCCATTCCACGTTTAGATGATATGTTAGATGAATTGCATGGGTCATGTATATTTTCTAAAATTTATTTGAAAAGTGGTTATTATCAAATTAGAATGCAAGAGGGTGATGAATGGAAGACTGCTTTCAAAACAAAATATGGTCTTTATGAGTGGCTAGTGTTACCTTTTGGTTTAACTAATGCTCCTAGTACTTTCATGAGATTAATGAACCATGTTTTGCGACCATTCATTGGCAAATTTGTGATAGTTTATTTTGATGATATCTTGATATATAGCAAAAACTTTGGAGAGCATGCATTGCATTTGAAATCTGTTTTAGATGTTCTTAGAAAAGAAAAGTTATTTGCTAACATGGATAAATGCACGTTTTGTACGGATAGAGTTATTTTTCTTGGATTTGTTGTGAGTTCACAGGGAGTTCAAGTGGATGAGGAGAAAATATGTGCAATCCGAGAATGGCCGAGTCCATCAAATGTGAGTCAAGTTCGTAGTTTCCATGGACTGGTAAGTTTCTAACGACGTTTCGTGAAGAACTTCAGCGACATCACAACACCATTGATGGAAGTAATCAAAAAGAGTGTGGGGTTTAAGTGGGGTGAAGAACAAGAAAAGGCGTTTAAATTGATTAAAGATAAATTGACTAACGCTCCTTTACTTGTTTTGCCTAACTTTACTAAAACTTTCGAAATTGAGTGTGATGCTTCAGGTTTAGGGATTGGAGCGGTGCTGATGCAAGAAGGGAAGCCAGTAGCATACTTCAGTGAGGAGTTGAGTGAAGCCGCTTTGAACTATCCGACGTATGACAATGAGTTGTATGCATTGGTTCGAGCGTTGGAGAGGTGGCAACACTACCTTTGGCCTAAAGAGTTCGTGATTCACACGGATCATGAATCGTTGAAATACTTGAAGGGACAGCATAAGTTGAACAAAAGACATGCAAGGTGGATGGAGTTCATTGAGACATTTTCGTACGTCATCTGATACAAACAGGGTAAGGAGAATGTTGTTGCTGATGGTCTTTCGAGAAGGTACGTGTTATTGAATACTCTAGATACAAAATTCCTTAGGTTTGAACGAATTAAAGAGTTGTATGCTAATGACCTTGAATTTTGTGAAGAGTTTAAATCATGTGAAAAGAATGTTGTAGGTAAATACTTTAAAGTTGTTGGTTTTCTGTTTCGAGAAAATAAGTTATGTATACCTGCATGTTCTTTGCGTGAGTTGTTGATTAGGGAGTCACATGGGGGAGGTCTAATGGGTCATTTTGGTGTTGAAAAGACTTTATCTGTTTTAAAAGAGCATTTTTATTGGCCTCATATAAAACGAGATGTGGAAAGAATTTGTGATAAATGCATTACGTGTAAGCATGCTAAGTCTCGTGTTCAACCTCATGGATTGTATACACCATTGCCTATATTGATAGACTCCACGGCACGCTTGCGTGAGGTGGTCGTCGCCCGGATCGTTTTTAGTAAGCAAATTGATGGACTCTTTCGAAATCTTAACCCAACGTCTAATTTGAAGACGAGTCTTGATATATTCGATCAAGCAATTGAATTCACGTAGGATGAAACACCAACAACACTTAGACCTTTGCTTCGATGGAAAACGATAATATTTGTACGATTGTATGATGCGATAGAATAACGCCACACACAACTATAGTTTGTTGTATGATAAGTTAAGATTGAATCTCAAAGAAAAACTAAGAATAATAACTTAGAAATCCTTCAAAGAACCAAAAGTAGAGAATAGCTCTCAATTGTATAAAACTCAGAATATTATTGTTGATTATCAATTACATTAACCATGTAACCTATTTATACTAGTAGAAATAAACCCTAATTATAAAAAGAATTGAAATACTAGTAAATAATTAATTAGAAAGTAATTTCCATCTAACAAACATCCTAGTCAACTTAGAATTATGATAGATATGATAAATCCCTAAAAAATAAGGAAAGAAAACTGATAAAATCTTCAAAAATGCGTTCCTCGGATTCCGTGCTGTGTGACTGGTGCGGGGGGCGCTACAAATGGCGTGGGGCGCGCCGGATCAGGCACAAAACTGGCACGCCGGGCTGGAATATTTGGCCCTTTTGACTAATTCCCAATTCTTGGCTTGGAATACACAATTGTAACATGTTCACGATCTTGGACTCTAACTCCAAAGCCTTCATCCTGGAATCTTCATCCTTCCAAGCTTCTTGAATCAATCCGTTAATCCCCTCCTTGAAGCGTTTAGCCCGAGCTCTCGTCACTGGTCCAACTGGAACTTGCACCAAATTCACTCCATAACCCTCATCCTTGCCCTAGCTAGGCATGTCCTCATCATTCCTCTCCTCTTGAAAAGGATTTGTCCTCAAATCATCACCTACATCAAACAGACTTAGATCAGAAACGTTAAATGTGGCACTAACGGCATACTCACCAGGTAAATCCAATTTGTAGGCATTGTCATTGATGCATTCAAGCACTTGAAATGGACCATCCCCTCTTGGAAGCAATTTCGATCGTCTTTAAGCCGGAAGCCTTTCCTTCCTCATATGAAGCCAAACCCACTCTTCGGGTTCAAAGATCACTTGACGTCGGCCTTTGTTGGCTTGTTTAACATATTGCTCCTCCTCCTCTCAATGTTAAGCCTTGCCTTTTCATGTATCTGCTTAACAAATTCAGCCTTTTTCTTTCCATCCATGTTAGTCAATTCAGAAATAGGTAATGGCAATAAATCCAATGGTGTCAAAGGATTAAAACCATAAACAATTTCAAATGGTGAAAATTGTGTAGCAGAATGAACAGACCGATTATGTGCAAACTCAACATGTGGTAAACATTCCTCCCAATGTTTAATATTCTTCTTAATGATTGCCCTTAACAATACAGATAAAGTTCTATTAACTACTTCTCTTTGACCATCAGTTTGTGGGTGACAACTAGTGGAAAATAACAATTTAGTACCTAACTTACACCACAATGTCTTCCAAAAATAGCTCAAAAATTTAGAATCTCTATCTGAAACAATTGTTCTAGGCATGCCATGCAATCGAACAATTTCTCTAAAGAACAAATCTGTAATATGGGATGCATCATCAGTTTTGTGACATGGAATAAAATGTGACATTTTAGAAAATCTATCCACGACCACAAATATAGAATCATGACCACGCTTAGACCTAGGTAAACCCAACACAAAATCCATAGATATATCAACCCAAGGTTCATTAGGTATAGGCAATGGCATATACAATCTATGAGGTTGAACACGAGACTTAGACTGTTTACATGTAATGCATTTATCACAAATTCTTTCTACATCTCGTTTCATATGAGGCCAATAAAAATGTTCTTTCAAAACAGATAAAGTCTTTTCAACACCGAAATGACCCATTAAACCTCCCCCATTTGATTCTCTAACCAACAACTCACGCAAAGAACATGCAGGTATATATAGCTTATTTTCTCGAAATAGAAAACCATCAACTTTAAAGTATTTACCTACAGCATTCTTTTCACATAATTTAAATTCTTTACAAAAATCAAGGTCATTAACATACAACTCTTTAATTCGTTCAAAACCAAGCAATTTTGTATCAAGAGTATTTAATAACACATATCTCCTCGAAAGAGCATCAGCAACAACATTCTCCTTACCTTGCTTGTAACGGATGACATATCACTATATGCATCAATAAATAACATTCATCTCATGAATAATAAAACAATTCTATATATGCATTGATATCATTTAATGGGCAATTAAAAGTTTACTAGAAATCCAATTTTGAAACAAAAATAAACTCCTTTATTTTAATCAAAATTTAAATCATAATAAACTTATTTATTTTATTTTATCCAATTTTGAATAAAACTAAACTCCTTTATTTTTAATCAAATTTCAAATCAAATTAAACTCCTTTATTTTAATTAACATGGAAACCAATTTCAAGATCAAAATAAACTCCTTTATTTTAACTTAAAATTGCTTGGAAAAATAAAATATGTTAAATCCTATTCCTTATCAAAATAAACATCTTTATTTTTAAGGAAACATGGAATCCTATTCTATATGTGAATAAACTCATTTATTCTAGGAAACATGGAATCCTATTCCATATGTGAATAAACTCCTTTATTCTAATTAACATAGAATCCAATTCCAAGTTCAAATAAAACTTTTAATTTTAATTATATTCCAATTCAAAATAAACCTTTTATCTTAATTGAAAATAAATAAAATCAAAATAAAAAAAATTTCAAATTCTGCAGACCGGCGCGGCCGCGCTGCACCCCCAAAAACGATTTCTGGGTTCGGGCGCGGTCGCGCTCCAGAATGAACTGGAAGCGGCGCAGCCGCGCCGCGTAGCAGACTTCGAAATTTTTTTCCGTTGCCCAAAAAATCGATCCAATCGCCTACCCATACATACATGGAATCATAATAATCGATAATTAGCACAAGGTTAGGCTTTGATACCACTGTTAGGTTTGTATATAGCGCGGACATGCAATCAAATTACATTAATAGTGCGGAAGCGCAATAAAATGGATTTTAAAAATTTTCATACAAACCATCACCATGATCATCCTTGTGATCAATTATCAATTAAACGAAAGAGATAGAGATATATAATTATACCCTCGTGAATCAAAGCTTCCCCAGGTACAAATTCACCTCCAATTCCTTCGCATCCTCCTTGAATTCCACCGACTAAATTCCTTCCTTTGATCAACGTTAGCCACCCAAGTGTTTGGCCTCTAGAGGTGATCCACCAAGGAATAATAGTTGTTCAAGAAGATGGATGTTGGCAAAACCCTAGTTTCTATCTCTATAGAAATTGCAAGTACTCTCTCTCTCTCTCTCCAATTCTTATGGAAGAGTGTGTAACTGTCTCACCCTAAATCATGATAAGACTCCTCTTATTTATAGATATAGGGAACCCTCCTAAACTATTTAGGTTTAGGATTTTTATTTCAATTAAACTCCTAATCCAATTAGGAATTTATGAGAGTACTTTTATTAATTAATTTCCAAACCCTTTTAGGAACTAAATAATAATAATAGTAATAATAATAATAATAAGACTCCTCTTATTAATTTATATTTAATACTTCCAAAATATTAAATAATAAATATTAAGCTATTTAATTTATTCTATCTCCATAGATTAAATTAAATACACTTAACTTATTATTACAATTATGTCATTTACTTCTTAAACAAATATTTTACTTTTGCGGTGTGACCCTTTAGGTTCTCCATATTAAACCGGTTGTGAATAAATCAATTAGAACAATTCTAATCTTATTTAAATAAATAAATTAAACTATTTAATTTATTTAAATAAATAATATTTATTCTACAATAACGGTAAGCCCCCTTAGCGATCAACGACTTTCCAGATAATATAGATTTTAACATTAATCACAAAAGAACCTTTCAGTGCATAGTTACCGTACAATTCAATCCTTCTACCATACAATGTCCCAATTAAATATAAAACATGAAATTACTATCAAGTCTTATTTTATTTAATTATATGTATTTCGATTCTCAAATGCACAACTCTGATTAATGCAAATTAGAAACTCCTTTCTAATTTCATTTTGCTTTGGCCAAAGACTTCTGAGTTGTCATTTATCAAATCACATAGGACATTCACTCCTTTTACTAGAAGTGGTAGATTTTTTGTTGACCATTCACCTATCTCCATGTATAACTTATTATACCCAATTGATGAGGACATCCTTAGTTTAGAAGCCCATGACGAAACCCAAGCGGATCCATTGCATATACCACTTGGACCCATTACGAGGACTCGGGCTAAACGCCTCAAAAAAGGACTTAACGGGATGATTCATGAATTATGGAACAAGGTTGGAACAAGTACGGAGAACATAGAGACGGGATACAAGTACGCGAATATCATAAACACATTGATAGCAAGTGTACCCAAAGCACCGCAATAGACTTCACTGTTGCTAAAAACTGACATTCTTGGATTGCGGGATTCCTTCCCCAAAACAGGGTTCCATGTTTTAGCTTATGGTGTTTTTCACCAATTGTTCCCTTTCCTAAAACAAGGTTCCATGTTTTAAGTAATGGTGTTTTCACTAATTGTTTCCTTCTCTAAAATAAGGTTCCATGTTTTAAGTAATGGTGTTTTTCACCAATTGTTTCCTTCCCTCAAACAAGGTTCCATGTTTTAAGTAATGGTATTTTCCACCAATTGTTTCATTTCCCAAAACAAGGTTCCTTGTTTTATGTAATGGTGTTTTTTAGGGTTTGTTTGATTCTAGATTGTTCTCAAGCTTAATATAAATAGGCTTCATGATGTAATGGTTTAAAAAATTAATTTTCAGATTATCAATATTATTGTGAGTTTATTTACTAGTGGTTCTTTGAAGAATTCCTAAGTGTCCCTTAGTTCTCTTTAAAGATTCATAATTGACTTATCATATAACTATTCATAGTTGTGTGTGGCATCTTCTACCGCATCAATCGTTGATTGTACCAAGATTATCGCTTTAATATGAGCGAGGGGTCGAAGTGTCGTTGGTGTCCATCCTACGCAAATTTCATTGACAAGCAATTATACCAAGATTACCGTCTACATATAGGCGAGGGGTTAAGGTGTCGCAAGCTATCCATCCTATCAACTTGTTAGAAACAATCCGGGCGACGACCACCTCACACAAACATGCCATGGAGTCCATCACCAATCATACCCTTTGATATACCCTAAGGGTCTTAAGGGATATGTCGAAGTATAACTCATCATACACAAGATACTATGATGATCTCAAGTCCAAGGATCACTTGTACTACTATCACTAAAGGAATTCCTATTGACAGGTGAGTAAAACTCCATTAGGTATTCCTTAGCAAGCCACGTTCAGTAAACTTATTCTCTAATAAGCACCTACATACTTACTTTAGTGTCTCCACACAAATGATTATGAGATCAATCATCCTCTTCATAAGAGCAAGCAACGTATGTACTAATCTATCTGGATTCACTAATCCCCTTTTTAGTAATCCATCGATTAGGAACGATTTTAGTTTGTGAGCTATCTAGAATTTAGATCTCATTAGCATGATCACCATTATGATTCTAAAAGCATTGCTCAAAACTATGGGTTTATCACATTTAATATAACAGCACCATGTAGATAAAGTAAAATGCATTTAACAAACGAATAAGATTACAATGTATATGCTACATTGATAGACTCCACCGCACGCTTGCGTGAGGTGGTCTCTTATTTCCTTGTTTTAAATTTTGTAAGTTTCGAAACAGATCTCGATAATAGTGGCTAGGTACAAACCTCTTTTTCATCACAGCTTTCATTTCTGCCCAATTCTCTATTGAACGTTCTCTGCACCTCCTTCGGCTGGTCATCAATTGATCCCACCAAGTAACGGCATAATCCAAAAATTCCGTAGCTGTAATTCTAACCTTCTTGAGATCCGAGTAGTTGTGACAATCAAATATCCATTCCATCTTCTTCTCCCACTCTAAGTATGCCTCAGGATCACTTCTGCCTTGGAAAGTGGGAATTTTCATTTTGATGCTATCAAGGTTGTTGTCCTCTCGATTGCGGTCGCCTCTATCCCTTGCAAAATGTCAACTAGGGATAAAGCCAGTTTCTCGATCCTCTTCCTCGCTAAACCTGCCATCATAGTAAGTTGCCTCTTCTAGTCTAGCTTCCTTTTGTTGGGCTTTTCCTTTAGGATGCCCACCCGGAGGGATTTGAGTTTATTCCCCTCGAGTGTCACTCAATTGATCGATGCGATCATGCACTTGTTCCATAGCCATCCCTAGCTGTCTAGAAAATTCTTTCATCATAGCCTCCATCATGAGTTTTGGGTCAAAATTCGATGAAGAAGGTTCATTCTCCATTGCCTTATCTCTTGTGTTAGACATATTTTCTGCAAAATAAAGGTTAGTAGAAAATAAGTTCCTCACCACTCCCTTACGTGTTTCGCTCAAACAATGTATTACAAATATGAAACACTCGTGTATCACACTTATGGCTTTTTGTAATGACCAAGAAAATTTTATTTTATTTTATTTTATTTTTTTAAACTCTTTTATTAATTTAATATAGAATGTAATTTCTATAAGAGTTAGTTTTGTTTGCTGATTTAAACCTTGTGTGATTATTGGTGACGTGATTTTTGTGATTGTATAATTTCGCGTAGTTACTAGATTTTATTAAAGGGAGGCACTAATGGGTTAATTAAATTAGTGGACTAACCCTAAGGTTTAATACCAATAAAATTGATAAAGTAATTACTAAGTAAATATTCAATTAAATTGAATATAGTTAGTAAATTAAATTGAGTAAGTTAATTAATAAATGTATTAATTAATGAGAAACATGTAAAATACAATTTATAATAGTCCAGTTGTAAGTAAATATTAATTGACTAGCTTAAATGATCAAGTTCCCGAACCAGTTACCTCAATTCAGCTGGTCGTGGGAATTAAGGTGTAATATAAAGTAAATTAGTCCCATGGGTGCGAACCAAGTCAGTAGCTGTGAACTATGAAACCAAACCAACAAATCCAATTAGGAGTCCATCTGGATATTTAGTCTTTGGGATAGCACATTTGAAAATAAAATCCCCGCAATTCAGCCATGCGCCGAGCTACACTGGCCTATTTCTGTGTTGCGTAACCAGGGAGTTGAAGTGATGTTTTTGCGTGGCTCGGTGAAAACTGATCACATAACCCAACAGGAGATTTCGTTATTAACCGGTCTCGTGGTCTGGGTAATAACCAGGGAAGGGACAATAGCTTCCCTATAAATAACGACCTCAGTTACCTTGCAAAGGCTTGCTAGCCAGTTAATACAAGCTACAGAGAGTTAGTATGCGTTTGAAAGAAGAAAGTGCTCAGTGAGGGAAGCTATCCAGTGAATACACCTTAACTTCATTTCTTACTACGCGAAGAGAGGAGTGTTGCATCCACATCGCAGAGACGCTGTGGTGTGAATGTTCTGTCGTTACGTCGCCTATTTCGGGAAGAGAAGAAGAACAACAACTAGGAACCCACTGCGTTCCAACTCGACATCAAGGTATACAATGATTATGTCTTAAGTTTTAACCCCGTAAGCTATGGTAGTTCGTTCTGTGCCTATCTAAATATGTTGCTATGTTGTTTGGGAAATCTGTGTCTAGAAGGCCATGAAGGGCCAGGCGGCATAAAAATATTGTGAAACAAAGCTTCAGTAAAGATCCTTGTAATAAAACAGAAGTTTTCGGGTAATGCGGCGTAAGTTTTGGACTTGTTAATGATGTTGGGTAGCTCTATATTGTTGATATGTTGTAGCCCCGGATCTTAGGAGTCCATAGGATCCGAAACAGACTGATTTGAGCGTGTATAGGCGTAGTTATGATGCTCGAACGAAGGCACGCATGCTTTACAAAATCGGAAATGATTTTAGAATAAAAGTATTTTCTGAAGTAATTTGAAAAATATTTTTGTTGGTGTAATGTTGTAAAGCATAAAATTCTAAGAATTTAGGAACTTGAACGGACCAAATCGAGCTTATAACGAGCAAGATATGAATTTTAGAAGTTTTAAGTTTCGGATGGTTCTTCTACTGTAATGCAAATTCGTAAACTGGAGAAGAAGACCTGAACCAGTCGGGCGCGCATTGCGCGAGCGTGAGGAGGCAAGCAGCGACGACGCCGTTTTGGGCCAGGTCCTGGAACTGGCGCGCAATGCGCGAGAGGTGTTTCCGGGGCGAAATTACGGTTTTACCCCCCGCCCGGATTTCCAATTAATTACAACCTTGCCATTTCGTTTTAATTTAATTCAATTTAAATGTTTTAAATGGTTTAGTAAATGTTATAAAAATTATTAATTAAACAAAAATTAATATTTAGGCCCTTAATATTATATTTTCCTGATGCAATAAATTTATAAATTATGTTTCGATTATTGAAATAATGATTAAGGATAATTAAGAATTGTAAATCAATTATTTATTATTTGATTAACTTTAAATAATAAATAAAACTAATTAGTTATTATTTAATAATAAATAATAACTAAAGATAATTCTTGCCCACTATTTATTTATTTATTATTTAATTAACCTTAAATAATAAATAAACCTAATTAGTTATCATTAAATAATAACTAAAGATAATTCATACTAATTAATTATTTATTTATTATTTGATTTACTTTAAATAATAAATAAAAATTAATTAATTATTATTTAATCTTAAATAATAATTAAAGACAAGTAAAATTTATAATTCGATTATTATTTAATTTATAATTAAATAATAAGTGAATATAATTAGTCATTAACTACTATTAATGATAATAACTAAAGATAATTAATTAATTACTATTTAATAGTAATTAAATGAAGATAGAGTTAATAAAATGGAGAGAGTTTAAATAACTCATTAATTAAACAATTAAAATAAATTGTTTAAGGGTCTAATAAATGAATATTACTTAAGAAAAGATAATGTTAATTAATTGAACAATTATTATTAATTGTTTAAGGGTTTCATAAGTGGTTATCACTTTAAGGGAAACATTGTTAATTAATTAAACCATAAACCTAGAGACCAGTTAAGTGTCTTATAGGATTTACGATAGTTTATTTGCTTATGTGTGCTTTGTGATGTGCTTAATTGTTAAATAAATAGCATGAGTAAACGTATCGAAATGCAACTACGCAGTACTAATTGATAGATCAACATTATCAATGTTAGGTTCTTCAAGGCCAATTAGTTAAAGCTAGAATTATTTGTAGCTGAGCAGACAGGCAAGTTCCCTAACTCAAACTCGAGTTATTATTTTCGAAGCATGTTAGTGAATAATTATTGTTGATTATTCACATCTATACTGGTTATTGAGATTCGCACCTTGTGCAATTGAATTCCTATTCTATTATTATTGAACTGTGATTTAAGTTAAAGTTCTTTCAAACATGAACTGTTTATGAGATAGATCTATGCTATTTGTATCAGCTAGATCAATCATGTCTAAATTTGTTAACTTAAAGATATTTTAAAAGCAGTTCTTATTAAATTGTTATGGTAAGAACTCTTGGCTGAGAAAAGGATAAATTTGATTAAGACATGATATCAATGCTGGTTTATTAAGTGTTTATGCATAAATCACGGGGTATGAGAGGCTGATCCCCTCGATTACCAAAACTTTTTAAGAGGTCCAGCTTACATGCTGAGAACCTTGGTAAACGTCCTTGGTTATTTCAAACCACTCAGTAATTGACATTCAATTATTCGAATATTCAACTGTTGACTGATAATTCATAATTCTTCACAATGCTATACTGTTGTTGAACATTGAAAGCGAAATTTCCTTCTATCATGATATATTCCCCTTGTGTAAACTTGCTAAGCAAACTAGTTGCTTACCCTTGCTATATCATGATCTTTATTTCAGCTAAGGCAGAAACGTCTAAAAGAGACAAAGGAAAAGGGAAGGTGCAAGAATAGATGCCCGATAGTGCCTATGTACTAGTTATTCTTGAATGTTGTTTGATTAAGTGAACCTTTTATTGTACTAAGGATACGTTTTATGTTAAGGTTAAAGAACCTTGGGACCAGAATTGTAAGACTTTATTTCTATTCGATAAACAATGTATGTTTATTATTCCGCATTTAGTTAGAAAGTATGTTTGTTGTTGAGAATCGTGAACACCGAATTCGAGGTTGGAAAACCCGGATTTGGGGGTGTCACACTTTTACCCTCTAGTAATCTCACTACTCTTACCTTTTTCTGCTCGTAGTTCTCTCTAATAGGTTCTTTTTGAATTCACACAAATATTACCTCAATTTTTCAATTACAATCCAATAAGAACTTATCAAGATATAATATAGAAAGGACGACTCTTGAAATTCCAACAAGACTTTACAATCGTCAAATATGATTCTTTGCAAATGAAATCCCAATAATAGCAATCAACAACAATAATTTTCTGCTATATATTTCCTGCAGTTTTTTTTTTATAATCCAACAATAAAAGTAAAGATAAGTAACTTGATAAGAAACTTAGCTCTGATACCAAATGATAGACTCCACGGCACGCTTGCGTGAGGTGGTCGTCGCCCGGATCGTTTCTAACAAGTTGATAGGATGGATAACTTGCAACACCTTAACCCCTCGCCTATATGTAGATGGTAATCTTGGTACAATTGCTTGCTTAGGAAATTTGCGGAGGATGAACACCAACGACACTTCGACCCCTCGCTTATATTGAAGCGGTAATCTCGGTACAATCGACGATTGATGCGGTAGAAGACGCCACACACAACTATGAATGGTTGTATGATAAGTTAATTATGAATCTAAGAAGAAGAACTAAGGAAAACTTAGGAATTCTTTAAAGAACCACAAGTAGAGAAACAAACTCACAATAGTATTGATAATCTAAAAATTGATATGAATGAATGATTTTACAAGCCTAGCATCACTTGGTATTTATAGGAACTCATGGTGTGCTAAACCATCATCATAAGTCAAGATCTAACAACTAATCACATCACATGTATCAGCCACCCAAAGAATTTAACAACCCAAAAACATGTGATGTGTTAAAAGTCCAAATCAGACAACTATAAACTGATCAGCACATTGCAAGCTATTTTCACACCTGATAAGTTCCGAATTTGGACTAGGGCCAAGAATGAAAATGGTAGCCCTGGAGTTTCTAATGAATTTAGGCTTTTGAATCACCTCATTTGGAGTTCGGAAACTCAAGTTATGGCCCAAATAAAAACTGATATCAAACTAGTCCAAAAGTGCGGAAATGCTGATTCTTTTGCAACGGTTCGGGTATGCTTGCTTCCAAAGTGTTTATGATCTTTGCGTGATTGTAATCCGTCTCTATAACCTCTATGCTCGATCCAACCTCGGTCCATAATTTATGAATCATCCCGTTAAGTCCTTCTTTGAAGCGTTTAGCTCGTGCTTTCGTAATGGGTCCAAGTTGAATATGCAATGGATCCACTTGTGTTTTTTCAAGGGCTTGTGAGCTAAGGATGTCCTCATCATACATCATATCAAATATGATTGGCTTGTGTGCATACTACTTTCAAGTCTACACGCTCCAGGGTGGCATCTCTTCTTTCAATAATCTCTCTAATCAAATGAAATCGCTGCAACACGTGTTTGGATTTCTGATGAGTGGGTTCCTTAGCCTGCGCAACAGCTCCAGTGTTGTCACAGAATAAAGGTATGGCTCCTCTAATTCTAGGAACCACTCCAAGTTCAGTTATGAACTTCTTCATCCAAACAGCTTCCTTTGCAGCTTTACTTGCAGCTATGTACTCTGCCTCTGTCACTAAATCAGCAACTATTTGCTGCTTGGAACTTTTCCAACTCACTGCGCCACCATTTAAGGTAAACACGTACCCTGAAACGGATTTACTATCATCTTGGTCCATTTGAAAACTTGAGTCTGTATAGCCCTCTAGTTTCAATTCAGACCCTCCGTAGACAAGACATACATCCTTAGTTCTTCTGAAGTACTTTATGATGTTTTTCACTGCCTTCCAGTACTCTTCTCCTGGATTCGACTGATATCTGCTCGTTACACTAAGTGCATGAGCGACATCTGGTCTAGTACATATCATACCATACATGATAGATCCTATTGCTGAAGCATAAGGAATCTTACTCATACGGTCTCTCCTCAGGTGTCTTTGGGGCATGTTTCTTGGAAAGATGTATTTCATGGCTCATCGGCATAAGACCTCTCTTGAAATCTTCCATGCTAAACTTCTTTAGCATCGAGTCAATGTACTTGGGTCAAGCCAAACATCCTTTTAGATCTATCTCTATAGATCTTTATCCCCAAAATATAGGATGCTTCACCCAAGTCCTTCATGGAGAAGTGTTTAGATAACCAAATTTTGATCGACTGTAGCATAGGAACATCATTCCCCATCAGTAATATATCATCAACATATAATACAAGGAATGAAACAGCGCTCCTACTAACCTTCTTGTACACACATGGTTCATCCTCATTTGTGATAAAATCAAACTTTTTGATTATCTCATCAAAACGGATGTTCCACCTTCGAGAAGCTTGCTTCAATCCATAAATGGATCGTTGTGCTTACAGACTTGGTTTGTTCCAACCGTTGAAACAAAACCCTCTGGCTGTATCATATATACATTCTCCTAAAGCTCTCCATTGAGGAAGGCCGTTTTCACGTCCATTTGCCAGATTTCGTATTCATAATAAGCTGCAATTGCAAGCAAAATCCGAATGGACTTGAGCATAGCTACTGGTGAGAAGGTTTCATGATAGTTAACTCCTTGTCTTTGTTTGAAACCTTTTGCAACCAATCGGGCCTTATAGGTCTCTACCTTGCCGTCCGCTCTAGTCTTTCTCTTAAAGACCCATTTGCACCCAATAGGCTTAATACTCTCAGGTGGTGAAACCAAAGTCCATACTTAGTTTTCATACATGGAGTCCATCTTGGATTTAATGGCTTCTAGCCATTTCTTTGAGTCTTTACTACTCATATCCTCTTCGTAAGTCAATAGATCATCATCATCTATGATGCGTACCTCATCATCATCCTCTATGATGAATCCATACATATCAGGTATCTTCGGTACTCTTCCAGATTTACGAATAGGTTATGGTACAGTAGGTTCTTCTACTTGGTCAGGTACCTGACTTTGATCCGTAGTATTTTGTGGTTCTTGAATTTCTTCAAGATATATCTTACTCCCACTGACCCCTTCAAAGATAAACTCATTTTCCAAGAAGACAACGTGTTTTGCAACAAACACCTTTTGATTAGTAGGATGATAGAAATAATACCCTGATGTTTTTTTAGGGTATCCCACAAATCTAAATTTGTCGGATCTAGTCTTCAGCTTATCATGCTCAAACCTTTTGACATAAGCTGGACAACCCCAAGTCTTAACATGCTTAAGATTTGGTTTCCTCCTTGTCCATAACTCATATGGAGTCTTTGAGACGGATTTGGTAGGTACCTTGTTAAGTAGGTATGAAGTCGATTCTAGGGCATAACCCCAGAAGGATACTAGAAGGTCGGTAAAACTCATCATAGAACGAACTATGTCCAACAATGTTCGATTTCTCCTTTCAGATACACCATTCAACTGTGGCGTCCCTAGTGGAGTCCATTGTGAGATTATACCATTTTCTTTGAGACAATTGAGAAATTCATTGGTTAAGTATTCCCCCCTCGATCCGATCGAAGAATCTTAATACTCTTACCAGTTTGCTTCTCTACTTCACTTCTGAATTCTTTGAACTTTTCAAACGATTCAGATTTGTTTTTCATTAAATACACATATCCAAATCTAGAATGATCATCAGTGAAAGTAATAAAATAAGAATACCCTCATCGTGCATTCGTTGTCATAGGTCTACATACGTCTGTGTGTACCAATGCTAACAACTCTGTAACTCTTTCTCCTTTTCCACTAAAAGGATATTTAGTCATCTTACCCATGAGACAAGATTCACATGTTGGATATGATTCGTAATCAGATAGCTCTAAAAGCCCGTCTTTATGCAACTTAGTTAATCTTGTTTCATTGATATGACCGAGTCTACGGTGCCACACAAAGGTATAATTAACATCATCTCTCTTTCTTTTCTTAGTTTGTTCAATTTAAGAATATTTTCATGCAAGACAAGTATTTAAAGTCCATTCAGTAAATTGCCAACACCATATAAAACATTTTTATTATAAATAGAACAACTGTTGTTCTTTATTATAATATCAAAACCATCCATATCCAATAAAAAAATTGAAATAATGTTTCTAATGAGTGTCAGAATATAATAACAATTATTTAAACTAATGAACTTGCCCGAAGGTTGTGCTAAACTATAAGTCCTTACAGCTAATGCAGCAACCTTTGCTCCATTTCCCACTCGTAGGATGACTTCATCCTTGTTCAGCTTTCTACTTCTGCTTAGTCCCTACACATTATTATATATGTGAGAGCTACAGCCGGTATCCAATACCCAAGTAGAATTTTGACTTTCAGAAAAATTAATTTCAGTCACGAACAGACCTAGATCGGAAGTCGAAGCTTCTCCAAGCTTCTTCTGCTTTTGATCCGCAAGATACTCCTTGCAGTTCCTCTTCCAATGTCCCGACTTGTTACAATAGTAGCAAATTCCTTTGCTATCAGTATCAGGTTTCTTTTTATCCTTTCTTTTCGCCTTGCCCTTAGCCTTCTTGTTTTTCTTCTTCTAAGAAGATACCTTGGGCCTCTTCCTTTTCTTGGAAGAATCATCCACTACTAAGACTTGGTTCTTGTTGGATGAGAAGTGACCTTCAGCAGTTTTCAGCATGTTAAGTAACTCAGGCAAGCTGACGTCCAACTTATTCATGTGAAAATTCACAACAAATTGTGAGAAGGTGTTCGGGAGTGACTGCAAGATCAAATCTTGACTTAAACCCCCATCCATCACGAACCCAAGCTGTCCAAGTTGTTCAATCAGATTGATCATCTTAAGGACACGAGTCTCAATAGCAGTGCCCTCGGTCATACGAGATCGGAAAAGCTCCTTAGATATCTGATATCTAGTAGTCCTACTTTGCTCACCATACAACTCTTTGAGGTGCAGCAATATAGCAGGAGCATCCATAGTTTCATGCTGACGTTGAAGCTCGTTACTCATGGATGCGAGCATGATGAATTGAGCCAAGATTGCATCATCTTGCCACTTTCTGAAAGTAGCAATCTCTTCCTCAGAGGCTATTTCTGCAACATTTGCAGGGACTGGCGAATTTAGGATATAAGAAATCTTTTCAGCAGTGAGAACAATTCTCAGATTCCTTAACCAGTCCGTGTAATTCGGTCCGGTCAGTTTGTTAGCATCAAGTATGCTACGCAATGATAGTGAGTTTGACATTTTTAAATTTTGCATGTGAAATAGACAACATTTTAGCATACATTCATTTTATTAATCATCAAAATAAATTAGGTCTTTATTTAAATTGGTATCTCTCACTTTTTCATCAAACTATATTACCCTCAATATATATAGTTCGGCAAATCTAATTAAAGATTTGTTAGTGAAAATAAAGATCTCATTTCAAATGTATATAGCCTTGTGTGACACAACAAACTACATATAAATAAATAGGTAGACAACTATTGTCAATTACATCACTATGTAACTCCTTGTATTTTGCCTCTTAGATTATTTTGATCAAGTGTGACACATCCAAATCAAAATTATCCAAGTTAAGTCCAACCTAGCACTTCCATATATTCGAAAGAAAAACAATGTCCTTGTGTGACACAACAAAACAACATCGTTTAGTCTATTTATAAGCATCAAATGTGATAAAAGCAACATTTTAAATATTTAATACTTGCCTTGTGTGACACAACAAACTCATATTAAATATTTAATACTCTATCACTTTACCATGCTAGAAGGCGACGTTCGATATTCCAAATATCTTTGAACGCTTAGGACTTAATATAATTTATTTGAGGGGTTTGTAATTATTAGTCTCATCTTGTTTAGCGCGCATGCATATATATATATATATATATATAAAATACGCGTCATATTATTTAACATGCCAAGCATGTTTTTTTTTTGCTGATGTGGAGTTTCCGGGTCGCAACCTGACTAATCTCCCCAGCTCGGTGCCAGTGCTTTTTTGCTTCCCAGCTTGCGCTTAAGGGGGACCGTGGTCAGCATCACCTTTGCAGGCTTTAACAATTGTTGTAGGTGGGACTCGAACCCAGGATATCCGGGTTTACGGTTCATCCCAGGGCTAAGCTTAAACCACTGCGCCAACTGCCGCTGGTTCGAAGCATGTTGTATAATATATATATATATATATATATATATATATATATATATTACTATATTCTACCTGGATTGATTATGGACTTTTATTCTAGTTTAGTTCACTAGAGCCACCAAGTGAACCAAAAGGTCAAACCTAGGGTACAAGAATTAAATTTAAATATAACTATTACATTTAAACCCGGGCTCCATTACAAACGGGTCTTCAAGCGCTCCTTGCTCCTTTGTCTCCAATTCTTCAAAATAATTCTAACTAATCCTATTACATGAACTATTTACTATAATAGAAACATTGATCAACCGTCAAGGAGAAGTACATAGGAGGGAGATAGAATTTACATTAAGGAAAAATAGAGAAAACGAGGTACGTAGACCCCATTTATAAAAACCCATACATTCAAGCATCCTCTAAAATAATTTCAATCACATATTGGACAATAGTCCATAATCAATCCTTATTTATTATCATACATATCTCTATATGTATCAATAAATAACATTCATCTCATGAATAATAAAACCATTCCATATATGCATTGATATCAATTAATGGGCAAAAGTTTTGCTAATATTTAGTTTTGAAACAAAATAAACTCTTTTATTTTAATTAAAAACCAAATCCAAATTAAACTCCTTTAATTTTAGCAATCTGAAATCCTATTCCACATAAAATAAACTTCTTTATTTTAAACTTTTATCAATTAAATAAACCATTTATGTTAATTGAGAAAAATAAAAAAATTTCAAACTCTGCATACCGGCGAGGCCGCGCTCCAAAATGAACTAGGAGAGGCGCGACCGCGCTGCACCTCCAGAAACATTTTCTGGGTTCAGGCGCGGTCGTGCTCCAGAATGAACTGAAAGCGGCGTGGTCGCGCTGCGACGCAGAATCAGAAAATCTTTCAGCCCAAAATCCGATCGTATCGCATATCAATTCATACATGGAATCATCACAATCAATAATTAACACAAGGATTAGGCTCTGATACCACTGTTAGGTTTGTATATAATGCAATCATGCAATCAAATTACATAAATAGGGAGGAAGCGTGATAAAACGGATTTTAAAATTTTTCATACAAACCATCACCATGATCTTTCCTTGTGTTTAATTATCAATTAACGAAAGAGATAGAGATTAAAAAATTATACCCTCGTAGAACCGTGTTTCCTCAGGTACAAGTTCACCTCCAATTCCTTCGCGTTCTTCCTGAATTTCACCGATTAAATTCCTTCCTTTGATCAACATTAGCCACCCAAGTGTTTGGCCTCTAGAGGTGATCCAGCAAGGAATAATATCTATTCAAGAAGATGGGTGTTGGCAAAACCCTAGTTCCTATCTCTATAGAAATTACAAGTACTCTCCACAATCTAATGCAAGAGTGTGTCACCCTAATCTATGATAAGACTCCTCTTATTTATAGATGTAGGAATAACCCTTCCGTAAACTATTTAGGATTAGGGTTTCTATTATAATTAAACTCCTTTAATTAATTATGCTCCTAATCCAATTAGGAATTCATGTGAGAGTACTTCTATTAATTAATTCTCAATCACTATTAAGAATTAAATAATAGTAATGGTAATAATAATAATAAGACTCCTCTTATTAATTTATATTTAATATTTCCAAAATATTAAATAATAAATATTAAGCTATTTAATTTATTCTATCTCCATAGTTTAAATTAAATACACTTAACTTATTATTACAATTATGCCATTTACTTTTTAAATAAATATTTTTCTTTTGCGGTGTGACCCTTTAGGTTCTTCATATTAAACCGGTTGTGAATAAATCAATTAGAACAATTCTAATCTTATTTAAATAAATAAATTAAACTATTTAATTCATTTAAATAAATAACATTTATTCTACAATAAGGGTAAGCCCCCTTAGCGATCAACGACTTTCCAAATAATATAGATTTCAACATTAATCATAAAAGAACCTTTCAGTGAATAGTTACCGTACAATTCAATCATTCTACCATACAATATCCCAATTAAATATAAGACATGGAATTACTGTTAAGTCTTATTTTATTTAATTATATGTATTTCGATTCCCAAATGCACAACTCTAAATAATGCAAATTAGAAACTCCTTTCTAATTTCATTTTGCCTTGGCCAAGGGTTACTGAGCTGTCATTTATCGAATCACATAGGCCATTCACATCTTTTACTAGACGTGGTAGATTCTTTGTTGATCATTCACCTATCTCCATGTACAACTTATTATACCCAATCATCCCCTTTGATATACCCTAAAGGTCTTAAGGGACATGTCAAAATATAACTCATCATACACAAGATACTATGATGATCTCAAGTCCAAGGATCACTTGTACTACTATCACTAGAAGAATTCCTATTGACAGGCGAGTAAAACTTCATTAGGTATTCCTTGGCGAGCCACGTTCAGTGTACTTATTATCCAATAAGCACCTACATACTTGCTTTAGTGTTTCCACACAAATGATTATGAGATTAATTATCCTTTTCTTAAGAGCAAGCAACGTATGTAGTAATCTATCCGGATTCACTAATCCCCTTTTTAGTAATCCAACGATTAGGAACAATTTTAGTTTGTGAGCTATCTAGAATTTAGATCTCATTAGCATGAGCACCATGATGATTCTAAAAGCATTGCTCAAAACTATGGGTTTATCACAGTTAATATAACAGCACCATGTAGATAATGTAAAATGCCTTTTAGGAAAATCAATTCTTTTATTAATAAATGAAGAAGATTACAAAGTATATGCTACATCATATCAAATATGATTGGCTTGTGTGCATACTACTTTCAAGTAGCCGCTGCAGTTTCTTTCCCCCGGAATGGACTGAGTCGATATGGTAAGGCTTGGTTTTATTTTATTAGTGCTAAATTAATGCCTGCCTCTCATGTTTCAGAAGTAACCAAGGGTAGGGCAGCCCTTCTTATGCAATTGTAACTGGAAAAAGTAATGACGTGGGTAAGGTCATCTATAGCTCCATCCTTCATACACTACAAAGTGGTACATCTGGCGGATTTCCACACCCATCTCTCATATGTGGGTTGTGTAAGAACGCTGGAGTTCTCTGGCAGACAGATGAAATATTTGAGCAACCAAAGTCAGTGTTAGACATCAACACCATAGCCAAATTCAAGGAGCCCATAGGCAACATTCCAAACATGAGCGGAGCTGGATATAATGAACCTTTTAATGCTGCTGCTGCAGCTGGATAGATTGTAAGAGCAATTCCATCGCAAGGAGCGAGTTCATCTCAGGGAGCTAGGCGAGTAGGATGTGGTGCTTCGTCTGATGCTACCTTCGACTTGATTCTTACTAAAGTTCGGGCTATAAGGAGGACACAGACGAGCTTGGAACGAAGCCAGGACAATCTGTTGAGTCTGAATCGTCAACAAACCCGCCGAGTGAATAAAATAGCAGACCGAGTTGATGACTATGTGAACTACACAAATAGCATTATCAATACATTTGTAACTCGGTTCAACGTCAGCAATCCAGATCCGATTCACTTTCCTCTGTCCCCAGTCTTCAGCTTTTGAATCGGAGGAGGAGTCTGATAGTCCCGCTGAGGATAAGGATAATGATGCTGGCAATGCCGGCTATGCTGGTGATGCTTGATTTCCAGCGAAGTTTCTAATATTACATTGAGGGCAATTTAATATTCAAGTTTGGGGGGATGGTTTGATGATACTTTAAGTTTTAATTTGTTAGTTTGGCTTGTTTAAGACTTATTTAATTTTCTACATCGTTAAATTAGGATTTAATGTTGGGATTTCAATTAATTCTTGCATAGCTTATTATTTATTTATTTAAAAAAATGGTAGATAATAAGTAGTGAATCTTGAGAATAGCCGATGATAAGAAATGATTAAAGGTGATTAGCAGGTTAGAAAACTTTTGAACCTTTTGCTTAGCTTTTATATCATTTTAGAAGTCGATTTTGCGTAGTTATGATCCCTATTATCTTGAGCACTTAGATCCCACCAAGATTGATTGAATTTTAAGGAGACTATAGTTCAAAACCTTGGTAGGAGATATTGTCACGAGTTAGGATTGTGTTACAACTCTAATTAAAGCAAAAGTAGTAAATTGTTTACGTTTGGGGGAAAGGTGAGGTTCAAAAGAAAAGAAAGAAAAACAAAGAGGTTCTGCTTCCTAGAGTTAAGAAATATGGTGGAGTGATTGAGCCTAAAGTCTACTCCTTGATAATAATTAAGACGAGATGGAGCGTAAAACGCACTCGTCATGCATGTGAGAAGGAGCGTAAAACGCACTCACCGAAAAAAAATGATGAAAATACTCTAGGAGGAATAGCAGAAAATTAGATTGAACTGAACTCTCTTGATTGGAATAATGAGTACCCTGGCTGAGATTATTGTGGTGATATATCTAATAGATCGATGACTTCCTTGTACCACGTGTTCGTGATATAGTCCTTTTAAGGTCTGATTGATTTGGTGGAGGTTACACACACACACACACTAAGGGATTGTAACTACTGTGAATTGATGACTGAGTGGTTGATGAGTTTGCACAAATTTAATTGTTGACAATTGTTGTATGATCTTGGAGTCTATGAATGGATTCATGATGAACTTGGGAGCATGATGCATGTTTTTAATTTTTATTATTTATTTATTGTTTTGAGTTTTGCTTGAGGACAAGCAAATATTTAAGTTTGGGGGTATTTGATGAGTAGATTTTATATCTATTAATTGGGTATGTTTTACTTGAGTATTTTGCTTTTCTTAAAGAGTTTTTAGTAGTATTCTAGTGCATTTTAATAGTTTTTGTGAATAATTGATCTCAGCCTGTGATTGTGTAAATAATGGATATTTTTGCAAGTTTAGCCTGGATTTGTTGCTACAGGTGATGATTATTGTTTGGCGAAAGTTAAACAGGTGAATAAGTTTTAGTAGCTGCAATTCATGAGGAAGATTGGCCAAAACAGATGAATAACAAAGAGGCCAGGGTTTTGGAGCCACGACATACAAGGAGAAGCCGCGGCGCGGGATAACAATTGGAAGCCGCGGCGCATGAACCTGCGAGCCGTGGCACATAAATATACAAGGCCAGAAGCCGCGACGCACAAACCTGAGAGTTGCGGCGCTTAGACGTGGAAGGCACGCGTGGGGGTACGCGCCCAGATGATTTGCTTCCTTTTGGCTGAAGATTTGATTTTATTTGCACTTATCATTTACGGGTTGGATCTTATCAGTAGTTATTAATAGACTAATAATTAGTGTTTGATTAATTTTTCATGAGTAAAATAGAGACTAGAGAGATTACGTAGAAAAAAAAGGGTTTCATCAGACTTTATTCCAGAGAAGACTTGGAGCTTAGGAGGAAGACTAGATTCGACAGAGTTTATTCCTTCTCCTTATTTCTTTATTTGTAATCTAGAATGAGTTCTAATAAATCATTGATGTTCTTCATTTTCATTATGAACTAATTCTTTCAGGTAAGGATTCAATGGAACCCGATGATGGATTTATTTAATATTTATTAGTTGTTCTATTTAAATTGATGTTGATTGAATTATTTATTATAACTTGTTTTAATTGTATAATTGCTTGATTAACAATTATTAGATGGACTTAGATGACATTTAACAAAGGAATCTAAGGTGAGATCTGGATATAATAACTTGTGATTAGTAATTTCTTCGGTAATAAGAGGGTTACTGATGGAATGCTGATTTTGTAGACGGGATAGAAATATACCTGAATATCTCAAACAAATATTGGGAAATGAATCTTAATGAATCTGATATTATTGTTTCTCATAGAAATATAGGGGAATTAATAATAATAGATATGCTTTATAATTATCTGAAAGGTGGTTATAATAATTATTAGTGATTTTTCGTTGACAATTCTAATTAATCAATTGAATAGAAGAATAATAGTATTGCTTAAATGAATCATCGGGGGAAATTGATTCCTTAACCACTTTCTTTATTAATTTAATATTACAGTAGTTAATTATTTAGTTAATTCGCTCATTTGAAATCGAAATTATCTAGATTAAATTAATTGATGAATAATTAGTGTTTAGAATTAGTTAGGTTATAATTCGCTTCTCGTGGGATCGACAACTCTACTTTCACTTTATTACTTGATTGACCGTGTATACTTCCACGTAAATTGCTAGTATAGATTTAGCCCATCAGCGTGCTGATCATAGAAGACTGATCTATGTTCTTCAGGTGTTGGCCTTGTTGTTGTGTCATAAAGGACTACCCTATGATCTTTTGATGCCTTAGTACTTTCGTTGTAGAGGACTGCTCTACTTAATCTTCAGACATTATCTCTTATATGATGTCATAGAGGACTGCTCTATGATCTTCTGATGCTTCGTTTAGGCTGTTAGAATGTCTTTGCTATCTTTGGCTCAACTCTAGGATCACTTGATATGGCTGGTGCTTTTTCACTCTACGGTCATGTCAAATGTGCATGTCGTAGAGTCTTGTTAGGAGGTTACATCATCATAACTAAACAAATCCCAGGTCATCTAACCTTTATTATATCATTTGCGAAAACATAAAACATAAATAAACACCATCATAACCAGCGGCAGTTGGCGCAGTGGTTTAAGCTTAGCCCTGGGATGAACCGTAAACCCGGACATCCTGGGTTCGAGTCCCACCTGCAACAATTGTTAAAGCCTGCAAAGGTGACGCTGGCCACGGTCCCCCTTAAGCGCAAGCTGGGAAGCAAAAAAGCACTGGCACCGGGCTGGGGAGATTAGTCGGGTTGCGACCCAGAAACTCCACATCAGCAAAAATAAATAAATAAATAAATAAATAAACACCATCACATCTATTACATAATCTTTATGAAATAAAAACCAATTAACATCTACTATTACAGCATCTTGTCTTTGCCCTTGTTTGTAGATGGCTCTTCAAACTTCTTGTTTTCCTCTGTGTTGTTTTGTGCAGGAGTGAGCAAACAATTGCCCACAAGATAATAGAGAACAATAATAGCATATGAATCACAATCGACTGAGCTTTAGTTGGTAAAATATTCTTATCAGAAACAATAAGCGTTACTTAAAAGATAGAAGAAATAATGAACTATTAAACTGAACAACAGATATCGATATCAAGGAATACAATGAGGACCGCAAGACCACGAACTACATTTAGTTTGTCAAGTATTTTTTACTTTAACCTTTAACAGTCTAAACGACTATGTGGACCATCATCTCGTACTCCAGGTGATCAGCCCTTAGTACTATGTATTGGGCAAACATTTTAACGCTATCGCGTTGCTCTAAAAATAATCCCCCTGATACAGGGTTGTTCATCTCAGCATGATCATTGGGTTCCGTACCAAAATAAGTTTGGTTTGGATTTAACTTCAAAGAAATCTAAATCTTTAGAATGCACATCAACTATGTTCTTGTTGAATCAATAAAGGATCTTTTAAACGTTCATCAACTATGTACTAGTCGAATCAAATGAATTTTTACACGCTCATCAACTATGGACTAGTTGAACCAATAAGAATTATTTAGAATGCGCATCAACTATATACTAGTTAAATCGTTAAGGGTTTACTAGCCGTTAAAAGATTGACGTAGCAATACAAAATTATACAATGCTAATCAATTTTCAAGAGTTGAATAACAACAATTCACAACTGAATAAACATCATATAGTAAAGCTATTCTTTCGAAAGACTTTAGAAAGCTTAAGTAGAAATTGTAAACTTAGAATAATTCAGACACCTTGTTTTTAAATAAGGAAACAAAGATTAAAGCTTGTAAGAATAAGAACTTACTCAATAAACGATAAGGAATTTGCTCAACAAGGATTAGGGTTAAAGAACTTGTTTAAAAATGACGAGTTAAAGAATAAGAACTTGCTCAAATAAAAAGACTCAGGATCGACTCCCACTAGCAACACTTGGAGGGGCACTAATAATGCTACGCTGTGGCCACGGGGACGCGGGTGCAAACCCGTATGAAAAGCCTAACCCGGGGTGGGGAGATTAGTCGGGTTACGACCCGGAAACTCGACATTATCAAAAAAAAAATAACAAGTTAAGGATAAGAAACTTGCTCAATATAAGTTAGAGTTTAGAAACTTGCGTATAAATAACAAGTTAAGGATAAGAAACTTGCCTCGTGCGTAGATTAACAATACAATACACGTTCACCGATTTATCCTACATATATCATTAGGATCACAATATAAATTAGATACATTAACATTTAACCATATTGGTTAAATCCCCACTTTAGCTCAACTTGGTAACTTAGTATAAGTTCATAACTTCTTAATTAATCACATAGTACAAATACAAATCCTTTACCATATACCACACAAGTCCTTTTTTTTTGCTAAAATTAAACTGTATTAAAGAAAAATGAATGTACAAAGAACATGGGAGAAACCCCAATTAGAATATAGCAAAAAGACCATAGGAAATACCCTATGATGTCGAGGCTATAAAAGAAAAAAGGCCAAAACCTAAACAGCGAATTTAACAAATAAGGAAACAAACCAAAAAAGCCCCTTTAGGCTAACCTAAAGAGTTTAGACCTAAACAACAAAGCAAAACAGAATTAGACCCAGGCCCAAGCAGCAGGCCCACTAGACCAGGCAAGAAAACACAACCCCAACAACAAGAAGACCAGCAGAGTGAAAGCAATAGAGCAAAAGCCCACGCAACACGCAGTAGCTGGAATAGCCAGCCAGTCGCAGGTTGCACAGACAGCCAAAACCAGCATCAACAGCACACCCAAAATGACCAAAACAAACCCCAACAGCAAGACCATACCAGCAGCACAAAACACACATACAACAGCAGCGAGAGCCAGAGCCACAGACCAGCTACAAAACCCATAGCAGACCAAAGCCAAGTTGCAACAGCAAAAAGGAAAGCCCACCACCAGCCCAAACAGCCCAAGACCAAACAGACTAACCATCAGCCCCAACCTAGCCAAGACCAGCAGACCAACCCGAACCAGCACAACCAAACCAGCACAAGCACGAAAAGGCTAAGGGAAGCCCACAGCCCACAACTCATATACCAGATAAAAAATACAAAACAGTTACAACAAAAATACAAAAGATTACAAAATAAAATACAAAGGCAAATATAATAGCAATTACAGTTACAAAAGAAGATGCCCAAAAAATGGGCGAGAATTAACTTTGTTAAACTGCGCGAATAGGAATGGACCGATTAGAGTGCAACCGAGTATTTCTTTCGTTCCAGATATAGTAGACAGCAACAGCAAAGCCCAGATGAAGAATACTTTTGCAGATCTTTGAGCCAGTGTAGGAAATGATATAGTCTGTAATTGAAGACCAGCTCCTACTAAACCCCTTCCAACCACAGAATCTCAGGACTTGAAACAAAATTTGAAAGGAGTAACTACAATTAAAGAATAAGTGGTTAAAAGTTTCCACATCATGCTTACAAAAGACACAGGTAGCATTAATATCGATACCATACCCAATAAGTCTATCTTTAGTACAGAGACCATTGTGGAAAGCCAGCCAAAGATTAAAGGACAGCCTAGGAGTCAAACTTTTATGCCAAACCATAGAGTGCCACAAGACAGAGTTCCCTTGAAGACGGATAGAATCCCAAATGGCTGCAACTTTAAGCTCATCAGCTTTAATATTATCCCAGCAGATCACATCAGAGATAGCAGAGTTATAAACCCGAGAGAAATCAAAACTAGAACGGAACGCAATGACGTCGCTGTGATTAGACAAAGGGAGGTGCCAGTTTGAATTTTGAATAATACTACTAACCCTAGCATTAACTCCAAGACCCGAATTAGAAATTAACAAGGAGTTTGGGGTGAGAACAAGAGGAGAGCAGGACAGCCATGGATCGAACCAAAGACTAGTGAGATTGCCATTACCAATTTGGTACTTTATGTGTTGTTGTGCATAAGGTCTGGACTTAAGGACCTTCCTCCAGATCCAAGAATAATCATTTGGGATTGGAGTACGCCAGAAGTAGTTCCTCTTTAAGGTGAAAGTTTTAACCCATCTGGGCCATAAGGAAGTGAAAGAAGGATTCACAATTTGCCAGAGCTTTAGGAGAATAGATGCTTGATTCCAATCATCCAAGTTTTTGAGCGCCAAACCTCCTTCATTAAAAGGAAGGGAAATTTTGCTCCAAGCAACTTTGGCACCATGGGAGAGAAGGGAAGGTCCCTTCCATAAGAACCGGGACATGGTACTTTTAAGATCTTTCATAACCGCAGCCGGGAGAGTGAAGTGAGCTGCCCAGTAGGACTGGATTGCGAAGATAACGGACTTTATAAGCTGAAGCCTACCAGCATAAGAAAGAAATCTGTTAGTCCAGGATTGGATTTTGTTTTTAATCCTAGCAAGAAGGGGCTGACAATCAGCAATACTAAGCTTAGAGGTAATAAGAGGGACCCCAAGAAATTTTGCCGGGAAGGAGCCCAAACTGAAACCAAGACAAGAGAGAATATCAGTAGCTTGATCATCAGGGACATGGGAAAGAAAACATGAGTTCTTTGAGGCGTTAATGAACAAACCAGAGATGGATGAAAACACATCCAGACAGGTTTTGATGATAGAGACAGAGTCAGCATCCCCGCGACAGAAAATAAGGAGATCATCAGCAAAACAAAGGTGGGAAAGGTCAAGTTGCTTTGTTTTCCAATGGTGCTTGAACAAAGGCTCTCTTGTACCCTTTAGAATAATCATGGAAAGCACTTCCATAACAATAACAAACAGGTAAGGGGATAAAGGATCCCCCTGCCTGAGACCCTTTGCCCCCATAAAGTAGGCACAAAGAGCTCCATTGACTTTAACAGAGTATCTTGCAGTGGTAATACAAGCCTTAATCCAGTAAATGAATTTAGGAGGGAATTTGAAAATTCTCAAGGCATCAAGAAGAAAGTCCCAAGAAATAGAGTCAAAAGCATTGCTGATATCAATCTTGAGAGCACAACGGACAGGACCCGAAGCTCGGTGATAGTTACGAAAAAGCTCCTGGGCAATCAAGATATTATCACCAATTTTTCTACCAAGAACAAAAGCTGCTTAGGAAGGAGAGATGAGATTAGGGAGAATCTTTTTCAGCCTAGCATCAATAATCTTAGTAATGCATTTATAGGTAGTGTTGTAGCAAGAGATGGGCCTATAGTCATCCATGGAAGAAGGATTAGGATTTTTAGGCACCAATGCAATAGCCATAGAGTTCGTGCCTCTAAGAAGGCAGCCAGATTGGAAGAAAGATCTAACTACATTTAAGAAATCAGCACCCACAATGTCCCAAGTATGGAGAAAGAAATTAACGTTAAAGCCATCAGGGCCAGGGCTCTTGTTCTTTTTCATGGATTTTAGAGTGCTAAGGATTTCGGCATCAGAGACATCTTTCTCAAGAGAAGTAGCATCAGACGGCAAAACATAGGTAGCAGCTGAAAGATCCAAATTTTCCATGCCAGGGTAACCAATGTGGGTTCTGCCCAAGAGGTTTGTGAAATGGCTAACTGCAATATCTTGAACCTTAGACTGGTCGCGATGCAACACACCATCATCCCCTTTGATGGAAAGGATCTTATTCTGATTCCAGTTGCATTTGACTTTGCTATGGAAGAACCCCGAATTTTTGTCACCATCTTTTAGCCATTGAATTCTAGATTTTTATTTTAGGAGCTTTTCCTCACAGAGAATAGCATCCCAAAGGATATCAGTCTGATCGCTCTGTAAGGATAAAAGACTATCATCAGTAGGATTATGAAAAATGGCTTGTTGGGTCGCATGGAGTAAACCCCTAGCCTTTTTCACATTAGAGGACAAATTCCCAATAGATTTGTTGAGAGAGATCAAAGCACGTTTGACATATTTGAGCTTTCCAGCAAGGATCTGAAAGGAATCACCAGGAATAGTAACATTCCAAGCAGTTTGAACAACGCTATAAAAGTTTTTCAGATCCAACATAAAGTTAAAAAACTGAAACGGCTTCGGAAAATGGGGAAGATTCAGACCAGTTTGCAGGATAGCGGGGCAGTGATCAGACAAGTCCCTAGGAGCAAAGAAAGCTTGAGAATTGGCGAAAGAGTTAACCCATGAGTGATTGACCATAACCCTATCCAGCTTCTTGAAGGTAGGATTTAAAACGTGGGAATCCCACTAGGTATAGAAAGGACCCAAAGCACGGAAGTCGACCATAGAGATGTCATCAGTACATTCCCTAAAATCCTGCATCCCCTTATCATAGGAATCATCCCTTCCATTAATTTCCGAAACAGATTGCACCTCATTAAAGTCCCCTAAGAGGCACCAAGGCTTATCCACATTAGTTACAATAGATCTAAGGTCCCTCCATAAAGAATTCCTTGCACCCTCAGTGTGGAGACCATAGATAATGGTAACCAAAACATGAACATTAAGTTGAACAGAAGATACATAACAGTGGATAAACTGAGAGGACTTTGAGACAATAGAGACATCCCATAAGTTTGGGTCCCAACCAATCCAAATTCTCCCATTTACATGATGGTCATAATTAAAGTCCCAATGCCAGTTTTTGCAGATAGCTTTAACAATAGAATATGCTTTGTGATTTTTGACTCTAGTCTCAATAATACCAACGAAGGATAAGTTTTGATTACGAATCAAATCATGCACACTGTCTTGCTTCCGTTTCGTATTTACTCCACGAATATTCATAGCACAAAAATTGACCATAAAGAAAAAGGAATTAGTAAACGGGTTTCTTACCACCACCCCCACCTTTGTTCTTTTTCCTTGAATTCTGAAGAAGGACAGAGCCTTTTCTAGAGGGATCCAAACCTTCCTTTCCATTACCCAACTTATCCACAAACGGAGCAGGCCTAGAAGCAGAGGTAGTATTAGAGGAAGAGACAGTACCTGCAATGGCTTCCAGACCAGCAGGGGAAGGGATAGCTGACTTTTTTGAACCTTTAGAGACCAAAGTCCAGCTGGGATCCAAATCATTGATTAAATCCAAATCCACAGGAGGGTTATTTTCCATATAATCCGAAGGTCCAGAGGATCCAGAACCAGTGTTAGCCTTTTAGGGATAAAGCAACAGAATCAACTTGGGGGGAAACTTTGGGAGCAGGAGTTTCAGGCATGGTGCCAGTATCATTTGCTTTGGCAATAGGAACCAATTGCTAATTAGCAGTTTGGCATTTTAACTTTGAGTGGCCAAAGGAATTGCAGTTAGAGCAGAGTTAGGGTTTGTTCTGGTATTCTACCTTGACCACCACAACTTTCTCTGATTTAGTCTCCGCATCAATCAAGACGAGGTCCAAAGAACTAGGTAACACAGAAGATGTGGTAATTTCAATACAAGTCTAAGAAAAGTTCATGGGTTCTAAACTTTCAGTAGCTTTATCAACCAATAAAGGTTTACCAATGGCACTTGCCAAGTAGCTTAACCCTTTAGGGGTCAAATAGGAAAGGGGGTACGATGGAATTTAACCCAAACAGGGGCTTTCATGCAGGGTTCAACTGAGTTAAAATCAAGACCTTCCTTCCAGTGCTTTAGGTTCAGATGCTTATTAGCAATGTACCAGGGGCCTAGAGCTAGAATATTGTCCCACTCCTCAAGCTTTGAGAATTTAAAGATGAAATACTTGTTTTCCTGAAGGAATACCTTTTTGAAACCATGCTTATCCCAAAGTTTGTGAACACTATCTTCAACAAGCTTGAACGGCAGTTTAGAGTGCATGAAACTACCGGCCAGACATGAATTCCAGTTGTTATTACCTTCCAAGAGGACCTTAGTGGGAGGTTTAATGATAATGGGACCATTATCAATCAAGGGGGGAGGAGGGAAGTACTCAAGATTAAAAGAAGGCTTTTTTTTAGTTAATTTAGACTGAAATTTAAACACACTCACACACTCTTACTTGACATGTCAAGACTCATTCCTCCAACCTTATGATTATCATGGGTTGAGTAATACCACTCGAGCCAAAGACTTTCGTATTTTTTTTTGTTAATGTGGAGTTTCCGACCCGCGGGTCGACTAATCTCCCCAGCCCGATACCAAAGCGGTTTGCTACCCGACTTGCGTCGGGGGTACCCTGGCCACAGTAGAGCATTTTTAGTGCCTTCCAAATGTTGCTAGTGGGAGTTGATCCTGAGTCGTTCGGGTTTACGGTTCTTTCCCAGAGCGGCTTGCACCACTGCGCCAAATGTTGTGGTTAAAGGCCTTGGTATTAAAAGAAGGCCTTTGATCGCCATGTGCCACAATAGAACTCCAGGACTTTGCATTTTTTTAGGACTATTATCAAGCATGTTGAGGGCATCCTCATTTTGAATGGTAACTCCATCACTTCCACGGATAGATGATCCTTCAACACAAATAGTGTCACTACCGTTACACATATCCGAAGCTTTTGGGGATTCTTTATCTAGATTAGTTAAGGCAATACGCCTAATAGTAGGTCGGGGAGAAAAACCGGGATAATAGAATTAATCTCGTTAACCAATTTAGCTGTGCAGGTTCCCTCATTATGCAGAAATGAGTTTACGTCCTAGGCAAAGTGACCTAAAGAGGAGATGTAGGCCATAAGCCCCAGATTTTTCCTCCTTTCCTCAGCAACATTTTCCCTATCATTCACATAAAGATGGCGAACAGAATTGAAAAGATTATGAGAAATAGGAGAGGCGGAGCAAGCTAGGGCTGGAGATGGTCCAACCGGGCCAACCAAGATTGTATCCCCAAGCGGAGGGTTTTCTTCCACGAGGCAACCATTTTGCACAAAAACCCCTAGGTCAAACTGGGAAGTAAAGCTGAAATCTACAGAGGAACCCTCCACCTTGGAAGTGACACAGGTTTCATCCGAAGGAAGACTGACCATTTGGAAAGATGAAATGAGAAAAGAGAAAGGGAGAGAAGAAAAATGAACAGGATGGGGAAAGATTGAAGAAGATAATCAGAACTGAAGAAAGATGATTAACGAAATAGCAGGGGAGGAGTAAGAAAAGAAAAGAAGAGAGGAGGCGTTTGAAGAAAACCTAGCTCGAAAAGAGGCTAGAGAGAAGGGGGAGCGAAAAACCTAGAGAGAGTAACATGATTGTCACCCACTGAATGGTATTTATTCCCAAGTCTTGACTAAATATCATAACCAAATCTTATAATTAACAAGTTTAATAATTCTTAACATTAAATCCTCAAATACATATTCACAATATGTAGAAAACACCTTAATATCTGATTAACATATTTTCATATTTATTGGATTAGGTTACAATTGCATTCATAGAAGTTTTACACTTAAAATCTCAAAATCGGCAAAATCTGCTAACGGCGCGACAGTGACACTTTTGGCCTTCGTTACCGCGCGGCAGCGCTACATCTAAGCTTAAGAACGGCGCGGCCGCGCTGGAACCCAGAATCAGATTCTGAAGTTCGCGACACAGCACTTTTCCACGGTTAAAAACTCCAGTTTCTTTATCTAAACTTCAAATTAAGCATACCCAATACATATAAACTTCACACAATCAAAACCCAACATATACATAACCATTATAGCAACAACACAACATCAAACACCCAATTATAAAGGATTAAAACACATGTTTATGCTATTTCTTCACTTTTCAACATTGTTAGCGAATCAATTCACTACAACCTCAATTCTTAACCAAATCAGATTATTAGACATGCATTATTTTCGTTTCTTAAAACCCAATAACAATCTTCTATCAATTTACATATTTCAACATGAATCGAACATCAATTTTAGACTCAAAATCACACATATCATATATATATCACCAAAACCCAATTTCTTCATGTTTTAACATAATTACATGGATTTTGATTTCTGAAAATCATTTACGAACAACATAAAATTGATTGCAAAATCATATTAACAATCTTATTCCTTCTTTACTCAATTTAACCATAGAAATCAAGTTTTCATGACGAATACTCAAGAACACAACTAAAACACTAAAACCCTTTTGAAAGTATAGATACTTACTTGTAATTGATTAGAAAAGATGATAAGAACCCTTGTTAATCCTTCTTCTTCCTTCTTGACACACCAATTTCCCTTCTCAATTTCATAGAGTATGGCCTCTCTCACTTTTCTTTCTATTTTCTCTATATTCTCTCTAACTATTAGACTTAGGCTTAGGAAAAGACTGATGAAAAGAATATGTGACTTAGAAAACTGACAACCACTAATACACGTACTAATTCACCCACTAACTCCAGTTTTTCAGTTACACCAACCAAGGGTCATAAGACCTTGTTTACTAGTACACACTAACAAAACCTCTTTTTTTTAAATATTTTAATAAACCCTTATAATATAGTCCCATGACACACTTCCTTATTTTAATAAAACTTAATATAAATAAATCATTTAATTAATAAAGCTTAACTTCTTAATTCAAATAAACTCTTTAACATAAAGTTTATTTGTCGCATCATTAGATTAATAATAATATTAATCTAAGCACAACAAGTGGCGCAGTGGTGCAAGCCGCCCTGGGAACGAACCGTAAACCCGGATGACTCAGGATCGACTCCCACTAGCAACATTTGGAGAGGCACTAATAATGCTCCGCTGTGGCCACGGGCCCCCCTTAAGCGCAAGCTGGGAAGCAGACCGCCTGGGCTCGGGCTGGGGAGATTAGTCGAGTTGCGACCCGAAAACTCCACATTATCAAAAAAAAAAATATTAATCCCCTTATAATATATTTCATAAATTATTACATTTCTAATTTCATTATTAAATTAAATTAAACATTATCGTTACACAATATCATGTGTATTAAACAACACACTTATTCATTAATTTAATTATCCCATTAAACTAAGATATTGCTAACACACTAGTATAATAAAATACACATAAGTAATAAAATCATTTAACATAATTAAATTAATATTACCATACTTAATTAAATTCTTCCACAATAAATCTCATCAAATATTTATTTTATTTAATAAATAAAACCATTAAAATATTTATTTAATTCCAATAAATATTTATAATAAACTTCAAAATTCTCGATCCTTACAGAACGCCTGCCGAGCCTTTACTCTGCGATTTCCTGGCAAACTCTACGACGCTGAGGGATCTCTACGATCCTTTGCTGACTATTCTTCGAACTGTCTGACTGTTCTACGATCATGATAGCTTTAGCAGTTCTACTTTTGCTCTACGATAAGTCTGGCCTTTGCTTATTACATATATCATTTCAGCTCATAAGATCAACCTAACAAGTTTGATCTTTTTCTATTTTAAGTCTTTGTACATCAAATTTATTTAAGGACTTTACAATACCTAATGTTACAAACATGTTTTGATCAGATAGATATTAATTCAGCTTAGATCAACCTAACATATTTTATTTTTCTTTTGCTAAATTTGTTTGTATATTAATTGCAAAAAATAAAGATAAAACATTATAGATCAATACATTAGTCCCGTCTCCCGTGAGACTAAAGGCACCTAGATATATCTAGGAGACAAAATCCTAACCAACAAATAAAGCCTCACATCCCGAGGTTAGGAAATAAGCACAACCAAACAAGCCTTAAAGACTTGAAACATCAGTGGGTCCCAATTCAATAGCAGACCCGGATGTAGCAAAGGAATCAGCAGACCCATAAGAGGAATAATAAACTTCAGCAAATTTGAAATGTTCCCATGACAAGCAAACTAACACACTGTCCCAAAATAGGAAACCGTGAGCACCTAACCTGCCATGAAGCGACAACACCTGCTGCATCCAAACCAGTAGGAACCGGCAAACTGCTGGAGCAACGAACTGCCGGAGCAAACAGTAGGACTCCAAACCAACAAAACGCCCAAACTGATTTACAGTAAGGATAAACCAATGGAAATAGACAATAACAACTCATGAAATCAGAAGGGAGAACAGGTGTAACGTCCAGAAATTTTTTAAATATTGTATTAATTTATTTTAATATATGAAATTCGTTTTATTTAATTTTACGATTTTAATTGGATCCATGTGGGTATTATTATTTAATTATATAAATACGTGGTCCAATAAATTTCTGTGCATTAAAGGGACTCACTGAGAGTTTAAATAAATTAGTGAGTTAACCCTAAGAATTTATTTGCAAGAAAATTGGGGAATTAATAAATCGGATTAAATAATTCGAATAAAGAATTATGGTTAAAATAGATATTTTAAATAATTAATTAATTAGATTAGTTATTAATTGTAAATATTAGAAATATAATTAATTTAAGTGGGTCACTTTTCTCTCATTGGGATTGGCCCATTTCTTTTCCTTTTATTTTATTTCCGGATTGGGCCAAATTCCTTTTATTTTCCTGATTGGGTCAAACGAGTGAGCTGGTCAAATTAAATCGATTGGGCCGACCCAATTTCTTTTACCATTCCTTTGGAGCAAACCAAGCAGAGCGGATGAGTCCAAAGTGTTAATTGGGCTAAGCCCAATTCTCATTATGTCGGGTTAAAACAATTTCAGTTGGGTCGAATCTTGGCAATGGGTGGTATTCGTTCCTTCTAATTTGGGGCAACAGTTAAATGATTTGGGGATTTATTAGTCTAAACCCCTCAACTCAGATAACCGAGCAAGGGAAATCTCAGAGCCTCTCAAATCAGACAATCGATCAAACGAAATCAAAGTTGGGGGTTCAACCGATGCCAGACCAAAATCGAACCCTCAAATCAAACGAGCCGAGCTAGAGAGGAAACCCAGCAGCCTAGACCTTCAATCAATCAAACTGGACGGCATGGGAGCTGTCAATCGCCGGCGGTAACATGGGGTAACCGACCGACGGATTAATTAAGGGTTCTAGTGGGCGACCGAGCGTGCGACGTTCGGACCGAAGGACACCAAGCGACCGGTGACTGACGGATGGGAGCGCGGCTCGAGGCCTGTCGGTGTTGTCGCAGTCAGCTCGATGGGGACGACGGACGATCTCCCCCTCCGACCGATGGTTATTAACTGGCCAATTTAGATAATACCCAAACCAAATTGGGTAAAGGTTCTACTATAAATTGTACCCAAAACCCTAAATTTAGCTGCTAGGATTTTCTTTCTTTGCAATTCAAACTAGAAGGAGAGCAGCCACTGAGAGAAAAAGAAGAACAGTGGTTCAATCAGACCCAAGGTATATAATAGTCCAGTGTCTGTGATGATTTTTCTGTTTAGGATGTTATGTAGATTTTCGTAATTCCTTTTATCTGTACTGGGATTGTGTTGCTTGTGCTGTGTTAAGTCTAGTTGGGAAACTGATTGATGATGAACTTAAAGGTTCGGTCAGTCTGATTTTGGTTTCTTTGAAAAAAAAAATTCCCTTTGTAATTGGAACGGGTACTGCCGATTTGTTGTGCTAGTTGTAATATACACTGTGTTGGGTTATATTATATTGTTTGTAGTATATATTGTATAAGGATGCTCTTGTTTGGGCTGTAATATATTGTTCTTGAACTGGAAAATTGGGTTGTGTTGTTTGGAACTCTGTATGCTGGAGAGCCATAGAGTTCTGACAACTCAATTAGGTACAATAGTTAGGCTAATGTCGAGTCTTTGTATGGCCACCAAATGTTTGATATAATGCCTGAATAAGGCTATCTTCATTTGATATCATTTGTGCAGTCAGCAACATGGTTAGAATCAAGCTTCAGTTTAATTAGAATGCCTGAACCAGATTTTTTTGCTCATGTGGTATTAACTGTATTGTCCATCACACTGTTGATACAAAAATAAATCAAACCTTGGTTCCTTTTGGGTATGATAATCAGTGTTTAGAAATTATTGTCTACTGTGTTGGGTAATAATCTTGGTTAGTTTAGAATGAAATTGCAGGAAATGGGTTGAGTAAGCCACTAATCAAATGTACTATCTGTAGCTTCACTGTTAGCTATCAAATCGAGCTAATAATACACTTATAAAACTAATTAGTCATTACAACTGATAAATAAAATTAGTAAGTTAATTAATTATTATTTATCAATAAATAATAAATAAAGATAATAAATATTTAATTATTATTTAATTAATATTAAATAATAAATGAAGCTAATAAAGTAATTATTTATTATCAAATAATAATAAATAAAGATACTACATATGTATGAATAAAGTATTTATCAATAAACAATAAATATTAAATTATTATTAGATAATAATTAAGTATGAATAAGAAGTAATAAAATAATAGCCTTATATGCTATTATATTTTCCATGTATAGTAAATTGTTTATTTATTTATTTATTTATTATTTGATTAACTTTAATTGATGAATAAACCTAATTAGTTATTATTAAATAATAACTAAAGGTAATTCATACTTGTTAATTAATTATTATTTGAATAACCTTAAATAATAAATAAATCTAATTAGTTATTATTTATTATTAAATAATAACTAAAGATAATTCATATTTACTAATTAATTATTTATTTTTTTTGATTAACTTTAAATAATAAACAAACCTAATTAATTATTATTTAATCTTAAATAATAATTAAAGACAATTAAAATTTATAATTCGATTATTATTTAATTAATAATTGAATAATAAGTGAATATAATTAGTTATTAATTACTATTATTAATAACTGAAGATAATTAATTAATTACTATTAAATGAAGATAGAGTTAATAAAATAGAGAGAGTTTAAATAACTCATTAATTAAACAATTATAATTAATTGTTTAAGGGTTTAATAAATGAATATTAATTAAGAAAAAGTAATGTTAATTAATTAAACAATTATAATTAATTGTTTAAGGGATTAATAAGTGTTTATTACTTAAGGGATACATGGCTAATTAATTAGACCATCAACCTAAAAAAAAAACCAATTAGGTGCCTTATAAAATTTACTATAGTTTACTTACTGTGTGCTATGTGAATTGCTTAATGGTTAAATAAATAGCATAAGTAAGTGTATCGGCGTACAACTACGCAGTACTAATTGATAGACCGACATTATCTATGTTAGGTTCTTCAAGGCCAAATAGTTAAAGCTAGAATTATTTGTAGCTGAGCAAACAGCCAAGTTCCCTAACTCAATCTCGAGCTATTATTTTCGAAGCATGTTAGTGAATAATTATTGTCGATTATTCACATCTATACTGATTATTGAGATTCGCACCTTGTGCAATTGAATTCCTATCCTATTATGATTGAACTGTAAATTTAATTAGAGTTCTTTCAAGCATGAATTGTTTATGAGATAGATCTATGCTATTTGTATCAGCTAGATCCAGCATGTCTAAATTGGTTAAGACAATGGTATTTTAAAAGCTGTTCTTATTAAATTGCTATGGTAAGAACTCTTGGCTGAGAAAAGGATAAACTTGTTTAAGGCATGATATCAATGCTGGTTATTAAGTGTTTATGCATAAATCACGGGGTATGAGAGGCTGATCCCCTCGATTACCAAAACTTTTTAAGAGGTCCAGCTTATATGTTGAGAACCTTGGAAAAACGTCCTTGGTTATTTCAAACCACTCAGTAATTGGCATTCAATTATTTGAATATTCAACTGTTGACTAATAATTCATATTTCTTCACAATTCTATACTGTTGTTGAACATTGATAGCGAAATTTTCGTCTATTCATTATATATCTCCCTTGTGTATAAACTTGCTAAGCAAACTAGTTGCTTACCCTTGCTATATCATGATCTTCATTTCAGCTAAGGCAGAAACGTCTAAAGGAGACAAAGGAAAAGGGAAGGTGCAAGAATAGATGCCCGATAGTGCCTATGTACTAGTTATTCTGGAATGTTGTTTGATTAAGTGAACCTTTTGTTGTATTAGGGGTACGTTTTATGTTAAGGTTAAAGAACCTTGGGACCAAGATTGTAAGACTTTATTATTATTTCAATAAGCAATGTATGTTTATTATTCCGCATTTAGTTAGAAAGTATGTTTGTCATTGAGTATCGTGAGCACCGAATTCGAGGTTAGGAAACCCGGATTTGGGGGTGTCACAGGTTGGTATCAAAGCTATAGGTTATAAACGTTAGGAATGAGAAACCTAGGTTATAACCTCAGTAGAAAACTCATATAGAGTATGTAGGTGATGAGTTGAGGAGATCCATCGAGTTCTAGTTGTACCGAATAAAATATCATTTCATTTTATCAATGAATATATTTTATTGTGGTACTGATATGGATTTATTGTGTGGTGTTGGTAGGATGTCGGACGAGCATCAAGATAGCCTTTCAGTTAACCAGGAGCCCATAGAGCCTGAGGTGATAGGAAACTTGCTAGCAAGGAATGCCGAGCTAGAGGTAAAGGCTGAACAATTAGAGACACAGAACCACATCCACCAGATTTCTGAGCAGCATTACAAGGGCACTGCTTATCAGGCCCAGGCTGAGTTAGCCGAGTTGCGAGGGAGGCTGCTGCTGAGAGAGCTACAGTTAGGACAATTGAGAGGTGAGGTGAAGGCTAAGGATGCGAAGATAGTTGATTTGGAGCGAGCCTTAGACATCGCCTGGATGCAGTTCGACGCCAGATGGATGGATCTGCCCTCCAGTAGCGAGAGCTAGCGTTGAGTTGTATTCACCTTGTGTCCCTTAGAGGATAGTTATAAGTGGGTGGTTATGCCTTGAGCAGTGTTATTGGTACTACCATTTGATTTACTAGAGTTTGTATTAACCTCAGCAGGTGCGAGGTAGTTCGTATGTAGGATGTACTTCCCAATTATGTAGGTAGGAAAGAATGGTTTAAGTGAATCCCACCTTTGTTATATTAAATGGGATGGTAGCAATTATGACAATATGCCTGTGATAAACGTGTAAGACGCTAAAGTCGGTATATGAATATAGATGCATTACTATGGTATGTGCTTGAGAATTTTACTTGGTATACCATTTATGCAATGATTATGTTAATTCAGTAAAACTGAATCGGTACCTTAGTAACTTAAATCACTAATCGGGAAAGCAGAATTTCCGAGGTTGGGTAATCTAAAACTCTCACACAAGAGTCATGTGATTATTGTATTACATGCTGAATACTTATGTTTTAAGGAAGCCCGAGTAACGTGTTAGGGTTTGCTTAAACAGATAATGCCGCCCAGACGAATCCTACGAAACCAAGGGGTCGAAGAGTCAGTTAACAATGTAGAAGGAACTCCACCAAACCCAATGCAAGATTTTGTGAACACGATGGCAGAAGCCTTGCGGAATCAAACCACTACGACAGGAAACCAGGCAGGCAACCACTTAGCCAATTTTAAAGACTTCAAGGCAGTAGGGCCTCCAGAGTTTAGAGGAACAGCGAACCCGATAGAGGCCCAGTCGTGGATAAAGGAGATTGAAAAGGCCTTTGTCATTGCTAGAGTCGCTGAGGAGCAGAAGACAGTTTTTGCTACCTACCTAATGAAAGGTGAGGCTAACTTTTGGTGGGAAGCCAATCAGAACAAAGCTGGAACTGGAGTCGTGGCGTGGGAAGCCTTCAAGACGCAGGCAAAAATGGAGATCAAGTTTCTAGAATTGAAGCAAGAAAATTTGTCAGTGTCAGAGTACGCTGCAAAATTCAATGAATTGGCTAGATTCGCCCCACATCAGGTGGATACTGAGGTGAGGAAGGCCAGGAGATTCGAAAATGGATTAAAGCCGTGGATCTACAGCAAGGTAGCGGTTTTGCAAATTACATCGTCTCAACCTTGTTGGAGAAAGCTCTCATTGCTGAAGGTGGGAGTGAAGCGGTTTCGAAATATAATCGGGAAAGGAACAAGAAGAAGGTAGAAGGAGGAAATGCAAATGTTAGCAGTGGTGGCAACAACAAGAAGAAGCGTCAATGGAGCAGTGGGGGTAGCAATTCTGAAATGCAGCAAGGGAGCATACAGTAGAAAAGGCAGGTGTGTGGGAATTGCGGAAAGGGTCACTCGGGAGAGTGCATGAAGGGAAAGATGGTTTGTTATACCTGTGGACAAGAAGGGCATATCTCGCCCAATTGTCCTAAGGCGAAGAAAGGAGGTTGTTTCAATTGTGGAGATATAGGACATCGGAGCAAGGAATGTCCCCGAAAGAGAAACATGGATGGCGAAAATGGCAATAGGGGTAACAATTCAAGGGCAACCAGTGGAGGACCAGCCCAGCCAAATAAGCCAACAGCAAGGACCTTCAACATGACAGTACAAGATGTTGTGGCATCCAGAGAGGTGGTGTCAGGTATTATTCCAATCAACAACATAGATGCCTATGTGCTATTTGATTCGGGAGCTTCATGTTCTTTTGTTTCTGATGAATTTGCTCAAAGACTTAATTTGCCTAGTGAACTGTTAGAACACCCGATGAATGTAGAAATAGCGAACAAAGAGATTATACCCGTAAACTACATTTATAAGAATTGTTGTGCTGATTTTAGAGGGTTTAAGCTTAACGTGGACTTGTTGCCGATTTGTCTTGGAGAATTCGATGTAATCCTTGGGATGGACTGGTTAGCAAGCCACGGGGCGGTCATTGACTGTAAGAAAAAGTGCGTACACCTGCAGACTCCGGGTAAGTCGAAGGTGGTGTACTATGGTAGTAAATCGCCGAGACAATCTTGTTGTCTAACGATGATGCAAGCAAAGAGACTGCTTAAGAAGGGTTGTATAGGTTATTTGGCTCACGTGATAGATACTCGACGGGTCGAGGGTGAACTGAGTCAGATACCCGTTGTAAGGGAATTCGCTGATGTCTTCCCAGATGAACTTCCGGGACTGCCGCCGGATAGAGAGATAGAATTTGTAATCGACTTGGTACCCGGGACGGCACCGATATCTAAGGCGCCTTACCGAATGGCATCAGTAGAGATGAAAGAACTGATGGTTCAATTGCAGGAACTGTTAGATAAAGGCTATATCAGACCGAGCGTGTCACCATGGGGAGCGCCAGTTCTTATGAGGACATCCATAATCCAGAAACCCGTGACACAACCCGAGAAGACTCATTGCAATTGCCACTTGGACCCGTTACTAGAGCCCGAGCTAAAACCTTCAAAGACGGACTTAACGGAATGATCCACGAACTATGGAACGAGATTGGACCAAGTATAGAAGTCATGGAGGTGGAGTCCAAACGTATGAAGCCCGTAAACATGTTACGAATGGACGTGGCGATCAAAACGATGAAAGAACACAGTTTGCATGGAACAGGCTAGCTCGCCCCGGCGAGCTTTTCCAGGCCATTTTTCTCGCCCCGGCGAGAAATTGCAGTTCAATTTTCTCGCCCCGGCGAGAAACTCCAGTTCATTTTGCTCGCCCCGGCGAGAACCTCCTGGATGCAATTTGTTATTTTTTGACTTTCTTGATTTTCGAACCTTCTTTCATCCAAAACATGATATCAGTATTTAGGATCAATTACATGTGTTCTGATTGTAACATTTCCATATTTGTGTGCTTGTATTTCAAAGAGTGTGTGCTTCTAGAAGCTTCTAGTTTGTTTCTAAAACTAGTATAAATAGGTGCTATTGTAGACTTGAAATCATTCATTAATATTCAGATTATCATCATTATTGTGAGTTTGTTTCTCCGCTTGTCGTTCTTTGAGAATTCCTAAGTGTTCCTTAGTTCTTCTTTGAGATTCATAATCGACTTATCATACAACCAATCATAGTTGTGTGTGGCGTCTTTTACCGCATCAATCGTCGATTGTACCAAGATTACCGCTTCAACATAAGCGAGGGGTCGAGGTGTCGTTGGTGTCCATCCTACGTAAACTTCATTTGCAAGCAATTGTACCAAGGTTACCGTCTACATATAGGCGAGGGGTTAAGGTGTTGCAAGCTATCCATCCTATCAACTTGTTAGAAACGATCCGGGCGACGACCACCTCACGCAAGCGTGCCGTGGAGTCTATCATTTGGTATCAAAGCTAAGTTTCCTATCAAGTTACTTATCTTTACTTCTATTGTTGAATTATAGTCAAAAAAAAAACTGCATAAAATATATAGCAGAAAATTTGTATTGTGAATTGTTACCATTGAAATTTTCATTTGCAAGAATCATATTTGACGATTGGAAGTCTTGTGGAGAGTCGTACTTTCTATATTTTGTTCTTGATAAGTTATTATTGAATTGTAATTAGAGAATTGAGGTAATATTTGTGAGAATTCAAAAAGAACCTATTAGAGAGAACGACGAGCGGAAAAAGGCAAGAGTAGTAAGTTTAATTGAGGATAAAAGCCTAATTATGTGATACACGAGCGTTTCCTATTTGTGTGATATATTGTTTGAGTGATACACGTAAGGGAGTGGTGAGGAACTATTTTTCTACTAATCTTTGTTTTGCAGGAAATATGTCTAACACAAGAGATAAGACAATTGAAAATGAACCTTCCACATCGAATTTTGACCCAAAACTCATGATGGAGGCTATGATGAAAGAATTTTCTAGACAATTAGGGATGGCTATGGAGCAAGTACATGATCGCATCGATCAATTGAGTGACACTCGAGGGGAACGAACTCAAATCCCTCCGGGTGGGCGCCCAAAAGGAAAGACCCAACAAAAGGAAGCAAGACTAGAGGAGACAAATTACTATGATGAACGGTTTAGTGAGGAAGAGGATCGAGAAACTGACTTTGTCCCTAGGAGACATTTTGCAAAGGATAGAGGTGGCCGAAATCGAGAAGACAACAATCTTGATAGCATCAAAATGAAAATTCCCACGTTCCAAGGCAGAAGTGATCTCGAGGCATATTTAGAATGGGAGAGGAAAATGGAGTGGATCTTTGACTGTCACAACTACTCGGATCTCAAGAAAGTTAGAATTGCAGCTACCGAATTTTCAGACTATGCAATTACTTGGTGGGCTCAATTGATGATCAGCCGAAGGAAGTGCAGAGAACGTCCAATCGAGACTTGGGCAGAAATGAAAGCTGTAATGAAAAAGAGGTTTGTCCCAAGCCACTATTATCGAGATCTGTTTCGAAACTTACAAAATTTGAGACAGGGAAGCAAGAGTGTGGAGGACTACTTCAAGGAGATGGAGATGCTAATGTCTAGAGCTGACATCGACGAGGACAATGAGGCAACCATGGCCCGATTTTCAGCAGGTTTAAATTGGGACATTGCAGATTTGGTGGAGCATCAACATTATGTGGTATTGGAAGATATGGTGCACATGGCTATCAAAATAGAGAAGCAACTTAAGAGGAGAGGTGGCCAACGAACAAATCCTACCACAGGTTCATCATGGAAAGCCAATAATGTGAAGCGTGAGGAAAAGCCAACTGTTTTCAAACCAAAGCCAGAAATCAAGCAAGGAGCGGCTACTCAAGTAGTGCAAGGTAAAACTAATACACCTTCTACTAGTCGTAATCGAGATATTGTATGCTTTAAATGTCAAGGCAGGGGACATATTGCAAATCAATGCCCAAATCAAAGAACTATGTTATTGCTTGATAATGGGGATTTGGAGACCGAGGGAGAAGATAGTGACCATGACTCTATGCCACCATTAGAGGAAGATAGAGAGGTTGCTATGCATGGCGAAGTGTTGGTTACACGGAGAATGCTTAGTACACAGGTAAAAGAAGAAAGCACCGAGCAAAGAGAGAATCTGTTTCATACTAGATGCATGGTAAATGGTAAGATTTGTTGTGTTGTAATTGATGGTGGGAGCTGTACAAATGTAGCGAGCATCACAATGGTAGAGAAATTGGGACTTACAACATCAAAACACCCTCACCCATACCGATTGCAGTGGCTTAATGACAGCGGCGACATCAAAGTTACCAAGCAAGTATCCGTGCCGTTTACAATTGGGAAGTATGTTGATGAGATCCTATGTGACGTAGTTCCTATGCAGGCAGGTCATTTATTACTTGGGAGACCTTGGCAGTTCGATCGGCGAGTAAAACACGACGGTTTTACTAATGAGTACTCTTTTGTTCACAAGCGAAGAAAAGTTACCTTGTGTCCTATGTCACCAAAACAAGTGCATGAGGATCAAATACACTTACAGAGAGACCATGAAAAGAAAACAAAAGAGAGAGAAAAGAAGAAAGAAGAGAGAAAAACAAACATTTTTGCTAAAAGGAGTGATGTAAGGCGAGCTTTGGATTCTAAAAAGCCAATGATCATACTTCGGTATAAGGAGGCACTTTTAAATACTAACGCTAATAATCCTTCTTTGCCTAGTGTTGTTTCTGCTCTTTTACAGGATTATCAGGATGTATTTCCCGAGGAACTTCCACAGGAATTACCACCAATTCGGGGAATTGAGCATCAAATTGATTTTGTCCCTGGCGCGACCATCCCAAACCGTCCGGCATACCGAAGCAATCCCGAGGAAACAAAGGAATTGCAAAGGCAAGTTGACGAGCTAATGGACAAAGGTTTGGTGAGGGAAAGCATGAGTCCTTGTGCGGTTCCTGTTATTTTAGTACCTAAGAAAGATGGGAAGTGGCGTATGTGCATTGATTGTCGAGCGGTAAATAACATCACGGTAAAATATCGGCATCCCATCCCTAGGTTAGATGACATGTTAGATGAATTGCATGGATCTTGTGTGTTTTCTAAAATAGATTTAAAGAGTGGTTATCATCAATTTAGGATGCATAAGGGAGATGAATGGAAAACTGCTTTTAAAACAAAATATGGATTATACGAGTGGTTAGTCTTACCTTTTGGTTTAACTAATGCTCCTAGCACGTTCATGAGACTGATAAACCATGTTTTGCGTTCCTTCATTGGAAAGTTTGTAGTTGTCTACTTTGATGATATCTTGATCTATAGCAAAAATTTAGTTGAGCATGCATTGCATATAAAGTCTGTCCTAGATGTACTTCGAAAAGAAAAATTGTATGCTAATATAGACAAATGCACGTTTTGTACGGATCGAGTTGTGTTTCTTGGTTTTGTTGTTAGTGCACAGGGAGTACAGGTTGACGAAGAAAAGGTACGTGCAATCCAAGAATGGCCAACTCCTACGAATGTTAGTCAAGTTCGTAGCTTTCATGGACTCGCGAGTTTCTATAGACGGTTTGTAAGGAATTTCAGCGAAGTCACAGCACCACTCACCGAAGTAATCAAAAAGAGTGTAGGATTCAAGTGGGGTGATGCACAGGAAAAAGCGTTTAATTTGATTAAAGAAAAATTAACTAACGCTCCTTTACTTGTATTGCCTAATTTCACTAAAACCTTTGAAATTGAATGTGATGCTTCAGGTTTAGGCATTGGAGCTGTGTTAATGCAAGAAGGAAAACCAGTTGCATATTTCAGTGAAAAATTGAGTGGAGCAGCTTTGAACTATCCTACTTATGACAAGGAATTATATGCTTTGGTTCGATCATTGGAGACTTGGCAACATTACCTGTGGCCTAAAGAATTTATGATTCACACGGATCATGAATCGTTATAATATTTGAAGGGCCAACACAAGTTGAACAAGAGACATGCATGATGGATGGAGTTCATCGAGACATTCCCATATGTCATTCGGTATAAGCAAGGTAAAGAGAATGTCGTTGCCGACGCTCTCTCAAGAAGGTATGTGTTGTCAAATACTCTCGACACAAAATTACTTGGTTTTGAACAAATCAAAGAATTGTATGTTAATGACCATGATTTCTGTGAAGAGTTTAAAATTTGTGAAAAGAATGTTGTAGGTAAGTACTTCAAGATGGATGGATTCTTGTTTTGTGAGAATCGATTGTGTATACCTGCAAGTTCTTTACGTGAACTATTGGTTCGTGAATCACATGGAGGTGGTTTGATGGGATATTTTGGTGTTGATAAGACCTTATCTGTATTAAAAGAACATTTCTACTGGCCCCATATGAAATGAGATGTGGAACGAATTTGTGATAGGTGCATTACCTGTCGTCAAGCTAAATCTCGTGTTCAACCCCACGGGTTATACACACCATTGCCAATTTCTAGTGAACCTTGGATTGATTTGTCTATGGATTTTGTATTGGGATTACCTAGATCTAAGTATGGTCATGATTCTATATTTGTGGTCGTAGATAGATTTTCAAAAATGGCACACTTCATTCCATGTCATAAAACTGATGATGCATCCTATATTGCTGATTTATTCTTTAGAGATATTGTGCGTCTGCATGGCATGCCCCGAACAATTATCTCGGATAGAGATGCTAAGTTCTTGAGCTACTTTTGGAAAACTTTGTGGTGTAAACTAGGAACTAAACTGTTGTTTTCAACTACTTGTCATCCACAAACTGACGGTCAAACGGAAGTAGTAAATAGGACTCTATCTGCATTATTGAGGGCTATCATTAATAAGAATATTAAGCTTTGGGAAGAATGTTTACCTCATGTTGAGTTTGCTTATAATAGGTCTGTCCACTCGGCTACTAAATTCTCACCTTTTGAAATCGTGTATGGTTTTAATCCTTTAACACCATTGGATTTAGCACCTTTACCTATTTCTGAGTATACTAACATGGATGGCAAAAACAAGGCTAATTTTGTTAAGCAGATACATGAGAAGACAAGGCTTAACATTGAGAAGAAGACGGATCAATATGCTCGACAGGCCAACAAAGGTCGGCGTCAAGTAATCTTCGAACCCGGGGATTGGGTATGGCTACACATGCGTAAGGAAAGATTTCCTGCTCAAAGGCGTTCAAAATTACTTCCGAGAGGAGATGGACCATTTCAAGTGCTTGAACGCATTAACAACAATGCTTACAAATTGGATTTACCCGGTGAGTATACTGTTAGTGCAACTTTTAATGTTTCTGATCTAAGCCCGTTTGATGTAGGTGAAGATTTGAGGACAAATCCTCTTCAAAAGGAGAGGTATGATGAGGACATCCATAATCCAGAAACCCGTGACACAACCCGAGAAGACCCATTGCAATTGCCACTTGGACCCGTTACTAGAGCCCGAGCTAAAACCTTCAAAGACGGACTTAACGGAATGATCCACGAACTATGGAACGAGATTGGATCAAGTATAAAAGTCATGGAGGTGGAGTCCAAACGTATGAAGCCCGTAAACATGTTACGAATGGACGTGGCGATCAAAACGATGAAAGAACACAGTTTGCATGGAACAGGCTAGCTCGCCCCGGCGAGCTTTTCCAGGCCATTTTTCTCGCCCCGGCGAGAAATTGCAGTTCAATTTTCTCGCCCCGGCGAGGAGCTCGCCCCGGCGAGAAACTCCAGTTCATTTTGCTCGCCCCGGCGAGAACCTCCTGGATGCAATTTGTTATTTTTTGACTTTCTTGATTTTCGAACCTTCTTTCATCCAAAACATGATATCAGTATTTAGGATCAATTACATGTGTTCTGATTGTAACATTTCCATATTTGTGTGCTTGTATTTCAAAGAATGTGTGCTTCTAGAAGCTTCTAGTTTGTTTCTAAAACTAGTATAAATAGGTGCTATTGTAGACTTGAAATCATTCATTAATATTCAGATTATCATCATTATTGTGAGTTTTTTTCTCCACTTGTGGTTCTTTGAGAATTCCTAAGTGTTCCTTAGTTCTTCTTTGAGATTCATAATCGACTTATCATACAACCAATCATAGTTGTGTGTGGTGTCTTCTACCGCATCAATCGTCGATTGTACCAAGATTACCGCTTCAACATAAGCGAGGGGTCGAGGTGTCGTTGGTGTCCATCCTACATAAACTTCATTTGCAAGCAATTGTACCAAGGTTACCGTCTACATATAGGCGAGGGGTTAAGGTGTTGCAAGCTATCCATCCTATCAACTTGTTAGAAATGATCCGGGTGACGACCACCTCACGCAAGCGTGTCGTGGAGTCTATCAAGTTCTGTTCGTAAAGAAGAAGGATGGCTCGATGAGGCTTTGTATCGACTACCGTGAGTTGAACAAAGTTACGATTAAGAATAGGTATCCGCTGCCTAGGATAGACGATCTGTTTGATCAACTCAAGGGAGTGAAATACTTTTCGAAGATCGATTTAAGGACGAGCTATCATCAACTAAGGGTGAGACAGGAGGATATCCCGAAGACGGCATTCAGAACTCGTTATGGACATTTCGAGTTTCTGGTTATGTCATTTGGACTAACAAATGCACCAGCGACATTCATGGATATGATGAACAGAGTGTTCAAGCAGTATTTGGACAAGTTCGTGGTAGTATTCATCGATGATATCTTGGTGTATTCAGTGTTAGAGGAAGAACATGCTGAACATCTAAGGATTGCCCTGGATGCATTAAGAAAGGAGAAACTGTACGCAAAGTTTTCGAAGTGTGAATTTTGGTTGCAGAGGGTGCAGTTCCTTGGACACGTCATTGACAGTAGTGGTGTTTCGGTAGACCCAGCAAAGGTGGAAGCCATTATCAACTGGGAGCAGCCAAAGACACCAACGGAGATCAGAAGTTTCCTTGGGTTAGCGGGATACTATCGGAGATTCATCCAGGATTTCTCGAAGATAGCATCACCGTTGACCAATCTAACCAGAAAGACGGTAAAGTTTGTTTGGACAGAGAAGTGCGAGGAGAGTTTCTTGGAGCTGAAGAAGAGACTTAGCCAAGCACTAGTGTTGGCATTACCAGACGACACTGGGGGTTTTGTAGTATACAGTGATACATCACACAAGGGCCTTGGTTATGTACTAATGCAGCACGGCAGGGTCATTGCGTACGCTTCATGCCAGCTGAAGGACTATGAGAAGGGATACCCGACTCATGATCTGGAGTTAGCAGCAGTAGTGTTCGCCTTGAAGATTTGGAGGCACTACTTATATGGAGAGAGGTGCGAGATATATACAGATCACAAAAGTCTGAAATATATCTTCACTCAGAAGGAGCTGAATATGAGGCAGCGCCGATGGTTAGAATTGATCAAGGATTACGATTGTGAGATTCTGTACCATCCAGGCAAAGCAAATGTAGTAGCGGATGCCCTGAGTAGGAAGGGCAGAGAGAAATCGATGAGGCTTACAACTCAGGCAGAGCTGATAAAGGACTTTGGACGCCTGGAACTGGAGGTTAAGTATCCAATGGAGACGGACGAAAAATTATTCACCGTGACAGTGGGTCCGACTCTACTGGATAAGATAAAGGAGGCTCAAGAATTTGATGAAAAATGCATTGGCATTAAGAAGCAACTATCGGAAGGAAAAACGTTGAAGTTCAAAGTTGACAACACAGGTCTGCTGAGGTTCGAGGGAAGGATCTGGATACCCTATGTACCAGACTTAAGGGAAGAAATATTGCAAGAGGCCCATAATACGAGATTTTCGGTACATCCGGGTAGCACCAAGATGTATCAAGATCTTCGTCAACATTATTGGTGGCCGCATTTGAAAGGGGAAGTTGCAGAATTCGTCAGCAGGTGTTTAACTTGTCAGAGGGTCAAGGCAGAGCAACAACGGCCGAGCGGATTGTTGCAACCCTTAGAGATTCCCGAGTGGAAGTGGGAGCACATCACTATGGATTTTGTGGTAGGACTCCCGACAACACAAAAGGGTCTAGATGCCATCTGGGTGATCGTAGATCGTTTGACCAAGTCTGCCCACTTTCTGCCGATCAAGATCAGGTACAAATTGGAACAGTTGGCGAAACTTTATGTGAAGGAGATAGTATCGCGACATGGAGTGCCAGTATCTATTGTGTCTGATAGAGATCCGCGCTTCACGTCAAATTTTTGGAGAAGTCTGCAGGAAAGAATGGGCACACAGTTGAGAATGAGTACGGCGTATCATCCTCAGATTGATGGTCAGAGTGAGCGAACAATTCAAACCTTAGAGGATATGCTCCGGGCAGTTGTGATGGACCTAGGTGGCAGCTGGGACGATCACTTGCCCTTGGTAGAGTTCGCTTACAACAATAGTTATCACGCTAGCATCGGTATGCCACCGTACGAAGCGTTATATGGAAGGAAGTGTCGAACGCCGTTGTGTTGGGATGAAGTTGGTGAACGGAGATTGTTGGGACCAGAATTGGTACAACAAACCGTGGAAATCATTAAAGTAATAAGGCAGCGGTTAGTAGCAGCCCAGGATCGTCAGAAGAAGTATGCCGACTTACATCGTCAGAAGCGAGACTTTGAAGTTGGCAGCTATGTATTTTTAAAGGTATCTCCCTGGAAAGGGAAGATCCGCTTTGGGAAGAAGGGAAAGCTGAGCCCTAGGTTCATAGGACCTTTTGAAATATTAAGGAGAATAGGCGAAGTGGCGTACGAGGTAGCATTACCTCCTGAACTTGAGCACATTCACAACGTGTTTCATGTATCAGTGCTGCGTCCGTATAAGCCAGATTACAAGCATGTCATCTCCTATGAGCCAATTCAAGTCGAAAAGGACTTATCGTACGAGGAGATTCCTGTCCAAATACTTGATAGGAAGGAGCAAACGCTGAGGAATAAAACCATTCATTCGGTCAAAGTACTCTGGAGGAATCACGCGGTGGAAGAAGCCACGTGGGAACTCGAAGAGAAGATGAGAGCAAATTACCCTCAGTTATTTGAGTAACCTTAGATTTAAATTCCGAGGACGAAATTTTTATAAGGGGGAGAGGATGTAACGTCCAGGAAATTTTTAAATATTGTATTAATTTATTTTAATATATTAAATTCGTTTTATTTAATTTTACGATTTTAATTGGATCCATGTGGGTATTATTATTTAATTATATAAATATGTGGTCCAATAAATTTATGTGCATTAAAGGGACTCACTGAGAGTTTAAATAAATTAGTGAGTTAACCCTAAAAATTTATTTGCAAGAAAATTGGGGAATTAATAAATCGGATTAAATAATTCGAATAAAGAATTATGGTTAAAATAGATATTTTAAATAATTAATTAATTGGATTAGTTATTAATTGTAAATATTAGAAATATAATTAATTTAAGTGGGTCACTTTTCTCTCATTGGGATTGGCCCATTTCTTTTCCTTTTATTTTATTTCCGGATTGGGGCAAATTCCTTTTATTTTCCTGATTGGGTCAAACGAGTGAGCTGGTCAAATTAAATCGATTGGGCCGACCCAATTTCTTTTACCATTCCTTTGGAGCAAACCAAGCGGAGCGGATGAGTCCAAAGTGTTAATTGGGCTAAGCCCAATTCTCATTATGTCGGGTTAAAACAATTTCAGTTGGGTCGAATCTTGGCAATGGGTGGTATCCGTTCCTTTTAATTTGGGGCAACAGTTAAGTGATTTAGGGATTTATTAGTCTAAACCCCTCAACTCAGATAACCGAGCAAGGGAAATCTCAGAGCCTCTCAAATCAGACAATCGATCAAACGAAATCAAAGTTGGGGGTTCAACCGATGCCAGACCAAAATCGAACCCTCAAATCAAACGAGCCGAGCTAGAGAGGAAACCCAGCAGCCTAGACCTTCAATCAATCAAACTGGACGGCATGGGAGCTGTCAATCGCCGACGGCAACATGGGGCAACCGACCGACAGATTAATTAAGGGTTTGAGTGGGCGACCGAGCGTGCGACGTTCGGACCGAAGGACACCAAGCGACCGGCGACTGACGGATGGGAGCATGGCTCGAGGCATGTCGGCGTTGTCGCAGTCAGCTCGATGGGGACGACGGACGATCTCCCCCTCCGACCGATGGTTATTAACTGGCCAATTTAGATAATACCCAAACCAAATTGGGTAAAGGTTTTGCTATATATTGTACCCAAAACCCTAAATTTAGCTACTAGGATTTTCTTTCTTTGCAATTTGAACTAGAAGGAGAGCAGCCACTGAGAGAAAAAGAAGAACAGTGGTTCAATCGGACCCAAGGTATATAATAGTCCAGTGTCTGTGATGATTTTTCTGTTTAGGATGTTATGTAGATTTTCGTAATTCCTTTTATCTGTACTGGGATTGTGTTGCTTGTGCTGTGTTAAGTCTAGTTGGGAAACTGATTGATGATGAACTTAAAGGTTCGGTCAGTCTGATTTTGGTTTCTTTGAAAAAAAACAATTCCCTCTGTAATTGGAACGGGTACTGCCGATTTGTTGTGCTAGTTGTAATATACACTGTGTTGGGTTATATTATATTGTTTGTAGTGTATATTGTATAAGGATGCTCTTGTTTGGGTTGTAATATATTGTTCTTGAACTGGAAAATTGGGTTGTGTTGTTTGGAACTCTGTATGCTGAAGAGCCATAGAGTTCTGACAACTCAATTAGGTACAATAGTTAAGCCAATGTCGAGTCTCTGTATGGCCACCAAATGTTTGATATAATGCCTGAATAAGGCTATCTTCATTTGATATCATTTGTGCAGTCAGCAACATGGTTAGAATCAAGCTTCAGTTTAATTAGAATGTCTGAACCAGATTTTTTTGCTCATGTGGTATTAACTGTATTGTCCATCACACTGTTGATACAAAAATAAATCAAACCTTGGTTCCTTTTGGGTATGATAATCAGTGTTTAGAAATTATTGTCTACTGTGTTGGGTAATAATCTTGGTTAGTTTAGAATGAAATTGCAGGAAATGGGTTGAGTAAGCCACTAATCGAATGTACTATCTGTAGCTTAACTGTTAGCTATCAAATCGAGCTAATAATACACTTACAAAACTAATTAGTCATTACAACTGATAAATAAAATTAGTAAGTTAATTAATTATTATTTATCAATAAATAATAAATAAAGATAATAAATATTTAATTATTATTTAATTAATATTAAATAATAAATGAAGCTAATAAAGTAATTATTTATTATCAAATAATAATAAATAAAGATACTACATATGTATGAATAAAGTATTTATCAATAAACAATAAATATTAAATTATTATTAGATAATAATTAAGTATGAATAAGAAGTAATAAAATAATAGCCTTATATGCTATTATATTTTCCATGTATAGTAAATTGTTTATTTATTTATTTATTTATTTATTATTTGATTAACTTTAATTGATGAATAAACCTAATTAGTTATTATTAAATAATAACTAAAGGTAATTCATACTTGTTAATTAATTATTATTTGAATAACCTTAAATAATAAATAAATCTAATTAGTTATTATTTATTATTAAATAATAACTAAAGATAATTCATATTTACTAATTAATTAATTATTTTTTTTGATTAACTTTAAATAATAAACAAAACTAATTAATTATTATTTAATCTTAAATAATAATTAAAGACAATTAAAATTTATAATTCGATTATTATTTAATTAATAATTGAATAATAAGTGAATATAATTAGTTATTAATTACTATTATTAATAACTGAAGATAATTAATTAATTACTATTAAATGAAGATAGAGTTAATAAAATAGAGAGAGTTTAAATAACTCATTAATTAAACAATTATAATTAATTGTTTAAGGGTTTAATAAATGAATATTAATTAACAAAAAGTAATGTTAATTAATTAAACAATTATAATTAATTGTTTAAGGGATTAATAAGTGTTTATTACTTAAGGGATACATGGCTAATTAATTAGACCATCAACCTAAAAAAAAATCAATTAGGTGCCTTATAAAATTTACTATAGTTTACTTACTGTGTGCTATGTGAATTGCTTAATGGTTAAATAAATAGCATAAGTAAGCGTATCGGCGTACAACTACGCAGTACTAATTGATAGACCGACATTATCTATGTTAGGTTCTTCAAGGCCAAATAGTTAAAGCTAGAATTATTTGTAGCTGAGCAAACAGGCAAGTTCCCTAACTCAATCTCGAGCTATTATTTTCGAAGCATGTTAGTGAATAATTATTGTCGATTATTCACATCTATACTGATTATTGAGATTCGCACCTTGTGCAATTGAATTCCTATCCTATTATGATTGAACTGTAAATTTAATTAGAGTTCTTTCAAGCATGAATTGTTTATGAGATAGATCTATGCTATTTGTATCAGCTAGATCCAACATGTCTAAATTGGTTAAGACAATGGTATTTTAAAAGCTGTTCTTATTAAATTGTTATGGTAAGAACTCTTGGCTGAGAAAAGGATAAACTTGTTTAAGGCATGATATCAATGCTGGTTATTAAGTGTTTATGCATAAATCACGGGGTATGAGAGGCTGATCCCCTCGATTACCAAAACTTTTTAAGAGGTCCAGCTTATATGTTGAGAACCTTGGAAAAACGTCCTTGGTTATTTCAAACCACTCAGTAATTGGCATTCAATTATTTAAATATTCAACTGTTGACTGATAATTCATATTTCTTCACAATTCTATACTGTTGTTGAACATTGAAAGCGAAATTTCCGTCTATTCATGATATATCTCCCTTGTGTATAAACTTGCTAAGCAAACTAGTTGCTTACCCTTGCTATATCATGATCTTCATTTCAGCTAAGGCAGATGCGTCTAAAGGAGACAAAGGAAAAGGGAAGGTGCAAGAATAGATGCCCGATAGTGCCTATGTACTAGTTATTCTGGAATGTTGTTTGATTAAGTGAACCTTTTGTTGTATTAGGGGTACGTTTTATGTTAAGGTTAAAGAACCTTGGGACCAAGATTGTAAGACTTTATTATTATTTCAATAAGCAATGTATGTTTATTATTCCGCATTTAGTTAGAAAGTATGTTTGTCATTGAGTATCGTGAGCACCGAATTCGAGGTTAGGAAACCCGGATTTGGGGGTGTCACAACAGGTCAGCCGTAACAAATAAAATTAAAATGAACCAGGCCGCCGGGAACAGGCCGGAAATCACCATGAAAGCAAACCCAACCATAGCCAAATCAATCATACTACGACAAACCTAATCACCAAACCAGAGCAGACACCCTAAGCCACCACCGATCAGATCCAAACTCGCAACAGAGGATGGGTGGGCCGAGCAAGCGATTGGAGGGTGCTGGAGGTGAGAGAAGATGGTAGCAAGAATGAGAAATCCACCAAATCAGTCGCATCACTGTAAATAAACATCACGCCTCGAACAGCTAAAATGGAACACCAATCGCAGAACCCTAAACCCAGATTCCAGCGAAATCTCAAAATACCCATTGTCCGACCAGATTGCGAAGCAAAAAGAAATAAGAACCAGATCTAGCTAAAATGGAAACAGACCTAAATACAGCCACCAACATACTACATCAGATTAAAACAAAATGAAAAACTCCAAATCATTTGAAATCAAAACTAAAACATTATCCCCAAATCGAAATGATATGGAATCATTAAAACCCCAGCAGATTGAGGGATAAAAAACGGAGAGGTTAGACCCATTGAAGCCTAGCTTCAATATAACACCGTTCAGGTCCAACACCACCACAACACCATTCAACACTCTACAACAGACACCAAGAACATCCCACACCAACCCTACTATCGACCGATCAGATCCAAAATCCCAAGATCCAAACCCGAGCAAAAGCTCCTCTACTCACAGATCGGTGAAAGAACCCATAGCCAAGACACCAGACTGTTCTAAATAGGCTAGAAAAGATGCTTTCGAGAGGATCCCGCTTAGAGTTACCGGTAGGCTCCAAACAGAGATCAAGCAATGAAACGGGATGGTGAAGGAGAATGAGTGGGTCGCAAGTCGAGGGGGATTAGAGAGGCTTCGGATTGGAGAGAGGAAGTAGAATGAAGAAGGCAGAGGGGAGGGAGGGGGGTTTTCCTAGAGAGAAGGAGGAACTTCTCTCTATACTCTACTTGGAGCCCTCCAACCTAACATATTTGATCTTTTCATTCTAAGTCCTTATAGATATATATTTCATTAAGGACTTACAAGGCTTTAACAATATGATTGTTCTTCTTATCATTTTGTCATCAATCAAATCACATATAATGAATAATAGTAATCTCATGCAGATCTTATATCATTCTCCCCCTATGATAATGGACTTAACGATCTCATGCAGATTTCCAACAATCTCCCCCTATTTGATGATGACAAAAACACTTATAGCATAACATTAACTTCAAGCAATACATGCAGATAAATAGTATGAATGTGACTTATGATATAGTAAGTCACTATATTGCTAGACCAAGAGATATGAATGAAATGATGTGCATTAAGAGTAATCATTCATATAACATACCATAAAACTTAACCATATGTAGTCCATAAGCTATATTAGTTCAACAAGGAGATCCTAGATCTAGATTAGCATATGACAATTAATTCCTCCTTGCTTGTTAGAGATGTACCTTCTTCTTGTTGATTCATGCTAGGATTGTAACGACCCCAAAATTCATACAATTCAACTCTCAACATCGGTCGTTATCAATACATCCTCATTTTGACTTTACAACATTATTCAATGTTAAACTTAATAAAAATGCGGAATAATTTAAACTTTTCTATTACAAATTATTCTCGATCCCAAAATTCTCAACCTTTACATCTAAATATCTTAGAATCATGCTAAATTCATGATTCACCTTGTCGAACTTATTATAAAAATTTACACCTCAATACAAACTTTACAACTTAACGTAAATACATTTATCAAAATATCAATATAACTCAGGTAGTAAATTTCTCCTAAAACATTTAATCTTCTTACATCACTTTGATCCACGTCATTGAATAGCACATAACGTTAACTCGTATCTTTAACCTGCAAAAGTGGTTATTTGCAAGAATGAGCTCGACAACTTAGTAAAGTCTAATAGTTTTCATGCATCACGTAGCACATAAACAACATGCTCAGTTTATACAATCATAAACATTATAATTCTAGCATATCATACATGCTGTACATCAGTTACCAAGTAATAATTGAGTTCCATAACTCAATCAACATTCTAACTCAACGAACGTAGTCATAATTTGACTTTGTCGTTTCATACATATAACATATAGAATTCATCATGCTTTTGCATCATAGGTTTAAAACAATCAATCATTTAGTTCACATAACAAATAGGAACTAAAAGACTTGCCTGGTTCGTAGATTACCGATTACTATAATTAGCTTATACTTATCTGCACTTCACGTATCCTACACAATATATAATCATGCACAACATTTATTAGTCATATAGCAACACTTATTATTAACTCTACTTTACATTTCATAATCCTTCATTTTATTCTCCATGCAATTCTCAACTTAGAAATTAAGTCATCCTCACAAAACCCTTCATTTTATTACGTTCCACTTTAAGCGACACTTAACATTTAGTTAAGTTTTAAACTTTTCTTTACATTAGATGTATAATGTTTATAAGTAAATCTTTGGCTTGTTACAATACTATTATCACTTCAGAATTCATTCTAATCCAATCTTATTTTAACATCTCAATTGTCATTAGATATTCAATAAGTATTTGTTTATCATCCCTCGTAGTATCTCATTAATCATTTAATACTTTAGTCTAAGTTAGTCATGCATACGGCCATATTGCAAGATCACAAAGAAAAGGAAAATTTTCATTTCCTGTTCCACCGCCGGGGCGGTGGATTTCTTCACAAACCAGCGCCGGGGCGAGGCTTTATTTCATCACCTTAGTGTAGGTTTTATTTCATCACCTTCACTTAAACTTGGAACACTTCGAGTATTATATATTCTTTAACCCTTTAACGCACTCATTGCATATCATACTCATAGTAATCATTTAATATCCTGATTTAGCATCGCATAAATATTTAGGATATCACATTCACCCCTTCTTCTAAGAATTTCGTCCTCGAAATTTTTGATTTACTAATATTCGTTCCTTCCATTTATCAAAATGGACTTTACGTTAATCTCTACTTATTCATTGGGTTCTTTGACCAAATTCTTTCTCTAAGGATCTTTCTAAGATCATTGCATTCTTCACATTTTTCTCTTTTAAAATTTCTCATCATTAGCTAAATTTATCGCTTCCCTTTCTGGAATTTCATTTCTTTCTTGGATTTATTATAGTTTGTTTAACTTACTCATAACCACATGTTGCATTCTACGACTTACCCCTTCTTAAGGAATATTTTCTTTCCACTTCCACCTTTCAAGAGAATAAGAATCTTCCACAATTGTTCAATAATTGGGAAGCAATATGAATAACTCAAGAATTTAGAAGATTCATTCAAAAACTTTCAATATCATGCTGAGGAGTCATAAAGACTTGAACCTTGTCATAGGTTAACAAATATTTCTACTGTAACCTTTAACAGTCAAAAGACTATGGACCATCTTTTCTCGTACTCCAGGTGATCAACCCTTCGTATTATGTATTGTGTATATACATATTAACGCTATTGCGTAGCCCCCATTACAGGGTTGGTTCACCTCAGACTTATTACAAATTCCGCACTAGAACAATCTGGTTTGGCATAAATTCTCCAAGAATGCTTGAATCTTGTAAAACATCTTTCAATAGTCGTCTAGCCGAATCAATTAGCTTAGACCTTGAACAATAATTCGGACATCAGTCAAGACATTTTTAGCCAACTCAATTGGCATATCTTTTCATAGCTTAACAGAAAAACGAAATTTTTTTATGACGTCATGATACCGTACCATCTTAATAGTACGTTGAGGATGCCCTCATTTTAGGACTTTATCATACTACATCATACCATAGTGGGCTGACGATCCTTCGATCACATCTAACACTAGGTTCAATTGCATTGATGACTCCATCGTCCAAAATACATTTTGATAATTTCAAATCATTTTTGTCTAGCTGAAATAATTAGCATAGACATACGAATAATAGGATTTTATTTTTAAAATTATTGGTTCAAACATTGACCCAATATATTTTCGAGAACACAAAACTGCGAATATCAGCACGATGTCAATAAATTTCGAAAATCTAGCATAGTCTGAAGATTTGGAATCTCCATTTCCTTCATCAGCTTCAATCTTTATTCCATTACTTCGTTAATTAATCATTCTATCAATCTTCAATACCATCAATGCTCTCTACACCATAACTTTTCTATACCCAATATAGTTCATCAAACTTACCACACTTTGGAAGTTCAGGAACTTACCACAATCATACGGTTTTAGGAACTTATCCTACTCAGACCAAAATCGTCCATTCGCTGAGGGGTTCCACCATACGATTATGAGTCACGAACTTACCATAAGTATAAGTTTTAAGAACTGTACATAATCTTAATATTCTCGAACTATCAAATATAAATATGAGAAAAGAATCACCTTCTCGTCATACTTATAGTGATAACGCGATACCAATATTTTTTTTTTGATAATGTGGAGTTTCCCAACTGCAGTCGGACTAATCTCCCCAGCCCGGACCGAGGCGGTCTGCTTCCCAGCTTGCGTTGGGCGGCCCGTGGCCCCATGAGCATTGCTACCTTGATAATTGTTGCAAGTGGGATTCGATCCCAGGAGTCCGAGTTTACGGCTTGCCCCGGGGCTTTATTTGAACCACTGCGCCAACTGTTAGGGTTAGCGATACCAACATTGCAATGAATTGTCAATATAGGAAGCTAAGTGGTTCTCAAACCAAACACAATCCCCTGCCTATACAAGGAATTGGTTCACTCGGCCACTAATCAATATAGGAAGCTAAGCAGTTGTTACACCAAGCACAAATTCCCCGCCCATACAAGGAATTGTTCAACTCAACCACTATATCGATATAGAAAGCTAAGTGGTTCCCAAACCAAGCACAAATTCCCCACCCATGCAAGGAATTGTACAGCTCAGCCACTAACATAAGTCCTCCATTGAAATCCCACCTAATTCTATCTTGCTCTTAACTTACTCTTTGCTTGATACGAATTCCTCATATTTCATCATCCATAACTCCTCGTGAGTTTACCTCGTACTATTTCATAGTACCATCTCTTTATAGCATCATGCTACAACTATTCAATCATTTAAGATCCTCTAACCTTTCACAACTTTAGCAGATCACGCCGTGATCTCATTCTATCATCAACTCTTCTTACGATTCTTTCTTATCTTATGATCGTCTCATCCTACGATCTTCTTTATTCCTATCTTTAATCATGTTATCTTATGATTAATCAACTCAGGTGTTCCCTGTTCTTTTAGCTCTTCAGGTCCTTTTTTGAACCTAATTATTTTATCATAATCTTGTCTCACATGAATTCTCTAAACTCTATTTGAGTTCATCCTTATCATTATGTCATTCTCATCTTATAGATATCGTCTATTTATTATCACCATCTTTATTACTGGAGTTAGGTAACTCTTGGTTCTCATCTTATATAACTCTTCAAGATTCTTCTTTGAATCTCCTTCTTTATATATCAATTCTTCCTTTAAGAATCTCTAACTTCATTCATATTATTCAATATTTTATTCTAGTTTACTTTGCGTCATTCGCATCTTCTTCTTGTAACGTTTCTAGGACTTAACTCATCTCATGTATCCACCTATACGAAAAGAATCACTTCTTAATCATACGCATCCATAATTCTATACTCGGTACACCTCGAGTCTCTAACAGTGTTCAGTATAGCACCTGAGTGGTTCCCACAAACAACCAACAAACTAGTTCCCGTCTCATCTACACTGTCTCTCACAGCGAGTTAGATCGGTTGCTAGTTCGTATCAACCTCCGCTCTCTGAAGGAATTGTTTAGCCCAAATACCATACATCAACCATTAAAGAATACGATTGCACCATAATTATACTTAACTTATTATTCTTTAAACTCTATCATCTTCACCTCTCTTCTCTAAGATTATAGCCTAAGGTACTCGTACCTAAGGTTTCTAACCTATCAGCTCTGATACCAACTGTAACGACCCCAAAATTCATACAATTCAACTCTTAACATCGGTCGTTATCAATACATCCTCATTCTGACTTTACAACATTATTCAATGTTAAACTTAATAAAAATACGGAATAATTCAAACTTTTCTATTACAAATTATTCTCGATCCCAAAATTCTTAACCGTTACATCTAAATATCTTAGAATCATGCTAAAATCATGACTCACCTTGTCGGACTTACACCTCAATACAAACTTTACAACTTAACGTAAATACATTTATCAAAATATCAACATAATTCATGTAGTAAATTTCAACTAAAACGTTTAATCTTCATGCATCACTTTGATCCACGTCATTGAATAGCACATAACGTTACCTCGTATCTTTAACCTGCAAAAGTGGTTATTTGCTAGAATGATCTCGACAACTCAGCAAAATCTAACAGTTTTCATGTATCACGTAGCACATAAACAACATGCTCAGTTTATACAATCATAAACATTATAATTCTAGCATATCATACATGATGTACATCAGTTACCAAGTAATAATTGAGTTCCATAACTCAATCAATATTCTAACTCAGCGAACGTAGTCATAATTTGACTTTGTCGTTTCATACATACAACATATAGAATTCATCATGCTTTTACGTCATAGGTTTAAAACAATCAATCATTTAGTTCACATAACAAATAAGAACTGAAAGACTTGCCTGGTTCGTAGATTACCGATTATCATAATTAGCTTATACTTATCTGCACTTCACGTATCCTACACAATATATAATCATGCACAACATTTATTAGTCACATAGCAACACTTAGTATTAACTCTACTTTACATTTCATAATCCTTCATTTTATTCTCCATGCAATTCTCAACTTAAAAATTAAGTCCTCCTCACAAAACCCTTCATTTTATTACGTTCCACTTTAAGCGACACTTAACATTTAGTTAAGTCTTAAACTTTTCTTTACATTAGATGTATAATGTTTATAAGTAAATCTTTGGCTTGGTACAATACTATTATCACTTCAGGATTCACTCTCATCCAATCTCATTTTAACATCTCAATTGTCATTAGATATTCAATAAGTATTTGCTTATCATCCCTCATAGTATCTCATTAATCATTTAATACCTTAGTCTAAGCTTTAATCATGCATACGGCCATATCGCAAGATCACAAAGAAAAGGATAATTTTCATTTCCTATTCCACCGCCAGGGCGGTGGATTTCTTCACAAACCAGTGCCAGGGCGATGAAGTTGGTTCAATTTGGGCGCCGAGGCGACGACACCGCCGGGGCGACACAACTAGCTCATTCCCACCACCGGGGCGGTAGACCCGACTGTCAGCTCCTATAGTTCGTGAACCAATGAAATTCCAGACCAATTTTCCCAATTTTTCTTCATTTTATCAACAAATTGACTATACCCAAATGTTATAATCTTTATAAAAACAAAATCCAACATATAAACAATGATTCTAACATCTTATACAACTTAAACAACTATTTTAAAGGCTTAAAAATCACAATTCATGCTAGTTTTTCATATTTCACAACTTTTAGCGTAATCAACCGCTACAGATTCGTTCAACCGCTACGGATTCGTTACTCAACCAATTTGGTCCGTTCAACTTCCGTTGTTTTCATTTTTTAACGCATAACAACAATCCATCATCAATTTACAGTTTCATATACGTATTGACAATCAATTTTGACTCCAAAGTAAGCCAAACTATACATATTCAACCAAAACTAAATTCTTTATTTTAAACATGTTTTCCATGGATTAATAACTCCAAAATCATATATAAGCACTATATAACCGATTAAACATGTTTATAAACACATATAACCAATAACTCATCAAATCATCCATTTTAAAGAAAATTCAAAGAATAGAAAATTAAGAACTTAGAGTTGGTTTTTACCTTTGATTCTTTCTTAGATTATCTGGATACATGATAAGAATTGCTTGCTTGCTCTCCTTCTTCTTTGATTTTCTGAATTTTCTTCTCAATTTCCCAAGAATCCTCTCAATTTCTCTCTTCTTCTCCTCTATTCTTTGTTTTCCAACTCCTAATAACTTACGTGACTTTTAGTCGGGAGTTTCTGTTGTCAGAATTCACAATCAACAATTACGTGCAAGTATACACGATCAACAAGTAATAAAGTGATAAGATAGAGTGTCGAACCCACAGGGAATCTCTGTTCAATAATTTCCAACTACTAGTACTATATCAATTCAATTTTATTTAAACAATCATAATTTGTATAACAATTAAAACTAATTAAATTAAAACTAAGAATAAAAACTAACACAAAGGTTGAAATTTAGATTTTTAAAGGCTTAAGACTATAATATCCCCAATTATGTAATACAAACTAATTATCCAATTCATCCAATTATTAACTTCAACAGAGTTGTTAACAGGAATTCAAAGTTATTCATGAGCCCTTTCCCAAGTGAACAAATAAAACTATCTAACTTAATTAATTCTGCGATATTCCTATGCAAAACTAAAGAATTAAATTCATTAAGTACCAATTCCCAATAATTACATGCAGCGAAGAGATATCCCTATTCACTTCACAACCTTAATTATTCATCCCATGCAAATAATTAAGAATAAATGTTATCACATTCAGATCTAACCCTAGATTTCATCTTCCAAATTCATCTAAAGTATCCCGCTAATTGTTGATCAGTCAATTACTCAATAAACACAAAATATGATAGACAACTCAATATGAAGTGATAACTGAAATCAAATAGATAATTAATCCATAGACACAAAAGATTCAATTGTAGCCTTAATTGAAAATTTAGTTCATATCGAAAATAGAAAACATGAATCCCAAATAAGTCATCACAATTAAATTACAAATTTAAGATAGAGGATAAGAAAAACTCAATAGAAGTTCTTTAATCTTCAAGTCTCTAATCTGAATTCCTTGCGATGCTTCTCTAGTCTCCAATCTCCCAATTCAGCTCTGAATCTCAATCCTTGCGTAAATATGTAACTATGAATGTATCATGTAGGTGTGTGTATGTATGTATATGTATGTATATTTACATCTCTCCATATATTTTTTATAGTTTCTGAATCAAATCAGCAGAAAGAATCCAATTCCAAATCAACTTCCCAAAAGAACTGCATGAAAATATTTTTTCCCTTCCGCGCATTCTCGCCCCGGCGAGAAATGTAAGCTTGAGATTCTCGCCCCGGCGAGAACTCTAGTCCAAAATTTATAGAAATGCCATTAAGCTCCAATTTTTCTCTTTTGACCCTCTGAAGCCGTTTCCTACAAAACCAATGCATAAACAAGTAAAATGACACTAAAAATACTCAAAGATAGTAAAGAAATAAGCCTAAGATATATCTAATTCACAGGTATAAAACCCATTTATCAGTTTCATAAGTTAAGAAAGCCAAAGGCCACAAGGCCTTGTTTTGTACTTCTTTAAAAAATTAATCCATTTTTGTTATTATTATTATACTATATGCTTCCCATTAAAAAAATAAACCATTGCCACACTTTAATTTAATTAAATCATATTTCATTAATTTATTTAACTAATATAACTCAAATTTTATTTAACAAATCATTACCTTTCTAATTTAATTAAATAATTAAATTAGAACCTTGTCATTACTTAAGCGTGCTAAAATACACACAAATTATAAAATTATTTATCATCAATTTATTTAATAACATCATAATTAAACAAATTATTCTATAATAATTTTCATCGAATATTTATTTCATAAATATTCCAGATAAAATATTTATTGAATTCCATAAATATTTTTTAACTATTTACAAAACTCACAATCTTATTACATTAACATATTTCACTTATGTAGCACATTGCTTTCTCGTTTTATTAAAACAAATATATATTTACATTAATTCACTATTTTAATTAATTGAATTACTCACGTTATTGTGAAATATAATCCATAACAATTTCATTACTAGCAAAGCATAATAATCAAATTATATTATTTCATAATATAATTTTAACTTAATAACATTCAGTTAATATCATTTTCGTAACAATTTCATTTATTATCACCAATGGTTTAATTTACCATTAAACCTCATTTTCCAATATATATATATATATATATATATATATATTTCCCGTCTATATTCACACCAAATCGCATATTTTATAATATGAAACACATATATACACACACTCAAACTCAAAATGTCTCATAATAAGAATTTTTATTTATTAAATTCTTATTTAATAACTTCTGAAAATCCGGGTTGTCACATCCTTCCCTACTTATAAGGATTCCGTCCTCGGAATCAACGAAATCTCCCTTACTCAGTTTTCACTAAATCTCTTTCACAATTATTGTTGAATAACTTAACGCATCACCTTAGTGTAGGTTTTATTTCACCGCCTTCACTTAAACTTGGAACACTTAGAGTATTATATATTCTTTAACCCTTTAACGCATTCATTGCATATCTTACTCACAGTAATCATTTAATATCTTGATTTAGCATCGCATAAATATTCAGGATATCACAAGGATACCTTGTGACTGCTTTCAGCTGCTGCTTTCTTCTGGTTCTGCTTCATTCTTCTCTGTGTTTTGCTCCCCCTCAGATCTGCTACTTTTCCTTTAGCTTCTTCTTCTTCTGGCTCCCCCTTAGTTGTTGGCGCTTCATCTTTGTTCTTCAGCATCTTGTATTTCCTTTTTGTGACAGCTTTCTTGCTCCTCTTTTTATGCTTCATCTTTTTCTCCCCCTTTTTGTCATTAATCATTTGGGAAAGATACTGAACATGGTTAATAAGTTGTTCAACCAAGTAGGAGGTATTTCCAACTTCTATTTTTACCTCCTGCTGGCCGAGTTCCATTTGCTGAGAGAGGGACTGGCTGAGGTTGTCGACTTTTTCTGATAGAGACTGAATAGAGCATTCATTCTTCTTCTATAGTTTCAGAGCTTCAATTTTCTACTGCTCAATTGACTTGAGATATATCTGATCTCGTTGATGAATCTTTATGGACATGTCTTTGAATGAAGCTTGCAGCTTTATGTAGAATTCATTGTCTTCTCCTCCAGTCATCTTCTTTGCTGCAGCAGTAACTGAGGAAATGTTTCCAAGCAACTCTTCTGAGTTTTTAACAGCTCTTGATCAATCAAGGGATCTTCAATAATGGGTGTAGTTGACTCAGGTTTCTCACTCTTGTAGATGTTCTCAAGAGCAATGACTATATCAAAGAAGTCTTTGTTGGATGAGGAAGGAATATCAGAAGGTATTTCAGTGGAGGTATTATGATCTTTCAGGGAGTGTGACATTTGGCTGAGACTGAAGTGTTACAGTCGTAGAGTTAGGCGACTCTACAACCATTGACTCTACGGTCTTGGCTTTTGCTTCCTTTTTACTCAGGTTCTCAAGTAGATAGTATGGAATGTATATACCTTCAGCATGCCGGTAGATTTTAAAGTGTTGAGAATTCTTGATCAGCATCTTTGGAAAGGATTGAACTCTTTGAAAGTTCTAAGAGGTCATCTTTAGATTTGGAAATTATGAGTAACACCAGCTGATGAAGCTCTTATCTCCAAGTGAAATTGCTTTCAACCAGGGCATCCATGGGTAGAACCATGTTAGTTATTGACTGTCAGGATTATATGGTACCGTAGTTCGATCAAGTTCAATATCTTGAAAATTGTTAAGTAGATCCTCTATGGTCATTGATACTACTTTGATTTGTCCGTTGCCATTATCTATCCATCTTATTGGCAACACAGCTCCTGGTTTGTCACAAGCCTCCAGCACTATCATTCTTCGAATTCTTATGGCTGTTAGAAGTGGATCAATGTTGCTTTCTGACTCATTATTTTCAGAGTTAGAATCCTCTAGTGCTTCATCTTTTTTCATTGTTTCCTTTCCTTTTCCAACGTCAGTTTCTTTGGCACTTTTTCCCTTTGAACTTGCTTCCTCCATCGTCACTTTCTTTTATACTTTTACTGGCTCACCAGTCAACTGTTCTTCATAGCTTGTTTTCATATCAACATCATCTCCCATTGATCCATTAAGAGTTTCTTTAGCAGACATAGCTTCATCCTCACTTTTTGATTCTAACTTACTTGTGGTCACAGCCTTTTCAACAGACTCATCTCTTGATGCCACACGTTTACTGGTCTTTGTAGCTTCTTCTTTACTGACCTCATCATCATCATCACCAAGATCAATTATCTTAGGTGACATACCTTCTTCTCTCTTAAGACCTGGGAATTTCATCTTTTGTTGAAGACGTGCAGTTTGTCTTCTTTTTGCAGGCTTAACAACAGGAGTTTCAGATGCTTCTTCCTTTTCCTCAGATTCACTTGTAGTTCTGAGGAGCTCTTCAATGAGGCTGCTGGAGAGGCTTTTTCAACTTTCAACTTCTTCTTTGTTGATTTTGAAGGTATGGACACAGGGGACAGAGATTCAGCAGATTGTGATGACTCATTCTTCAATGTACTTACTTTTCTTTTCCCTTTGTCTGTCCTTGAGGTGCCCTTGCTGCTGCTACCTGATATCCTCAATCTCTTATTCTCCATGGGGTTCCTTTTCCTATTGTCAAATAATTTAGGGGATATAACTTTGTTGATATTTAAGGTTTCTCCCTCATCATCTCCAATTTTGCTTTTCAGTTTCTTCTTCAGTATGATGCTTAGGAATCTTCCATAGAATACCTTTGAGATGGGTTTTTCTGAAGCCTTCATTCTCCTAATATCCTTGGCTATCCAATCAGACAGAATAACACCAAAATTTATCTTCTTCTTCAAGACGATGGCAGTCATGATTTTCAATTGAAGATCACTTATAGTGTCGTGAGCGGTATCTTTGCATAAGATACATTTTCCTGCAATCTCTGCCAAGAACTCAAATTTCTCTGGGAATTCCTTTTTCTTCATTCCTTTGAGATGGGGATTTTTTACATATCTTATCAATCTCATGCTTTCATTAGAGTCGATTCCTTCTAGAGATGATAGACCTTGGTTGGTGAATCCCAGACATTGATTGATTTTTGCAGAATCTATCTTCAGTCTTACTCCCCGAACTTTTATAGTCAAAACATCATTATCAACTACTGCATTCTGATAGAACTCTTTGATCAAGTCAGAGAAGATTTTGGTGTTTGATTCTAAGCATTTTAAGAACCTAGCCTCCCTTATAATCTTGAGAATCTCTTTGAACTTCTCTTCTGATTCCTTAAACCTATCAAAGCAAAGTTGGATGCCTGTAACGATTTGACAATTTTCCATATGTAGGGTTTGATCGGAGATATGTGTGAGAATGAGTGTTTGAGTTGGAATGGGTTAAGGATTTTGTCTATTTGAGGTTTGGCAATTAGGGATTTGAGAGATTTGGGGGTTCACAGATGATAGACTTGGATAATTATTTGGAAAAAGCAACCGTCATTATTTAAATTTTGGCCCTTGTCAGTTCCCTCTTCTTTATAAAGGACATGTGTAGGAAACCCATTTGCTTATCGTGGCCATAACTATTATAAGTTCCACAATTGTTGCACATCAGTTACCTTGGCCCAAGAATGTGGTCATCTCCTCTTTGACCATTGACTTTGCCCGTTCGTAGAGTGACTTGATGTTCCGGCATTTCACTCTACAATCATCAATTGAGAATAGAATTTGGTCACAACTTTTGCTGCTTAGATGCTGATTTGCACTTATCCTAGTGAGTGCAGTCCTTGATGGGAAGGTCTTCAATTAAGCTTGAGGTGGCTTCATTCTAGAATGCGTATCTTAAATGCTTAGAAGGAACCTTGCTCTCTCTTGACATCTGTGATGATAGTCTCTATAACTTGTATCTGCACCAGTAGGTGAGCTAGATTGTTTGCTTGATGAAGACTTCCTTTTAATACCAGCTTCTTTCTCCTCTAGAGAATCCCATGATCAACATTTCCTTTATGAGTGCAGCTTTTCACCTTTGTTTCTTTAACACCTTTATTTTTTTTTTGCTAAATTCTTTAACACCTTTAGTTCTGGAGGGATACTAGAGATGCATTCCATTCAGTCCTTCAACAGGGTTAAGGAAGCTCAGAAAGGGCAGGCCTCTTAGTTTGAAACTTAGGGCTTGGTTTGTCTGTGAGGCACTTATCTGAGGAAAGACTGCTTTGATGTGGTGTATAGAATGTCATCGCTGTATTCCTATAGTTTAGTTTACCAGCTTGGGATGAACTATGTGTCGGGTGTTTGGTTGTGTGAGAATTTATAGGAAAGGTGTTTGAATAGGATGCAATCATAAGGTCAATACACTCTACGATTAGGATGTCAATCGTAGTGACTCTACGATATGGGCAGTGTTGGTGACTTGGTTATCAGTTGTAGAGTTTAGGGACTCTATGATCAGGGATGAGATTTCATTTGGTTTATCAGCTTCTGGTTTCTTCTCTTCAACCTGAGCATGAGTTGGCTTAGGTACTTCAGATTGTTTTCTATCATCTTGTGTATTGCTAGTCTTAACCGATTGTTGCTCCCCCATAGTTGATGTCACTATCTTATAAATGAATTCTTCAATCATTGGGTCATAGAGTATTTTCTTTGACATTGGCCGCTCTACGATCCCTTTATCTTGCGCTTCTATCGTAGAGTTGATGAGGACCTGGTTCTTGTATGCTTCTTCAAGAACTGTATTATGATGAATTGAGCTCTAGCTTTTTGAGTGAGTCTCACTAGAGAATCACGCCTTTGCCATTTGCCAGAAGTTTGTTGATGAAGATCATACTTCTCAAACTTCTCCTTGAATGTGCTTGAGTAAGGATAGAGTAATCATGATTCCTGCAGGTTAAATAAATTTCTAACTTGGTACCCAATATTCTTTGGGTCCTGCAGGGTTAGTTCTTTTGAAAGCCTGAGTTCTTTCGACTTTGCATTCTCAACATGTATTGCAGCTTATGACAGTTAATTATGCTACAAAAGACTGTGTGTGAGAGGGAAAACAAGCTTGTGTGGAACTAATGTGGATCCTCACACTTTTTCCTTAGATAGATCCCTTCTTACTTGTGTCATGTTTTAAATGTTTGAACTTTAGTAGAGTAGTGGTCAGTTCTGTGAGTTGTACTTAGAAGGTTTGCAACAACCCAGATTTTTGAGATTTATATTTTTAAAATAAGGATTTAATAAAATTCTTATTATGAGACGTATCGGGTTGAATGTAAAATATATATATATATATATATATGTTATATATATATTTATGTGGCTTATGTGATAAGAGAATAAATATATGTGTATTATATATTTATTATCGATTAATGATGAGATGTGGACTAATAGTTAGTCAAAACTAATTAATTTGATTAGTATGGACTAACTATCAAAGCTTATAATTGTATAGAAGGAAGTCAAAACTTGAATTTAAGTTCGGAGTGAGCTATAATGATGATGAGGAAGAAAGAAAGAAGAATGTAACGATCGTGAGTCGTGGGTAACTTGGTAATTCGAGCTTATGAATATTATTGAATAAAATAAACTTTTATTAATAATATTATGGATTAAGCGTTTAAAGGTTATATTATAACCTAGATTATGTGTACGCGGTGATTACTAAATATAAAAGTTTTCATATAAGCTAATATGATGGTTTCGAAAAATATCGCTAAAGTACTATTTATTGGATAAAATAAAAAGTTGAAGGATATTATTATTAAACGAGTTATTTGGCGTAAGGCGTTAACCCAAATATGGGTGTGATATATGTACATTGATGTATATGATTATGGGGATTTAATCGGGAAGAGTAGTTAATCGGAAGAGTAGCGATCGTGAATCGTGAATAGCATTGTAATTTGGGTTTATTAATATTATTAAATGGATTAAATATTATTTTTATGAGACGTATTTTGAGGTTATTTTCTAACCTGGATTATGTATATGTGTTAGTTTTAAGTGTTGTTGTCGCGTGGGAGCGAATAGATTGATCTCGCGAAAAATCACTAAATCACTATTGACGGGGCACGTTTCCCGAGGTACTATTCACGCCAAATATTTTTACGTCTTTTTCGAGTTCTATTAATTTCGTTAAGACATGTACGTGAAAAAATAATTTTTCCAAGCGTTAGAAATTTTATTTAAGCCCGAACGAGATTTATTTCATAACCGAAATGTATTATATGGGTGTTCCGAATAAATGGACAAATCCCATAATAATTATTTTTATGTATCCCAATAATTTATAGGAGCACCCATTTTAATTTTGGGTAGAGTTATTAAGCAAATTTAGTACAAAAGTGGGAGTTTTCGGATATAGAAAAGGAGTATTCGGGTATTATTTATGGTGTGCCAGTTCATTTGGAGACCAAATAATTGTAAGAGCCAATCAAATGAGGGGGAAGAGGAGTAGTAGCCGACAACTTGCTAGCTAATTCCCAAACAGTATGTATCAAATATTGCAATTTTGCAACATTTCTCTCAAAACCCATTTCAAGGGCTCGGGTGATTAACCCACTTCCTCATTCTCCCGAAAACCATTCCATTCTCTCTTGCCCAGCAATCTGCACAATATAGAAAGAGAGAATTGTAGTAGAGAGAGAAAAGAGAAAATAAGAAGAAGAAGAAAAGAGGTTCGGGAGGAAGAAGGAGAAACCAAGGTAGGAGAGGAGGAGCTTCAAGCAACCCTAGCAAGCTTCTCTACAATTTAGGAAGGATTTACAGAGGTAAATGATGAGGGCATCCTTGGTTCGGGAACGAATGACAATCATAGAGCGGATCCTATGTGCATGCCGGATGGACCTGTGACAAGAGCTCGGGCTAAACGTTTCAAGGAGGGCCTTCATGGGTTGATACAAGGCATGTGGAGCGAGGATAGATCAAGTGTAGAGTTCGAGGAGCAGGATTCTAAGGCTTTGCATTTGGTCATGATGATACAAGCAAACACGTCAAGGTTGGGAACGATGGAAACAAGAGAAGACGGAAAATTCCAACTTGCAGAGTTCTCGCCCTGGCGAGAACATCAAGGCCAAACTTCTCGCCCCGGCGAGAACCTCTCTACCCATTTTCGCCCCGGCCTGAAATGATGCCGCCACGGCGAAGACCTCTCTGGTCATTCTCGCCCCGGCGAGGATTCCAGTTTAAACTTCTCGCCCCGGCGAGAACAGTCGAATTTGGTTGGTGCATTTTTCGAGGCAAACGCGTTTTTGAAGATTTTATCATATTTCTTTTCCTTAATTTTAGGGATTTTAGTATATTTTCATAATTCTATTATAATTAAGATATTTTAAGATAGGATTTTGATTCCAAATCAATTATTATTTCCTTTTAGGATTCTAGGGTTTCATAGTTAGTATAAATAAGTTTTATGCTTGTAATTCAAGAACACATTACAATTTAATAATATTCTGAGTTTATTCATACTTGAGAGCTATTCTCTACTTTTGGTTCTTTGAAGGATTTCTAAGTAGTTTCTTAGTTTTTCTTTTGAGATTCATATTTAACTTATCATACAACAATCCATAGTTGTGTGTGGCGTTATTCTATCGCATCATACAATCATACAATCATACGGAGATTATCGTTTTCCATCGAAGCGAGGGCCTAAGTGTTGTTGGTGTTCCATCCTTCGTGATTTCAATTGCTTGATCGAATATATCAAGATTCTCGTCTTCAAATTAGACGTTGGGTTAAGATTTCGAAAGAGTCCATCAATTTGCTTCCTAGAAACGATCCGGGCGACGACCACCTCGCGCAAGCGTGCCGTGGAGTCTATCATTTGGTATCAGAGCTGCGTTTTCTAGCTAAGTATCTTTCTTTATTATTTCATTGAAGTTGTGAGCAAAAAAAGTATAGAAAATTTTATTTCAGTTATTTCAATTTGTTCGTAGATTTCATCTTCAATTCCGTAATCGAGATTGTTGGTACTTATATTCATACCTAATATAGTTGTTTGTGATAAGTTATTTTGAATTGATTAGTAAAACCGAGGAATTTGCTAGGTAAATTCGAAAAGATCCTATTAGAGAGAATATTTAGAGGTAAAAGGCTTAGTTGTGAGATTATTCGAGGGAAAAAGCCTATTGAGTGATACACGAGCGGAACATTGATCGAGTGAAACACATAAGGGAGTGGTGAGGAAAATATTTTGCTACTAACCTCTATTTTGCAGGAAAAATGTTTAGTTCCAAAGATAAAGGTGTTATGGAAGATCCTTCAGCAAAGTTTGATCCAAAATTTGTGATAGAAGCTATGATGAAAGAATTCACTAGAAAGTTGGATATGGCGATGGAGTAAGTGAATGAGTATTTCGACCAAATCAGTGCGTCCCAAGGACCCCAGTTTCAACATCCTCATGGGGCACGTCTGTTAGGTTTGTATGTAACGCAAACATGCAATCAGATTACATAAATAGAGCGGAAGCGCGACAAAACGGATTTTAAAATTTTTATACAAACCATCACCATGATCGTTCTTTATGCACAATTATTAATTAAACGAAAGAAATAGAGAATAAGAATTATACCCTTGTAGAATTCTAGCTTCCTCAGGTACAAGTTCAACTCCAATTCCTTCGCGTTCTCCTTGAATTCAACGGTGTGATTCTTTCCTTTGATCAATGTTAGCCACCCAAGTGTTTGGCCTCTAGAGGTGATCCACCAAGGAATAATACCTATTCAAGAAGATGGGTGTTTGGCAAAACCCTAGTTTTCTATCTCTATAGAAATTGTAAGTACTCTCCACAATCTAATGCAAGAGTGTGTAACCCTAATCTATGATAAGACTTCTCTTATTTATAGATGTAGGAAAACCCCTTCCCTAAACTATTTAGGATTAGGGTTTCTATTTTAATTAAACTCCTTTAATTATATTCCTAATCCAATTAGGAATTAATGAGAGAGAGTACTTCTATTAATTAATTCCCAATCCCTATTAGGAATTAAATAATAGTTATATTAATTAATTCTCAATCCCTATTAGGAATTAAATAATAGTAATATTAATTAATTCCCAATCCCTATTAGGAATTAAATAATAGTAATAGTAATAATAATAATAAGACTCCTCTTATTAATTTATATTTAATATTTCCAAAATATTAAATAATAAATATTAAGCTATTTAATTTATTCTATCTCCATAGATTAAATTAAATACACTTAACTTATTATTACAATTATGCCATTTACTTCTTAAATAAATATTTTCCTTTTGCGGTGTGACCCTTTAGGTTCTCCATATTAAACCGGTTGAGAATAAATCAATTAGAACAATTCTAATCTTATTTAAATAAATAAATTAAACTATTTAATTCATTTAAATAAATAATATTTATTCTACAATAAGGGTAAGCCCCCTTAGCGATCAACGACTTTCCAGATAATATAGATTTCAACATTAATCACAAAAGAACCTTTGAGTAAATAGTTACCGTACAATTCAATCCTTCTACCATACAATGTCCCAATTAAATATAAGACATGGAATTTCTGTCAAGTCTTATTTTATTTAATTATATGTATTTCGATTCCCAAATGCACAACTCTAAATAATACAAATTAGAAACTCCTTTCTAATTTCATTCTGCCGTGGCCAAGGACTTACTGAGTTATCATTTATCGAATCACATAGGACATTCACATCTTTTACTAGACGTGGTAGATTCTTTGTTGATCATTCACCTATCTCCATGTACAACTTATTATACCCAATCATACCCTTTGATATACCCTAAAGGTCTTAAGGGACATGTCAAAGTATAATTTATCATACACAAGATACTATGATGATCTCAAGTCTAAGGATCACTTGTACTACTATCACTAGAGGAATTCCTATTGACAGCCGAGTAAAAACTCCATTAGGTATTCCTTAGCGAGTCACGTTCAGTGAACTTATTCTCCAATAAGCACCTACATACTTGCTTTAGTGTCTCCACACAAAATGATTATGAGATCAATCATCCTCTTCATAAGAGCAAGCAACGTATGTACTAATCTATCCGGATTCACTAATCCCCAATTTAGTAATCCAACGATTAGGAACAATTTTAGATTGTGAGCTATCTTGAATTTAGATCTCATTAGCATGATCACCATCATGATTCTAAAAGCATTGCTCAAAAACTATGGGTTTATCACATTTAATATAACAGTACCATGTAGATAATATAAAATGCCTTTTAAGAAAATCAATTCTTTTAATAATAAATGAATAAGATTACAAAGTATATGCTACATCATATCAAATATGATTGGCTTGTGTGCATACTACTTTCAATCTCCCACTTGCACTAAAGCCAATCGCCATGGTATCTAATACCCATCTTCTCTAAGTGACGATCAAACTGCTGTTGTGTTAAAGCTTTAGTAAATGGGTCTGCAATGTTGTCTTGAGAGTCCACACGCTCCAGGGTGACATCTCCTCTTTCAATGATCTCTCTAATCAAATGAAACCGCCGCAACACGTGTTTGGATTTCTGATGAGACCTGGGTTCCTTAGCCTGCGCAACAGCTCCGTTGTTGTCACATAATAAAGGTACGGCTCCTCTAATGCTAGGAACCACTCCAAGTTCAGTTATGAACTTCTTCATCCAAACAGCTTCCTTTGCAGCTTCACTTGCAGCTATGTACTCTGCCTCTGTCACTGAATCAGCAACTGTTTGCTGCTTGGAACTCTTCCAACTCACTGCGCCACCGTTTAAAGTAAACACATACCCTGAAACGGATTTACTGTCATCTTGATCCGTTTGAAAACTTGAGTCTGTATAGCCCTCTAGTTTCAATTCAGATCCACCGTAGACAAGAAATACATCCTTAGTTCTTCTCAAGTACTTTAGGATGTTTTTCACTGCCTTCCAGTGCTCTTCTCCTGGATTCGACTGATATCTGCTTGTTACACTAAGTGCATGAGCGACATCTGGTCTAGTACATATCATACCGTACATGATAGATCCTATTGCAGAAGCATAAGGAATCTTACTCATATGGTCTTTCTCCTCAGGTGTCTTTGGGGCCTGTTTCTTGGAGAGGTGTATTCCATGGCTCATCGGTATGAGACCTCTCTTGGAATCTTCCATGCTAAACTTCTTTAGCATCGAGTCAATGTACTTTCCTTGGGTCAAGCCCAGCATCCTTTTAGATCTATCTCTATAGATCTTTATCCCCAAAATATAGGATGCCTCACCCAAGTCCTTCATGGAGAAGTGTTTAGATAACCAAATTTTGATCGACTGTAGCATAGGAACATCATTCCCTATCAATAATATGTCATCAACATATAATACAAGGAATGAAACAGCGCTCCCACTAACCTTCTTGTACACACAAGGTTCATCCTCATTTTTGATAAAATCAAACCTTTTGATTATCTCATCAAAACGGATGTTCCACCTTCGAGAAGCTTGCTTCAATCCATAAATGGATCGTTGTAGCTTACAGACTTGGTTTGTTCCAACCGTTGAAACAAAACCCTCTGGCTGTATCATATATACATTCTCCTCAAGCTCTCCATTGAGGAAGGCCCGTTTTCACGTCCATTTGCCAGATCTCGTAGTCATAATAAGCTGCAATTGCAAGCAAAATCCGAATGGACTTGAGCATAGCTACTGGCGAGAAGGTTTCATCATAGTCAACTCCTTGTCTTTGTTTGAAACCTTTTGCAACCAGTCGGGCCTTATAGGTCTCTACCTTGCCATCTGCCCCAGTCTTTCTCTTAAAGACCCATTTACACCCAATAGGCTTAATGCCCTCAGGTGGTGAAACCAAAGTCCATACTTGGTTTTCATACATGGAGTCCATCTCGGATTTCATGGCTTCTAGCCATTTCTCTGAGTCATTACTACTCATAGCCTCTTCGTAAGTCAATGGATCATCATCATCTATGATGCGTACCTCATCATCATCCTCTATGATGAATCCATACCTCTCAGGTATCTTCGGTACTCTTCCAGATTTACGAATAGGTAATGGTACAGTAGGTTCTTCTACTTGGTCAGGTACCTGACTTTGATCCGTAGTATTTTGTGGTTCTTGAACTTCTTCAAGATATATCTTACTCCTACTGACCCCTTCGAGGATAAACTCCTTTTCCAAGAAGGCAGCGTGTTTCGCTACAAACACCTTTTGATCATTGGGATGATAGAAATAATACCCTACAGTTTCTTTAGGGTAACCCACAAATCTACACTTGTCGGATCTAGTCTTTAGCTTATCATGCTCAAACCTTTTGACATAAGCTGGACAACCCCAAGTCTTAACATACTTAAGATTTGGTTTCCTCCCTGTCCATAATTCATATGGGGTCTTTGGGACGGATTTGGTAGGTACCTTGTTAAGTAGATATGCAGCCGTTTCTAGGGCATAACCCCAGAAGGATATTGGAAGGTCGGTAAAACTCATCATGGAACGAACCATGTCCAACAATGTTCGATTTCTCCTTTCAGATACACCATTCAACTGTGGCGTTCCTGGTGGAGTCCATTGTGAGATTATACCATTTTCTTTGAGACAATTGAGAAACTCATTGGTCAAGTATTCCCCTCCTCGATCCGATCGAAGAATCTTAATACTTTTTACCAGTTTGTTTCTCTACTTCACTTCTGAATTCTTTGAACTTTTCAAACGATTCAGATTTGTATTTCATTAAATACACATATCCAAATCTAGAATGATCATCAGTGAAAGTAATAAAATAAGAATACCCTCCTCGTGCATTCGTTGTCATAGGTCCACAAACGTCTGTGTGTACCAACGCTAACAACTCTGTAACTCTTTCTCCTTTTCCACTAAAAGGAGATTTAGTCATCTTACCCATGAGACAAGATTCACAAGTTGGATATGATTCGTAATCTGATAGCTCTAAAAGCCCATCTTTATGTAACTTGGATAATCTTGTTTCATTGATATGACCGAGTCTACAGTGCCACATAAAGGTATAATTAACATCATCTCTTTTTCTTTTCTTAGTTTGTTCAATTTGAAGTATATTTTCATGCAAGTCAAGTATGTAAAGTCCATTCAGTAAATTGCTAACACCATATAAAACATTTTTATTATAAATAGAACAACTGTTGTTCTTTATTATAATATCAAAACCATCCATATCCAATACAGAAATTGAAATAATGTTTCTAATGAGTGTTGGAACATAATAACAATTATTTAAACTAATGAACTTGCCCGAAGGCAGTGCTAAACAATAAGTCCCTACAGCCAATGCAGCAACCTTTGCTCCATTTCCCACTCGTAGGACGACTTCATCCTTGTTCAGCTTCCTACTTCTGCTTAGTCCCTGCATATTATTACATATGTGAGAACTACAGCCGGTATCCAATACCCAAGTAGAATTTTGACTTTCAGAAAAATTAATTTCAATCATGAACAAACCTAGATCAGAAGTCGAAGCTTCTCCAAGCTTCTTTTGGTCTGCAAGATACTGCTTGCAGTTCCTCTTCCAATGTCCCGGCTTGTTGCAGTGGTAGCAAACTCCTTTGCTATCTGGATCAAGTTTCTTCTTATCCTTTCTCTTCGCCTTGCCCTTAGCCTTCTTGTCTTTCTTCTTTTCAGAAGATACCTTGGGCCTCTTCCTTTTCTTGGAAGAATCATCCACCAGTAAGACTTGGTTCTTGTTGGATGAGAAGTGACCTTCAGCTGTTTTCAGCATGTTAAGTAACTCAGGCAAGCTGACGTCCAACTTATTCATGTGAAAATTCACAACAAATTGTGAGAAGGTGTCCGGGAGTGACTGCAAGATCAAATCTTGGCTTAACTCCCCATCCATCAAGAACCCAAGCTGTCCAAGTTGTTCAATCAGATTGATCATCTTAAGGACATGAGTCTCAACAGCAGTGCCCTCGGTCATACGAGATCGGAAGAGCTCCTTAGATATCTGATATCTAGCAGTCCTACTTTGCTCACCATACAACTCTTTGAGGTGCAGCAATATAGTAGGAGCATCCATAGTTTCATGCTGACGCTGAAGCTCGTTACTCATGGATGCGAGCATGATGCATTGAGCCAAGATTGCATCATCTTACCACTTTCTAAAAGTAGCAATCTCTTCCTCAGAGGCTGTTTCTGCAACATTTGCAGGGACTGGCGAATTTAGGACATAAGAAATCTTTTCAGCAGTGAGAACAATTCTCAGATTCCTTAACCAGTCCATGTAATTCGGTCCGGTCAGTTTGTTAGCATCAAGTATGCTACGCAGTGATAGTGAGTTTGACATTTTTAAATTCTGCATGTGAAATAGACAACATTTTAGCATACATTCATTTTATTAATCATCAAAATAAATTAGGTCTTTATTTAAATTGGTATCTCCCACTATTTTCATCAAACTATATTACCCTCATTATATAGTTCGGCAAATCTAATTAAAGATTTGCTAGTGAGAATAAGGATCCCATTTCAAATGTATATAGCCTTGTGTGACACAACAAACTATATATAAATAAATAGGTAGACAACTATTGTCAATTACATCACTATGTAACTCCTTGTATTTTGCCTCTTAGATTATTTTGATCAAGTGTGACACATCCGAATCAAAATTATCTAAGTTAAGTCCAACCTAGCACTTCCATATATTCGAAAGAAAAACACTGTCCTTGTGTGACACAACAAAACAGTATCGTTCAGTCTATGTATAAGCATCAAATGTGATAAAGCAACATCTTAAATATTTAATACTTGCCTTGTATGACACAACAAACTCATATTAAATATTTAATACTCTATCGCTTTACCATGCTAGAAGGCGACGTTCGATATTCTAAATATCTTTGAACGCTTAGGACTTAATATAATTACTTTAAGGGATTTGTTATTATTAGTCTCATCTTATTTAGCGCGCATGCACATATATATATAAAATACGCGTCATATTATTTTACATGCGAAGCATGTTGGATAGTATAATATAATATATATATATATATATATATATATATATATATATATAATAAGCATGCACATATAGAATACTATATTCTACCCGGATTGATTATGGACTTTTATTCTAGTTTGGTTCATTAGAGCCACCAAGTGAACCAAAAGGTCAAACCTAGGGTGCAAGAATTAAATTTAAATATAACTATTACATTTAAACCCGGGCTCCATTACAAACGGGTCTTCAAGCGCTCCTTGCTCCTTGGTCTCCAATTCTTCAAAATTTAATTCTAACTAATCCTATTACAAAAACTATTTACATTAAATAGAAACCTTGATCAGCAGTCAAGGGGAAGTACATAGGAGGGAGATAGAATTTACATTAAGAAAAAATTAGAGAAGACGAGGTACGCAGACCCCATTTATAAAAACCCATACATTCAAGCATCCTCTAAAATAATTCCAATCACACATTGGTCTATAGTCCATAAACAATCCCTATTTATTATCATACATATCTCTATATGTATCAATAAATAACATTCATCTCATGAATAATAAAATCATTCTATATATATACGAGTATCATTTAATGGGCAATTTTAAGTTGCATGAAATCCAATTTCAAGATTAAAATAAACTCTTTATTTTAATTATAAAATTATTAAGAATATTATATATATATATATTTATAACCACGGTATATATTATATATATATAATCACGTGATTACATATATTATATATATATATGTAATCATATATTATATGATTTAATGTAATCACGAGACATGTCTATATATATATATAAAGTCGTTAACATATATTATATGTTATCCGTTACATATGTTATATATATATATATATATATATATATAATCTGTTACATATGTTATACATATATAATCCGTTACATACATTATATATATAAATCCGTTATATATTATATATATATAATATATGTAATCCGTTACTAATCACCCATTTAATTAAATCAAGTGATTTCGTTTTTCATAAAATAATAATTTTACACAACTAATTATGCCCAATAAATTATTCTAAATACATACCCATATATAAATAGAATCAAAACAATTAATAATTCGCATAAAGATTGGCTCTTGATACCACTGTTAGGTTTGTATGTAACGCAAACATGCAATCAGATTACATAAATAGAGCGGAAGCGCGACAAAACGGATTTTAAAATTTTTATACAAACCATCACCATGATCGTTCTTTATGCACAATTATTAATTAAACGAAAAAAATAGAGAATAAGAATTATACCCTTGTAGAATTCTAGCTTCCTCAGGTACAAGTTCAACTCCAATTCCTTCGCGTTCTCCTTGAATTCAACGGTGTGATTCTTTCCTTTGATCAATGTTAGCCACCCAAGTGTTTGGCCTCTAGAGGTGATCCACCAAGGAATAATACCTATTCAAGAAGATGGGTGTTTGGCAAAACCCTAGTTTTCTATCTCTATAGAAATTGTAAGTACTCTCCACAATCTAATGCAAGAGTGTGTAACCCTAATCTATGATAAGACTTCTCTTATTTATAGATGTAGGAAAACCCCTTCCCTAAACTATTTAGGATTAGGGTTTCTATTTTAATTAAACTCCTTTAATTATATTCCTAATCCAATTAGGAATTAATGAGAGAGAGTACTTCTATTAATTAATTCCCAATCCCTATTAGGAATTAAATAATAGTTATATTAATTAATTCCCAATCCCTATTAGGAATTAAATAATAGTAATATTAATTAATTCCCAATCCCTATTAGGAATTAAATAATAGTAATAGTAATAATAATAATAAGACTCCTCTTATTAATTTATATTTAATATTTCCAAAATATTAAATAATAAATATTAAGCTATTTAATTTATTCTATCTCCATAGATTAAATTAAATACACTTAACTTATTATTACAATTATGCCATTTACTTCTTAAATAAATATTTTTCTTTTGCGGTGTGACCCTTTAGGTTCTCCATATTAAACCGGTTGAGAATAAATCAATTAGAACAATTCTAATCTTATTTAAATAAATAAATTAAACTATTTAATTCATTTAAATAAATAATATTTATTCTACAATAAGGGTAAGCCCCCTTAGCGATCAAACGACTTTCCAGATAATATAGATTTCAACATTAATCACAAAAGAACCTTTGAGTAAATAGTTACCGTACAATTCAATCCTTCTACCATACAATGTCCCAATTAAATATAAGACATGGAATTTCTGTCAAGTCTTATTTTATTTAATTATATGTATTTCGATTCCCAAATGCACAACTCTAAATAATACAAATTAGAAAACTCCTTTCTAATTTCATTCTGCCTTGGCCAAGGACTACTGAGTTATCATTTATCGAATCACATAGGACATTCACATCTTTTACTAGACGTGGTAGATTCTTTGTTGATCATTCACCTATCTCCATGTACAACTTATTATACCCAATCATACCCTTTGATATACCCTAAAGGTCTTAAGGGACATGTCAAAGTATAATTTATCATACACAAGATACTATGATGATCTCAAGTCTAAGGATCACTTTGTACTACTATCACTAGAGGAATTCCTATTGACAGCCGAGTAAAAACTCCATTAGGTATTCCTTAGCGAGTCACGTTCAGTGAACTTATTCTCCAATAAGCACCTACATACTTGCTTTAGTGTCTCCACACAAATGATTATGAGATCAATCATCCTCTTCATAAGAGCAAGCAACGTATGTACTAATCTATCCGGATTCACTAATCCCCAATTTAGTAATCCAACGATTAGGAACAATTTTAGTTTGTGAGCTATCTTGAATTTAGATCTCATTAGCATGATCACCATCATGATTCTAAAAGCATTGCTCAAAACTATGGGTTTATCACATTTAATATAACAGCACCATGTAGATAATATAAAATGCCTTTTAAGAAAATCAATTCTTTTATTAATAAATGAATAAGATTACAAAGTATATGCTACATCATATCAAATATGATTGGCTTGTGTGCATACTACTTTCAACGTCAGCACGGAAGAACGCATCAAAGAGAAGCTAGACAAGAGGAAAATTACTATGAAGGGGGATTTAGTGAAGAAGAGGACCGTGAATCTGACTTTATCCATAGGAGGCAAGGAGCAAGGGATAAAGAGGGTCGAGATAAAGAGGACAACAACTTGGATAGTATAAAATGAAAATTCCGACTTTCCAAGGAAGAAGTGATCCGGAGGCCTATCTAGAGTGGGAAAAGAAGATGGATTGGATATTTGAATGTCATAACTACTCAGGGCTAAAGAAAGTGAAACTCGCTGCCACAGAGTTCTCAGCTTATGTTGTTCCTTGGTGGGATCAGTTGATGATCAGTCGAAGGAGATGTGGGGAACGTCCGATTGAAACTTGGGAAGATATGAAGACCGTGATGAAAAGGAGGTTCGTTCCAGATTACTATCACCGAGAGCTAGTTCGAAGTTTGCAAAGCTTGAAGCAAGGTAGTAAGAGCGTAGAAGATTATTACAAAGAAATGGAGATGTTTTTTTTTTTTGATAATGTGGAGTTTTCGGGTCGCAACCTGACTAATCTCCCTAGCCCGAGCCCAGGCGGTCTGCTTCCTAGCTTGCGCTTAAGGGGGGCCCGTGGCCACAACGGAGCATTATTAGTGCCCCTCCAAATGTTGCTAGTGGGAGTCGATCCTGAGTCGTCCGGGTTACGGTTCGTTCCCAGGGCGGCTTGCACCCCTCCTCCGCCTCCTCCTCTATGCTTCTGTCATCTCTCACCACCAGCCCCCTCTCACCCCTCACCTTCTTGTGGCCCACCCATTCTCCTTCCCTCCATTCCTTCATAGTCTTGACTTCTGTTTAGAGCCCCTCCGGCAACTCTAAGCGTGACCCAACTCGAAAATAATTTGTTGGCCTTTATAGTACAGTCTGGTGACTTTGGCCATGTGTTCCTTCACTGCTTTGTGAGTAGAGGACCCATGCTCGGGTTCTTGGTTGGGGAGTTTGGATCTGATCTGGATTGGTGGTTTTGGGCTGAATGGGGCTGTTTCGTGATGTTTTGTTGCGGTATGTTGGATGGATGGTGGTGTCACGGTGTTATGGAGGTATCTGGGTTTTACTTTGTGGCTTTGTCATCTGGGTCTTGATTTTGGTCTTGTGGGCCTATTTTGAGCATATTCTCAGTTGATGCTTTGGTTCTTAAAATTCCATACTTCTATGCTTTCTTGAAATCACCTTGTTTTAATGTCACCTGGGCAGGGGGGAAATGCCTAGAGGATGTGGGTCTCTCCAAAGAGCAGTGAGAGGCCTGGGCTTCACGGATTCTTCTTGGTGATTTCTTATGTTTGCTTTCTGCAGTATGATGTTTCTTCTTGTTCCTTTTCATCTAGGTCTACTCTTTGATGGCACAATCGGCCTCTGCTTTTGGGGTTTGCTATTTGCTTTGTCTTGATCTGATCTGGTCAGCACTCTTGGAGTTCCTTTGCTACACCTTTGTCCTATTCTACCATGGATCAAATTATTGGGTTGAGGGGCCTTTGATTTTTTTTCCATAGTGTGCGTCGGTTGTTGGGTTAGTGTGGTGTTCTCCTATTTACTTTCTTTCTGTTCTTGGCAGAGTTCATTGTAATTCCTCTTTACTGGGCTCCCTAGTTTTCGCTGTGATGTGGTGGTCCTCTTGTTGGTGTCTTGTCTCCTTCTATCTTGATTCATCTTACTGGATATTTTTTTTCTAGGGATGAGATCCTAGAGGCTCTTCACCGGGGCAATTTGATTCTATGTTTGTGGGGTTCTCTCCTTCTTTTGGATCCCTTTTCATCACTTCATGCTTTGGAGTTTGCGGCCGGAATATTGGCTGCATGGGTGTTGGTCTTGCTGCTCCCTGCGTGTGGGTCTGCTGGTCTTAATTCTATTTTCCCATTTCAACTTGATTCGTTCATATGTTTCTAGTTGGTTTGGTGTTTATTTGGGGTTTTTGTCTTACCCATGGTTTGGTTCATGATGGTTGGTCATTTCCATTAATTGATCTACTCCGTTATTGTCAATTTTGGTTTTGTGTCGATGCTTTCAAGATGTTCTTGGGCAGATTTTGCTCTATGCTTTTCAGTTTGGTGCATTTGGCCGACTGTTTGTGGGTTGCGATTTGTTGGCCGGTAGTTTCGTCGGTACCTGATTGGACTGTCGGTGCTCCGACTAGTTGGGGCATGCATGTGGTTTGGTGGCTGCATATGTTTAATCTTTGGGCAGTGCGTTGCACGTCCTTTTACAGCTTGTTACTGGCGTCGCTGACATGTCGGGAGTGTTGCTTTGTTTTTTATTTGACATGCTAATGCTGGTAGCCTCCCACTTTGTTGCTCCATGTGCTGCGCTTGTTTTTGACTCCTCTAGCTGGCCCACCTGCTTTGATTCGGATGGGCTATGTTTTATTGGTTGTTGATCAGATTACCTTTGATGGAAATCTATTTGAGTGGGTGTTTGGGGGACCCACGGTGAAGACTTACTTTGCCCACTCATGTGTTACTGGTTTACCGCTGTTCATGTGCTTGATAGTCTATAATTTAAATATGCTACTCACGTGGGTCTACGATTTTTTAGGACTGGTTTCATAGGCTGTTGGATATTCAGCCTCGGGCATTTTGAATTTATGTGGGCCCCACGTGGGTTTGGTTTTTGAGCTGTTCAGCATGCTTTGTCAGCTGGTTGCAGTTTGGTTTCTTTTGCTGCTCTCGCCGGATTCTGATGGGTCCGTGGACCTACTGGTTCCACGTCAGTTCGTTTTTGTTCGACTTACTTAGTGTTCCGTTTGGAATTGCTGAAATTTAGTGCTATTGCAGTTAGTACTTTATTTTGTTTTTTCATTTACCTAGCCTCTGGTTGTGAAGAATAATGTAATCAGGTTAGGTAATTGGCTTCCTTTGTTGACAAACGGGTCCCACTTGACTTATTTTCATATCAAGACTATAACTCCATCACGAGTCCCTCTTGCTGCTGAATTTCGTTATGTGGTCCTTTTGCCGTTTCTATATACCTATCTATCTAACTTAGTTATGTATTTTAGTTGTTTTCTTTTTGCCTAGCCTCGGGTTGTGAGGAAAATATTATTAGGTTAGGCAATTGATTTTCCTAGACTTTTCTAGGTGTTTTAGCCCTCCCGGGAGAAGAGGACTATGTTCTGAACTTCATTGTAATATCCTTTGTTTTTTGCATATTTATATACAAACAAAATTTAGCAAAAAAAACAATGGCCAGGTTTTCGGCAGGATTAAATTGGGAGATTTTAGATCTAGTAGAACGACAACATTATGTGGTATTAGAGGATATGGTACACATGGCTATCAAGATTAAGAAACAGCTTAAGAGGAGAGGTAGCCCACGATCAATGTCAAATTCGAGTTCATCATGGAAACCTAATATTGGCAAGCGAGAGGAGAAGCTAGCTGTAGGCAAACCCAAATTTGAGCCAAAATTGGAGACGACTAATAAGGGAGTGCAAGGTAAAACTGACCTTTCTTCTTTTAGTCGTAATTGAGATATTAAATGTTTTAAATGTCAAGGTAGGGACATATTGTGAATCAATGTCCGAATCAAAGAACAATGTTGTTACTTGACAACGAGGAGGTGGAGACCGAGGGCGAAGATAATGATAGTGATTTTATGCCACCGCTAGAGGAAGCAGAAGATAGGGAAGTGGCAATATTTGGGGAAGTTTTGGTGACGAGAAGGGTACTTAGTGCACAAGTGAAGGAGGAAAGCAGCGAGCAGCGTGAGAATTTATTTCATACTAGGTGCCTTGTGAATGCGAAAATTTGTTGTGTTGTGATAGATGGGGGTAGTTGGACGAATGTGGCAAGTAAGGCTATGGTAGAGAAATTGGGGCTTTCCACAACCAAACATCCTCAACCGTATCGATTGCAATGGCTCAATGATAGTAATGAGATTAAAGTGACTAAACAGGTTTTGGTGCCGTTTACTATTGGAAAATATGTGGATGAAATCTTGTGTGATGTAGTTCCAATGCAGGCGGGTCACATATTGTTTGGTCGACCTTGGCAATTTGATAGACGTGTGAAGCATGATGGCTTTTCAAATGAGTATTCTTTTGTTCACAATAAAAGGAAGGTTACTTTATGTCCTATGTCACTACAACAGATGCATGAGGATCAACTTCATTTGCAAAAAGATCATGAAAAAAGAAAAGAGAGTGAAGAAAAGAAAAATAATGAGGAAAAAAATAAGAGAGAAAAAGAAAGAGAGAAAAGAAAAGATGATGAGCGAAAAACCAATATCTATGCAAAAAAGAGCGACGTAAGGCGAGCTTTAGATGCTAAATAGCCGATGATTATACTTCGGTATAAGGAGGCGCTTTTGAATACTAACGCTAACGATTCTTCTTTCCCTAGTGTTGTTTCATCTCTTTTGCAGGATTATAAGGATGTGTTTTCCGAGGAGCTTCCACAAGGATTACCACCTATTCGGGGAATTGAGCATCAAATTGACTTCGTACCTAGTGCAACCATTCCAAACCGTTCAGCTTATCGGAGCAATCCCGAGGAAACGAAGGAGTTGCAAAAGCAAGTTGGCGAACTTATGGAGAAGGTTTTGTGAGAGAGAGCATGAGTCCATGTGCAGTTCCGGTGATCTTAGTGCCTAAAAAGGATGGGAGATGGCGCATGTGCATAGATTGTCGAGCGGTGAACAATATTACGGTAAAGTATCGACATCCCATTCCGCGTTTAGATGATATGTTAGATGAATTGCATGGGTCATGTATATTTTCTAAAATTAATTTGAAAAGTGGGTATCATCAAATTAGAATGCAAGAGGGTGATGAATGGAAGACTGCTTTCAAAACAAAATATGGTCTTTATGAGTGGCTAGTGTTACCTTTTGGTTTAACTAATGCTCCTAGTACTTTCATGAGATTAATGAACCATGTTTTGCGTCCGTTCATTGGGAAATTTGTGGTTGTATATTTTGATGACATCTTGATATATAGCAAAAACTTGGGAGAGCATGCATTGCATTTGAAATCTGTTTTAGATGTTCTTAGAAAAGAAAAGTTATTTGCTAACATGGATAAATGTACGTTTTGTACGGATAGAGTTGTTTTTCTTGGATTTGTTGTGAGTGCACAGGGAGTTCAAGTGGATGAGGAGAAAATACGTGCAATCCGAGAATGGCCGAGTCCATCAAATGTGAGTCAAGTTCGTAGTTTCCATGGGCTGGCAAGTTTCTACCGAGGTTTCGTGAAGAACTTCAGCGACATTACAGCACCTTTGACGGAAGTAATCAAAAAGAGTGTGGGTTTTAAAATGGGGGTGAAGAACAGGAAAAGGCGTTTAAATTGATTAAAGATAAATTGACTAATGCTCCTTTGCTTGTTTTGCCTAACTTTACTAAAACTTTCGAAATTGAGTGTGATGCTTCAGGTTTAGGGATTGAAGCGGTGTTGATGCAAGAAGGGAAGCCAGTAGCATACTTCAGTGAGAAGTTGAGTGAAGCCGCCTTAAACTATCCGACGTATGACAATGAGTAGTATGCATTGGTTTGAGCGTTGGAGACATGGCAGCACTACCTTTGGCCTAAAGAGTTCGTGATTCACACGGATCATGAATCGTTGAAATACTTGAAGGGACAACATAAGTTGAACAAAAGACACGCAAGGTGGATGGAGTTCATTGAGACATTTTCGTACGTCATCCGATACAAGCAAGGTAAGGAGAATGTTGTTGTTGATGCTCTTTTAAGAAGGTACGTGTTATTGAATACTCTTGATACAAAATTTCTTAGGTTTGAACGAATTAAAGAGTTGGAGACATGGTTTTCTGTTTCGAGAAAATAAGCTATGTATACCTGCATGTTCTTTACGTGAGTTGTTGATTAAAGAGTCACATGGGGGAGGTCTAATGGGTCATTTTGGTATTGAAAAGACTTTATCTGTTTTAAAAGAGCATTTTTATTGGCCTCATATGAAACAAGATGTGGAAAGAATTTGTGATAAATGCATTACGTATAAGCAGGCTAAATCTCGTGTTCAACCTCATAGATTGTATACACCATTGCCTATATCTAGTGAGCCTTGGATTGATTTGTCTATGGATTTTGTATTGGGTTTACCTAGGTCTAAGCGTGGTCATGATTCTATATTTGTGGTCGTGGATAGATTTTCTAAGATGGTACATTTTATTCCATGTCACCAAACTGATGATGCATCCCATATTGCTGATTTGTTCTTTAGAGAAATTGTACGTTTGCATGGCATGCCTAGAACAACTGTTTCAGATAAAGATTCTAAATTTTTGAGTTATTTTTGGAAAACATTGTGGTGTAAGTTAGGTACTAAACTGTTATTTTTAACTACTTGTCATCCACAAACTGACGGTCAAACCGAGGTAGTAAATAGGACTTTATCTGCATTGTTAAGAGCTATTATTAAAAAGAACATTAAAGTTTGGGAAGAGTGTCTACCGCATGTTGAGTTTGCTTATAATAGATCTGTTCACTCTGCTACACAATTTTCACCATTCGAAATTGTATATGGTTTTAATTCGTTAACTCCATTGGATTTATTACCATTACCTTTGTCTGAATATACTAACATGGATGGAAAGAAAAAGGCTGAATTTGTTAGGCAGATACATGAGAAGGCGAGACTCAACATGGAAAGGAGGACGGAGCAATATACGAAACAGGCCAACAAGGGTCGACGTCAATTGATTTTTGAACCAGGAGAATGGGTGTGGTTACATTTGCAAAAGGAAAGATTTCCAGCTCAACGACGTTCTAAATTGCTTCCAAGAGGAGATGGTCCATTTCAAGTTCTCGAGCGCATCAATGATAATGCCTACACATTGGATTTTCCTGGTGAGTATAACGTTAGTGCAACCTTCAATGTTACTGATCTTAGTCCGTTTGATGTAGGTGACGATTTGAGGACAAATCTTTCTCAAGAGGAGAGGTATGATGAGGGCATCCTTGGTTCGGGAACGAATGACAATCATAGAGCGGATCCTATGTGCATGCCGGATGGACCTGTGACAAGAGCTCGGGCTAAACGTTTCAAGGAGGACCTTCATGGGTTGATACAAGGCATGTGGAGCGAGGATAGATCAAGTGTAGAGTTCGAGGAGCAGGATTCTAAGGCTTTGCATTTGGTCATGATGATACAAGCAAACACGTCAAGGTTGGGAACGATGGAAACAAGAGAAGACGGAAAATTCCAACTTGCAGAGTTCTCGCCCCGGTGAGAACATCAAGGCCAAACTTCTCGCCCTGGCGAGAACCTCTCTGCCCATTTTCGCCCAGACCTGAAATGATGTCGCCCCGGCAAAGACCTCTCTGGTCATTCTCGCCCCGGCGAGGATTCCAGTTTAAACTTCTCGCCCCGGCGAGAACAGTCGAATTTAGTTGGCGCGTTTTTCTAGGCAAACGCGTTTTTGAAGATTTTATCAGATTTCTTTTCCTTAATTTTAGGGATTTCAGTATATTTTCATAATTCTATTGTAATTAGGATATTTTAAGATAGGATTTTGATTCCAAATCAATTGTTATGTCCTTTTAGGATTCTAGGGTTTCATAGTTAGTATAAATAAGTTTTATGCTTGTAATTCAAGAACACGTTACAATTTAATAATATTCTGAGTTTATTCATACTTGAGAGCTATTCTCTACTTTTGGTTCTTTGAAGGATTTCTAAGTAGTTTTCTTAGTTTTTCTTTTGAGATTCATATTTAACTTATCATACAACAATCCATAGTTGTGTGTGGCGTTATTCTGTCGCATCATACAATCATACGGAGATTATCATTTTCCATCGAAGCGAGGGTCGTCTAAGTGTTGTTGGTGTTCCATCCTACGTGATTTCAATTTCTTGATCGAATATATCAAGATTCTCGTCTTCAAATTAGACGTTGGGTTAAGATTTCGAAAGAGTCCATCAATTTGCTTACTAGAAACGATCCGGACGACGACCACCTCACGCAAGCGTGCCGTGGAGTCTATCAGTAAACCTTCTTCTTAAACCATTTTCCATTAATTTTGGTTATGTTTTTCCAAGTTTTTGGTTTTTAGAGCTTTTTAGCTCACAGATTATTTTTGAGGCAATTTCTGTTGCTGTTGTTGCATGTGATTGTTTGTAAATGTCGTTAAGAGATTATGTAAGCCATTTATAACATTAAAGTGGAACAAAAATGAAGAGAATTCGTACTTTTGCTTAATGGAGGATGAACTTTGGACAAAAATGGAACCTTGGACCTACGGACTATTTTGGACAATCTGTACCTTAGATTCTGTGTTGTTTTAATTTGTTTGATGTTATGGAAGTGTAGTTCCAAAGGCTACGAAGCTAACCCAGTTAAAATGGAGTAAAAAGATGTAAAAACGAAGATTTGGTGTTGATGTTAGTGAAGAACACCAAGAACACCTAAAACAGAGTACAACTTTATACTTTGGCCTAAGATTTGATTAAGTTAATATTAATGGGTAGTTCTGATTTTTTGATATGTTGTAGCCCAATGAATTAGAAGTCCATAGAGTCCGAAATGGAGCAATTTGAACATGTATAGAAGAAATTATGAAGATCGGAGTCGGAGAGGGTCGGAATCATGAGCTGGGAAAAACCCAGCAGATTCTAGGAAGTATGAATGGCACTGTGGCGCCGTTCATAAGACTAAAATAGGCGTTGCGGCGCCGGACACGTGTCAGGCACAGACATGTCTGAGTGGACTATTTTGACATTATGTAGTACAATGGGCATAACTTTCTCATACGAACTCAGATTTATGTGATTCAAGATGATTCAGAAAGAGGAAGAGTAGAGCTACAACTTTTGTTCTTTAAGGTTTTCAATTTGAGGTCTGTATCATGGCCTAAATTGGCCATTTATAGGACTGACGTGTAATTGGAGGCAATCAGAGAGTGTCGGGCATGTGCGTAAGCACGTGTAATGCTCCCGACAATGTAAAGTGATGTTCTAAGTTTTAAAACATGATTATTATGATTTATAATGATACTTAACATTAACCATTGAGTATTAGACAGCTCGAGTGGGCGTGCTAAGCATACACAATCGCGTGTCACTTGTTTAATATTTTGTTTCTAATAATAATGAAAGATGATAGAGTGTTATAACCCAATGTATGAGCATGCTAAGCACATGCAAAAGAGGTGAATTAGACGTGTGACGTGTAAACGTCGAAACGCAACGTAAAGTGTTATTGAACTTAAATAATGTTTCGATTTTAAAAAAAATGAACATTATAAGATATGGAGTGGGATTATTATAAACCAATAAGGATTGATGATGATGAGGGTCATAACGTTTTCAAACGACGCGACGCCGAGAAATATTTTAGTGTTAATCGCGTTAATTGTCTATAATTCGTGAACGATATGAGATAAGAATTATTATTAATGTGAACCAATATATGAAGCCTTTTGAGTGGCTAATTGGTGTTTTATTGTTAAATAAATTGTGTAGGATATTTGAAGGACGAGCCATCATAATTTGGCAAGGAACGCTTAAGGCAAGTTCTTTCAGTAACTTGTTGACTTGTTTAAATGTATTGATGTACATGAGTTGATTGTTAAATCTTCTACTTTTATGTTAATTATATGTGAGCATGATTAAAAATGTGCACGTTGGGCAACTATGTGATTTATGTTGTTCTATGTGGAACTTGAAATATTATAAATGTGCAGTATGAGATATATGATGCAAATAAAACTTGCATATTAAGAGATGTATGATGCATGTGTAGATGCATTGCATAAGATTTATGATACTTATGTAAGATGTATAGTATGAGAATCATGATGCATAAATAAATTGTAAACTTGTATGTTACGTGAAGAATGAAAGGTGAAAACTGTTAGTTCTTGCTGAGCCGTCGTGCTCATTCTTGCAAAAATAAAACTTTTGCAGATTTACGATACAATGCAATTATCTTGATATCGCGATGATAAGGATTAGAGGCAAATGGAAACAGGAAGGTTGCTAAATATTTCGTTATGGTAATTATTTAGCTGTGGTGACGGTATATGATGTACGTGAATTTGACTATGTAAATCTTGAGTTAAAAATGAAGGTTATCCATTATAGTAGTTAAGACGTGATTATGTTAGTTACTTGTTATAGCAAACTAGAAGGATGACGATGATGTATAAAGGACATTTTTATAACGAATGTACAGTTGTTAAATAACTTTGCGAATATTTAGGGATGTAATAAAGTCAGAATCTAAACCTTGCGTTCACATAGGAGATTTTGTAAATGATCATGGTATTTATTCAACCTTGATCATAAGTGTAGAAGTTAAATGCTACGAAACCTATGATTGAGAAGAGTTTGAGGTAATAATTCTTAATGTTTATATTGATATGGACTGCTATATACGACATGAATAGAATTAAATTTGTAATGATTATTAAATGATGTATTAGTTAAGGTCTTCGTACCTGAGATTAGATAGTAACATATTGTAATAATCTTGTAATTGCATTCATGTAGTAAGATTATGTTTTAGTTATGGTTTCGAGACTTGGGACGACAATATTTATATTATATCAATGTAAATATTTTTATTATTCCGCAATGAGTTGTTAATAGTATGATGTACAAGTTACATAGTGATGCACCAGACCCGAGGTTAAGGTAACCCAGATTTGGGGGCGTTACAGGTTGGTATCAGAGCTGTAGGTTATAAACCTTAGGCTAGAGAAGAAAGGTGGAGGTGATAAAGAGATAAACTCAGATAGAGTTTGAACAATAAGAAATAGATTTAGAAAATTCCTAAAGAGAGGAATTAAGATATATAGATGAAGATTCAAAGAAGAATCTTAAAGAGTTATAAAAGATGAGAATTAGGAGTTACTTGACTCTTATAATAAAGATGAAAAATGTTGATAAATAAGATAAAGATGCATAAAAATCTTATAATATGATTAAAGAGAAGAGTAAAGAAGATCGTAGGATGAAACGATCATAAGGTATGAAATATCGTAATGTAAAACGATTAAGGAATAAGATCACGACGTGATCGGATTAACTTGTAGAATAATAGATAATTTGTTAAACGAATGGAAAGTTATAGCCTGATGCTATAAAGAGAAGGTACTATGAAATATTACGATGGAAACTCAAGAAGAGTTAGAAGATAAATACGGATTAAAGAAAACTCGTATTGAGCAAAGGGAAGACTATAATTTTATGGGATTTCAATTGAGGACTCATGTTATAGCTGAGTTGTACAAGCCTTTATATGGGCAGGGATTTTGTGCTTGGTTTAACGACTACTCAGTTTGTCACATTGATAATCGTTGAAATGTTGGTATTGTGCTATCAATATATATATGGTTAGAAGGTGATTCTTTTCTCATATCTATATTTGATGGTTAGAGAATAATAAGATTAGGTGCGAGTTCTTGAAACTCATGCTTATGGTAAGTTTGTGACTCATAATCGTATGGTATGTTTTGAGCCCCTAAGTGTATGGACAGTCCTTGATTTGTTCTTGGACTACGTATTGCTAGGACAAGTTCCTAAACTCATATTATTGTGGCAAGTTTGATGAACTATATTGGGGTATAGGAAAGTTGTAGAGCGAGAATTGTGAATTCTCAAAATGATGAGCATTGGTGATGTTAGAAATAGATAGAATTATTAAGTAATGATGCATTGAAGTTGATGAGGAGAAATGGATATTCCAAATCTTCTAGCTATGTTAGATTTCGAAATTTATTGACATCGTGCTGATATTTGCACTTCTGTGTTTTCAAAAAATATGTTAGATCAATTTGTGAACCAATAAGTTTTAAAAGGATCCTATGATTCATATGTCTATACTAATTGCTCCAGCTAGGCAAAATGATTTGAAAATATCAAAATGTATTTCTACATAGTCATCAATGCATCATGGAACCTGGTGTACAATGACAGATGATGGAGTCATCAATGTAGATTAACTTAGTATTAGATGTGATCATAGGATCGTCAGCCCACTATGGTATGATGTAGTATGACAAAGTCACAAAATGACGGAATCCTCAACGGACTGTAGAAACAGTGTGGTATCATGACGTCATAAAATTATTTTTGTTTTCTTTAAAGTATGAAAAAGTATGCTAATTGAGTTAGCTAAAATATTTTGATTGATGTCCAAACCGTTGATGTGAGTCTAAGCTATTTAATTCGGCTAGACGAATGTTGAAATATGATTATGAAATTCGAGAATTTTTTTGGAGAATGTTTTCCAAACCAAATTGTTTTGGTGCGGGCTTTTATATCTGCTGAGATGAACAACCCTCATAGAAGGGGTAATATTTTTGATGTTGGGAAAAATTCGACTGTGCACGTGCGAACAGTATGGAAAGGGGTTATGCATGACCTCGGGTACATTAGGCTGATCACCTATTGTATTAGTATGTTGGATTATCAGATGAATTTCTGGTGATTCTAGTAAAGGTTCTTACTCCTTAGTGACTCCTCGGCTTTGGGATATCATTGGAGGTAAGTGCTATGGTGGCCACTCAGTGATTCCTTCATCCAATATTGGTAATTCATGTAAGAGGTAAGTGTCATGGTGGCCACTCAATGATTCATACTGCTTCACAATTATCGAACAATTGTTAAAGACTCCTGAAAGGTATTCCATTATTCTGGAAACTGAATGTGAAAAGGGGTAATTTTCCCTAGAAAGAAGTAGTCGTAGAATGCGACAATTCTAAATGAATCCTTGGAAGAGGAAAGCCTAAAGCTTTGTTGAAAGTCTGTATGAATGAATGATATGAGCATGATAGTAATTATGGGATTAATATTTCCTGGAAAAAGCGGATGAAATTCCGAAAATAAGAAATGAAGCTCTTAAAGAGAATAATGAGTAGAATGAGTAAAGATCAATATGTTGAAATTTTGAGGGCGAAATTCTTAGAATAAGGGGTGAATGTAATATCCCGAACAATTATGAGTTTAGTAAATCGTGATATTAAATTAGTATGATGATTGTGGCATACAATGATCCTTAGAAAAGGAAATTGATGGGTTAAAGAAATGATAATACTCAGTACATATTGAGTTTGATAAAGGTTATAGAATAAAGCCTACAAGAATTTGTTAAGGAAGTGGATGAAATAGGTAATATAAAACCTATGTTATAGTGATACGTTGAAATGTTCAACTATAAAATTTCGGAAGAAGGTTTACGCGGACCAGGTAAGGATATTTCGGTGATTCCAAGGACGGAATCCTTATAAGAGGGGAAGAATGTAACAACCCAGATTTTCGAGATTTATATTTTTAAAATAAGGATTTAATAAAATTCTTATTATGAGACGTATCGGGTTGAATGTAAAATATATATGTGTTATATATATATATATATATATATATATATATATTTATGTGGCTTATGTGATAAGAGAATAAATATATGTGTATTATATATTTATTATCGATTAGTGATAAGATGTGGACTAATAGTTGTTTTTTTTTTTGTTTTTTTTTGTTTTTTTTTTGATAATGTGGAGTTTCCGGGTCGCAACCCGACTAATCTCCCCAGCCCGAGCCCAGGCGGTCTACTTCCCAGCTTGCGCTTAAGGGGGGCCCGTGGCCACAGCGGAGCATTATTAGTGCCCCTCCAAATGTTGCTAGTGGGAGTCGATCCTGAGTCGTCCGGGTTTACGGTTCGTTCCCAAGGCGGCTTGCACCACTGCGCCACTTGTTGTGGTTTGTGGACTAATAGTTAGTCAAAACTAATTAATTTGATTAGTATGGACTAACTGTCGAAGCTTATAATTGTATAGAAGGAATTCAAAACTCGAATTTAAGTTCGGAGTGAGCTATAATGATGATGAGGAAGAAAGAAAGAAGAATGTAACCACAACAAGTGGCGCAGTGGTGCAAGCCGCCCTAGGAACGAACCGTAAACCCGGACGACTCAGGATCGACTCCCACTAGCAACACTTGGAGGGGCACTAATAATGCTCCGCTGTGGCCACGGGGACGCGGGTGCAAACCCGTATGAAAAGGCTGATCCGGGTTCGGCGGGATTAGTCCGGATGCGTCCGGGAAACCCACGGTTAACAAAAAAAAAAGAAAAAAAAAGAAAGAAGAATGTAACGATCGTGAGTCGTGGGTAACTTGGTAATTCGAGCTTATGAATATTATTGAATAAAATAGACTTTTATTAATAATATTACGTGTTAAGCGTTTAAAGGTTATATTATAACCAAGATTATGTGTACGCGGTGATTAGTAAATATAAAAGTTTTCATATAAGATAATATGGTGGTTTCGAAAAATATCGCTAGAGTACTATTTATTGGATAAAATAAATAGTTGAAGGATATTATTATTAAACGAGTTATTTGGCGTAAGGCGTTAACCCAAATATGGGTGTGATATATGTACATTGATGAATATGATTATGGGGATTTAATTGGGAAGAGTAGCGATTGCGAATCGTGAATAGCCTTGTAATTTGGGTTTATTAATATTATTAAATGAATTAAATATTATTTTTATGAGAGGTATTTTGAGGTTATTTTCTAACCTGGATTATGTATATGTGTTGGTTTTAAGTGTTGTTGCCGTGTGGGAGCGAATAGATTGATCTCGCGAAAAATCGCTAAATCATTATTCACGGGGCACGTTTCCCGAGGCACTATTCACGCCAAATATTTTTACGTCTTTTTCGAGTTCTATTAATTTCGTTAAGACGTATACATGAAGAAATAATTTTTTCAAGCGTCAGAAATTTTATTTAAGCCCGAACGAGATTTATTTCGTATCCGAAATGTATTATATGGGTGTTCTGAATAAATGGACAAATCCCATAATAATTATTTTTACGTATCCCAATAATTTGTAGGAGTACCTATTTTAATTTTGGGTAGAGTTATTAAGAAAATTTGGTACAAAAGTGTGAGGTTTCGGATATAGAAAAGGAGTATTCGGGTATTATTTATGGTATGCCAGTTCATTTGGAGACCAAATAATTGTATGAGCCAATCAAATGAGGGGGAAGAGGAGTAGTAGCCGATAACTTGCTAGCTAATTCCCAAACATTATGTATCAAATATTGCAATTTTGCAACATTTCTCTCAAAACCCATTTCAAGGGCTCGGGTGGTTAACCCACTTCCTCATTCTCCCGACAACCATTCCATTCTCTCTTGCCCAGTCATCTGCACACTCCATTTCCTTTCTTGCTACTGCAAATTGAGAGAGAGATATAGAAAGAGAGAATTGCAGTAGAGAAAGAAAAGAGAAAATAAGAAGAAGAAGAAGAAAAGAGGTTCGGGAGGAAGAAGGAGAAACCAAGGTAGGAGAGGAGGAGCTTCAAGCAACCCTAGCAAGCTTCTCTACAATCTAGGAAGGATTTACAGAGGTAAACCTTCTTCTTAAACCATGTTCCATTGATTTTGGTTAGGTTTTTCCAAGTTTTTGGTTTTTAGAGCTTTTTAGCTCACGGATGATTTTTGAGGCGATTTCTGTTGTTGTTGCTTGTGATTGTTTGTAAATGTTGTTAAGAGATTATGTAAGCCATTAATAACATTAAAATGGAACAAAAATGAAGAGAATCCGTACCTTTGCTTAATGGAGGATGAACTTTGGACAAAAATGGAACCTTGGACCTACGGACTGTTTTGGACAATCTGTAGCTTAGATTCTGTGTTGTTTTAATTTTTTTGATGTTATGGAAGTGTTGTTCCATGGGTTACGAAGCTAACCCAGTTGGAATAGAGTAAAAAGATGTAAAAACAAAGATTTGGTGTTGATTTTAGTGAAGAACACCAAGAACACCTAAAATAGAGTACAACTTTGTACTTTGGCCTAAGATTTGATTATGTTAATGTTAATGGGTGTAACGCCCCCAAATCTCTACACTCCCCTGTAGCAGATCTGATGCTCACGTGAAACTATACAACTATAAATATTCAATAAAATATGACTTCTATCTATCCAAGGTTCACAGTATCCCATAACAGGTACTAGTTCCGGCCAGAACATTGTCTGTGTTTGGATACCCTCACTTGGATGTATAGATTCATATCTAATGAATACTTCTTTCATATTTATATTCCCTATCTATCTGACATTCACAGTATTAATGATAAGATTGTCCATAGAACTGAGGGGCGCATTCCGGTAAAGATGGCACCTTACCGGCGCTCATTAAGTGTAACCCCAGAGCTTATAGGACTTTCAGCATCATTTAAATACCCTCATTCAGATGTATAGTTCGTATAGATACTGTATCTAACTTAGTACAACTATGCTAAATAAAATAAAGATCAGAGTACACCGCAATCGATGAAATAAAGGATCATAATATATTACACATCATTTGTTTCAATTACATTGTTCTCAGTACGAAGTTATTACAACAAAAGCCTTTAAAAGACTTAGATTATTCAAAAGCAGTTAATAAAACTAGTAAGCATGCTCTTTTCCTTTATCTGTCCCAAAAGTGCTAGGGATATCATTTAAAGCTGCAAAAGAAGATATGCGCAAGAATGAGCTACAAATGCTCAGCAAGTTCATTTGAAAATGTAAACACGGTGTGTTTGATTTGAAAGATGTCAGTTGATGTATAATTGATATTGAGGGTTCTGTACCGGAACCATATATTTCAATTTGTTCTGTCAGTCTTCAATGACTTAGAACCTCTTTGAGTTCGGATATCTGGTAGGTGATCAGCCTCACCAATATCCTAGGAGTATTCATATCATCCTACCACATTTTTGGTCAATTTAAGTTAATTGCCAATATTGGTCAATTCATTTAATTGCCAATTTAAACCTTATTTGAAGGTTTGTCGGACCACCTTCCATCCACGGTGTCCCTTTTACTCAGTATAGATGTCATACCAAAACAATTTGGCTTGACACAATAAATTTAAGCTCAAACAATCAATAAATGATTTCATTTCTTAAGTTATGCTGAACAAGTAGCAATAACTTCACAATAATTGATAGCAAGACATAAATGAATTGCTTAATATAAGTTGAGAAAAGTTAGGACACTTGCCTTAGCGTAGTTTGTTTTTATTTAAGACAGTTGGTCAACGTACGTAGTCTATGTATACCAATAATAAGCGTTAGCACGTATATAAACATGTATTACGCTAATCTAGGCAAGTTTTATTAAGGTTCGACGTCGATTCGGTATCTCGGTCGCGTCCTTAATCAATTAAACACATAGGTTGTTCGATAAAACTTCATTTGGAAGCTTAATTATTAGTATAAATAATTTATTTATTATTTATAACATTTTTAGAAGCTTGGTATTATTTTTAAATAATTTTCAGAAGCTTGGAAGTATTTTTAAATAATTTTACAAGCTTAACATATTTTTAAATGATTTAATTATCATTTAGAATATTTTTAAAACATTTAATATGTTATTTAAATGATTTATTTATCATTTAGAATATTTTTAGATATTTAAAATATTATTTAAATGATTTATTTATCATTTATAATATTTTTAGAAAGATATAATATTATTTAAAATGATTTATTTTATCATTAATAATATTTTTAGAATTTACTTTATCATTATAATAATTTAATTATTACTTATAATAATTTTCAAAACTTAATTTAATATTTAAATGATTTAATTATCATTTAAAGAAATTTTTAAATACTTAATATATTACTTAAATAATTTATTTATCATTTATAATATTTAAATATTTAATATTTTATTTAATTATTATATACAATAATTTTATTTACCTTAATATCATTTTTAAATAATTAATATAATTATTAAATGAGTTAATACCATTTTTAAATAATTAATGTAATTATTAAATGATTTATTATAATTATTATTATTATTTAATTAAATTAAATAATAAATTAGAAATATATAAAAATATTAAAAATAAATTTTTATAATTAAAAATGAATTTTTAAATATATTTATGAATTATTAATAATTATTTATTATTTATTTATTATTTTATAATTTATTTAATTAATTTTTATTTTATTTTTATTAAAAATCCGTCGCTAAAGGGCTTTAGCGACGGTCTGCATGTGTTCATAGGTTTTTGGGTTTGGGTATGAATTTCGTCGCTAAAAGTGTTCTTCATTAAGAACACTTGGTCAATGTCCAATAGTGACTTTTGACCTCAAATTAATCTCAGCTGGTTTGATGTTTGTGTTTGATTTTTGTTTGTTGTTAAACCTAGTATGGCAGAGTATAACGACATATCAAATTTCACTTCAAATTATATCATATCATGCTTTAAATTTGATGGTCAAACCACCGGGTTCAAACTGTTCTTGAGTTTCTGGGTAACCCAGAAACTCAGTCAGTCATAACGGTCAACGTGGTTTGACCATTAATAACTTTGATTCTGTGTTTGCTAAATGTGTTTTGATGATTCAAGATTGTAGTTTACATACCAAATAACATGTTGAAAATAATAAATAACATATTAAATATCATCTAGGCATGATCTGGGTTGATCAAAAGTCTTGTCAGACACTGTCAGAGTGTTCTTCATGTTTCTGGGTTACCCAGAAACAGTTTATCATGGTCGGTCAATGGGTTTTGACCAACCATATCTTCCTACTGTGAGATAATTTTGGACTTCTACCAATTGGATCTTAAAGCTAACATGGCATACTACTGATTCATGCTTTAAAACACATCAAACAAATATTTTAAGCCAATCAAAAGCTCTGACAAAGTAGCTTGTCAGACTGTTCTTGACTGCCAAGAACAGTTTGCTATTTTTGCTTGATTTTCATATCTAGATGTTATGTAAACGTGTTTTAACCGCCCAGATCACTTAATTACATGTTAATAAGTATTCCTAAACACTAAAACATAACATCAAATTCCAACTTAAAGATCTAGCAACAAATTAGTGTTTATGCACCTTTTTCTTCAAATTTTTGATCTCTGATCTTTGCTACTGATCTTGTGATTGCAGAGGCTTGTTTAGGCTTTGATTATAAGTGTTTAGGTTTTAAAATTTCTTAGGTCTAATGGTCAGCCTCTCATTCTATTTATAGCAACTTGAATTAGGGTTTCCTAAGCTTTATTTTCCATTTTTGCCCTCAAAATATCTAACCTAGTTACTTGTGCTGCTCAAGCCTGATCTTGTTCACCTACTTGAGCTAGATATTTATAAATATCTGATTTGATATTCTATCTTCTTTTGATTGGTTGAAAATTTTGATTTTTAATTTATTTACTTACTAATTAAACCTAGATTTTCACTAATCATGTTTATGATGTTAATTTAGGTTTAGTAATACCTTAATTAGGTTTATATATCATAATTAAGGTTTATCAATTCATAATTTAGTGTTATTAAACCAAATTAGGGTTTCAAATTAGGGTTTAGGGTTTTCAATCCTACAATTAGCGTTTTAATCTTTCGTTTAGGGTTTAGTTTAATCTTAATAATTCATAATTAATATTATGATTCATTATTTAGAATCTAATTATATCAATTAAGATTCTTATACAATAATTAGGGTTTCGATTAGACAATTCGGATAAATATTATCAATTAGGGTTTTTGTTTCAGTTTATTATCCTAACCCTAATTAACTTATTTTTGATTTTTATTAGTTAATATAATATTATATTAACTCCGAAGCACGACAAAGCACTTCGTCATTACCAAGTACGACACAACAGCTTACAAAAATAATTTGTCGAGACGCTTCTCGGTGAATTCGCCGGAAGCACGACAAATCATTTTGTCCGATTAAACACGACACAGCTGCTTGGCGAAAAAATTTTATTTGACCTAATTATTTAATAAAATACACAATTACATACTACAAAGTCAGATCATGAAATTTCATTTATTAAACACATAATTTACATATACAGATCTTATTAGGGTTCGGAATATTACATTCACCCCCACTAATAAGAATTTCCTCCTCGAAATTACAGTACGGGTTATACAAATAAGTGTGGGTAACTATCTCGCATTTTACTCTCAAGCTCCCACGTAGCTTCCTCTATATTTTGATTCCTCCAAATAACTTTGACTGAAGGAATCACTTTATTTCGCAGATGTTGTTCTTTCCTCTCTACGATTTTGATAGGAACTTCTTCATAAGATAAATCTTTCTTGATCTGTATGGGTTCGTAGTCGATAACGTGTTTATAATCGGGTTTGTACGGTCGTAACACGGACACATGAAACACGTTATGGATATGTTCTAACTCAGGAGGCAAGGCTACCTCATAAGCTATTTCACCTATCCTTCTTAGTATCTGAAACGGTCCAATGAATCTTGGACTTAATTTCTCTTTCTTCCCAAATCGAATTTTGCCTTTCCACGGAGATACTTTTAAGAATATGTGACTATCGACTTCGAAATCTTGTAACTTTCTATGTTGATCAGCATATTTCTTTTGTCGATCCTGTGATGCTTGTAATCTTCCTCGTATAATTCGGATTACCTCCGCGGTTTGTTGCACTATTTCAGGTCCTAACATTTGTCGCTCTCCGACCTCATCCCAACATAAAGGTGTTCTACATTTTCTTCCATATAAGGCTTCAAATGGTGGCATTCCTATGTTGGCATGGTAGCTATTGTTGTACACAAATTCTACCAAAGGTAATTGATCTTCCCAACTTCCCTTGAAATCCATGATGCAAGAGTGCAACATGTCTTCCAATGTCTGGATGGTTCTCTCACTCTGACCGTCAGTTTGTGGATGGTATGTTGTACTTAGTCTCAACTGAGTTCCTAAATTTTTCTGGAGACTTGTCCAAAAATTCGAAGTAAATTGTGGATCTCGGTCTGATACTATAGAAACAGGGACTCCATGTCTAGAAATAATTTCATTGATGTAAAGTTTGGCCAATTGGTCAAGACTGAAGCTAACTTTTATGGGTAGAAAATGAGCTGATTTGGTAAGACGATCTACAATTACCCAAATGGCATTGTGACCTTTTTGTGTATTAGGGAGACCAACTACGAAATCCATGGTAATATGCTCCCATTTCCACTCAGGAATTTCTAAGGGTTGTAATAATCCACTCGGCTTTTGATGTTCAACTTTAACCCTTTGACATGTTAAACATTTACTTACCCACTCTGCTATCTCTCTTTTCATGTTAGACCACCAAAAATGTTGGCTTAAGTCTTTATACATTTTTGTACTCCCTGGATGTACAGCGAATTTAGAACTGTGGGCTTCATTCAGTATTTCGTCTTTTAATTCTTGTACTGAAGGTACCCAAATTCTATTTTCGTATCTCAGTACTCCATCCTTATCCACTCTAAACTTAACATTCTTTGTATGAGTCATTTCTGCCTTATACTTCTGACATTCTGTATCAGTCTCCTGTAGTTCTTTGATTCTATCCAATAAAGTTGAACTACCCTCCATGACGAATAACTTCTCGGTAGAGTTAACTGAAACTCCCACCTTGATCTCAAGTTTGTCAAACTCTTTTATCAATACTTCGTTATTGGTCATTACATTTAACTTCTCTTGGTTCTTCCGACTCAATGCATCTGCTACGACGTTGGCTTTTCCGGGATGATATAAAATTTCACAGTCGAAATCTTTTATCAACTCTAGCCATCTCCTCTGCCTCATGTTTAACTCCTTTATGTGAAAATATATTTCAGACTCTTATGATCTGTATATATTTCACATCTCTCCCCGTACAAATAATGCCTCCAAATTTTCAAGGCAAATACTACCGCGGCTAACTCAAGATCATGCATAGGATACCTCTTCTCATAATCTTTGAGTTGTCTTGATGCATATGCAATCACCTTCCCATGTTGCATTAACACACATCCTAATCCCTTGTGTGATGCATCACTATAAACTACAAGGCCTCTTGTATCATCTGGTAAAGATAATACTGGTGCTATGCTTAACCGCTTCTTCAACTCTTGGAAGCTTTCTTCACATTTGTCTGTCCAAACGTACTTTACCGTCTTTCGAGTCAAATTGGTTAGCGGGGTTGCTATCTTTAAAAAATCTTGTATAAATCGCCTGTAGTACCCTGCTAAACTGAGAAAACTTCTTACTTCTGTTGGAGTTGTTGGTTGTTCCCAATTCACAACCGCTTCTATCTTTGCTGGATCTACCGCTATTCCATTTTTGTCAATCACATGACCCAAGAATTGGACTCGTTCCAACCAGAATTCACATTTGGAAAACTTTGCATAAAGTTTTTCCTTGCGTAATATCTCCAATACGCTCCTTAAGTGTTCAACATGCTCCTCTTTTGTTCTCGAGTATACTAAAATATCATCAATGAACACTACGAGAAATTTGTCTAAGCATGGTTTAAACTCTCTGTTCATTAAGTCCATGAATGCTGCCGGCGCATTTGTTAATCCAAAAGACATCACAAGAAACTCATAATGTCCGTAGCGTGTCCGTAGCGTGTCCTAAACGCTGTCTTCGGCACATCTTCTTTTCTTACCTTTAATTGATGATAACCTGATCGTAGGTCGATTTTCGAAAAGTGTTCAGCCCCTTTCAACTGGTCAAACAAATCATCAATTCGTGGTAAAGGATATTTGTTCTTTATAGTTAACTTATTTAATTCTCTATAGTCGATGCATAACCTTAACATTCCATCCTTCTTCTTTACAAACAACACCGGTGCTCCCCAAGGTGAAACACTGGGTTGTATGTACTTTTTGTCTAAGAGTTCTTGTAGCTGCACAAGTAACTCTTTCAACTCCACAGGTGCCATTCTGTACGGTGCTTTGGAAACTGGTGTCGTACCCGGCGCTAGATCAATAACAAATTCGATCTCTCTATCCGGAGGTAGACCTGGTAAATCATCTGGAAACACATCCGGAAATTCTCTAACTACAGGTATTTGCTCTAGTTTTACTCCTTCCTTTCGAGTATCTACTATGTATGCCAAATAACCTGTGCAACCCTTCCTAAGCAATCTTGTATAGGAATGAGGTTCACAAGAAACTTGTGTCCCTTAATCTCTACGGCACAATTCTTATATATGGTTTTGACGGGAATTATCTCATTATTTGCGATTTCCACATTAAAAGGTATGTCTAAATCTTCGCATTGCATTTTCAAGTTTTTAGCAAAGTTATTAGACACGAAAGAACAAGTAGCACCAGAGTCGAATAACACATATGCATTTAAATTGTCGATAGGGATGGTACCTGTTACCACGTCCGGTGCAGCAATAGCATCCCTCATCGTCATATTAAACGTTCTAGCTGTTGGACGACCTGGACCTCCAGCTCTTGTTACTATCGGTTTGGTGTTATTGTTTGGGACTTGGTTTCCTCTCCCAGGTAGGTTTCTATTCCTCGGGCAATTTCTAGATACATGCCCAGTTGCACCACAAGTATAACAGGTAACATTCGGGTTACCGTGACGAGTATTATCATTACTCTTTTTGGGACAATTAGGGGAAAATGTCCCTCTTGTCCACAATGGTAACAAGTAATCACTCTGTGGCGACATACTCCCGCGTGATTCTTCCCACATATAACACAACGTACCACCTTATTATTACTGTTCTGGTTTCTGTTGTTGTTATTGTTGTAATTGTTACCCCTCCTCACAAAGTTTGTAGGAACAGTGGCATCCCACTTCCTTTTGTTATTATTAGTACCCCCTGTACTAACTTCTCCTTTAAACTTCCCTCCTTCATTCAAACTCCTTTTCTCTTTATGAAATTTTATCAAAGCTTCATTCTCATTTTCAGCTATAATAGCTTTTTTGAGAATTTTAGGAAAAGTTCTCACTTGGAACACTAACAACTTACTACGAATTTGGGGTTTCAATCCCTCTTCGTATCTCCTGGTCTTCCTTACCTCCGTATTGACCTGATGTGGGGCAAACCTAGCTAATTCATTGAACTTAGCCGTATACTGGTGATAGACTCCACGGCACGCTTGCATGAGGTGGTCGTCGCCCGGATCGTTTCTAGCAAGTAAGTTTGATGGAACTTTTTCGAATCCTTAATCCCTCGCCTGAATATAGACGATAAACCTTGGAATAGTCGATCAAGCAATTTTGAATGCGTGATGGATGGAATACCAACAACACTTTGACCCTCGTTTAGATGGAAAACGATAATCTCCGTATGATTGTATGATGAGATAGAATAACGCCACACACAACAGTGATTTGTTGTATGATAAGTTAAATATGAATCTTAAAAGAAAAACTAGAAATAACCTAGGAATTCTTCAAAGAACCAAAAGTAGAGATTAATCTCACAAGAGAAATTTTATTAATCTGAATTGTATCTATTACATAAGCCATGTATTCTATTTATACTAATAGAATAAAACCCTAAAAAACCCTAAATCCTAAAAGGAATAGAAATCCAATTGGAAATCAAATTCTACCTAACTAATTAATATGGAAAACAAATCATATCTAATAAATATCCTAATTAAAATAGAAATCTAAAAGATATGTAAATCCCTAAAATAAAAGAAAGAAATCTGCCAAAATTGTGTGCCTCGAAAAACGTGCCAATGAAATTCGCCTGTTCTCGCCGGAGCGAGAAAATTTGAACTAGAGTTCTTGCCAGGGCGAGAATGGCCAGAGAGGTCTTCGCCGGGGCGGCATAATTTCAGGCCGGCGCCAAAACGGACAGAGAGGTTCTCGCCGGGGCGAGATCCCTTTTTTCCATCCCGAATAATTTTCTCCAATTCCTTCGCTCCGAGAAATCTAAATTCATCATGCTTCAACATCCACCTTGTAAGAACTCTAATATTTCCATGAATTGAAATCTAACTTTGTCGATGATTAGACAATACAAACGAACATGACGAACACGAACTCGAACGCTTGACTTACATTGATTTGGTCTTACTACATAGGTTGTATCTAGCAATCCCAAATCACATGAATAATCCTCTCCTCGATGTTCATTGGAATTGAACTCCAATGTAAGCATCCTTGAGTAGATTCTAGCCCAATTACTTGAATTTGTTTGTTGAACCCACGAAGCTTGAGTTGAGTCGATGACGCTTGATGTGAGCCTGATCAGGATTGTATCATTCCCCTCCTCTTCAAAAGGATTTGTCCTCAAATCCAGCATCCACTCCTCTCGAGAAGGACTTGTCCACAAATATGATCCTACACCAAAACAAACCAAGTCAGAAGCGTCAAACAAAACATAATCATAATTCTCACTAATCACATGAAATATATAAATAAAGTATGTAAGAATGTGAAAATAATCAATAGAACTTCCAACTCCCTCAAGACTCAAAATAGCAATATCAAGAATGCAAGTAAAGTAATGAAAGTAATCATCAAAAACTCCAACTCCTGCAAGGAACATAGCAACATCTGACAACTCCGACGTATCGACATGAACAACTTGTAAACATCTCTTTCCAAGCAGTGATTGAATCAGCATAACACCCTGCAAGCTCCTCGTAACACAACTTGGAAACTCAAATTTTCGAACTCCTTTACGCACGATCTTGTCCACATCAATACGATGTTCTCCCACACGTATTCCAGACACTTCCAAAGTATTAACTACACCAAAACAAACTAAATAAGCAACTAAAACTAACACGCAATCAAAATTTCTACCTAAGAAATCAAATGCATACATAGTAAAATAAAAGCAAATAAAACTATGAAAAGTCCTATATCCTCCTGGATCAAATATCAGCATGTAGAACCCTTCACACTTCATCAACTTCTATCCACGAATTCCCGGATCAAAAACTAACGTGATGATCTCGTGCATTCGCAAATACTCCCAATAACGAATTCCCGGATCAAAAGTAAACCTTATGATCTCGATCATTCGTACTAACTTCCATTCCAATGCACTCGGGTCAAATACCAAAATTTGAAATTCAACTCGTTGCATTCGCAAGTGTTCTTGAATTCCTGGATTAAACACAAAGCCAAACAAATCAACAAGTTCCTTTCGTTTAATCACAAAGAAATCAGATAATTCAAATTCACATGTAAAGTCTACTAGAATAAAATCCAAATAACTTCCCTTTAGACTTTCCATGCATTGTTCAAATGGATTTACCCAACGATCCATGCTTTTCTCCTCAATAAGTAAGAATCCATCTCGAATCTGCAAAACAAAATTAACCTTTCTCTTTCCATTGACATTATCAAATTCAAAACCAAATAATCGCATCAACGGAATCGAAAGATCACATCCAACACCATAAGACGAAAACTCAATAGCATAACTATGATCACAATCAAACTCAACATATGCCAAAGAATTTTTCCAAGTGTCAACAAAAGTCAAAGTATCATCAACACAGATATTAGCAAATTTTTCCATGAAAGAATGTAACACATGATTTAACAGGAAAACCTTTAATGCATTAGCTAATCCCAATGACTTAACTAAACATGTATGTAAACCATATCTCCATCCAATTCGATGATAATCACTTTTCAATTCAATACAAATGACAGTAATTCTTTCCCATTCAAGACAATATTCTCAAAATCATGCAATGATAATAACTCTAATGGAAAGACATTACCAAATAATAGCAACACATGCAATGAAGATTTCTCTATTGAAGAATCATGATCACTACCATTATCAATTAACGACATGCCATGCAAAGATTGAACAAAATCTAATTCAACATGTGAATGAAAAACCCTAGAATGAGTTTCAATGCAAGTACATATGTTGAAAACGAGAATATCCACAATAATCATTAGAATAAATTCTACGAAGATACGCAATTTGACAATGAGAATTTACTAAATGATAGTAGGAATATTGACAACGAGAATATAACGCATGCTCATAAACCAACTCAACAAATATCAAATACCCTCCATAGTTTATGATAAAGACGATTTTACCCTCAAAATAGCCAAACATAAATTTATCCATGGAGGCATGCAAAACATGTTTTAAATAACTCATGAAAATGCTAGATGCATTAGTTAATCTAACAGAGATAACTATCCACCTATACAATCCACATGTTAACACAATTTTACATTTATCACACTCTCTCATGCTAAATTGACTAGGCAATATCATCACATGGTCATCAACACATGTACATAAAACATAAGTACTATGCAATTTATCAAGCATATTATCTAAGCAAAGAAAATAATATCGATACTTGTTTACCAATTCAAAATCAACGAACAAGCTTGACATTCTATCTTCCTTAGGTACTATGATCTCCTGAATAGAACATGCACTAATGCATTCATCCACGATACCCACTTTGATGAAGTTGGACTCCATCAACTCTCCAACCCGCCTAGGTAACTCCGTCGTCTCCTCGGGAATACTACAAGCTGGCTGATATGGAATGATGGCTCGGGGTATATCCTCAATCACCTATACAAGAGAAACAACAGAACTAGACAAATAAGAGTTAATCTTGTTAGTATTCAAAAGCGCCGTCTTGTACGAATGTACAGTCATTGGCTTTTCAAAATACAACTCACTTTTCAACTCACTCTCCTCTCTTTTTTCACTTTTACTCTCCACTGTTTCTTTCTCTCGTTTATTTTCACTCTCATTCTTTTTATTCTCTCGTTTCTTTTCATTCTCCTTTTCATACTTTTCTTTTTCACACTCAATCTTTTTTTCAATTTCTTTTTCACTTTCTTTTTATCGTTCAAATTCACAGGTATTTTCTTTCTTTGAATCATGGACTTCATCTCGAACATCGAAACCTAACAACTCTCCTTGAACCGCATATTCTATTCCATCGTCCACCTCCCTCAGCTGATTTTGCTCCTTTTGTGCCTTAGAGATGTTTTGACGCCGCTTCAAATAATCGTCCCTTATCTCATTATATGTTCTCACGATGTCCTCAATTGATACCGGTTCAATATACACCCTAGGAGTTTCTCTTCGCTGTCTCCACTGTAAATCTTCATGTCTACGACCCTTCTTTTCATTATCACAAGTTAAACGCTTTGAAGGTTGCTCTATATGTTTCGGAGATGCATGTTCATCACGGTTTTCAACTCTTCCCACGTCTCGATCGGACGCTCTCCATACCTTTTTCTGCTACGCACAAATTCAGCCCACCATGTAGCTACATAATCAGAAAAATCTTGAACTGCAAGTTTAAACTTCTTGTACTCGGAATAGTTATGATAGCCAAACTCTCGTTCCTTCCTTTCCTACCAACTCAAATAAGCTTCAGGATCGCGCCTTCCTTGAAAAGATCTCTTTTTCCACTCAAAATTATTTTCACAATTATATCCATACATGATTGCTGCAAAACAAAGGTTAGTAGATAAAGAAAGATTTCCTCACACACTCCCTTACGTGTTTCGCTCAAACAATGTATCACACAACTTTGAAAACACTCGTGTATCGCACAAATCGGTTTTTTACCCTCAATGGATCTCACACTCTTGCCTTTTACCACTCAAATTCCCTCTTATAGGTTCTTTTTGAATTCACCAAATAAATATCTCAGTTCTTCTAATCAATTCAATAAGAACTTATCACAAAATAAAATATAGCAAGTGTGACGTACGATAACCACCAAAATTTTACGATCACCAATTAAAATCCTCTTGAGTGAAACCGTAATGTCTTCAAATTTCACAAATTCCAACAATAGAGCCAATGATAGCTTTTTCAATATAATCCAACTATTCACGAAACTTATGAATCCCAAGCAATCGCAATAATAATAATTTTTCCCAATAATATCAATCAAACGAAAAAACTGAAAGATTTTTTTTTATATACTCTTTTTTTTACTCTTCAACAAGTAAAATAAAGGATAAGTAACCTACTAGAAAACGTAGCTCTGATACCAAATGATAGACTCCGCGGCACGCTTGCGTGAGGTGGTCGTCGCCCGGATCGTTTCTAGCAAGTAAGTTTGACGGAACTTTTTCGAATCCTTAATCCCTCGCCTGAATATAGACGATAAACCTTGGAATAGTCGATCAAGCAATTTTGAATGCGTGATAGATGGAACACCAACAACATTTTGACCCTCGTTTAGATGGAAAACGATAATCTCCGTATGATTGTATGATGCGATAGAATAATGTCACACACAACTGTGATTTGTTGTATGATAAGTTAAATATGAATCTTAAAAGAAAAACTAGAAATAACCTAGGAATTCTTCAAAGAACCAAAAGTAGAGAATAATCTCACAAGAGAAATTTTATTAATCTGAATTGTATCTATTACATAAGCCATGTATTATATTTATACTAATAGAATAAAACCCTAAAAAACCCTAAATCCTAAAAGGAATAGAAATCCAATTGGAAATCAAATTCTACCTAACTAATTAATATGGAAAACAAATCATATCTAATAAATATCCTAATTACAATAAAAATCTAAAAGATATGTAAATCCCTAAAATAAAAGAAAGAAATCTGCCGAAACTGCGTGCCTCGAAAAATGCGCCAATAAAATTCGCCTGTTCTCGCCGGGGCGAGAAAATTTGAACTAGAGTTCTCGCCGGGGCGAGAATGGCCAGAGAGGTCTTCGCTGGGGCGGCATAATTTCAGGCCGGGGCCAATATGGACAGAGAGGTTCTCGCCGGGGCGAGAATTTAAGCCTTGGAAAGCTCGCCGGGGCGAGATCCCTATTTTCCATCCCGAATAATTTTCTCCAATTCCTTCGCTCCGAGAAATCTAAACTCATCATGCTTGAACATCCACCATGTAAGAACTCTAATATTTCCATGAATTGAAATCTAACTTTGTCGATGATTAGACGATACAAACGAACATGACGAACACAAACTCGAACGCTTGACTTACATTGATTTGGTCTTACTACATAGGTTGTATCTAGCAATTCCAAATCACATGAGTGATCTTCTCCTCGATGTTCATTGGAATTGAACTCCAATGTAAGATTCCTTGAGTAGATTCTAGCCCAATTACTTGAATTCGTTTGTTGAACCCACGAAGCTTGAGTTGAGTCGATGACGCTTGATGCGAGCCTGATCAGGATTGTATCAACTGGGATATAGTAAGCTCCCCTTGTTTCAATTCTAGGAATCGTACCTCCATACGATCCTGCATCGATTGGGGAAAGTAATTTTCGAAAAATAGTTCCTTAAATCTAGTCCAAGGAATTATACCCTCACCCGCACAAATTTTAGTATTTTCCCACCAATGGTTCGCCTCACCTTTGAGGAAAAAAGTGTCAAAGACTGTCTTTTGATCTTCGCCGACATTAGTTACCACAAAAACCTTCTCTATTTTGGTAACCCAAGTTTGTGCCTCAATAGGTTCTGCGGTTCCCTTAAATTCAGGCGGTCCTACCAGTTTAAAGTCTTTGAACATAGTACTCTGTGGATTAACTATAGTAGGTTGATGTGGTGGATAATTTTGTAGAGCTCCTAAGAGTATATCTACCAATTGTTTGTGGGGTTTGTTTCGGTAGGCTCATTTCTAGCTTGGGTTCTCCTTCCTGATGCCATGACTCTAAAATAAAGAAAAACATGTATAAATACAAGGATATGTTACACATAGAACTAACACTTTAATTGTACAAACGCAATTTGTATATAACATACAAAATGAATACATATTCGACTAGTGGTTTATACTACCACTAGTTAATACAAAGAACTCACTATTTTACAACCTCAAAATTTGTATATTACAAACTACGAAACGTAAACTAAGTACTATACTAATCTAATCAATCACGTACTCCCTTATAAGCATCCCGTATCATATGACCCACTACCGCTCTATCGATTATATAATCATCTTTCTCCTCCTCCACAAGATACCTAAACACCCTTCGTTCTAGGCCCTCAAATGCAGTCCTACACTTCTTGTCAGCTCTGTACACCTGCATTTGTGCATCCTGCTTCTCCTTCTGGGTGTTCTGAAGAAGGGTCCTTAGACGACGAGTCGTATCTCTCTCATTCTCCAGTAAACATGCAGCGATGCTTGTCCGAGAGTTAGCAGCCTCTAACTCTTCCGTTGACTGCTTAATTAATCCAATAACTATCTCTTCGTGTCTGTCGACACGCATCATCTGCCCCGCTCCGATTACCTCATCGAGTTCTGGATCTATCAGCTGTCCGTCTATAGGGTAATTAGCATCCTTAGCCTCTAATATTTCTTGGTCATGTAGGAGTTCTTCCTCCTCTGGATCCTCCTCTTCTAAATCTAGCTCAGGGGTAGCCGGCTCATAATCAGGCACCTCATCGGGCTCACTGTCTGATAACCATCCTACCATGTGTTGATCTACTCCTGCCATCCTACAAAAGAATTTTAATTTGTTTAGTATTATGGGGAGACAAATTTACACACAAGATAAAGCTTTTAAGATTATTTTATGTATGATTAAGTATTTTACGGACTCAAAGACTATATCCTAAGGTATTTCGTAACTACCTTAGAGCTATAATCTACAGCTCTGATACCAACCTGTGACGCCCCCAAATCTCTACACTCCCCTATAGCAGATCTGGTGCTCACGTGAAACTATACAACTATAAATATTCAATAAAATATGACTTCTATCTATCCAAGGTTCACAGTATCCCATAACAGGTACTAGTTCCGGCCAGAACGTTGTCTGTGTTTGGATACCCTCACTTGGATGTATAGATTCATATCTAATGAATACCTCTTTCATATTTATATTCCCTATCTATCTGACATTCACAGTATTAATGATAAGATTGTTCATAGAACTGAGGGGCGCATTCCGGTAAAGATGGCACATTACATTAAGTGTAACCCCAGAGCTTATAGGACTTTCAACATCATTTAAATACCCTCATTCAGATGTATAGTTCGTATAGATACCGTATCTAACTTAGTACAACTATGCTAAATAAAATAAAGATCAGAGTACACCGCAATCGATGAAATAAAGGATCATAATATATTACATATTATTTGTTTCAATTACATTGTTCTCAGTACTATTTATTCCAACAAAAGCCTTTAAAAGACTTAGATTATTCAAAAGCAGTTAATAAAACTAGTAAGCATGCCCTTTTCCTTTATCTGTCCCAGAAGTGCTAGGGATATCATTTAAAGCTGCAAAAGAAGATATGCGCAAGAATGAGCTACAAATGCTCAGCAAGTGCATTTGAAAATGTAAACACGGTGTGTTTGATTTGAAAGATGTCAGGTGATGTATAATTGATACTGAGGGTTCTCTACCGGAACCATATATTTCAATTTGTTCTGTCAATCTTCAATGACTTAGAACCTCTTTGAGTTCGGATATCTGGTAGGTGATCAGCCTCACCAATATCCTAGGAGTATGCATATCATCCTACCATATTTTTGTTCAATTTAAGTTAATTGCCAATATTGGTCAATTCATTTAATTGCCAATTTAAACCTTATTTGAAGGTTTGTCGGACCACCTTCCATCCACGGTGTCCCTTTTACTTAGTATAGATGTCATACCAAAACAATTTGGCTTGACACAATAAATTTAAGCTCAAACAATCAATAAATGATTTCATTTCTTAAGTTATGCTGAACAAAGTGGCAATAACTTCACAATAATTGATAGCAAGACATAAATGAATTGCTTAATATAAGTTGAGAAAAGTTAGGACACTTGCCTTAGCGTAGTTCGTTTTTATTTAAGACAGTTGGTCAACGTACGTAGTCTATGTATACCAATAATAAGCGTTAGCACGTATATAAACATGTATTACGCTAATCTAGGCAAGTTTTATTAAGGTTCGACGTCGATTCAGTATCTCAGTCGCGTCCTTAATCAATTAAACACATAGGTTGTTCGATAAAACTTCATTTGGAAGCTTAATTATTAGTATAAATAATTTATTTATTATTTATAACATTTTTAGAAGCTTGGTATTATTTTTAAATAATTTTCAGAAGCTTGGAAGTATTTTTAAATAATTTTACAAGCTTAGGAATATTTTTAAATGATTTAATTATCATTTAGAATATTTTTAAAACATTTAATATGTTATTTAAATGATTTATTTATCATTTAGATGAAAGTAGTATGCACACAAGCCAATCATATTTGATATGATGTAGCATATATACTTTGTAATCTTAATCATTTATTAATAAAAGAATTGATTTTCTTAAAAGGCATTTTATATTATCTACATGGTGCTGTTATATTAAATGTGATAAACCCATATTTAGAATCATGATGGTGATCATGCTAATGAGGTCTAAATTCTAGATAGCTCACAAACTAAAATTGTTCCTAATCGTTGGATTACTAAATTGGGGATTAGTGAATCCGGATAGATTAGTACATACGTTGCTTGCTCTTAGGAAGAGGATGGTTGATCTCATAATCATTTGTGTGGAGACACTAAAGCAAGTATGTAGGTGCTTATTAGAGAATAAGTTCACTGAACGTGACTCGCTAAGGAATACCTAATGGAGTTTTACTTGCCTGTCAATAGGAATTCCTCTGGTGATAGTAATACAAGTGATCCTTGGACTTGAGATCATCATAGTATCTTGTGTATGATGAGTTATACTTTGACATGTCCCTTAAGACCTTTTGGGTATATCAAAGGGTATGATTGGGTATAATAAGTTGTACATAGAGATAGGTGAATGATCAACAAAGAATCTACCACGTCTAGTAAAAGATGTGAATGTCCTATGTGATTCGATAAATGACAACTCAGTAGTCCTTGGCCAAGGCAGAATGAAATTAGAAAGGAGTTTCTAATTTGCATTAATCAGAGTTGTGCATTTGGGAATCGAAATACATATAATTAAATAAAATAAGACTTGACAGTAAATCCATGTCTTATATTTAATTGGGACATTGTATGGTAGAAGGATTGAATTATACGGTAACTATTTACTCAAAGGTTCTTTTGTGATTGATGTTGAAATCTATATTATTTGGAAAGTCATTGATCGCTAAGGGGGCTTACCCTTATTGTAGAATAAATATTATTTATTTAAATGAATTAAATAGTTTAATTTATTTATTTAAATAAAATTAGAATTGTTCTAATTGATTTATTCACAACCGGTTTAATATGGAGAACCTAAAGGGTCACACCGCAAAAGGAAAATATTTATTTAAGAAGTAAATGGCATAATTGTAATAATAAGTTAAGTGTATTTAATTTAATCTATGGGGATAGAATAAATTAAATAGCTTAATATTTATTATTTAATATTTTGGAAATATTAAATATAAATTAATAAGAGGAGTCTTATTATTATTATTACTATTACTATTATTTAATTCCTAATAGGGATTGAGAATTAATTAATAGAAGTACTCTCCCATGAATTCCTAATTGGATTAGGAGCATAATTAATTAAAAGAGTTTAATTATAATAGAAACCCTAATCCTAAATAGTTTAGGGAAAGGTTATTCCTACATCTATAAATAAGAGGAGTCTTATCATAGATTGGGGTTACACACTCTTGCATTAGATTGTGGAGAGTACTAGCAATTTCTATAGAGATAGAAACTAGGGTTTTGCCAATACCCAACTTCTTGAATACTTATTCTTCCTTGGTGGATCACCTCTAGAGGCCAAACACTTGGGTGGCTAACGTTGATCAAAGGAAGGAATCTCATCCGTGAAATTCAAGGAGAACACGAAGGACTAGGAGTTGAACTTGTACCCGAGGAAGCTTTGTTCTACGAGGGTATAATTCTTATTCTCTTTCTCTTTCGTTTATATCATTAATTGAGCACATTGATCGATCATGGTGATGGTTTGTATAAAATTTTAAAATCCGTTTTAACTGCGCTTCCGCTCTATTTATGTAATTTGATTGCATGCTCGCGTTATATACAAACCTAACAGTGGTATCAGAGCCTAATCTTGTGCTAATTATCGATTTTGATGATTCCATATGTGTATGATATGCAATTGGATCGAAATTTTTGGGCAGAATCAATTTTTCTGGATCAGCGACGCGGCGCAGCTGCGCCGGTTCTAGTTCATTCTGGAGCGCAGCTGCGCCGTTTCCCAGTTCATTCTAAGCGCAGCTGCGCCGGCTAGCAGAATCCGAATTTTTTTTTCCTTCAATTAAAATAAATGGTTTATTTAATTGATATAAGTTTAAAATAAAGATGTTTGTTTTATCTGAAATAGGATTTCAGATTGCTAAAATTAAAAGAGTTTAATTTGGATTTGGGTTTTGATTAAAATAAAAGAGTTTATTTTGTTTCAAAACTAAATATTAGCAAAACTTTTTCCCATTAATTGATATCAATGCATATATGGAATGGTTTTATTATTCATGGGATGAATGTTATTTATTGATACATATAGAGATATTTATGATAATAAATAGGGATTGATTATGGAATATTGACCAATGTGTGATTGAATTTATTTTAGTGGATGCTTGAATGTATGGGTTTTTATAAATGGGGTCTGCGTAGCTCGTCTTCTCTAATTTTTCTTAATGTAAATTCTATCTCCCTCTTATATACTTCCCCTTAACTGCTGATCAAGGTTCTATTTATTATAAATAGTTTTTGTAATAGGACTAGTTAGAATTAATTTTGAAGAATTGGAGACAAAGGAGCAAGGAGCTCTTGAAGACCCGTTTGTATTGGAGCCCGGGTTTAAATGTAATAGTTATATTTAAATTTATTCTTGCACCCTAGGTTTGACCTTTTGGTTCACTTGGTGGCTCTAGTGAACCAAACTAGAATAAAAGTCCATAATCAATCCGGGTAGAATATAGTATTCTATATGTGCATGCTTACTATATATATATATTTTATATTATCTAACATGCTTCGCATGTAAAATAATATGACGCGTATTTTATATATATATGTGCATGCGCGCTAAACAAGATGAGACTAATAATAATTACAAACCCCTCAAAGAAATTATATTAAGTCCTAAGCGTTCAAAGATATTGGGAATATCGAACGTCGCCTTCTAGCATGATAAAACAATAGAGTATTAAATATTTAATATGAGTTTGTTGTGCACACACAAGGCGAGTATTAAATATTTAAGATGTTGTTTTATCACATTTGATGCTTATTAAGGAAGTGAACATTACTGCTTTGTTGTGCACACACAAGGGCGGTCTCTTTCTCTTCATATATATGGAAGTGCTAGGTTGGACTTAACTTAGATTATTTTAGTTCGGATGTGCACACACTTAACCATTATAATCTAAGAGGCAAAATACAAGGAATTACATAGTGATGTAATTGACAATAGTTGTCTACCTATTTATTTATATATAGTTTGTTGTGCACATACAAGGCTATATACATTTGAAATGGGGTCCTTAATCTCACTAGCAAATCTTTAATTAGATTTGCCGAACTATATAATGAGGATAATATAGTTTGATGAAAATAGTGAGAGATACCAATTTAAATAAAGACCTAATTTATTTTGGTAATTAATTAAATGAATGAATGCTAAAATGTTGTCTATTTTCACATGCAGAATTTAAAAAATGTCAAACTCACTATCACTGCGTAGCATACTTGATGCTAACAAATTGACCGGACCGAATTACACGGACTGGTTAAGGAATCTGAGAATTGTTCTCACTGCTGAAAAGATTTCTTATGTCCTAAATTCGCCAGTCCCTGCAAGTGTTATAGAAACAACCTCTGAGGAAGAGATTGCTACTTTCAGAAAGTGGCAAGATGATGCAATCTTGGCTCAATGCATCATGCTCACATCCATGAGTAACGAGCTTCAGCGTCAGCATGAAACTATGGATGCTCCTACTATATTGCTGCACCTCAAAGAGTTGTATGGTGAGCAAAGTAGGACTGCTAGATATCAGATATCTAAGGAGCTCTTCCGATCTCGTATGACCGAGGGCACTGCTATTGAGACTCATGTCCTTAAGATGATCAATCTGATTGAACAACTTGGACAGCTTGGGTTCGTGATGGATGGAGAGTTAAGTCAAGATTTGATCTTGCAGTCACTCCCGGACACCTTCTCACAATTTGTTGTGAATTTTCACATGAATAAGTTGGACGTCAGCTTGCCTGAGTTACTTAACATGTTGAAAACTGCTGAAGGTCACTTCTCATCCAACAAGAACCAAGTCTTACTAGTGGATGATTCTTCCAAGAAAAGGAAGAGGCCCAAGGTATCTTCTGAAAAGAAGAAAAACAAGAAGGCTAAGGGCAAGGCGAAGAGAAAGGATAAAAAGAAACCTGATCCAGATAGCAAAGGAATTTGCTACCATTGCAATAAGCCAGGACACTGGAAGAGGAACCGGAAGGAGTATCTGACGGACCAGAAGAAGCTTGGAGAAGCTTCGACTTCCGATCTAGGTTTGTTCATGATTGAAATTAATTTTTCTGAAAGTCAAAATTCTACTTGGGTATTGGATACCGGCTGTAGTTCTCATATATGTAATAATATGCAAGGACTAAGCAGAAGTAGAAATCTGAACAAGGATGAAGTCGTCCTACGAGTGGGAAATGGAGCAAAGGTTGCTGCATTAGCTGTAGGAACTTATCGTTTAGCACTGCCTATGGGCAAGTTCATTAGTTTAAATAATTGTTATTATGTTCCGACACTCATTAGAAACATTATTTCAATTTCTGTATTGAATATGGATGGTTTTGATATTATAATAAAGAACAATAGTTATTCTATTTATAATAAAAATGTTTTATATGGTATTGGTAATTTACTGAATGGACTTTACATACTTGACTTGCATGAAAATATACTTCAAATTGAACAAACTAAGAAAAGAAAAGGAGATGATGTTAATTATACCTTTATGTGGCACTGTAGACTCGGTCATATCAATGAAACAAGATTATCCAAGTTGCATAAAGATGGGCTTTTAGAGCTATCTGATTATGAATCATATCCAACTTGTGAATCTTGTCTCATGGGTAAGATGACTAAATCACCTTTTAGTGGAAAAGGAGAAAGAGTTACAGAGTTGTTAGCGTTGGTACACACAGATGTATGTGGACCTATGACAACGAATGCACGAGGAGGGTATTCTTATTTTATTACTTTCACTAATGATCATTCTAGATTTGGATATGTGTATTTAATGAAATACAAATCTGAATCGTTTGAAAAGTTCAAAGAATTCAGAAGTGAAGTAGAGAAGCAAACTGGTAAGAGTATTAAAATTCTTCGATCGGATCGAGGAGGGGAATAATTGACCAATGAGTTTCTCAATTGTTTCAAAGAAAATGGTATAATCTCACAATGGACTCCACCAGGGACGCCACAATTGAATGGTGTATCTGAAAGGAGAAATCGAACATTGTTGGACATGGTTCGTTCCATGATGAGTTTTACCGACCTTCCAGTATCCTTCTGGGGTTATGCCCTAGAATCGGCTGCATACTTACTTAACAAGGTACCTACCAAATCCGTCCCAAAGACCCCATATGAGATATGGACAGGGAGGAAACCTAGTCTTAAGCATGTTAAGACTTGGGGTTGTCCAGCTTATGTCAAAAGGTTTAAGCATGATAAGCTGAAGACTAGATCCGACAAGTGTAGATTTGTGGGATATCCTAAAGAAAGTTTAGGATATTATTTCTATCATCCTACTGATCAAAAGGTGTTTGTAGCGAAACACGCTGCCTTCTTGAAAAAGGAGTTTATCCTTGAAGGGGTCAGTGGGAGTAAGATATATCTTGAAGAAGTTCAAGAACCACAAAATACTCCGGATCAAAGTCAGGTACCTGACCAAGTAGAAGAACCTACTGTACCACTACGTGTTCATAAATCTGGAAGAGTACTGAAGATACCTGAGAGGTATGGATTCATCATAGAGGATGATGATGAGGTACGCATCATAGATGATGATGATCCATTGACTTACGAAGAGGCTATGAGTAGTGAAGACTCCATGTATGAAAACCAAGTATGGACTTTGGTTTCACCACCTGAGGGCATTAAGCCTATTGGGTGTAAATGGGTCTTTAAGAGAAAGACTGGAGCGGACGGCAAGGTAGAGACCTATAAGGCCCGACTGGTTGCAAAAGGTTTTAAACAAAGACAAGGAGTTGACTATGATGAAACCTTCTCACCAGTAGCTATGCTCAAGTCCATTCGGATTTTGCTTGCAATTGCAGCTTATTATGACTACGAGATCTGACAAATGGACGTGAAAACGGCCTTCCTCAATGGAGAGCTTGAGGAAAATGTATATATGATACAGCCAGAGGGTTTTGTTTCAACGATTGGAACAAACCAAGTCTGTAAGCTACAACGATCCATTTATGGATTGAAGCAAGCTTATCCTAGATGGAACATCCGTTTTGATGAGATAATCAAAAGGTTTGATTTTATCAAAAATGAGGATGAACCATGTGTGTACAAGAAGGTAAAATGAGGATGAACCATGTTTCGGCGCCGCTCATAAGGCTAAAATGGGCGCTGCAGCGCCGAACACGTGTCAGGCGCAGACATGTCTGAGTAGACTGTTTTGACGTCCTGTAGTAAAATGGGCATAAGTTTATCATACGAACTCGGATTGAGGTAATTCAAGATAATTCGGAAAGAGTAAGAGTAGACCTACAACTTTCGTTCTTTAAGTTTTTCAATTTGAGGTCTATATCATGGCCTAAATTGGCCATTTATAGGACTGACGTATAATTGGAGGTAATCAGAAAGTGTCGGGCAAGCGCGTAAGCACATATAATGCTCCCGACAATGTAAAGTGATGTTCTAAGTTTTAAAACAGATTATTATGATTTATTTTTTCATTTTTATTTTTTTTGCTAAATTAAAATATGTATTAAAAAAAAGAGGTACAAAAGAAAAGGGGCAGACCCCTAAATAAGTATAGCACTTCCATCAGAAGACATGCCCAATGATGGAAACTATACTAAAGCATTCAAAACCAAATGACCATAACAGTGTCTAACAGCTAACTTCCTAAACCAAAATATACTGTGAAGTTTACACTTTATAATATGAACAATTTCCCGCCCTAGACAGTCTGGAGATTTTGAGGATTCGGCATGCAATCTTGAGTTCCTTTCTCTCCATAAGTAATGAACTACTGTAAAAATTCCCAAGGATAGAATTAGCCTCTTAAATTTGGAGTGCTTTGGCATGTTAACAAAAGCAATGACAGGAGCCCAATCACGCTGAAAACCCATCCAGCCACAATATCTCATAACATAATAGAGAACCCGAAAAGCGAAATTACAACGAAAAAAGAGATGAGAGAAACTTTCAGGCTGTGTGCAAAACTGACAGGAAGCCTCAGTGTCAATACCATACCGGAGAAGCACATCCTTTGTCTTGAAGCCTTTGTGGAAAGCCAACCATAAGCTGCATGAAAATCTAGGAACTGAGAATTTGTGCCATACCAAACCCCCCAGTCCACTTCATGCCCTCTCCGTCTAATAGATTTCCAAATGATTCTGACAGAGACCTCGGAAGAGGAATCCCAAAGCAAAAGATCCTGTTTAGATAAATTATAGGCCCTGGAATAATCAAAAGTTGCCCGGAAGTTGATAACAGACGTGTGATTTGAAGTTGGAAGATTCCAGCCCATACTCCCCAATATGGCCACAACAGATGCATTGGGCCCTAGTCCAGAATTGGTAACAAAGAAAACCCTAGCAGACTGGGCAATCGAGTTATGATTGATCCATGGGTCAAACCACAAACTAGTGAGAGAGCCATCACCAATACTGTAATTAATATGCCCCATAGCAGTTCGCCTAAGCTTCAAAACTTTTTTCCAAATCCATGAGCAGTCGGATGGAATAGGGATACACCAGAAATTTTTATCCTTAAGAACGGTATTTTTAATCCATTTGGCCCAAAGAGAGGTAGAATGAGGATTTGCAACATTCCATACATGAAGTAAAATTGTAGCAGTGTTCCACTCATCCAGCTGTTTAATGTTTAACCCACCTTCTGCAAAAGGCAGGGCCAGTTGTTTTTTGCTAAATTTGTTTGTATATTAAAAAAGCAAAAACTAAGGATATTACAATGAAGATCAGAACATAGACCTCTTCTCCCGAGAGGGCTAAAACACATAGAAAATACTAGGAAACCAATGCCTAACCTAAATAAATGCAGGGCCAGTTTATCCCAAGCCATTTTAGCACCATGAGATTGAAAGGAGCCTTTCCATACAAACCGAAGCATAACAGATTTAATGGACTTGAGAACCGAAGAAGGCAATATGAAGAAAGAAGACCAATAAGCCTGTATTGCAAAAAGAACTGAATGAACCAACTGAATCCTACCCGAAAAGGAGAGCATTTTAGTTTGCCATGAGGAGATTCTTGAGGTAATCCTGTCAATTAGAGGTCTGTAGTGCGCGATAGAGAGCTTCGAGGAGATAAGAGGAACCCCCAAAAATTTTGCAGGAGTATAACCACGAGGGAAATTAAGCATACCCAGAATTCTGCTAGTCTCAACCGAGTCAACATTAGCAAGGTAACATTGGCTCTTTGAAGGATTAGGAGATAGCCCAGATAGTTCCGAAAAGATATTAAGACTCGACGCAAGAGTAGAAACAGAGGAGAGATCACCATAACAGAACAACATAAGATCATCCGTGAAGGACAGGCTGGTGATATGGGAATTAGCAGTTCTCCAATGGAATTTAAAGGGAAGTCGTTTAATCCTGTCCTCAATGAGCAGGGTCAGAAATTCCATGACAATGACAAACAAATAAGGGGAGAGGGGATCCCCCTGGCGAAGACCTTTAGCTCCCTTAAAATAGCTGCACAAAGCACCATTCACTTTGACGAAAAATCTGGAAGAAGATACACAAGCTTTTATCCAGTAGACAAATTTAGGGGGAAATTTCAGCTGATACAAGACATCAAAAAGAAAATCCCATCTCACTAAATCAAAGGCCTTTTTAATATCAATCTTTAGAGTGCAGCGGGGGGGGGGGGGGGGGGGGGGGGGGGCAGAGCTTCGGTGATAGTTTGCGGAGCAGCTCTTGAGCCAAAAGGATATTATCCCCAATTCTCCTACCCAGGACAAAAGCTTCTTGAGTTGGGGATATGATAGAAGGGAGTATGCTCTTCAATCTGTTAGCAATGACTTTGGAAATACACTTATAAGTTGTATTACATCAAGATATTGGTCGGACATCCCCCATGGATGTAGGGTTCTGAACCTTAGGGATAAGGGCAATGGCCGTAGCGTTAGTCGCTTTGAGGAGACAACCTCGTCTAAAGAAAGATTTCATTGCAGCTAAAAAATCCTGCCCCACAATGCCCCAGTTAAGGATGAAGAAGTTCATGTTGAAACCATCAGGCCCTGGACTCTTGTTCTTCTTCATAGACTTCAGAACATCCCAAATTTTAGCATCAATCACCTCCCTTTCCAATATCTGGGCTTGGGAAGAGTTAAGAGTTCTGGAAAAAACATGATTCCATTCCCGAATCCCAGGGTACGCAGAGGAATGAGGGGATCCCAAAAGCTTTGTATAATAATCCACAACAACTTTTTGGACTTGATCATGGCCATGGACCATGTTGCCATTTTCGTCTTCAATATCAAAGATTTTATTAACATTCCATCTACTTTTAAGCATGCTATGAAAGAATCCAGAATTGGAATCACCCTCCTTAAGCCAAAGCACCCTAGATTTCTGCTTCAAAAAAACCTTTTATCTACCCAAAGCATCGCATAGGTTATTAGAGAGTTCCCTTTGTTTCTGTAGAAGACCCCTATCACCAGGCATGACAGTTAATTCACTTTGAATCTGATGAAGCTGTTGTCTAGCCTGAACCACATTTTCATGAACATTACCTGCATTAGTATTAGGATCGCAAATAGTTTTCTTAGCTCTTCGAAGCTTCTCGGCCAGAACATAAATTGGGTCCCCAACAATATTACAATCCCAAACCGAGCTAAGAGAGCTTGCGAATCCATCCAAATTCTGCATGAAGTTAAAGAATTGAAAGGGCTTAGGAATCTTTGGCAGAATTAGTCCAGAGAGGAGAATCGCAGGGCAGTGATCCGATAAGCCCATTGGGCCAAAAAAAATAGACGAATCCCCAAGCAGAGCAAGCCAAAAATCATTTACCAGTACCCTATCCAGCTTCTTATATATAGGGCAGCCATCTTGAGAATTCCACCATGTAAGAGAAGCCCCTGAAGCCCTTAAGTCCTCCACCGAGATGTTCCCTAAACATTCTTTAAAGTCATCATTACCAATATCCCAACAAAAAGATCCTCCCATAACCTCATTTTCATGAGTAACTTCATTAAAATTCCCAAGAATAGCCCAAGGGTCCCTCATAGAGGAAGAGATTTGGCATAGATCAGCCCACAAGCTTCTCCTATCGACCGGGGTGTGGAGAGCATAAATGATGGAGACAAAAAAGGAAGTACTCAAAACAACAGACTTAATAGAGCAGTGAATGATTTGAGCAGATTTGAAAAGAATATCAACCTCCCAAACAGTAAGATCCCATCCTACCCAAATTCTGCCATTATAGTGAAACTCGTAATTAAAGTCCCAACTCCACTTTCTATGAATCCTAGAGGAGACATATTTGGCTTTATGCTCTTTAACCCTAGTCTCAATAAGGCCCACAAAAGAGATTCTGTTAGACACCAAAAAATCATTAACCGCCAACTGTTTGTCTCTTTTATTCATACCTCTAATATTATAGGAATAAAAATTAACCATAAGAGAGGGAATATTAGGCTGGGGATTTCCTCCCCCTACCCTTGTTCCTCCGCTTAGCAGAAGAAGAGCCCACAACCTCATTTTTAGCTTTCAGTTTTAAATCCCTGCAATCCTTTTCATCAATGATCTTAAGCTTATCAGTAAGCGGACTAGGAAGCGGAGGAATTGAGTTGTAGTCAGGCGATAAGCAGTCAAGGTCCCCCAAGACAGCAAAATGGTTTTCAGGAGCCAGAGGCAAACTAGGACCAGGAAGCACATGATGGGACTATTTCAGAGAAGAAGAAGAGGGACGATTTGGAACCACTTTAGTCCACCCATCATCAGCAGAGGTAGACTTGGAGCTAGAATCCAGACCATCATTTCTAGTAGAGGGGGACGGCTGAATGTAATCAGTGTTAGTGGGTGAAAAGACTTTGGGAACCCACTGAAAATTTGAATTTGGGCATTTAAGCAAGGAGTGACCAAAGGTTTTACAAACCGAACAGGAAGGAGGCCTGTTTTGATATTCAATAGAAACCTCAATAGAACGCTCAACTAGCTCGTCATCATTTTGGATAGCAACAGGGAGCGATTTGGGCATAGCAGCCTCAACATCAATTTCAACACAGATACGAGCATAAGGCATAGGATCTAACCTTTCCGTAACGTTATCTAAAAAGAGTGGTTTGCCAATGCCACTTGCAATACTACTGAGTCCGTCATCCGTCCAGTAAGAGAGAGGAACACCATGAAGTTTGACCCAAATTGGAGCTTTGGAGCAAGACTCACTAGTAATGCCTATACCCTCCTTCCATTTCTTTAGCAGGAGTTGCTTGTTTGAAATGTACCAAGGACCCATAGCAAGGACATTTTCACGATCTGCAGTAGAGTTAAATTTGAATATGTAGTAACCTTTATCGTGAAGAAGAACTTTAGATAGTCCCAGCTTGCCCCAAAGTTTTTGAACAACATGCTCCACAACTTTGAAGGGAAGCTTAGAGTGAAGAAAATAACCAACAAGACTATTACTCCACAAATCACGTCCCTTCTTAAGCACTTCAGGAGGCGGACGGATGGAGATTATACCATCCTTAACAGAAGGGGGAAAGAACTTTAGGAGAGGTTTCTTGGGAGCATCTGCGGACACAATAGAACTCCAGGAGGATTTGATATTCAACTCATTCTGGCAAGGAACAGGGGGAATTTCACCGTCCTCAGGCCCAAGGCAATGGGAAGCAGATGGCAGTGAGGGCACAGGGAGCACCTCAATAGCTTTGGGAGCACAACTAGCTCTCACAGGATTATTATCAGACAGTTCGTGTTCAATCACCCGTTTTTGGATCACACCAGATTCGGCAAAATCATTAACCTCCATAATGGAGAAACCTTGGGCAGTCAAGAAGCTTACCAGTTTCTAATTTTTGAGCCTCTCCTCCACCGCATCTATTCTATCTTGGCGAGAGAAATGTTGAGCCGCTTTGAAAATATCTCTCATTGGGGAATTTTGCCCTAATCCCATGTTGCCTTCCCAATCACAATTAGCGGTCGATTCATCCGAATCAAAGGTAAATACAATCCAAAGGGGCAGCTTCGGCTTCTCGACCATCTTTGGGGAGTTAGGGTTAGAGACCCCAAAAATCTGCATAAAGGTCACGCCGATGGGCTGCTCTTAGAATTCCCAGCAGAGAGATGGGAGTGGCTAACCATGGCGACAAAAAAGAGGAAATCAAAGAAGGAGAGAAGGAATGGGTTTTGGCAAGAGAGAAGACAGAGGAGGTTTGAGAGGTAGAGACGGAGCCGGAGGGAACTACGGCCGGGAAGAAGGAGGAAGGAACCAAAAAAGGAAAACAGAAAAGATTGGTGGGGATGGAATAGTTAGGTGAAAAAGAGCGGGAGACAAAAAAAGGAAAAAAGAAAACGGAAAAGGGAAAGGAGCAAAAACGGAAAAAAGACCGGACAAGAATCCTAGAGAGAAAGGAGAGCAAAAGTCTAGAGAGAGAAACTAACCCATGATTATTATGATTTATAATGATACTTAACATTAACCATGAAGTATTAGACAATTCGAGTGGGCGTGCTAAGCGTACACAATCGTGTGTGTGACGCCCCCAAATCTCTACACTCCCCTGTAGCAGATCTGGTGCTCACGTGGAACTATACAACTATAAATATTCAATAAAATATGACTTCTATCTATCCAAGGTTCACAGTATCCCATAACAGATAATAATTCTCGTCAGAACGTTATCCGTGTTTGGATACCCTCACTTGGATGTACAGATTCATATCTTGTGGATATCTCTTTCATATCAATATTCCCTATCTATCTGACATTCACAGTATTAATGATAAGATTATCCATAGAACTGAGGGGCGCATTCCGGTAAAGATGGCACCTTACCGGGCGCTCATTATGTGTAACCCCAGAGCTTATAAGACTCTCAACATCATTTAAATACCCTCATTCAGATGTATAGTTCGTATAGACACTGTATTTAACTTAGTACAAACTATTCTAAAGAATTTAAAGATCAGAGTATAACGCATTTGATAACATTAAAGGATCATAATATTTTACAATATCATTTGGTTCGGTTACATCATTCGTTATACTAAGTTATTACAACAACAAGTCTGTAAAAAGGCTTACAATATTCAACAACAGAAATAAAATTTAATAGTCATGGCTTTTCCCCTTTTTGGTCCCAAACGTGCAAGGGATATCATCTAAAGCTGCAAAAGAAGATATGCGCAAGAATGAGCTACAAATGCTCAGCAAGTTCATTTGATTATGTAAACACCATGTGTTTGATTTGAAAGATGTCAATGATGTATAATTGATACTGAGGGTTCTGTACCGGAACCATATATTTCAAATTGTCCTGTCAGTCATCAAATGACTTAGAACCTCTTTGAGTTCGGGATATCTGGTAGGTGATCAGCCTCACCAATATCCTAGGAGTATGCATATCATCCTACCACATTTTTGGTCAATTTAAGTTAATTGCCAATATTGGTCAATTCATTGAATTTCCAATTTAAACCTTATCTGAAGGTTTGTCGGACCACCTTCCATCTACGGTGTCCCTATTACTCAGTATAGATGTCGTACCAAAACAATTTGGTTTGACTCAACAATTTTTAAGCTCAAACAATCAATAAATGATTTCATTTCTTAAGTTATGCTGAAACAAGTAGCAATAACTTCACAATAATTTGATAGCAAGACATAAATGAATTGCTTAATATAAATTGAGAAAAAGTTAGGACACTTGCCTTTAGCGTAGCTCACTATAATTTAATTCAATCGGTCAACGCACGTAGTCTACGTATACCAATAATAAGCGTTAGCACGTATATAAACATGTAACACGCTAATCTAAACAAGTTTCATTAAGGTTCGACGTTGATTCGGTATCTCGGTCGCGTCCTTAATGGCTAAAGACATAAATTGTTCGAATAAACTTCATTTGGAAGTCGAATTATTAGTCGAAATAATTTAATTATTATTTCTAACATTTTTAGAAGCTTGGTATTATTTTTAAATAATTTTCAGAAGCTTGGAAGTATTTTTAAATAATTTTACAAGCTTAGGAATATTTTTAAAATGATTTAATTATCATTTAGAATAATTTTAAAACATTTAATATGTTATTTAAATAATTTATTTATCATTTAGAATATTTTTAGATTATTTAAAATATTATTTAAATGATTTATTTATCATTTATAATATTTTTAGAAAGATAGAATATTATTTAAATGATTTATTTTATCATTAATAATATTTTTAGACTTTACTTTATCATTAAAATAATTTATTTATTACTTATAATAAATTTTCCAAAATTTAATTTAATATTTAAATGATTTAATTATCATTTAAAATAATTTTTAAACTACTTAATATATTATTTAAATAATTTATTTATCATTAATAATATTTAAATATTTAATATTTTATTTAATTATTATATATAATAATTTTATTTACCTTAATATCATTTTTAAATAATTAATAATAATTATTTAATAATTTAATATCATTTTTAAATAATTAAAACATTTATTAAATGATTTATCATAATTATTAATTATTATTTAATTAAATTAAATAATATTTCAGAAAATAGAAAAATATTAAAAATAAATTTTTATAATTTAAAAATGAATTTTCGGATTTATTTATTAATTATTTATATTTATTTAATATTTATTTATTATTTTATAATTTATTAAGTAATTTTTATTTTATTTTTATTAAAAATCCGTCGCTAAAGGGCTTTAGCGACGGTCTGCTTCTTTCTTTAGTTTTCTGGGTTTGGGATGAGTTTCGTCGCTAAAGGTGTTCTTCATGAAGAACACCTGGTCAACGTTGGACAGCCTACTTTGGCCTTAATTTAATCCGTGTTGGTTTATTGTTTATTTAATTTTCTTGTTTGTAGTTATAGTATTCATGGCAGACTACAACGACATATCAAAACATAGATTAAACTACATCAATTGATGCTCTAAATATATGGTCAAACTATAGGAGACCAACTGTTCTTATGAATTTCTGGGTTACCCAGAAATTCATAAGTCAGTTGCGGTCAAGGTACTTTGACTGAAATTTCCGGCTTGATCGATTACTCTTTATGTGTTTTTATGATATGAAGTTGTTCTCTATATGGCATACTACAAATATAAGCAATTAAATCACCAAAAACACATCATCTTGGTCGATTCTGGGTTGCTTCAATATCTGACATAACTTGTCAGAACTTTCTGGGTTGCCCAGAAAATGCATAATCCGAACGGTCAAGGCACTTTTGACCGATCATAGCTTTCATCCTATACTTTTGTTTGCTTTGATACACGTCGGGCTTTAAAGACCACGTATCAGGCTACACATACATATATTAAAACAGACCAAACACATAATCTAAGTCGATCAAACCGCCTGACAAAGTCGCTGTCAGACAGTTTTGACTGTTCTTGACAGTTTTGATTTTTCATCAAAATTCGACCCATTTAAATGTTATGAAAACATGATTAACCAACCCATATCACTTATTAACATATTATAACACATATCTAAACATCTAAAACATAAAATCACTAACAACTTAAAGATCTAGCATCCAAAATTGATTTAATACCTTTCTAAGTGGATTTTTGATTTCTGGCTGTTGGTTCTGACCTTGTGGTTGCTAGGGCTTGATATGGTATGTCTTATATGTGTTTAAGCTTCAAAATTTTCGTGGCCAACTGATCAGATTGCTTCTCCTACTTATAGAATTGGCCAATTAGGGTTTCTTAGGTCATTTTCCAAACTTTGCCTCCAAAAATATCCTACCCTAGGGACTTGTGCTGCTATTTTCTGATCTTAATGACCTACTTGAGCTGGAAACTTTGATCAAATATCTGATTTGTGTTTCTTATCCCATTTTGATTGATTTAAAATTTGATTTTTGATTTATTTACTTACTAATTAAACCTAGATTCTTGCTAATCATGATTAGGATGTTAATTTAAGTTTAGTAATACCTTAATTAATGTTATATATCATAATTAAGGTTTTACATTTCATAAATTAGGGTTATTGAACCAAATTAGGGTTTTAGGGTTCCGAATTAGGTTTAGGGTTTTCAATCCTATAATTAGGGTTTTAATCTTTCGTCTAAGGTTTAATTTAACCTCAGTAATTCATAATTAATATCATGATTCATTATTTTAGAATCTAAGTATATCAAATTAAAATTCTTATACAATAATTAGGGTTTTGATTAAACAATTCGGACAAATTTTATTCAACTTAGGGTTTTGAAATTTAGGGTTTCTATTTCCGTTTAACATTTTAAACCCTATTTAACTTATTTTAAAATTTTAATCATTTAATATAATATTATATTAATGTCGAAGCACGACAAAGCACTTCGTCAATTCCAAGTACGACGACACAGCAGCTTACAAAACTAATTTACCGTAACGCTTCTTGGTGAATTCGCCGGAAGCACGACAAATCATTTTGTCCGATTAAGCACGACACAGCTACTTGGCGAAAAAATTTTTATTTGACCCAATTGTTTAATAATATACATAACCATATAATACAAAGTCATATCATGAAATTTCATTTATTAAAACACATAGTTTATATTTATAAATCTTATTCGGGTTCGGAAATATTACATTCACCCCCCACTAATAAGAATTTCGTCCTCGAAATTTACAGTGCAGTCTATGAAATAAATGTGGGTAGTTATCTCGCATTTTACTCTCGAGCTCCCACGTAGCTTCCTCGGATATTCTGATTTCTCCAGATAAAACCTTAACCGAAGGTATCTTTTTATTTCGCAAAGTTTTTGTTCTTTCCTATCCACAATTTCAATAGGAACTTCCTCATACGATAAATCCTTCTCGATTTGAATGGGCTCATAATCGATAACGTGTTTATAATCAGGTTTGTACGTTCGTAATACGGACACATGAAACACGTTACGAATATGTTCTAGTTCAGGAGGTAGGGCTAACTCATAGGCTACCTCACCTATTCTCCTCAATATTGGAAATGGCTCAGTAAATCTCAGACTCAATTTGCCTTTTCTTAACGAAACGTATTTTTCTTCTGTCGATCTTGTGACGCTTGTAATCTTCCCCGTATAATTTGAACTACCTCCGTGGTTTTGTTGCACTATTTTTGAGGTCCCTAGCATTTGCTGTTCCCTCAACTTCGTCCCAATATAAAGGTGTCCTACATTTTCTTCCATACAAGGCTTCAAAAGGTGGCATTCCTATGCTGGCATGGTAACTATTATTATAGGCAAATACTACTAAAGGTAATTGATCTTGCCAACTTTCCTTGAAATCCATGTTGCGAGTTTGCAACATGTCCTTTAGTATTTAAATCGTTCTCTCACTCTGACCGTTTGTTTGTAGTGATAAATTGTGCTTAACCTCAACTAGGTTCCTAAGTGTTTCTGGAAACTTGTCTAAAAGTTCGGAGTAAATTAGGGATTTTGGTCCAATACTATATAAACAAGGACTCCATGTCTAGAAATAATTTCATTGATGTACAGTTCGGCTAACTGGTCTAGACTGGAGTTGATTTTGATGATTAAGAAAATGAGCTAACTTGGTAAGACGATCTACAATTTCCCAAATGGCATTATGACCTTTCGGTGTATTTGGAAGACCTAATACGAAGTCCATGATAATATGCTCTCATTTCCACTCAGGAACTTCTAAGGGTTGTAATAATCCACTTGGTTTCTGATGTTCAGCTTTAACCCTTTGACACGTTAAACATTTGCTTACCCATTCCGCTACTTCTCTCTTCATGTTAGACCACCAAAAACGTTGGCTCAGGTCTTTATACATTTTTGTACTCCCTGGATGTACAGTGAATTTAGAATTATGGGCTTCATTCAGTATTTCGTCTTTTAACTCTTGTACTGAAGGTACCCAAAATTCTATTTTCGTATCTTAGTACTCCACCTTTATCCACCCTAAACTTAACATTCTTTTTATGAGTCATTTCTGCCTTATACTTCTGATATTTCTGCATCAGTCTTCTGTAATTCTTTGACTTTGTCCAATAAAGTCGAATTACTCTCGATGACAAATAACTTCTGGGTAGAGTTTAACTGGAACTCTCACCTCAATCTCAAGTTTGTCAAACTCTTTTTATCAGTACCTCGTTATTAGTCATCACATTCAATTTCTCCTGGTTCTTCCTACTTAATGCGTCTGCTACGACGTTGGCTTTCCTTGGATGATACAAGATCTCACAATCAAAATCTTTTATCAATTATAGCCATCTCTTCTGTCTCATGTTTAACTCCTTCTGAGTGAAAATATATACGTTAGACTTTTGTGATCTGTGTATATCTCACACTTCTCCCCGTACAAGTAATGCCCTCCAAATTTTTCCAAGGCGAATACTACGGCGGCTAACTCAAGATCATGCGTAGGATACCTCTTCTCATAATCTTTGAGTTGTCTTAATGCATATGCAATTCACCTTCCCATGTTGCTATTAACACACATCCTAATCCCTTTGTGTGATGCATCACTATAAACAACGAGGCCTCCTGTAATCATCTGGTAAAGATAACACTGGTGCCATACTTAATCGCTTCTTCAACTCTTGGAAGCTTTTTCTTCAGATTTGTCTATCCAGACGTACTTTTACCGTCTTTTTGAGTCAAATTGGTTAGCGGGGGGTCGCTCTCTTTGAAAAATCTTGTATAAAACGCCGATAATACCCTGCTAAACAGAGAAAACTTCTTACTTCTGTTGGAGTTGTTGGTTGTTCCCAATTCACAACCGCTTCTATCTTGGATGGATCTACCACTATTCCATTCTTATCAATTTACATGACCTAAGAAATTGGGACTCGTTCCAACCAGAATTCACATTTGGAAAACTTTGCATAAAGTTGTTCCTTGCGTAATATCTCCAATACGCTTTCTTAAGTGTTCAGCATGCTCCTCTTTTGTTCTCGAGTATACTGAAATATCATCGATGAACACTACGACAAATTTGTCCAAAGCATGGTTTAAACACTCGGGTTCATCAAGTCCATGAAATGCTGCCGGCGGCGCATTTGTTAATCCAAAAGACATCACAAGAAACTCATATAATGTCCGTTAGCGTGTCCCTAAACGCTGTCTTCCGGCACATCTTCTTTTCTTACCTTTAATTGATGATAACTCCGATCGTAAGTCGATTTTCGAAAAGTATTCGGCCCCTTTCAACTGGTCAAACAAATCATCAATTCGTGGTAAAGGATATTTGTTCTTTATTATTAACTTCTTTAATTCTCTATAATCAATACACAACCTTAATGTTCCATCCTTCTTCTTTACAAACAACATCGGTGCTCCCCAAGGTGAAACACTTGGTTGTATGTACTTTTTGTCTAAGAGTTTCTTGTAACTACACAAGTAACTCCTTCAACTCTACAGGTGCCCTTCTGTACGGTGCCTTGGAAACTGGTTGCCGTACCCGGCGCTAGATCAATAACAAATTCGATCTCCCTGTCCGGAGGTAAACCGGGGGTAAGTCATCTGGAAATACATCCGGAAATTCTCTATCTCAGGTATTTGTTCTAGTTTTACTCCTTCTTTTCGAGTATCTACTATATATGCCAAATAGCCTGTACAACCCTTCCTAAGCAATCTCTCTGCCTGCATTACTGTCAAACATCGAGATCGTTTAGGGGAACAACCACCGTTGAACCCCACCTTTGACTTCGACACCGTCAATAGGTTTACACAAACGCTTCCGATGGTAGTCAATCATTGTATTATGATTAACCAACCTATCCCTGCCTAAGATTATATCGAATTCCCCTAGCTGCATAGGAATGAGGTTCATAAGAAACTTATGTCTCTTAATTTCTATATTATAATTTCTATATGGTTTTACCGGGAATTATCTCTTTATTAGCAATTTTTACGTTTACAAGGTATATCTAAATTTATTAACTGTTGGGTTTACTACTCTATTTTCTGCCTCTACTAATGTCTATGCTCTTCCTTCAAGCGGCGTTAAGTTATATAAGTAAGAAAATTAGTATAATTACAAGTATGGAATGCACATAATGTTCAAAACATAATTTGTATATTCATACAGAAGGTTTACATATTCGGCTAGTAGTTTATATAAGTACTACTAGCATTCCCAAACCAGTTTCGCAAAAACTTGGGTAAAGTAGTTTAGATACTACTATTTACATACACACTTTAGTGACCAGATTTATCTAAAGCTTAATCTTACGATACTCATCACACAACATACTTGATACTACCCACCTATTAATGTCGTATCCAGTCTTTCCATTCTCTACGGGATAATCCGCTACTCGCTTATCCAGATCCACAAGTGTTTCACGAAATTCTTTATTAGTCATATCAAGCCTTGCTTGGATTTGATATCTTTCTCTTTCCTTTCTTGACAACAGTGCCTGAAGTCGGATATTCAATCGTCCTTCATTCTCCAACCTTTCTTCCACATATGATACCCTATTGTTCAAGGTATGTATTTCTATCTGGGCTTGTTCTAGTAGGTTTTCCTCTTCCGGGTTTCCTTCTTCTAATTCTTCTACAGATTGATTTTGAACTTCTGATATATATCCTCCATATTATTGGTTCTTCCTCATCTTCTCCTTCGTCTATAATCTGAACCTCTGTAGCGTCCTCATTAGGTTCTATCGCTTCGGCGTCATGGAATTCCAAGTTATTTTGAACTTCTTGTCCTTCAGGATCATTGTCCTGCTCAAACTCTAACACCTGTGAACCTATCTCCCTTGAACTATCTTCCCAATCTGGGTCTGCCATCCTACAAAAGAATTTTAACTTGTTTAGCATTATGATGAAGCAAGTTTACACAAAATATAAGGCTTTTAAGGTTATCTTATGTGTATTAAGTATTTTACGGACTCAAAGATTATATCCTAAGGTATTTCCCAACTACCTTAGAGCTAATAATCTACAGCTCTGATACCATCTTGTGACGCCCCCAAATCTCTTACACTCCCCTGTAAGCAGATCTGGTGCTCACGTGGAACTATACAACTATAAATATTCAATAAAATATGACTTCTATCTATCCAAGGTTCACAGTATCCCATAATAGATAATAATTCTCGTCAGAACGTTATCCGTGTTTGGATACCCTCACTTGGATGTACAGATTCATATCTTGTGGATATCTCTTTCATATCAATATTCCCTATCTATCTGACATTCACAGTATTAATGATAAGATTATCCATAGAACTGAGGGGCGCATTCCGGTAAAGATGGCACCTTACCGGCGCTCATTATGTGTAACCCCAGAGCTTATAGGACTCTCAACATCATTTAAATACCCTCATTCAGATGTATAGTTCGTATAGACACTGTATTTAACTTAGTACAACTATTCTAAAGAATTTAAAGATCAGAGTATAACGCATTTGATAACATAAAGGATCATAATATTTTACATATCATTTGGTTCGGTTACATCATTCGTTATACTAAGTTATTACAACAACAAGTCTGTAAAAAGGCTTACAATATTCAACAACAGAAATAAAATTTAATAGTCATGGCTTTTCCCCCAAATCTCTACACTCCCCTGTAGCAGATCTGGTGCTCACGTGGAACTATACAACTATAAATATTCAATAAAATATGACTTCTATCTATCCAAGGTTCACAGTATCCCATAACAGATAATAATTCTCGTCAGAACGTTATCCGTGTTTGGATACCCTCACTTGGATGTACAGATTCATATCTTGTGGATATCTCTTTCATATCAATATTCCCTATCTATCTGAACATTCACAGTATTAATGATAAGATTATCCATAGAACTGAGGGGCGCATTCCGTTAAAGATGGGCACCTCACCGGCGCTCATTAAGTGTAACCCCAGAGCTTATAGGACTCCTCAACATCAATTTAAAATACCACCTCATTCAGATGTATAGTTCGTATAGGACACTGTATTTAACTTAGTACAACTATTCTAAAGAATTTAAAGATCAGAGTATAACGCATTCTATAACATCAAGGATCATAATATATTACATAACATTTTGTTCGGTTACATCATTCGTTATACTAAGTTATTACAACAACAAGTCTGTAAAAAGGCTTACAATATTCAAGAACAGAAATAAAATTTAATAGTTATGACTTTTCCTCTTTTTGGTCCCAAACGTGCAAGGGATATCATCTAAAGCTGCAAAAGAAGATATGCGCAAGAATGAGCTACAAATGCTCAGCAAGTTCATTTGAATATGTAAACACCATGTGTTTGATTTGAAAGATGTCAATGATGTATAATTGATACTGAGGGTTCTGTTACCGGAACCATATATTTCAAATTGTCCTGTCAGTCCTCAATGACTTAGAAACCTCTTTGAGTTCGGATATCTGGTAGGTGATCAGCCTCACCAATATCCTAGGAGTATGCATACAATCATCCTACCACATTTTTTGGTCAATTTAAGTTAATTGCCAATATTGGTCAATTCATTGAATTGCCAATTTAAACCTTATCTGAAGGTTTGTCGGACCACCTTCCATCTACGGTGTCCCTATTACTCAGTATAGATGTGTCGTACCAAAACAATTTGGTTTGACTCAACAATTTTAAGCTCAAACAATCAATAATATGATTTCATTTCTTAAGTTATGCTGAACAAGTAGCAATAACTTCACAATAATTGATAGCAAGACATAAATGAATTGCTTAATATAAATTGAGAAAAAGTTAGGACACTTGCCTTAAGCGTAGCTCACTATAATTTAATTCAAGTCGGTCAACGCACGTAGTCTACGTATACCAATAATAAGCGTTAGCACGTATATAAACATGTAACAACGCTTAATCTAAACAAGTTTCATTAAGGTTCGAACGTTGATTCGGTATCTCAGGTCGGCGTCCTTAATGGCTAAAGACATAAATTGTTCGAATAAACTTCATTTGGAAGTCGAATTATTAGTCGAAATAATTTTAATTATTATTTCTAACATTTTTAGAAGCTTGGTATTATTTTTTAAATAATTTTCAGAAGCTTGGAAGTATTTTTAAATAATTTTTACAAGCTTAGGAATATTTTTAAATGATTTAATTATCATTTAGAATAATTTTAAAAACATTTAATATGTTATTTAAATAATTTATTTATCATTTAGAATATTTTTTAGATATTTAAAATATTATTTAAATGATTTATTTATTCATTTATAATATTTTTTAGAAAGATAGAATATTATTTAAATGATTTATTTTATCATTAATAATATTTTTAGACTTTACTTTATCATTAAAAATAATTTATTTATTACTTATAATAATTTTCAAAATTTAATTTAATATTTAAATGATTTAATTATCATTTAAAATAATTTTTTAACTACTTAATATATTATTTAAATGATTATATTTATCATTAATAATATTTAAATATTTAATATTTTATTTAATTATTATATATAATAATTTTATTTTACCTTAATATCATTTTTAAATAATTAATATAATTATTTAATAATTTAATATCATTTTTTAAATAATTAAAACATTTATTAAATGATTTATCATAAATTATTAATTATTATTTAATTAAATTAAATAATATTTCAGAAAATAGAAAAAATATTAAAAATAAATTTTTATAATTTAAAAATGAATTTTCGGATTTATTTATTAATTATTTTATATTTATTTAATATTTATTTATTATTTTATAATTTATTAAGTAATTTTTATTTTATTTTTATTAAAAATCCGTCGCTAAAGGGCTTTAGCGACGGTCTGCTTCTTTCTTTAGTTTTCTGGGTTTGGGATGAGTTTTCGTCGCTAAAGGTGTTCTTCATGAAGAACACCTGGTCAACGTTGGACAGCCTACTTTGGCCTTAATTTAATCCGTGTTGGTTTAACTTGTTTATTTAATTTTCTTGTTTGTAGTTATAGTATTCATGGCAGACTACAACGACATATCAAAACATAGATTAAACTACATCAATTGATGCTCTAAATATATGGTCAAACTATAAGGAGACCAACTGTTCTTATGAATTTCTGGGTTACCCAGAAATTCATAAGTCAGTGGCGGTCAAGGTACTTTGACTGAAATTTCCGGCTTGATCGATTACTCTTTATGTGTTTTTATGATATGAAGTTGTTCTGTATATGGCATACTAACAAATATAAGCAATTAAATCACCAAAAACACATCATCTTGGTCGATTCTGGGTTGCTTCAATATCTGACATAACTTGTCAGAACTTTCTGGGTTGCCCAGAAAATGCATAATCCGAACGGTCAAGGCACTTTTGACCGATCATAGCTTTCATCCTATACTTTTGTTTGCTTTGATACACGTCGGGCTTTAAAGACCACGTATCAGGCTACACATACATATATTAAAACAGACCAAACACATAATCTAAGTCGATCAAACCGCCTGACAAAGTCGCCTGTCAGACAGTTTTGACTGTTCTTGACAGTTTTGATTTTTCATCAAATTCGACCATTTAAATGTTATGAAACCATGATTAACCAACCCAGATCACTTATTAACATATTATAACACATATCTAAACATCTAAAAACATAAAATCCCTACCAACTTAAAGATCTAGCATCCAAACTTGATTTAATACCTTTCTAAGTGGATTTTTGATTTCTGGCAGTTGGGTCTGACCTTGTGGTTGCTAGGGCTTGATATGGTATGTCTTATATGTGTTTAAAGCTTCAAAATTTTCGTGGCCAACTGATCAGATTGCTCTCCTACTTATAGAATTGGCCAATTAGGGTTTTCTTAGGTCATTTTCCAAACTTTGCCTCCAAAAATATCCTACCCTAGGGACTTGTGCCTGCTATTTTCTGATCTTAATGACCTACTTGAGCTGGAAACTTTGATCAAATATCTGATTTGTGTTCTTATCCCATTTTTGATTGATTTAAAATTTGATTTTTGATTTATTTACTTACTAATTAAACCTAGATTCTTGCTAATCATGATTAGGATGTTAATTTTAAGTTTAGTAATACCTTAATTAATGTTATATATCATAATTAAGGTTTTACATTTCATAAATTAGGGTTATTGAACCAAATTAGGGTTTTAGGGTTCCGAATTAGGGTTTTAGGGTTTTCAATCCTATAATTAGGGTTTTAATCTTTCGTCTAGGGTTTAATTTAACCTCAGTAATTCATAATTAATATCATGATTCATTATTTAGAATCTAAGTATATCAATTAAAATTCTTATACAATAATTAGGGTTTTGATTAAACAATTCGGACAAATTTTATCAATTAGGGTTTTGAAATTTAGGGTTTCTATTTCTGTTTAACATTTTAAACCCTATTTAACTTATTTTAAAATTTTATCATTTAATATAATATTATATTAATGTCGAAGCACGACAAAGCACTTCGTCAATTCCAAGTACGACACAGCAGCTTACAAAACTAATTTACCGTAACGCTTCTTGGTGAATTCGCCGGAAGCACGACAAATCATTTTGTCCGATTAAGCACGACACAGCTACTTGGCGAAAAAAATTTTATTTGACCCAATTGTTTAATAATATACATAACCATATAATACAAAGTCATATCATGAAATTTCATTTATTAAACACATAGTTTATATTTATAAATCTTATTCGGGTTCGGAATATTACAGTGTGTCACTTGGGCGTTCGAATAGGCAAGTGTGGCATACGGACGTACAAACATCGTAACGCCGTAACAAGTGTGTATAACCTTGTTTAATATTTTGTTTCTAAACGTCGTAATGTCGGCAACTGGGGTATGCCCCTTTGCCATTGTATTTATGGTTCTTCTATACAATAACAAATTTAGCAATAATAATAATAATAATAATAATGAAACATAATAGAGTGTTATAACCCAATGTATGAGCATGCTAAGCGCATGCAAAAGAGGTGAATTAGGCGTGTGACGTGTAAACGTCGAAACGCCGCGTAAAGTGTTAATGAACTTAAATAATGTTTCGATTTTAAAAAAAATGAACATTATAAGATATGGAGTGGGATTATTATAAACCAATAAGGATTGATGATGATGAGGGTCACAACGTTTTCAAACGACGCGACGCCAAGAAATATTTTAGTGTTAATCACGTTAATTGTCTATAATGCGCGAACAATATGAGATAAGAATTATTATTAATGTGAACCAATATATGAAGCCTTTTTAGTGGTTAATTGGTGTTTTATTATTAAATAAATTGTGTAGGATATTTGAAGGACGATCCATCATAATTTGGCAAGGAACACTTAAGGCAAGTTCTTTCAGTAACTTGTTGACTTGTTTAAATGTATTGATGTACATGAGTTGATTGTTAAATCTTCTGTAAAGTCCAGGAATTTTCAGAACATTGTATCAAATTATTTTGATAAATAAAATTCATCTTATATAATTTTATGAATTTAATTGGACTCATGTAAGAATTATATTTAATTATATAATTATATGGTCCAATAATTTTCTTACATTAAGGGGCCCATTAATAGTGCGATTTAAATTAGTGGGTTAACCCCAAGTTTTTATTTGAAAGAAATTGGAAGAAGAATAATAAATAAACCCATTTTATTTAATAATTCGAAAGAGAAATTTTGCCGAAACAAATGTTTAAATAATTAATTTATTGAATTAGTTATTCAAGTTAAATATTAGAACATAATATATATTAATTTTAATTTGGGTCACTTTCCTTTTATCTAGGATGGCCCATTACTTTTATTTCGAATGACCCAATGCCCTTATCATTCTTGATTGGGCTGCCCTCCCAATTATTTAGTCGACCCAACTATTGAGTAAGCCAAATTTCTTCTCAGACCGGACTGGATCCTAGTGTTAAGTCAAGTGGGCTAAGCCCAATTCTTTTGGCAAGTTAAATAAATGTTCAGCCGGGTTGGGTAGTGGAAATGGACCGGGTCCATCGGGTCGGGTTGGATCCGTTTCTTGTTGAAGAAATCCATCAGTAGCTTAATTGGGATAATTGATCAAAGAGAACACTCCTACGCCTAGACCCTCAATTCAGAAAACCTATCAAGACCTAAACCCTCAAATCGAACTAGCCTCTCAAATCGATCGGAGCAAGGAAGAGGGGAAGGGGCGCGATAGGTCGGCGTAGGTGGGGGAACCGATTGACAGCACGGTAGCGTAGGAGGACTGGCGGCTACCAAGGGATTAACCAACGGACGAAGCAGTGAAGGCGTCAACGACCGAACGACCAACAGTTGGACCACAAGTTCGAGGAAATCGGCGATTGGACGGTGAAAAGGGGGGGTACGATGCTCGAGGTCCTGCCGGCGAAATCGCGGCTGGGTTGATGTGAAACGGTCGACAGCCAGTTCTCCTCAAACCCTCAGATATTATCCGAAGCAATTAGGGTAGTAACCACAAATTGGGCAAACATTACCCTATAAATTGAGACCCCAACCCTGAAGCTGCCGATTCTTAGAATTGGTGAGTTCTCAATTAGAAGTTCAGAGTTCCAAATTAGAAAATTAGGGTTCAAGTGGGAGAGGGAGCAGGGGAGTTCGATCGTGGGTTTCATTTGGAGTAAATGCCTCAAGGTTACACCGTTTATTTCGGTAGAAGGAGGAAGATTGCAGTCCGATCATTAGCAAGGTAGTGACCGAGTAATTTAAATTTTGTTTCTCTGTATTGGGCTATGGCTTCTCTGCATTGAGAATACTTTATTCCCTGTATTGGTTAAATTAATTCTGGGTACTGTATTAACTGGATTATTCTTTGTATTGGATTAAAATTTTTGGAATTTTTTATGGTTGTTGAAATCATTTTTTTCCTTTCGTACTCAAATTGGTACTGTCAACTGTGTGGGTTTGAAACCCAGAACCTTGTATAAATTTTTGGGTTTTTAAACTCCTTGGTAATGCGATGATATAGTTTAGTTCATTCATTTTCTTTCCTTCCTTCTTCAGTTATTTGGACCGACTGTGGGTTGGGTTGGACTCTGTATTAGGTCTTTAATTGGAAAATCATTGTCAAGGTACCTTGAAGGTTCTAGCAGTAATAGCATTGGTTATACTGTGATGGGATTTTATTGCATTGTGTTGGTCTATTTTGATGAAGGAATCCTGTTATGATATTGAATTTGGATAATTCCCCTATTTGGGGCAATTCGTTCGAGGTACCATATTTAATCAATTGCAGGGACTTAGTAACGTTCTCTAGTGCCTGTGATACCAGCAATTAAGACCCAAATATAGGGTTAGTAATTTGAAGTTAGTAATGCATTTGCAAACTAACTGGTATTACTTTAATAAATAGAGTTAATATAGTAATTAATTATTTTCAATAAATAATAAATATTTAATTATTATCTGAAATAATATTAAATGATAGTTAAATATGAATAGAGTTAATGAACCATTATTTATTATTTATTTATAAATAATAAATAAAGATAATAAATATTTTAATTATTTTTTTTTTACAATGATAATAATTGAATATGAATAAAGTTAATAAATAACTAATTATTATTTTTCAATAAAATAATAAATAACTATAGTAAATATTTAATTATTATTTAATAATAATAATAATTGTGTACGAATAAAGTTAATAAATAATTATTTATTATTTTTAATAAATATTTAATTATTATTTACATAGTAATAATAATTAAGTATGAATAATAATAATAAGTATTTAATTATTATTAATGATAATTATGAATAAGAAGGGAAATTAACCACTTAATCATTAATGAAATAATTGATTAAAGTATAAAGGAGATTTATAAGTTAATTATTTAGCCTTGACCCTTAATAAATAATGATTATAAACACTTAATGATTTATTAAATATATTAAGTGTGCTATGTACTAAAATTACCCTTGGGATATAACAGTGATTAACAAATAAAAGATTAAGTAAAATCTCAAAAACCATCATGTAGTTGTTATTAAACCATGCTAAGTAATAAAGGTTGTTAACCCATAGTTAGGGACAAGTAAGGGTAATGGTCGGAGTATATTCAAGGTATGCATGATTAGTTATCAATTAAAGGTCATGGAGTTTAAGTTCTGTTTTAGCTAATGAATTAGACCGGAAATTAAATACAGATGGGGGAATTGTTTTAAGGAAATAACATAAGTGAGTGTAATTCAGTTATGCCAATGCTAATGGATGAAACCCACTTTATCAAACTGATAGGTTATCCAAGATCAACTAAGTAAAGCTAGAATTTATCTGTAGCTGAGCAAACAGGCAAGTTCCTAACCCTAAAACTTCTTACATTATTGCAAAGTTCTTCCTTACCCCAACTTTTACATTGGAGCAATACTTCTAAAACCTTATGCAGTATTTTAATTCATGCAAAAAGGTATACATTATTGCAAGTTATTCTTTAAGCTTGAATTTTCCTCCAAGCATGCTTTAAGTGGGTCTAATTACTTTTAAAAATTATTCCACCTCTATGTATTTATTGACATTCGCACCTGTGCATTTGGAATTTATACATTTATTTAAGTTCCTGAGATTTAGGAACTATTCATAATTAAGTCTGAACCTTTGTTCGGTCAGACCAAAGTATGTGAAATTTATAAAAGCTATCCCGAACCAATTAATGGTGAGGATTCTTAGACTGTACGAAACACCCCTTTATTTATAGGGGAAGTACCCCACGTACCGTATATAAGGTACAAATAGCAGAATTAAATGTTATGCAATATACATAGGGTACGCGAGGCTGATCCCCCCAAGTACGTTATTCTGTAGCCAGTAACCAGAGGGTCAACTAGCTATTGGACTCCTCTGGAAGTTATCGTTCAAAGTCTATTTGACTATCAATCATTCTAAAAACATTTAATGTTCATTGCTTCTGATTTATTCTATTGTTGAAATTCCTTTAATAGCCCTTTCATCATGATATATCTTTTATTGTTGCACTTTAAACTTGCTGGGCAAACTCGTTGCTCATTCTTGCTATATCATGACTTCATTGCAGCTAAACACGAGAAACGTCAGGGAAAGAACAAGAGGAAAGGAAAAGATGAAGTGATAGAACCTTCATATGTAGCAGAAAATAAAATTATGTGTAGTTGACTTCTGTAATATAATTTAATCCCTGATAGCTATTAGGGTATGGATTGTGTATGTGTTTAAGGTTATTTGTATTCTGGGACTAGTAACACCTTGTAATGAACAACGTATGTTTATTTTATTCCGCATGTTAGATACCATATGTTGTTATAGGTGGATGTTTATGTTGGATCGTGATGACCGGATCCGGGTATTTGGAGACCCGAATTTGGGGGCGTCACATCTTCTACTGTTATGTGAATTATATGTGAGCATGATTAAAAATGTGCACGTTGTGCAACTATGTGATTTATGTTGTTCTATGTGGAACTTGAAATATTATAAATGTGCAGTATGAGATATATGATGCAAATGAAACTTGCATATTAAGAGATGTATGATGTATGTGTAGATGCATTGCATAAGATTTATGATGCTTATGTAAGATGCATAGTATGAGAATCATGATGCATAAATAAATTGTAAACTTGTATGTTACATGAAGCATGAAAGGTGAAAACTGTTAGTTCTTGTTGAGCCGTCGTACTCATTCTTGCAAAAATAAAATTTTTGCAGATTTACGATGCAATGCAATTATCTTGATATCGCGATGATAAGGATTAGAGGCGCATGGAAATAGGATGGTTGCTAAATATTTCTTTATGGTAATTATTTAGCTGTGGTGACGGTATATGATGTACGTGAATTTGACTATGTAAATCTTGAGTTAAAAATGAAGGTTATCCATTATAGTGGTTAAGACGTGATTATGTTAGTTACTTGTGATCGGCTGATTGGGAGTTTCTTTAGTCTGCTCGCCGGATTTTTGGTTGGGATCGACCATGTGATCGGCAAGTATGGTTTTCAGATACGCCGTCCAATTATGTGTTTGGTGTGGTTACCATTGGTCTGACTTTGGAGTCCTTGCCGTGAATGTCCCGGCAGTTCGCCGGATTTGGCTGATGAGCGTTGGTGTTGTTGTCAGCTGTTTGGCAGCACATGGTTTTTCCAGCACATGGTTTGGTTGGGGCGGTTTTTTTCAGCTCATGGGCTGATATAATTGGGGCCCACACATTCAGTTTTCAAATTTCAAATTCATTTTGTGGATCCCTGTTGGCAGGTGCGACAATTGGGCTGACTTGAAAAAGCATTTGGGGCCCTCGGTTTTCATTTCATTTTTTGCTCTAGGCTGCTGCACTTAGGTTTCGGGCCGGATGGGCTTTTGGGCCTAGTTTGGTTTTGATGTTTTGTTGTTCCAATTACCTAGCCTCGGGTTGTGAGGTAAATGTTTTAGGTTAGGTAATTCGTTTCCTAGGATTATCTGGGTGTTTTAGTCCTCTCGGGAGAAGATGGCTATGTTTTGATCTTCATTGTAATTTCTAAAGTTTTGCTTCTTTAATATACAAACAAATTTAGCAAAAAAAAACTAAAAGGATGACGATGATGTATAAAGGACATTTTTATAACGAATGTATAGTTGTTGAATAACTTTGCGAATATCTAGGGATGGAATAAAGTCAGAATCTAAACCTTACGTTCACATAGGAGATTTTGTAAATGATCATGGTATTTATTCAACCTTGATCATAAGTGTAGAAGTTAAATGCTACGAAACCTGTGATTGAGAAGAGTTTGAAGTAATAATTCTTAATGTTTATATTGATATGGACTACTATATACGACATGAATAGAATTAAATTTGTAATGATTATTAAATGATGTATTAGTTAAGGTTTTCATACCTGAGATTAGATAGGAACATGTTATAATAATCTTGTATTGCATTCATGTAGTAAGATTATGTTTTAGTTATGGTTTCGAGGCTTGGGACGACAATATTTATATTATATCAATGTAAATATTTTTATTATTTCACAATGAGTTGTTAATAGTATGAGTTGCATAGTGATGCACCAGACCCGAGGTTAAGGTAACCCGGATTTGGGGGCGTTACAAGGTTCGTAGAGTTGATCAGTCTCTACAACCCTTCAAAGTACAACAGCAGACATGACTACACTCTACGACTTGTCAAAGACTTAGATCATGAAGTAATGGACCAATCAGTAGACAAGGTGAGAAAACTAAGATAAGATGTATATTACCTATTAAGCACAGTCACCTCTTAGACAATAAGGTTAACAACAGGAGGTAATTTCACTAAGTACAATTCCTATTGAGTTTTCGACAATTAAGGATGAACTCTCAACATAAGGATTAATAAATACAAGTCTTTAGTAGATGATTAACCAACATACAAAGGCAATTGAACATCATTAACTCTTCTAGCAACTAGATAAGATAAGACTTTATTTGTGGATGAACTTTAGATATCTTTCTCAAGAGCTTTATTTTTAACTTCAAATGTGGATAGAGAGTAAGGTGATTTTTAGGCCATTATTCTCATTTTTCTCTCTTTCTCCTTTTGAGGTGGATAATAATGATTCCCTAATATGCTACTGAAGTAAATAGAGATGTTGTTTAGTCATGCAATTATACATTTCAACAGTCAATAATATTTGCATTGGAGTTTGCAGAGTTAAATACCTCACTGATGTCAATCTCTTGACAGTCATTGCTGCTGCTTTGTGATGGCGCACACCATCGTTGATTGATGATTTGTAGCCATTTAAGTCACTATCGGCACCATCATTTGTTTCTTCATCATGCTGCATTGACTGGTACATTTGAGCAAACTCTTGAGTTATGATCAACATAAGTCATGACATCCCATACTTCTTGATACATTTGAGTGAACCTCAGGGTTCACATTTTGTAAAGTAGGGTCATGGTATATGTAGTTGAGAAGCTCATGGAATTATCGTTGTAGTGCATTGATGATGGAGCATTGTCATTTAGATATCTCCTTGATCATCATCCGCAGGACTTCTCAAACTTCTTAGGTAGAGATGCAGATTCCCTTTTGAATGGTGAACATCTTAGTTCTTGCTGCATCTGTACTTCTTCCACTGAGAGAGTTTGTTTGATCTGCTCGTTGACATCAGCAAGCTTGATGATGATGACTTTTCCGTTTAAGCACATGGTACAGTCTGGATAGCTTAAGATAGTTTACCTGCATATACAATTTTCAACTTGTTAGCTTATATTCATTTTGTCTTAACAACCAATACCGAGATTTAGAACTGATCTAAATTTGTGTCATGGATCTACTCAAAGCGTGAGCTTTAACATATTCATGAGAACCCGCTCTGATACCAATTATTAGTTCCCGGGGACACAATTGAGATCTAGAAGGGGGTGGGTGAATAGATCCTTTAAAACTTTTTTCCTTTTAATACAAAAGTATATCAGTTATGATTAATGGAATCAATTCATGCACAACGGAATATACTTTAAGAACCCCTTTAAAGATACAAACATAATCTCAATTCCATGATTAAATCTACGATATAGTTGGCAGCAGATATAACAGTTATTGTATATAAGGTAAATGACATAAAGTAAATGACACAATAGACTTTAAGTGGTTCGGAGACTGAATAACTCCTACTCCACTCTTCTACTTCAACAAGTAAGAATTCACTAATGGTTTTAGCCATTAAGACAAGGACGCTCCGCCCTCCTCAAGTCCAGCAGACATAAGTTGTTTTTAGTCCCTTGGACAAGGATCCTTTGACCCTCTTCAAGCCCAACAGACTTGGAACTCCAGTTCACTAGGAACTCTTTAAAGCCGCAGCCTTGGAACACTGTAGACTAAGACCAGCAGCCTTAGAATCTCTTGTACCCTTTGGTTGTAACGAACGAGATTTTTATATGTGATCTTTAAATATTTATTGAATTAAATAAATATTTGTGATGATTTATTTATTGAGTTAAATAAATATTTGATGAAATTGCTGTAGATTAATTTAATTAAAATGTGTTTACATTTATTTATATTAGTGTGATGTGAAATAATTTTATAGTGCAAAGTATGAATTTAATTGGGATAATTAAATTAAATGAGTTGATTGTGATGTTGTTCTAATTAATTTAATAATTAATTAGAGATTTATTGATTTGTCATAATTAATGAATAAGAATTTTTTTTAATGTGACAATTTGATTTAATGAGTAATATTGGCTTTAATTTAATTGTATTTAAATGATATAATTTGATTAATTAAAGTGTGACGAATAAACTATATAATAAATAAGTTAATTAAAATAAATGGAAAAGAGTCTTTTAAAGGCTAGCCAAACATGGCCTTATAAACATGGGAGCAGTTAAGTGTATAATGGCCTTAACTGACACCCATGTTGTGCCAGTTATGTTTATACGTATATCTATAATAGTTATATCATTATTATTATTACTTTGCTGGCTAAGTTAGTAACTCAAAGAGAAAAGAGAGAAAAACTTGAGAAATTTTGAGATTGAAGAATAAATTTGGAGAATCAAAGAAACTTTCTTTCATCTACTAGCAATCTAAACTAACAATCAAGGGTAATTTCTTAATCCTAAGAGTCAATTTATGTTTCTTTTGGGTTTTCTCCATGAACGTATATCTTTTTTAGTTCTCTGTTAATTGAGTTTTCGTATTAAATTTTTGAAACGTTGTTTGGAATCATTAATATGCATGTATGAATCATTTTTTTTGTTTAGTTTAAAATGCATTAAAGGAAAAGAATGAACAAATTTCAAGGGGCATACCCCAGCAAGCGGATTCCATGGCCCTCATAGGACAAACTCTATGAAGACAAAGGAAACCCAAAGCAAAAATAAAAAACCTACAGAAAAAAAAAGAAAACCCTCACAGCCCGAGGAAGGCAGAAACAACAACAAACGACAAGGACCAAAAGGAAAGCAAATAGCAATACAGCGAAAAAGGAAAACAGGGGGGGCCGGGCCCACAAAGAAAGAGAAGATCAGCAGGATCAAAGGGATGCCCAGAAAGAAGAAGCAGCAGAGGCAGAAGAGCAGTACCAACCAAAAAAGCAGCAGCAAGGGAACCAACACGAGGAGAACTGGAGCAAAAGGCTTCAGCACATAACCCAGCAAGGGGCTGCATCAGCGCAAATGACAGCAAAAGACTCCACCAGCTGCGTCACCACAGAACCAAGGGAAGAACCACGCAGCAAAGCATCAGCAAACAACACGGTATAGAAGAAACCAATGCAAAACAGAGCAATAGCCAGACCAAATCAGCAAAACCGAGCCAACTGCCGGGGAATCAAACCAAAGCAAGCTCACCACAACCAAATCAAAAGAACAAAAATAGCATAACCAGAACCAAGGAGGAGCAGCAGTTAGACAACGCAGCAGCAGGAGCCAGGAGGATCAGATGCAAGAAGTAAAGTGAAAACAGTTACAAAAAAGCAAACGCACAGGAAGCACGGTCACACCACAGCTCAGCCATAACTAGGATAGTAGAACTAGCAGAGCCGAGCCCACAATCAGAAGACAAAAGACCAAATAGGCAACCAAAGACCAACTGGCCATGCCCATCTAACCTGCACTACCACTAGACAGCAGCAACCACCCAGGGGACCAGAGGGACAGGACCATGAAGACCATGAAGGACCATGAAGACAAAACAAACAAAGCAACCAACAGCCAACCAAAACCCAAAACAGAGCAGAACAGATCAAAAACCGAGATTACAACCCAGTTACAGTAGGTGTGACATGCCGTAGCAGCCTTTGCAAAAAGAGGAGGAGGAGGAGGAAAGTCTAGATTTAAACTAGGTTAATAACCTCATTTGCAAGGATACGAGGAGGAATGAGGGGTATTTCTATGAAAACTGTGGTTCCTGGATTCCCAAATTTTATAGAAGGTAGTGGCCAGACAAAGGGAAAGAATGTCGCTGGTCATTATTCCTGCCTTTGTACTGAGCAAATGAAAGAAATGGTAGAGTCCCAAACATGGGGCAACGGTTTGCCAATGCCCCCGCATGCAAGGTGGTGTTGAACACAGTCGAAGAGTAGGTACAGGAGAAGAACAGATGCTCAAAGGTTTCAGGGTGAAGCTTGCATAGAGGGACAGTTTTAAGGGTCCTGTATGTGAGTAGTGTCGGGTTATATCATTGGTTGGCAATCGGCGATTTAGTCCTAGCCAAAGAATAAAAGAATACCGTGGAACATGATGCTTATGCCAGAGAAGTTTATGCCAGATACTAATAGGGCCACTTATTCTAATGGACTCCCAGATAGCATTTGCTTTGAGGTTGCAGATATCCATATGGGTCCAAGTGATTTTATCAGCAGTGTTTGGGGGAGGGGGAATGTCATTAAAGAGATTCCTAAAGACAGCCACCTCATGGTGATTACTGGAAGGAAGGTTCCAGCGAAGATCAAAAATGATGTCTTTGACTTTAGCATGGGCAGGGATAGTAGAGTTGCTAAGCAAGCTGGCATTCGGATTTAAAGGTTTGTTGAGGAGCCAGGAGTCATACCAAAGACTGATGCAATCCCCAAGACCAACATGGTACTGCAGGTGGTTAAGAGCCAAGGACCGCAGTCTCAGAACTTTCCTCCAAATCCAAGAACAGTCAGAAGGGATACGAATGTGCCAGAAGTTTTTCCCCCGCAGGATGGTGGTTTTGATCCAATTTGCCCAAAGAGAGGAAGAGTTAAACTGGATCACATGGATAAGATGTAATAAGATCTGAGAAAAGTTCCAGTCATTGATGCTTTTAACACCAAGGCCTCCCTCTTTCAGGGGAAGAGAGATCAAGTTCCAAGCAACTTTGGCACCGAATTTAGCAAGAGAGGGGCCTTTCCAAAGGAAGCGAGATAAGATGGATTGGATGGACCTAATGATGCCTTTAGGTAAGATGAAGTGGGCACTCCAGAAGGATTGGATAGAGAAAAGCACTGACTTGATAAGCTGCAGTCTACCAGGAAAGGCAAGGGAGATAGAGGTCCAAGAGGAGACTTTGGAGGTTATCCTTTGGATAAGGGGAATGCAATCGTTAAGAGAGAGCTTAGAAGAGATAAGGGGAACCCCCAAAAACTTTATAGGCAGAGATCCTATAAGAAACCCTAGGAGATCGAGGATATCTTGTTTGGAGTTTTTGTCAATGTTTGCAACAAAGCACTGACTCTTCTGGGCATTAGGGATAAGACCAGAGAAATGGGAGAAGGAATTTATGCAGGACTGAATGACAGAGACGGAGTCCAAGTTCCCATGACAGAAAACCAATAAATCATCCGCGAAACAGAGATGGGTTAAGTTACTATCCTTTGTTTTCCAGTGGTATTTGAAATTAGGGTGGAGGGCACCCATAGAAAGGGTCATGGATAGAACTTCCATAACAAGGACAAAAAGGTAGGGAGAAAGAGGGTCGCCTTGACGCAGGCCCCTAGCGCCTTTGAAAAACCCAGCGAGGCTGCCATTTACCTTTATAGATAGCAGTAGAGATGCAAGCTTTAATCCAAGAAATGAAAATGGGGGGAAATTTAAAAAGATGGAACATATTGAAGAGAAAGACCCAATTGACAGTATCAAAAGCCTTTCTTAGATCAATTTTGAGAGCACATCTAGGAGGGCCTGTAGTTCTATGATAATTCCTGAAAAGTTCCTGGGCAAGAAGGATATTGTCACTAATGTTCCTGCCTTTGATAAAAGCTGATTGGGCAGGATTGATGAGAGAGGGCAGCACTGACTTTAGCCGGTTTGCAATAATTTTTGAAATACACTTGTAGGTTGCATTGCAGCAGGAGATTGGCCTGAAATCAGACATGCTGGAAGGATTTGCCACCTTGGGGATAAGGGTAATGGCAGTAGAGTTGATGCCAAATTGCATGAAGCAGTTTTTAAAGAAGAAGAGGACAGCTTGAGAGAAGTCAGTATATGATGTTTATAAACTGTTTTAGAGTAACTAATCCATGAAATTATGTTTTAATTGGAGTTTTGAAGTTTATAGAGAACTAGTATTTGAATATGGCCTAAATGTATGAAATTTATGTTTTAAATGCATATTAAACGGCAAATTGATGGTTGATTATGTTTATACATGTAAAAACAAGGAGAACGAAACTTAAACACCATCATCTTTCTAATAAAACCTCATAAATTAACAATAATATATATATATATATATAATAACATCCCAATAAAATTCCATGTTTACATAACCTTAAATAATCCTAAACTTAGCGTTTATCATTACATTACATCAATGCGGAAATCTAAATCTATTACAAAAATAACTTTCAATTCTTCATCTTAGCTTTTCCCTTGTCCTTGCCCGAGCCCTCTCCATTCTCACCCTTAACTGAAATGTGAAAGCAATTGCCCAGCAAGTATATAAAATAGTATGATAATGAATGTCAAGAGTAAAATCATCTGTTTTGACATTTCTCCATAATCGAAAGAATAATCAAGAAGTAGTGCCGAATGTCAAAGACGAGTTCTAGAAATTTTCAACAGCATACTAAGGGGTATAAGAACCCTGAACATTGTTTTTAATTCATCGAAAACCATTAGAAGTTTTGACAATCAAATAGACTGTAAAACATTCTCCGCAAGTACTCCAGGTGATTAGCCTTTCGTACCCTACATTGTGCACAAGTATAAAGTTTAATCGCATAAACGTAAATGGGACTATATGCCCGACATCAGTTTTACCCCGTTAATCGGGTTGTTCATCTTAGTAGTCATGCGGGACCGCACCAAAACAACTTGGATTGGTAGACTTTAAGTAGCTACAATGAATTTGAATAATTCAAATGATAAGTGTTTCGCATCATTAGTATCTAGCCGGAACAAAAGGCCAGAAGTCATTCTTAAAAGCAGTTCATATTTAATTAAGAACTTATACATAATTGAAATAGAGTTATCCACAATTGAACTTGAACAAGACATAAACTCGAATGAGATATAACTTGTAACATGAGACGGTTGTAAATAAATTTCACAAATTAGGAAACTTACTTTCATAAGAACAAAATGAAGTAAGATAGGATACTTGCCTTTCGCGTAGCTTACGTTTACCGCTTAACTATACTTCAAATAACCTATATATTCATTTAGCAATTTAGCAACAAAAAAAAACCTATATATTCATATATAGATATTCATTAGCCTTCTATACTCATTAACAGACTCTCAGATCATACTCATTCAATACATAACTAATGTAATTGGTTCATGCTTACAAATATGTATTCCAAGCATACACTTAGCCAAATATAAATTCAAATCATATATCTCAAATTCTTGCTTTTGTTCAAAAGTTTCATTTAAAAGTCTCATTTAGCCCTTTTAAAATCTTGGTTCTAAATAGTCATTACATGTTTAGACAGTACAAGCATTCCAATTGACACATAACAAAGCTTATAAGGGTTCAATATATATGTACCAAGCCTCAGTTTACAAACAGAACCTCTTGACAACTCTGCAGCACGGCGCGGAGCGCGGCCGCGCTACTCCCATTCAAGCCCAGAACTGTGATTTTTCATGCACAACTCTCTTACTAGCATGTTAGGGTCTTTGCATACATCATATGCACACAATATTCAGAAAACTTAAAACCAAAATAAATCTATGCATTCGATATTCAATTATCTCATTTTGAGATTTTCTTTTCGAAAACAAGCTTAATAGCTCTTTTTCTTAAGGTAGCTTTTCCTTTAAAACTTATCAAATCATAACTTACAATTCAACTTTGTGATAACGTACTCATAATACAACTCAATAGGTGTTTAAAGCTTCTTCATGTTCATTATACTAAGTTATGTTTTTTTTTGCTAAATTAAAATATGAATTAAATAAAAAAGGTACAAAAGAAAAGGGGCAAACCCCTAAATAAGTATAGCACTTCCATCAGAAGACATGCCCAATGATGGAAACTATACTAAAGCATTCAAAACCAAATGACCATAACAGTGTCTAACAGCTAACTTCCTAAACCAAAATAAACTGTGAAGTTTACACTTTATAATATGAAAAATTTCCCGCCCTAAGACAGTCTGGAGATTTTGAGGATTCAGCATGCAATCTTGAGTTCCTTTCTCTCCATAAGTAATGAACTACTGTAAAAATTCCCAAGGATAGAATTAGCCTCTTAAATTTGGAGTGCTTTGGCATGTTAACAAAAGCAATGACAGGAGCCCAATCACGTTGAAAACCCATCCAGCCACAATATCTCATAACATAATAGAGCACCCGAAAAGCGAAATTACAACGAAAAAAGAGATGAGAGAAACTTTCAGGCTGTGTGCAAAACTGACAGGAAGCCTCAGTGTCAATACCATACCGGAGAAGCACATCCTTTGTCTTGAAGCCTTTGTGGAAAGCCAACTATAAGCTGCATGAAAATCTAGGAACCGAGAATTTGTGCCATACCAAACCCCCCAGTCCACTTCATGCCCTCTCCGTCTAATAGATTTCCAAATGATTCTGACAGAGACCTCGGAAGAGGAATCCCAAAGCAAAAGATCCTGTTTAGATAAATTATAGGCCCTGGAATAATCAAAAGCTGCCCGAAAGTTGATAACAGACGTGTGATTTGAAGTTGGAAGATTCCAGCCCATACTCCCTAATATGGCCGCAACAGATACATTGGGCTCTAGTCCAGAATTGGTAACAAGGAAATCCCTAGCTCTCTGCTAAGTTATGTTAGGTTCTAAAGGCTGAACAATTAAATAGAAAACATCAGTTTGTGTTCTGGTGCAGGCGCGACCGCGCCCTATTTAGCCTTGGTACCAGTGCGGTCGCGCTGGTACGCAGACACAGGTATTGCAGGCTACTGCTACTGCGAACCAATTTTCCAAAAATCTATACAATGGCAATTTAAACACAACCAAACATTATAACTCAACTAAAACACATTGTATATAGTATGTACACAAACAATACAACTGATAATTTCATCAAATTCATGCTTTTTTAACAATAACACTCATTTAAGCAATTTAACAAATATTGAACATGCATAGCATAAATTTATGAAATTTTGTGTATTTGGAACATGATTAATCCATAACTTCTATTCTTAACAACCCATCATCAAAATTAACAATAACATGGCAACACTAAGCCACAAATAATTCATTTACTATTTAATATGCATTTTCTCACAAATTTCTTATATGAAAACTAAAAGTTGTTAAGATTACCTCTTTGATGAATTCCCTTCTTGGATTAATATGATATTCCTTCTTCCTGCTTGCTTAAACTCTGCAATCCTCCGAAATTTCACCAATTCATCATTCTCTCACTCTCAATTTTATTCTCGTGTAGGATTTTAATAAAGAAGAAAAGCATTTTTGGGTAAAGAGTGTATACATAACCTTTGTATTCCTTCATAATCTTATCTCTGAATTCTTTTGGCTTCTAGCCCCTTGGAATTCCCCATTCATCAGTTGTAAGAATTAAAGAAAAAGGGAGTTGAGAAAGTGAAAGGATTTTGGGTTTAAAGGAAAATAACTCCCTCATCTCATTTTCATTTCATAACCGGGCACTCTCTCTCCAATTGATTAAATCAGCAGCCATGTGGGTCCCTCCAGTTCAGCTGATCTCTTACTTTCTTTTAAAATTATTATATTAATCAATTTAATAAACTATTTGACTATTTTGCCCTTCGGAATCAAACTATTCGATACTAATATCGATTCCTACTAAAATCGACGTTCCGAACGTTGTGGGATTATTTGTTTCGTCAAATTAGCTCCCGAAATTCGAGTTTGACTTTTTATCCGAAAAAGTCAACCGGTTGACTTTGACCAAAAAGTCAACCCCGACACATTTTGTGTTTATAAACTATTTTTACTAATTTCGACGTTCCGGACTCAAATATACAATCCGCGTCTTCAAATTTTACTCCGAACTCAAATTCAAGTTTTAACTCTATTTCTTGCATTTTATAAAATTGTTATCATTCTTAGTTAATTCAAACAATTAAATTAGTTTAAACTAACCATTAAAAAATACGTCTCATCACATAGCACATATACATACATTTAATTAATCACATCGAGTTTCACATAATTTCATTTAAAAAAAATATTCATCGAATTATATAAAGGTCTCAGATATTACATTCACCCTCCCTTAATAGGATTCCGTCCCCAGAATCATTACAAAATTAAACAAACAAATTAGGGTAGTTTTTCATCATCTTTTCCTCGACTTCTCACGTAGCTTCTTCAGCATTGTGGTTCCTCCATATTACCTTAACAGAAGGAATTACCTTATTTCGTAAAACTTGTTCTTTCCTATCAATAATTTAAATAGGAATTTCCTCGTAGGTTAATTCTTTTTCAAACTGAATGGGTTCATATTCTATGACATGCTTGTAATCTTGCTTATAAGGTCGTAAAACTGACACATGGAACATGTTGTGTACATGCTCCAACTCCAGAGGTAAAGCTATTTCATAAGCTACCTCACCTACTCGCCTTAACACTTCAAAGGGTCCTATAAATCTCGGACTCAGTTTTCCCTTCTTCCCAAATCTCATCTTCCCCTTCCAGGGAGATACTTTCAGAAACACATAAGAACCGGCGTCAAAGTCACGCTGCTGCCGATGTTGATCAGCATATTTCTTCTGTCGATCTTGGGCCGACACTAATCTTGCCCTTATTAATTTGACATCGTCTGCAGTCTGTTGTACTAATTCCGGCCCTAGCAGTCGTCTTTCCCCTACTTCATCCCAGCACAGTGTGGTTCTGAACTTTCTTCCATACAGAGCTTCATAAGGTGGCATACCGATGCTTGCGTGATAACTGTTGTTGTATGCAAACTCCACTAACGGTAGATGGTCATCCCAACTTCCTTTGAAATCCATAACGCATGCTCTCAGCATGTCCTCTAAGGTTTGAATTATTCTCTTGCTCTGCCCATCTGTTTGAGGATGATATGCAGTGCTCAATCTCAGTTGCGTTCCCATGTGCTCTTGGAAGCTTTTCCAGAAATTTGCTGTGAACCGTGGATCGCGATCTGACACAATGGATACCGGCACACCATGTCTGGAGACGATTTCTTTGATGTAGAGTTTTGCCAATTGATTCGAGTTGAATCTAATCTTGATCGATAAAAAGTGCGCTGACTTAGTCAATCGATCGACGATCACCCATACTGCATCATAACCCTTCTGTGTAGTTGGAAGCCCTACCATGAAGTCCATCGTGATATGCTCCCACTTCCATTCTGGTATTTCCAAAAGTTGAAGTAACCCGCTCGGTTTATGATGTTCTGCCTTAACTCTTTGGCAAGTCAAACACTTGTTGACGCATTACGCGACCTCTTTCTTCATATTGGGCCACCAATAATGTTGGCGCAGATCCTGATATATTTTTGTGCTCTCCGGATGAACTGAGTAACTCGAACTATGAGCTTTATGTAAGATTTCTTTTTTTAACTCGGACACCGCTGGCACCCAAATTCTCTCCTCAAATCTCATCAGCCCATCACCATCCACCCTAAACTTAAGCTCGTCCCCATCTGAAATTCTCTTCTTTAACTTTCCACATTCTTCATCGATGTCTTGCAGTTCTTTTATCCTATCCAATAGAGTCGGACGAGCCTCCACTATAAATAATTTCTCATCTGACTCCTTTAGACTTTTTACCTCGAGTTCCAATCTCCCCATTTCCTTGATTAACTCTTCTTGAGCTGTTAACATTGCCAATTTTTCACTTCCCTTTCTACTCAACGCATCTGCAACCACGTTAGCTTCTCCCAGATGATATAAGATTTCGCAATCGTAGTCCTTAATCAGCTCCAACCATCTCCTCTGTCGCATAATCAGCTCCTTCTGCGTGAAAATATACTTTAGACTTTTATGGTCCGTGTATACTTCACACTTTGCATCATATAAATAATGCCTCCATATCTTCAGGGCAAACACTACTGCAGACAATTCCAAGTCATGTGTGACGCCCTCAAATCCGGGTCACCTGAACCACGGATCTGGTTCGTCACTATCTAATACATGCATCATACTATCGACAATTTATAGCGAAAATAAAGGAATATTTACATTGATATAACATAAATAATCCTGTCCCAAGTCTCAAAACCAAGACTACTACAAAACATAACTTAATACATAAGGGTAATTAAGTCTTAATACATCACAAGAGTCAACGAGTCTTAATACATAATCAAAATGGTAATCTCAACGGTACAAAGCTAATCAGTAGCTTTGCCTTTGCCTTTATCCTTCCCTGAGCTTTCACCACGAGCTCCACTAACTGAAATAATTTAAAGAAAGCAAGGGTGAGCAACAAATTTGCTCCGCAAGTATAATAATAATAATCGTGAATCATCACATGAGCACTTTCTAGCTTACAAGAATCAAGAGAATGAAAGATAGCTCAAGAAAATAAACAACTTCTTTATCACCATTATAGTGGTCACTGAGGACCGAAGGATTTTCTGAAGTATCCAAGGATTTCAAAGTCCCAAAGAAAGGAACTATTCAATATTGAGGGTGCCCTAAGGCACATAACTCTATTCTAGAATTACCAGAAATTCATCTGATAACCCAACATACTAATACAATAGGTGATCAGCCTATTGTACCTGGTGTTATGCATAACCCCTTTTACATACTGTCCGTGCGCCTATCGGTTCCTCGACATACATACTGTTTCCCCTGCTATGAGGGTTGTTCATCTCAGCTTTACATAGGAATCCAAACCAAACAATTTGATCGGATAGCTTTACTTAACAACAATGATGATTAAACATACGTCTAGCCGAAACAATTGGCTCAAGACATCTATCTTATGTGGTTCATATAATATAGAACTTGAAAACTTTAATAATATGCGTTGAAGCATAGCTAGGTAACGTGAACGATTATCAGTTCATTCTAAGAGTACTTGCAATTCGACAATGATTGAAGTAAGGAACCTGTTCAGAATATCTTGAATAAGATAAGAAACTCGCTTAATAGAGTAATACTTGCAAACAATACATAACTGAATGAATTTAGAGAACTTGCTCGAGTATAAATTGAGTTAAGTTAAGAAACTCGCCCAAATAAGAATAATAGTTGAGTAAGGAACTTGCAATAATATAGAATGATTGCTCAATCAATAAATAACTCGCATAATAAATAAAAGTTGCACGGTTGAGAAAACTTGCCCAATATTAAATTGAGTCAGGGTAAGGAAACTTGCCCAATACAAGGGTTAGACAAGCGTTAGGAAACTTGCCTAGTGCGTCTGCTACAATATTACAACACACGCTCCTTAATGTCCTACACAATTAAGTACATATTCACATAACAATTAGTCACATACTGGATACCAAATATTTGTTTATACAACTCTATAATGTCCCATTCAAATAAGAAACAAAATATTAAACAAGTTCATGCCCACTAGTTACGGCGTTGCGACGCTTGTACGTCTGTACGCCAAACTTGTCTATTCGAACGCCTAAGCGACATGCAATTGCGTACGCCTAGCATGCCCCTTCGATTTATCTAATACTCATTGGCTAATCCTAAGTATCATTATAATTCATAACATTCATGTTTTATAACTTAGAAAATCATTTCACATTGTCGGGAGCATTATGCGTGCTTACGCTCATGCCCGACACTCTCTGATTGCCTCCAATTACACATCAGTCCTATAAATGGCCAATTTAGGCCATGCTACAGACCTCAAATTGAAAAACTTAAAGAACGAAAGTTGTAGGTCTACTCTTCCTCTTTCCGAATCATCTTGAATCAACTCAATCCAAGTTCGTATGAGACAGTTATGCCCATTTTACTAAAGGACGTCAAAGTTGTCCAGCCAACTGTAGGTCCGGCGTGCCCCACACCCAAAAGACCTTGCCAGTGGCGCGCCCCGTGCCCAACTGGCAGCAGCCCAGGTGCGTGTTTTTCCAGCATGCTCTGTTTTTGTTATTCTAAACATATCTTGCTTCCAAACACCATAACTCCTCCTATACACGTTCAAATTGGTCCGTTCCGGACTCTATGGACTCCTAAGACATAGAGCTACAACATATTAAAAATTTAGAGTTATCCATTAACATTAACATGGCCAAATCTTACGCCAAAGTATCAACTCATGCTATATTTTTGTGTTCTTGGTGTTCTTCACAAAAATCATCACCAAAACTTTGTTTTAATCCCTTTTTACTCCATTCCAACTGGGTTAAACTCATAACCCATGGAAGTACAATATCATAACAACAAATGAATTAAACAAACACAAAATCATAGCTACAACGTCCTCTAAATTGTCCAAATGTCCAAGTTCATGTCCAAAGTTCATTGTTCTTCATGTTCTTCATCCTCCTTAAGCATAGGTACGGATTTATTGCGTTTTTGTTCCACTTTGATGTTATTAATGGCTTATATAACCTCTTAACAATATTTACAAACATCCAACACAAACAAAAACAACAAGAATCAACACAAATCCGACCCACAAGCTTAGGAGCTCAAAACTAAGAAAACTTGAAAAACTTAATAAGAACTCGAATGGAATGGATTTTGGTTGGTGTTTTACCTTTGTAAATTCTTCCTAGAGGTTAAGAGGATGGCTAGGCTTTGCTTTGAGGGTTTCTTCTTGCTTGGATTTTCTTCTTCCTCCACCCGTGCCTTCTTCTTCTTCCTCCTTTCTTTTTCCGGCGACCTCTTCCTTCTTCTTGTTCCTTCTTTGCAGCTCTCTCTCTCTCTCTATCTGCTGATGGGATGGGAGAAGTGTGGAATGGAAGAGAAAATGAATGATTTGGGAGAAGTGGAGGAGTAAATTTGGGAGAAGAATGGGTTTATGGCTCAAGGTGGCGCCGACAACTCTTCCCCCCCCCCCCACTTCCTCATTTCCTAGCATTTGATTGGTTGATGGGTTTTGGTGGGTTCCCTCTTGAGTAACAAGCCAAAATAAATACCCAAACACACCAAAAATATATCCAAAAACTCTCACTTTTGTACCAAAATTGGTAAATAACTCTACCCAAAATTAAAATGGGTATTACCATAAATATTGGGATGGGTAAAAATAATTACAATGGAATTTATCCAAATATTCGGAACACCCATATTATACATTTCGGATACGAATAAAATCACGTATTAGCTCAAATAAAATTTCCGACGCTTGGAAAAATTATTCGTGCGCATACACGTATTTATGAAATTTATTAAAATCAAAAAAGACACAAAAATATTATGGCATGAATAGTGCCTCGGGAAACGTGCCCAGTGAATAGTGATTCTGCGATTTTTCGCGAAGTCAATATATTCACCCTAACGATAAAATTTAACACATACACATATTCTAGGTTATAACACAACCTTTAAGCACATATCACATAATAATGTAAATAAAATAAAAATTCATTTTATTCACATAAACTCGGGTTACAAGGAAATGAAAAATTCCCGATCGTTACATTCTCCCCTCCTTATAAGGATTCTGTCCCCAAAATCACAATACAAGGTTAAGAAAAAAGTTTAGGGTAATTCTCCTTCATCTTATCTTCTAATTCCCACGTAGCATCCTCGGCATTGTGGTTTCGCCAAACTACTTTCTTTTTTTTTTGCTAAATAAATTTAAATTGCACATTAAGAAAAACATAAATTTAAATTTAAATTTCGCCAAACTACTTTCCTATCGATTATCTGGATAGGAATTTCTCATACGTAAGATCTTTCTCTATTTGGATGGGCTCATAGGATATCACGTGCTTATAATCGGGCTTGTATGGTCGTAACACTGAAACGTGGAACACGTTGTGGATATGCTCCAGTTCAGGAGGCAAGGCTACCTCGTACGCCACTTCACCCACTCTTCTCAATACTTCGAACGGTCCTACGAACCTCGGGCTCAACTTTCCCTTCTTTCCAAATCGCATCTTCCCTTTCCAAGGAGATACCTTCAGGAACACGTAACTGCCGACGTCGAAGTCTCTCATCTGGCGATGTTGATCTGCATACTGCTTTTGTCGGTCTTGGGCTGCAACTAATCTTGGCCTGATCACTTTGACCACTTCTGCTGTCTGCTACACCAATTTTGGTCCTAATAGTTGTCGTTTGCCAACCTCATCCCATCTTAACGGTGTCCTGCACTTCCTTCTGTAGAGGGCTTCGTATGGCGGTATACCGATACTTGCATGATAACTATTATTGTAGGCGAATTCCACGAGTGGTAAATGGTCATCCCAATTTCCCATGAAATCCATCACACAAGCTCTCAACATGTCTTATAGCGTTTGAATTGTTCATTCGCTCTGTTCGTCAGTTTGAGGATGGTAAGCAGTACTTAGTCGCAACTGTGTTCCCATTCTCTCTTACAAGCTTTTCCAAAAATTTAACGTGAAGCGCGGATCTCGATCTGAGACAATTGACACTGGCACTCCATGTCACGAAATAATTTCCTTTATATTCAACTTAGCCAACTGGTTCAAATTGAATCGGATTTTTATCGGTAGAAAGTGTGCTGATTTCGTCAATCAATCCACGATAACCCAAATGGCATTATTACCCTTCTGTGTAACTAGAAGTCCTACCACAAAGTCCATAGTGATATGCTCCCACTTCCATTCCGGTATATTTAGTGGTTGAAGTAACCCACTCGATCTCTGATGTTCCGCTTTGACTTGTTGACAGGTGAGGCATTTGCTGACGTATTCTGCTACGTCCCGTTTCATATTGGGCCACCAAAAATATTGACGAAGATCCCAGTACATTTTCGTGCTCCCAAGGTGAACAAAGTATGTTGAATTATGTGCTTCATGTAAGATCTCATCTCTTAATTCAGTCACGGCTGACACCCACACTCGTTCCTCATATCTCAAGATACCATCCTTATCCGTTCGGAATTTCTCTTCCTCATTTTCTGCGATTCTTTTCTGTATCCTTTCACACTCTTCATCCTTTTCTTGTGCTTCTTTCACTTTGTCGAGTACCGTCGGACGAGCTTCAATTACGAATAACTTCTCTGTTGCCTTTGCTGTACCTTTCACTTCAATCTCCAGTCTCGCCATTTCTAGTATTAACTCCTCGTGAGTTGTCAACATAAATAATTTCTCATTCCCCTTTCTACTCAATGCATCTGCTACTACGTTTGCTTTTCCCGGATGATAGAGAATTTCGCAGTCGTAATCTTTGATTAATTCCAACCACCTCCCTCTGTCGCATGTTCAACTCCTTCTGTGTGAAAATATATTTCAGACTCTTATGATCCGTGTATATCTCACATTTCTCCCCATAAAGGTAATGTCTCCAAATTTTCAATGCAAAGACGACAGCTGCTAATTCCAGGTCATGGGTAGGGTATCGCTTCTTGTAATCCTTCAACTGTCGTGACGCATACGCAATGACCTTGCCGTGTTACATTAACACACAGCCCAGACCCTTGTGTGATGCATCACTATACACTACAAACCCTCCCGTATCATCTGGCAAGGACAATACAGGCACCTCGCTTAATCTCTTTTTCAACTCCTGAAAACTGTCTTCGCACTTTTCAGACCATACAAACTTCACCGTCTTCCTCGTCAGATTGGTCAACGGGGTTGCTATCCTCGAAAAATCCTGGATAAATCTTCGATAGTACTCGGCTAACCCTAAGAAACTTCGCACTTTCGTCGGTGTCTTCGGTTGTTCCCAGTTACTAACTGCCTCTACGTTCGCAGGGTCCACTGAGATACCGTCTTTGTCGATCATATGCCCTAAAAATTGCACCTTTTCCATCCAGAATTCGCATTTGGATAATTTAGCATATAACGTTTCCCTTCTTAGTGTCTCCACTACTTTGTTCAGATGATTGGCGTGCTCTTCTTCGGTCTTTGAATAAATTAAAATGTCATCGATGAAAACTACTACGAACTTATCTAAGTACGGCTTTAGAATTCGGTTCATCAAGTCCATGAATGCTGCTGGCGCATTAGTCAAACCAAAAGACATCACCAAAAACTCGTAGTGACCATATCTCGTCCGAAATGCAGTTTTAGGTACATCTTCCTTCCTTACTTTTATCTGATGATATCCAGTCCTCAAATCTATCTTCGAGAAGTGTCTGGCTCCTTTTAGTTGGTCGAACAAGTCGTCGATCCTTGGCAATGGATACTTATTCTTGATCGTTGATTTGTTCAACTCCCGGTAGTCGATGCAAAGCCTCATCGATCTGTCCTTCTTCTTGACGAACAAAACTGGGGCTCCCTATGGGGACACACTTGGCTGAATATACCCATTGTCCAGCAATTCCTGAAGTTGTATCAACAATTCTTTCATCTCCACTGGCGTCATATGATATGGAGCCTTCGAAATTGGTGTAGTCCCTGGCACTAAGTCTATTGCATATTCAATTTCCCTGTTTGGCGGAAGACCGGGTAATTCACTTGGAAACACATCTAGAAACTCACTTACTATTGGTATATCCTTAATTTCTACACCTTCTTTCTTTATATCTACAATATAGGCTAAATAGCCTTCATATCCTTTCTTTAACAACTTCCTGGCCTGCATCATCGTAAGACAACATGAATGTCTCAGCGATGTGCTACCATAAAATACTACCCTCGACCGGTTCGGGGTTCGAAGGTTCACACTTTTCTTCTAACAGTCGATCACTGCCGCATGGTCACATAACCAATCCATTCCCAATATTACATCGAATTCTCCCAACCTTATTTGGATCAAATCCGCGCGAAAATTACATCCCTTAATCTTAGCACAACAATTATGAAGAATAAACTCTACATGAATTACCTCGTTATTCGCAATTTCTATACTTAAAGGATTTTCTAACGGTTCTTGGGGTAAATTTAACCGTTTAGCAAAATCTTCAGACACAAAAGAACGGGTAGCACCCGAATCAAATAATACGCATGCATTTATATTATTGATTGGGATAATACCTGACACCACGTCCTTAGCAATTACTACATCCTGGACAGTCATGTTGAATGTTCGGGCAGGGGTTCGGTTCGGCGGAGTCGGTCCTCCAACCATCAGTTTGCTGCCTCCTCCTCGGTTGTTGTTTCCACCACTACTTCCTTTCTTCGGGCAGTCTTTAATCTGATGCTCCGTTGATCCACAGGAATAACAGCCACGGTTCTTATTTGGGTTTGTGCAGCTTGGTGCCATGTGCCCCTCCTGGCCGCAATTGTAACAGATATTACGCCCTTTTCAGCACTCTCCCTTGTGATTTTTCCCACATTTGGAACACGCTTCAATCCTCTTCTTAAATCCTCCCTAATTATTCCCCGTCTGATTAGTGTTGGTGTTGTTGCTGTTGCCACCGTCCCATTTTCTCTTTCTCGAATTACTTCCACCACTACTGCCACCACCACGATAGTCTCCTCCACTCTTCTTATTCTTTTAGTGTTGATTCAGGGCCTCAATCCCTCCTTCGGCGATAATGGCTTTTTCCAACAGTGCACTAAAGGTTTCAATCTGAAGAATGGCTACCTTGTTATACAACCACGGTTTCAGCCCTTGTTCAAACATTTGCGCCTTCAGCTCTGTAGTACTTACTTGAAGCGGTGCAAAACATGTGAGTTCATTGAATTTGGCAGCGTATTGAGCCACCGTCATGTCTCCCTACTTCAGCTCTAAGAATCTCAGCACCATTTGTCTCTCCATGCTCTTTGGGAAATAATTCTCGAAAAATAATTCCTTGAACCTGTCCCACGGTATCATTCCTTCACCTGCTCGCTGTTGGTTAGCCTCCCACCAATAATTTGCTCCTCCTTTCATCATATAGGTGGCGAATGTCGTTTTCTGGTCATCCCCCACGCGTGCGATAATGAAAGCTTTCTCCATTTCCTTCACCCAAGTCTGGGCTTCAATCGGATCAGTCGTTCCCCTGAACTCTGGGGGTCCTACGCTCTTAAAGTCTTTAAAACTTGTTATGGGTGTTGTCGGTGGGTTGGGATTCACGGGTCCCGCATTTCTTCTTTCCATTCTCTCCAGCATATCCGCTAACCGCTGCATGGGGTCCGTCGGACCTCCTTCATTGTTAACTGATCCCTCAGGTGTTGCTGGGGGTGGTATATTGCGTCTGGGCCTCATTCTTTGCTAAACGCAAGAAAGCTTAAGGTCATTTATCCCATTATACTACGAGAATATCTATCACGAGTACTACAAGTAAACAACAAGCGACATACTCTATTAGCAACTCGTAATGAAATATAGTTTCATTGTAGGGAATTTGATACAATCCTGACCAGGCTCGCATCGAACAACATTCACTCAACTCGAGCTCAAGAGGTTCATCAGTTAGTCGCGAGTGATTGGATTGAAATCCATTCAAGAATGCGTACATTGGAGCTAAATTCATCTGAACGGCGAGGAAAGGATTAATCATGTAATTTGGGATTACTAGATACCATCTATTTAGTAAGGCCAAATCAAAGCAAACCAAGGCATTATGCAATGTACGGAACAATGGAAGTTGGTTCAAGGATGATTGGAATGGAGATTGAGGAGTTTGGAGATGTCATTTACACAACTGTCAATTCGGGTTTAATTTCAACCTTGATCAAACTAGAATCTCATAAAACGCAAAGAATGAAAGTTGTAGATCTCGTCGAGATCTTCGATTTGATAGGTCGCAGGTTCTGTAACTCTTTCCGAGTCAAACGTTATGGCCATTTTTCCAAAGGGCGTCGCGGTAGGAAAACCCTAGCGCCTAAAGCGCTACAGCCTTTGTTTTTCCAGCGCCTAGAGCGCTTGCAAATTGTGAAGACACTGTAAGCTAGCGCCTACAGCGCTCCAGCAGCACAAAATCAAGTGCCTATAGCGCTAGGGTCAAGGCTCAAAATCCGAGGAAGGTTTTTGATCAGTTTTAATGCAATCTTTTGGGGATTTTTTCCTATTCTATTGTAACTAGGATGTTTATTAGATAGGATTTCTATTTCCATTCAAATTCTTATTTCTTTATAGGATTAGGGTTATATGTTATTAGTATAAATAGGATACATGGCTTATGTAATGGATATACATCAAATTTTATTCAATCTAATTCTTGTGAGATTATTCTCTACTTTTGGTTCTTTGAAGAATTTCTAAGCTAATTTCTTAGTTTTTCTTTTGAGATTCATATCTAACTTATCATAGAACAAACCATAGTTGTGTGTGGCATTATTCTACCGCATCATTCAATCATATAGAGATTATCATTTGAATTAAACGAGGGTCAAAGTGTCGTTGGTGTTCCATCCATCACGCATTCAAAATTGCTTGATCGACTATTCCAAGGTTTATCGTCTAAATTCGGGCGAGGGATTAAGGATTCGAAAGAGTTCCATCAAACTGACTTACTAAAAACGATCCGGGCGACGACCACCTCACGCAAGCGTGCCGTGGAGTCTATCATTTGGTATCAGAGCTGCGTTTTCTAGCTAAGTATCTATCTTTATTGTTTCTTTGAATTTGTGAGTCAAAAAAAAAATTCGTGAGTAAAAAAAAAAAAAGAGGGAAAATTATTATTGTTGCAATTGCTTGGGTTTCATAGTTGTTCGTGTTTATTGGGATCGTATTGAAGAAGTTATTATTTGATTCTATTATTGGAATTTGTGAATTTTGAGGATATTGGGATTTCACTCAAGAGGATTTTAATTGGTGATTGTGAAAATTTGGTGGTTATCGTACGTCACACTTGCTATATTTTGTTTTGTGACAAGTTCTTGTTGGATTGATAGAAAAGCTGAGATATTTGTTTGGTGAATTCAAAAAGAACCTATAAGAGGAAATTAGAGTGGTAAAAGGCAAGAGTGTGAGATCAATTGAGGGTAAAAGCCTAAATTATGTGATACACGAGCGTTTCATAATTGTGGGATATATTGTTTGAGCGAAAAACGTAAGGGAGTGTGTGAGGAAAAATTTTCTTTATCTACTAACCTTTGTTTTGCAGCGAACATGTATAATTATGGTTATGAAAATAATTATGAGTGGAAAAAGAGATCTTTTTAAGGAAAGCGCGATCCTGAAGCTTATTTGAGTTAGGAAGAAAGGAAGGAACGAGAGTTTGGCTATCATAATTATTCCGAGTATAAGAAGTTCAAACTTGCAGTTCAAGATTTTTCTGATTATGCAGCTACATGGTGGGCTGAATTTGTGCGTAACAGAAAAAGGTATGGAGAGCTTCCGATCGAGACTTGGGAAGAATTGAAAACCGTGATGAGAAAGCGGTATGCTCCAAAACAACCTAGTAGGAGGAATGAGCATGCATCTCCGAAACATGTAGAGCCACCTTCAAGGCGTTCAACTTGCGATAATGAAAAGAAGGTTCGTAGACATGAAGATTTGCAGTGGAGACAACGAAAAGAAACTCCTAGGGAGTATATTGAACCGACATCATTTGAGGACATCATGAGAACGTATAATGAGTTAAAGGATGATCATTTGAAACAGCAACGAGTCACTCTTAAGGCACAAAAAGAGCGAGATCAGCCGCAAGAGGAAGAAGATGGGAAAGAATATGTTGTTCAAGGAGAGTTGTTAGATTCCGATGTTCGAGATGAAGTACATGATCTTGAGGAAGAAAATACCAGTGAAAGTGAACGACAAAAAGAAATTGAAAAAAAGATTGAGTGTGAAAAAGAAAAGTGTGAAAAAGAGAATGAAAAGAAACGAGAGAATAAAAAGAATGAGAGTGAAAATAAACGAGAGAAAGAAACAGTGGAGAGTAAGAGTGAAAAAAGGGAGGAGAGTGAGTTGGAAAGTGAGTTGTATTTTGAAAAGCCAATAACTGTACATTCGTACAAGACGACGCTTTTGAATACTAACAAGATGAACTCTTCTTTGTCAAGTTCTATTTTGTATCTTCTACAGGTGATTGATGTTATACTCCGAGCTATCATTCCATATCAACCAACTTGTAGTATTCCCGAGGAGACGACGGAGTTACCAAGGCGGGTTGGAGAGTTGATTGTAATATTCCGAACCCTAATAAGATCTGTATATGTAAATTATGTGTTTAATAAAGGAAATTTCTTGTTCTGACTTGGTATTATGTGATTGTGTATTTTATTAAACAATTAGGTCAAATAAAAATTTTTCGCCAAGTAGCTGTGTCGTGCTTAATCGGACAAAATGATTTGTCGTGCTTCCGGCAAATTCACCGAGAAGCGTTTCGGTAAATTATTTTTGTAAGCTGCTGTGTCGTACTTGGATTTGACAAAGTGCTTTGTCGTGCTTCAACATTAATATAATATTATATTAATTGATAAAATTCTAAAATAAGTTAAATAGGGTTTGAAATGATAAACTAAAATAGAAACCCTAATTTGAAAAACCCTAATTGGTGATAATTGTTCGAATTGATCAATTAAAACCTTAAGTATTGTACAATAATCTTAATTAATATAATTAAGATTTAAATAATGAATGATAATATTAATTATGAATCATTAAGATTAAATTAAACCCTAAACGAAAGATTGAAACCCTAATTGTAGGATTAAAAACCCTAAACCCTAATTAGAAACCCTAAAACCCTAATTTGGTTTAATAACCCTAATTTATGAAATCTAAAACCATAATTATGTTATATAAACATAATTAGGATATTACTAATCCTAAATTAACATCCTAATCATGATTAACAAAAATCAAATTTAATTAGTAAGTAAATAAATCAAAAATCAAATTTTTAAACCAATTAAAAGAAGATAGGAAACACCAAATCAGATATTTATAAATATCTAGCTTAAGTAGGTGAGTCACACCAGATTACAAGCAGCACAAGTTCAGAAGTTAGATATTTTTGGGAGCAAAGTTTGGAAATTAGTTTAGGAAACCCTAATTTCCCATCCTATAAATAGAATGAGATGCTGGTCAGCTAAGCACGAAATTTCAAAGCCTATACACTCTCATAACCAGCCTAAACAAACCCTAGCAATCACAAGCTCAGAATCAGAAGCCAGAAATCAAAATTTGAAGAAAAAGGTGCACAAAACCCTAATTTATGTTTGATCTTCAAGCCTGGAAAAATTTTTGTGTTTTAGATGTTTAGGAATACTTGTTAATGTGTTAATAAGTGATCTGGGCGGTCAAAAACATGTTTACATAACATCTAGGTATGAAAATCAAGCCAAAATAGCAAACTGTTCTTGGCAGTCAAGAACAGTCTGACAAGCTATTTTTGTCAGAGCTTTTGATCGGCTTAAAAATGTTTGTTTGATGTGTTTTAAAGTTTGAATCAGTTACTATGCCATGTTAGCTTTAAGGCCCGACTTGTAGCATGGTTTAAATTATCTCTAGGATGAAAGTTATTAATGGTCAAAACCCATTGACCGACCATGAAAGACTGATTTCTGGGTAACCCAGAAATCGTATGATGAATGTCTGACAGTTTAATGTCAGACTTTTGATCAACCCAGAAATGACCTAGATGATATTTAATATGTTGTTTCTTGTTTTAAACATGTTATTTGGTATGTAAACTACAATCTTGAATCATCAAAACACATTTAGAAAACACAGAATCAAAGTTATTAATGGTCAAAAGGCGTTGACCGTTATGACTGCTTGAGTTTCTGGGTAACCCAGAAACTCAAGAACAGTTTGAACCCGGTGGTTTGACCATCAAATTTAGAGCATGATATGATATAATTTGAGATGAAATTTGATATGTCGTTGTACACTGCCATGTTGGCTATAACAAACAAACAAAAATCAAACACAAACATCAAACCAGTTGGGATTAATTTGAGGTCAAAAGTCCCTGTTGGACCATGACCAACTGTTCTTCATTGAAGAACACCTTTAGCGACGAAAATGCATAGCAAACCCAGAAAACTAAGGAATCAAGCAGACCGTCGCTAAAGCCCTTTAGCGACGGATTTTAAATAAAATTAAATAAAAAATTAATTAAATAAATTATAAAATAATAAATAAATATTAAATAATTATTAATAATTAATAAATAAATCCGAAAATTCATTTTTAATTATAAAAAAATTATTTTTAATATTTTTATATATTCTGAATTATTATTTAATTTAATTAAATAATAATTAATAATTATGAAAAATCATTTAATAATTGTTTTAATTATTTAAAAATGATATTAAATTATTAAATAATTATATTAATTATTTAAAAATGATATTAAGGTAAATAAAATTATAATATATAATAATTAAATAAAATATTAAATATTTAAATATTATTAATGATAAATAAATCATTTAAATAATATATTAAGTATTTAAAAATTATTTTAAATGATAATTAAATCATTTAAATATTAAATTAAGTTTTGAAAATTATTATAAGTAATAAATAAATTATTTTAATGATAAAGTAAAGTCTAAAAAATATTATTAATGATAAAATAAATCATTTAAATAATATTCTATCTTTCTAAAAATATTATAAATGATAAATAAATCATTTAAATAATATTTTAAATATCTAAAAATATTCTAAATGATAAATAAATTATTTAAATAACATATTAAATGTTTTTAAAATTATTCTAAATGATAATTAAATCATTTAAAAATATTCCTAAGCTTGTAAAAATTATTTAAAAATACTTCCAAGCTTCTGAAAATTATTTAAAAATAATACCAAGCTTCTAAAAATGTTAGAAGTAATAATTAAATTATTTAGACCAATAATTAGACTTCCAAATGAAGTTTTATCGAACAATCTATGTGTATAGCCATTAAGGATGCGACCGAGATACCGAATCAACGTCAAACCTTAATGAAACTTGTTTAAATTAGCGTGATACATGTTTATATACGTGCTAACGCTTATTATTTGTATACGTAGACTACGTGCGTTGACCGATTGAATTAAATTATAGTGAGCTACGCTAAGGCAAGTGTCCTAACTTTTTCTCAATTTATATTAAGCAATTCATTTATGTCTTGCTATCAATTTATTGTGAAGGTTATTGCTACTTGTTCAGCATAACTTAAGAAATGAAATCATTTATTGATTGTTTGAGCTTAAAATTGTTGAGTCAAACCAAATTGTTTTGGTACGACATCTATACTGAGTAATAGGGACACCGTAGATGGAAGGTGGTCCGACAAACCTTCAGATAAGGTTTAAATTGGCAATTCAATGAATTGACCAATATTGGCAATTAACTTAAATTGACCAAAAATGTGGTAGGATGATATGCATACTCCTAGGATATTAGTGAGGCTGATCACCTACCAGATATCCGAACTCAATGAGGTTCTAAGTCATTGAAGACTGACAGAACAAATTTGAAATATATGGTTCCGGTACAGAACCCTCAGTATCAATTATACATCATTGACATCTTTCAAATCAAACACATGGTGTTTACATTTTTATATGAACTTGCTGAGCATTTGTAGCTCATTCTTGCGCATATCTTCTTTTGCAGCTGTAAGTGATATCCCTGGCACGTCCGGGACTGATAAGGGGAAAAGCCATGCTTATTAAGTTTTATTTCTGTTGTTGAATACTTTAAGTCTTTCGAAGACTTGTTGTGTAATAACTTAGTATAACGAATGTTGTAACCGAACAAAATATGATGTAATATATTATGATCCTTTATATTATAGAATGCGTTATACTCTGATCTTTAAATTTTTAATAGTTGTACTAAGTTAAATACAATGTCTATATGAACTATACATCTGAATGAGGGTATCTAAATGATGTTGAGAGTCCTATATGGACAATCTTATCATTAATACTGTGAATGTCAGATAGATAGGGAATATTGATATGAAAGAGATATTCATAAGATATGAATCTATATATCTAAGTGAGGGTATCCAAACACAGACAACGTTCTGGCCGGAACTAGTACCTGTTATGGGATACTGTGAACCTTGGATAACTAGAAGTTATATTTTATTGAATATTTATAGTTGTATAGTTCCACGTGAGCACCAGATCTGCTACAGGGGAATGTAGAGATTTGGGGGCGTCACAGGTTGGTATCAGAGCTGTAGATTATAGCTCTAAGGTAGTTAGGAAATACCTTAGAATATAGTCTTTGAGTCCGTAAAATACTTAATGATACATAAAATAATCTTAAAAGCTTTATCTTATGTGTAAATTTGTTTCCCATAGATACTAAATAAATTAAAATTCTTTTGTTAGGATGGCTGGAGTAAAACCAACACATAGGATGGTTATCCGACAGTGAGCCCGATGAGGTGCCTGATTACGAGCCAGCTACCCCTGAACTAGATTTAGAGGATGAAGACCCAGAGGAGGAGGAGCTTATTCATGATGAGGAGATCTTAGAGGCAGAGGAGGCAGAGAACCCGGTAGATGGGCAGTTAGTAGACCCTGATCCTGAGGAGGATATTGGAGCAGGCCAGATGATGAGTGTCGAAAGACACGAAGAGATAGTTATTCAATTGGTACAGCAGTCAACAGTAGGGTTAGAAGCTGCTAACTCTCGTGCAAACATAGTGGCCGGATTATTGGAGAGTGAGCGAGATACAACTCGGCGTTTGAGGATACTCCTTCAGGACACACAGAGGGAGAAACAGGAGGCACAGATGCAGGCATACAGAGCCGATAGGAAGAGTAAGGCGGCATTTGATGACCTAGAGCGACGAGTGTTTAGGTATCCGGTGGAAGAGGCGAAGGAAGAATATATGATTGATAGAGCAGTAGTCGGTCACATGATACGAGATGCTGATAAGGGGATGCGTAATAGCGCAGTTTAGTAGTGTCTAAGTTTATGTGTTGTACTTAGTACGATATCAAAATTTTGAGTTGTAAAATAGGAAATCCTTGTAATAACTAGTAGTAGTATAACTACTAGTCGGTTATGTAATCGCTGTTGCATGTTATATACAAGTTGTGTTTATATAATCAAAGTGTTAGTTCTATGTAAGCATATCTTTGTATTTATACTTGCTTTTCTATATTTTAGAACCATGGCATCAGGACGAAGAGCCCAAGCCCGAACTGAAACCACCGAGCCAAATCCCACACAACAATTAGTAAATATCCTTTTAGAAACCTTACAAAATCGTCCACCACCTCAACCCACACCAGTTAATCCACAGGGTACAACATTCAAAGACTTTAAACTTGTTGGACCACCGGAATTTAAGGGAACCGCGGAACCAATTGAGGCGCAAACATGGGTTACCGAGATAGAAAAGTTTTTCCGGGTAACTAACATGGGCGAAGATCAAAAGACGATCTTTGCCACCTTCTTCCTCAAGGGTGAGGCAAATCATTGGTGGGAAAATACAAAAATTCGTGCAGGTGAGGATATAATTCCTTGGACCAGGTTTAAGGAATTATTCTTCGAAAATTATTTTCCCCAATCAATGAAGGATCGTATGGAGGTACGATTCTTAGAATTGAAGCAAGGAGAACTTACTGTATCCCAGTATACGGCCAAGTTCAATGAATTAGCCAGGTTTGCCCCACACCAGGTTGATACAGAGGCAAGAAAGACTAGGAGATACGAAGATGGATTAAAACCCCAAATTCGTAGCAAATTGTCAGTATTTCAAGTGAGAACTTTTCCAGAAATTCTCGAGAAAGCTATTATAGCTGAAAACGAGAATGAAGCGTTTAATAAAATTTCATAAGGAAAAGAGAAGTTTGAATGAGGGAGGAAAGTTGAAAGGAGAAGTTAGTACAGGGGGTACTAACAATAACAAAAGGAAGTGGGATGCCACTGTTCCTACAAACTTTGTGGAGGAGAGGTAACAATTACAACAATAATAACAATTACAATAACACCAACAATAGAAACCAGAACAATAATAATAGGGTGGTACGTTGTGCCACATGTGGAAAGAATCACCAGGGAGTGTGTCGCCATAGGGTAATTACTTGTTACCATTGTGGACAAGTGGGACATCTTTCCCCTAACTGTCCCAAAAAGAGTAATGATAATACTCGTCAGGGTAACCCGAATGTTACCTGCTATACTTGTGGTGCAACGGGGCATGTGTCTAGGTATTGCCCGAGGAATAGGAACCAATCTGGGGGAGGAAACCAAATCCCAAACAATAACCCCAAACCAACAGTAGCAGGAGCTGGAGGTCCAGGTCGTCCAACCCGCAAGAAGAACGTTTAATATGGCGACAAGGGATGCTGTTGCTGCACCAGACGTGGTAACAGGTATCATCCCTATCGACACTTTAAATGCATATGTGTTGTTCGACTCTGGTGCTACTTGTTCATTTGTGTCTAATAGCTTTGCTAAGAAATTGTCAATACCATGCGAAGATTTAGACATACCCTTTAATGTGGAGATCGCAAACAATGAAATCATTCCCGTCAAAACCATATATAAGAATTGTGCCGTAGAGATTAAGGGACACAAGTTCCTTGTGAACCTCATTCCCATACAACTAGGGGAATTTGATATAATCTTAGGCATGGACTGGCTAGGTAATTATAATGCAATAATTGACTGCCAGCGGAAACGGGTGAATCTAGTGACTGATTCAAAGTCAAAAGTAGTGTTTAAAGGAGGTTGTTCACCTAAACGATCTCACTGTCTGACAGTAATGCAAGCAGAGAGATTGCTGAGGAAGGGTTGTACAGGCTATTTGGCATATATAGTAGATACTCGAAAAGAAGGAGTAAAGCTAGAGCAAATACCTGTAGTTAGAGAATTTCCGGATGTGTTTCCAGATGACTTACCCGGTTTACCTCCGGATAGAGAGATCGAATTTGTTATCGATCTAGCACCTGGTACGGCACCAGTTTCAAAAGCACCGTACAGAATGGCGCCAGTAGAGTTGAAAGAGTTACTTGTACAGCTACAGGAACTCCCAGATAAAAAGTACATACAACCAAGTGTTTCACCTTGGGGAGCACCGGTGTTGTTTGTAAAGAAGAAGGATGGAACATTAAGGTTGTGTATTGATTATAGAGAATTAAATAAGTTAACAATAAAGAACAAATATCCTTTACCACGAATTGATGATCTGTTTGACCAGTTGAAAGGGGTCGAATACTTTTCAAAGATCGACCTACGATCGGGTTATCATCAATTAAAGGTAAGAAAAGAAGATGTGCCGAAGACAGCGTTTAGGACACGCTACGGACATTATGAGTTTCTTGTGATGTCTTTTGGATTAACAAATGCGTCGGCAGCATTCATGGACTTAATGAACAGAGTGTTTAAACCATGCTTGGACAAATTTGTCGTAGTGTTCATCGATGATATTTTAGTATACTCGAGAACAAAAGAGGAGCATGCTGAACACTTAAGAAGCGTATTGGAGATATTACGCAAGGAACAACTTTATGCAAAGTTTTCCAAATGTGAATTTTGGTTGGAACGAGTCCAGTTCTTAGGTCATGTAATTGACAAGAATGGAATAGCGGTAGATCCAGCCAAGATAGAAGCGGTTGTAAATTGGGAACAACCAACAACTCCAACAGAAGTAAGAAGTTTTTCTCGGTTTAGCAGGGTATTAATCGGCGTTTTTATACAAGATTTTTCGAAGATAGCAACCCCGCTAACCAATTTGACTCGAAAGACGGTGAAATACGTCTGGACAGACAAATGTGAAGAAAGCTTCCAAGAATTGAAGAAGCGGTTAAGTATGGCACCAGTGTTATCTTTACCAGATGATACAGGAGGCCTCGTTGTTTATAGTGATGCATCACACAAGGGATTAGGATGTGTGTTAATGCAACATGGGAAAGTGATTGCATATGCATCAAGACAACTCAAGGATTATGAGAAGAGATATCCTACTCATGACCTGGAGTTAGCCGCCGTAGTATTTGCCTTGAAAATTTGGAGGCATTACTTGTACGGAGAGAAGTGTGAAATATACACAGATCACAAGAGTCTAAAATATATTTTCACACAGAAGGAGTTAAATATGAGGCAAAAGGAGATGGCTAGAGTTGATAAAAGATTTTGATTGTGAGATCTTATATCATCCAGGGAAAGCCAACGTCGTAGCAGACGCATTAAGTAGGAAGAACCAGGAGAAATTGAATGTGATGACTAATAACGAGGTACTGATAAAAGAGTTTGACAAACTTGAGATTGAGGTGAGAGTTCCAGTTAACTCTACCCAGAAGTTATTTGTCATGGAGGGTAGTTCGACTTTATTGGATAAAGTCAAAGGACTACAGGAAACGGATGCAGAATGTCAGAAGTATAAGGCAGAAATGACTCATGAAAAGCATGTTAAGTTTAGAATGGATAAGGATGGAGTACTAAGATACGAAAATAGAATTTGGGTACCTTCAGTACAAGAGTTAAAAGATGAAATACTGAATGAAGCCCATAATTCTAAATTCGCTGTACATCCAGGGAGTACAAAAATGTATAAAGACCTGAGCCAACATTTTTGGTGGTCTAACATGAAGAGAGAAATAGCAGAATGGGTAAGCAAATGTTTAACGTGTCAAAGGGTTAAAGCTGAACATCAGAAACCAAGTGGATTATTACAACCCTTAGAAATTCCTGAGTGGAAATGGGAGCATATTACCATGGATTTTGTAGTTGGCCTTCCAACCACACAGAAAGGTCACAATGCCATTTGGGTAATTGTAGATCGTCTTACCAAATCAGCTCATTTTCTACCCATCAAAATCAACTTCAGTCTAGACCAATTAGCCAGACTTTACATTAATGAAATCATTTCTAGACATGGAGTCCCTGTGTCTATAGTATCAGACAGAGATCCACGATTTACTTCAAATTTTTGGACGAGTCTTCAGAAAAATTTAGGAACTCAGTTGAGACTAAGTACAGCATACCATCCACAAACTGACGGTCAGAGTGAGAGAACCATTCAAACATTGGAAGACATGTTGCGCTCTTGCATCATGGATTTCAAGGGAAGTTGGGAAGATCAATTACCTTTGGTAGAATTTGCATATAACAATAGCTACCATGCCAGCATAGGGATGCCACCATTTGAAGCCCTATATGGAAGAAAATGTAGGACGCCTTTATGTTGGGACGAGGTTGGGGAACGGCAAATGCTAGGACCCGAAATAGTACAACAAACCGCGGAGATAGTTCGAATTATACGGGGAAGAGATTACAAGCGTCACAAGATCGCCAGAAGAAATATGCTGATCAACACAGGAAATTACAAGATTTCGAAGTCGGTAGTCACGTATTCTTAAAAGTATCTCCGTGGAAGGGAAAAATACGTTTCGGCAAGAAGGGCAAATTGAGTCCGAGATTTATTGGGCCATTTCAAATATTGAGAAGGATAGGTGAGGTAGCCTATGAGGTAGCCCTACCTCCTGAACTAGAACATATTCATAACGTGTTTCATGTGTCCGTGTTTACGACCGTTACAAACCTGATTATAAACACGTTATTGATTATGAGCCCATTCAAATCGAGAAGGATTTATCGTATGAAGAAATTCCTATTGAAATTGTGGATAGGAAAGAACAAAATTTACGAAATAAAAAGATACCTTCAGTTAAGGTTATCTGGAGAAATCAGAATATTGAGGAAGCTACGTGGGAGCTCGAGAGTAAAATGCGAGATAACTACCCACATTTATTTTCATAAACTGCACTGTAAATTTCGAGGACGAAATTCTTATTAGTGGGGGTGAATGTAATATTCCGAACCCTAATAAGATCTGTATATGTAAATTATGTGTTTAATAAAGGAAATTTCTTGTTCTGACTTGGTATTATGTGATTGTGTATTTTATTAAACAATTAGGTCAAATAAAAATTTTTCGCCAAGTAGCTGTGTCGTGCTTAATCGGACAAAATGATTTGTCGTGCTTCCGGCAAATTCACCGAGAAGCGTTTCGGTAAATTATTTTTGTAAGCTGCTGTGTCGTACTTGGATTTGACAAAGTGCTTTGTCGTGCTTCAACATTAATATAATATTATATTAATTGATAAAATTCTAAAATAAGTTAAATAGGGTTTGAAATGATAAACTAAAATAGAAACCCTAATTTGAAAACCCTAATTGGTGATAATTGTTCGAATTGATCAATTAAAACCTTAAGTATTGTACAATAATCTTAATTAATATAATTAAGATTTAAATAATGAATGATAATATTAATTATGAATCATTAAGATTAAATTAAACCCTAAACAAAAGATTGAAACCCTAATTGTAGGATTAAAAACCCTAAACCCTAATTAGAAACCCTAAAACCCTAATTTGGTTTAATAACCCTAATTTATGAAATCTAAAACCATAATTATGTTATATAAACATAATTAGGATATTACTAATCCTAAATTAACATCCTAATCATGATTAACAAAAATCAAATTTAATTAGTAAGTAAATAAATCAAAAATCAAATTTTTAAACCAATTAAAAGAAGATAGGAACACCAAATCAGATATTTATAAATATCTAGCTTAAGTAGGTGAGTCACACCAGATTACAAGCAGCACAAGTTCAGAAGTTAGATATTTTTGGGAGCAAAGTTTGGAAATTAGTTTAGGAAACCCTAATTTCCCATCCTATAAATAGAATGAGATGCTGGTCAGCTAAGCACGAAATTTCAAAGCCTATACACTCTCATAACCAGCCTAAACAAACCCTAGCAATCACAAGCTCAGAATCAGAAGCCAGAAATCAAAATTTGAAGAAAAAGGTGCACAAAAACCCTAATTTATGTTTGATCTTCAAGCCTGGAAAATTTTTGTGTTTTAGATGTTTAGGAATACTTGTTAATGTGTTAATAAGTGATCTGGGGCGGTCAAAACATGTTTACATAACATCTAGGTATGAAAATCAAGCCAAAATAGCAAAACTGTTCTTGGCAGTCAAGAAACAGTCTGACAAGCTATTTTGTCAGAGCTTTTGATCGGCTTAAAATGTTTGTTTGATGTGTTTTAAAGTTTGAATCAGTACTATGCCATGTTAGCTTTAAGGCCCGACTTGTAGCATGGTTAAATTATCTCTAGGATGAAAGTTATTAATGGTCAAAAACCCATTGACCGACCATGAAAGACTGATTTCTGGGTAACCCAGAAATCGTATGAATGTCTGACAGTTTAATGTCAGACTTTTGATCAACCCAGAAATGACCTAGATGATATTTAATATGTTGTTTCTTGTTTTAAACATGTTATTTGGTATGTAAACTACAATCTTGAATCATCAAAACACATTTAGAAAACACAGAATCAAAGTTATTAATGGTCAAAAGGCGTTGACCGTTATGACTGCTTGAGTTTCTGGGTAACCCAGAAACTCAAGAACAGTTTGAACCCGGTGGTTTGACCATCAAATTTAGAGCATGATATGATATAATTTGAGATGAAATTTGATATGTCGTTGTACACTGCCATGTTGGCTATAACAACAAACAAAAATCAAACACAAACATCAAACCAGTTGGGATTAATTTGAGGTCAAAAGTCCCTGTTGGACCATGACCAACTGTTCTTCATTGAAGAACACCTTTAGCGACGAAATGCATAGCAAAACCCAGAAAACTAAGGAATCAAGCAGACCGTCGCTAAAGCCCTTTAGCGACGGATTTTAAATAAAATTAAATAAAAATTAATTAAATAAATTATAAAATAATAAATAAATATTAAATAATTATTAAATAATTAATAAATAAATCCGAAAATTCATTTTTAATTATAAAAAAATTATTTTTAATATTTTCATATATTCTGAATTATTATTTAATTTAATTAAATAATAATTAATAATTATGAAAAAATCATTTAATAATTGTTTTAATTATTTAAAAATGATATTAAATTATTAAATAATTATATTAATTATTTAAAAATGATATTAAGGTAAATAAAATTATTAATATATAATAATTAAATAAAATATTAAATATTTAAATATTATTAATGATAAATAAATCATTTAAATAATATATTAAGTATTTAAAAATTATTTTAAATGATAATTAAATCATTTAAATATTAAATTAAGTTTTGAAAATTATTATAAGTAATAAATAAATTATTTTAATGATAAAGTAAAGTCTAAAAATATTATTAAATGATAAAATAAATCATTTAAATAATATTCTATCTTTCTAAAAATATTATAAATGATAAATAAATCATTTAAATAATATTTTAAATATCTAAAAATATTCTAAATGATAAATAAATTATTTAAATAACATATTAAATGTTTTAAAATTATTCTAAATGATAATTAAATCATTTAAAAATATTCCTAAGCTTGTAAAATTATTTAAAAATACTTCCAAGCTTCTGAAAATTATTTAAAAATAATACCAAGCTTCTAAAAATGTTAGAAGTAATAATTAAATTATTTAGACCAATAATTAGACTTCCAAATGAAGTTTTATCGAACAATCTATGTGTTTAGCCATTAAGGATGCGACCGAGATACCGAATCAACGTCAAACCTTAATGAAACTTGTTTAAATTAGCGTGATACATGTTTATATACGTGCTAACGCTTATTATTTGTATACGTAGACTACGTGCGTTGACCGCTTGAATTAAATTATAGTGAGCTACGCTAAGGCAAGTGTTCCTAACTTTTTCTCAATTTATTATTAAGCAATTCATTTATGTCTTGCTATCAATTATTGTGAAGTTATTGCTACTTGTTCAGCATAACTTAAGAAATGAAATCATTTATTGATTGTTTGAGCTTAAAATTGTTGAGTCAAACCAAATTGTTTTGGTACGACATCTATACTGAGTAATAGGGACACGACCGTAGATGGAAGGTGGTCCGACAAACCTTCAGATAAGGTTTAAATTGGCAATTCAATGAATTGACCAATATTGGCAATTAACTTAAAATTGACCAAAAATGTGGTAGGATGATGTGCATACTCCTAGGATATTGGTGAGGCCTGATCACCTACCAGATATCCGAACTCAATGAGGTTCTAAGTCATTGAAGACTGACAGAACAAATTTGAAATATATGGTTCCGGTACAGAACCCTCAGTATCAATTATACATCATTGACATCTTTCAAATCAAACACATGGTGTTTACATTTTTATATGAACTTGCTGAGCATTTGTAGCTCATTCTTGCGCATATCTTCTTTTGCAGCTGTAAGTGATATCCCTGGCACGTCCGGGACTGATAAGGGGAAAAGCCATGCTTATTAAGTTTTTATTTTCTGTTGTTGAATACTTTAAGTCTTTCGAAGACTTGTTGTGTAATAACTTAGTATAACGAATGTTGTAACCGAACAAAATATGATGTAATATATTATGATCCTTTATATTATAGAATGCGTTATACTCTGATCTTTAAATTTTTAATAGTTGTACTAAGTTAAATACAATGTCTATATGAACTATACATCTGAATGAGGGTATCTAAATGATGTTGAGAGTCCTATATGGACAATCTTATCATTAATACTGTGAATGTCAGATAGATAGGGAATATTGATATGAAAGAGATATTCATAAGATATGAATCTATATATCTAAGTGAGGGTATCCAAACACAGACAACGTTCTGGCCGGAACTAGTACCTGTTATGGGATACTGTGAACCTTGGATAACTAGAAGTTATATTTTATTGAATATTTATAGTTGTATAGTTCCACGTGAGCACCAGATCTGCTACAGGGGAATGTAGAGATTTGGGGGCGTCACATTGATGAAGTCCAACTTCATCGAAGTGGGTATCGTGGATGAAGTCATTAGTGCATGTGCTATTCAGGAGATCATAGTACCTAAGGAAGATAGAATGCCGAGCTTGTTTGTCGATTTCGAATTGGTAAACAAGTATCGTTGTTATTTTCTTTACTTAGATAATATACTTGATAAATTGCATAGTGCTTGTGTTTTATCTACATTGGATAATGACCATGTGATGTTTATGCCTAATCAAATTAGCATGAGATATTGTGATAAATGGAAAGTTTTGTTAACATGTGAATTGTATAGGTGGATAGTTATTTCTGTTAGATTAACTAATGCATCTAGTATGTTCATGAGTTTATTAAAAATGTTTTGCATGCTTCCATTGATAAATTTGTGTTTGGCTATTTTGATGGTAGAATCATCTTTATCATAAACTATGGAGGATATTTGATATTTATCGAGTTAGTTTATGAACATGTGTTATATTCTCGTTGTCAATATTCTTACTATCATTTGGTAAATTCTCATTGTTAAAGTGCATATCTTCGTAGAATTTATTCTAGTGATTATTGTGGGTATTCTCGTTTTCAACATTTGAACTTGCATGGAATTCAATCTAGGGTTTTTCATTCATATGTTGAATTAGATGCTAATCAATCTTTACATGGCATGTCGTTAATTGATAATGGTAGTGATCATGAATTTTCAATAGAGAAATCTTCTTTGCATGATTTGTTATCATTTGGTAATGTCTTTCCATTAGAGTTGTTATCATTGCATGATTTTGAGAATGTTGTCTTGAATGGGAAAGAATTACTATCATTTGGTATTGAATTGAAAAGTGATTATCATCAGATTGGATTGAGATATGGTTTACATACATGTTTAGTTAATTCATTGGGATTAGCTAATGCGTTAAATGTTTTCATATTGAATCATGTTTTGTGTTCATTCATGGGGAAAATTGATAATATTTGTTTTGATGATATTCCTAGTTTTGTCAACACTTGGATAAATTCTTTAGCACTTGTTGAATTTGTAAGTGATCATCATAGTGTTAAGTGTGCTAGTGAGTTTTCACTTTGTGAAGTGGGATATGATATTTCTTTTCCGTTGATGCACCTAATTGATCTTGGATGTTTTAGTGTCCATAGGAAGAGAAAGGTTGAATTTGTTTTGCAGATTTGTGATGGGATCATACTCATCGAGGAGAAAGGTTTAATTCGATTTGCAAATCAGTTCGAACAATGCATGGAAAGTCTAAAGGGAAGTTATCTGGATTTTATTCTAGTAGACTTTGCATGTGATTTTGAGTTATTTGATTCCTTTGTGATTAAACAAAAGGTACTCGTTGATTTGTTTGGTTTTGTGTTTAATCCAGGAATTCAAGAGCACTTGCGAATGCAACGAGTTGAATTTTAAATTTTGGTATTTGACCCGGGTGCATTGGAATGGAAGTTAGTACAAATGATCAAGATCATAAGGTTCATTTTTGATCCAAAAATTTGTCAAGGGGTTTATCTACGAATGGTCAAGATCATCAGGCTGGTTTTTGATCCGGGAATTCGTGGATGGGAGATTATGCTACATGAAGAGTTCTACATAATGTTATTTGATCCAGGAGGATATAGGACTTTTCGTAGTATTATTTGCATTTATTTTATTATTTATGCATTTGATTTCTTAGGTAAAAATTTTGTTTGCATTTTAGCTATAGTTGCTAATTTAGTTTGTTTTGATGTAGTTAGTAATTTGGAAGTATTTGGTTTACGTGTGGAAGAGCATCGTGTTGGTGTGGACAAGTTCTGGTGTAAAGAAAATCGAAAATTTGAGTTTCCAGGAGGTGTTACGAAGGGTGTGCAGTGTGTTATGCTATGTCGAGCATCATTTTTTTTTGCTAATTTGGTTTTTTGTATAAATTCATATAAACAAAAATACAATAGCTAAGGGGCATACCCCAGAAATATAGCTGGGTCATCTAAAGACATGCCAATAGATGAACATGCTATACAAGAAATACAATTACAGCAGCCAGTTGCAATAAAAGGAACTATGGTTTGTGGCCTTTAAAAATGTGGGTGCCTTCGATACGCGAGATTTTAAAATGTTAACCACTTCAGCTGCTAATTGACGTGGTGGAATCCTTTTGTTATTATGAATCACCTTGTTCCTTCTTTCCCAAATTTTGTACATAGAAACAGCCAATGAAAGGCACAAGATATTCTTGGACAATTTTTGACCTTGAAATTGAGTAATGGAATTAACAAGACCATCCCAATCCATAGGCAGATGTGCCAGTTGCCCAATTCGAAGCAGACCTGTATAATCATATTGGAATAAGGGCATAAGAAAAATAGATGCTCAAAAGTTTCAATATGCGACTGACAGAGAGGACAATGGGCCGGATTACTGGAGTAATAATGAAAGGTAATATCATTAGTGGGCAGCCTTCTGAGTAAGCCAAGCCAAAGAATAAAGGAATAACGCGACACATGAAGCTTATGCCATAGCAGACCATGCCAACTAACATGGGGTTTTCTGGAACGAATACTCTCCCATATTTGAGCAGCCTTGATAGTCTGGATGTCATTAGAATCCCAAAAAATTCGATCCTCACTAAAAGTAGGAAAAGGACTGGCTTCAATTCGCCTACGCATCATAATCATCTCATGATGATGGAAGCTCGAAGGAATATTCCACGATGAATTAAGCAGGATAGCACTGACAGTAGTTTGATATGGCAGACCTGAAATGGATAATAAGGAGGTTGAGGGGTTAATAGGACCGCCATGAAGCCACGGATCGAACCAAAGATTAGTTAAATTTCCCCGCCCAACTTGATAGCAAATAAACTGAAGGGCCATAGGTCGAAGCTTAAGGATTTGCTTCCATATCCACGAGCAGTCCTTGGGAATTGGAGTTTGCCAGAGAATTTTCCCTTTAAGGACAGCAGCTTTAACCCAAGAAGCCCAGAGGGAAGTGGACTGGAATTTGATCAAGTTTATGAGATGAGTCATTATAAGAGCTTTGTTCCAGTCAACAAGGTTTTTAATCCCTAATCCTCCTTCACAGACTGGGTGCGATAAGGAATCCCAAGCGACTTTGGCTCCATGCTCGCCAAGAGAAGGGCCCTTCCAAAGAAACCGACTGAGAATAGACTGGATGGCTCTAATAACTGCTTTTGGCAAGATAAAGTGCTTATTCCAGAAGGCTTGAATTGAGAAAAGGACAGATTTGATGAGCTCTAGTCTACCCGAATATGCCAACGCAATAGAAGTCCATGATGACACTTTTTGCGTGATTCTATGAATAAGGGGCATGCAGTCTCTATAAGAAAGCTTTGAAGAGATGAGAGGGACCCCCAAGAACTTGATAGGCAAGGAACCAAGAGAAAAGACAAGAGTGGACAGTATAGTTTGGGCATCTTGAGGATCAGTATTAGCAAGGAAGCATTGACTTTTATGGATATTAGGAATTAGCCCAGAAAAAAGTGAGAACGAATGAATACAAGAGTGAATAATACTCACAGGAACAGAACTACCATGACAGAATATCAGGATATCATCGGCAAAGAAAAGATGAGTGAGCTTGCATTCTTTGGATCGCCACTGAAAAAGAAAGCCAGATTGTAGGGAACCCCAGTGAAGAATCATTGAAAGAACCTCCATGACTAAGACAAAAAGATAAGGGGATAGAGGGTCACCTTGTCTTAAACCACGCGAGCCTTTGAAGTAGCCCGCTAAGGATCCATTCACCTTAATTGAGAACATGGCAGAGGTGATACAAGCTTTGATCCAGTCAATATAGGGTTGAGGGAACTTAAACAACTGCATTGATTCGAAAAGGAAATCCTAACTAACAGTGTCAAAAGCCTTTCGAATGTCAATTTTAATGGCACAGCGGGGTGACCCTGAATATCTGTGGTAGTTTCTAAAAAGCTCCTGAGCAATAAGAATATTATCACTGATGCTCCTTCCTTGAATAAACGCAGACTGGGCTTTGTCGATAAGGGATGGAAGGACTACTTTAAGCCTGTTGGATAGAATCTTTGAAATGCACTTGTAAATAGTATTACAACAAGATATGGGACAAAAATCTGTCATAGATGATGGATTACCCGACTTAGGAATGAGAGCAATAGCTGTGGAATTAATCCCCTTTGGCATGCGACTGGTGGAGAAAAAGAATTTAACAGCCCTTAGAAAATCATCACCCACAATATCCCAATAATGAATAAAAAAGTTGACATTGAATCCATCGAGACTGGGGCTTTTGTTCTTCTTTATAGATTTTAATACCGACATAATTTCTTGATCAGTTATCAGAGTAATAAGGGCAGCAGCTTGGGATTGACTTAACTGCTTTAAGAAAAAAGCCTCGCTGTCCGTAATACCAGGATAAGGATCAATAGCTATTGGGTTTAACAAAACCTGGAAGTACTCAATAGCAACCTGTTCAACCGCAGCTTGACCATGCACCCAATTCCCAGATAAATCCTGGATAGATAGGATTTTGTTATGGTTCCACCTACTTTTGACCATATTAGAGAAAAAGCTAGAGTTCCTATCTCCAGAAGACAACCAATTGGCTCTAGACTTTTGTTGGAGTAGATTTTCCTCAAGGTCCAGAGCTGACCAAAGGATTTGCATGCAGGTCCTTTCTTGTTCAATAAGAGAGGGATCAAGAGGATTATCCTGAAGCTGGGTCTGAGTATGATGCAAAGCATTGGTGGCAAGCCTAACAGAAGAAGACAAATTACCAGCAGTACGATTTAAAAGCACAATAACTTTTTTGGTACGTTTGAGTTTCTCAGCAAAAACCTTGAATGGATTCCCTTCAAGATGTTGGTCCCAAACAGTAGAAACACACTCCATGAACCCATCAATATGAAGCATGAAATTAAAAAACTGGAATGGTTTTCTGGAGTAAACAGTCTGCATACCTAAATTAAGGATGACAGGGGAGTGGTCAGAAAGTCCTCGCGGGCCAAAAAGCACTTGCGAGTTGGGGTAAGAAGAGAGCCACTCCGCATTACCAAGGGCTCTATCAAGCTTTCTATGGATCGGTCTGACTGTTTGACAATTCCACCAAGTATGCAAAGGTCCAATACCTCTGATATCCTCCACCCCAATTGAATCAGTACACTCCTTGAAGTCCTCCATACCAGCGTCCCAAGAAGCATCAGGCCTATCTGATTCAGATAAATCCTTAATTTCGTTGAAGTCACCTAAAAGGCACCATCTATCAAAGGAATTAATAGATACCAAATCTCTCCATAAGAATCTTCGGTCAGCCATACAATTAAGACCATAAATAACAGAAATAAGAAAGGGATTATCAATGATATTGAGTGGCTGGAGTTTACAATGAATAACTTGGGAGGAGACAAAAAGGACATCCACTTTCCAAATTAATGGATTCCAACCTACCCAAATTCTGCCATTATCATGATAGGAATAATTGAAAACCCAATTCCAGCTTTGACTAATAGCTTTAGAAATTCTAGAGGATTTATGCTCCTTTACTCTAGTTTCCAGCAATCCCACAAAAGAAATTTTATGTTCATCAATAATATGTCTAACATAAGCCTGCTTGGCCTTTTTATTTAATCCTCTAATATTATAAAAAGCTAACATAAAACTAATTATGAGGTTTAGAATTCTTGCCCTTGCTCTTCTTCTTCGCAGCTTTGACACCATCACTCACAACATTAGGGGAGGATGCTTTAACAGCAGTGGCATTATGCCACAAATCCATACCTTCTTTTTCGTCAATGATTTTAAGCTTCTTAACAAGGGGGTTATTGGAATTCAGAGGCTCAGAATTCGGTGAAGCAGGAAGCATCCCATCAGCAGAAGCAATAGGGGAAAAAGAGTTTGAGGCTATTGCAAGAGCAGAGGGAGAAACTGGGGTGGTTCCAAGAGGCTTAGCACCTCTAGACACAGTGATCCAGTCATCTGAGACAGGGGGAAGGTGATTACTAACCGGCCTATGAGGGGCCACATTGGAGTTTTCATGAGCTAACTCTTTGCCATCTACCACAGCCACTGAAGTATTAGGAGGAGAAGAGTGAATAACTTTTGGAACCCATTGAAAATTTGACTTAGGACATTTAAGGGGGGAATGCCCAAAAACTTTGCAACCAGGGCAAGAAGGCGGTCGACTCTGGTATTCAACCTCAATAGGAACAATAATGTCCTCTGATGAATCATCATTCAACACAGTAACGTTTATAGAATTTTGGAAGGAAAATGAAGCATTAATTTCAATGCACACTCTAGCATAATTCAACAAATCGAACTTGGATGTTAGGTCATCCGTAATAAGGGGCTTGCCAATACCGCTAGCAATATAGCTAATACCTTCAGCAGACCAGTAAGAAAGGGGAACATTACTCAGCTTAACCCAGATAGGGAATTTGTCACAGTCAGACTTAGCAAATTCAACACCTTCCTTCCAAGGTTGTAGAACAATACCTTAGAGGCAAAGTGCCATGGGCCAGAAGCAAGGACTTTATCTCTGTCATGAATCGAATGGAATTTAAAAAGGTAATAACCCTTGCTATGCAGAAGGAACTTGGAGAGACCCATATTACCCCATAGACGTTTTGCAATAGGTTCCACAACTTTAAACGGAAGTTTAGAGTGTAAGAAGTACCCAACCAAGCTAGTGGACCAAAGTTGATTTCCACGCTTAAGCACCTCCACCGGTGGCTTGATAAGAATACTGCCCTCATGAGAGGAGGAAGGGTAGTAAGAAAGAGAAGCAGCAGCTGACTCAGGATTGTTAGAAACAATATTGCTCCAAGATCTAGTAGGCCCATCCGCTTGACTAGGACAGCCCTTAGTCTCAAAAGTTGCGCTAGGACAGGATTTGAAATTTAAAATTTGAAACTTACTGACAGGGACAGGTCCCAAACCAAAGGCTAATTGAGGGGCTGGCGAGTGAGGGCCATGCTCTGGCATTGAATCTTCACCCATACAAGATACCGAAACCAGCTGACCTACCGGAAGAAAAGACTTGGTCCCAGATGGCTCACCGATATTAAGGGGACTACTGTCAAGCATCTGGTCTGCATTTTTCAAAGGAGCGAGTGTACCCTCAGACACAAAAGCATTGACGTCATTGACAGAGAAGCCATGAGCAGAAATGAAGTTGGAAAGCTGCATATTCCGTTTTCTTTCAAGTAGAGCATCCTCTCTGTCCTTCCTGGAGAAATAATGGGCAGATTTGTGGGTAAATCCTTTTCAAGAGGAGGGGATGTCAGATTTGAGGACAAATCCTTTTCAAGAGGAGGGGAATGATACAATCCTAACCAGGTTCGCATCGAACAACATTCACTCAACTCGAGTTCAAGAGGTTCATCAGTTAGTCGCGAGTGATTGGATTGAAATCCATTCAAGAATGCGTACATTAGAGCTAAATTCATCTGAACGGCGAGGAGATGATCAATCATGTAATTTGGGATTACTAGATATCATCTATTTAGTAAGGCCAAATCAACGCAAGCCAAGGCATTATGCAATGTACGGAACAATGGAAGTTGGTTCAAGGATGATTGGAATGGAGATTGAGGAGTTTGGAGATGTCATTTACACAGCTGTCACTTCGGGCTCAATTTCGACCTTGATCAAGCTAGAATCTTATAAAATGCAAAGAATGAAAGTTGTAGATCTCGTTGAAATATTCGATTTGATAGGTCGCAGGTTCCGTAACTCTTTTCGAGTCAAAAGTTATGGCCATTTTTCCAAAGCGTGTCGCGGCAGGAAAACCCTAGCGCCTAAAGCGCTACAGCCTTTGTTTTTCCAGCGCCTAGAGCGCTTGCAAATTGTGAAGACACTGTAAGCTAGCGCCTACAGCGCTCCAGCAGCACAAAATCAAGTCACAGAATCCGAGGAAGGTTTTTGATCAGTTTTAATGCAATCTTTTGGGGATTGTTTCCTATTCTATTGTAACTAGGATGTTTATTAGATAGGATTTCTATTTCCATTCAAATTCTTATTTCTTTATAGGATTAGGGTTATATGTTATTAGTATAAATAGGATACATGGCTTATGTAATGGATATACATCAAATTTTATTCAATCTAATTCTTGTGAGATTATTCTCTACTTTTGGTTCTTTGAAGAATTTCTTAGTTTTTCTTTTGAGATTCATATCTAACTTATCATACAACAAACCATAGTTGTGTGTGGCGTTATTCTACCGCATCATTCAATCATACGGAGATTATCGTTTGAATTAAACGAGGGTCAAAGTGTTGTTGGTGTTCCATCCATCACGCATTCAAAATTGCTTGATCGACTATTCCAAGGTTTATCGTCAAAATTCGGGCGAGGGATTAAGGATTCAAAAGAGTTCCATCAAACTTACTTACTAGAAATGATCCGGGCGACGACCACCTCACGCAAGCGTGCCGTAGAGTCTATCAGAATGTAAGTACCTTCACAACTCTCTAGGACGCGTCTATCTAAGATCGCCCAAAACCCTACATGAGTTTTATCTACTCTTATTCTCTATACCTTGCCTAAGGTTATAGCCTAAAGATCTCTCTCTAAAGGTTTATAACCTAAGGCTCTGATACCAACCTGTGACGCCCCCAAATTCGGGTCACCTGAACCACGGATCTGGTTCGTCACTATCTAATACATGCATCATACTATCGACAATTTATAGCGAAAATAAAGGAATATTTACATTGATATAACATAAATAATCCTGTCCCAATTCTCGAAACCAAGACTACTACAAAACATAACTTAATACATAAGGGTAATTAAGTCTTAATACATCACAAGAGTCAACGAGTTTTAATACATAATCAAAATGGTAATCTCAACGGTACAAAGCTAATCAGTAGCTTTGCCTTTGCCTTTATCCTTCCCTGAGCTTTCACCATGAGCTCCACTAACTGAAATAATTTAAGGAAAGCAAGGGTGAGCAACAAATTTGCTCCGCAAGTATAATAATAATAATCGTGAATCATCACATTAGCACTTTCTAGCTTACAAGAATCAAGAGAATGAAAGATAGCTCAAGAAAATAAACAACTTCTTTATCACCATTATAGTGGTCACTGAGGACCGAAGGATTTTCTGAAGTATCCAAGGATTTCAAAGTTTCCCAAAGAAAGGAACTATTAAATACTGAGGGTGCATCAAGGCACAAAACTCTATTCTAGAATTACCAGAAATTCATCTAATAACCCAACATACTAATACAATAGGTGATTAGCCTACTGTACCCGGTGTTATGCATAACCCCTTTTACATACTATTCGCGCGCCTGTCGGTTTCCCGACATACATAGGAATCCAAACCAAACAATTTGATCGGATAGCTTTACTTAACAAGAATGATGATTGAAGCTTTAATAATATGTGTTGAAGTACCAAAGGCCTTTGGCCCAATGGTATGACTCGCCTCATGGGTTCCATGAGGTCGAGGGTTCAATCCTTGGTGGCAGCAAGGAGGGTGTGTGTGTGGTGTGTGTGTCAACAAATAGCAAAAAAAAAATATGCGTTGAAGCATAGCTAGGTAACATGAACGATTATCAGTTCATTCTAAGAGTACTTGCAATTCGACAATGATTGTAGTAAGGAACCTGTTCAGAATATCTTGAATAAGATACGAAACTCGCTTAATGGAGTAATACTTGTAAACAATACATAACTAAATGAATTTAGAGAACTTGCTCGAGTATAAATTGAGTTAAGTTAAGAAACTCGCCCAAATAAGAATAATAGTTGAGTAAGGAACTTGCAATAATATAGAATGATTGCTCAATCAATAAATAACTCGCACAATAAATAAAAGTTGTACGGTTAAGAAAACCTGTCCAATATTAAATTGAGTTAGGGTAAGGAAACTTGCCCAACACAAGGGTTAGACAAGTGTTAGGAAACTTGCCTGGTGCGTCTGCTACATCATGGGTGGGATATCCCTTTTCGTAATCCTTCAACTGTCGTGATGCGTACGCAATAACTTTACCATGTTGCATTAGCACACAGCCAAGTCCTTTGTGTGACGCATCACTGTAAACTACGAAGTCACCTGTATCATCTGGTAAAGACAACACTGGTGCTTCACTCAATCTTTTCTTTGGTTCCTGGAAACTCTCCTCACACTTCTCCGTCCAAATAAATTTTACCGACTTCCTTGTCAGATTAGTCAGAGTTTCTACTATTTTCTAAAAATCCTGAATGAACCTTCTGTAATAACCTGCCAAAGCCAAGAAACTTCTTACTTCAGTCGGCGTCTTCGGTTGCTCCCAATTAATTACGACCTCCACCTTGGCTGGATCAACCGAAATTCCGTCCTTGTCAATTACATGACCCAGAAATTGAACTCTTTCCAACCAAAATTCACACTTCGAAAATTTTACATACAATTTCTCCTTTCGTAACACCTCCAACACCATCCTTAAATGTTCAACATGATCCTCCTGTGTTTTAGAATAGATTAAGATATCATCTATGAACACAACTACAAACTTATCCAAGTATTGCTTGAATACCCGGTTCATCATGTCCATAAATGTCGCTGGCACGTTCGTTAACCCGAATGACATCACCAGGAACTCGTAATGGCCATATCGAGTCCTGAACGCTGTCTTAGGTACATCTTCCTTCTTCACCTTCAACTGGTGATATCCCGTTTTCAAATCAATTTTGGAAAAATATTTCGCTCCCTTCAACTGATCAAATAAATCATCTATCCTAGGTAGTGGGTACTTGTTTTTGATCGGTACTTTGTTCAACTCCCGATAGTCGATACAAAGTCTCATCGATCCGTCCTTCTTTTTCACAAATAAAACTGGTGCTCCCCAAGGAGACACACTCGGTTGGATATACTTCTTATCTAACAACTCCTGCAACTGTACCATCAGTTCCTTCATCTCCACTGGTGCCATTCTGTATGGGGCTTTCGAAATCGGTGCCGTTCCAAGTACTAGATCTATAACGAATTCAATCTCCCTATCTGGTGGTAGACCTGGCAAATCCTCCGGAAACACATTGGAAAACTCACTTACAACAGGTATCTGCCCCATCTCTGCTCCCACTCTCTGGGTATCAACAATATGGGCCAGTTAACCTACACATCCTTTTTCTCAACAATTTCCTAGCTTGCATCATCGTCAAACAACTCGAGTGTCTAGGCGATTTACTACCATAGAACACTACCTTAGACTGATTTGGAGTCTAAAGGTTTATACACTTCTTTTGGCAATCTATCATTGCCCCGTGGTTAAATAACTAATCCATACTTAGAAGAATTACATCAAATTCTCCTAGTTAAATTAGAATTAAATCCACAGGCAACTTATGCCCCCTTATATTTACAACATAATTTCTATGAATATGGCTAACGGGAATTATTTCTTTATTCACAACTTCTACATTCATAGGGGGTTCTAATTCTTCCTGAGGTGAGTGTAATCATTGGGAGAATTCATGTGATACGAAGGAACAAGTAGCACCCGAATCAAATAATATGTATGCAGATATATTATTGACCGGAATGATACCTGAAACCACGTCTTTAGAGGCGGCCGCGTCTTGAACTGTCATGTTGAAAGTCCATGTTGTTGGTCGATTCTGAGTTGGTGGTCCCGAAATTACGAGATTTCCACCGCTCGATCCCTTTCCTCCATTTCCTCCACACTCCTTGCAAGCCTCTGCTCTTTTCTTCGACTCTCTAGACTTACTTCCAAAACTTGCTGGGTTATTGTTGTTGTTATTGTTATTGTTGTTCCACTTCCTCTTGTTACCACTGCTACTACCTTCCCCTCTATTTCCTCCCTCATTCTTCTTCTTATTTTCCTTGTTGAATTTCATTAGGGCTTCACTTCCGCCCTCAGCAATTATAGCTTTCTCCAGGAGAGTAGTGAAGTTGTTCGGCTGCAACATTGCAAGTCTGCTATATAACCATGGCTTGAGACCCTGCTCGAACCTCCTCGTCTTTCTCTCTTCAGTGTTGACCTGATGAGGTGCAAACCTCGCCAGTTCGTTAAACTTTGCAGTGTATTGGGGTACCGTCATGTCATCTTACTTCAGCTCCAAAAATCGCCTCTCCATGCGACTCTGCATACTCACAGGAAAATAATTTTCGAAAAAGACCTCTTTAAACCTCTCCCAGGATATCACACCTTCTCCAGCCCTGTTGTTGTTCGCCTCCCACCAGAAGTTAGTTTCATCTTTCAGCATGTACGTGGCGAAGATCGTTTTCTGCTCATCTCCTACTCGGGCAATTGCAAACGCCTTTTCGATTTCTTTGATCCATGACTAGGCTTCAATGGGTTCTGTGGTCCCTTTGAATTCAGGGGGTCCCATGCTTTTGAAGTCCTTAAAGGTTGCCACTTGGGCCGTCGGAGGGTTATTGTTAATATTCGGGGTCTGATTCTGTAGTGCCCCAACTACTAGTATTTTCATGAGTTTATTAAAACATGTTTTGCATGTTTCCATTGATAAATTTGTTGTTAGCTATTTTGATGGTAGAATCGTCTTTATCATAAACTATGGAGGATATTTAATATTTGTTGAGTTAGTTTATGAGCATGCGTTATATTCTCGTTGTCAATATTCTTACTATCATTTGGTAAATTCTCATTGTCAAAGTGCATATTTTCGTAGAATTTATTCTAGTAATTATTGTGGGTATTTTCGTTTTCATCGTTTGTACTTGCATGAAACTGATTTTAGGGTTTTTCATTCACATGTTGAATTAGGTTTTGATGTTAATCAATCTTTACATGGCATGTCGTTAATTGATAATGGTAGTGATCATGATTTGCTATCAGTTGGTAATGTCTTTCCATTAGAGTTGTTATCATTACATGATTTTGAGAATGTTGTCTTGAATGGGAAAGAATTACTATCATCAAATTGGGGTGAGATGTGGTTTATATGCATGTTTAGTTAAGTCTTTTGGATTAGCTACTGCATTAAATGTTTTCACATTGAATCATGTTTTGCATTCATTCATGGGGAAAATTGACAATATCTGTTTTGATGATATTCTGACTTGTAATTACACTTGGGGAAATTATGTAGCATGTGTTGGGTTTGAGTGCGAATACAGTTATGCAAGTGAGTTTTCATCTTGTGGTGTTGATTGTGATCTGTTGATTCTATTGATGCGATTATTTGATTTTGAATGCGTTGATGTCAATGGCAAGAGAAAGGTTGAATTTGTTTTGCAGATTCGAGATGGGTTCATACTCTGCGAGGAGAAAGATTTAATTCGTTTTGCAAATCAATTCGAGCAATGCATTAAAAGTCTACAGGGAAGTATTTTGAATTATGTTCTAGTAGACTATGCATGTGATTTTGCGTTATTTGATTTCTTGGTGATTAGACAAAAGGAACTTGTTGATTTGTTTTGTTTTGTGTTTAATCCAGGAATTCAAAGGTGCTTGCAAATGTAACGTGTCAAGTTTCAAATTTTGACATTTGATCCGGGTGCATTGAAGTGGATGTTAGTGCGAATGGTCGAGATCATAAGGTTTACTTTTGATCCCGGAATTCGTCATTGGGAGTATTTGCGAATGCACGAGATCATCACGTTGGTTTTTGATCTGGGAATTCGTGGATGGAAGTTGATGAAGTGTGAAGGGTTCTACATACTGATATTTGATCCGGGAGGAGAAAAAGCTTTTCATAATTTTAGTTACATTTATTTTATTGTTTCTGTCGATGCCGGTTTTTCGTCTTTTCCAATTTTAGCCTTTTGATTAGATGATTTTTTGGAAAAGGTCGGCATTGATGTCGACGGGGTTTTGCAAGATCGTTTTTTATGATGAGCCAATTAACCAAAGTCGCCAGTTGGTATATTTGAAATGGATGTACCAACTCATCCGAGTTTTCGTTTTTTTATAAATCGATGGCTCATATGTGACTCCGAATTAATTGGTCTGCGAACCGAGATTCATAGAGTTCGGGGGCTTGCTTAAGCGAGGGGAAGGTGTTAGGCACCCCCCGACTTCTGTGAAACACGGTTACCGCAATCTTGATGCTTTTCCTATCCTTTAATTCTTGAATGTGTGTGTGTATGTGCGCGTGTGTGTGTGTGCCTATGTGAATGTCGTGGTGAGTTTGCATGAAGAAACCATTTGGGTTTTGATGAAAAGTCGTGCTTTCTTTTGAGAATGCTTTAGAATGTCATTTGGCTTAACGAGAAAGCTTTATGAGAAAGGTTTGATTTTAATTGTCAAAACCTTATGAGATTTTCATTAAGTGTCGTTTTGGAAAAAAACAAGAGTTTTCTAAACCTTCGTCAAAATAGGAATCGAGATCTATACGTCGCTTTCGTAGATGACGGGCAACTTCTAGGGTCTCTTTAACCCTATGCACAAAGGTTTAATAAAACGTTTAGTTTAGTTATAAAAACCATTTTTTGGTGATGTTTGAAAACGATTTTTTAACCTTCTCGTTAAATAGAAATCGACATTCATTAGCACTCCCAATTTTTAGCCTCGTGAGTCTAATAACCTAATTTGATTGATATTATGGAAATCTTATCGTTTTAGCTTTGAAATCAATTTCGTGTCATAAATCAAATCAAAACATAAAAATGCGTTGAGGCTATTCATGGGCATGTAAGCCATCAAAATAACCCCGAACGCCAACAATCGCATACTTTCACTATGACGGGGCCTTAAACACGATTCTCGCCTTAGCGTCGTTTTAAGGCCCGACGATTACATATTTACAATGAAAACTTCATCGTTCCTACTTCTTACATCAAAAGAGGTCCATCATCGGATTTGGACCACGGGGTCGCTTTCCTAGGCTCACAACCAAATTTCCACACACCCACACAATGGATACTACAAAAATTAAACAAGCTAAAATCGCCAAATGGATATCAACGGGCCATTAGGAAGAATTTCGTTCCATTTGGAACCCTCATTAATAGTCCTCAATCCATGGATCCACAACAATATACAAGAAAAACTACATTTCACATAACCCAATTGACAAGAAAATTAACAAAATGATATACAAAAATTGCTATGGAAATAATCTTTTCACCTTGCAAATAATCCTCACAATAGGTATGAATTTATGTATTGAGTAGAATAGAAGATATATGATATATAATCTTACATAAAAGATATAATTCCTCACTTCTTTTCTCTCTTTTCTCTCTATTTTCCTTGCAAATTCTTGCTATTTCTTCCCCTTTTTCCGAGCCGCCGCTGCTGTTTTTCTCTTCTTCCGATCTACTGCTTCTCTCTCTCTCACTGAATAAAGGAAATGTGCTGAAGTAGGCTGGCCTTAGCCCGCCATGCACTTTAGTTATTTAATTCTCCTCGGTTTCTGCACCGCACCTCGATTCTCGCGTCGTGCTGTCGATTTTCACCGACAGGCTTGTATTCTGCTGTCCGAGAATTACTGTGAGACGTGACACATTATTCGGGAATGCTCATTTCGGATGGCCTTGTTGTCACGTTGGTTTTGACTGCAAATCATCGTGGTGGCGTCGAGTGTTCGCACTTGTGCCCATTCTTCGCTCCCGCAGGCCGGTTCAATTCACGATTTTGCCCTCCTGTCACGGTTAGCATAGGGAACGCAAAATTTGGGTGTCTACAGCTGCCCCTCTTTATCATGTTTATGCAATGTTAAATGAAATGAACAGGATAAAGAATAGACACTCGATGCATGAATGACAGGGCACAAGAATGACAATACATACATGATGCAACACATATAACTTATGATGCAACGTAACATGTAAGGCATGCAAAATATTCGTAAAAGGGTGTTAATGTGGATGATCGTCTCGTCGGGGTCGGGTCTCGTATTCGGTCACCCATCTCGTAATCGCCGGGTCTCGTCGCCGGTCGATCGTCTCGTCGGGGCCGGGTTTCGTCACCGGTCACCCATCTCGTAATCGCCGGTTATCGTCATCGGTCGATCATCTTGTCGGGGCCGGCTTTCCTCGCCGGTCACCCATCTCGTAATCGTCGGTTATCGTCGCCGGTCGATCGTCCTGTCGGGGCCGAGTTTCGTCGCCGGTCACCCATCTTGTAGTCGCCGGTTATCATCGCCGGTCGATCGTCTTGTCGGGGCCGGGTTTCGTCACCGGTCACCCATCTCGTAATCACCGGTTATCGTCGCCGGTCGATCGTCTTGTCGGGGTCGGGTTTCGTCGCCAGTCACCCATCTCGTAATCGCCGATTATCGTCGTCGGTCAATCGTCTTGTCGGGGCCGGGTTTCGTCGCCGATCACCCATCTCGTAATCGCCGGTTATCGTCGCCGGTCGATCGTCTTGTCGGGGCCGGGTTTCGTCGCCGGTCACCCATCTCGTAATCGCCGGTTATCATCGCCGGTCGATCGTCTTGTCGGGGCCGGGTTTCGTCGCCAGTCACCCATCTCGTAATCGCCGGTTATCGTCACCGGTCGATTGTCTGGATCTCAGCCCTTCCCAGGGGTTTGGTTGTTTGGATCTCAGCCCTTCCCAGGGTGTTAGTTGTTTGGATCTCAGCCCTTCCCAGGGTGTTAGTTGTTTGGATCTCAGCCCTTCCCAGGGTGTTAGTGTTTGGATCTCAGCCCTTCCCAGGGTGTTAGTGTTTGGATCTTTTGGATTTTAGCCCTTCCCAGGGTGTTAGTTGTTTGGATCTCAGCCCTTCCCAAGGTGTTAGTTGTTTGGATCTCAGCCCTTCCCAGGGTGTTAATGTTTGGATCTCAGCCCTTCCCAGGGTGTTAGTGTTTGGATCTCAGCCCTTCCCAGGGTGTTAGTATTTGGATCTCAGCCCTTTAGAGGGTGTTAGTGTTTGGATCTCAGCCCTTCCCAGGGTGTTAGTTGTTTGGATCTCAGCCCTTCCCAGGGTGTTAGTTGTTTGGATCTCAGCCCTTCCCAGTTTGTTAGTGTTTGGATCTCAGCCCTTCCCAGGGTGTTAGTGTTTGGATCTTTTGGATTTCAGCCCTTCCCAGGGTGTTAGTTGTTTGGATCTCAGCCCTTCCCAGGGTGTTAGTTGTTTGGATCTCAGCCCTTCCCAGGGTGATAGTGTTTGGATCTCAGCCCTTCCCAGGGTGTTAGTGTTTGGATCTCAGCCCTTCCCAGGGTGTTAGTATTTGGATCTCAGCCCTTCCCAGGGTGTTAGTGTTTGGATTTCAGCCCTTCCCAGGGTGTTAGTTGTTTGGATCTCAGCCCTTCCCAGGGTGTTAGTTGTTTGGATCTCAGCCCTTCTCAAGGGTCATTGATTTCTTGGATACCAGCCCTTCCTAGGGGTCACTTCTTGCTTGGATACCAGCCCTTCCCAGGGGTCATTGATTGTTTGGATACCAGCCCTTCCCAGGGGTCACTTCTTGCTTGGAACCAGCCCTTCCCAGGGGTCACTTCTTACTTGGATACCAGCCCTTCCCAGGGGTCATTGATTGCTTGGATACCAGCCCTTCCCAGGGGTCACTTCTTGCTTGGATACCAGCCCTTCCCAGGGGTCGCTCGATTTGATTTGAGTGATTTCTTGAAATGGGATGTGTGATCGGCTTCTGTCCTGGATCTCCCACCCAACATCGTCCACGTACCATGCCGCAAAAGCCATCACAGTCTGATCATTTGTGAGGTTGAAAGTGACGTGCTTGTATTTTCCTGAAGATTTTCATTTTGATCGTACCTGCATGCATGAAAAAGATGTTATGCATGATCTGGCAGATATGTTATGGACAGATGCATGTGCACAACATATATTTTAGATAGAAATGACCCCTGTTCAGTCAAATGATACGTTTCGACAGTCGTCGTTGTTTGCCCATATTTGACTGGATCACGCCTCGTCGTGAAGTGTAGTTTCTGGACTTCAACATTGATTTGGTACTCTGCCTGTTCTTGGTCGTCTACATTTCATCGAGTTGAGGCAGTCGTTTTCGCTCTTTGTGATGATCGACAGCTGTGTTGGCTCCTTGGCCTTTTGAATCGTTTCTGCTGGTCGATATGCTGTTGTCTCGCATTATATCCTCCTTGTATATGCTCATGCACGTGGATCATTTGGAGGTCGAGGCAGTGATAGTCAGGATTGGGGAGAGGCCCAATGACGAGAAGTTCTGTACAGCCTCAGCTTCCTTCCATTTCACGATTCTTAACTGCCCCTGCCTTGGCGCGTGTCGCTACCAAGAATTTCTATCGAAAACTCGCGATGTTGACCGTGCTGAGTTATCCATAGCTCTGCAAGATCCTGCATATCAGATGACTAACAAATGCCAAACTTGAAGGCTCGGGCCGTTAGTGTTAGTTCGACACAAAGATATTATAATCTCGACAAAAGAGTAAATGCAGTTAAAGCACATAAAATTGAATATCTGTTGATCGCACAATCTAACAAGTTGTGAACCGTGCATGTACTAGATTGGAAGTTATTTTCGATCCTTCGTGAGTTGATGATTTTCTATTTAACGAGTTATGAAATCGTAAGAACACCTTCAAGCATTCATGGTCATTGTACGTGAGTAAGGTTGAATTGAAAAGAACTACCTTCCCTCGTCAAAGGTATTCTGTCTCCATTCTCGACAACGTCCTTAGCAGGATTGACGTCATATGATAAATGCACTGTGCGATGCAGCATTCAGTAGGAGTTTTTTCTTTCATGACTTGTTGTTTAAGGCCGAGAGTTTTTCGTATTATCTTTTCTCTTTATTAGCCCACTTCACTTGTCTCGTTTTCTTAGGCTATTCAAAGTTACCCATTTAACGAGTTTTGGACCAATGACTCCCAAACCAGACGGTTTTGGGGCATTAGGTGTACAGACACCCCTTCGGGTTTATTTACTCGAGTAACAAAGGCCACGGTTCGAGACAAGCTGGTGGTCTGCACCATTCATTCTTTGTTTGACCTTGCGCAAGATTCGTTTTCTTAGGCTTGAGTTACCCATGTAGCGAGTGTTAGGCCGGTGACTCCCAAACCAGACGGCTTTAGGGCACCAGATGTAGAGACACCCCTTAGGCTTAATTACTCGAGTAGCCCATGCCACGATTCGAATCTGCTCGTGCCTCCTCTACTGTAATGCTCGTTTTCTTAGGCTCTGAGTTACCCATGTAACAAGTGTTGGGCCAGCGACTCCCAAACCAGATGGCTTTAGGGAACCAGGTGTAGAGACACCCCTCGGGCTTAATTACTCGAATAACCCAGGCCACGATTCGAGACATTAGCTTGATGATCATTTATCGTCTGACTTCTTGATTTTAGCTTGATAATTATTGACTGTCTAACTACGTGTTAATCGCCATCAATGTCGTCATAGTTTTATACCCCACAACTGAAAGTTTGTGCAAATGCAAAGTGAAGGCTATCACATGAGGTCGATTCTGTCGCAAACGTTGCTTTGAATTAGGGCTTTGTACCCGATCAAAAGGTTGAATAGCCTTCTTCATCTAATCATACTCACGATCGTGCTCCACGGTTGCTTGTCAGAATTAATCCGATTCCTATCAAGCCAAATAAAATCCCCTTTCACACGGATCATCGTATCCCGAGAAAACTATGCTTGATAAATGCCAGATGATCGTACCGTTGAAGATTGAATTGATATGAGGTAGCATTTGATGATGATGGTGCATGTTGATGGGATTGTTGCATGGGTGCCAATTTGCATGTCATCATTTCTTGGGTAGTTGACAAATGCCCCAGTGTTAAGTTGCTTTTCTTGTGATCTCCCTCGTACTGGTTGCATCGGTATCTTGCTGGGCTGATAAAAGATCCGGTCCTTTGACTTGTTGAAAGGTTTGGGGGATTTTTGATTTTTTCTTTCTTTTTTTTTTTGATTTTTTTTTTTAGATCACAGAGTTGTTTCACAGAGTTAGAATTAACGGGCTGGGGAACGCCTTCCCGTCCATTCCTTGTAAGATGAGGGCTCCCCAGAGAGGATTTTTTTATCGTGACGGCTCCTTTTAATTTAGAGCGAAATTCCCCATAGCTTCGCCTTGGCAGGGCGCGATCCTTTTGAGGACTAAATCGTTTGTTTTGAATTTCTGGGATCGTACCCTCTTGTCGTATGCCCGGGAGATGCGTAAGGGACTGCCCCTACAAATGTGCGAACTGAGGTTCGATAGGCAAACAGGGTGAGCGACAATAAATCCGGCCATCCCCGATGATTGGCGGACATTTTTCCCATGATCGTCTTTGTGTTTTATTTGCAGCCCCTACTGCCCCATTCATTTTGGGCCGGTAAATGACTGAATCAAAATGTTTGATCTTGAATTTGTCGTATATCTCCTCCTTGAGGGCATCGTTCAGATTTCTATAGTCGATGCGGCCCCTTACTTCTCCTCCAGGCTGTGGTACTGGGATTCTGTCGGAAAGCCATTCAGGGTAAATAGACACCGTGATGATTCCTACTTTAAACCGCTTAACAATCTCGTCCTTTATTTTCATCCTCCAATCAGGTTTCCACGTTCTCAACTTTTGCTTAATTGGTCGGAACCCTCCTTGATGGGCAGTCGATGTCCTATAACGTCTGTGGACAATCCAATCACGTCGCCACGGGACCAAGCGAACATATCTCCATACAGGCTCAACAACTCGGCTTTCTTTTTTTTTTTTTTTTAATGTCGAATTTGCCCCTACTCCGGGTTCTTTGTGATCGTTAGGGGTTCTGATGTTTGATGGCGATGGTTTGGTCTAAGTCGGGTTTGGGTTTCTCTTCGACCCCTCATTTGATCTCGTCAGGCGTATTGTCGATATCTGTCTCGTCCTGCTCAATCCCCATCAGATCGAAATCTAGCTCTATACCAAAATCGTGATCATCCTTCAAATTTGGCATATCTCTTGTTAGGCTAGAATGCCTCAAATCGGGGTACCTGACATAAAACAAACAAAAATGCTTGTCATATATATAAAACATTTCAGCACATGATCTTTTTTTTTCTTTGAATAACATGACAAAATGACATGAGCGTGCAGAGATTTGAAATAAAACTCAGAATTTTAAAACCCATTGATCTTCTACTGGCTGGGATTCACTGCCATACTCCTGGATTTACCCCTTCATGGATATCACCTGCTGCACGGTCCAACTGGCCACGGTGAGGTCAAGCAATGGAGCTCATTAGGAGGTGCATGGATCGCATTGGCATGGACCTGGTATTGATGGCATTTCCTGACATGAGCATCGCAGTCAGTTCTCATGGTTAGCCAGTAGTGACCCGTTCACATGATTTTCTTTGCCAAAAATGTTCTGCTCATATGGGCTCCACACACATCGCCATGTACTTCGTTCATTTGTCTGTGGGCTTCTTCGGCTTCCAGATATCTCAGCAGTCCCGTAGCTAGGTCCCGTTTATGCCCTTTGGTGTTGTATATTCCCATGGCCTGCCGGATGACCAATTCGGAGTCTCCAACTACTATCATCCTTTTGATTCCCATTCCCAGGGCTAATCTCAATCCTAGGATGAATCCCTCGTATTCGGCCGTATTATTGGAGTGGCAGAACTGTAATTTCATGGCTATCGGCCTCTGCCATTTGGATGGATGGAGTATGGACTTTACGGCCTCCTAGTTGGGTAGTAGGGGCAATCTCGCAAAACAAACAAAGGCCGTAGTTTAGTACTGTGCCAGTTACAAGTTGGCAGACGCATGATTATTATATTATTCTTTTTTTTTTTTGGTGGTCGAAATATGCCCCTACTCCGGGCTCTTTGTGATCGTTAGGCCACGCTTTCACGGTTCTCTAATGTTATCTTGCAAAACAAGGTCAGTATTTGATGACAGGATAGTATTTAGAAGTTTTAGAAAACCCTGGTTCGTGGCACGGATTGCCTTCCTGCAAAACCATGTCAGTATTCTCTTTATATGTGTAGGTGATGTAATCACATGATACAGGACATATTTATTACGATGATGATGGCATGATAGTTGTATGCCATTTACATGACATTTATTTGACTGAATGATAAAAGGACATGAAGAAGCTTCCTTTTCGTTAGGTTTATCAGAGGCTGACCTACCCTAGGGTTACTCTCGCGGGCTTTTCGGCATGAAGGTCCCCAAATCTTCGCAATCTACTCGTCTGAATCCTTTCGATTGGAGCGGATTTGGGTGGTGCGTTTCCTGAGCCATCTCCGGTTTTTCGTCTTTTCCAATTTTAGCCTTTTGATTAGATGATTTTTTGGAAAAGGTCGGCATTGATGTCGACGGGGTTTTGCAAGATCGTTTTTTATGATGAGCCAATTAACCAGAGTCGCCAGTTGGTATATTTGAAATGGATGTACCAACTCATCCGAGTTTTCGTTTTTTTATAAATCAATGGCTCATATGTGACTCCGAATTAATTGGTCTGCGAACCGAGATTCATAGAGTTCGGGGGCTTGCTTAAGCGAGGGGAAGGTGTTAGGCACCCCCCGACTTCCGTGAAACACGGTTACCGCAATCTTGATGTTTTTCCTATCCTTTAATTCTTGAATGTGTGTGTGTATGTGCGCGTATGTGTGTGTGTGCCTATGTGAATGTCGTGGTGAGTTTGCATGAAGAAACCATTTGGGTTTTGATGAAAAGTTGTGCTTTCTTTTGAGAATGCTTTAGAATGTCATTTGGCTTAACGAGAAAGCTTTATGAGAAAGGTTTGATTTTAATTGTCAAAACCTTATGAGATTTTCATTAAGTGTCGTTTTGGCAAATAACAAGAGTTTTCTAAACCTTCGTCAAAATAGGAATCGAGATCTATACGTCGCTTTCGTAGATGACGGGCAACTTCTAGGGTCTCTTTAACCCTATGCACAAAGGTTTAATAAAACGTTTAGTTTATTTATAAAAACCATTTTTTGGTGATGTTTGAAAACGATTTTTTAACCTTCTCGTTAAATAGAAATCGACATTCATTAGCACTCCCAATTTTTAGCCTCGTGAGTCTAATAACCTAATTTGATTGATATTATTGAAATCTTATCGTTTTAGCTTTGAAATCAATTTCGTGTCATAAATCAAATCAAAACATAAAAATGCGTTGAGACTATTCATGGGCATGTAAGCCATCAAAATAACCCCGAACGCCAACAATCGCATACTTTCACTATGACGGGGCCTTAAACACGATTCTCGCCTTAGCGTCGTTTTAAGGCCCGACGATTACATATTTACAATGAAAACTTCATCGTTCCTACTTCTTACATCAAAAGAGGTCTATCATCGGATTTGGACCACGGGGTCACTTTCCTAGGCTCACAACCAAATTTTCACACACCCACACAATGGATACTACAAAAATTAAACAAGCTAAAATCGCCAAATGGATATCATCGGGCCATTAGGAAGAATTTCGTTCCATTTGGAACCCTCATTAATAGTCCTCAATCCATGGATCCACAACAATATACAAGAAAAACTACATTTCACATAACCCAATTGACAAGAAGATTAACAAAATGATATACAAAAATTGCTATGAAAATAATCTTTTCACCTTGCAAATAATCCTCACAATAGGTATGAATTTATGTATTGAGTAGAATAGAAGATATATGATATATAATCTTACATAAAAGATATAATTCCTCACTTCTATTCTCTATTTTCTCTCTATCTTCCTTGTAAATTCTTGCTATTTCTTCCCCTTTTTTCGAGCTGTCGCTGCTATTTTTCTCTTCTTCCGATCTGCTGCTTCTCTCTCTCACTGAATGAAGGAAATGTGCTGAAGTATGCTGGCCTTAGCCCGCCATGCACTTTAGTTATTTAATTCTCCTCGGTTTCTGCACCGCACCTTGATTCTCGCGTCGTGCTGTCGGTTTTCGCCGAAAGGCTTGTATTCTGCAGTCCGGGAATTACTGTGAGACGTGACACATTATTCGGGAATGCTCATTTCGGATGGCCTTGTTGTCACGTTGGTTTTGACTGCAAATCGTCGTGGTGGCGTCGAGTGTTCGCACTTGTGCCCATTCTTCGCTCCCGCAGGCCGGTTCAATTGACGATTTTGCCCTCTTGTCACGGTTAGCATAGGGAATGCAAAATTTGGGTGTCTATAGTTTCTATGTTTATGTCGTTAGATAGAAACTTTGATTGTGTTTTTGTTTTAGTTGCTAATTTAGTTGGTTTTATTTTAGTTCGCATTTTGGAAGAATTTGCTTTACATGTGGAAAAGCATTGTGTTGATGTGGACAAGTTCTTGAGTAAAAGAGATCGAAAGATTAAGTTTCCAAGTTGTGTTACGAGGAGCTTGCAGGGTGTTATGCTGATTCGATCACTGCTTGGAAAGAGATGTTTACAAGTTGTTCATGTCGATACGTGGGAGTTGTCAGATGTTGCTATGTCCTTTGCATGAGTTGGAGTTTTTGATGATTATTTTCATTACTTTACTTGCATTGTTGATATTGCTTATATATTTCGTTTGCAAGATGAGTTTTGGGATTATGATTTGTTTGATGCTACTAACTTAATTTGTTTTTATGTAGGATCAGATTTGTGGGTAAATCCTTTTCAAGAGGAGGGAATGTCAGATTTGAGGACAAATCCTTTTCAAGAGGAGGGGAATGATACAATCCTGACCAGGCTCGCATCGAACAACATTCATTCAACTCGAGTTCAAGAGGTTCATCAGTTAGTCGCGAGTGATTGGGTTGAAATCCATTCAAGGATGCGTACATTGGAGCTAAATTCATATGAACATCGAGGAGAGGATCATTCATGTGATTTGGGATTGCTAGATACAACCTATGTAGTAAGACCAAATCAATGTAAGTCAAGCGTTCGAGTTCGTGTTCGTTATGTTCGTTTGTATCGTTTAATCATCGACAAAGTAAGATTTCAATTCATGGAGGGATTAGAGTTCATACATGGTGGATGTTCAAGCATGATGAGTTTAGATTGCTCGGGGCGAAGGAATCGGAGAAAATTATTCGGGATGGAAAATAGGGATCTTGCCCCGGCGAGCTTTCCAAGGCTATTTTTCTCGCCCCGGTGAGAACTCCCCTGGATATTTTCGCCCCGGCCCAAACTGAAGCCACCCCGGCCAAGACCTCTCTGCCCATCCTCGCCCCGGCGAGGTTTCTAGTACAAGTTTCTCGCCCCGGCGAGAACACCAGATTTTATTGGCGCGTTTTGTGAGGCACGCGGTTTTTGGCAGATTTCTTCTTTATTTTAGGGATTTACATATCTTCTAGATTTCTATTGTAATTGGGATATTTATTAGATGTGATTTGATTTTCATATTGTGTTTAATTAGGATTTCTATTTTCAAATGGGTTAGTTGATTCCTTATAGAATTAGGGTTTCTATGTATGAGTATAAATAGAATACAAGGCTGATGTAATAGTAGAACAATAACCACAACAAGTGGCGTAGTGGTGCAAGCCGCCTTGGGAACGAACCGTAAACCCGGACGACTCATGATCGACTCCCACTAGCAACACTTGGAGGGGCACTAAAAATGCTCCGCTGTGGCCATGGGGACGCGGGTGCAAATCCGTATGAAAAGGCTGACCCGGGTTCGGCGGGATTAGTCCGGATGCGTCCGGGAAACCCACGGTTAACAAAAAAAAAAAATAGTAGAACATTTCAGAATAATAAAATTTCTCTTGTGAGTTTATTCTCATCTTTTGGTTCTTAAAGAATTCCTAGATTATTTTCTTAGTTTTCTTGAGATTCAATTATCGACTTATCATTCAACAGATCATAGTTGTTTGTGGTGTCATTCTACCGAACCATCAATCGTCGATTGTACCGAGGTTCCTACTTCTTATAAGCACGGGGTTTAGGTGTCGTTGGTGTGCATTCAACGCAAGCTTCCTAGCGCAAAGTAATTATACCAAGGTTCTCGTCTCAATATAGGCGAAGGGTTAAGGTGTTGTGAGCGTTCCACCTTCATAACTTACTGGAAACGATCCGGGCGACAACCACCTCACGCAAGCATGTCGTGGAGTCTATCAATTACCGTCCCATTAGCTCCTTCTATATCATGGAACAGCACTAATATAAATGACGTGCGGACAGCTTTTATTTGGGAGACTATTAGGCAACGGGGTCAACCCAAGGCTTGGCACAAGATTGTGTTGCACCAAAGTCTCCCTCCGAGGCACTCTTTCCTGCTATGGTTAGCCCACAATAAGGGTCTGCATACCAAAGATAGACTGATTAATTATGGGCTCGAATTGGATCCTCATTGTGTTTTGTGCAACTCTGGACTAGAAACTTTTGATCACCTATTTTTCGACTGCACTTTCTCCTTCCTTGTTCTCTCTTCGGTGATGAGGATTTGTGGTTGGCGGGGTCTCAGTCGTAGGTGGACTGATATGTCAAGGTTCCTTCTTTCCCGTTCCTCGTCTGGCATTGGTATTTCTCTGTTTCACTTGGGGATTGGTGCAGCTGTGTTTAATATTTGGCAAGAACGAAATGCCCGGATTCATGGCAGTGACCCTCTTCCCGCTAGGACTATAGCCTCTAACACTTTACATATGGTCAAATGTAAAATGCACTCTAATTTAAAATTTCAAAGAGGCATTGCTAATTTTAGACATTTAGCATTGTAAATTCTGGTAATTCGTTGGTTCTGAGTTGGCGGAGTGGGTTGGCGGCATGGTTTGCTGGTGTTGGCTTTGTTTTGGTGACTGTTGGCTTGGGTTGGGGTTGCAAGGTCTTGATGGTCTGCTATGGGCTACTGCACGTTATGTACGGTCCACTGCTTTGGTTACACGTTTTGCTAACTCTTTACATATGGTTTTGCTATGGTTGCACGTTTTGGGTTGTGATTTGTCAGTTTGGCTTGTAGCTGCTTGGGTCATTTGTGGTTTTGGGATTATACTTGTTCATTTCTATGAATGCTACACCCTTTGGATGCTGAAGCTACTGTGGGGACTTGTGCGATCATTTATGTAGCTGCTTTGTTTCTTTGTTTGCATAGATGTATTCTCTTTAGCCTGCTTGCTTATGTTCATTTGGTATTCTTCTATATCTAGTCCATCATAGGGCATGTCTTATGATGGACTTGGTATCCATGATTCTGGGGTATGCCCCATGCTTCTGTAATTTTCCCCTCCTTTAATACAATTTATTTAATTTAGCAAAAAAAAAAAAATAATACCCTAAACTTTCTTTAGGATATCCCACAAATCTGCACTTGTCAGATTTTCTCCCAAACTTATCTTTTGAAACATTTTCACATAAGTTGGACAACCCCTTATCTTAACATACAGACTAGGAATCCTCCATATCTATAACTTTTATGGAGTCTTGGGGCCGAATTTTGAGGTTACCTTATTTTGTAGATATGCAGCCGTTTCTAGGGCATAACCCTAGATGAACTAGAATGTCGGTAAAAATCATCATAGACTACACCATGTCCAACAAGGTACGATTTCTCCTTTTAGATACACCAATCAATTATTGCGTATCAGGAGGTATCCATTATGAGAAAATACCATTTTGAGATGATCTAAAAACTCATTGCAGAAGTATTCCTTCCTCGATTTGATCAAAGAATCTTAATACTTTGTCAATTTGTTTCACTTCTGAATTCTTTGAACCTTTCAAATGATTCAGACTTATATTTCATCAAATACACATATTCAACTCTTTGAATGACCATCTCCTTTTATCTTTTACTAGTTTGTTCAATTTGCAAAATTATTTTTTCATGTAAGTCAAGTTTACAAAGTCTATCAAGTAATCTTCCAGTTTCAAGCAAAACATTATCATTATAAATAGAACAACAATTATTCTTAAATATAATACCAGAACCTTCCTTGTCCAACAAAGAAAGTAATAATGTTTCTAAAGAGAACTAGAACATAATAACAACTTATTAACTTAATAGACTTGCCCGTAGGCAACGCTAAACTATAAGTTCCTACGGCTAATGTAGCAACCATTGTTCCATTCTCCACACGTAAGATTACTTACTCTTTGTTTAGCTTTCTACTTCTACTTAGTCTCTACATTGGATTATATACGTGAGAACTATTGCAAGTATCCAATACCCAAGTAGAACCTTGACTTACAGAAAGATTTATTTCAATCATGAGCAAACCTATATCTGTAACCGAAGCTTCACTAAGCTTCTTCTGGTTAGCCTCTATAAGATGCTGCTTACAGTTTCCTTTCCAGTGTCCGGGCTTATTGCAGTGGAAACAAACTCCTTTGCTATTCGCATCAGTTTTTATTTTTTTTTGTTTTTTTTTTGCTAAATTTGTTTGTATATAATTGCAAAAAACTACGCATATTACAATGAAGATCAAAACATAGTCCTCTTCTCCCGAGAGGGCTAAAACACCTAGAAAACCTAGGGAACCAATTTAACAAGGAACCCATCAACACAAGGAACACCCATTATCCCAGATCATGAAACATATCTGGTAACATTCCAAAATGATACAACCAACAGAACATCATCAGAACGAATCCAAAAGGAAACACCAAGTCAGTCGAGCTCAAACTAGAGCAATATACCCAAATCGAACTGAACTAGAACCAACAGATCTTAGACCCATCAGAATCCAGAGATAGCAGCTAATAAATCCAAACTTCAACCAAGCCATTAAAGCACCATGTTTTCGACCAGAAACCTATATCAAAAAATTGAAAATTGAACAGCCCGTGAAAACATAAATTCTGGCAAGAATGACCAGAACTTAAATCAAAATCAAAACACCAAGAATTGACCTTAAATGATGGACAATTAACATAGGATATCAATTAATGGAATAGCGACAACAAACCCAAACCTATCGCCAATAAATTTGAAACCAGAAACCGGCGAGATCAAGATTCCAGCGAGATTAGATCCCCAGCGAAGCCGAAAACAGCCCCTTACCACACTCTACGGCAAATCACCACGAAGCTGTCCAATCCCACCTAATCACCAACCAGATCAGATCCAAGCTACAGAGCATGGGTGGGCCGCAAGAAGGAGGAGGTTGAGATGAGAGCAGGATGGAGAGAAGTTAGAAAAAAGACCCTCAATATCGCATCAGTTTTTGTTCTTATTATCCTTTGTTTTTGCCTTTCCTTATACCTTCTTTGAATTATTCTTCTTTTCAAAAGATCTTTTTTTTTCCTTATAACATGTTAAAAAGAACTTTTGGCCCCTACCAGTAAGACTTGGTCTTTCTTGATTGGAAAATGATTCTCTACAGTTTTTAATATGTTTAAGCAACTCAGGCAGGCTGACATATAGCTTATTCATGTGAAAATTCACAACAAATTGTGAGAAAAAATCCGGAAGTGATTGCAAGATCAAATCTTGGATCAACTCTCCATCCATGACAAAACCCTGTTGTCCTAATTGTTCAATTGAATTGATCGTTTTAAGAATATGTGTTTGTACTGTAGTGCCATTGGTCATTCTAGATCGGAAGAGCTCCTTAGATATCTTATATCTAGTAGTCCTACTTTCCTTACCATTCAACTCCTTAAAGGTGCAGGAGTATAGTAGGAGCATCATAGTTTCATGCTGACGCGAAGCTCGTTACTCATGGATGCGAGCATGATGCATTGAGCCACGGTTGCATCATCTTGCCACTTTCTAAAAGTAGCAATCTCTTCCTCAGAGGCATTGTCTGCAACCATTGCAGGGATAGGCATATTAAGGACATAAGATAGCTTTTCAGCCTTGAGAATTATTCTCAAATTCCTTAACTAGTCCGTGTTGTTTGGTCCAGTTAAATAGCATCTAAAATGCTCCGCAGTGATAGTAAATTAGATATTGTAAAATTCTGTAAATGAATTAATAATAATTTAGCATACATTCATTTTATTAATTACCAAAATAAATTAGGTCTTTATTTAAATTTGTATTTTTCATAATTTTCATCAAACTATATTACCCTCAATATATAGTTCGGCAAATCTAATTAAAGATTTGCTGGTGAGAATAAGGATCCCATTTTAAATGTATATAGCTTTGTGGTGACACAACAAACGATATATAAATAAATAGGTAGACAACTATTGTCAATCACATCACTATGTAACTCCTTGTATTTTGCCTCTTAGATTATTTTGATCAAGTGGTGACACATCCGAATTAAAATTATCCTAGTTAAGTGATAAGTAGGTTTTATACCTACGAATCGGATACCAATGAATGCAGATTATTGTTTATTTCCATGGTTTGTAGTTACTTTTCATGCATTTTATGTATTTTTGTATGTTGCACATGTTGGGGATTGATTTGGCGAGAGTTGAGTTGATTTAGCAGTTGCAGATGCAGAGTTGCAGGAAATTGGAGCAGCACGGTCGCGCCCAAAATGACCTAGGGAGCAGCGCGGCCGCGCTGGTCTTCAGAGCTGAAAAGAGATTTGCTGGCGTGCAGCGCGGCCGCGCCTGTTCGGGAGTTGACTAAGAGTTGATCACTTTTCATTAATTAGAGCAAATTTGATGTGTACTTGGATTTTAGACTTCTTAATTAGTTAGGATTCTTCTCAGATATTATAAGTAGTTGTTTTAAGTCAATCTGAAAGGGTTGTTGAACTTATTATTAAAAAACCCTAGTTTGGAGCAAATTGTGAAGACTGGGGGCAAATTGCTAGCAGGAGGAAAGCAAGCAGGAGCTAGAGAAAGATTAAGGATTGCTCAACAGTTTTTGTTCTTCTCTCCCATCTTTTACTTTGACTTTTCAATGCTATTAAATTTGTAGATGATGGATTCTAGTTTATTTATGAACTAAATTTCTTTTTAAGACTATAATGGATCTTATTGTGTAGTTTTGTTTATCATGCTTCTTAGAAATTATGATTAGTTATTATTGGATTGTCTATTATGGTTTATGCTTAATTGCTTATGATGAGGGCATCCTTGGTTTGGGAACGAATGACAATCATAAAGCGGATCCTATGTGCATGCCGAATGGACCTGTGACAAGAGCCCGGGCTAAACGTTTCAAGGAGGGCCTTTATGGGTTGATACAAGGCATGTGGAGCGAGGATAGATCAAGTGTAGAGTTCGAGGAGCAGGATTCTAAGGCTTTGCATTTGGTCATGATGATACAAGCAAACACGTTGTCGACGCCGGGTTTTCGCTTCGTGGGTCTTTTCCTGTCTTTTCCAATTTTAGCCTCTTGATTACATGATTTTTTGGAAAAGGTCGGCATTAATGTCGACGGGGTTTTGAAAGATCGCTTTTTATGATGAGCCAATTAATCAGAGTCGCCAGTTGGTATATTTGAAATGGATGTACCAACTCATCCGAGTTTTCCCTTTTTATAAATCGCTGGCTCATACGTGACTCCGAATTAATTTGGTCTGCGAATCGAGATTCATAGAGTTCGGGGGCTTGCTTAAGCGAGGGGAAGGTGTTAGGCACCCCTCGACTTCTGTGAAACACGGTTACCGCAATCTTGATGCTTTCCTATCCTTTTGTTCATGAAATGTGTGTGTATGTGCGTGTGTGTATATGTGTGTGCCTATGTGAATGTGGTGGTAAGTTTGTGTGAAAGAATCATTTGGATTTTTGGGAAAAAAGTCGTGCTTTAATTTGGGAATGCTTCGGAATGTCTTTTCGGCATACACGAGAAAGCTTTATGAAAAAGGTTTGATTTTAATTGTCAAAACTAGGAGATTTTTATTAGGTGACGCTTTGGCAAAAATAGGAGTTTATCAAGGCTTGGCAAAATAGGAATCGAGATTTATACGTTGCTTTCATAAATGATGGGCAATTTCTAGGATCTCTTTCGCCCTATACATCAAGGCTTAATAAAACCTTAATTTCTTTTATAAAACCCATTTTCGTGACATTTGAAAATAACTTCTTTTTAGCTTTCTCGTAGAATAGGAATCAACTTTCGTTAGCATTTCCGAATTTTTAGCCTCGTGATGCTAATATCCTACTTTGATTGATTTTAGAAAGATTCTTTATCGTTTAATCTTTTGAAACCATTTTGGTGTCACGAAATATAATCAAGCATAAACATGCGTTGGGGCTATCCACGGGCATGTAAGCCATCAAAATATCCCCAAACACCAACAATCACATATTTCACTAATACGGGGCCTTAAACCCGATTTTCGTCTTAGCGTCGTTTTAAGGCCCAATGGTTACATATTACAAAAACGAGCACCTTGAATCTATACATATATCAAAACGTCCATTATCGGATTTGAACCACGGGGTCGCGTTCCTAGGCTCACACGAGATTATGACATGCCCACAAAACGAATATTACATAATTAACCAATCCGGATTTATCTAATACACCATGACATCCTTAAATAATAATCTAAATAAATTACACCCAATGAACCACCATAAACAAGCTAGAAATTTCATCAATTGGATATCCTCGGGTTATTAGGAGGGATTTTGTTCCGATGGAACCCTCACCAATAATCCCTAATCCTTTATTATTCAACAAGATACATGAAAGTTACATCTAATTTACTCAATCGATATGACATGAATTGCTAGAACAAATAGAAATTTTCACCTTGCAATTGATCTCAATGGATGTGAACTTGTGTATTTGAATAGGATAAAGAGTGTATTTGATACAACAAAAATTAAAAGAATTAAATCCTCTCTTTTTTCTTCTCCTTTCTCCCTATTTTGTTGCAAAATCTAGCTATTTTCTCTCTATTTCCGTGTTTCTTCTTGTTGCTGGAAATCTTCTTCTTCCCAAACCTTTTTTTACTTCTCCAACTCCCTGTATGCTGAGCGAAAATGAGCTGAAATAGGCTGGCTGGCCGCCTGCCCTCCACTCACCCCGATTTCGAGTTCCGTGTTTCGGGATCCGTGTTCTCAGAAAGTGCACTATTTGGCCGCAGATCAATCCGCGGCTGGACGGTTTGACTTTCTCGTTTTCTGTGCCACGCCTCGATTTTCGTGCCGTAATGTCGATTTTCGCTGACAGGCTCGTATTCGGCAGTCTGGGAATTTAAGGGAGACGTGCCACCTCATTCGGGAATGCCTGCTTCGGACGGCTTTATTGTCACGTCATCCTTGGTCGCCAACACATTGCGGTGGTGTCGGGCGCTCGCACTTGTGCCCATTCCTTCGCTCCCGCCGCCGGTTCAATTGACGATTTTGCCCTCCTGTCATGGTTAGTACAAGGAACGCAAAATTTGGGTGTCTACAGCTGCCCCTCTTTATCATGTTCATGCAATGTTTAATGAAATGAACAGGATAAAGAAAAAGACACTCGATGCATGAATGACAATGCACAAGGATGACGATGGATACGTGATGCAACACATATGATTTATGTTGCAACGCAAGACGTCATTGATGCAAAATATTCAGAAAAGGGTGTCGAGGCTAATGATCGTCTCGTCGGGGTCGGGTATCGTCGCCGGTCACCCATCTTGTAACCCCCGGTTATCGTCGCCGGTTAGTTATCTCGTCGGAGCCGGTTTTCGTCGCCGGACATCCATCTCGTAATCGCCAGTTATCGTCGCCGATCGATTGTCTTGTCGGGGCCGGTTATCGTCGCCGGTCACCCATCTCGTAACCCCCGGTTATCGTCGCCGGTTGGTTATCTGGTCGGAGCCGATTTTCGTCGCCGGACATCCATCTCGTAATCGCCGGTTATCGTCGCCGGTCGATTGTCTTGTCGGGGCCGGTTATCGTCGCCGGTCACCCATCTCGTAACCCCCGGTTATCGTCGCCGGTTGGTTATATGGTCGGAGCCGGTTTTCGTCGCCGGATATCCATCTCGTAATCGCCGGTTATCGTCGCCAGTCGATTGTCTTGTCGGGGCCGGGTATCGTCGCCGGTCACCCATCTCGTAACCCCCGATTATCGTCGCCGGTTGGTTATCTTGTCGGAGCCGGTTTTCGTCGCCTGACCTCCATCTCGTAATCGCCGGTTATCGTCGCCGGTCGATTGTCTTGTCGGGGCCGGTTATCGTCGCCGGTCACCCATCTCGTAACCCCGGTTATCGTCGCCGGTTGGTTATCTTGTCGGAGCCGGTTTTCGTCGCCGGACATCCATCTCGTAATCGCCGGTTATCGTCGCCGGTCGATTGTCTTGTCGGGGTCGGTTATCGTCGCCGGTCACCCATCTCGTAACCCCCGGTTATCGTCGCCGGTTGGTTGTCTTGTCGGGGCCGGTTATCGTCGCCGGTCACCCATCTCGTAACCCCCGGTTATCGTCGCCGGTTGGTTATCTTCGATTGCCGGCCTCGTATCCGGTCACTTAGTCGAACCGAGAAGCCGTGTTCAACACCTGATTCATCAAAATCTCGTATTTTATTATCACAATCTGAGTCCAATAGGCTTTAGAATCGATTCAGCTTGCAATGGACCAATGGTGGAGCACTGGGCCCAGCCGCAGATGGATCTGCGGCCAGCCGCAGATGGATCTGCGGCTAAGATCGGGATTCATAAGCGGCTCGCCGCTTCCAGATCTGTCACTTTCAACTTCATACCCCACATAGATTCCTACGATTTTGCTCGTTTGCAAGGACCTTTTGTCGAGTTTCCCAACTTTTCTGCAAAACTGTTCCGGTAGGATCGTTCTACGCGCTACAGGTAACACTTTGACCGTTCACTTTCCAATTTCGTCAATGTTTTGCTATACATTTGGCTATTTACATGCTATAGATAGAAGATGTATGCTTTACAATGCTATATTATGTATGATCATACATATATGCTATGTATCAACTGCGTGAGTCCTATTTTATGCTCATGATGCGGTCCCACATACTGTTATTCCTTTTCTGCAAGAAAATCATGCATTACATGCTGTAATTACACTTATGAATGCAATTTTGATCTGTTTGAGGCTTGGATTGATGGAAAACATGTTTGGCTTATGCCTGGGATGTCCATTTTACAAACGGAACTCTGCCGATTTTTTTTTTTTTAATGCACATACCATAAACATGCATCATGTTGCATTAATTATATGATGAGGGTAGGAATCTAGAATATTCGTGACATAATTCAAAAAGGAACTTACCTTCCTCCTTACCTGTTCTGTTCCAGCTATGGATCCTGATGCTCATAGTAGCTCCTCCGTGTCACGGACCTCGGGTGTTCGCCGCCGTAGGGCTGCACCTACTCCTGTTCCTCCTCGGACCCGTCAGGCTCGTCGCTTGGCGGAGGCTGTCATCCGTCCCGATCATCCGGACGTTGAGGAGGCTGTCCCTCCGGAGGTCGCGGTAGAGGGGCCATCCTCCAGCACACCGGCTCCATCTACTCATCAGGCTTCTTCTGGCTCCCCTGTGCAGATACCCGATCTTCTGGGTCGGGATCTCAGTCGACACCCCTCCGCATCTCTCGTGGCTAACGAGGTATATCCCATTCTATTCTGATTTTATTCTCAATTTCTCAATTCTCCTTTTATCCGGACTGACCCCTTGGTGATTGCCCCAGGTACCCGAGTTTACCCAGTCGAGGGGCAACTGGTTCAACATTTACTCCCTCTACACAGCTCTGCACAGCGACTACCGGGCGATGGTGGATTCTTGGGGCTTCCGTCATTTCTTCACTATCATCCCCCGGCAGTGCCCCTGGGGTTACATGAGGGCCTTATCCGAGCGCTGGTTCCACCAAACGCAGTCTCTTCACCTTCTTGACTGCGAGGTTGTGCTGACCCCATGGGACTGGAGGTACATTACGGGCATAGAGTTTGCCGGGTCCCGCGTTCCTCTAGATCTCGACATCACTCCTGCGGAGGTCCGGGCTTTATTGGGCTTCGCTGCTGAGGACCGGGTCTTTAAGGCCCGTAGTATTCGGTCTGGTGCCTTGGCTGTTGATGCGGTCGGGGGTCTCTATGCGCTGCCCATTCCAGCGGATCAGGGTACTCGGGATATTCTGCTCCAACGTCTGTTCCTGACCATCATGAGGGGTTGTTTCCTAGGGAACAACTCCTCCACCATTCATTTCAGCGTCGTGGGAGCGGTCAGAGACGTGGACTGCATCAGTGACTATGACTGAGGGTCATTCACCTTTGCCTATTTTCTCCACGGTATGCGTCTACGCTCGGAGGGCCAGACAGATGCTTGGCTCGGATTTTACCACTTCCTGTTGGTGAGGTTTCTCTTTCCCTCTTCTTATTGGACTTTCCTTCATTTATTTCCCTTTTCTGCATTTATAGGTTACTCATGCTTTTCACTGTTTCTGTTCGCAGTTCTGGGCCTACGAGCGTCTCCCATGTCTGAGGCCCGTCACCCCTCTTGGCTTGGACACCTATCCCCGGGGTCGGCGATGGCATCATAGCACCCTGGAGGAGGTCCCGGTATCTGGCAGCTTTGCACACTGCCGCATCCAGCTGGAGCTGATCACAGCTGCAGGGGTCGTCTGGAGGCCTTACCTTTCTTAGCATCTGGATGTGGGGTTTATAGATGGGCATCCTACCGGCCCGGAGTTTTCACTTTCCACCCGTCGCCTCACTTTGCAGAGTGTTGGAGGATGGGTGATGTACCTGGGGGAGCGCGCATTCAGATGCGTTACTGGAGAGATCCGCATCCCGCACTCCCTTCCTTTCGCTACTTCCTGGCCGCTGGATTCTCAGCCCTCAGAGATCATGCTTGCAGGGGAGGACGGCCGGATGCTTTCGACGGGTCCCAGTACCAGTGATGCCTTCCGTACTTGGTGGGTGCCCCGCACCATTGGTCCTCAGACCCGGGCCACATTCTTCCTTGGTGATATGGTCCCCGGCTCGGTGATGATGACTGACTGGGCAGCCTGCGTTCGGACTCCCACTCATGCCGAGCAGATCGCCACTTTGACCCGCCAGGTGGACCAGTTGTCTCTATATCTTCGGGTGCTGGGCCGGACTCCAGAGGATGCTTATGCCTATGATCCCGATGGTACGGGTTATGATGCGGGCCCGAGCTCGTCTGATGCCACAGCGCAGCCCTACATTCTGGATATGAACTTCGGTCCTCCGACCTCGACGACCCCAGGGGATCAGTTTGAGGATCCTGCTTTTATCGATGAGATTGACTTTATTTAGATCAGGATAGGATAGGGCTTTTGTACCTGTACCTGCTTGGACTTATGTTTCATTTTACGCACTATGTATTGAACTCATTTATTTATGTCATGCACAGTATTTCTCTTTTATCTCTATGATCTTCATTTGCTTTATTGTTAACTATATGATGCATGCTTTTCTTATTTATGAAATAGAAAATGACCCCTGTACAGTCTTTTGATACTATTTTTCCACAGATGTCGTTCTCAGATGTCGTGGTACGTTTGGATTTCATTCCTTCCACAGGGTTGGTTGGCAGTTTCCTCCGCTGGTTGGACAGTTTATTGCCGGCTGACAGGGTCATCGCAGATGGTCTTTTGGGCCATTCTTGGTCCTTATTAACCCTTTAGGTGCCAGTGGGCTTTGTGGAGGGTATTCTGAGCTATTGGGCGCCTGCCCGTCAGGTGTTCAGGTTAGGGACGGTAGAGCTGACCCCCCCCACCCTCGAGGAGTATGCTCGCTTCACCGGCTTGCCTTTGGATAGACCTTGTGCCAGGGTTACGGCTGGTTCCATGCGCCGTCAGTTCTTGACTTTTACCGGTTTGCGGAGGGCTATCTTGTTACCGGTGATCACATCAGACCATATGGTTCCTCTTCAGTTCTTGATTGACCGATTTGGCTCACCTGACAGTTTTCGTTTCTTCCTCGGTGATTTTTCCGTGCCCGAGGAGCGCTGGAATGCCTTGAGAGTGGATGTTCTGATGGCCTGTGTCGTCTCAGTTTTGTACTTGCCCGCAGGACCTGATCAGTTGGACATGCGGGTTTTCGCGGCTGTTTGAGCCCTTCAGGAGGATTACACCATTCTTCCCATGATATTGGCGGATACCTATATGTCAGCTTCATACTGTCAATCCTTCCGAGGCAGGGTATTCAGAGGGAGTTCGACCTTATTGTATATGTGGTTCATGAGTCATCTTAGTCCCATCGGCCATTTCCGTCGCCAAGGGTTTTGTTTCAGCCATGACATAACCATGCAGTTTTCGTTTCGTCCCGTGAGCTGTACTGATGTGGCCTCCTGGACATCATTTTTGTCTGTTATTGAGGATCTCTTTCATCTATTGGTCTACTCGGGCTATTGCTCCTTTATGAGCTTCTTGACTCACGTGCCCACCCTGGATTTCATCCCTATTGCTGGCTTGAGGGGTGTGACGACTTATCATCCTCTAGCGGTTATGGGGCAGTTTGATCAGACACAGGATTTACACCCTTTCGCGGGTGCAGCCGCCTACCGATTCCTTATATCATCCCGTTCAGAGAGGGATCTACTGCGGGTATATGATCTTTGGTCTCGCAGGATCTTTGCCGAATACAATGAGAGCTGTCACATCCAGACATTTGCTTACGTGCAGTGGTTGCGCGGAGACTTGGATCCGGCTGGTTTGAGTCAAACTGGGGCCTTTGATGACTCTGGAGTGATTTTCCCAGAGGATACCACAGACCGCCCCATCTCAGCTGATTCTGCCCCAAGTCGGGTTACTGAGGATACCCGACTCCGCCTGGCCCTGATTACCGCTGAGGCCGAGAGGGATGCCGCTCTCGTCGAGAGAGATGATGCCATTCGGGCTAGAGACGCTGCCATTGCTGACAGAGAGGCCATTGTATTTCAGACCAGGGCAGTTGTAGATGCTCATTTTGGGACTGTCAGCCGAGCCACTGCTTTACTGGATCGTATTGATATGATGGGGCAGCAGATTGCAGGAGATGCTGATGCTTCAGATCTATCCACCACCTTGACCATCCTGCTTCGGCTAGTTTCAGATTTGTAGATTATTTTATTTCCTGCATAGCCTATGTTAGTTCCATCAGTTATCGAAAGAACAATCTTGTAATAAAATGACTTATATATATATAGACATGCATTTAAATTTAGTCATTTTCCCCTTTTGTCGTATCATTGCCTTTCATTGGATCCCCATTTTATCTAGTTGACCATGATTTTGACATTTCGCCTTCTTTCCCTTCTCAAGTCTTGATGGAGATTTGACAGATATTGCCGCACACCTTTTGATTTCATCGGACTGAATCTCAGATTTTGGATAACTGTTTGGTTGGATCAGGGTTATGTCCCTTGGGATGAAGCTGGTTAGGCAGCTGGTTTTGGGAAGGTTTTGAAAGGTGTAGGAAGGTTTTATCTGGCTATCGAAAATTGGTTTTGGTTAGGGAAAGGTTTATTTTTTAAGGGATCGGACCGCGCCATGATGGCTGCCTACGTACCCCCACAAGTTGGGAGATCAGGTCCTACGTAGTTCGCTCCTTCAAAGAAAAGGAAGCATTGATGATTCAAGCGTAGAACCGCTTCACTGAGTCAGAATTGAGGGGTTGTGGAAATACCTCACCATCCATTTCTTGCAATATGAGGGCTCCTCCGGATAGCACCTTCTTAATCACAAATGGCCCTTCCCAGTTCGGGGCGAACTTCCCCTTGGCTTCGTCTTGACAAGGCATGACTCTTTTTAGCACCAAATCATTTTCCTTGGACTTTCGAGGTCTTATCCTTTTGTCGTATGATCGAGAGATCCTTTGTTGATACAACTGACCGTGCCAGACAGCAGCCACCCTTCTTTCATCGATTAGGGCCAATTGGTCGTATCGACTTTGCATCCAATCCTCCTCACTTATCTGAGCATCGATCACTATTCTGAGGGACGCCATTTCAACCTCAACTGGCAGAACGGCCTCCATTCCATACACCAAAGCGTAAGGGGTCGCCCCTATAGAAGTGCGCGTTGATGTTCGGTATGCCAGCAGGGTGAGGGGTAACAGATCTGGCCATCCCCGATGATTAGCAGACATTTTTGCCATGATCTTCTTGATGTTCTTATTTGCAGCCTCCACTGCCCCATTCATCTTAGGACGGTAAATGACGGAATTGAGGTGCTTGATCTTGAACTGGTCACACAGCCCCCTCATGAGGGCGTTGTTTAAGTTCTTGGCATTGTCAGAGACCAAGACCTCAGGTTGCCCGTATCGACAAATGATGTTATTCCTGATGAAACCGACGATGACCTCCTGAGTTACCTTGGGGAAAGAAGCTGCCTCCACCCATTTGGTGAAATAATCGATCATAACGAAAATGAATCGGTGTCCGTTGCTTGCTTTGGGCTCTATTGGTCCGATTACATCCATTCCCCACATTGAAAATGGCCACGGGGAGGTCATACAGTGCAGCTCATTGGGAGGCGTATGGATCACATTACCGTGCGCCTGGCATTGATAACACCGTTTGACATGATCATCGCAATCGGCTTTCAGCGTTAACCAATAATGCCCGGTCCTCAAGATCTTTTTGGCCAGCATCGGTCCACTCATATGTGGCCCACACACTCCACCATGTATTTCATTCATAATCTTTCGGGCATGTGCTTCATCTACGCACTGCAACAGTCCCAAACCAGCATCCCTCTTGTAGAGTGAATCTCCGCTCAGATAAAATTTCATCGCCATCTTTTGAATTCTCATCCTCTCAGTTCGACTCACCTGGTCGGGAATGGACCTATCTCTCAGATATTCCCTTATGTCATGATACCAGGGCTGCTTTGGCAACACCACCTCGTCTGATAACACTGCCACCTGTTCCTCATATGCCGGGGCATTTTGTACGGCGATCTCAATCTGTGGACTGTCCCTATTCCTGATTACGTGGATTAAGGAAGCCAGAGTTGCCAATGCATCAGCAAAATCATTCCGTCCTCGGGGAATATAGCGGAAAGCGATATCTTCGAACTCTTGCATCAGCTGGGTAACACAACGATGGTATGGAAGTAACCGAAGCTCTTTAGTGTTGTACACCCCGATCGCTTGTCTGATTACTAGTTCTGAATCCCCAAACACCGCTAGTCTCTTCACTCCCATGTCGCGGGCCAAGCGGAGTCCCAAGATACATCCCTCGTATTCAGCGGTGTTGTTCGAATTGCTGAAATGCAGTTTAGTGGCCACGGGGTATTGTTCTCCCGTGATAGAGACCAGGACCGCTCCGGCTCCTGCCCCCTCGGCATTCATGGCACCATCAAAATACAGCTTCCAGAACTGTCCCTCGCCATCACATTTCTCGCGTGATACCCAAAATATATCTTCGCCCGGAAGAGGAGTTTCCAAGGGCTCCATCCCTCCTGACGGGGCTTCTGCCAACTGATCTGCAATTCCCTGCCCTTTCATGGCCTTCTGAGTCACGTACACTATGTCGAACTGCTGTAAGATTAACTGCCATCTTGACAATCGACAATTCAGCATGGGCCTTTCAAAAATATATTTCAGGGGATCCATTCTTGATATCAGGTACGTCGTATGCCCATGGAGGTAGTGCTGTAATCTCCCTGCAGCCCAGGCTAGAGCACAACAGGTCTTCTCGATGGGAGTGTAATTCTGCTCACATTGGCTAAATCTTTTGCTGAGGTAATAGATGGCCTGCTCTTTACCCGCCTCATTTTTCTGTCCCAGCATACATCCCATCGCGATGGCATTTACCGATATATACATAAACAGAGGGATCCCATCCTTCGGGGGTACCAGCACTGGGGCCTCCGTCAGCTGCTTTTTTATGGTCTGAAAAGCCTTCTGACATTGCTCATTCCATTTTTGGGAAACCCCTTTTCTTAACAGTTTAAAAATGGGCTCACATGTAGTCGTCAAGTGGGATATAAAACGGCTGATAAAGTTTATCCTTCCGAGGAATCCTCTTATCTCCTTCTCTGTGTGAGGCGCCGGCATATCCACAATGGCCTTAATCTTTGCTGGGTCCAACTCAATGCCCCGATCACTAACCAGGAATCCCAAGAGCTTACCTGACTGCACTCCGAAAGCACACTTGGCTGGATTGAGTTTCAAATTATACTTTCTGAGCCGATCAAATAGCTTTTTGAGATGGGTTACATGATCAGATTCTACCCTTGATTTCACAATAATGTCATCCACGTAGACCTCTATCTCTTTATGCATCATGTCGTGGAACAAGGCCATCATGGCTCTCTGATAAGTAGCCCCCGCGTTTGTGAGGCCAAAAGCCAATCTCCTATAGCAGAAAGTGCCCCAGGGGGTGATGAATGCGGTCTTTTCCCGATCCTCTTCCGCCACCATTATCTGATGATATCCCGCGAAGCAATCCACAAAAGAGTACATTTCGTACTGGGCTGTGTTGTCTACCAGGATGTGTATGAAAGGCACCGGGAAGTTATCCTTGAGACTGGCCTTGTTTAGATCTCTGTAGTCTACACATACCCTCACCTTTCCTCCAGGCTTAGCCACTGGGACTACATTGGACAGCCATTCCGGGTAAGTGGACACCATAATGATTCCCGCCCTGAACTGCTTGATGATCTCTTCCTTTACTTTTAAGCTCCACTCCGGTTTCAACTTTCTTAATTTTTGTTTGACAGGCCGGAAACCCTCCTTGATGGGTAATCGGTGTACCACAATGTCGGTGGACAATCCGATCATATCCTCATGAGACCAGGCAAAGACATCCTCATATTGTTTTAGCAACTCAGTCATTTCGGCTTTTTGGTTGGGGGTAAGGTCCGTCCCTATCTTGAGTTCTTTTGGCTTGTCAGGGGTTCCAATATCAATGGTGACGGTTTGGTCCAAGTTGGGTTTGGGTTTATCCTCGACCCATCCTTTGATCTCGTCAGGCGCGCCGTCGTAATCTGTCTCATCTTGTTCAATGCCCATTAAATCGAAATCCAGCTCAATGTCAAAATCGTAATCATCATTCAAATTTGAAAGACCGTTTGTTAGGCAAGGATTACTCAAATTGGTACACCTGACATGAAACAAAATACTTGTCATATATAAATCATTTTTCACGACAATCGCATTTTCAAATAACACGAAGAAACGACATAATTATGCAGAAATAAAACAATCAACAAAATAAAACTTCTTCATTCCCCCATCCTCTGGGGTCTACCACCCTGACATCGGGTTTTTACCCTTGTTTGAATATTACTGGTTTCATGGTCCAGTTGTCGACAGTCAGGTCAGATGAAATGCGCTGGATAAAAGGGGGGTTTACATCGGACACCCCCCCCCGATGACTACGGATACGTCACCTGAGTCCTCCTTCCTATCCTCTCCAGGAATAATCAGCCCTGCCCAATTGATGACAGGCACAACCTGTTGGGCTTCCGGTGGTGCGATAATATCCGTCCCCTCCCTACTGCTTGTTGATTGTCCGGGGATATAGCACTTGGTTTCAAACTCTTTTGCGACCTCTTGCAGGAAACTTTCCCTCCGGGCCGACTCATCACGTGCGGGGGTTAACTCTTCATTTCCTGCCCCAATCACAGGCTCCCTGATCCCCTGTTCACTGTCGACTTTGGTCACTGGACTGCCAGCCAGCCGAACCGGCGCCGCACCATGACGGTGTCTCTGTGCTACACCACCACGATACCCCAATCCCGCTTTGCCTATCTGTTGTGGTAGTTGTATGGGCTCGGTGATTCCCTGACTGCTCCTTCCTAACCCCTGTCCAGGCTGGAAGTTCATTTTTATCATTTCTTTTGCCACAAAGGTAAGTTCGGGAGAGATCCTAGGTTTCACAGCTGGAGCTCCCAGGCATCTATAGTGGGGAGTGCTAATCTCCAGTGCTTGAAAGCTGGCAAGTGCCGCTGACTCATCTACGTTGATCACGGGTAGGCCACTCCTGGGAGGAGAAGGGTCATCACATTTGGCCGAGATTGTTACCAGATTCCCACCGATGATTACCTTGATTTGCTGGTGGAGCGTAGAAGGAACTGCCCCGACCATGTGTATCCATGGCCTCCCCAATAACATGTTATAACTGGCTGCAATATCTAGGACCTGGAAAGATATATCAAAAGTACAGGGTCCTATCTCCACCGGTAATTCAATCTCTCCAATTGTATCCCTCCGGGAACCATCGAAAGCTCGCACCACCACATGACTGGCTCGTAGGCGCTTAGGGTTGATGTTCATCTTCTGCAAGGTACTGAGGGGACAGATATTCAATGCCGACCCTCCATCAATCAGCACCCCATTCATTACATATCCCGAGGAGATTACCGCAATATGTAGCAGTTTCCGGTGTCCCCTTCCCTCCTTGGGTATGTCTTCATCCGTAAAGGATATTACATCGTTCTCCAATAGATGGCCCATCAGCTGGCCGAAACCTTCCTCACTAATTTCCTTGGGCACGTATGCCTCCTCCAGAACCTTCGTCAGGGTTTTGCAATGCTCATTGGATGACAACACTAAGTCCATGACTGATGTTAGGGTTGACTCCTCATTTAATATCTGGATCCCCCTTGCTTCCGGGTGATCCATCCTTTTCAAGAATTCTATGGCCCTTTCCTCAGAAATCTCTTCATTTTTTCTCTTTTGGATATCCAGGACTCGCCCAGGAAGATATAAGGGGTTCCCCTTTGTCGTCACCGAAGCACAGCTGGCTGCTTCCTCTGGCATGCCCCCATAATTCCAGGGTACAGTCCTTAGATTACTGATAGGGATTTGCGGCCTTGCTGCAAGGATGATGGGCCTCGAAGCCGTCAACTTGACAGGTCCCTCCGTGCTATTCGTACTTACCCCTATCAACCTGATGGGCGTTCCCCGTGCACTCCCATGATCATGTATCACGTTGATCATTTCCTCAATTTTCTGCACATAGTTCAACCTTGGCGGCCCCCCAGCTTCACTCGCCTCTGTCGCATTGACCCCCCCTCCATCATGTCTTGGCAGGGGATTTGCCTTAACATTCGGGGAGTCCGGCTGTTCCACCAGAATTTCCCTATTGTCAATCAGGTTCTGGATTCGATGCTTCAACGTCCAACAGTCTTGTGTATCATGGCCAGGGGAACTGGAGTGGTATGCACACCGCTTGCTCGGGTCAAACCTTCTACCCTTTGGGTCACTCGGGGGTGCCAACCCAACTATCTTCTTTTGGGCTACTAATACCGCTAATACCCGTTCAAGCGGCTCCCCGAGCGGGGTGAATACTCGATTTTGCGAGGCCTCATATCTTCTTCGCCCCTCTGCCCTTTGATCTGTGAAGTTTGGCTGTCGGGATGGCCCTACCCTCTGCACCTGTGCCGGAAGATGGCTTTCCGTTTTTCTGGATGACCCCTGTAGGATGAGGGAGACATCCTCTTCCTTTTTCTTTTGGACCCTCCGGGAAGTGCTGCCATAGTTTCCATTCTGTATTTGCTCGGCAGCAGTTTCTAAAGCAGTAAAATCCCAGATTTTACCCGATTTCAACCCCATATCTACCATCTCTCCATGTTTAATCATTTCAGCAAAGGGTCTTCCAATCCCCGAGATGACTCGCTCATAATACGGTGCTTCCTGAATGTCTACAAAGGTCATCACCATCTTTGATTTGCTCATCGGGGGGGTCACCTGTGCGGCCATGCCCCTCCATCGTTGCGCATATTCCCTGAAGGATTCCCTAGGCTGCTTCTTGACTTTTGTCATTTGGTACCTGTCAGGGGCCATCTGGGCCTGAAAGCTGTATTGGGTTAAGAAGGTATGGGCTAATTCCTCCCAGTTGTGGATTCGGGCGTTGTCAAGGCGGGCATACCAGATTCTTACCTCCCCCGTTAAGCTTTTCTGGAACAGCTGCATTCTCAACCCTTCGTCCTCGGCATAAGACCCGAGTTCTCCAATGTATATTTTCAAGTGTGTGTAGGGGTCCCCCTTCCCATTGTATTTTTCAAATTCGGGGATTTTAAATTTCTCCGGGTATCTGGCTCCGGGGAAGACACATAAATCTGAATAGTTAACCCTGCCGAGGGACCCTATGCCCCTCATAGATTGGATGGTTTCCTCCATTTGTCTTATTTTCTTCCGCAGGTCATCTGTATCTCCCTCTTCCGGGATAGTAATCACTGTTTTGTTTGGTACGGGAATGGCCTTTGGGACGACTGGCTCGCCCTTAGGTGGATCCTCCTTAGGTAGTTCCTGCCTGGGTATCAACTGCTCTCTTAGCATTATGGCCATTTCTAACATCTGCTTCTTAAAGTCATCAAATTCCTCCCTAGATATGGCACCGGAATTGTTAGATGGAATATCAGCCATTTCAGATATAGAGTTTTGGGCCCTTTTAGACTGCGAACGGGTTTGAGGAGCAATCCTATAGAAACCAAAGTTCGAAGTTTAGTCTTGGGGAGTAAAAAATGTGGATGCATGCTGAAGCTGTAATTTTTTTTTTGTGTTTTTGGGGTTTTTTAATCTTTCCCTGCAAAAAGAAAGTTAGTAGTCCTCTAATGCAATGACAAATGCTAAACATGGCTTTATTAAGCTCCCCAGCTGTTCCCTGCAAAACATAGAGGTTAGTAATTTCTCTTGACAAAAGGGAGGCGAATATGAATAATATCATGACATTTATGCGTGAAATGTAAAAAGGCATGAAGAGACTTTTCCTGCGTAGGGTTAATCTGAGGCTGACCTATCCTAGGATTACTCTCACGGGCTTTTCGGCATGAAGGTTCCCGTATCTTCGCAATCTACTCGTCTGAATCCTTTCGATTGGAGTGGATATGGGTGGTGCGTTTCCTGAGCCATCTCCGGGGAGCAGCCCCTTCGAGTCCAGTAATAAGCAACCGACAGGTTCGCCTCAGGAGGAGGTACTCTCTCAACATACATTCACATTCATCGCCCTCGCCGTATGCAAATGAAAAAGTAAAGCAATTCCATTCAATCATTCATTTATTGGGCAAAACACACATTCACATAACAGAAGTAAAAAAATCAAAATATCGCACGCACACACATTTTATGAATTCTAAAGGATAAGATAGCATCAAGATTTGAAAGCGGCTTAAGCCCTCTAAAGTTCCCCAGCGGAGTCGCCAGTTGTCGACGCCGGGTTTTCGCTTCGTGGGTCTTTTCCTGTCTTTTCCAATTTTAGCCTCTTGATTACATGATTTTTTGGAAAAGGTCGGCATTAATGTCGACGGGGTTTTGAAAGATCGCTTTTTATGATGAGCCAATTAATCAGAGTCGCCAGTTGGTATATTTGAAATGGATGTACCAACTCATCCGAGTTTTCGCTTTTTATAAATCGCTGGCTCATACGTGACTCCGAATTAATTTGGTCTGCGAATCGAGATTCATAGAGTTCGGGGGCTTGCTTAAGCGAGGGGAAGGTGTTAGGCACCCCTCGATTTCCGTGAAACACGGTTACCGCAATCTTGATGCTTTCCTATCCTTTTGTTCATGAAATATGTGTGTATGTGCGTGTGTGTATATGTGTGTGCCTATGTGAATGTGGTGGTAAGTTTGTGTGAAAGAATCATTTGGATTTTTGGGAAAAAAGTCGTGCTTTAATTTGGGAATGCTTCGGAATGTCTTTTCGGCATACACGAGAAAGCTTTATGAAAAAGGTTTGATTTTAATTGTCAAAACTAGGAGATTTTTATTAGGTGACGCTTTGGCAAAAATAGGAGTTTATCAAGCCTTGGCAAAATAGGAATCGAGATTTATACGTTGCTTTCATAAATGATGGGCAATTTCTAGGATCTCTTTCGCCCTATACATCAAGGCTTAATAAAACCTTAATTTCTTTTATAAAACCCATTTTCGTGACATTTGAAAATAAATTCTTTTTAGCTTTCTCGTAGAATAGGAATCAACTTTCGTTAGCATTTCTGAATTTTTAGCCTCGTGATGCTAATATCCTACTTTGATTGATTTTAGAAAGATTCTTTATCGTTTAATCTTTTGAAACCATTTTGGTGTCACGAAATATAATCAAGCATAAACATGCGTTGGGGCTATCCACGGGCATGTAAGCCATCAAAATATCCCCAAACGCCAACAATCACATATTTCACTAATACGGGGCCTTAAACCCGATTTTCGTCTTAGCGTCGTTTTAAAGCCCAACGGTTACATATTACAAAAACGAGCACCTTGAATCTATACATATATCAAAACGTCCATTATCGGATTTGAACCACGGGGTCGCGTTCCTAGGCTCACACGAGATTATGACATGCCCACAAAACGAATACTACATAATTAACCAATCCGGATTTATCTAATACACCATGACATCCTTAAATAACAATCTAAATAAATTACACCCAATGAACCACCATAAACAAGCTAGAAATTTCATCAATTGGATATCCTCGGGTTATTAGGAGGGATTTTGTTCCGATGGAACCCTCACCAATAATCCCTAATCCTTTATTATTCAACAAGATACATGAAAGTTACATCTAATTTACTCAATCGATATGACATGAATTGCTAGAACAAATAGAAATTTTCACCTTGCAATTGATCTCAATGGATGTGAACTTGTGTATTTGAATAGGATAAGGAGTGTATTTGATACAACAAAAATTAAAAGAATTAAATCCTCTCTTTTTTTCTTCTCCTTTCTCCCTATTTTGTTGCAAAATCTAGCTATTTTCTCTCTATTTCCGTGTTTCTTCTTGTTGCTGGAAATCTTCTTCTTCCCAAACCTTTTTTTACTTCTCCAACTCCCTGTATGCTGAGCGAAAATGAGCTGAAATAGGCTGGCTGGCCGCCTGCCCTCCACTCACCCCGATTTTGAGTTCCGTGTTTCGGGATCCGTGTTCTCAGAAAGCGCACTATTTGGCCGCAGATCAATCCGCGGCTGGACGGTTTGACTTTCTCGTTTTCCGTGCCACGCCTCGATTTTTATGCCGTAATGTCGGTTTTCACTGACAGGCTCGTATTCGGCAGTCTGGGAATTTTCGGGGGACGTGCCACCTCATTCGGGAATGCCTGCTTCGGACGGCTTTATTGTCACGTCATCCTTGGTCGCCAACACATTGCGGTGGTGTCGGGCGCTCGCACTTGTGCCCATTCCTTCGCTCCCGCCGCCGGTTCAATTGACGATTTTGCCCTCCTGTCATGGTTAGTACAAGGAACGCAAAATTTGGGTGTCTACACACGTCATTCCAACTTGCAGAGTTCTCGCCCCGGCGAGAACATCAAGGCCAAACTTCTCGCCCTGACGAGAACCTCTCTGCCCATTTTCGCCCCGGCCTGAAATGATGCTGCCCCGGCGAAGACCTCTCTGGTCATTCTCGCCCCGGCGAGGATTCCAGTTCAAACTTCTCGCCCCGGCGAGAATAGTCGAATTTGGTTGGCGCGTTTTTCGAGGCATACACGTTTTTGAAGATTTTATCATATTTTTTTTCCTTAATTTTAGGGATTTCAGTATATTTTTATAATTCTATTGTAATTAGGATATTTTAAGATAGGATTTTGATTCCAAATCAATTGTTATTTCCTTTTAGGATTCTAGGGTTTCATAGTTAGTATAAATAAGTTTTGTTCTTGTAATTCAAGAACACATTACAATTCAATAATATTCTGAGTTTATTCATACTTGAGAGCTATTCTCTACTTTTGGTTCTTTGAAGGATTTCTAAGTAGTTTTCTTAATTTTTCTTTTGAGATTCATATTTAACTTATCATACAACAATCCATAGTTGTGTGTGGCGTTATTCTATCGCATCATACAATCATACGGAGATTATCGTTTTCCATCGAAGCGAGGGTCTAAGTGTTGTTGGTGTTCCATCCTACGTGATTTCAATTGGTTGATCGAATATATCAAGATTCTAGTCTTCAAATTAGACGTTGGGTTAAGATTTCGAAAGAGTCCATCAATTTGCTTACTAGAAACGATCCGGGCGATGACCACCTCACGCAAGCGTGTCGTGGAGTCTATCATTTGGTATCAGAGATGCGTTTTCTAGCTAAGTATCTATCTTTATTGTTTCATTGAAGTTGTGAGCAAAACAAAAAGTATAGAAAATTTTATTTCAGTTATTTCAATTTGTTCGTAGATTTCATCTTCAATTCCGTAATCGAGATTGTTGGTACTTATATTCATACCTACTATAGTTGTTTGTGATAAGTTATTTTGAATTGATTAGTAAAACCGAGGAATTTGCTAGGTAAATTCGAAAAGATCCTATTAGAGAGAATATTTAGAGGTAAAAGGCTTAGTTCTGAGATCATTCGAGGGAAAAAGCCTATTGAGTGATACACGAGCGGAACATTGATCGAGTGAAACACGTAAGGGAGTGGTGAGGAAAATATTTTGCTACTAACCTCTATTTTGCAGGAAAAATGTCTAGCTCCAAAGATAAAGGTGTTATGGAAGATCCTCAAGCAAAGTTTGATCCAAAATTTGTGATGGAAGCTATGATGAAAGAATTCACTAGAAAGTTGGATATGGTGATGGAGCAAGTGAATGAGCATTTCGACCAAATGAGTGTGTCCCAGGACCCCAGTTTCAACATCCTCATGGGGCACATCAGCACGGAAGAACGCATCAAAGAGAAACTGGACAAGAGGAAAATTACTATGAAGGGGGATTTAGTGAAGAAGAGGACCGTGAATCAGACTTTATCCATAGGAGGCGAGGAGCAAGGGATAGGGGGGGTCGAGATAGAGAGGACAACAACTTGGATAGTATAAAAATGAAAATTCCGACTTTCCAAGGAAGAAGTGATCCAGAGGCCTATCTAGAGTGGGAAAAGAAGATGGATTAGATATTTGAATGTCATAACTACTCGAGGCTAAAGAAAGTGAAACTCGCCGCCACAGAGTTCTCAGCTTATGCTGTTACTTGGTGGGATCAGTTGATGATCAGTCGAAGGAGATGTGGGGAACGTCCGATTGAAACTTGGGAAGATATGAAGACCGTGATGAAAAGGAGGTTCGTTCCAGATTACTATCACCGAGAGCTAGTTCAGAGTTTGCAAAGCTTGAAGCAAGGTAGTAGGAGCGTAGAAGATTATTACAAAGAAATGGAGATGTTGATGGCTAGGGCAAACATCAATGAGGATGGAGAATCAACAATGGCTAGGTTTTCGACGGGATTAAATTGGGAGATTTCAGATCTAGTAGAACGACAACATTATGTGGTATTGGAGGATATGGTACACATGGCTATCAAGATTGAGAAACAGCTTAAGTGGAGAGGTAGCCAACGATCAATGTCAAATCCGAGTTCATCATGAAAACCTAATATTGGCAAGCAAGAGGAGAAGCCAGCCGTAGGCAAACCCAAATTTGAGCCAAACTTGGAGACGACTAATAAGGGAGTGCAAGGTAAAACTGACCGTTCTTCTCTTAGTCGTAATCGAGATATTAAATGTTTTAAATGTCAAGGTAGGGGACATATTGCGAATCAATGTCCGAATCAAAGAACAATGTTGTTACTTGACAACGGCGAGGTGGAGACCGAGGGGGAAGATAGTGATAGTGATTCTATGCCACCGCTAGAGGAAGCAGAAGATGGGGAAGTGGAAATATTTGGGGAAGTTTTGGTGATGAGAAGGGTGCTTAGTGCACAAGTGAAGGAGGAAAGCAGCGAGCAGCATGAGAATTTATTTCATACTAGGTGCCTTGTGAATGGGAAAATTTGTTGTGTTGTGATAGATGGGGGTAGTTGCACGAATGTGGCTAGTAAGGCTATGGTAGAGAAATTGGGGCTTTCCACAACCAAACATCCTCAACCGTATCGATTGCAATGGCTCAATGATAGTAATGAGATTAAAGTGACTAAACAGGTTTTGGTGCCGTTTACTATTGGGAAATATGTGGATGAAATCTTATGTGATGTAGTTCCAATGCAGGCGGGTCACATATTGTTTGGTCGACCTTGGCAATTTGATAGACGTGTGAAGCATGATGGCTTTTCAAATGAGTATTCTTTTGTTCACAATAAAAGGAAGGTTACTTTATGTCCTATGTCACCACAACAGATGCATGAGGATCAACTTCATTTGCAAAAAGATCATGAAAAAAGAAAAGAGAGTGAAGAAAAGAAAAATAATGAGGAAAAAAATAAGAGAGAAAAAGAAAGAGAGAAAAGAAAAGATGATGAGCGAAAAACCAATATCTATGCAAAAGAGAGCGACGTGAGGCGAGCTTTAGATGCTAAACAGCCGATGATTATACTTCGGTATAAGGAGGCGTTTTTGAATACTAACGCTAACGATTCTTCTTTACCTAGTGTTGTTTCATCTCTTTTGCAGGATTATAAGGATGTGTTTCCCGAGGAGCTTCCACAAGGATTACCATCTATTCGGAGAATTGAGCTTCAAATTGACTTCGTACCCGGTGCAACCATTCCAAACCGTCCAGCTTATCGGAGCAATCCCGAGGAAACGAAGGAGTTGCAAAAGCAAGTTGGCGAACTTATGGAGAAGGGGTTTGTGAGAGAGAGCATGAGTCCATGTGCAGTTCCGGTGATCTTAGTGCCTAAAAAGGATGGGAGATGGCGCATGTGCATAGATTGTCGAGCGGTGAACAATATTACGGTAAAGTATCGACATCCCATTCCGCGTTTAGATGATATATTAGATGAATTGCATGAGTCATGTATATTTTCTAAAATTAATTTGAAAAGTGGGTATCATCAAATTAGAATGCAAGAGGGTGATGAATGGAAGACTGCTTTCAAAACAAAATATGGTCTTTATGAGTGGCTAGTGTTACTTTTGGTTTAACTAATGCTCCTAGTACTTTCATGAGATTAATGAACCATGTTTTGCGTCTGTTCATTGGGAAATTTATGGTTGTGTATTTTGATGACATCTTGATATATAGCAAAAACTTGGGAGAGCATGCATTGCATTTGAAATCTGTTTTAGATGTTCTTAGAAAAGAAAAGTTATTTGCTAACATGGATAAATGCACGTTTTGTACGGATAGAGTTGTTTTTCTTGGATTTGTTGTGAGTTCACAGGGAGTTCAAGTGGATGAAGAGAAAATACGTGCAATCCGAGAATGGCCGAGTCCATGAAATGTGAGTCAAGTTCGTAGTTTCCATGGGCTGGCAAGTTTCTACCAACGTTTCGTGAAGAACTTCAGCGACATTACAGCACCTTTGACGGAAGTAATCAAAAAGAGTGTGGGTTTTAAGTGGGGTGAAGAATAGGAAAAGGCGTTTAAATTGATTAAAGATAAATTGACTAACGCTCCTTTGCTTGTTTTGCCTAACTTTACTAAAACTTTCAAAATTGAGTGTGATGCTTCAGGTTTAGGGATTGGAGGGGTGTTGATGCAAGAAGGGAAGCCAGTAGCATACTTCAGTGAGAAGTTGAGTGGAGCCGCCTTAAACTATCCGACGTATGACAAGGAGTTGTATGCATTGGTTCGAGCATTGGAGACGTGGCAGCACTACCTTTGGCCTAAAGAGTTCATGATTCACACGGATCATGAATCGTTGAAATACTTAAAGGGACAGTATAAGTTGAACAAAAGACACGCAAGGTGGATGGAGTTCATTGAGACATTTCCGTACGTCATTCGACACAAGCAAGGTAAGGAGAATGTTGTTGTTGATGCTCTTTCAAGAAGGTACGTGTTATTGAATACTCTTGATACAAAATTGCTTGGGTTTGAACGAATTAAAGAGTTGTATGTTGATGACCTTGAATTTTGTGAAGAGTTTAAATCATGTGAAAAGAATGTTGTAGGTAAATATTTTAAAGTTGATGGTTTTCTGTTTCGAGAAAATAAGCTATGTATACCTGCATGTTCTTTGCGTGAGTTGTTGATTAGAGAGTCACATGGGGGAGGTCTAATGGGTCATTTTGGTATTGAAAAAACTTTATCTGTTTTAAAAGAGCATTTTTATTGGCCTCATATGAAACGAGATGTGGAAAGAATTTGTGATAAATGCATTACGTGTAAGCAGGCTAAGTCTCGTGTTCAACCTCATGGATTGTATACACCATTACCTATATCTAGTGAGCCTTGGATTGATTTGTCTATGGATTTTGTATTGGGTTTACCTAGGTCTAAGTGTGGTCATTATTCTATATTTGTGGTCGTGGATAGATTTTCTAAGATGGCACATTTTATTCCATGTCACAAAACTGATGATGCATCCCATATTGCTGATTTGTTCTTTAGAGAAATTGTGTGTTTGCATGGCATACCTAGAACAATTGTTTCAGATAGAGATTCTAAATTTTTGAGTTATTTTTGGAAGACATTGTGGTGTAAGTTAGGTATTAAACTGTTATTTTCAACTACTTGTCATCCACAAACTGACGGTCAAACCGATGTAGTAAATAGGACTTTATCTGCATTGTTAAGAGCTATTATTAAAAAGAACATTAAAGTTTGGGAAGAGTGTCTACCGTATGTTGAGTTTGCTTATAATAGATTTGTTCACTCTGCTACACAATTTTCACCATTCGAAATTGTATATGGTTTTAATCCGTTAACTCCATTGGATTTATTACCATTACCTTTGTCTGAATATACTAACATGGATGGAAATAAAAAGGCTGAATTTGTTAGGCAAATACATGAGAAGGCGAGACTCAACATTGAAAGGAGGACGGAGCAATATGCAAAACAGGCCAACAAGGGTCGACGTCAAGTGATTTTTGAACCGGGAGAATGGGTGTGGTTACATTTGCGGAAGGAAAGATTTCCAACTCAACGACGTTCTAAATTGCTTCCAAGAGGAGATGGTCCATTTCAAGTTCTCGAGCGCATCAATGATAATGCCTACAAATTGGATTTGCCTGGTGAGTATAACGTTAGTGCAACCTTCAATGTTAATAATCTTAGTCCGTTTGATGTAGGTGACGATTTGAGGACAAATCTTTCTCAAGAGGAGAGGTATGATGAGGGCATCCTTGGTTCGGGAACGAATGACAATCATAGAGCGGATCCTATGTGCATGCCGGATGGACCTGTGACAAGAGCTCGGGCTAAACGTTTCAAGGAGGGCCTTCATGGGTTGATACAAGGCATGTGGAGCGAGGATAGATCAAGTGTAGAGAACCTCTCTACCCATTTTCGCCCCGGCCTGAAATGATGCCACCCCGGCGAAGACCTCTATGGTCATTCTCGCCCCGGCGAGGATTCCAGTTCAAACTTCTCGCCCCGGCGAGAACAGTCAAATTTGGTTGGCGCGTTTTTCGAGGTAGACGCGTTTTTGAAGATTTTATCAGATTTCTTTTCCTTAATTTTAGGGATTTCAGTATATTTTCATAATTCTATTGTTATTAGGATATTTTAAGATAGGATTTTGATTCCAAATCAATTGTTATTTCCTTTTAGGATTCTAGGTTTTCATAATTAGTATAAATAAGTTTTATGCTTGTAATTCAAGAACACATTACAATTCAATAATATTCTGAGTTTATTCATACTTGAGAGCTATTCTCTACTTTTGGTTCTTTGAAGGATTTCGAAGTAGTTTTCTTAGTTTTTCTTTTGAGATTCATATTTAACTTATCATACAACAATCCATAGTTGTGTGTGGCGTTATTCTATCGCATCATACAATCATACGAAGATTATCGTTTTCCATCGAAGCGAGGGGTCTAAGTGTTGTTGGTGTTCCATCCTACGTGATTTCAATTGCTTGATCGAATATATCAAGATTCTCGTCTTCAAATTAGACGTTGGGTTAAGATTTTAAAAGAGTCCATCAATTTGCTTACTAGAAACGATCCGGGCGGCGACCACCACACGCAAGCGTGCCGTGGAGTCTATCACCTTAATTATCTTGCCAATAATTACCGGGATAATCTATATGAACTAGAGAGATGAAGTATAGATTTAGATCTGACCATAATAGCATGTGATTGTGCATTCTTCTTGTCGTTAGAATTCATAATTTTTGTTTAGGATAGAGATATACCTAGTCACCGCATGTAATCTGATAGGGAACCTAAACTTTAAATTTTTTTTTAATTGTAATTCACATAGAGATATAGTGAGTTAGTTAATTAGGGTGATTATCTTGAATCTATCATTTGTGGATTTGAGTTGAGTTGTTTATGATACATTGAGAGATGGTCATGAATACTGATGAGTTCTTGATTAACAATCCAAAATAATTAGCATAATCCAAAGGGAAGTGTGTTGAGCAAAATAAAGCAATAAGTGAAGTTGTAGTCTTAAGTCTTTAAAAATCTGTTTTCAAATTTGTGGTAGTAATTTAATTTAGAATTAATTAGTTAAAATCAGAAATTCAGAAATCCTTGATCATTTGTTAATAAAATTGATTTGACTTAGGATTGAAAATTGTCATTATAAACTCAGTTTTTCTCTGTGGGACGATACTCTACTTTCCCTTTATTACTTGTGGACTGCGTATACTTGCGTATTTGTGCTAGTATAGAATTAGGCAAACAAGTTTTTGGCGCCGTTGCCGGGGAAATCTTTGTGTTTATAATTTTTAATTGTCAGTCTAATTGATTCAATTTTATTTAAACAACATTCACTTTTATTTTTCTTTTAGTCTCTTTTTCAGGTGATTCTGGTTCGTTTATGCAAACTAGATCAAAACAAGCAGAACTTGTGCAGTGCGAAGACGATCTTGAAAACAAGTTACGCAAGTTGAGGAAATTCTGCAAAGAGACAATCGAGAAAGAGAAAATGGCAGAAGAAGAGCAGAAATCATTGAAGGAATATGCCATGCCTAAGATAGATAAGATCAAGTCAAGCATCATGAGGCCAGCGATCACTACGAACACTTTTGAGATCAAACCGGGAATAATTCAGATGATCCAGAATTCGGTGCAGTTTGGGGGTTTGGCCACTGATGATCCGAATGAACATTTGGTGAGCTTTCTTGAGATTTGTGATACATTCAAATATCACAATGTTTCGGATGATGCGGTCAGATTACGTCTATTTCCATTCACTTTGAGGGATAAAGCTAAAAGTTGGTTGCACCCGCTTCCTTTTTTTTTTGTTAAATTAAAACTGTATTAAAAAGGAGGAATGTACAAGTGTCATGGGGTAACCCCAAACCGTAAAAGCCACACATCATAGGACATGCCCTATGAAGACAATACAATATAGTAAGATACAAAAAAGAATACACGGCCAAGCCAAACAGGAAACAACAATAAAACAAAACCAAACAAAACCAAAGGAAAGAGCAGCAATAATATTGCAAGGGAACCCAGCACCACTGTGCAAACAGGGAGAGGCAAGGGGGACCCGCAGCTAGGCAGACAGCCCCAAAACGCAGCTTCACTTAGCAGCAACAAAGAACCTGCAACCAGGCCAAAAAGCTACCAAGCAGGAAGGACTAAGCAGTGGCAAACTGCAGAAAGCAGCGCAGACGCCCAGCCGATATGGCATAGCAACAGCAGAAACAAGCAAGCCATGGAATGGCACGAACCAAAGCAAACAGCAGCAGGAAGAAAAGAAACCCGGCGGCAATAACAACCAAGAACAGAACCCAGCACGGGTCCAGGCCAAAATGCAGCAAAACCAAAAGCAACAGCAACTAAGAGCCCAAACCCCCATCCACCAGCTGAATCACACACGGACAGACCCACCACACAGCCAACCCAAGCACACGGACAGGTAATAGTAGAACCAAAGAAGCCAACATCAGCAACATGAGGACAGAAAGAGCAGCAGAAACTGACCCGCCGCTGCATCAGACCCCCCAACAGCTAACAGCAGCAAGAATGCAGCAGAGAGGCAGCAAAAATGCTCCACCGCTGCCCAAATGCAGCAAGCAACCAGAACCAGCAGCACAGAACCCAGCAACAGCAAAAAAACAACCACAACCAAACCCATCAACTAGGAGGAGGAGCATAAGGCCCTAACAACTGGGAAAGCAGCCCAAAAAAGAAAAGAGACGAGACCAACAGCAACACAACGACACAAAACATCAGCAGCAACGAGATGAGGCAGAAGCAAAAGCTGCTGCCACAAAACATCAGCAGCAGCGGCACCTCCAGGAGATAGCCATCCTAAAAGCACAGCATGAGAACCCCCAAAGTAGCAGAAGCATGTAACTAACCGAAGACAACTGCTGCAGAACAGCAGCTCCAAAACCAGCAGCAAGGAAACCAAAAGAAACCCAAAGGGAACTCAGCAATAGACCCACAACCAAACAACAGCGAACAACCGCAGACAAAAGCTGCTGGCAAACCATCCCAAAACTAATCAGTAACAGCGGAGCAACAAAACCAGTAGCAAACCAGTCCCAAAACCCACTGCAACAGAAAGCCAAACAGCCGCAAAGAGCCTAAATAAGAGGCAAACAACCTGTAGCAGATAGACACAACAAAGGAAGCAGCCCCACAGTAGCTGACCAACCAAAAAACAAACCACAAGCTGACCCACCGCAGCAGCCCAAGCAAGGACAAAAGGAAAAGAAGAACCAAGCAAAAGCAAGAGAAGAGCGAAGATGCAAACAACCCACAACAATAGCCAAAACACGCAGCGATGCGAGGAAACACCGAGCAGCAGCAGGACCCAAACCCAGCCACACCCAACAGATCCAAGCAGACCCAAACAGAAAGGAACTGCCAGCAAAAATCCCAACCAGCAACCAAGCCATAACAACCAGCTCAAAGAGAAAACCACAAAGCAGCCCAAGCAAACAACCCTGAACCAAGCAGAAGCAGCTACCACACGGCATGAATTGGCAGGAGCCCAGGCAAAAGACTGCCAGAGATGGGCAACGAGGAATGAGATTTCCACTTATGAGAAACAACATGGAGAGTCACTGTATGAGACTTGGGACAGGTTCAAGGACTTATTGAGAAAATGCCAATGCCATGGATTACCCAAATGGCTACAGGTTCAGACATTCTATAATGGGTTAAGTGGTAACACTCGATCCAGTATAGATGCAGCTGCGGGAGGAGCACTTATGGATAAAAAGTTTGATGAGGCTTATGAACTGTTGGAGACAATGGCTGCCAACAATTATCAATAGCCAACTTCCAGAATGAATCAACAAAAGGTAGCTGGGGTGTTTGAAGTTGACGCAGTCACAGCATTAGCAGCTCAGATGGCAGCTATGTCTAAGAAAATTGATGCTATAGCAGATTCAAAAACTCCACAAGTTGCTTATGTTTGTGAACTATGCGCGGGATCACATCATACAGATTATTGTCCCATTAATCCTGAAGTAGTGCAATTCATGGGTAGCTACCAACGACCTCCAAACCCTTACCAAAACACTTACAATCCGGGGTGGAGAAATCATCTGGGTTTCTCTTGGAGCAACAATACACAGGCTCAAAATCAAGCTCAAAGACCACAGAATCCCCTAGGTTTTCAAAATCAAGTTCCACCACAGGCAGAGAGGAAACCAAGTTTGGAGGACTGCTTGACAAAATTTATTACAGCTTCGGAGAGGAGAATGAATGATCAGGATAAGCTATTAAACCAAGTAGATATGAATGTGAAAAGTCAGGCAGCGTCGATTAGAAATCTAGAGAATCAGTTGGGACAATTAGCTCATGTGTTGAATAGTCGACCCCAAAGAGCATTCCCAAGTGATACTGAAGTTAATCCGAAAAGAGATGGGAAGGAACAATGCCAAGCTATCACTTTGAGAAGCGGGAAACAACTCTAGCCGAGCAGCGCGGCCGCGCCTGAAATACAAGGAGAGGCACCTTGGCCGCGCCTGCCTCCAGTCAAAGCTCCTGCAGAGGATTTGGTAGAGAAAGATAAGAACACGGGAACTGAGTTGAAAGAAAAGGAAAAACAGATCAATCGGTAGTATACCCTCCCGTTCCATATCCACAGAGACTTCAAAAGCAGAAATTAGACAAACAGTTCGCTTCCTTGAAGTATTCAAGAAGCTATAAATCAACATACCGTTTGCAGAAGCTTTAGAGCAGATGCCAAGTTATGCCAATTTCATGAAAGGAATCTTGTCGAGGAAGAAAAAGCTGGTGGATTATGAAACAGTAACGTTAACTAAAGAGTGTAGTGCTATATTGCAAAAGAAGTTGCCACCGAAATTAAAGGATCTTGGGAGTTTCACTATCCCTTGCACTATTGGCATCTTATCAATCAACAGTTGTTTGTGTGATTTGGATGCCAGCATTAACCTTATGCCCCTATCGATATATGTCCAGTTGGGTCTACCTGCACCGAAACCAACCAACATCTCTCTTCAGCTTGCAGATAGGTCGGTTACATATCCTAGAGGTATTGTGGAAGACATCCTGGTAAAAGTGGATAAATTCATATTCCCAGCTGATTTCATCATTTTAGATTATGAAGAGGACAAAGACATTCCTATCATACTTGGGAGACCATTCTTAGCAACTGGTAGAACACTTATAGATGTACAGACATGAGAATTGACCATGCGGGTTCAAGACCAAGAAGTGACATTCAATGTGTTCAAAGCCATGAAGTTTCCTACGGATGAGGAGGAGTGTTTCCAGATGGATGTGATAGAGAAAGTGGTGGATAACGAGTTTTTGAGGACATTGACTAAGGATCTATTGGAAACTACTTTATTGGGAGATGCTGACATGGATGACCCAAAGATGATGAAGTTTCTTCAGATTTTAGATGTAGTGCCAAGAGTACACAAGTTTCAAATTCCTTTTGAACCTTTGGAACCTACTGACAAATCCTTAGAGCGCTTGAAGATATCTCTAGAAATACCTCCAACACTTGAGCTTAAACCACTACCTAATCATCTCAGGTATGCGTTTTTGGGTGAATCATCTACTTTGCATGTTATTATTGCATCTGTACTTAACGAATTGCAGGAAAGTAAGTTGATACGAGTTCTTCGGGAGTAGAAATCGGCAATTGGTTGGACCATCGCAGACATTAAAGGAATTAGCCCATCATTTTGTATGCATAAGATCCTTTTGGATGACGATGCCAAACCAATAATTAAGCAACAAAGAAGGCTGAACCCAATCATGAAAGACGTGGTGAAAAAGGAAATCTTGAAGTGGCTTGATGCAGGTATCATCTACCCCATCTCCGATAACAGGTGGGTGAGTCCAGTACAGTGCGTGCCTAAAAAGGGTGGTATGACGGTTGTGGAGAACGAAAATAATGAATTGATACCAACAAGGACAGTAACCGGATGGAGGGTTTGTATGGACTACAGAAAACTAAACAAGGCAACCCGCAAGGATCACTTTCCTCTACCCTTCATTGATCAGATGCTAGATAGATTGGCTGGACACGAGTTTTATTGCTTGTTGGATGGCTATTCAGGATATAATCAGATAGTGATTGCCCCCGAAGATCTGGAAAAGACTACCTTCACTTGTCCTTATGGTACTTTTGCTTTTATGAGGATGTCTTTTGGATTATGTAATACACCAGCGACGTTCCAAAGATGCATGATGGCTATTTTCTTAGATATGGTTGAACGCAATATGGAGGTATTCATGGACGATTTTTCAGTGTTTGGTGACTCCTTTGATAGTTGTTTGGAAAATCTGGTCCTGGTTTTGAAAAGATGCGTGGAAACCAATTTAGTGCTCAATTGGGAAAAATGCCACTTCATGGTACAAGAGGGGATCATTCTTGGGCACAAGGTGTCGTCAAAAGGGTTAGAGGTAGATCGAGCCAAACTAGAGACAATTGAAAATCTACCTCCGCCAACTACAGTTAAGGGGATACGAAGCTTCTTGGGACACGCGGGGTTTTACAGGAGATTCATAAAGGATTTTTCTAAAATTTCTAAGCCTTTATGCAGTCTATTGGAGAAAGATGTTCCATTCAAGTTTGACGATGAGTGTTTGTCGGCTTTTGAATTGTTGAAGAAGAAATTGACCACATCGCATGTAATAGTAGCACCGGATTGGTCAATGCCATTCGAGTTAATGTGCGATGCTAGCGACTACACAATTGGTGTTGTTCTGGGCCAACAAAAGGAAAAAGGTTTTTCACGCCATTTATTATGCTAGCAAAACACTATCGGATGCCCAGCTCAATTACACAACTACTGAGAAGGAGTTGCTTGCGGTAGTTTATGCATTTGACAAATTCCGGTCGTACTTAATTGGAACTAAAGTAGTGGTGTTCACTGATCATTCTGTAATCAGATATCTGATTTCGAAGAAAGATGCGAAGCCGAGGCTAATTAGATGGATACTTCTACTACAAGAATTTGACTTGGAAATCAGGGATAGGAAGGGGATGGAAAATCAAGTGGCAGATCATCTCTCGAGATTAGAAAATAATGACCACGTCAAGGGAGACAAAACGGTGATCAATGAGTTCTTCCCGGATGAGCAGTTGTTTGTGATAAATACAGAAGTCCCATGGTACGCCGATTTTGTTAATTATTTGGTTAGCAACGTTTTTCCTCCAGATTTGACCAGCCAACAAAAGAAGAAGTTCCTCCATGACGTAAAAAGGTACATGTGGGATGAACCATTCCTGTTCAAACATTGCGTAGATCAAATGATTCGACGGTGTGTTCCACAAAGTGAAATAGAGAGCATCTTACATCATTGTCATGATTCGCTATATGGAGGACATTACGGAGGAGAAAAGACAGCTGCCAAGGTGTTACAGGCAGAATTTTTCTGGCCCACGTTGTTTAAAGACGCCCACCACTTCGTTCAGAGATGTGATAGATGTCAAAGGGTGGGAAATATTTCCAAACGTCATGAGATGCCCTTGAATGTCATTTTAGAAGTTGAAGTCTTCGACGTTTGGGGAATAGACTTCATGGGACCATTTTCATCCTCCTTCAACAACCTCTACATCCTTTTGGGGGTCGACTATGTCTCTAAATGGGTGGAAGCCAGTGCTTTATCGACTAATGATGCCAAGGTGGTTTTAAAATTTCTTCAGAAAAACATCTTCACACGATTTGGCACCCCACGGGTAATTATCAATGATGAAGGGAGCCACTTCTATAATAGGTATTTCACAGCTCTCTTAGCTAAATATGGGGTCAACCACAGAATTGCTACAGCTTATCACCCCCAAACCAGTGGTCAAACCGAGGTTTCGAATAGGAAAGTGAAGAGAATTCTGGAGAAGATTGTTAATCCTAACAGAAAAGACTAGTCAACGAAGTTGGATGATGCACTTTGGGCTTATCGGACAGCATACAAGACACCCATTGGCATGTCACCGTACCAATTAGTCTATGGTAAGGTTTGCCACCTTCCTGTTGAACTTGAACACAAAGCATATTGGGCCATCAGAAAGCTGAACTTTGATCTCACAGCTGCGGGGGAAAAGAGACTTCTCCAGCTTAATAAACTTGATGAATTTCGTCTACAAGCATATGAGAACTCAAAGTTATACAAGGAAAAAGTCAAGAAGTGGCACGATCGGAAAATTATCAATAGGAAATTTGAGCCGGGACAAGCAGTGCTTCTATACAATTCTCGATTGAGATTATTTCCAGGAAAGCTCAAGTCTCGGTGGTTTGGTCCCTTCATTGTCGAACAAGCATTCCCTCATGGCGTCGTAGAAGTTTTTGCTCACAATCCGAAAGAGTCGTTTAAAGTCAATGGACAAAGGCTAAAGCATTATTGGGGTGGTGATTTTGATCGCCAGAAAACCTCAATCACTCTTACCGATTAGAACTTGAAACAGGGAGTAGTCCGGCTGAAAGACTTTAAATCAAGCGCTCGTTGGGAGGCAACCAAATCTTTAATTTCTTTATGTTGAAATTTTTGTGATTTTTAGGAGTAATTAGTAATTTTAGTTTTGTTTTTATATAGTATTAATTAGTTACTTTATTTTTCTTCTTTTTAGGTTACACATCAGGGCTGCACACTAAGAATTTAAACAGGAGGTTTTACAAATTCAACTTCATATTGCCAGGCAAGCGCGGCCGTGCCCAAATTGTGAAGGAAAGCAGCGCGGCCGTGCCCACCTTCAGACATCAAAAAGCTCGTGCTGCCATACCAGCGCGGCCGCGCCCAAATTGTGAAGGAAAGCAGCGCGGCCGCGCCTATCCCCAGATTTCAAAATTGCCCAGTTTCCATACCAGCGCGTCCACGCCGCGATCGGTTTTTAGGCTTCAAAACCCAGTTCAAATCCGACCCATTGGCTACTTATTTCTTTCTTTTCCCGCTTGGATTCTCATTCTCGCTTTCCTCTCCCTATTAGAAACGGTTACTTCTCCTATTCTTTCTCTTTTCCGAATCCAAATCAAATCTTTTCAAAATTCAATCCTTCCCTAAATCAAACTCTTCCATTCTTTAATTATCCCTCACAATCCAACAATACACCAACCCTTCCATTCACAAACCCTAGTTCTTGTTGTCGCACTTTTCTACCTTCATCTTCTCTACTCTTAAATCTTTCACTTCTTTCATCCTATTCATCCTATTTATCTGATACAAACCCTAAATCTATACCACCAAAGTGTTTTCCAGTAGGCTTTTAGTGCATTGATGTGGGATACCGTGGGATCGCATTGTTTCAGAACGAAGTAAGTATACAGCGGCTGGGATTTTTCTTTTTCTCAAGGTAATACTTACAATTGAAGGATTATAAACTTGGGTATACACTGTATTGGGTAGTTCTGATTATACAACTCGAGTTTATTGTGCTTCTATATTAGATCGATTTGTGCATGTGAGTTATTGGGTTGAGATAGATTGTTTAGAACCAAGGCCACAAATTTGTTGCTTGTGCACTTTGAAAGTTTTCTGTGTGATTTCTGTCAAGTTTGGGGGTCTTTGAGTTTGTTGGCATTGAATATTTGGAGAGAGTCTCTATGGCCTCAAAACGACAACGTGGTGAATCTTCTAGTTCTCAAGCCCGTTCTGAGCCAGTTGAATTCGATGGTAGTAGGTTTGTATCTGCAGAGGCTGAGGAATTTTATCAGCGGGTTTTGCTTGGGAAGACATTTGTCTTGGAATGTGGGCTAAAGCCGGATCCTGATTTGGATGGTCAAATGATGAGTATGATTCGGGCTATGGGCTGGTTATTGTTCGTGGAAACACCTTTGGCAGCCCCAATATCAGTAGTCCAGGAATTCTATGCAAACGCTAAGATCACGAAGGATGGCACTACTTTTGTGAGGGGTTGCCAAGTGTCATATACTAGAGAGAGTATTAATGCCCTGTACCACTTGCCTACTATTCAACCCAATGATCCGGATTGGTTATACTCTACAAGGTGGGACACAAAGTTGGGCAATATCATGAATACCTTGTGTAAGCCTGGTACGGTATGGACGACTAAGCAAAGAATGGATCAGAAATTACACTTTCCTCACACAGCCTTGAGTCGCTATGGAAAGGCCTGGTACAGTTTCATTTGTGCCAATCTAATGCCAACCAGGCATCAAAATGATGTGACTAAGGACCGCGCTATTTTGTTATTTGGGATTGTGAAAGGAAAGAAAATAGATGTGGGATATGTCATAAATCAGTCCATACGTCGGTACCTGTAGGGTTGTACTTCAGAAGGGATCCCTCATGCATCGGTGATAGCTCATTTATGTATTGTTGCTGGGGTGGAATGGGATGATGGTGAGCCCGTGCAACTTCCAATGACCACCATTGTTCATGCTACGATTGCAAAGTACAAGGTTTGGAATGGTGTTCCTTCTCATTCCCGTGGAGCAGGATTTCTCTTGGCGGATCAAAGTGAGAGTGAAGAGGCATCCGATCAGCCGATGACCGAACCTGAGCAGCCATTCAGTGTGTCTCAGGTTAGGTTGGATCGAATGGAGCAGCTCATGCAACGACGGATGGATGCTATTCACACCAGTATGACAGAGCTTCGATCTTTCTCCACACAACTCTCGGACAGTTTCTAGCAAGCTTTCTCCCAATTGGGCGTTCAGGTCCAATTCCCAATATTTAGTGATGCTCCAGCTTATCCTCCCCCGGACACACCTTCCGATGGGGAGGCTGCAGATGATGTTACCTCGGATTAGAGGAGTTTTCTTTCCTTTTCTTTTTACTGTCTATTCAATGAGGACATTGTTTGTTTTAAGTTTGGGGTTTTCGTAGATTTTTTATCTATTTTTGTTTAGCATGCAGTTAGTCTAGTGCATTATAGATGTTTGGCATATTTCATATTGGTATATATTTGTTAGTGCATTCTCGTAGTTGTTGCATTTAGTGCATTTTCGTATTTAGTTGCATGAATTCAATTGAGGTGCTAATTTGAGTCTTGGCTCGGCCAATGATGAGATTGGTTTTAATGGTTAACTTGGACAGTGTGATGGTCATTATGGATGTTGTAGTTTAGATCATGAGAGTGGTTATGCCTGTCTTAATTTGAGATTATCGGATAGCACGTAAGATTTGATTAGTTTGACTAGCTGAGTTCAAAGTGTTCCATAATTGATTTTTAAATGAGAATTTTAAAAACAAAGTTTGGGTGAATTGACAATGAAGGCTGAGATGATACTGCTGACTCCATACATTGAGACACCTGGGATATTACTATTGTCAAAGCTAAACATATATGGGTATGTATCCGGTCCAGGCAACAATCGGTAAACTGGAACTTTATTCCATGGAACAAATTACATGTCCCTCGTTACTCCTTCATTTTATGGCTTGGCATTCTTGGCAGACTCCCAACCAATGATCGTACCATGCACTATACTGGAAGGCTCATGGACTACCCTCTTTGCCAACAGCAATCCGAATCCTTTGGGCATTTGTTCTTCTCATGTGCTTACTCTTCAGTTATTCTTCAAGCTGCCTTTCAATTAGGCCAATGGAACAACTTTCCCCTCATTTGGGATGACCTTATGGAATTTGTTACTTCCTATCAAGGTACTAAGCTATCTAGAAACATTTTGTCCCTTTCAATTGCGGTATCCTTCTACAAGGTATGGGAAGCTCGGAACTCAATGATCCACAACAACTCCTTAATTCCTCCTGATAGATTGGCAATGGATGTTATTAATATTATTAAATCTAGACTTTCTACATGTAACTCTTTCATTAAGGCTACTACTTTTTGCCAATATTATTGCAATTGGCTATTGTAATTGTTGATGTGTTCCTATCGTGTTATCTTATTTCGTTTATAGCCCCTTCATCTGTTTGGAATGTGAGCATATGCACTTGCTATAATCTGGGGTATGCCCCTTAGCCATTGTACTTTTGCCTCTTATATACAAACACATTTAACAAAAAAAAAGGCTGAGATGAGGTAAAAACTGAGTTTGAGGGTTTCTAAAGGGTATAATATATATGTCTAGATTAAAAAAAATCAAAGAAATACAATAAATGCGTTGACTAGTTGGGTTCTGTGGCCTTGGTTACTCGGGTAATTAGATCCTTATGGGTGTCTTAACACCTAGTGCCCTAACGCCGACTGGTTTGGGAGTCACTGATTGAACGCTCGCTACATGGGTGACTTTGAAACGCCTAAGAGAACTTAGCATTGCACAGTCAAAGCATACCTACGAGATGGAGCGTAAAACGCACTCGTAGAAGAATAAAGATAGAAATAGCATTGTAAGAACCATCATGCTTAGTAATTGCTTAGTTTTGGTTGGATTTGTCATATTTGCTTGTATTGAATTGAAATTGGATCATTCTTGTCATAGAGTTAGTTATGTGGCTAAATTTTGAACTTTGGTTAGTTAGATTGGTTATTGAGCACACACGCACAACTTGAGTTTTTGACACATGTATATTATTTAATTGATTGGGATTATTAGTTCATTTTGACTGGATTTACTGCTCTAGGTGTGTTGTTGATATCTCTGAGGCTAAAAGTTACGATTCATACTCGCTATTGATTGGATTCTTAGGCATGATAGTTGTTAGTTGCATTCATGGTATTGTGTTGCATTGTGTTGCTTGGGGACAAGCAATAGTTCAAGTTTGGGGGTATTTGATAAGTAGGTTTTATACCTACGAATCGGATACCAATGAATGCGGATTATTGTTTATTTCCATGGTTTGTATTTATTTTTCATGCATTTGATGTGTTTTTGTAGGTTGCACATGTTGGGGATTGATTTGGCGAGAGTTGAGTTGATTTAGCAGTTGCAGATGCATAGTTATAGGAAATTGGAGCAGCGCGACCGCGCCCAAAATGAGCTAGGGAGCAGCGCGGTCGCGCCGGTCTTCAGAGCTGAAAAGAGATTTGCTGGCAGTGCAGCGCGGCCGCGCCTGTTCAGAAGTTGACCAAGAGTTGACTTTTCATTAATTAAAACAAATTTGATGTGTACTTGGATTTCAGACTTCTTAATTAGTTAGGATTCTTCTCAGATATTATAAATAGTTGTTTTAAGTCAATTTGAAAGGGTTGTTGAACTTATTATTAAAAAACCTTAGTTTAGAGCAAATTGTGAAGACTGGAAGCAAATTGCTAGTAGGAGGAAAGCAAGCAGGAGCTAGAGAAAGATTAAGGAGTGCTCAACAGTTTTTGTTCTTCTCTCTCATCTTTTACTTTGACTTTTGAATGCTATTAAATTTGTGGATGATGGATTCTAGTTTATTTATGAAACTAAATTTCTTTTTAAGGCTATAATGGATCTTATTGTGTAGTTTTGTTTATCATGCTTCCTGAAAAATTATGATTAGTTATTATTGGATTGTCTATTATGGTTTATGCTTAATTGCTTAATTATCTGGCTAATAATTACCGGGATAATCTATATGAACTCGAGAGATGAAGTATAGATTTAGATCTGACCATAATAGCATGTGATTGTGCATTCTGCTTATCGTTAGAATTCATAATTTGTGTTTAGGATAGAGATATACCTAGTCACCGCATGTAAAAAAAAATTTAATTGTAATTCACATAGAGATATAGTGAGTTAGTTAATTAGGGTGATTATCTTGAATCGATCATTTGTGGATATGAGTTGAGTTGTTTATGATACATTGAGAGATGGTCATGAATACTAATGAGCTCTTGATTAATAATTCAAAATAATTAGCATAATCCAAAGGGAAGTGTGTTGAGCAAAATAAAGCAATAAGTGAAGTTGTAGTCTTAATTCTTTAAAAATCTGTTTTCAAATTTGTGGTAGTAATTTAATTTAGAATTAATTAGTTAAAACCAGAAATTCAGAAATCCTTGATCATTTGTTAGGATTGAAAATTGTCATTATAAACTCAGTTTTTCTCTGTGGGACGATACTCTACTTTCCCTTTATTACTTATGGACTGCGTATACTTGCGTATTTGTGATAGTATAGAATTAGGCAAACATTAAGTCCAACCCAGCACTTTCATATATGTGAAGAGAAAAATACCGTCCTTGTGGTGACACAACAAAACAGTAATGTTCAATTCCTTAATAAGCATCAAATGTGGTAAGATAACATCTTAAATATTTAATACTTGCCTTGTGGGGACACAACAAACTCATATTAAATATTAAATACTCTATCGTTTTACCATGCTAGAAGGCGGCGTTCGATATTCCAAATATCTTTGAACGTTTATGATGAGGACATCCTTAGTTCACAAGCCCTTGACAAAACACAAGTGGATCCATTGCATATGCCACTTGGACCCATTACGAGGACACGAGCTAAACGCTTCAAAGAAGGACTTAACGGGATGATTCATAAATTATGGACCGAGGTTGGATCGAGCATAGAGGTTATAGAGACGGGTTACAAGCACGCGAAGTTCATAAACACATTGGAAGCAAGCATACCTGAACCGACACAAAAGAATCAGCATTTCCGCACTTTTGGACTAGTTTGACATCAGTTCGTATTTTGGCCATAACTTGAGTTTCCAAACTCCAAATGAGGTGATTCAAAAGCCTAAATTCATTAGAAACTCCAGGGCTACAATTTTCATTCTTGGCCCAAGTCCAAATTCGAAATTTATCAGGTGTGAAAATAGCTTGCAATGTGCTGATCAGTTTATAGTTGTCTGATTTGGACTTTTAACACATCACATGTTTTGGATTGTTAAATTCTTTGGGTGGCTGATACATGTGATGTGATTAGTTGTTAGATCTTGACTTATGATGATGGTTTAGCACACCATGAGTTCCTATAAATACCAAGTGATGCTAGGATGTAAAATCATTCATTCATATCAATTTTCAGATTATCAATACTATTATGAGTTTGTTTCTCTACTTGTGGTTCTTTGAAGAATTCCTAAGTGTTCCTTAGTTCTTCTTTTTAGATTCATAATTGACTTATCATACAACCATTCATAGTTGTGTGTGGCGTCTTCTACCGCATCAATCGTCGATAGTACCGAGATTACCGCTTCAATATAAGCGAGGGGTCGAAGTGTCATTGGTGTTCATCCTCCGCAAATTTCCTAAGCAAGCAATTGTACCAAGATTACCGTCTACATATAGGCGAGGGGTTAAGGTGTTGCAAGCTATCCATCCTATCAACTTGTTAGAAACGATCCGGGCGACGACCACCTCACGCAAGCGTGCCGTGGAGTCTATCATTTGGTATCAAAGCTAAGTTTTTATCAAGTTACTTATCTTTACTTTTATTGTTGAAATATAGTCAAAAAAAAAAAACTGCATAAAATATATAGCAGAAAATTTGTATTGTTGAATTGCTATCATCGGGATTTTCATTTGCAAGAATCATATTTGGCGTTTGAAAGTCTTGTGGAGAGTCGTACCTTCTATATTGTTTTCTTGATAAGTTATTATTGGATTGTAATTAGAGAATTGAGGTAATATTTGTGAGAATTCAAAAAGAACCTATTAGAGAGAACTACGAGCGGAAAAAGGCAAGAGTAGTAAGTTTAATTGAGGGTAAAAGCCTAATTGTGTGATACACGAGCGTTTCCTACTTATGTGGTATATTGTTTGAGTGAAACACGCAAGGGAGTGGTGAGGAACTTGTTTTCTACTAATCTTTATTTTGCAGGAAATATGTCTAACACAAGAGATAAGACAATTGAAAATGAACCTTCTACATCGAATTTTGACCCAAAACTCATGATGGAGGCTATGATGAAAGAATTTTCTAGACAATTGGGGATGGCTATTGAACAAGTGCATGATCGCATCGATCAATTGAGTGTCACTCGAGGGGAACAAACTCAAATCCCTCCGGGTGGGCGCCCAAAAGGAAAGACCCAACAAAAGGAAGCAAGGCTAGCGGAGACAAATTACTATGATGAAAGGTTTAGCGAGGAAGAGGATCGGGAAATTGACCTTATCCCTAGGAGACATTTTGCAAAGGATAGAGGCGGCCGAAATCGAGAGGACAACAATCTCGATAGCATCAAAATGAAAATTCCCACATTCCAAGGCAGGAGTGACCCCGAGGCATATTTAGAGTGGGAGAAGAAAATGGAGTGGATCTTTGACTGTCACAACTACTCGGAACTCAAGAAAGTTAGGATTGCAACTACCGAATTTTCAGAGTATGCAGTTACTTGGTGGGATCAATTGATGACCAGTCGAAGGAGGTGCAGAGAACGTCCAATAGAGACTTGGGCAGAAATGAAAGCTGTAATGAAAAAGAGGTTTGTCCCAAGCCACTACTATCGAGATCTGTTTCGAAACTTACAAAATTTGAGACAGGGAAACAAGAGTGTGGAGGACTACTTCAAAGAAATGGAAATGCTAATGTCTAGAGCTGACATCGACGAGGATAATGAGGCAACCATGGCCCGATTTTCAGCAGGTTTAAATTGGGATATTGCAGATTTGGTGGAGCGTCAACATTATGTGGCATTGGAAGACATGGTGCACATGGCTATCAAAATAGAGAAACAACTTAAGAGGAGAGGTGGTCAACGAATAAACACTACCACAGGTTCATCATGGAAATCCAATAATGTGAAGCGTGAGGAAAAGCCAACTGTTTTCAAACCAAAGCCAGAAATCAAGCAGGGAGCGGCTAATCAAGTGGTGCAAGGTAAAACTAATACACCTTCTACTAGTCGTAATCGAGATATTGTATGCTTTAAATGTCAAGGCAGGGGACATATTGCAAATCAATGCCCAAATCAAAGAACTATGTTATTGCTTGATAATGGGGATTTGGAGACCGAGGAAGAAGATAGTGACAATGACTCTATGCCACCGTTGGAGGAAGATAGAGAGGTTGCTATGCATGGCGAAGTGTTAGTTACACGGAGAATGCTTAGTACACAGGTAAAGGAAGAAAGCAGTGAGCAAAGAGAGAATCTATTTCATACTAGATGCATGGTAAATGGTAAGATCTGTTGTGTTGTAATTGATGGTGGGAGCTGTACAAATGTGGCAAGCATCACAATGGTGGAGAAATTGGGACTTACAACATCCAAACATCCTCACCCATACCGATTGCAGTGGCTCAATGACAGCGGCGACATCAAAGTTACCAAGCAAGTATCAGTACCGTTTACAATTGGGAAGTATGTTGATGAGATCCTTTGTGATGTAGTTCCTATGCAGGCAGGTCATTTACTACTTGGGAGACCTTGGCAGTTCGATCGGCGAGTAAAACACGACGGTTTTACTAATGAGTACTCTTTTGTTCACAATCAAAGAAAAGTTACCTTGTGTCCTATGTCCCCAAAACAGGTGCATGAGGATCAAATACACTTACAGAGAGATCATGAAAAGAAAACAAAAGAGAGAGAAAAAAAGAAAGGAGAAGAGAGAAAAACAAATATTTTTGCAAAAAGGAGTGATGTAAGGCGAGCTTTGGATTCTAAAAGGCCAATGATTGTACTTCGGTATAGGGAGGCACTTTTGAATACTAACGCTAATAAAACTTCATTGTCTAGTGTTATTTCTACTCTTTTGCAGGATTATCAGGATGTATTTCCCGAGGAGCTTCCCCAAGGATTACCACCAATTCAGGGAATTGAACATCAAATTGACTTTGTCCCCGGCGCGACCATTCCAAATCGCCCGGCATACCGAAGCAATCCCGAGAAAACGAAGGAATTGCAAAGGCAAGTTGACGAGCTAATGGACAAGGGGTTCGTGAGAGAAAGCATGAGTCCATGTGCGGTTCCAGTTATCTTAGTACCTAAAAAGGATGGGAAGTGGCGTATGTGCATTGATTGTCGAGCGGTAAATAACATCACGGTAAAATATCGACATCCCATTCCTAGGTTAGATGATATGTTAGATGAATTGCATGGATCTTGTGTGTTTTCTAAAATAGATTTAAAGAGTGGTTATCATCAAATTAGAATGCATGAGGGTGACGAATGGAAAACTGCTTTTAAAACAAAATATGGATTATACGAGTGGTTAGTCTTACCCTTTGGTTTAACTAATGCTCCTAGCACATTCATGAGATTAATGAACCATGTTTTGCGATCCTTCATTGGAAAATTTGTAGTTGTCTACTTTGATGATATTTTGATCTACAGTAAAGATTTAGGAGAGCATGCATTGCATATAAAATCTGTCCTAGAAGTGCTTCGGAAAGAAAAATTGTATGCTAATATGGACAAATGCACATTTTGTACGGATCGAGTTGTGTTCCTTGGCTTTGTTGTTAGTGCACAGGGAGTACAGGTTGACGAAGAAAAGGTACGTGCAATCCAAGAATGGCCAACTCCTACGAATGTCAGTCAAGTTCGTAGCTTCCATGGGCTCGCAAGTTTCTATAGACGGTTTGTAAGGAACTTCAGCGAAGTCACAGCACCACTCACCGAAGTAATCAAAAAGAGTGTAGGATTCAAGTGGGGTGATGCACAGGAAAAAGCGTTTAATTTGATTAAAGAAAAATTAACTAACGCTCCTTTACTTGTATTGCCTAATTTCACTAAGACCTTTGAAATTGAATGTGATGCTTCAGGATTAGGCATTGGAGCTGTGTTAATGCAAGAAGGAAAGCCAGTGGCATATTTCAGTGAAAAATTGAGTGGATCAGCTTTGAACTATCCTACCTATGACAAGGAGTTATATGCTTTGGTTCGATCATTGGAAACTTGGCAACATTACCTGTGGCCTAAGGAATTTGTGATTCACACGGATCATGAATCATTGAAATATTTGAAAGGCCAACACAAGTTGAACAAGAGACATGCACGATGGATGGAGTTCATCGAGACATTTCCATACGTCATTCGCTATAAGCAAGGTAAGGAAAATGTCGTGGCCGATGCTCTTTCGCGATTGTATGTGTTGTTAAATACTCTTGACACAAAATTACTTGGTTTTGAACAAATCAAAGAATTATATGATAATGACCATGATTTTTGTGAAGAGTTTAAAAATTGTGAAAAGAATGTTGTAGGTAAATACTTCAAGATGGATGGATTCTTGTTTCGTGAGAATCGATTATGTATACCTGCATGTTTTTTGCGTGAGTTATTGGTTCGAGAGTCACATGGGGGTGGTTTGATGGGACATTTTGGCGTTGATAAGACCTTATCTGTGATAAAAGAACATTTCTATTGGCCCCATATGAAACGAGATGTAGAAAGAATTTGTGATAGATGCATTACATGTCGTCAAGCTAAATCTCGTGTTCAACCCCATGGGTTATACACACCATTGCCTATTTCGAGTGAACCTTGGATTGATTTGTCTATGGACTTTGTATTGGGTTTACCTAGATCTAAGCATGGTCATAATTCTATATTTGTGGTCGTGGATAGATTTTCAAAAATGGCACATTTTATCCCATGCCACAAAGCTGATGATGCATCCCATGTTGCTGATTTATTCTTTAGAGACATTGTACGTTTGCATGGCATGCCCCGAACAATTGTTTCAGATAGAGATGCTAAGTTCTTAAGCTATTTTTGGAAAACTTTGTGGTGTAAACTAGGAACTAAAACTGCTGTTTTCAACTACTTGTCATCCACAAACTGACGGCCAAACGGAAGTAGTTAATAGAACTCTATCTGCTTTATTGAGGGCTATCATTAAAAAGAATATTAAGCTTTGGGAAGAGTGTCTACCACATGTTGAGTTTGCTTATAATAGGTCTGTTCACTCTGCTACTAAATTCTCACCTTTTGAAATTGTGTATGGCTTTAATCCTTTAACACCCTTGGATTTGTCACCATTACCTGTTTCCGAGTATACTAACATGGATGGCAAAAACAAAGCTGATTTTGTTAAGCAGATACATGAGAAGACAAGACTCAACATTGAGAAGAGGACTGATCAATATGCCAAACAGGCCAACAAGGGTCGGCGTCAAGTAATCTTCGAACCCGGGGATTGGGTATGGCTACACATGCGTAAGGAAAGATTTCCTGCTCAAAGGCGTTCGAAATTACTTCCAAGAGGAGATGGACCATTTCAAGTGCTTGAACGCATTAACAACAATGCTTACAAATTGGACTTACCCGGTGAGTATAATGTTAGTGCAACTTTCAATGTTTCTGATCTAAGCCCGTTTGACGTAGGTGAAGATTTGAGGACAAATCCTTTTCAAGAGGAGAGGTATGATGAGGACATCCTTAGTTCACAAGCCCTTGACAAAACACAAGTGGATCCATTGCATATGCCACTTGGACCCATTACGAGGACACGAGCTAAACGCTTCAAAGAAGGACTTAACGGGATGATTCATAAATTATGGACCGAGGTTGGATCGAGCATAGAGGTTATAGAGACGGGTTACAAGCACGCGAAGTTCATAAACACATTGGAAGCAAGCATACCCGAACCGACACAAAAGAATCAGCATTTCCGCACTTTTGGACTAGTTTGACATCAGTTCGTATTTTGGCCATAACTTGAGTTTCCAAACTCCAAATGAGGTGATTCAAAAGCCTAAATTCATTAGAAACTCCAGGGCTACAATTTTCATTCTTGGCCCAAGTCCAAATTCGAAATTTATCAGGTGTGAAAATAGCTTGCAATGTGCTGATCAGTTTATAGTTGTCTGATTTGGACTTTTAACACATCACATGTTTTGGATTGTTAAATTCTTTGGGTGGCTGATACATGTGATGTGATTAGTTGTTAGATCTTGACTTATGATGATGGTTTAGCACACCATGAGTTCCTATAAATACCAAGTGATGCTAGGATGTAAAATCATTCATTCATATCAATTTTCAGATTATCAATACTATTATGAGTTTGTTTCTCTACTTGTGGTTCTTTGAAGAATTCCTAAGTGTTCCTTAGTTCTTCTTTTTAGATTCATAATTGACTTATCATACAACCATTCATAGTTGTGTGTGGCGTCTTCTACCGCATCAATCGTCGATAGTACCGAGATTACCGCTTCAATATAAGCGAGGGGTCGAAGTGTCGTTGGTGTTCATCCTCCGCAAATTTCCTAAGCAAGCAATTGTACCAAGATTACCGTCTACATATAGGCGAGGGGTTAAGGTGTTGCAAGCTATCCATCCTATCAACTTGTTAGAAACGATCCGGGCGACGACCACCTCACGCAAGCGTGCCGTGGAGTCTATCAGTTTAGGACTTAATATAATTTCTTTTAGGGGTTTGTTATTATTAGTCCCATCTTGTTTAGCGCGCATGCACATATATATATAAAATACGCATCATATTATTTTAACATGCGAGGCATGTTGTATATAATATAATATATATATATATATATAACAATCATGCACATGTAGAATACTATATTCTACTCGGATTGATTATGGACTTTTATTTTAGTTTGGTTCACTAGAGCCACCAAGTGAACCAAAAGGTCAAACCTAGGGTGCAAGAACTGAATTTGAATATAACTATTACATTTAAACCTGGGCTCCATTACAAACGGGTCTTCAAGCGCTCATTACTCCTTTGTCTCCAATTCTTCAAAATAATCTAACTAATCCTATTACATAAACTATTTACAATAAATAGAAACCTTGATCAGCAGTCAAGGGGAAGTACATAGGAGGAAGATATAATTTACATCAAGAAAAACTAAAGAAGACGAGGTACGTAGACCCTATTTATAAAAAAAACCATTCATTCAAGCATCCTCTAAAATAATTCCGATCACACATTGGTCAATAGTCCATAATCAATCCCTATTTATTATCATACATATTTTCATATGCATCAATAAATAACATTCATCTCATGAATAATAAAACCATTCTGTATATGCATTGATATCATTTAATGGGCAATATTAGTTAGTATAAAATCCAATTTCAACTCCAATTAGTTATCATGGAATCCAATTATAACTCTAATTAGTTATCATGAAATCTAATTCCAATTAAAATAAATGTCTTTATTTTAATACTATTCCAAATCAAAATCAACTCTTTTATTTTAATCTATCCAATTTTGAATAAAAATAAACTCCTTTATTTTTTAATCAAATTCCAAATAAAAATAAACTTCTTTATTTTAATTTACAAAAATTAAAAAAAAATGAGATCAACCCTTGATCATAAACCTTTAAAAGAAATATTCAAACAAGTCTTTAAGTCAAACTTCAAACCCAGAATTATATAGTTTAAATATTAAACATTTTGATTCATAATCAAAAGTGATTCTGGTGTTGTGGTAAGGCTTTCAAAATATGACCAATAGGTCAAGGGTTTTGACTCTAGCCCCAAATTAATTATTTCATTTTTAAAGGTTGATCAGTCAGCGCCACATCAGCAGTCAACATGTGACCAGTCAACGGTCAACGCTTGACCTTTAACCAACATTTTTTTTAAATAAAAAAAATAAAAATAATTTTACACAAACAGTTATGCCCAATTAAATTGTTCTAAACACATATCAATGTATATACATAATCAAAACAATTAATAATTCGTATAAAGTTTAGCTCTCTGATACCACTGTTAAGTTTGTATAACGCGAATATGCAATCACAAGCAAAATCTAAATAAAGCGGAAGTGCGATAAAATCAAAATTTAAAATTTTATACAAACTAACACCATGATCTTTCTTTATGCACAATTATTAATTAAACGAAAGAGATGGAGAATAAGAATTATACCCTTGTAGAATTCACTCTGTACCCAAAAATGCTTTTCTTCTTTATCAAAATCCTACACGAGAATAAAATTGAGAGTGAGAATGAGAGAATGATGAATTTGTGAAATTTTGGAGGATTGTAGAGTTTAAGCAAGCAGAAAGAAGGAATATCATATTAATCCAAGAAGGGAATTCATCAAAGAGGTAATCTTAACAACTTTTAGTTTTCATATAAGAAATTTGTGAGAAAATGCATATTAAATAGTAAATGAATTATTTGTGGCTTAGTGTTGTCATGTTATTGTTAATTGTTGATGATGGGTTGTTAAGAACAGAAGTTATGGATTACTCATGTTCCAAATACACAAAAGATTCATATATTTATGTTATTTATGTTCAATGTTTGTTAAATTGCTTAAATGACTGTTATTGTTTAAAAAGCATGAATTTGATGAAATTATCAGTTGTATTGTTTGTGTACATGCTATATACAACTTGTTTTAGTTGAGTTATAATGTTTGGTTGTGTTTAAATTGCTACTGTATAGATTTTTGGAAAATTAGTTCGCAGTAGCAGCAACCTGCAATACCTGTGTCTGCGTACCAGCGCGGCCGCGCTGGTACCAAGGCTAAACAGGGCGCGGTCGCGCCTGCACCAGAACACAAACTGATGTTTTCTTTTTAATTGTTTAGCCTTTAGAACCCAACATAACTTAGTATAATGAGCATGAAGAAGCTTTAAACACCTATTAAGTTGTATCATGAGTACGTTATCACAAAGTTGAATTGTAAGTTATGATTTGATAAGTTTTAAAGGAAAAGCTACCTTGAATTGAAGAAATGATGTAGATATATTCTAGTAACATTGAGCATGTGTATCAGAACCTATGTAGCAATAATCTGAGGGTCAACTATGATTTGGGCCAGTCCTTAAGGAAAAGAGCTATTAAGCTTGTTTTCGAAAAGAAAATCTCAAAATGAGATAATTGAATATCGAATGCATAGATTTATTTTGGTTTTAAGTTTTCTAAATATTGTGTGCATATGATGTATGCAAAGACCCCAACATGCTAATAAGAGAGTTGTGCATGAAAAATCTCAGTTCTGGGCTTGAATGGGAGTAGCGCGGCCGCACCACTCCCAAGCATAAATGCAGCGCGGCCGCGCCGTGCTGCAGAGTTGTCAAGAGGTTCTGTTTGTAAACTGAGGCTTGGTACATATATATTGAACCCTTATAAGCTTTGTTATGTGTCAATTGGAATGCTTGTACTGTCTAAACTTGTAATGACTATTTAGAACCAAGATTTTAAAAGGGCTAAACGGGACTTTTAAATGAAACTTTTGAACAAAAGCAAGAATTTGAGATGTATGATTTGAATTTATATTTGGCTAAGTGTATGCTTGGAATACATATTTGTAAGCGTGAAGCAATTACATTAGGTATGTATTTTTTTTTTGCTAAATTTTGTTTGTATATAAATATGCAAAAAACAAAGGATATTACAATGAAGTTCAGAACATAGTCCCTTCTCCCGAGAGGGCTAAAACATCTAGAAAAGTCTAGGAAAATCAATTGCCTAACCTAATAATATTTTCCTCACAACCCGAGGGTAGGCAAAAAGAAAACAACTAAAATACATAGCTAACTAAGTTAGATAGATAGGTATATAGAAACGGCAAAAGGACCACATAACGAAATTCAGCAGCAAGAGGGACTCGTGATGGAGTTATAGTCTTGATCTGAAAATAAGTCCAGTGGGACCCGTTTATCAACAAAGGAAGCCAATTACCTAACCTGATTACATTATTCTTCACAACCAGAGGCTAGGTAAATGAAAAAACAAAATAAAGTACTAACTGCAATAGCACTAAATTTCAGCAATTCCAAACGGAACACCAAGTCAGTCGAACAAAAACGAACTGAAGTGGAACCAGCAGGTCCACGGACCCATCAGAATCCGGCGAGAGCAGCAAAAGAAACCAAACTGCAACCAGCCGACAAAGCATGCTGAACAGCTCAAAAACCAAACCCACGTGGGGCCCACATAAATTCAAAACGCCCGAGGCTGAATATCCAGCAGCCTATGAAACCAGTCCTCAAAAATTGTAGACCCACGTGAGTAGCATATTTAAATTATAGACCATCAAGCACATGAACAGCAGTAAGCCAGTAACACATGAGTGGGCAAAGTAAGTCTTCACCGTGGGTCCCCCAAACACCCACTCAAATAGATTTCCATCAAAGGTAATCTGATCAACAGCCAATAAAACATAGCCCATCCGAAATAAAGCAGGTGGGCCAGCTAGAGGAGTCAAAAACAAGCGCAGCACATGGAGCAACAAAGTGGGAGGCTACCAGCATTAGCATGTCAAATAAAAAACAAAGCAGCACTCCCCCACATGTTAGCGACGCCAGTAACAAGCTGTAGAAGGACGTGCAGCGCACTGCCCAAAGTTTAAACATATGCAGCCACCAAACCACATGCTTGCCCCAACCAGTTGAAGCACCGGCAGTCCAGTCAAGTACCGACGAAACTACCGGCCAACAAATCGCAACCCACAAACAGTCGGCCAAATGCACCAAACTGAAAAGCATAGAGCAAAATCTGCCCAAGAACATCTCGAAAGCATTGACACAAAACCAAAATTGACCATAACGGAGTAGATCAATTAATGGAAATGACCAACCATCATGAACCAAACCATGGGTAAGATAAAAACCCCAAATAAACACCAAACCAACTAGAAACATATGAACGAATCAAGTTGAAATGGGAAAACGGAATTAAGACCAGCAGACCCACACACGGGGAGCAGCAAGACCAACACCCATGCAGCCAATATTTCGGCCGCAAACTCCAAAGCATGAAGTGATGAAAAGGGATCCAAAAGAAGGAGAGAATCCCACAAACATAGAATTAAATTGCCCTGGTGAAGAGCCTCTAGGATCTCATCCCTAGAAAAAAGTATCCAGCAAGATGAATCAAGATACAAGGAGACAAGACACCAACAAGAGGACCACCACATCACAGCGAAAACTAGGGAGCCCACTAAAGAGGAATTACAACGAACTCTGCCAAGAACAGAAAGAAAGTAAACAGGAGAACACCACACTAACCCAACAACCGACGCACACTATGGAAAAAAAAATCAAAGGCCCCTCAACCCAATAATTTGATCCATGGTAGAATAGGACAAAGGTGTAGCAAAGGAACTCCAAGAGTGCTGACCAGATCAGATCAAGACAAAGCAAATAGCAAACCCCAAAAGCAGAGGCTGTGTGCCATCAAAGAGCAAACCCAGATGAAAAGGAACAAGAAGAAACATCATACTGTAGAAAGCAAACATAAGAAATCACCAAGAAGAATCCGTGAAGCCCAGGCCTCTCACTGCTCTTTGGAGAGACCCACATCCTCTAGGCATTTTCCCCCTGCCCAGGTGAGATTAAAACAAGGTGATTTCAAGAAAGCATAGAAGTATGGGATTTTAAGAACCAAAGCATCAACTGAGAATATGCTCAGAACAGGCCCACGAGACCAAAATCAAGACCCGGATGACAAAGCCACAAAGCAAAACCCAGAAAGGGATACCTCCATAACACCGTGACACCACCATCCATCCAACATACCGCAGCAAAACATCACGAAACAGCCCCATTCAGCCCAAAACCACCAATCTAGATCAGATCCAAACTCCCCAACCAAGAACCCGAGCATAGATCCTTTACTCACAAAGCAGTGAAGGAACACATGGCCAAAGTCACCGGACTGTACTATAAAGGCCAGAAAATTGTTTTCGAGTTGGGTCACGCTTAGAGTTGCCGGAGGGGCTCTAAACAGAAGTCAAGACTATGAAGGAATGGAGGGAAGGAGAATGGGTGGGCCGCAGGAAGGTGAGGGGTGAGAGGGGGCTGGTGGTGAGAGATGACAGAAGCATAGAGGAGGAGGCGGAGGAGGGGGGTTTCCTAGAGAGAAGGAGGAGCTTCTCTCTCTACTCTGCTTGGAGAGTATGATCTGAGAGTCTGTTAATGAGTATAGAAGGCTAATGAATATCTATATATGAATATATAGGTTATTTGAAGTATAGTTAAGCGGTAAACGTAAACTACACGAAAGGCAAGTATCATATCTTACTTCATTTTGTTCCTATGAAAGTAAGTTTCCTAATTTGTGAAATTTATTTACAACCGTCTCATGTTACAAGTTATATCTCATTCGAGTTTATGTCTTGTTCAAGTTCAATTGTGGATAACTCTATTTCAATTATGTATAAGTTCTTAATTAAATATGAACTGCTTTTAAGAATGACTTCTAGCCTTTTGTTCCGGCTAGATACTAATGATGCGAAACACTTATCATTTGGATTATTCAAATTCATTGTAGCTACTTAAAGTCTACCAATCCAAGTTATTTTGGTGCGGTCCCGCATGACTACTAAGATGAACAACCCGATTAACGGGGTAAAACTGATGTCGGGCATATAGTCCCATTTACGCTTATGCTATTAAACTTTATACTTGTGCACAATGTAGGGTACAAAAGGCTAATCACCTGAAGTACTTGCGGAGAATATTTTACAGTCTATTTGATTGCCAAAACTTCTGATGGTTTTCGATGAATTAAAAATAATGTTCAGGGTTCTTATATCCCTTAGTATGCTGTTGAAAATTTCTAGAACTCTTGTCTTTGACATTCGACACTACTTCTTGATTATTCTTTCGATTATCGAGAAATGTCAAAACAGATGATTTTACTCTTGATATTCATTATCATACTATTTTATATACTTGCTGGGCAATTGCTTTAACATTTCAGTTAAGGGTGAGAATGCAGAGGGCTCGGGCAAGGACAAGGGAAAGGCTAAGATGAAGAATTGAAAGTTATTTTTGTAATAGATTTAGATTTCCGCGTTGATATAATGTAATGATAAACGCTAAGTTTAGGATTATTTAAGGTTATGTAAACCTGGAATTTTATTGGGATGTTATTATATATATATATATATATATATATATATATATATATAGTATTGTTAATTTATGAGGTTTTATTAGAAAGATGATGGTGTAAGATGTATCGTGAGCACCATATCTTGTGGTTGATGATACACGAATTTGGGGGCATCACAGGTTGGTATCAAAGCTGTAGGTTATAAACCTTAGGTTGGAGAACCTTAGATTATAACCGTAGAGAAATTAGTGGAGATATAAAGAGATGAACTCACATAGAGTTTAAAGTGTTAAGTCCAGTTACTTTTACTAAAACAAATGATTGTTTTAAAATACTAATTAAGTTATTTACTTTGATTGTAGGATGTCAGGCGAAGAGGAGATTAGAGATATCTATGTGATTAGTGAGCAGTTAATAGCAGATGTACCTCCGCATATAACTGAGGCAGCAGCTGATTCAGACCCAGATGAGGACCCTAAGGAGGATTCTGAGGAGGATCCCGAGGAAGAGGAGCTCGAGGAGGACTCTAAGGAAGCACCGGAGGATAGGCTGCTAGATGAATTGATGGACAGGAACACGGAGTTGGACGATCGAGTCCATGAGTTGGAGGAACAGTACCAAGAAGAGAAGTGGGCACTGGCACTGCTCAGGGCATTGGTGCATCATCTGATGGTTAGGAACACAGATCTGGCTGACAAGCTGCATGCATCAGACCAGAAGGCAGATAGGTTGAGGGTAGAAAAGGAGGTCATCCGGTCCCACTTGGGAAATATGATAAACGGATTGGAGGCGAGAGTTCAGGGTCTTCAAACAGATAAACAGTTGATTACCACTTACTGAAAGGATGAGATGAAAGGTCGTGTAAGGGCTTAAAACCAGAGGGATGAGTTAGAGCATGAGGTAAGGAATAAGAAGGTTAGGATGGACAGGATGCAGTACGCGTTGAGCTCAGTGCATGGCAGGTTCCAGCATAGGGTGTACCATTTCCCGCGTGAGGAGCACCGATCTAGACACACTATAAGCCGAGGGCTAGTTCTAGACATGGCAGATGAGGAGTACGAAGATGCTATAAGGAGGGGTCTTTGAGTTTATATTGCTATGAACTTTTTATTAGTGTCGTATCGAACGCTTATCTACTAATGTAAATATTTAAATTCCAGTTTTAAGTTAAGGGATGTAAATGACATTTTGCCATAAGATGTTAAGTACTTTGGTTTATGGTTTTTAATATTAATAAGATATGTTTATTTATATGTGTGATGTGATGATTAAGCTTATATATAAGCTATAAATGTTGTAAGATTAAATTATGAGATGATAACATGTAAATTTTATTTATCAGAAAAATGCCAAGGGGAAGACGTCGTGAACAAACACCGGAAGAGTCAACCAGTAATGCTGGGGATCAACCGAACCCCATGCAATTATTATTATTATTTAATTCCTAAAAGGGTTTGGGAATTAATTAATAAAAGTACTCTCATAAATTTTTAATTGGATTAGAAGTTTAATTAATTAAAAGAGCTTAATTAAAATAAAACTCTATTCCTAAATAGTTTAGGAGGGTTACCTATATCTATAAATAAGAGGAGTCTTATTATGGATATTACACACACTTTCAATTGTTGGAGAGTACTTATACTTTTTATAGAGATAGAAACTAGGGTTTGCCAACACCCATCTTCTTGAATACATATTATTCCTTGGTGAATTACCTCTAGAGGCCAAACACTTGGGTGGCTAACGTTGATCAAAGGAAGAAATTTAACCGGTGAATTCAAGGAGAACGCGAAGGAATTGAAGTTGAACTTGTACTTGAGGCAGCTAGAATTCTATAAGGGTATAATTCTTAATCTCCATCTCTTTCGTTTAATTAATAATTGCGCATACAGAAAGATCATGGTGATGATTTGTATAAAATTTTAAAATCTGATTTTATCACGTTTCCTCTATATTTGTGTAATTTGATTGTATACTCGCGTAATATACAAACCTAACAATAGTATCAGAGCCAAGCTTTATGCGAATTATTAATTGTTTTGATTCTGTATATGTATGGGTATGTGTTTAGAACAATTTAATTGAGCATAATTGTTAGTATAGAATCATATTTTTGGGAGAAAACTCAAAAATCACGATCTAAAAAAATCAAAAACGAATGGACAGAACTTGAGAGTCGCGACGCTCATTTGTGTGAGTCGCGGCGCTGGGCTTAAGCTGCGGTGCTTGGAAATTCTTTGAGTACAGCGGCGCTCAAATCCTTAAGTCGCGGTGCTCGTTTTTCGAGTCGCGGCGCTTGAAGGCCTGTTGGTTCGTTTTTGTGAAATTTTTAGAAATTTTGAAATTTGACTAAAATAAAGGAGTTTATTTTATTTGGAATAGGATTCCATGTTTTTTTAGAAATTCTAAATTATAAATAAAGTAGTTTGTTTTGATTTGGAATTGGATTAAAATAAAGAAATTTATTTTGATTCAAAATTAGATTTTAAACTAATTAATATTGTCCATTAAATGATATCAATGCATATATGGAATGGTTTTATTATTCATGAGATAATTGTTATTTATTGATGCATATGGTGATATGTATGATAATAAATGGGATTGATTATGGACTATTCACCAATGTGTGATTGGATTTATTTTATGAGGATGCATGAATGAATGGGTTTTATAAATGGGGTTTGTGTACCTCGTCGTCTCTAATTTTTCTTAATGTAAATTCTATCTCCCTCCTATGTACTTCCCCTTAACTGCTGATTAAGGTTTCTACTTATTATAAATAGTTTATTTAATAGGATTAGTTAGAATTATTTTGAAGAATTGGAGACAAAGGAGCAAGGAGCGGTTAAAGACCCGTTTGTAATGGAGCCCGAGATTTAAATGTAATAGTTATATTTAAATTCAGTTCTTGCACCCTAGGTTTGACCTTTTGGTTCACTTGGTGGCTCTAGTAAACCAAACTAGAATAAAAGTCCATAATCAATCCGGGTAAAATATAGTATTCTATATGTTCATGTTTCATATATATATATATTATATAACATGTTTCACATGTTAAATAATATGACACGTATTTTGTAATAACCCAAGGATTTTAATATATTAAAATAAGAAATTTTATGTATGCATTTTTTTTATATAATAAAATTATTTTTATTATATATTAAAGCAAGTATGGGAATGTGTGCAAGAAAAAGAATGTAAATATGTAATATGTATATATATTTATTTCATATATGGTTTCAAGTAAATTTCATATTAAAGAAATAGTTGATAATTATAAATTATATTCTGTTAATAAATTAATTTTTAAACTAAAGATATATGATTATTTATAATAATATGATTACTATATTATTTAAATAATAAATGTAAATTTTAAGAAATGATTATTATTATTATTATTATTATTATTATTATTACTGTGATTATTTCTTTATGATATGAATTTTGTAAGATTAGTCAATTTATTTTAAATTGACTAATTATGGTAAATGTGGTGAAGTGACAGTACAGATCAAAACCCTAATTTGATATATGGTTATGGATTTTAATTTTTAATATAATTATATTTAAAATGAATGTATGTGTATTATGGATAATAAAAATTTATTTTCTTAAGGAAATTCGAATACTAAATATAAGTGTTGATTATATTTGAATGTAAGTATGTACAATATGTGGTTCATTGAGTATAATAATTATTTATCAATGATGATAAATATGTTATGACTTATGCCAAAAATGTATGTGATTAATTGTTAGTTAAAATAGGGCTCACTAATAGTTATGTAAATTAGTGGACTAACCTAAGAATGTTAATATTAAACAATTGATAAGATAGTTAATTAATTAAATATTTAATTAAAGTGAATAAATTTTGTACATTAATTAACATGAGTATTAATTAATGAGAATTAGGTGATATATGAATGATTTGTTTTTAATAGTCCAATTAGTAAGGAATACTAATGGACTAGCCTAATTAGTTTACTAACCAAGCCCACTCATTTAATTAATCATGGACTTAGATAGTTAATATATAGACTAATTAAATTAGCCCAAGATTTAATAAACTAGTAGCCCAAATGTGGAATGATAATATGTTAATACTAATGACCCAAAATATTTAAAAGTGAGCCCAAAAGCAGTTTAATTAAAGTCCAATTGTTAGCCTAATTGGGGTGCACTCCTAACAACTTAATTAATATAATAAAGCAATAAAAGAAAAAGAGAAAATGGGACAAAAATCAAGGGGTCAGCCGCCTATATGGTCTCATCATGGGGTGAGGTGTTAATTTTTAAGGGCTAGCTTGTAAGGATGGAAAATGAAGTACTAATAATCATGACAACACATCACCAACTTGTCACTTTGTGTAAGAAAAGAGAATACTTGCAAATGATGGCAAAATGGATAGATATAATTTATATATCTATAGGTTATGTAAGTATTAGTTTTATAAAACAAAAGTGGTCTTATTCATTTTCTTTTTCCTAGTTTGGAGAGAGAGAAAATAAAAAAAATTAAAAAGCTACTTCTTTCTCTTCTTCTTTCCAAAATAATATCTTGAGAGAGAAAAGGGAGAGGGGGTAGCCACGGCAAAAGAGGGAGAGAATATGATCTCCTATGCATCCCAAGTGTGATAGCTACCTTGGATAATAAATTATGTAAATTTATTTTGTATTACTTTGAAACCAAAAAGGGGAAGTATATATTTTTAAATTATATGATGGTTAATCTATATGTTAGATGATGTTTTATGTTTGGTTGTACTCAACTTGTGTGTTGATGTGCTTGGATGGTTAAGAAAAGAAAAGGAAAACTAGTTTGTTTCAAAATAAATTAGAAAATCCTAACTTTTTACCACTTTGTAAATTTATAACTTGAGATCTATAACTCTGTTTTACGATCCGTCAAAGAGAGGTGCTAGATATATAAGTTAAGTATTAAACTAAAATGGTAGAACTCAAAAATAGTTAGTATAAAATTCGTAGGGACTGTTTTAGTCAAAACAGTCCGGGTAGTGAACAAAAAGGGGTATAAAGCTTGCTGACCAATCTAGTCCAGGGGCATTTTTGTTAACTTTTTGTGCTCTAAAATTTCTAAGAAAATTTAAAGTGATAATATGGGAAGTGAGTCCTGTAAAAATTTGAGAATTTTTGGCCTTGTAGAATGAACGTTATGGATTTTATGATGAAGGACTACTTTCAAAATTATACCCGAATAACTCTCTGTAGTTAACTCCAAACATTATGAAATAATTACTGGAAGTATATATATATAACAGGAGCATACCCTGTAAATTTCAGAAGTTTCTAATAAAGTTTTGATTTATGATAAATGTAGCAAGATTTGGCTATTTTGGACTATTTAAATATAGTAAATGGATTTTAAAAATTTCGGGAATAATATATCTTTATAAGAGTGACATATTCTGTCAAATCCCAGAAAAAAAATAGTTTTGGTGATGATTTAGTATTTTCCATAGAAATAGTTTAGTTATGAATAAATGAATTAAATTAGTTATGTGATGTTAAAAGTTTGAAAAATATGTTTTTATGGATTAAAAACCCTATATAGGGTATATGTAGATTTTTTAAGGTTATGATTGTTCAATGTTGATGAGATATTATGGTTGTAGCATTTTAAGGTGAATTGGAAATTCGATATGTTAAAAAGGGATTACAGTTTGAATCCAGCTTACTGGATTGTGGTATTCGGCTTGCTGAATTGTTAAATCCGACTTGCTGAATTAGTGAATATAGTTTGCTGAATTAATAAATCTAGTTTACTGAATTAATGGATCCAGCTTGTTGGATTGTAGGATAGTTTGAATCCAGTTTGCTGTATTGGTATGTTTGGATCATCCAACTAGCTGGATTAGGTATTCAGGCTTAATGGATTATAAAGAAGAACTTATAAAATGAAAGACTTAGTGTTAATTCATAAGGTTTATGATAAAGTAGTAGTACAGTCGTGTTCTTTAATGGTTAATGTATAGTAGCTGGGCTAAACGATTCCTTCATGCAGCGGAGATATAACGAACTAACAACCGATCTAACTCACTGTGAAAACAGTGTAGACGAGACGGAAACTAGTTTGTTGGTTATTTATGGGAAACCACTCAGCATACTATATTGAATACTGTTAAAGATTCGATGTGTACTAGTTCTAGAATTACGAATGCGTATGGTGTTAAGGTGTTATCTAATATTTGATTATGTGGTTAAATGTTAAATAATTTACTTATAAAGAAGTGATATTATCAGGTGATATATGTGATACTAATTGAAAGATCAATCTTATAACTGATAGGTCTTTCATAAGTGATTTAGTTAGATTGCGTAGCAGTAATCGACAATACATGCAAGTTTCCTTACTCTTACTCAAGTTTATATTGAGCAAGTTCCATCTTACTGAACTTCTTACGTTATTGCAAGTTCCTCTTAACTCAAACTTGACTTTCTATGTTTCAAGCATACTAGTGGTTTAATTCTTTATAATTATTTCACCTCCTTAAATTATTGATTCGCACATAGTGCATGTTGCATATGTTCATCAGGTATGAAAGGCTGATCACCTTCATTACCATAAGGTTCAGTTAAATTATTCATGGTCATTATTGACATCCAATATTTTTGGTTCAGTCATTCAATTATTAAAATTATGATTCATGCTCTTTCACAATAATTATATTGTTGAAAAATTCTAAAGCTTATTCATTCTTTCAATCATGATATATCTTTATTATACTTAAACTTGCTGAGAAAAGTAGTTTCTCACCCTTGCTATATCATGATAACAAATTTCATATTTAAGGCAAATGTTCAAGGAAAGACAGTTACAAAAGCAAAGGACAAGATTAGATGGTTGTTAACTATTTAGTTATCTGATGTAAATGATATTTTAAACCTTTTAAGTTACTAAAGGTATGTATTAAGTTAAGGTTAGAAACCTTGGGATATGTTATAAATTTAATTGTATAAACAATTTGTGTTTATATCTTCCGCAGTGGTTGTAAATATGATGTATCGTGACACACCAGGTCCGAGGTTCAAGGGACCCGGGTTTGGGGGCGTTACATATTTTATATATATGTATGTGCATGCACGCTAAACAAGATGACTCAAAGAAATTATATTAAGTTGTAACGTTCAAGGATATTTTGAATATCGAACGTCGCCTTCTAGCATGATAAAACGATAGAGTATCAATTAATCATTATAAGTTTGTTGTGTCACAAAAGACTTATATTAATTTGTTGAGATGTTATTTTATCACATTTGATGCTTATTAAGGAATTGAACAATGTTGTTTTGTTGTGTCACACAAGGACGGTGTTTTTCTCTTCATATATATGGAAGTGTCAGGTTGGACTTAACTTGGATGATCTTGATTCGGATGTGTCACACTTGATCAAAATAATCTAAGAGGCAAAATACAAGGAGTTACATGGTGATGTAATTGACAATAGTTGTCTATCTATTTATTTATATATAGTTTGTTGTGTCACACAAGGCTGTATACATTTGAAATGGGATCCTTATTCTCACTAGCAAATCTTTAATTAGATTTGTCGAACTATATATTGAGGGTAATATAGTTTGATGAAAATAGTGGGAGATACCAATTTAAATAAAGACCTAATTTATTTTGATAATTAAGAAATGAATGTATGTTAAAATGTTGTTAAATTACAAATTCATATATAGAATTTTACAATGTCTAATTTACTATCACTGTGGAGTATATTAGATACTAATTAACCGGACCGAATTACACGGATTGGTTAAGGAATTTGAGAATAGTTCGGTTGAAAACCTATCTTATGTCTTTAATACGTCTGTCCTTGCAACTGTTGCAGAAACAGCCTCTGAGAAAGAGATTACTACTTTTAGAAAGTGACAAAATGATGCAACCGTGGCTCAATGCATCATGCTCGCATCCATAAGTAACGAGCTTCAGCGTGAGCATGAAACTATGGATGCTCCTACTGTACTCATGCACCTCAAGGAGTTGTATGGAGAAGAAAGTAGGACTGCTAGATATTAGATATCTAAGGAGCTCTTCCGATCTAGAATAATCGATGGCACTACAGTATAGACAAATGTCCTCAAAAATAATCAATCTGATTGAACAATTGGGATAACTGGGTTTTGTAATGGATGAAGAGTTGATCAAAGATTTGATCTTGCAATCACTTCCAGACTCTTTCTCACAATTTGTTGTGAATTTTCACATGAACAAGCTAGATGTCAGCCTGCCTGAGTTGCTTAACATGTTGTAAACTGAAATGAGTCACTTTCCAATCAAGAAAGACCAAGTCTTATTTGTAGATGATTTTTCCAAGAAAAGAAGCGGGCCAAAGGATCTTCTGAAAAATAAGAACAATTCAAAGAAGGCAATTGGAGAGGCAATAACTAAGGACATTAAGAACAAAACTGATGCGGATAGCAAAGGAGTTTGCTTCCACTGCAATAAGCTTAGACACTGGAAAGAAAATTGTAAGGAGTATCTTGCAGAGGCTAACTAGAAGAAGCTTAATGAAGCTTCGGTTACAAATACAGGTTTGTTCATTATTGAAATAAATCTTTCTGTAATGCAAGTTTCTACTTAGGTATTGGATACCGGTTGTAGTTCTCACATATGCAATTCAATGTAGAGAACAAGCAGAAGTAGAAGGCTAAACAAAGATGAAGTAATCTTACGTGTAGGGAATGGAGCAAAGGTTGCTGCATTAGCCGTAGGAACTTATAGTTTATTGTTGCCTACAAACAAGTCTATTAAGTTAATAAGTTGTTATTATGTTCCAGTTCTCATTAGAAATATTATTTCTTTCCGTTGTTGGACAAGGAAAGTTTTGGTATTATATTTAAGAACAATTGTTGCTCTATTTATAATAATAATGTTTTGTTTGAAACTGGAAGATTACTTGATGGACTTTGTATACTTGACTTACATAAAAATAATTTTGCAAATTGAACAAAGTAGTAAAAGAAAAGGAGATGATCATTCAAAGAATTGAATATGTGTATTTGATGACATACAAGTCTGAATCATTTAAAAGGTTCAAAAAATTTCAGAAGTGAAACAAATTAACAAAGTATTAAGATTCTTTGATCAGATCGAGGAAGGAATACTTGTGCAATGAGTTTCTAGATCATCTCAAAATGGTATTTTCTCATAATAGACACCTCCTGATATGCAATAATTGATTGATGTATCTAAAAGGAGAAATCATACTTTGTTGGACATGGTGCAGTCCGTGATGATTTTTACCGACATTCTAGTATCCATCTGGGGTTATGCCCTAGAAACGGCTGCATATCTACAAAATAAGGTAACCTAAAAATTCGGCCCCAAGATTCCATATGGGTTATGGATAGGGAGGATTCCTAGTCTTAAGTATGTTAAGATAAGGGGTTGTCCAGCTTATGTGAAAAGGTTTCAAAAGGATAAGCTTGGGACAAAATCTGACAAGTGCAAATTTGTGGGATATCCTAAAGAAAGTTTAGGGTATTATTTCTATAATCCTACTAAGCAATTGGTGTTTGTTGCGAAACACGCTTCCTTCTTGGATAAATGTGTTTATCATTGAAGGAGCTAGTAGGAGGGTAATAGATCTTGAAGGAGTTCAAGAACCACAAAGCACTATAAGTCAAACCGAGGAACCTGTAGATAGACCTATTGTACCACAACCGAATCATAAATCTAGAAGAGTACCGAAGATACCTGGAAGGTATGGATTCATCATAGAGGATGATGATGAGGTACGCATCATAGAGGATGATGATCCAGTTATATACGATGAAGCTATGAGTAGTAGATACTTAGAGAAATGGTAGATAGCCATGAAATCCGAAATGGACTTCATGTATGAGGACCAAGTATAGAGTGTAAATAGGTCTTTAAGAGAAAGACTGAAGCAGATGGCAAGGTGGAGACCTGTAAGGCCAGAATGGTGACAAAAGATTTCAAATAGTGGCAAGGAGTTGTTCATCATGAAATCTTCTCACCGGTATCAATGGTCAAGTCCATTTGGATTTTACTTGTTATTGCAATTCATTATTACTAAATCTGGTAAATGGATGTGGAGACGTCCTTCCTCAATAAATATATTAGAGGAGAATGTATGTATGATACAACCAGATGGATTTGTTTCAATGGTTGAAGCAAATCATGTATATGAGCTATAACAATCCATTTATGGATTGAAGCAAGCTTCTCAAAGATGGAACATTCGTTTTGATGAGACAATCAAAAGAGTTTGATTTTATCAAAAATGAGAATGAACCTAGTGTGTACAAAAGGGTTAGTGGGAGCGCTGTGACATTCCTAGTACTATATGTTGATATATTACTGATAAGGAATGACATACCAGTGCTACAATCAGTAAAGATAAAATTTTCTAAACATTCCTCCATGAATGACTTGGGAGGAGCATCCTATAAATTGGGGATATAAATCTATATAGATAGATTTAAAAGGATGCTCGGCTTGACCCATGGAACGTATATTCATTTGATGTTAAAGGCATTTATCATGGCAAACTCCAAGAGAAGTCTCATGATGATGAGTCATGGAGTGTATCTCTTTAAATTGTCCCCAATGAAAGAGAGATCGCATGAGTAACTATCATGTATGCAATGAAATGTACAGGACTTGATGTTGATCAGTTATATTCTGGAGAAGATCATTGTAAGACAGTGAAAAACATCTTTAAGTACTTAATTGGTATTGAGGATGTGATCATGATTCATGGTGGGTCTGAATTAAAACTAGAGGGCTAAACAAACTCAAGTTTTTTTTCGGACTGACCAAGACGATAACAAATTCACTTTAGGGTAAATAGTTACCTTGAATGGTGGTGCAGTGAATTGAAAAAGTTCCAAACAGCAAAGAGTTGTTGGTTTAGTGACAAAGATAAAGTGCATAACTGTAAATGAAGCTGCAAGTTGATTGTTTGGATGAAAAGTTCATTACAAAACTAGGAATAGTTCCTAAGTCTCATTTTGGATTCAAACATGTGTTGCGGCACTTTCATTTGATTAGAGAAATCATTGAAAGAGGAGAAGTCACTATAGAGATAGTGGACTCTCAAGAACAACATTGTATATTGAAGCTTTATCTAATAGTAGGATGATCGTCACTTAGAGAAGAAGGGTATTAGATACCATAGCGATTGGCTTTAGTGCAAGTGGGAGATTGAAAGTAGTACGTACCTAAGCCAATCATATTTGATATGATGTAGCATATACTTTGTAATCTTATTCGTTTACTAATAAAAGAATTTATTTATTAAAGGCATTTTACTTTATCTACAAGATGTTGTTATATTAAGTGTGATAAACTCATAGTTTTGAGCAATGCTTTTAGAATCATGATTATGATCATGCTAATGAGATCTAAATTCTAGATAGCTCACAAACTAAAATCGCTCCTAATCGTTGGATTACTAAAAAGGGATTAGTGAATCCGAATAGATTAGTACATACTTTGTTTGCTCTTAGGAAGATGATGATTGATCTCATAATCATTTATGTAGAGACATTAAAGTAAGTGTGCAGGTACTTATTAGAGAATAAGTTCACTGAACATGGCTCGCTAAAGGAATACCTAATGGAGTTTTACTTGTCTGTTAATAGAAATTCTTTAAGTGATAGTAGTACAAGTAATCCTTAGACTTGAGATCATCATAGTATCTTGTGTATGATGAGTTATACTTTGACATGTCCCTTAAGACTCTTAGGGTATATTAAAGGGTATGATTGGGTATAATAAATTATACATGGAGATAGGTGAATGGTCAACAAAAAATCTACCACTTCTAGTAAAAGGAGAGAATGTCTTATATGATTCGATAAATGATAACTAAGAAGTCTTTGGCCAAAACAGAATGAAATTAGAAAGGTGTTTCTAACTTGCATTAATTAAAGTTGTGCATTTGAGGCAGTTGTCGCAGTGGTTTAAATGAGGCCCCGGGGCGAACCGTAAACTCGGACGTCCTGAGATCAAATCCCACTAGCAACAATTGTTAAGCATGCAAAGGCAACGCGGCCACGGGTCGTACATTTCTGGGTAAAGCCATGTCTTAGGCGGAGCCTGTACGCAAAGTCTGGTCCGGGGTGGGGAGACTTAGTCCGACTGCGGTTGGGAAACTCCACATTATCAAAAAAAAAAAAAGTTGTGCATTTGAGAATCGAAATACATATAATCAAATAAAATAAGAATTGACAGTAATTTCATGTCTTATATTTGATTGGGATATTGTATGGTAGAAGAATTGAATTGTACAGTAATTATTCACTTCTTTTATGATTAATGTTAAAATCTATGTTATCTGAAAAGTCGTTGATCCCTAAGGGGGTTTATCCTTATTGTAGAATAAATATTATTTATTAAATGAATTAAATAGTTTAATTTATTTATTTAAATAAGATTAGAATTGTTCTAATTTATTTATTCACAACCAGTTTAATATGGAGAACCTAAAGGGTCACACCGCAAAAGAAAAATATTTATTTAAGAAGTAAATGGCATAATCGTAATAATAAGTTAAGTATATTTAATTTAATCTATGGTGATAGAATAAATTAAATAGCTTAATATTTATTATTTAATATTTTATAAATATTAAATACAAATTAATAAGAGGAGTCTTATTATTATTATTTAATTCTTAAAAGAGTTTGAGAATTAATTAATAAAAGTACTCTCATAAATTTCTAATTGCATTAGAAGTTTAATTAATTAAAAGAGTTTAATTAAAATAAAACTCCATTCCTAAATAGTTTAGGAGGGTTACCTATATCTATAAATAAGATGAGTCTTATTATGGATTAGGGTTACACACACTTTCAATTGTTGGAGAGTACTTATAATTTCTATAGAGATAGAAACTAGGGTTTGCCAACACCCATCTTCTTGAATACATATTATTCCTTGGTGGATTACCTCTAGAGGTCAAACACTTAGGTGGCTAACGTTGATCAAATGAAGGAATTTAACCGGTGAATTCAAGGAGAATGCAAAGGAATTGGAGTTGAACTTGTACTTGAGGAAGTTAGAATTCTACAAGGGTATAATTCTTAATCTCTATCTCTTCCATTTAATTAATAATTACGCATAAAGAAAGATCATGGTGATGGTTTGTATAAAATTTTAAAATCTGATTTTATCGCGCTTTCTTTATATTTGTGTAATTTGATTGCATGCTCGCGTAATATATAAACCTAATACTAAACATATGGATATGTGCTTTTAAGTGCAAAAGATCATAAATAATGTAAAACTGACTCATAAATCGATAATACAAACTATGCATGTTTCTTAATTCCCATAAGTTAAAAAAAAAATTAATCACAATTTTTTTCTTATCCTTGACCATAATTAACTTCAATCAACCCATTGCTCAATTATCCTAAAAACATACTAATTAAAATGTAAATCTAATAACCTAAAACGTACAAGTACTAAATAAAATAAAAAATAAAACACACCCCTAAACTTAAACTAGACACTGTCCTCAATGGCTAAAATAGAAAAAAGTAAAGCTGAGGGCTTTCCTAAAAATATAGCAATCTTCTTCCTTGTCTGCTAAGTCTGAAGAATAGGTTAGACATATTGGAATGAATAAGGCACTGCACTTGAATTAGACTCGAATAACCTGTAAACACAATAGAAGCAAGTTTATTAAATCCTAATTAATACAAGTTTATTAACTACTATGAAACCTAATAAAATAAATAAAACTAAAAAGTAAAAATTAAACTTGGGTTGTCTCCCAATAAGCGCTTGGTTTAGAGTCGCCAGCCCGACTTCATCATCTACTATCTAATTTCCCTTCGAAAATTGAGGAACCCTCCATCCATTAGTAGTAATGTAACATTTGAGGGCTTCGCTTCTGTAAGGGCCATTGTTTCAAATTCACCTAACTTGTTCTTTTTAGATAAAATCTCCTTTTATGAACTTCAAGTAGCCAGGTGTTTGCTCCATTGTGTCTGTGAACGGATTATTGAATTAAAGCTTCTTAAACACAACTGAATCTTCATCTGTCTGCTCATGGATGCCTTTCTCATCCCACCATGGCTCCAAATTTATGATAGCTCCCATGTCACATAGAGCTTTGCCGATAAAATGACTACCAATTAGGCATGTGATTGCAAAACTACCCGGATCCTTAAACTTCAGTGGAGAAGGTACATGGGGCACTATCAAAATTGGCTCATCTGCGTTGGAACTCAAGGATGGATCTTCTCCGGCTTTATTTTCCTGGTCCCCACTATTCTTCTCCTATTTAGCATCCACATTTGTTGGCATGTCCCGTTGTAACTTTGGCGCAGGCAATCCATCAGTCTCGGTAACCATGTCACTGGGCCATGCACCTGGAGGGCGATTGTTGAAGCGATTACAAGCTGACCCACCTGGTTCTCAAGGTTTCGAATCGATATCTCCTGATTATTCATCTGCTCCTCGACTAGCCATGCACTTGGAAAGAAGTTCCTCTAAGTTTGACATCCTTTCTTCTTCATGTGGATGAGCTTGCATTGAGAATACTGGAGGATATGGTTGGCTTGGAGCATAGGTTTGGGCTTGATTGTCATCGCTCCATAAAATATTTAGCGGATTCCCCAATCATGGTGATAATTATTGGAATAGTCATAATTACTGGGGTAGTCGCTGAAGTTGCCACCATACAGTACCAACTCAAAACTAATGGCGCATTGATGACTGGATAGTTTCCAGCACAATAATCACAAATCACCGCAACACTTTCAATAGGTTGTGCTGCTAAAGCGTTAATCTTCCTCGAAAGTGTCTCTATATGTGCTGACAATTCATCGAGTCCATAAATCTCGGTCGCTCTTGGCTAAGTCATTCTCGTATAAGGCCACTGATAGTCATAGTTGGCCATGGTGTTTCTGCGAATAAAATAAAAAACAGAAAAAGTAAAACAGAAAAATACACGTTTAAACTACGATCAATTTGATTGAAACTAGTATTGAAAAAATACTATTAGTAATATTCCCCGGCAACGGTGCCAAAAACTTGTTGTCCAAAATTAATATTGACAATTTACACGCAAGTATACGTGGTCAACAAGTAATAAAGTGTAAGTAGAATGTCGAACCCACGTGGAATATACTAATAAAATTATCCAAGTACTAACTTTATATCAATTCAACCTTATTTAAACAAATGAAATTAAGAATATAGAATTAAATTAATTAAACTAGTAATTTAATTACTCTATTAACAAGGATTAAATTCAGATTTTAAGACCTAAGATTACAATATCTCCCAATGTTTCATCTAAATTTCCTATCTCCCTATTTAATTATACGGTCACAATGAATTGTTAACCGAGAATTCGTTAGTATTTATACCCTTCTTCCGATGGTCATATAAACATATCCTTTCTAAATCCACTACAATGAGAATAAAATCGAAAAGGAACATCCTAGCTAAATAACTCTCTATATTCCTATGTGAATTAAATTAACAAGAATTTTAAGCATAGATTCTCTTTAGGTTACATATGGATATAAGTATATCTCTATCCTATACACTGTGACACCCCCAAATCCAGGTACTTAATTCCCACTGATTTGGTGTTCACTATAACATACATTCAAAACTAACTTCCCAATAAAACAACAATTTAATAATCTTAAAGAAACATCTACCCAAAATGGGTTACATCTCCAAACTATTAAATATTCAAAATCCCAGGTTATCTAAACCTTAATACATCAATGCGGAATAGAAATATAAATTAAAAACAAGTCTTGTTACAAATGATATATCTAGAACTATTTCTGCATCTTGCCCTTGCCCTTACTGGTGGACGGCTCGTCCTGCTTCTCAGGCTTAGCTGCAATGATTAGTGCAAGAGTGAGCAAACAATTGCTCACAAGTACGATAACAACAATATTTAAATGAAAAGGATTTCAACTGAGGAATAACAGTCAAAGTCTAAGAGTTCGTTAGAAAGCTCGATTCAAGGAAAGATAGATTTCAAAATATAGAAATTATATCTGAGGGTCACAAGACCTCGAACTATGTCCTAGGTTGACAAGTATTTCTACTGTAACCTTTAACAGTCATATAGACTATGGACCAACATCTCGTACTCAGGGGGATCAGCCCTTTGTACAATGTATTGTGCACAAACATTTTAACGCTGTCGCGTAAGTAATCCCCTATATTAGGGTTGTTCATCTCAGTTTATCGTCTGAATCCATACCAAAAAGAAAATTGGCTTGGAACAAGTATAGAAAAACATTCTAAGTCTTTGAAACGCTCATCAACTAAGGACTAGCTGAATCAATAAGGGTTTGCTAGTCTAATTCATCAATAGAGTTTGTTTAATAGAAACTATACTCGAAGTTTGAATAACAAACAATGATTGGAATAAAGCTTAAGTATACAATCATGATAATAACCTTGCTTAAATATCAATAAGCTAAGGTCAATAGCTTGCTCAATACGAATAAACTTGTTTTGAATAAATTAACAAGTTAAAAGAAAAGAACAACTTGCTCAACGTAAAAGTAATAAGTTGAGATAAGAAACTTGCTGTAAATAACTTTCAAGTTTAAGGGAGGAAAACTTGCCTCAAGCGTAGATTACAATTTTAAGTAATTCACGATCCTTAAACAACCTAAACATTTAATTATAAAATGGTAACATAATTAGTCACAAAATTAAAAGCTTTTAAGGCTTGCTCTTTATCTCATTTAGCATACCATAGTCAACAAATACTAGTTTAGCAACCATCTTGGTAATACATTAGTCACATTAATATCAGTTTAATTACGCATCATAACTTCCAAGAATTGAAAATAAAATAATAATTATATTTTTTTTTCAAACAGTAGTGTTTCTCGCCGGGGCGAGAAAAACTTAACAAAATTGTCGTCGGGGCGACGATGTCGCTGGGGCGACGAAATCAGTTCATTTCTATCGCCGGGGCGATAGACTTGACTGTCGTCTTCCCCAGCTCGCGAACCAGTGAAAACTTAGGCCAAATTTGGCCAAAATTTTCCGAATTCTACCATCCAGAAAACAAATTAAGTATATCTAGACATCATATAAGATACAAAACATTTACCCAACATGTTTCTAATCAATCTAAGAATTATAAAACACATGATTAACCAATTTAAACCAAAATTCACTGTTAAAACCAAATATTCAAGTTTTAAACATTTTAATAAAATCAAACTTTGTAAACTCATTTTTCAACCAATTAAAACCATTCTTCTTGCATTATTCTTGTTTTTCATCAAATAATCATAAACAAATGATAATTTTACCAATTAACAAACAATTTGAATATTAACTTCATACATATATACCACTCATGAAAATAAACTCTGTAAAACTCAAAAACTCTATTCTAAACATGCTTTTATGGATTAATCATTCCAATCAATCTATAATCATCACATAATCATCTAACACATGTTTTCTAACAATTATAACCAAGTAATTCATATATTTAGCAAGTCAATAACATACAGAGAACTAAAAAAATAAAATACAGTGAAAAGTTATACCTTCTATTAAAGAAAACTTGGTTAATACTCCTTTGGTTTTGGAATTCTCCTCTCCAATTTCCAAGTTCTTCTCCTCAACTTCTCTCTTTTCTCTCAACTCTAAAAACTCTGTTCTCTCTTTTCTAATTCACAGAGCTCTCAACAACACTCTGCTCTTTTCTTTCTCTTTTACAATTGACGTAACTTAAAAATAAAACTGATAGAATAAAGAAAATAAAAACTGATAACTTAAAAATATAAACTGATGTTTTAAATAATAATAACGTAAAATTCATAAATTGAATCATCAGTTAGGATTTTTAAAAGCCACAAGGCTTTGTTTGGCAAATACAAAATAAAATAACCCATTATCCTAACTAAAGGTCTTAAGGCCTTGTTTGGTAAAACACAAATAAAACAATCCATTATTCCCAAACAAAGATCATAGGGCCTTGTTTGGTAAAACTAAATTAACCACTTTCTCATTTATTTTAATAAACCAATATAATATATAGTTTAAAATGTCACACATTTAATTTAATTGAACTTATTATTAAATAAATTCAATTAAACCTTACTAACTCAAATAATAAATTTACTTAACCATTAACAATAATAACAAATGAATTATATTATTCAAATAAATTATTTATTAACATAAATCATTTATTCAAATAATTCTTTTCATCATTTAATTTAATTAACAATTAAATTAGGATAATCATCACAAATCACATTCAAGTAACAATTAACACAATTAACTCAACATAAACTTATTTCACAATAGCTTAATAAATCATAAATTAACTCAATAAATTAACAAAAATATTTATACAATTCAATAAATATTTTTATTAATTCTCAAAATTGCATTCGTTACATCTTTCCCTCCTTAAAAGGATTCTGTCCCCAGAATCACAACGCAATTAAATCGACCGTTACATTCTCCCCTCCTTACAAAGATTTTGTCCCCAGAATCGCAATACAAAAAAAAATTAGACAAACAAGTGAGGGTAATTCTGCAGCATTTGCTCTTCGAGTTCCCACGTTGCTTCTTCAGCACTGTGGTTCCTCCAGATCACCTTAACAGAAGGTATCACTTTATTTCTAAGTACTTGCTCCTTCCTGTCCACTATCTGTACAGGAACCTCTTCATATGACAAATCTTTCTCGAATTGTAGCGGTTCATACTCTATGACATGTTTATAATCAGACTTATACGGTCGTAGCACCGATATGTGGAATACATTGTGAATATGGTCTAACTCGGGAGGTAAAGCTACCTCATAAGCCACCTCGCCTATTCGTTTCAGCACTTCGAAGGGTCCAATAAACCGCGGACTCAGCTTACCCTTTTTACCAAATCTGATCTTTCCCTTCCAGGGAGAGACTTTAAGAAACACAAAGCTCCCGACGTCAAATTCGCGATTTTGTCGGTGTTGATCAGCATACTTCTTTTGCCTGTCTTGAGCGGCTATCAGTCTGGTTCTTATCACCTTGACAATTTCAGCAGTTTGTTGTACCAGCTCGGGTCCCAATAGTCGTCGTTCACCAACCTCATCCCAGCATAATGGAGTTCTGCATTTCCTTCCATACAATGCTTCGTAGGGCGGCATGCCGATACTTGCGTGATGACTATTATTGTAAGCAAACTCGACCAGAGGTAAATGATCATCCCAGTTGCCTTTAAAATCCATAACGCACGCCCGAAGCATATCCTCCAACGTTTGAATTGTTCTTTCGCTCTGACCATCGGTTTGAGGATGATAGGCTGTACTCATTCTCAACTGTGTCCCCAAACAAGCTTGCAAACTCCTCCAAAATTTTGATGTAAATCGTGAATCTCGATCTGATACTATTGATACTGGAACTCGGTGCCTTGAGATAATCTCTTTGACATATAATTTCGCCAGCTGATCCAAAGTGAATCGAATTTTGATCGGCAAGAAATGCGCTGATTTCATCAATCTGTCAACTATGACCCATATCGCGTAGTTGGAAGTCCTACTACAAAATCCATCGTTATATGCTCCCACTTCCATTCTGGTATTTCCAAGGGCTGTAACAACCCACTTGGTCGTTGATGCTCCGCTTTGACTCTCTGACAAGTGAGACATTTCGCAACGCATTCGGCAACCTCTCTTTTCATGTTTGGCCACCAAAAATGTTGGCGAAGATCCTGGTACATCTTTGTGCTTCCCGGGTGAACCGAAAATCTTGAACTATGAGCTTCATTCAAAATCTCCTCTCTGATTGCCAATACTGACGGTACCCAGATTCTGCCTTCAAATCTCAGCAACCCTTCAGTATCGATTTTATATTTAAACTCTTCTCCCTCAAGCACTCTTTGCCGAATCTTATCACATTCCTCATCGTGAAGTTGCGCTTCCTTGACTTTTTCTATCAAAGTTGGTTGAGTTTCTATCTGGAACAATTTTTCATTAGTCTCTGTCAAACCCTTCACCTCTATTTCCAACTTAGCCATTTCTGCTACGAGCTTCTCCTGAGCGGTTAACAAAAACAGTTTCTCCCGACCTTTCCTACTCAAAGCGTCGGCAACCACATTAGCCTTCCCTGGATGGTATAAAATTTCATAGTCATAATCTTTGATCAATTCTATCCATCTCCCCTGCCGCATATTCAAATCTTTCTGCGTGAAAATATATTTCAGACTTTTATGGTCTGTATATATTTCACACTTCTCCCCATAGAGATAGTGCCTCCAGATTTTCAAAGCAAACACCACGGCTGCTAACTCCAAATCATGGGTTGGATACCCTTTTTCATAATCTTTTAGTTGGCGCGATGCATATGCAATAACTTTACCATTCTGCATCAACACACAACCAAGTCCTTTATGTGATGCGTCACTGTACACCACAAAATTTCCTGTATCATCTGGTAAAGACAACACAGGTGCCGAACTTAATCTCTTCTTGAGTTCTTGGAAACTTTCTTCGCACTTCTCCGTCCAAACAAACTTCACTGATTTCCTTGTTAAATTCGTCAACAGAGTGGCGATCCTGGAGAAATCTTGAATAAAACGTCTGTAGTAACCTGCCAAACCCAAGAAACTCCTCACTTCTGACGGTGTCTTCGGCTGATCCCAGTTCATCACAGCTTCGACTTTCGCTGGATCCACCGAAATTCCGTCTTTATCAATAACATATCCAAGTAATTGAACACGCTCCAACCAAAATTCGCATTTTGAAAATATTGCATATAATTTCTCCTTCCTTAACGCCTCCAATGTCACCCTTAAATGTTCCACGTGTTCTTCTTGAGTTTTGGAGTAAACCAAAATGTCGTCTATGAATACCACCACAAACTTATCCAAAAATGGTTTGAACACCCTATTCATTAAATCCATGAATGCTGCAGGCGCATTCGTTAAACCAAATGACATAACCAAAAACTCATACTGACCATATCTGGTTCGAAACGCCGTCTTTGGTATGTCCTCTTTTCTCACCTTCAATTTATGGTATCCACTTCTCAAGTCTATCTTCGAAAAATATCTTGCTCCCTTCAGTTGGTCAAACAGGTCATCGATTCTAGGCAACGGATACTTGTTTTTAATCGTGACCTTGTTCAACTCTCTATAATCAATGCAAAGACGCATCGACCCATCCTTTTTCTTAACAAACAATACCGGTGCTCCCCACGGCGAAACGCTCGGTTGAATATACTTCTTATCTAGCAGCTCTTGCAGCTGCACCATTAACTCCTTCATTTCTACCGGAGCCATTCTATATGGGGCTTTCGATATAGGGGCCGTTCCCGGTGCTAAATCAATTACAAACTCGATTTCCCTATCTGGCGGTAATCCTGGCAAATCATCAGGAAACACGTCCGCAAAATCCTTAACTACTGGTATCTCCTCTAATTTTGCACCCACCTTTCGGGTATCGACTACGTAGGCTAGATATCCTACACATCCTTGTCTCAACATCTTTCTGGCCTGCATCATCGTCAGACAACTCGTTTGTCTAGGCGACTTGCTGCCATAAAACACTACCTTTGACGGAGTCAGAAGGTTTACACACTTCTTTTGACAGTCAATAATTGCCCCATGGTTAAACAACCAATCCATACCCAAAATAACATCAAACTCCCCAAGACGAATTGGGATCAAGTTTACTGTCATCACATGACCCTTAATATCTACCTGACAGATCTTGTGGACAAACTTAACAGGAATCACCTCCCTATTCGCAATTTCTATGTTCATGGGGTAATCTAACTCTTCCTGGGGTAACCCTAATTTCTTAGCAAAATCATCGGATATAAATGAGCAAGTAGCACCCGAGTCAAACAATACATAAGAATTAACATTATTGACTGGAATGATACCTGACACTACATCCTTTGACTGCACAGCATCCTGCACCGTCATGTTGAATGTTCGAGCGGTAGGTCGGTTGGGCTGTGTCGGTCCGGTGATAGTCAGATTGCCTCCACCGCTGTTCCCTTTTCCTGCACCGGTTCCTCCTGTAGTTATTTTCTTAGGGCATTCTCGGGCAAAGTGATCCTTCGACCCGCAGATGAAACATGTTCCTTTCTTCGGATTAGGGCAATTTGGTGAAATATGACCCTCCTGCCCGCAATTGAAGCACACCCGCTTACCCTTCAAACAAGCACCCATATGGCTCTTTCCACAGTTGCTGCACACCTCTATCTTCTTTTTCTGATTACCCTGCTGACTTCCCGCAGAGTTACTATCATTCCATTTCCTTTTCTGGCCACTGCCCCCATGGCTACTACTTATCTTGTTTTCATTCTCATTCTTCTTTTTCTTCTGCTCCTGGTTGTACTTGGACAGAGCATCATTGCCTCCTTTAGCGATAATCACCTTTTCCAGCACTGCCGCAAACGAGTTCAGTTGAAACAACGAAACTCTACTATATAACCAGGGCTTCAGTCCCTGCTCAAATCTCCTAGCCTTCCGCTCATCCGTGTTGACCTGATATGGTGCAAACCGCGCCAGCTCATTAAACTTTGCAGCATATTCAGGTACTGTCATGGTACCTTGCTTCAATTCCAAAAACTGCACCTCCATTTGATTTTGAGCACTTGCCGGAAAGTAGGTCTCGAAAAACATCTCCTTAAATCGCTCCCACGGAATAATCCCTTGGCCACCTCGAGTCTTATTTGCCTGCCACCAGTAACTAGCTTCTGACTTTAGCATGAAGGTTGCAAATGCCGTCTTCTGATCCTCATTGACCCTAGCGACATCAAACACCTTCTCCATCTCCATGACTCATGTTTGAGCCTCTATCGGATTCATAGACCCGTGATATTCCGGAGGTCTGACAGCCTTGAAATCCTTGAAGGTCGTAGCCTGAGCTTGTGGTTGATTTGCAAAGGCTCCCGTTAACAAGTTTACCAACTGCTGCATCGGATTAGTGTTGGCTTCTTCATTGTTAGTAGATCCCTCAGGGGTTTGTTGACATGTTGGTTGTCTTCTTGGAGGCATTTTACTGTTAAGAATTCTCGTTATTAAACTATTGCTCAATTACTCAAACATTTAAGTCTCAACTTAAACATTTATAAACAACACTTAAACACATAACACATCTGATAAACTTTCACATTTTATTCATTAACTGCTTGAAAACATAATAGAGATAACATCGTAGTTATTTACATCATCTATCCTGAAATCACATAGTTTCAGGATTACAACATTATTCTATCCCATTATATAGAAACTGGGATTTACAACTTATTAACTCATAAATTCATAATAACATAACTAATCATAATCTATGATGACATCCCACGACGCACAGCTTCCTGGCGTTCCTGCTCCAAAATACGTGTCATAATCCTACGATCCATCACATCTGGATGACGATTAGCTCGATCTTGAGCTCTATCTATGGTAGTATGAAAAATATACTCCATCTCATCAATCTTGGCCTTCTTTGACCGCATCTCACACTCAATACGATCTGCGCGATCAGCCTCCCTCAGCCAAGCTGTCTCTGCTCTCGCCCGCTTAGCTGACTCCTCTTTCAACTCATCTCGTACAACTTCATTCCTGGCTATCAGCTGTCCTTGTCGATACTCAGACTGTGCTAGCGTCTGCTCAGCCTCTACAAGACGGAAGAAAGGTCTTGGATCTCAGCATCCTTCTGCTTTAGAGTGGTTTGACGTTCTACAGCCTGTTCCTCTAACTCCTCCTTTTCACTCTCTACATGAACCAGCTTCCACTCTACATCTCCAAGACGTATATCTAGCTCCACGATCTCACTGCTTTTCTGCTCCAAAGCAGTCTGTCGCTCCACCAGCTGCCTCTCTAACTCCTCCATTCTATCCTGCAACTCTATGTTGCGATCATACACCTGCTCATACATCTGAACACCCAAAGTAGATAGTGATATCCCCTCAGGGTCTTCCTCCTCCTCCTCAACCTCTTCAGGGTCCTCCTCAGGATCCTCCTCAGGGTCCTCCTCAGGATCAGTCTCAGGCTCATACTCGTGACCTGTAACTGTAATCAATGGAGATGGCTCCCTCTGCACTAACTGCTCATGAACTATGTGAATATCTCGGGGCTCCTCCTCCCTAGTCTGGCTGGGCTCTCCTCTATCAGTCATCCTGACAACAAAGTTTTAAGTTTTAATTACTAATCGATAATACTCGCGAGCACATAAGTTTGTTATCAAATAAGCACATAGCACATAATCGTTTTATTGTCTTTAATGAATTTCCGTAATTCATTCCTTAAAATTCGATAAGAGTTTATCACCACTACATTCTCTATCTTCTAAAAGGCTACTACCCTAAGGTTTTCCCCACCTAAAGGTTCATAACCTGGCTCTGATACCAACCTGTGACACCCCCAAATCCAGGTACTTAATTCCCACTGATTTGGTGTTCACTATAACATACATTTAAAACTAACTTCCCAATAAAACAACAATTTAATAATCTTAAAGAAACATCTACCCAAAATGGGTTACATCTCTAAACTATTAAATATTCAAAATCCCAGGTTATCTAAACCTTAATACATCAATGCGGAATAGAAATATAAATTAAAAACAAGTCTTGTTACAAATGATATATCTAGAACTATTTCTGCATCTTGCCCTTGCCCTTACTGGTGGACGGCTCGTCCTGCTTCTCAGGCTTAGCTGCAATGATTAGTGCAAGAGTGAGCAAACAATTGCTCACAAGTACGATAACAACAATATTTAAATGAAAAGGATTTCAACTGAGGAATAACAGTCAAAGTCTAAGAGTTCGTTAGAAAGCTCGATTCAAGGAAAGATAGATTTCAAAATATAGAAATTATATCTGAGGGTCACAAGACCTCGAACTATGTCTTAGGTTGACAAGTATTTCTACTGTAACCTTTAACAGTCATATAGACTATGGACCAACATCTCGTACTCAGGGGGATCAGCCCTTTGTACAATGTATTGTGCACAAACATTTTAACGCTGTCGCGTAAGTAATCCCCTATATTAGGGTTGTTCATCTCAGTTTATCGTCTGAATCCATACCAAAAAGAAAATTGGCTTGGAACAAGTATAGAAAAACATTCTAAGTCTTTGAAACGCTCATCAACTAAGGACTAGCTGAATCAATAAGGGTTTGCTAGTCTAATTCATCAATAGAGTTTGTTTAATAGAAACTATACTCGAAGTTTGAATAACAAACAATGATTGGAATAAAGCTTAAGTATACAATCATGATAATAACCTTGCTTGAATATCAATAAGCTAAGGTCAATAGCTTGCTCAATACGAATAAACTTGTTTTGAATAAATTAACAAGTTAAAAGAAAAGAACAACTTGCTCAACGTAAAAGTAATAAGTTGAGATAAGAAACTTGCTATAAATAACTTTCAAGTTTAAGGGAGGAAAACTTGCCTCAAGCGTAGATTACAATTTTAAGTAATTCACGATCCTTAAACAACCTAAACATTTAATTATAAAATGGTAACATAATTAGTCACAAAATTAAAAGCTTTTAAGGCTTGCTCTTTATCTCATTTAGCATACCATAGTCAACAAATACTAGTTTAGCAACCATCTTGGTAATACATTAGTCACATTAATATCAGTTTAATTACGCATCATAACTTCCAAGAATTGAAAATAAAATAATAATTATATTTTTTTTTCAAACAGTAGTGTTTCTCGCCGGGGCGAGAAAAACTTAACAAAATTGTCGTCGGGGCGACGATGTCGCTGGGCGACGAAATCAGTTCATTTCTATCGCCGGGGCGATAGACTTGACTGTCGTCTTCCCCAGCTCGCGAACCAGTGAAAACTTAGGCCAAATTTGGCCAAAATTTTCCGAATTCTACCATCCAGAAAACAAATTAAGTATATCTAGACATCATATAAGATACAAAACATTTACCCAACATGTTTCTAATCAATCTAAGAATTATAAAACACATGATTAACCAATTTAAACCAAAATTCACTGTTAAAACCAAATATTCAAGTTTTAAACATTTTAATAAAATCAAACTTTGTAAACTCATTTTTCAACCAATTAAAACCATTCTTCTTGCATTATTCTTGTTTTTCATCAAATAATCATAAACAAATGATAATTTTACCAATTAACAAACAATTTGAATATTAACTTCATACATATATACCACTCATGAAAATAAACTCTGTAAAACTCAAAAACTCTATTCTAAACATGCTTTTATGGATTAATCATTCCAATCAATCTATAATCATCACATAATCATCTAACACATGTTTTCTAACAATTATAACCAAGTAATTAATATATTTAGCAAGTCAATAACATACAGAGAACTAAAAAAATAAAATACAGTGAAAAGTTATACCTTCTATTAAAGAAAACTTAGTTAATACTCCTTTGGTTTTGGAATTCTCCTCTCCAATTTCCAAGTTCTTCTCCTCAACTTCTCTCTTTTCTCTCAACTCTAAAAACTCTGTTCTCTCTTTTCTAATTCACAGAGCTCTCAACAACACTCTGTTCTTTTCTTTCTCTTTTACAACTGACGTAACTTAAAAATAAAACTGATAGAATAAAGAAAATAAAAACTGATAACTTAAAAATATAAACTGATGTTTTAAATAATAATAACGTAAAATTCATAAATTGAATCATCAGTTAGGATTTTCAAAAGCCATAAGGCTTTGTTTGGCAAATACAAAATAAAATAACCCATTATCCTAACTAAAGGTCTTAAGGCCTTGTTTGGTAAAACACAAATAAAATAATCCATTATTCCCAAACAAAGATCATAGGGCCTTGTTTGGTAAAACTAAATTAACCACTTTCTCATTTATTTTAATAAACCAATATAATATATAGTTTAAAATGTCACACATTTAATTTAATTGAACTTATTATTAAATAAATTCAATTAAACCTTACTAACTCAAATAATAAATTTACTTAACCATTAACAATAATAACAAATGAATTATATTATTCAAATAAATTATTTATTAACATAAATCATTTATTCAAATAATTCTTTTCATCATCTAATATAATTAACAATTAAATTAGGATAATCATCACAAATCACATTCAAGTAACAATTAACACAATTAACTCAACATAAACTTATTTCACAATAGCTTAATAAATCATAAATTAACTCAATAAATTAACAAAAATATTTATACAATTCAATAAATATTTTTATTAATTCTCAAAATTGCATTCGTTACATCTTTCCCTCCTTAAAAGGATTCTGTCCCCAGAATCACAACGCAATTAAATCGACCATTACATACACGAATCATGAATTTCATCCCATTTAGAAAACACAAACATATGTTATCATATTCAGATCTAAACCTATAATCCATCTCCCAATTTCATATAGATTATTCCATTAATTACTAGCTAGTTAATTAATAAATGAACGCATAAAATATGATAATCAATTCACATGGTGCCAATTAAAAAGGAAAAAAATCAATTTAAACTACACATTGGGTTTAATTGCAATCTTAAATAAAATTTAGCTCATAACTGAAAAAGAAATCAAATTAATAAAATAATCCATCATGTTCAAGAATACAAAAATTAAAGGAGAAATGAAGAGATAAGAATCTGTGTTTATGCGCGATCTTCACTTTGGCCTTCAATCCTTGCAAACCTTCCTTTGAATTCTTCTTCATATCTAAAAACAAACCTTCTTCTATTTCTATTCTTCTCTAATCTACTGCTAATTATGTTAATTCTCTAGGTTGTTCTCCCTTCTGATTTTATGCCTCACATTATGTATTTGTAGGTTACAAGTCCAATTCTTTTCTAGAATCCTCTTTGGCTTAGAAATCCTTTTTCAAAAATACTTCTCAAACTTCCTCGCTGGCCAATTCTAATCATGGGCGTATATACGTTGGGCAGTGGCAGCATATTTATAAAAATGCCATTCTCGAATTTCTCAATTCCTTTTCATTACTTTATTTCCCAAAATGACATATGCGTCCCTCCTGATCCATCCTGCAATAAATAAACATAAAAATAAATAAAACAAACTATCAAAATACTCAATTCGTAGGTATAAAATCCACTCATCACCTAGCTATGTTAGATGGACGTTAATATGATATTTGTAATTACGTAGCCAGTGAACTATGTATGGAACGATAATTAAATTTGACTGTAAGATCATGAATATTTACAATCTGTGTATCAAAAAGAAACATATTGTTTATAACTTGAGATGTATCAATCAGAACAAAATGATCTACAAATGTAATAATAGATTGTAAAGGTTACAGATTCTTGAATGGAATAAGTTGGTGTATTAATTGGTATCCAAGTGAGGTTGTGTTCATTAATTTATGAATAAAGATTGTATATATTGAGATTAAGGTTGTATCGTGACGCACCAGGCCCGAGATTCAAGTGACCCAGATTTGGGAGCGTGACAACAACCGTCAACTATGTCCATCGTCGGAATACCATCAGTTCCCATTAAACACGATGTTTAAGGGCCTTGACTTTATTTCTAGGCTCACATGATTCAGAATCACAACAAACAATACATCGAGATCTATAAAACGGAGTTTAGAGTTTAGGAAAAGACTCTCATAAACCCCAAATCCATAGATCGCACAACGAAACAATAATATCGCGAGTGGCAATTATGTATTGACGAGATCTATTGAAAGAAATTAGAATCTAGGAAATGATATCCATAGATCTAAGATCCCATAGATCTAGAAAATACGAATCGAGATCTAATCAAAAATCTGTCCCAGATTGGCTATAATGATATTATATTCGTAAGAATTCCTCGTCGGCCAAAACGTGGGATCCCCTCACCACTAGATATAAATCTAGGATATTTGGGTGACCTAGAAATCAATATAAAACAACTCCCAAGCAAAATAACTGGTAAAAAGGAGTCGAATCAAAGTCAAAATTGATAAATTATCGAATGGATATCATCGGCTAGTTAGGAGGAGATTTCATCCTTGAGAAATCCTCTTTAACCATCTATAATCCTAAAAATAGGATCCATACACCTCTAAAGATAATCTAGGATGCTAGGAGAGCCTCAAATGAGAAATTAATTAGAAAACAAACAAAGCCTAAGCACAATAATTTACAAAATAAACAAGATCTAAGTTAATCTAGACTAGATTTAGCATAAAGGTGAGATCTTTCACCTTGGGAGCAATAGATTCTTCCTCCTTGAGCTTGGAAATAGAAGGCTTGACTCTAAATTGGCAAGAGATTTGATGAAAAAAAGCTAGATCTAGATTGGATTTAGAGAGGTTTTTCTCTTTCTTTCTCTATTTCTTTCTCTAGATAACACATATTCTCTCTCTAAAATGCCTTCTCTTCTTCAAAAAATGTGCAAAAACTGTTAGGTTTGCATATGACGCGAACATGCAATCAAATTACATAAATAAAGCGGAAGCGCGATAAAATCGGATTTTTAAAATTTTATACAAACCATCACCATGATCAATCTATGTACTCAATTAACGATATAAACGAAAGAGATAGAGATAACAATTATACCCTCGTAGAACCGTGCTTCCTCGGGTACAAGTTCACCTCCAATTCCTTCGCGTTCTTCTTGAATTCCACCGACTAAATTCCTTTGCTTGATCAACGTTAGCCACCCAAGTGTTTGGCCTCTAGAGGTGATCCACCAAGGAAGAATAGTTATTCAAGAAGATAGGTATTGGCAAATCCCTAGTTTCTATCTTTATAGAAATTGTAAGTACTCTCCACAATCTAATGCAAGAGTGTGTAACCCTCATCTATGATAAGACTCCTCTTATTTATAGATTTAGGAATAACCCTTCCCTAAACAATTTAGGATTAGGGTTTCTATAATAATTAAACTCTTTTAATTAATTATGCTCCTAATCCAATTAGGAATTCATGAGAGAGTACTTCTATTAATTAATTTTCATTCCCTATTAGGAATTAAATAATAGTAATAGTAATAATAATAAGACTCCTCTTATTAATTTATATTTAGTATTTCTAAAATATTAAATAATAAATATTAAGCTATTTAATTTATTCTATCTCCATAGATTAAATTAAATACACTTAACTTATTATTACGATTATGACATTTACTTCTTAAATAAATATTTTTCTTTTGCGGTGTGACCCTTTAGGTTCTCCATATTAAACCGGTTGTGAATAAATCAATTAGAACAATTCTAATCTTATTTAAATAAATAAATTAAACTATTTAATTCATTTAAATAAATAATATTTATTCTACAATAAGGGTAAGCCCCCTTAGCGATCAACGACTTTCCAGATAATATAGATTTCAACATTAATCACAAAAGAACCTTTCAGTGCATAGTTACCGTACAATTCAATCCTTCTACCATACAATGTCCCAATTAAATATAAGACATGGATTTACAGTCAAGTTGTAGACACCCAAATTTTGCGTTCCTTGTACTAACCATGACAGGAGGGCAAAATCGTCAATTGAACCGGCTTGCGGAAGCGAAGGAATGGGCACAAGTGCGAGCGCCCGACACCACCGCAATGTTTTGGCGACCAAGGCTGACATGACAATAAAGCCGTCCGAAGCAGGCATTCCCGAATGAGGTGGCACGTCTCCCGAAAATTCCCGGACTGTAGAATACAAGCCTGTCAGCGAAAACCGACGTTACGACACGAAAATCGAGGCATGGCACGGAAAACGAGAAAGTCAAACCGTCCAGCCGCGGATTGATCTGCGGCCAAATAGTGCGCCTTTTGAAAACACGGAACTCGAAATCGGGGTGAGTGGAAGGCAGGCGGCCAGCCAGCCTATTTCAACTCAGCTTCGTGCAGCATACAGGGAGTTGAGCAAGTTGAAAGTTTGGAGAGAAGAAGGGATTTCAGCAGCAGCACAAGCACGGAAATAGAGAGAAAAAGAGAGAAATTTTGCAATCAAATAGGAAGAAAAGAGAGAAAAAAGAGAGAATTTAATTCTTTTAATTTTGATTGTATCCAATACATTCCTTATCCTATTCAAATACACAAGTTCATATCCATTTGAGATCAATTGCAAGGTGAAAATTTCTATTTGTTCTAGCAATTCATATCATATTGATTGGGTAAATTAGATGTAACTTTCATGTATTTTGTTGAACAATCATGGATTAGGGATTATTAGTAAGGGTTCCATCGGAACAAAAGTCTTCCTAATAACCCGAGGATATCCAATTGATGAAATTCCTAGCTTGTTTATGGTGATTCATTGGGTGTAATTTATTTAGATTGTCATTTTCGGATATCATGGGGTATTAGATAAATCCGGGTTGGTTAGTTATATAGTATTCATTTTGCGGGTATGTAGCAATATCGGGTGTGAGCCTAGGAATGCGACCCCGTGGTCCAAATCCGATGATGGACGTTTTGGTGTATGTAATAGATTCAAGGTGCTTGTTTTGTAACATGTAATTGTCGGGCCTTAAAACGACGCTAAGGCGAGAATCGGGTTTAAGGCCCCGGATTAGTGGAATATGTGATTGTTGGCGTTCGGGGATATTTTGATGGCTTACATGCCCGTGAATAGCCCCGACGCGTGTTTATGCTTGATTAGAATTCGTGACACCAAAATGATTTCAAAGGACTAAACGACAAAGATTTTTCTAAAATCAATCCAAGTAGGATATTAGCATCACGAGGCTAAAAATTGGAAATGCTAACGAAAGTTGATTCCTATTCTACGAGAAAGCTAAAAAGAAGTTATTTTCAAATGTCACGAAAAATGGGTTTTATAAAAGAAATTAAAGGTTTTATTAAACCTTGATGTATAGGGCGAAAGAGATCCTAGAAATTGCCCATCATTTATGAAAGCAACGTATAAATCTCGATTCCTATTTTTGCTAAGGCTTAATAAACTCCTATTTTTGCCAAAACGTCACCTAATGAAAATCCCCTAGTTTTGGCAATTAAAATCAAACCTTTTTTTCATAAAGCTTTCTCGTGTATGCCGAAAAGACATTCCGAAGCGTTCCCAAATTAAAGCACGACTTTCCCTAAAAATCCAAATGATTCTTTCATACAAACTCACCACAACATTCATATAGGTACACACACACACACTCGCACGTATACACATTTCATGAATCAAAGGATAGGAAAGTATCAAGATTGCGGTAACCGTGTTTCACGGAAGTCGAGGGGTGCCTAACACCTTCCCCTCACTTAAGCAAGCCCCCGAACTCTATGAATCTCGATTCGCAGACCAATTAATTTGGAGTCACATATGAGCCAGGGATTTATAAAAAGCGAAAACTCGGATGAGTTGGTACATCCATTTCAAATATACCAACTGGCAACTCTGATTAATTGGCTCATCATAAAAAATGAATCTTTCAAAACCCCGTCGACATTAATGCCGACCTTTTCCAAAAATCATTTAATCAAGAAGCTAAAATTGGAAAAGACTAAAAAGGACACACACGAAGCGAGAAACCGGCGTCGACACAAGTCTTATTTTATTTAATTATATGTATTTCGATTTCCAAATGCACAACTCTAATTAATGCAAATTAGAAACTACTTTCTAATTTCATTCTGCCTTGGCCATAGACTACTGAGTTGTCATTTATCGAATCACATAGGACATTCACATCTTTTACTAGACGTGGTAGATTCTTTGTTGAGCATTCACCTATCTCTATGTACAACTTATTATACCCAATCATACCCTTTGATATACCCTAAAGGTCTTAAAGGACATGTCAAAGTATAACTCATCATACACAAGATACTATGATGATCTCAAGTCCAAGGATCACTTGTACTACTATCACTAGAGGAATTCCTATTGACAGACGAGTAAAACTCCATTAGGTATTCCTTAGTGAGCCACGTTCAGTGAACTTATTCTCCAATAAGCACCTACATACTTGCTTTAGTGTCTCCACACAAATGATTATGAGATCAATCATCCTCTTCTTAAGAGCAAGCAACATATATACTAATCTATCCGGATTCACTAATCCCCTTTTTAGTAATCCAACGATTAGGAATGATTTTAGTTTGTGAGCTATCTAGAATTTAGATCTCATTAGCATGATCACCATCATGATTCTAAAAGCATTGCTCAAAACTATGGGTTTATCACATTTAATATAACAACACAATGTAGATAAAATAAAATGCCTTTAATAACCGAATAAGATTACAAAGTATATGCTACATCATATCAAATATGATTGGCTTGGGTGCATACTACTTTTAAAAACTGCCTTATATAGGCACCTAAGTTTGTCGCAGGTTTTTGCGTTGCGGTGTCGGTTTTTTGTGTTGCGCGCTAAAACGTCCATAACTTTCAAACTGGGAAAAGTTAGCAAGTGTGTCATACCAATCCAAAAAGCTCTTTCCAAGAGATATACAATGGCATCAAGTTTGATCAATTTCGGATTCGGGAAAATAGAGAGAAAGGGGAAAAACCCTCCTTCTATAAACGTCTGCTAGTCACTCGTCTTGTCTTGCGTAGTCTGTTGCTCGAAGGTTGTTTACCTAAATCTATACTAGCAAAATACGTAAGTATACGCAGTCCACAAGTAATATAATGATTAGAGAGTGTCGAACCCACAAAGAATTATTTAATAATAATTACCAAGTACTAACTAATAATCAAATTAATTTTATTTAAACAATTCGATTAAGATTGTAAATTTTTGATAATAAATAACTAATGAAAATAATACTAACTACCACAAGATTGAAATCATATAATGAAGGGTTAAGATTACAATTTCACTTATTGCTTCACTTAAATTAATATACTTCATGTTAAGTTATGCTAACTATTTTAGATTGTTAATCGAGAACTCAATAATATTTATAATCATCTCTCGATGTATCATAAACGAATCAACTTAAATCCACATATGATAGAACTAAGGTGACCACCCTAGTTAACTAATTTACTATATCTCTATGTGAATTACAATTAAAAAGGATTTCAAGCACATGTTCTCTTTCAGATTACATGCGGCATATAGGTATATCTCTATCCTAGACACAAATCATGAATTCCATCACCATGCAGAAAACATAATCACATGCTATTATGATCAGATCTAAACCTATAATCCATCTCTCGAGTTCATATAGATTACCACGGTAATTGTTGATCAGACAATTAAACATAAACCATAATAGATAATCCGATAATAATTAACAATAATTAACAAGGAATCATATCAAAATAAACTACACAAAAAGATTCATTGTAATCTTAAAAAGAAATTAGTTCATGATTGAATTAAAATCCATAATCCACGAGTAAACCATCATCCAAGAATTACAAAATAAAAAGATAAAAGAAGAAAGAAAAAACTCTTTTGAAGTAATCCTTGATATTCTCCTTAGCCTCTTATCTTGATATTCCTTCGTGATAATCTCTTGGTTCAAGCCTCCAATCCTTCTTGAATTCTAGGGTTAGCAAAAAGTACCAAGATCTCCCTTTCTAATTGTCTAAAAATATCTATTTATATCCTCTAGTTAAAGTCCTAAACCAATTAGAAGTTACAATCCTTGTTCCATTTAGTTTGGATAAAAATCAAGCTTTTTAACAACCCGACCTAGCACGGCCACGCTCAAATTTAGCCTAGAAAGCAGCGTTATCGCTCCCAAATGCCAGAAACTATGTTTTTTCTTCTGCCCACAAGCACGGTCGTGCCCAAAATATACTAGGAACTGGCGCGGCCGCGGCCGACTATTTTTTAATGCGACATTTATTAGTAAAATGGCCATAACTTTCTCATACGAACTCCGATTTAAGCGATTCAAGAGGCTCCAAAAAGCTAAGAAGTAGCTCTACAACTTTCATTCTTTGAGTATTGAGAGATTCGGGTTGGATCAAGGTTGAAATTGGGCTTAAAGTGGTTGCTATGCAAATTCAAACATGAAAACTCCACGCTTTGATCTCTATTGATAAAAGGCCATAACTTTTTATCCGGGAGGAGTTACGAGGCGTGCCACCTATTAAATCGAAGCTCTCAACGAGATCTACAATAAACTTTAAATCCCAAACCATGAACATGCATCCAACTTGACATTGAAAACTCTTCAATCTTCCCTTCTTGTATTTGCTTGTATATTTTACTTCAAAAGATGTCCGAATTGTATTTCCTTACTTCTTCCTACAAAATAACATAAAAACATTATAAATACCTAATACGAACTTAAAATACTTAAGAACTCATAAATTATCAAGCCAAGTGTACTCAATTCGTAGGTATAAAATCCATTCATCAGAGGTCATCGTGGGGGCACCGAATACATGCCTGAGCCTTGTAATCTTTACTTAGACATCTTGACCTTGGGATGAAATAAAGCTTTTGTCCTTCTGCCATCGTTAGAGAAAAGATGCACAAATTTTGGGTGTCTACAATACTATTATAATTCCGTCACGGTCAGATGAGGGGAGAGATCATAAGCGGACTCTTCAATACAATATAGGCAGAACCCTTGGTGTTAGGGTCGTGTGTGTATGTGTGTGGGCTTGGTTGTTCTTGGGGACTTAGCTTCATTGAGGGCGAAGTCATTGGAGGTGATCTTGAGGCCTGTAGATACTAAATATGAGACTTAGCCAATCAAGCTAACAAGGTAGGTCTTCTTAATGCTAACAACTTGGTGTTTGTGATTATAGAGAGAAAAAGTTGATTCTAGAGAGAAGCTCTCAATTCCTATAGATTTCTCAAGGTTTTAACCTCCTCTCAAATGAGGAGGGGGTATTTATAGGCCTCATGGGGGTGCCCCATGTACTGTGCACATGACCTATTTTCTCACTTATAAACTGTGATTACAATATCAGTTCTAGATGTGAATACTACTTTTTCGGAGTTCGTTTTGCTCTACGTCTCCATCCGTTAGTCCAAACCCTCATCGAATCCCCTTCTAGACGACCTCTCTAACCCTCTGCTGGAGGCTAAAGAGGTAATCTATTTGCCTAAAATAAGTATCTCTGGCAGTAATTCTTTATATTGGCTCAATCGGAGACAGTCGGAGATGATCAGTCTTCTCGGCATGACATCATCATGGTTGCTCATGACATCATTCCAACAAATAACTTCATCTATGAAGCTTTAGCATACACCTTGTGCTCATGATGCCAATTGGTGGCTTAAAAGTTTGAGTTGTTGCTCAACTTACTCATTTCGGACCTACTTGCTCACTTCGGGTATACTTGCTCATTTTAAACCTACTGTCGATGCCGGGAATTGTTTTATCCTATGCTAGTTGTTACCTTTTCCAATTTTAACCTTTTATTAGATGATTTTTTGGAAAAGGTCGGCATTAATGTCGACGGGGTTTTGAAATATCGTTTTTTATGATGAGCCAATTAACCAGAGTCGCCAGTTGGTATATTTGAAATGGATGTACCAACTCATCCGAATTTTCATTTTTTTACAAATCGCTGGCTCATATGTGACTCCGAATTAATTGGTCTGCAAACCGAGATTCATAGAGTTCGGGGGCTTGCTTAAGCGAGGGGAAGGTGTTAGGCACCCCCCGACTTCCGTGAAACATGGTTACCGCAATCTTGATACTTTCCTATCCTTTAATTCATGAAATGTGTATGTGTGCGTGTGTGTGTGTGTGTGCCTATGTGAATGTTGTGGTGAGTTTGTATGAAAGAATCATTTGGGGTTTTGATGAAAGGTCGTGTTTTCTTTTGAGAATGCTTTAGAACGTCCTTCGGTTTATACGAGAAAGCTTTATGAGAAAGGTTTGATTTTAATGGTCAAAAGCCGTGGGATTTTTTCATTAGGTGTCATTTTGGTAAAATAAGAGTTTTTTAAACCTTCATCAAAATAGGAATCGAGACCTATACGTTGCCTTTATAAACAAAAACAAATAGGCAATTTCCAGGATTTCTTTAACCCTATGCACAACGGTTTAATAAAATCACCATTTACTTTCATAAAACCATTTCTGGTGATATTTGAACACGATATTTCTTTTACCTTCTCGTTAAAAGGAATCAACATTCATTAGCACTCCCAATTTTTAGCCTCGTGAGTCTAATAACCTAATTTGATTGATTTTATGGAAATCTTATTGTTTTAGCTTTGAAATCAATTTCGTGTCATAAATCAAATCAAACATTAAAATGCGTTGGGGCTATTTATGGGCATGTGAGCCATCAAAATACCCTCAAACGCCCACAATCACATACTTTCACTATGACGGGGCCTTAAACACGATTCTCGCCTTGGCGTCGTTTTAAGGCCCGACGATTACATGTTCACAATGAAGATTACATCGTTCCTACTATCCACATCAAAAGATGTCCATCATCGGATTTGGACCACGGGGTCGCATTCCTAGGCTCACACCCGAAATTTCCACACACCCACAAAACGAATATTACAAGAAAATAACTAACACGAATAATCTAACAATGTCAAGACATCCTAAATAGCAACCTAAGGGAACCACGCCCAATATATCACCGTAAAACAAACAAAAAAACCAACAAATGAATATCATAGGGTTATTAGGAAGAATTTTGTTCCAATGTAATCCTCACTAATAATCCCTAATTCATTGTTGCAATTATCCATATAAATGCAATTTTGATCTGTTGTGGCTTGGATTAATTGAAAAACATGCTTGGCTATGCATGGGATGCCCATTTTATAGACGAAACTCTGTCGATTTTTTTTTTTCATGGATAGAGAATGACCCCTGTACAGTCTTTTTGATACTATTTTTCACAGATGTCGTCACCAGATGCCGTGGTACGTTTGGATCCCCTTCCCCCCACAGGGTTGGTCGGCAGTCTCCTCCGCTGGTTGGACAGTTTATCGACGGCCGACAGGGTTATCGCAGATGGTCTTTTGGGACATTCTTGGTCCTTATTATCCTTTCAGGTGCCAGCGGGCTTTGTGGAGGGTATTCTGAGCTATTGGGCCCCTGCCCGTCAGGTGTTCAGATTAGGGAGAGTGGAGCTGACCCCCACTCTCGAGGAGTATGCTTGCTTCACCGGCTTGTCTTTAGATGGTCCTTGCGCCAGGGTCACAGCCAGTTCCATGCGTCGTCAGTTCTTGACTTTCACCGGTTTGCGGAGGACAACTTTGTTATCGGTGATCACATCAGATCATCTAGTTCCCCTACATTTTCTGATTGACCGATTCGGCTCACCCGACAGTTTTCACCTATTTCCTGGTGATTTTTCCGTGTCCGAGGAGCGCTGGGGTGCTTTGAGAGTAGCCGTTTTGATGGCCTGTGTCATTTCAGTTTTGTACTTGCCAGCCGAACCCGATCAGTTGGATATGCGAGTTATCGCGGCCGTCAGAGCCCTTCAGGAGGATCACACTGTTCTTCCCATGATATTGGCAGATACTTACATGTCTGCCTCATATTGTCAGTCTTTCAGAGGAAGAGTATTCAGAGGGAGCTCGACCTTATTGTATGTGTAGTTCATGAGTCATCTCAGTCCCATCGGCCATTTCCGTCGCCAAGGGTTTTGCTTCAACCATGACATAGCCACGCAGTTTTCGTTTCGTCCCGTGAGCTGTACTGATGCGGCTTCCTGGGTAGAATTCTTGTCGGTTATTGAGGATCATTTTCATCTCCTGATCTACTCGGGTTATTGCTCCTTTATGAGCTTCTTGACTCACGTGCCCAACCTGGATTTCATCCCTATTGCTAGCTTGAGGGGCGTGACGACTTATCATCCCTTGGCGGTTACAGGGCAGTTTGATCAGACACAGGATTTTCACCCTTTCACGGGTGCAGCCGCCTACCGATTCCTTATATCCTCCCAGACAGAGAGAGATCTACTGCGGGTATACGATCTTTGGTCTCACAGGATCTTTGCCGAATATAGTGAGAGCTGCCACATCCAGACATTTGCTTACGTGCAGTGGTTGCGCGGAGACTCGGATCCGGTTGGTTTAAGTCAGACTGGGGCCTTTGATGACTCTGGAGTGATTTTCCCAGATGATACCACAGATCATTCCATCTCAGCTGATTCTGCCCCTAGTCGGGTTACTGAGGATACCTAACTCCGCCTGGCCTTGATTACTACTGAAGCTGAGAGGGATGCCGCTTTTGTTGAGAGAGATGATGCCATTCTGGCTAGAGACGCTGCCATTGCTGACAAAGACGTCATTGTATTTCAGACCAGGGCAGTTATAGATGCTCATTCTGGGACTGTCAGCCGAGCTACTGCTTTATTGGACCGCATCGACATGATGGGGCAGCAGATTACAGGGGATGCTGATGCTTCAGATCTATCCACCACTTTATCCATCCTGCTTCAGCTAGTTTCAGATTTGTAGATTATTTTATTTCCTGCATAGACTATGTCAGTTACATCGGTTATCGAAAGAGAAATCTTGTAACAAAATGACTTATATATACAGACATGCATTTAAATTTAGTCATTTTCCCTTTTTGTCGTATCGTTGTCTTTCATTGGACCCTCATTTTATCCAGCTGACCATGATTTTGACATTTTGCTTTCTTTCTCTTCTCAAGTCTTGATGTAGATCTGACAGAGATTACCGTACCCCTGTTGATTTCATCGGACTGAGAAGGGTCATCACACTCTGCCGAGATCGTCACTAGATTCCCGTCGATGATAAGCTTGATTTGTTGGTGTAGTGTGGAAGGAACTGCCCCGGCCATGTGTATCCACGGCCTCCCCAATAACAGGTTATAACTTGCCGCAATATCTAGGACTTGGAAAGAGATATCAAAAGTACAAGGTCCTATTTCCACCGGCAATTCTATCTCTCCAATTGTATCCCTCCGGGAACCGTCGAAGGCTTGCACCACTACATGACTGGCCCGTAGGCGCTTAGGATTGATGTTCATCTTCTGCAAAGTACTGAGGGGACAGATATTCAACGCCGATCCCCCATCAATCAGCACCCCATTCATGATATAACCTGAGGAGATTACCGCAATATGTAGCGGTTTTCGATGCCCCCTTCCCTCTATGGGGATATCATCATCTGTAAATGATATTACGTTACTTTCCAACAGGTGGTCCACCAGATGGCCGAAACCTTCCTTGCTAATTTCTTTGGGAACGTATGCCTCCTCCAGGACTTTCGACAGAATTTTGCAGTGATCACTGAACGATAACACCAAATCCATGATTGATGTCAGGGTCGACTCCTCGCTTAATATCTGGATCCCTCTTGCTTCCGGATGATCCATCTTCCTCAAGAATTCCATGGCTTTCTCCTCGGATATCTCTTCATTTTTCTTCATTTTGCTCTCGAGGACTCGTCCAGGAAGATATAAGGGATTCCCTTTTGTTGTCACAGAAGCACAACTGGCCGCTTCCTCTGACACCCCCCCATAATTCCATGGTACCGTTTTCAGACTGTGGACAGGGATTTGCGGTCTCGCTGCAAGGGTGAGGGGCTTCGGAGCCGTTAACTTGACAGGCCCCCCTGTGATATTTCTGCTTACCCCCGCTAACCTAATTGGTGCTCCCCGAGCATTCTCGTGATCACTTATCATGCTGATCATCTCATCCATTTTCTTCACATAAATCAGCCTTGACGGCGTCTCCGCTTCACTGGCTTCCGCCACATTGACCCCCCCTCCATCATGTCTAGGCAGGGGATTGACTTTAACATTTGGGGAGTCTGGCTGTTCCACCACAATTTCCCCACTATCAATCAAGTTCTGAATTATGTGCTTCAGCGTCCAATATTCCTGCGTATCATGACCAGGGGAACCTGAATGATATGCGCATTTCTTGCTTAGGTCAAACCTTCTTCCATTCGGGTCACTCGGGGGTGCCAAATCGACTATTTTCCTCTGGGCTATCAATACTGCCAACACCCGCTCAAGAGGATCCCCGAGTGGGGTGAATACTCGATTTTTCGAGGCCTCGAATCTCCTTCGCCCATCTGCCCTCTGATCAGTGAAGTTAGGCTGTCGGGATGGCCCCACTCTCTGTACCTGTACTGGAGGATTGTTTTCTGCCTTTCTAGATGATCCCTGAAGGATGAGGGAAACATCCTCCTCTTTTTTCTTTTGGACCCTACGGGAAGTGATGCCATAATTTCCACTCTGTGTTTGTTCTGCAGCTGTTTCCAAAGCCGTGAAATCCTGAATCTTTCCAGACTTCAACCCCATGTCCACCATTTCTCCGTGTTTAATCATCTCAGCAAAAGGTCTTCCAATCCCCGATATGACCCGCTCATAATAAGGTGCCTCTTGAATATCCACGAAGGTCATCACCATCTCCGACTCACTCATTGGGGGATTCACCTGTGCGGCCATACCCCTCCATCGTTGTGCATAATCCCTGAAAGATTCTTTTGGTTGCTTCTTAATTTTCGTCATTTGATATCTACCAGGGGCCATTTGTGCCTGGAAGCTATATTGTGTTAAGAAGGTATGGGCCAACTCCTCCCAATTGTGGATCCGGGCATTATCAAGATGGGCATACCAAATTCTTGCCTCTCCCGTCAGGCTCTTTTGGAATAATTGCATTCTTAGACCTTCGTCTTCGGCATAAGATCCAAGCTCCCCGATGTATATTTTCAGATGTGTATAAGGATCCCCCTTCCCATTGTATTTCTCAAATTCGGGAATTTTAAATTTCTCCGGGTATCTGGTTCCGGGGAAGACACATAGATCTGAATAATTAACCCTGCCTAGGGAGCCTATGCCTTTTAGAGATTGGATGGTCTCCTCCATTTGTTTCATTTTCTTCCGAAGGTCGTCAGTGTCTCCTTCCTCTGGGATAGTAATCACTGTCCGGTTAGGTATAGGAATGACCTTTAGGACGACGGGTTCGCCCTTAGGTTGGGGTGGATCCTCTTTAGGTGGATCCTGTCTAGGTAGCAATTGTTCCTTCAGCATTATGGACATTTCCAACATCTGTTTCTTGAAATCATCAAATTCCTCACGAGATATGGAACCAGGATTAGTAGGTGAAAGATCAGCCATTTCAGATGTAGAGTCCTGGGCCCTTTTAGATTGTGAACGCGTTTGAGGAGCAATCCTACAGAAACAACGGTTCGAAGTTTAGTCCTGGGCAATGAAAGGATATGGATGCATGCTAAAGCTGTAACTTTGTGTTTTGGGTTTTTTAATCTTTCTCTGCAAAACAACATGTTAGCGATCCCTTATTGCAATAATAAATACTAGACTCGACTCATTATGCTTCCCCAGTTGTTCCCTGCAAAACATAGAGGTTAGTAATTTCTTTTGACAAGAGGGGAGGCATATATGAATATGGAATGGGACCATGACATTTATACGCGCGAAATGTAAAAGGGTATGAAGAGACTTTTCCTGCGTTGGGTTAATCTGAGGCTGACCTATCCTAGGGTTACTCTCGCGGGCTTTTCGGCATGAAGGTCCCCAAATCTTCGCAATCTACTCGTCTGAATCCTTTCGATTGGAGCGGATTTGGGTGGTGCGTTTCCTGAGCCATCTCCGGGGAGCAGCCCCTTCGAGTCCAGTAATAAGCAACCGACAGGTTCACCTCAGGAGGAGGTACACTCTCAACATACATTCACATTCATCGTCCTCACCGTATGCAAATGATTACTTTAAAGTAAAGCAATTCCATTCAATCATTCACTTATTGGACAAAACACACATTCACACGACAAAAGCAAAAAAGATCAAAATATCGCATGCACACACATATTCATGAATTTTTAAAGGATAGGATAGCATCAAGATTTGAACGCGGCTTAAGCCCTCTAATGTCCCCAGCAGAGTCGCCAGCTGTCGACGCCGGGAATTGTTTTATCCTATGCTAGTTATTACCTTTTCCAATTTTAGCCTTTTATTAGATTATTTTTTGGAAAAGGTCGGCATTAATGTCGACGGGGTTTTGAAATATCGTTTTTTATGATGAGCCAATTAACCAGAGTCGCCAGTTGGTATATTTGAAATGGATGTACCAACTCATCCGAATTTTTGTTTTTTTACAAATCGCTGGCTCATATGTGACTCTGAATTAATTGGTCTGCAAACCGAGATTCATAGAGTTCGGGGGCTTGCTTAAGCGAGGGGAAGGTGTTAGGCACCCCCCGACTTCCGTGAAACACGGTTACCGCAATCTTGATACTTTCCTATCCTTTAATTCATGAAATGTGTATGTGTGCGTGTGTGTGTGTGTGTGCCTATGTGAATGTTGTGGTGAGTTTGTATGAAAGAATCATTTGGGGTTTTGACGAAAGGTCGTGTTTTCTTTTGAGAATGCTTTAGAACGTCCTTTGGTTTATACGAGAAAGCTTTATGAGAAAGGTTTGATTTTAATGGTCAAAAGCCGTGGGATTTTTTCATTAGGTGTCATTTTGGTAAAATAAGAGTTTTTTAAACCTTCATCAAAATAGGAATCGAGACCTATACGTTGCCTTTATAAACAAAAACAAATAGGCAATTTCCAGGATCTCTTTAACCCTATGCACAACGGTTTAATAAAATCACCATTTACTTTCATAAAACCATTTCTGGTGATATTTGAACACGATCTTTCTTTTACCTTCTCGTTAAAAGGAATCAACGTTCATTAGTACTCCCAATTTTTAGCCTCGTGAGTCTAATAACCTAATTTGATTGATTTTATGGAAATCTTATCGTTTTAGCTTTGAAATCAATTTCGTGTCATAAATCAAATCAAACATTAAAATGCGTTGGGGCTATTTATGGGCATGTGAGCCATCAAAATACCCCCAAACGCCCACAATCGCATACTTTCACTATGACGGGGCCTTAAACACGATTCTCGCCTTGGCGTCATTTTAAGGCCCGACGATTACATGTTCACAATGAAGATTACATCGTTCCTACTATCCACATCAAAAGATGTCCATCATCGGATTTGGAACACGGGGTCGCATTCCTAGGCTCACACCCGAAATTTCCACACACCCACAAAACGGATATTACAAGAAAATAACTAACACGAATAATCTAACAATGTCAAGACATCTTAAATAGCAACCTAAGGGAACCACGCCCAATATATCACCGTAAAACAAACAAAAAAACCAACAAATGAATATCATAGGGTTATTAGGAAGAATTTTGTTCCAATGGAATCCTCACTAATAATCCCTAATTCATTGTTCCATCATAAACTACATGAAAACTGCATTTAATTTGACCAAATGGTATGATAGAAATTGCAATAATAAGGAGATTTTCACCTTGCAAATGATATCAAAGTGGATGTAAACTTGTGTATTGGAGTAGATTGGGAAGTATATGTGATACAATCAAATCAAAAGAATATAAATCTTCTCTTTTTTTCTCTCTTTCTCTCCTCTTTTGTTGCAAATTTATGCTATTTCTTCCTCAATTCCTGAGTTGTTGTTGCTGTTTTTTTCTTCTTCTCTCCTCCTGCTCAACCTCTTATATGCTGAATGGGGGATGAGCTGAAATAGGCTGGCCAGAGCCAGCCGCAGATGGATCTACGGCTGGCCGCAGATTGATCTGCGGCTGGCTGGCCGCCACCCCTCCACTCAGCTGATTTTCAGGTTTCCATGTTTCGAGTTCCGTGTTTTCAAAAGGCACACTCATTGACCGCAGATCAATCCGCGGCTGGCTGGCTTGACTTTCTCGGTTTTTGTGCCACGCCTCGATTCTCGTGTTGTGACGTCTGTTTTCGCCGACAGGCTTGTATTTTGCAGTCCGGGAATCACTGGGAGACGTGCCACATCATTCGGGAATGCTCATTTCGGACGGACTTGTTGTCACGTCGGTTTTGGCTTGCAAATCGCTGTGGTGGCGTCGAGTGTCCGTACTTGTGCATCCTTTGCTCTCGCAGACCGGTTCATTTGCCGAATTTGCCCTCCTGTCAGGGTTAGTATACGAAGTGCAATATTTGGGTGTCTACACCTACTTGTTTACTCCGGGCCTACTTTTAGAAGGTGAATCTTCCTTTTTTTTCCTTTTTCTTTGCCTTCATGTAAAGCCTTGTATTGCCATTTCCTTGAGATCTCCGTAATTAAATTTGACCAAGTGTAGAACTATTGGTGTGTAGAACTATTGGTGAGTGGAGGAGGCTCTTATGAGGATGGAGATGTAATAACCAAAAATTTTAATAAACCTTGTAATTATAATTGGGTAATGATAATTGTGTATTTTAATAGAGTACAAATTTTTATTTGAAAATGTGGAGGAATGGAAAGTAAATATATATGTATATCAGGATATATATATATATATATATATATATATATATATATATATATATATATTATTAATTAAAAAAAAGTTAAAGTCAAAGAGAAGTCAAACCTTATACTAATTAATGTGTAATGAAAATTATTGTCCGATTTCACAATCAACAATTACGTGCAAGTATACACGGTCAACAAGTAATATAATGATAAGTCGAGTATCGTTCCCACGGAGAAATACTGCAATTTATACTCTCAACTACCAATTTAATTTTAACCCTATTTTATTAAACAATCTCAATTTGAATTTTGATTAAAACTAATTAAATTGAAACTAAGATTAAAAACTAACACAAAGATTGAAATTCAAATTATTAAAGCTTAAGACTACAATATCCCCAATTATGAAATATTTATAAGCCATTTTTCAAGTGATCAAATAAAATTATCTAACTCAATTAATTCTGCGATATTCCTATGCAAAACTAAAGAATCAAATTCATTAAGCACCAATTCTCAATAGTTACATGCAGCGAAGAGATATCCCTATTCACTTCACAATCCCAATTATCATCTCATGCAAATAATTAAGAATACATGTTATCACATTCAGATCTAACCCTATATTTCATCTCCCGAATTCATCTAAAGTATCACGCTAATTGTTGATCAGGCAATTACTCAATAAATACAAAATATGATAGACAACTCAATATGAAATAATAATTATAATCAAATAGATAATTACTCCATAAACATAAAAGGTTCAATTGTAACCTTAATTAAAGGTTTAGTTCATGCTGAAAATAAAAACCAGAATCCTAAAATAAGCCATCATAATTAATTACAAATCTGAGATAAAAGATTAGGAAAAACTCAATAAGTTTCCTCAATCTTCAAGTCACCAATCTGAATTCTTCATGATGCTTCTCTAGTCTCCAATCTCCACGTTCAGCTCTGTAAGTCAATCTCTACGTATTTGCTATTGTCAGTGTGTAACCCTAATTTCCTTTCTTCTTTTCTGTTTTATAATCCCCTCATCAGATTAATAAAAATAATCCTCCTCCTTGTCAACTTCCTGAAATAACTGACCCTTTTTATTAATTTTTCCTTTTCGTGTAACCTCGCCCCGGCGAGGAATTATACCTCATGAACTGCGCCCCAGCGCCGACGAAGACTTAAGCTTTGATAGGCTCGCCCCGGCGAGAACTCTGATCACAAATTACCAAATTGCCACTAATCTTCAAGTTTTTCAATTCGCTAATCTGAAACCACTTCCTACAAAATAAACACAAAAACAAGTAAAAAGACACTAAAAACTCTTAAGGATAGTAAAGATTTAAGCCAAAGATATATCTAATTCGTAGGTAAAAACTCACTCATCAGAAATGTAAAAGTGAAAGTGCATATATTTAAAAGTATATATATATATATATATATATGTTTAGTTAAATTATCCAAACAAGAGGTCAATAAGTCAAAGAAAAGTCAAAAATTTAATAGTTTATTTGTAAAACTTCCCAAGGAAGCTAACAAAAGTAAAAGTAATATATATATATATGTACACACAAATTTTGGCCAAGGAGGGGTAATAGTCCATGTGGGGATATAGATAAGCTTGGTGAGATTTTTTACTTGATGGCCTTTTGAGTTGGCAAGTAAAGAAAGGTGAGATGTGGCTATTTTCTAGCCATTAGTTGCTAATGAAACTTAATCATATAATTAGTTTCTAAACATGGAGATTACTTGCAAGTTGATAAGGTTTAGCCTAATTAATACAGGGGGTATATTAGAAAGATAAAAAGTTAGATGGTTTGACCATAAAACAAAGAAGTCATGGAGGGAGGAAAAGAGAATTTGTAAATTTGCCTATATATATTTAACCCTTATATCTCCTCCTTCACTTTACCAATATCTACAAAATAAAAGCTAAGATAGAGAGAAAGAAAGAGAGATTTAGACTGAGCTAAGGAAGGAGAAGGAGAGCCAAAAAAGCTTAGATAGAATAAAGAACAAGAAGATCAAGAACAAAAGGAAAAGCAAGCACAACTAGGGTAAGACCTAAAACCTTTCTTGAATCCAAAATTTTCTTATGAAAGACTTGGATATATATATATATATATATAACATGGATTATACTTGTTTACACCTAAACATGGTAGATAATGGTGATAGATACTATAAATCATGAAAAAGTTTAAAGGAACAAAAGTTGAAAAAAGGAACTTAGGTTATTTAGGTTAAAAGCCTTGAATCTGACACAAAATTATAACATACATAACTCTTTGTGTATAATGAATTTTTACATAAGATTTATTGGTTTGATAGATCTATGAGTTAGCTAAATTTCTACAGTGGTTTGAGATCCAAATACCTTGTATATTATTTTTGGTGAATTTTCTATCAAAACAGGACTTTGTTGGAACCTACTAACCTTGTTTTTTCTATGGACCTTTTCAGATAGTTAACTTATGAAATAAAATCAGAACTTTTTGAGTATGATACATGATCGTATAAGATGTATTTCAGTCTAGGAATAAATAAAAACAGATTTGTAATGAATGAGTTATGACCAAAATAAAATTAAAATTTGTAAAATTAAAATTGCTATAACTTGAGTTCTATAACTCATTTTGGAATAAAATTTAAAGTGAAAGTATTCACTGATATATAATACCTACTGACCAAGTTTAATAGTTTTTGGATGAATTTTTGAATTTTAATGAATATTATAATTTTGGATAGAAACAACTCCTAAATAAATACTAAGGTAAAAGGAAAAATCTAGAAAAATCAAAATAAGTCTATAATATATTTACCTAAGTGGGGCCAGAGTGATGAAAAATAATAAAATAGTTAAATAGGTTTATTGGAGAAGTTAGAGTTAAGAAAAATAAAGAAAAATTAATTATAGTAAACCGTAAAATACATAATGTAATTTTATCGATTATAACGCGTTAATATAAAATGTATGAGCTTATGTAAGTGTTAATTAGACATTAACATAGTGAAATAATGAAAATGATATGGGAGAATGCTTGGGAATGAGATTACATAAAACGAAAATATCGAAATAGTTACTGACGGTAACTATAAATTATAATAGTTAAGTAAATTGAATTAATCCTTATGAATATTGTATGATACCATTCAAAGGATATTAATAACATAAACGAGGGAAGTACACGTTTTACAGGTACGTTTCCGCACTTAAGTGCATTTCCAGTTGTTCAATTATTAAACTCTAATTTTATTCAATAAAGTTCTTGTTTATTTCATGAATTGTTTTGAGAAATGAGTTTATGCCAATTGTTTTGGCTAAACTAAGTGATGTTTATTCTTTAAATTATTTATTGAATATCCTCTAGAGATAGTTAATGTATTCCAATCCAAATTGCTTTGGTGCAGATTTCGATGTTAAAATTGAGTTGAACAACCCTAGAAATAAGGGATATTATGTTGTGGTCGGGTAACCAATGTATGCTATAAAGATACAGTATAGAGATAATGTTATGCATAATATGGGATGTCGTTAGGTTGATCCCCTAATGATACTCTATGGAGATGTCAAAGTCTTTGTGATTGTTTAACAAATTTTGGAGAATTCGCAGTCCACGAATATTGAATAATATTATTAGTTCATGGTTTTGATAACCACTCAGTTATCTTTCTATTAATTTGAAATCATGTAAAGCCTTGAGATTACAAGTTTATTGTCTTGTAAGAATTATTATTATTGAACTCTTAAATGTGCGTTCATTATTATATTATTTATTGAATGTCAGATATTATGTTTGTTGCTTGTATTCTTTAAACTTGCTGAGCAATCCAGTTGCTCACTCTTGCATATCTGATATTTTTCAGCCAAAGAGGAAAACCCAACAGGTTCAGGCAAATGCAAAGGAAAAGAAAAAGAATAAATAAATGTACTATGATGTAAAAGTATAGTTTATGGTAGATGATGTAAATTAATTTGTAATAGTTTATTAGAGTTGTATTATTTTTGGTATATGTTGTAATAGTAAGTTAGGTCTAGATCTTGGGAGAGCTAAAAGACATGTATTATAAATTATTGTATTTAATTTTATGTCTTTACTTTTATATCATTATATAGTTGTGGTAGATGATAATGAATAGTGAGCACCATATCAACTGTAGTTAGTACACAGATTTTGGGGGCATCACAGGAGAGCCCCCTTGGGGCCGACGTTTGGCCTTGGAGCCGACCCTTTGGGTGGCCTCCCTACCTCATGGTTCCCTCTTCCTTGCTTCATCATACTCTTGGTCTTCCTTTGCACATCATCCTTCAATTCGCTGAGTGTTGAACACGAAATGTGATAGGGGTGTACTAGGGCAGCCTCACCATAAAGGGGAGCACCCCTTGGGGCTGACTTTAAGAGTTAGGGCCACCCTAGAGTGTGTAGTGCCTCATTCCTTGGTTTTCCTTCATTTTGATTCTTCTTTGCGCACTTTCTAGCATTTGCCTAAGTGTTGGAGGTGAGATATTATGATAGAGCATATGAGCATCCCATCATGATGGGGAGCCATATTGGGGCTGACCCTGGGCCTTGGGGCCGACCTTGGGGTGGTTTCCCACCTCATGGTGGCATCTCATTGGTCCCTTCTCACGTTGATGCGTCTTTATGTAGTTTTCTTGGATTTTTGACTAAGTGTTGAGCTTAAGGTGTGATGAGAAACCTCTATAGCAGCCCCACTATGAGGAGGACCATATTTAGGCCGACCATATGGGGTGTTCTCACCTCATGATGGTTCCTTCTTTGATTTCCCTCATTGTGGCCCTTCCTTGCATACATTGTTGCATTTGGCTAAGTATTGGAGATGAGTTATGGTGAATGACCACTTGGACAGCCCCACCATGAGGAGGATCCCTCTTGGGCCTACCCTAGAGGTTGGGGCCGATACTAAGGTAGTTTTCCACCACATGGTGGTTCCTCTCTTGGTTCCTTCTCCTTTTGATCCCTTTTTGCATGCCTTCTTGAATTTGAATAAGTGGTGGAATCATGATACGATGAAGGGGTACTTGTGCAACTCATCATGAGGGGAGGGCCACCTTGGGGCTGACCTAAGGGTTGGGGCCAACCCTAGGGTGTGTCCTCAACTCATGGTGGTTGCCCGGTTTCACTTCTTTGGTTGCTTGGCTGCACACCTTCATATTTCTCTTGTTTGATCTTTCTTTTCTTCATTATTTCTTGCTTGCTTGTGGGAGTGTAAGATGTAGACCATGTGTTGGCATAGGGAATCTCCTCATAATGGCTCACCTAATGAAGCTTTCCATGCTTAGTTATTTTCTTGTCGGTTTTCCATACTTAGCCAATTTTGGCCTCTTTGGATGGAAATGGCCAATGTTTTTTGCCTTGTCTCCTTCTAAGGCACTCATGATGGATGGTGAGGGATGTGAATGAGGATGATAAGTCCTTTGGAGTTGATATTATCATACGAGTGCCTAGGTGGCCTCTTGAGTGGGGTCCGTTGGGAGCCATTTTTAACGGAGACCATATTTCTTGGTTCGGACAAATTTGGGGGTTAATTATCACTAATTATGATTTAGTTTAGATAATTAATTCTTTATACCCAAAATATAATTGCCCCTTGCACGCAGATTTGAACTTTTCAGTTCGGATGAGCGTGCACTGTTTCCTTTGTTTATTGTTCAGGCCGCTTAAACACTATTGTGGAAGATTTTTTGTATTTTCCACTGTTCTCATATGAAAATTTGGGCCACACGGGGGCTGATGCGATGGTAAAGGGGGGCCCCCTATGATTGGAGACTACTAGTAGCTAGTTTTTGCCTTTTTTGGAAGTTGACTCTTCATTCCCTTTGTCCCTTTCCTCTTTTATTGTTTTTAAACATACCCACATGTGCCTTATCTTATTTATTCCACTAACTTCCTTCTTTGTCTTCTTCCTTTTTCACCATTGTTAGAGAGCTTCCAAGCTTAGTAAGGAAGCTTTCTTTTGCTTTTGGTGCCTTCTTAGAAATTTTTACATTTTCTTCATTAAATCCTTTCTTGGATCTTGCATTTGTAGGTCTCCTTAAAGTCATTTGGTAGTGTTTTGGCCTTCATCTCCCTATTCTTAGAAAGTTACCATGTTCTTTCTGTCTCCTTATAAATATTATGTGTATGCATGAATGAATAAGTGATTGCTCCTTTCTTATAATTAGATCCTTTATTGTACACATGGATGGTTAGAATAGTGTTTTTGCTAGGATCTCTTGTAGACCCCCACCTAAGGAATGTTGGTGAATTTGATGAGAGAGAAAAATAATTGGTCTAATGAAAGGAAGAAAAAAAATGAAATTGGATAAGAGGAGGAGGGTTCCCCATGGTAGTTATCCACATGGGCCATCCTAGCAAGGTTGGGGCCAACCTTTCCATGGATGGATCCCATTGGTTTCTTTGCTCTGTTTCTTTAAGTTTCTATGCTTTTCTTGTATTTCTTGCACATGCCTTTTATGTTTTGTACATTTTCCATGCTTGATACTCCTTGCTTGTATGCTCAATATACCTCACTTGTATGCTTGACATGCCTTACTTGGGCCATCCATAGGGTTTATTGGTGTTCCCACACTTAGAAAAATTTCATGGTTTTAGGGCTTATTATGGACAAAGGTGTTTAGGGGCATGGAAGAGTTAGGAGTCTTTGTGTGTGGTGGAGTCTTATGAGATGGTCAAAGTGAGTTGAGACAAATGGGTTGGGGTGATGACAACTTATGTGGTCAGTTACTATGACTTGGTTCTATACTTGGCCAAAATTTTGCAATTCCCTTTTGACTAGTGCTTCTAGACTCAGCCAGAAATTTGCATTTCTCCCTCTTGGTTGAACCTCTAAGACTTAGCCAAAATTGTATGCATCTCATCATGCTTAAAGCTACCAGACTTAGCCAAAATTTTATGAATTTCATTATGCCTGTAGCTCCCAGACTGAGCTAAAATTTCATGAATTTCATTATACTTGTAGTTATGCTTCTCTTGTCTTTGCGGGTAGTTTACCATGTTAGAAGTATCTCCTTTTTCCCTCAAGGGTCCCTCACTAGGGTGTGCGCCCTAATTTGGACATTCAATTACCTTGTGGGCGTATATTCGTCGCTTTAACAAGCATTCTTTTTCTTCCCCATCACAGGGGGTCTTCTTAGTAGAGGATGATATTGAGGCATTTGTGGGCAATTTTTCTCGGGCTAAAGACATTCCTCAGCTGCAGGTGGAGCGAGGTTCCACCTTTTATGCTCCCTTTTCGGTTATATTCTGATTCATCCTCGAAGCTTCGCGGTTGGGTACATTGGTGTACTTCCATTCTGAACAATAAGGTTTACAATAAGAGATTAAGAGATGCAGAGGTGCTACATTGCATAGAGTTATGTCAAGAATTTCAAGTTTATAAGGATAACACTGCCATTGACTTGTTGGTGTCACGGTAGAATCCGAAGACATATACTTTCGTTACCCCTTGGAGAGAGTTCACCCTAACATTAGAGGATGTCTGAACCACTTGGGTATGAGTTTTAGGACCGTTGATGGAAGAGTCTTTTTGATGACATTCACCCTCAAGCTCTCATTTGTCATATGAACTCTTGATGCTACAGTTGCAAGGGCATCTGGTTGGGGATTCTTAATTCGCGGCACACTCTATGGTGATTTCTGAGCCATAGTACGATAGGGAGCAAGGATTGGTTCTTTTATAGCAAACTGTCCTCTGACTTATTGGACTATCAAGTTAGAATCTCCTCTCACCTTGAGCCTCTTGACGCCTAGTTCTTGTGTTTAATTTGAGCACTATTCTTGCTCCCCCTTGCCTTCAGACGACGATCCATCAAAGGATAGATGCCACCACTTCCCTTTGTGCACGGCTGCCACCATTTCTTCTTCTAATCTCATAATATATTCACACAGGGGCTCATACTTTTCATTTGGGAATTGTGCTAAGAGATCTGCTAACGTTTAGCATTTAATGGCTTTGGTGTTGTGCACTGGATGTCATATTCTGATTGTAGCATCATCCATTTGGTTGGCCTACCCACCAATGTTGGCCTTGTAAGAAGATATCTTATTAGATCCATCTTGGTCATTAACTTCACTTCATGAGCTAAGAAATAGTGCCTCTTCTTTTGGGACACAAACACCAAGGTTAGACAATGTGACGCCCCCAAATCTCTACACTCCCCTGTAGCAGATCTGGTGCTCACGTGGAACTATACAACTATAAATATTCAATAAAATATGACTTCTAGCTATCCAAGGTTCACAGTATCCCATAACAGGTACTAGTTCCGTCCAGAACGTTGTCTGTGTTTGGATACCCTCACTTAGATATATAGATTCATATCTTATGAATATCTCTTTCATATCAATATTCCCTATCTATCTGACATTCACAGTATTAATGATAAGGTTGTCCATATAGGACTCTCAACATCATTTAGATACCCTCATTCAGATGTATAGTTCATATAGACACTGTATTTAACTTAGTACAACTATTCTAAAGAATTTAAAGATCAGAGTATAACGCATTCTATAACATAAAGGATCATAATATATTACATAACATTTTGTTCGGTTACATCATTCGTTATACTAAGTTATTACAACAACAAGTATTTAAAAGACTTAAAGTATTCAGCAATAAGAATTAAAGCTAATAAGCATGACGTTTCCCCTTATCAGTCCCAGACGTGCCAGGAATATCATTTACAGCTGCAAAAGAAGATATGCGCAAGAATGAGCTACAAATGCTCAGCAAGTTCATTTAAATATGTAAACACCATGTGTTTGATTTGAAAGATGTCAATGATGATGTATACTGAGGGTTCTGTACATGAACCATATATTTCATTTAGTTCTATCAGTCTTTAATGACTTAGAACCATTTGAGTTTTGGATATCTGGTAGGTGATCAGCCTCACCAATATCCTAGGAGTATGCATATCATCCTACCATTTTATGTTGATATATTATCAACTGTTCGTCACCTTATATTAAGGGAATTTCGTCACCTTATTTTAAGGGAAATTTTCCGGTTCACCTTACATCAAGGTGTTCCATTTCTCAGTATCAGATGTCGTACCAAACAATTTGGCTTGACACAACAATTTAAGCTCGAACAAGCAATATATGAATAATAATTCATTTCTTAAGTTATGCTGAACAAGAAGCAATAACTTCACAATAATTGATAGCAAGAAGTATAATACTTGCTTAAATATAACAAAGTTGGGAGACTTGCCTTAGCGTAGCTCACTATAATTTTAGTACAATCGGTCAACGCACGTAGTCTACGTATACCAATAATAAGCGTTAGCACGTATATAAACATGTACCACGCTAAACTAAACAAGTTTCATTAAGGTTTGACGTTGATTCGGTATCTCGGTCGCATCCTTAATGGCTAAACACATATATTGTTCGATAAAACTTCATTTGGAAGTTGAATTATTAGTCTAAATAATTTAATTATTATTTCTAACATTTTTAGAAGCTTGGTATTATTTTTAAATAATTTTTCAGAAGCTTGAAAGTATTTTTAAATAATTTTACAAGCTTAGGAATATTTTTAAATGATTTAATTATCATTTAGAATAATTTTAAAACATTTAATATGTTATTTAAATAATTTATTTATCATTTAGAATATTTTTAGATATTTAAAATATTATTTAAATGATTTATTTATCATTTATAATATTTTTAGAAAGATAAAATATTATTTAAATGATTTATTTTATCATTAATAATATTCTTAGACTTTATTTTATCATTAAAATAATTTATTTATTACTTATAATAATTTTCAAAACTTAATTTGATATTTAAATGATTTAATTATCATTTAAAGTAATTTTTAAATACTTAATATATTATTTAAATGATTTATTAATCATTAATAATATTTAAATATTTAATATTTAATTTAATTATTATATATAATAATTTTATTTACCTTAATATCATTTTTAAATAATTAATATAATTATTTAATAATTTAATATCATTTTTAAATAATTAATATAATTATTAAATGATTTATCATAATTATTATTTAATATTTAATTAAATTAAATAATAATTCAGAATATATAAAAATATTAAAAATAAATTTTTATAATTTAAAAATGAATTTTCGTATTTATTTATTAATTATTAATAATTATTTTATATTTATTTTATATTTTATAATTTATTTAATAAATTTTTATTTATTTTTATTAAAAATCCGTCGCTAAAGGGCTTTAGCGACGATTTGCATAGAATTTTAGTTTTCTGGGTTTGTGCATGCATTTCGTCGCTAAAGGTGTTCTTCATGAAGAACACCTGGTCAACGTCCAACAGTGACTTTTGACCTCAATTTAATTCCAACTGGTTTGATGTTTGTGTTTGATTTTTGTTTGTTGTTATAGCCAACATGGCAGTGTACAACGACATATCAAATTTCACCTCAAACTATATCATATCATGCTCTAAATTTGATGGTCAAACCACCGGGTTCAAACTGTTCTTGAGTTTATGGGTTACCCAGAAACTCAAGCAGTCATGGTCAGTCAACATGGTTTGACCATGAATAACTTTGATTCTGTGTTTGCTAAATGTGTTTTTATGTTACCAGATTGTACTCTACATAGCATAGAACAAGTATAAACAACGAAATCACATAAAACATATCATATAAGTCGATTTTGGGTTGCTTGAAAGTCTGACAAATCTTGTCAGACACCTTCAAGAGAATTCTGGGTTGCCCAGAAATGAAAATCCGAACGGTCAAAGCACTTTTGACCTATCATATCTGATAGACTCCACGGCACGCTTGCGTGAGGTGGTTGTCGCCCGGATCGTTTCTAACAAGTTGATAGGATGGATAGCTTGCAACCCCTTAACCCCTCGCCTATATGTAGACGGTAATCTTGGTACAATTGCTTGCAAATGAAGTTTGCGTAGGATGGACACCAACGACACCTCGACCCCTCGCTTATGTTGAAGCGGTAATCTTGGTACAATCGACGATTGATGCGGTAGAAGACGCCACATACAACTATGATTGGTTGTATGATAAGTCGAATATGAATCTCAAAGAAAACTAAGGAATACTTAGGAATTCTCAAGAACCACAAGAAAAGAACAATCTCACAATAATGATGATAATCTGAATATTAATTGATGAATTTCAAGTTTACAATAGCACCTATTTATACTAGTTTTAGAAACAAACTAGAAGCTTCTAGAAGCACACACTCTTTGAAATACAAGCACACAAATATGGAAATGTTACAATCAGAACACATGTAATTGATCCTAAATACTGATATCATGTTTTGGATGAAAGAAGGTTCGAAAATCAAAAAAGTCAAAAAATAACAAATTGCATCTAGGAGGTTCTCGTCGGGGCGAGAGATTTGAACTGAAGATTTCTCGCCGGGGCGAGACTCTCGCCGGGGCGAGAGAATTGGCTTGGGAAACCTCGCCGGGGCGAGCCTCTCGCCGGGGCGAGCCTCTCGCCGGGGCGAGCCTCTCGCCGGGGCGAGCCTCTCGCCGGGGCGAGAAAAATGGCCTGGAGATTCTCGCCGGGGCGAGGTCATCCTGTTCCGAACAAACTGCTTTCTTTCGCTGTTTTGTCTGCTACGTCCATTCGCAACATGTTTACGGGCTTCATACGCTTGGGCTCCATCTCCATAACCTCTATGCTTGATCCAACCTCGTTCCATAGTTCATGGATCATTCCGTTAAGACCGTCTTTGAAGGTTTTAGCTCGAGCTCTAGTAATGGGTCCAAGTGGCAATTGCAATGGGTCTTCTCGGGTTGTGTTACGGGTTTCTGGATCATGGATGTCCTCATCATACCTCTCCTCTTGAAGAGGATTTGTCCTCAAATCTTCACCTACATCAAACGGGCTTAGATCAGAAACATTGAAAGTTGCACTAACAGTATACTCACCGGGTAAATCCAATTTGTAAGCATTGTTGTTAATGCGTTCAAGCACTTGAAATGGTCCATCTCCTCTAGGGAGTAGTTTCGAACGCCTTTGAGCAGGAAATCTTTCCTTACGCATGTGTAGCCATACCCAATCCCCGGGTTCGAAGATTACTTGACGCCGACCCTTGTTGGCCTGTCGAGCATATTGGTCCGTCTTTTTCTCAATGTTAAGCCTTGTCTTCTCATGTATCTGCTTAACAAAATCAGCCTTGTTTTTGCCATCCATATTAGTATACTCAGAAATATGTAAAGGTGCTAAATCCAATGGTGTTAAAGGATTAAAACCATACACAATTTCAAAAGGTGAGAATTTAGTAGCCGAGTGGACAGACCTATTATAAGCAAACTCAACATGGGGTAAATATTCTTCCCAAAGCTTAATATTCTTATTAATGATAGCCCTTAATAATGCAGATAGAGTCCTATTTACTACTTCCGTTTGACCGTCAGTTTGTGGATGACAAGTAGTAGAAAACAACAGTTTGGTTCCTAGTTTACACCACAAAGTTTTCCAAAAGTAGCTCAAGAACTTAGCATCTCTATCCGAAACAATTGTTCGGGGCATGCCATGCAGACGCACAATATCTCTAAAGAATAAATTCAGCAATATGGGATGCATCATCAGTTTTATGACATGGAATGAAATGTGCCATTTTTGAAAATCTATCTACGACCACAAATATAGAATCATGACCATACTTAGATCTAGGTAAACCCAATACAAAATCCATAGACAAATCAATCCAAGGTTCACTCGAAATTGGCAATGGTGTGTATAACCCATGGGGTTGAACACGAGATTTAGCTTGACGACAGGTAATGCACCTATCACAAATTCGTTCCACATCTCGTTTCATATGGGGCCAATAGAAATGTTCTTTTAATACAGATAAGGTCTTATCAACACCAAAATGTCCCATCAAAAAAACCACCTCCATGTGATTCACGAACCAATAGTTCACGTAAAGAACTTGCAGGTATACACAATCGATTCTCACGAAACAAGAACCCATCCATCTTGAAGTACTTACCTACAACATTCTTTTCACAAATTTTAAACTCTTCACAGAAATCATGGTCATTAATATACAATTCTTTGATTTGTTCAAAACCAAGTAATTTTGTGTCGAGAGTATTTAACAACACATACCTTCTTGAGAGAGCGTCAGCAACGACATTCTCCTTACCTTGCTTATACCGAATGACATACGGGAATGTCTCGATGAACTCCATCCATCGTGCATGTCTCTTGTTCAACTTGTGTTGGCCTTTCAAATATTTCAATGATTCATGATCCGTGTGAATCACAAATTCCTTAGGCCACAGGTAATGTTGCCAAGTCTCCAAAGATCGAACCAAGGCATATAACTCCTTGTCATAGGTAGGATAGTTTAAAGCTGCTCCACTCAATTTTTCACTGAAATATGCAACTGGTTTTCCTTCTTGCATCAACACAGCTCCAATGCCTAAACCTGAAGCATCATATTCAATTTCAAAAGTTTTAGTGAAATTTGGCAATACAAGTAAAGGAGCGTTAGTCAATTTTTCTTTAATCAAATTAAACGCTTTTTCCTGTGCATCACCCCACTTGAATCCTACACTCTTTTTGATTACTTCGGTGAGTGGTGCTGTGACTTCGCTGAAATTCCTTACAAACCGTCTATAGAAACTCGCGAGTCCATGAAAACTACGAACTTGACTGACATTCATAGGAGTTAGCCATTCTTGGATTGCACGTACCTTTTCTTCGTCAACCTGTACTCCCTGTGCACTAACAACAAAACCAAGGAACACAACTCGATCCGTACAAAATGTGCATTTGTCCATATTAGCATACAATTTTTCTTTTCGAAGCACATCTAGGACAGATTTTATATGCAATGCATGCTCAACTAAATCTTTGCTATAGATTAAGATATCATCAAAGTAGACAACTACAAACTTTCCAATGAAGGAACGCAAAACATGGTTCATTAGTCTCATGAACGTGCTAGGAGCATTAGTTAAACCAAAAGGTAAGACTAGCCACTCATATAACCCATATTTTGTTTTAAAAGCAGTTTTCCATTCATCCCCTTCATGCATTCTAATCTGATGATAGCCACTCTTTAAGTCAATTTTAGAAAACACACAAGATCCATGCAATTCATCCAACATGTCATCTAACCTAGGAATGGGATGCCGATATTTTACCGTGATGTTATTTACCGCTCGACAATCAATGCACATACGCCACTTCCCATCTTTCTTAGGTACTAAAATAACAGGAACCGCACATGGACTCATGCTTTCCCTTACAAAACCTTTGTCCATTAGCTCGTCAACTTGCCTTTGCAATTCCTTTGTTTCCTCGGGATTGCTTCGGTATGCCGGGCGATTTGGAATGGTCGCGCCTGGGACAAAGTCAATTTGATGCTCAATTCCCCGAATTGGTGGTAATCCCTGTGGAAGTTCCTCGGGAAATACATCATGATAATCCTGTAAAAGAGTAGAAACAACACTAGGCAAAGAAGGATTATTAGCGTTAGTATTTAAAAGTGCCTCCTTATACCGAAGTATAATCATTGGCTTTTTAGAATCCAAAGCTCGCCTTACATCACTCCTTTTTGCAAAAATGTTTGTTTTTCTCTCTTCTTTCTTTTTTTCTCTCTCTTTTGTTTTCTTTTCATGATCTCTCTGTAAGTGTATTTGATCCTCATGCACTTGTTTTGGTGACATAGGACACAAGGTAACTTTTCTTTGATTGTGAACAAAAGAGTACTCATTAGAAAAAACCATCGTGTTTTACTCGTCGATCGAACTGCCAAGGTCTCCCAAGTAGTAAATGGCCTGCCTGCATAGGAACTACATCACAAAGGATCTCATCAACATACTTCCCAATTGTAAACGGCACGGATACTTGCTTGGTAACTTTGATGTTGCCGCTGTCATTGAGCCACTGCAATCGGTATGGGTAAGGGTGTTTGGATGTTGTAAGTCCCAATTTCTCTACCATTGTGATGCTCGCTACATTTGTACAGCTCCCACCATCAATTACAACACAACAAATCTTACCATTTACCATGCATCTAGTATGAAACAGATTCTCTCTTTGCTCGCTGCTTTCTTCTTTTGCCTGTGTACTAAGCATTCTCCGTGTGACCAACACTTCGCCATGCATAGCAACCTCTCTATCTTCCTCCAATGGTGGCATAGAGTCATGGTCACTATCTTCTCCCTCGGTCTCCAAATCCCCATTATCAAGCAATAACATAGTTCTTTTGATTTGGGCATTGATTTGCAATATGTCCCCTGCCTTGACATTTAAAGCATACAATATCTCGATTACGACTAGTAGAAGGTGTATTAGTTTTACCTTGCACTACTTGAGTAGTCGCTCCTTGCTTGATTTCTGGCTTTGGTTTGAAAACATTTGGCTTTTCCTCACGCTTCACATTATTGGCTTTCCATGATGAACCTGTGGTAGGATTTATTCGTTGGCCACCTCTCCTCTTAAGTTGCTTCTCTATTTTGATAGCCATGTGCACCATATCTTCCAATACCACATAATGTTGACGCTCCACCAAATCTGCAATATCCCAATTTAAACCTGCTGAAAATCGGGCCATGGTTGCCTCATTATCCTCGTCGATGTCAGCTCTAGACATTAGCATCTCCATTTCCTTGAAGTAGTCCTCCACACTCTTGCTTCCCTGTCTCAAATTTTGTAAGTTTCGAAACAGATCTCGATAGTAGTGGCTTGGGATAAACCTCTTTTTCATTACAGCTTTCATTTCTGCCCAAGTCTCTATTGGACGTTCCCTGCACCTCCTTCGGCTAGTCATTAATTGATCCCACCACGTAACTGCATAGTCGAAAAATTCGGTAGCTGCAATTCTAACTTTTTTGAGATCCGAGTAGTTGTGATAGTCAAAGATCCACTCCATTTTCCTCTCCCATTCTAGATATGCCTCGGGGTCACTTCTGCCTTGGAATGTGGGAATTTTCATTTTGATGCTATCAAGATTATTGTCCTCTCGATTTCGGCCGCCTCTATCCTTTGCAAAATGTCTCCTAGGGATAAAGTCAGTTTCTCGATCCTCTTCCTCACTAAACCTTTCATCATAGTAATTTGTTTCCTCTAGCCTTGCTTCTTTTTGTTGGGTTTTTCCTTTTGGGCGCCCACCCGGAGGGATTTGAGTTCGTTCCCCTCGAGTGTCACTCAATTGATCGATGCGATCATGCACTTGTTCCATAGTCATCCCCAATTGTCTAGAAAATTCTTTCATCATAGCCTCCATCATGAGTTTTGGGTCAAAATTCGATGTAGAAGGTTCATTTTCAATTGTCTTATCTCTTGTGTTAGACATATTTCCTGCAAAATAAAGATTAGTAGAAAACAAGTTCCTCACCACTCCCTTACGTGTTTCACTCAAACAATATATCACACAAATAGGAAACGCTCGTGTATCACACAATTAGGCTTTTACCCTCAATCAAACTTACTACTCTTGCCTTTTTCCGCTCGTAGTTCTCTCTAATAGGTTCGTTTTGAATTCTCACAAATATTACCTCAAGTCTCTAATTACAATTCAATAATAATTTATCAAAAACACAATATAGAAAGTACGACTCTTCACAAGACTTCCAACCGCCAAATATGATTCTTGCAAATAAAAGTCCCAACGATAGCAATTCAACAATACAAATTTTCTGCTATATATTTTTATGCAGTTTTTTTTTTTTTTTTGACTATAATTCAACAATAGAAGTAAAGATAAGTAACTTGATAGGAAACTTAGCTTTGATACCAAATGATAGACTCCACGGCACGCTTGCGTGAGGTGGTTGTCGCCCGGATCGTTTCTAACAAGTTGATAGGATGGATAGCTTGCAACCCCTTAACCCCTCGCCTATATGTAGACGGTAATCTTGGTACAATTGCTTGCAAATGAAGTTTGCGTAGGATGGACACCAACGACACCTCGACCCCTCGCTTATGTTGAAGCGGTAATCTTGGTACAAATCGACGATTGATGCGGTAGAAGACGCCACATACAACTATGATTGGTTGTATGATAAGTCGAATATGAATCTCAAAGAAAACTAAGGAATACTTAGGAATTCTCAAGAACCACAAGAAAAGAACAATCTCACAATAATGATGATAATCTGAATATTAATTGATGAATTTCAAGTTTACAATAGCACCTATTTATACTAGTTTTAGAAACAAACTAGAAGCTTCTAGAAGCACACACTCTTTGAAATACAAGCACACAAATATGGAAATGTTACAATCAGAACACATGTAATTGATCCTAAATACTGATATCATGTTTTGGATGAAAGAAGGTTCGAAAATCAAGAAAGTCAAAAAATAACAAATTGCATCCAGGAGGTTCTCGCCGGGGCGAGAGATTTGAACTGAAGATTTCTCGCCGGGGCGAGACTCTCGCCGGGGCGAGAGAATTGGCTTGGGAAACCTCGCCGGGGCGAGCCTCTCGCTGGGGCGAGAAAAATGGCCTGGAGATTCTCGCCGGGGCGAGGTCATCCTGTTCCGAACAAACTGCTTTCTTTCGCTGTTTTGTCTGCTACGTCCATTCGCAACATGTTTACGGGCTTCATACGCTTGGGCTCCATCTCCATAACCTCTATGCTTGATCCAACCTCGTTCCATAGTTCATGGATCATTCCGTTAAGACCGTCTTTGAAGGTTTTAGCTCGAGCTCTAGTAATGGGTCCAAGTGGCAATTGCAATGGGTCTTCTCGGGTTGTGTTACGGGTTTCTGGATCATGGATGTCCTCATCAATATCTTTCATCCTAGTTATTTGTTTGCTATGATACACGTCGGGCTTTAAAGATAACATGGTAGGCTACACATAGATGCATAAAAACAGATCAAACAACTAATCTAAGAGGATCAAAAGGCCTGACAAAAAGGCCTGTCAGACTGTTCTTGACTGCCAAGAACAGTTTGAGTTTTTGGCTTGATTTTCATACCTAGATGTTATGTAAACATGTTTTGACCGCCCAGATCACTAAATAACATGTTAACAAGTATTCCTAAACATCTAAAACACAAAAATTTTCCAGGCTTGAAGATCAAACATAAAATTAGGGTTTGCACCTTTTTCTTCAAAGTTTTAATTCCTAGCTTCTGATTCTGAACTTGGGCTTGCAGAGGCTTGTTTAGGCTTGATAATTAAGTTTCTAGGTTTACAATTTCGTAGGTTTTAAATCCAACATCTCATTCTATTTATAGTGATTTGAAATTAGGGTTTCCTAGCAAATTTCCAAGCTTTTGCCTCCTAAAAGATCCTAGACTTGGGACTTGTGCTACTCAAGTCTGATCTTCGGCACCTACTTGTGCTGGAGTGTGTCAAGCACAAGCTTGCACACTCCTAGCTTCATTTTCATTGGCTAGGATTTTATTTTTCATTTATTTACTTACTAATTAAATCTAGATTTTTGTTAATCATGATTAGGATGTTAATTTAGGTTTAGTAATACCCCAATTATGATATTATATCACAATTAAGATTTATAACTCCATAATTTAGTGTTCTTGAATCAAATTAGGGTCTTAGGGTTTCTAATTAGGGTTTAGGGTTTTCAATTCCACAATTAGGGTTTTTAATCTTTTGTTTAGGGTTTAATTTAATCTTAATAATTCATAATTAATATTATGATTCATCATTTAAATCTTAATTACATCAATTAAGATTATTGTACAATAATTAAGGTTTTAATTGATCAATTCGGACAATTATTACCAATTAGGGTTTTCAATTTAGGGTTTCTATTTCCGCGTAACATTTTAAACCCTATTTAACTTATTTTAGAATTTTATCATTTAATATAATATTATATTAATGTCGAAGCACGACAAAGCACTTCGTCAATTCCAAGTACGACACAGCAGCTTACAAAAATAATTTGCCGAAACGCTTCTCGGTGAATTCGCCGAAAGCACGACAAATCATTTTGTCCGATTAAGCACGACACAGCTGCTGGGCGAAAATTTTTTATTTGACCTAATTGTTTAATAAAATACACAATCACATAATACCAAGTCAGAACAAGAAATTTCATTTATTAAACACATAGTTTACATATACAGATCTTATTAGGGTTCGGAATATTACAGACAATGTCTTTCAATTGTTGAATACCTTGCCTCCAGACCATGAATCATTCGACTTATGTAGTATATTGCCTTTTCCACGCCTCCTCTTCTTGGGTATTCAATCCCCCGATTAATTTGTTTGTGGAGGTGAGGTATAGCCGTAAAGGTTCTCTTTTCGTTGGCACTATCATAGTTTAAGTAGAGGTAAGGATGTCTTTAACCTTCTGAAACGTGTCTTGTTGTTCTTGGCCCTAACTTTATTCTCCCTTAGCTTTTAGTAATTCACTGAAAGGTTGAGTGATCTTTGCCAATGTTGGGATGAACCTCCGTAGGTAATATACTCTACCCAATAAGCTTTTTAACTAATTTTGCATCTTGGGTGGTGGCATCTCATTGATTGTTTTCACCTTGTCGGGGTCGACTTCAAGTCCTCGATTGTAAATGAGGAATCCCAAGAACTTTCCCTCTGCCACCCCAAAGACACACTTCTTTGGGTTCATCTTGATCTTGTATTGTTGGCACCTTTCGAAGACCCTTCTTAGATCTTCGACATGGTTCTCTCTTTTTTTAGACTTCACCACTATGTCATCCATATAGTCTTCCACAATATCATGAATCATATTGTAGAATATGGCATGCATGGCTCTTTGGTAAGTTGCCCCCATATTCTTGAGCCCAAATGGTGTCACAATGTAGTAGAAATTGTCAAATGAGAGTCCTGAAGGTTGTCATCTTTGCATCTTCAGTTGACATTTTGATTTGATTATATCCCACAAAGCTGTCCATAAAGGACATCATCTCATTATTGGTTGTCGCATCTACTAGTATGTCAATGTTGGGCAAAGGACACATATCCTTGGGGTAAGCTTTGTTTAGATTTCAAAAGTCGACACAGATTCGAAGTTGGCCATTTGTCTTCTTTACTGGGACAATGCTAGACAACCATATAGGATGTTGAATGGGCTCAATGAACCCTGCTCCTAGAAACTTCTCAATATCTTCTTTGATTTGAGTTTCCACTTCGAGGGAATAGATTCTAGGTGCTTGCTTGACTGGCTTGGCTCCGGGGTTTATGTTGAGCTTATGCTCCACCAATTCTCTATATTATGGACCCTATTAAATGACATAATTATCCTTCACTTTATGTACTTTATCTCATCCTTTTGGGACAAAAAATGTGTACATTTAGTCATCATTTTGGGACAGAAGGAGTATATGCCTGCATATATGAGAAGCATATTTTAAATTGAACAACTTTTTATTAAAAAGGAGATTTTGGTGAGTTTGTTTATTTTATGTATCTGTGAGAAAAAGAGTGATTCTAAAATCAAGACCAAGACCAAAGTCATAGAGAGATCAAGGGTAGTTGGGCCTCTAGCATACTTGTGAGATGAGGGACAAACTTTTATTTCAAGACCAGATAGAATTAAACTCAAGGAACAGGAATAACTACGTTTGAGAGTAACAATGAACTACTGTCCAAGTGAAGTAGTTGTAGGAAAATTTTGAAAGGTTTCTTAAAAGCTTTGTAAAGGTTTTCCACTTGTAAAATGAGTATTTATTACTAATAGTAATAAGATCTCTAAATCCTAGAGAGAAACTTGAGACTGGACGTGACAACACTTAAGTTGTATGTGTGTATGCGATTGTCTCTTGTCTCTTTAATTATTCTGCATATTCAATTGTCACATAGTAATTAATTAAATTGATAAATTCATAATAGCCAAGAAATTTTGAAAATGGTAATAATCTATTTGACCCTCCATCCTCTAGATTATTATTGCCCTTTCAAAAGTCTCCCACAATAAAAGGGAAAAGTTCCACAATAAAAAGAGAAATAAAAATCGAACATGTGACTTAATGGTGACTTAATGGTTAGAGGGTCTCAATCTTAACTATAGGGCCAAGACATCATTAACGTACTTCAACCACCTTAATGATATGTATGTAGTATAATTTAGAGAAAATTAGAAATTAACAGTTTTTTATTTTATTTTTTGTGCATAATTGCACTAATGTAAATAGATTAAAATTGTGTATGTAATAAGCATAATTTACGAAATAACATTGTTGTTCTAAAAAAATGATTGTTGACCATTTTTCGTTTGGGAACTGCTGAGTTGTACACATGATTTATGGAGTTAATTCATTGTGTCAGTGTGTACACGAGTTTTGCTATAAGTGAAATATTTATATTGAATAAAATTATTTTTATTTTAATAAAATAACATAATCTTAAAATTGTTCATGTATACACTATAATAAATTTAAATTCATAGTTCATGTGTATGTAAATAGATGAATTACTTTAATTGCAATCAATACAATAATTAATATTATAAGTTACTTCTTCCGTCTCAAATTAATTGCTCAGTTTTGACTTTTTAAAGTCAAATTGACCATTTTTAAAACTAATTTTTTTATTATTTTTGCTAAAATATAGGTGAAGAGATTATAACCAAAAGAAAGTATATACAATTTATTACTAACCCCAATTTTTATAATTTTAAAAATATATTTATATATGCTTAATTATTAATTCTAAAAATAGTCAATTTGACTTAAAAAAGTCAAAACTGAGCAATTAATTTGGGACGGAGAGAGTATTTAAAAAGTGTAACTTATTTACATTTTTTTGATGAATTATCTAATTGTGAATTTAAAAATTGTCTAAAATCAACTTTTAAATTAGTAATTATTTATAATATGATAAAAAGAAAATATTATTTAAGTATATAATTATAAATTATGATATTGAACTATATAGTATTCGGTTTAATTTCCATTTACTGAAGTCCTAAAGATGCCAGTCCGAAATTAAAAATATTTAGACAAAGTGATTTCATATCGGTTTATGAGGTAGCAGCAAGGAGACCGGAGGAAGATGGGCGTGGGTTCCACTTTTGTCTCCCTTTTAGTCGGTGTTTCTGCTCCTTTCCAATCAATGACCCCCCAACCATAGGTATATAATAATCTTACCAATAGTCTCATGCGAGTGCAGCCAAATTCGCTCCGACACTTTTTAATTAGTACTCTCTCCGTCTCAAAAAAGTTAAATAAAATATAATTTATACATATATTAAGTAACATAAAAATTAAATAAAAATTAAATTTATTTTTAGTAGTAGCATAAAATTATATAAAATAATGAGTATTTTAATTTTTTATATTAATAGACTTTATTAAATGACATATTTATTTTTTACTTTATGTGCATTATCTCATCCTTTTGATGACAGAAAAAATTATACATTTAGTCATCTTTTTAGGGACGGAGTTAGTATTTTATTATGAGTCATGTTATTATATATGTCGATAATTTATATAAGCTATAAACACAGATTTATATGAATACATGAAATAAGAGAAAATGAGAAAATTAAAAATAATCTTACCTTAATTTAATTTACATTATCTCTTAAAATTACACGTAAGTCGCAATTTAAATTCATCATAAATTTGTCGATATATAAATCATTTTTCTTTTATTATTATGGATATATCTTTGTACACACACAAATTGTACAACCAAACACACACCCAAATGTAAAATGATAATAAAATATTTCTCTCTCATCCCTCTACAATACTTTCTGTCTCTCATCTTTTACTACTACTTTACACTTGAGTATATCTTTGAATGTACAATTTGGGTATGTATATAGATATATCCTATTATTATATGATTATATTTGTTTATAAGAAATAATAGATGAGATAGGATTATTTATACTAATTTATAACCATTTTGAACAATTGTATTATGTGGTTAACTCATTATTTAATTCATGTATATTATTTTTCATAATTTTTAAGTTTTGATACCTCAAAACTCCTTGAAGTATAATTTATTATCAAATGACCTTACAAATAACAAAATATAGTTCATTAGCTTTAATAACGGAGTAATTATGAGATAAAATAATATAAAATAATAATAAATTAGAATCATTATTTTTATAAATTATAAACGTAGCCACAGGGTATAGAGGAGAAAAAAATTAGTTTGAAGTTTTATATGTTGTATTTATAAATTTTTATAAACAAAAAGTATGATTATGTGTATGGTGAAAGAATTATTTTCACTGGAGATACATGAGTTGGCATAAACTTTATACAGAAAAAGCGGACATATGATAAGAAATTACACGTTAGAATGTAATATATAATTAACTATAAAATGTGGAAATTAATGTTTTTCTTAAAAATATTTACTCCCTCCGTTATAAATTATATTATTGTTATTGACTTTTGAAAATCAAATTGAGATATTTTCAAACTCAAAATTGAGATAACTAATTAAAAATTATGAAATAATAAAACTTACAATAAGTAATACTCCTTACGCTCTAAAATTAGAGATATAATATGACTTTTGAGATTAAACGATGACATATCAAACTTCAAAATTAGTATGATTCATAAAAATTTAGAATGAAATAAATCTTGTGATTAATAGTTTTTGTTATATAAGACTCTATTTGGTTCACTGCTTTGATTATAGACATAATTTATTATTATTCTATAATGTGATTATAATGCAGTGATAATAAATTTGTCATACAATGCATCTGTTCGGTTCATATTTGAAATATGTATTATTTGTATTAAACATTACATTAATTATGGACTAATTCTGGTTTGATTTGTTATATCTAAGACTGCAATATAATATCAAGTAAAATGAAATGAATATTTCAATCCTATTTATAACTAAACAAAATAATTAAGTTCATAAAATTTGGAAGAACAAAGTAGATGGTGAAAAGTAAGTAATATTGCTGATATAAACTATTTATGGAAATGTATGTAGATTACAATTATAAAATGAGATTATTTTTCTATAAAGATGTTTGTACCCAAAACCAGTAGAAGGGGAATCCTATTTTGTCCTAAGTAAAATAAAGCTCTATTTATGTAATAGGGGCAAATAAAAAATTTCACCATGCCAAAAGAGGGAAGATATTGAACACACGTATTCTCATTTCAAGCAGAGGAGTTTGCCTGGGAAAATAGAAAGTTGGGGCAGTTAAGGATGAAAATGAATTGGGTAATCGTGGGAAGAAACTGTTGAACATGGAGGAAGCTATGAACTCTGCCAACAATTATAAATACGTTATTAAAGGACTGGATTAACAACGACCGAACAGACAAATGCTTAAACAAATACAAGCACATGCGACGACAATATGTCGTCTATTAGTAGGGTTGTAAATGCAACAAATAATTCACTGAGGTTCAACACTGTTATTTATTTCTTTTGTAATCGACCTAGAATTAATTGTTGTGTGTAGGATAAACCTTTGAATTTCAACACCACATTGTAATTAATTTAATAGGTTTTCTTGTTAAACCGTTAGTGACAAAACTTCTTGTTTTCAACAACACATTGTATTCTCTCTTATTTATTCAATGTATAAACCTTTGGTTTCAACATTAATAACACAAAGAAAACATGTTTTTGAGGGATTGGGGGAGGTCCGGTACAAATTTGTATCAGACAGTGTGCGGTGCAAAATCTAGACGATTAGATTGTTTTAAAACATATCTAATGGTCATAATTCATTTTTCTTTTTTATCCTCTCTCCTCTCTCCACTCTCCACTCTCATTTTTTCTACCTTTCCAATTCTCTTCCCCCTTCTCTCTCCTCTCCCTCTCCGTACCTTTCTCTCTTCTCTCTCCTCTCTCCTCCCTCCTCCTTCCTCTCTCCTCTCTCTTTTTTCGTTACTTCCCTTTTTCTTTCTCCTCTTGCACAAATATAATCTTATTTTCATACAAATGTAGTTAAAAAAATTATAATTAATGATAAAAATAAAATATATTTATTATGCAAAATTACGTAAACAAAAACTCTAATTTTAGTTTACAATAAATTAAATATAAATTTATTTTTAAAAGTGAAAATATATAGAGAAAAAAATGAAATACAAATACCACCCCATATCATCATTAGTCAATCACTCTCTCTAACAAAAGAATAACTCAATTTATTTTTAAAAACAAAAATTATAGTGTAATTTGAATATATATCAAAAAAGGGTTATACACTATTTTTTGATATATATTCAAATTACACCTTCTTTTTTTTGATTTTTTTAAATCCATAATTTAAATATATTTGGAATTAATAAAAAAAGAGCAAGCTAACTATGTAATGTCAAATAATGTCTCAAAAAAAATTGTCCGCATACAATTATTCTTTTTTTAGAGAGAGTGACTGAGTAATGATGACATGGGGTGATATTTGTATTCCATTTTTTTCTCTATATATTTTTCTATATTTTTCACATTTTTTGAGTTTTAAATTCTTTTTAGGGAACCATAATTTTCACTTTTAAAAATAAATTTACATTTAATTTTTTGTAAACTAAAATTAGAGTTTTTGTTTTATGTGATTTTGCATAGTTAATATATTTTATTTTTACTATTAGCTATAATTTTTTCTCCGATTATATGAAAATAAGATTATATTTGTGAGAGAAAAGGGAAAGTAATGAAGAGGAGAGAGGAGAGAGGAGAGAGAAAGGGACGGAGAGGAGAGCAGAGAGAAGGGGGAAGGGAATCGTGAAAAGAAAAGGAGAGAGGAGAGAAGAAAGAGAAGGGAAAAAAATTTGCACCGCACACTTTGTACCAGACCTCCCCCCAATCCGTTTTTGAGTGCAACCATCAAACTTCAAAATTAAAGTTTTCAAACGAGGCATTGAATTCTCAATTGCCTGATCCTTTATAAATATTTAGTTAATTCAATTGCCTGATCCTTTATAAATATTTAGTCAAATTTATTAATATAAAATTACATTTATACTGATTTTATTTGATTTACTCTCTCAGAAAAGAGCACAATAGATATAATAAAAAGGAAAAAGGAAGTTTTAGATATACAAAAGCTTATATGTGTCTTTCTATTTTAATAAATTTTATTTATAATATTTTTCATATTTTTATTATTTTCAATAATGATTGTTTTGATATTTCACTAATTTATCAATTAAAATTATGTTATATTAAGTGCAAGTCACATATTAATTTGTGTTTTTAACCCCTTATATCTAAGAACGTGTTACAATAGTTCAATACGATGAATTTTAATTAAAAGTAATTGAATAAAATAGACATTGTAATATTTTACATCAACTAATAATCAAATAAATACATTATGGATATAATTATATTTAAGTGCCTGTTTCTACCACTTTGATAAAATTCACTCTTACACTCTCTCCACTCCTCTCTCTTGTTCTTCTTAAAATAATCCTCCTATACCATTACGTGGGGAGCGCTTATGTGAAATGCATTGACTTTTGATCCAACCACGGGAACCATTAAGCTAAACAACTACCCCACTTTGAAGCATGGTTTAAACTTTAAACAATGGTTCAATTGGTTTAACCCTTTTTTGGATAATTATCCTAAAAACAAATAATTATGCTTTTTTAAAAAAAATAAAAAAGTGACGTGTCTAGTTAAAAATTGATGCTTTCGTTGGTCATGAAAAAAATAAAAAGTTTAGTAAGCGCTAGCTCTTAAAATGATTTACGATGACATTTTAATTTTCTTGTTATGCGAAACATTTTTTGTCTAAAATATCTGTATCTTGGACAACTTAATGAAGAAAAAAAATTGATGTTTGATTAACATATAATGTTAAATTAATAAATTCTTATAATTGAAAGTTCATGTATTGAAAATAATATTCTATCAATTCCAAAATTAGAGATATAATTTGACTTTTGAGATCAAACGACAACATATTAAATTTCAAATTGATATGAATTTATATAATTTTAATTGATACAATTATTATAATTATATAATATATAACAAAAACTATTAATCACAAAATTCATTTCATTTTAAATTTTTATGTGTCATACTAATTTTGAAGTTTAATATGTCATCGTTTGATCTCAAAAGTCAAATTGTATATTTAATTTTGAAACGGAGGGAGTATTTTAGTTGATACAATTATCAAATTGTACATTTTAATTTTCTTGTTATGGGAAACATTTTTTGTCTAAAATATTTGTATCTTGGACAACTTAATGAAAACAAAATGATATTTGATTAACATATAATGTTAAATTAATAAACTCTTATAATTGAAAATTCATGTATTGAAAATAATACTGTATCCATTCTAAAATTAGAGATATAATTTGACTTTTGAGATCAAACGATGACATATTAAATTTCAAATTAATGTGAATTTATTTAATTTTAGTTGATACAATTATTATAATTGTATTATATATAACAAAAACTATTAATCACAAAATTTATTTCATTTTAAACTTTTATGAGTCATACTAATTTTGAAGTTTAATATGCCGTCGTTTGACCTCAAAAGTCAAATTGTATATTTAATTTTAAAACGTAGGGAGTATTTTTTATGCAGCATTATTAATCAAAATTGTTATAAATCTATGTATAACTAGCTTGAAAGAGGTAACGGATTGGGAATAAAAAGAATGTAAAAGGAAATAAAAAAGAGAGTTTATAATATATAAATGTTTATCAGCAGTTAATCATTGTGTAATTTTACATGATAGTTTGTAATTTGAAACACATAGAAAAAGAAAGATAGAAGTATATTTCGTTAATAGACAAATTTTAAAAACTATTTTAATAAAAATGTTTATATAATACTTCTTAGAAGGTGCATGCGTGACATTTGTGATTCATTTTACATTTTTTCTATTGCGTTAATTCTTCATATATAAAATATGAGTAATGCTAGGGATATCAACTATACATAAAAAGTTATGTACACACACTATAAAAAAAATAGAAAATAAGGAGCGATACCTACAATGAAATATTTTACACATTTTCATTTGCAAGCAATACATGTGTCTTACTCTTAGTGCAAAATTTTTGTATACAGTTGGTGCACATAGTATTATTTAATAAATAAATATATAGTTCATAATATTGAGATTAATTTATTAAATAATTATAAACATTAAAAGTATTTTTAATATGGAAAATTAACAAGAATCATTAATTTTTGATAAAATGTGCACAAGTTTACAAAAATAAAATAAAAATGTAAAAATAAAAATAATAAAAATCTTTTTTTGAAGGAAATTAAAAAGGAATGTGTATTAGAGTATATAGTAGTCTACACGTCCTTATGTTAAAGAACAAGTCTAGTTATTTGTATCAAAGGTTCCGATACAAGCGCACCTACAACTATAAATTTAAAAGGTGAAACCTAAGAATTTATGCTCTCTTAATTGTCCATTATATTATTTATTGATATTATATTTTAAAAGAAAAGTGATATTTGTATTCCATTATACTGTCTTCGTTCCAAAATTAGATATACAATTTAACTTTTGAGGTCACATGACAGCATATTAAACTTCAAATTAATGTGAATTTATTTAATATTAATTAATACAATTATTATAATTGTATAGTATAAACAAACAATATTAATTAATTACAAATTTTAATTCATTCTAAATTTATGAGTGTGACAACCCGATAAATCGGATAGCCTTGTAATTAGGTTTTCGATGTAAATATCTAATAAAATAAATTTTACAGATATTATGATGTGTAAATGTGATTGTATATGTTTAAAGGTCGTATTATGACCTAGATTGTGGTTACGTGTTAGAATTTACGAATTAGGATTTCGTAGATGAAAATAAAAAAAATTCCGAGAAAAGACGTAAAAATACTATTCACGTCGAAAAACGCTTTTTCGTTTTTTGACTTTTTGAATCACGTTATAACGTTTATTTGGGAAAGGGAGACGTAATATCCAATAAAATCAACAAATGAAAAATTTTGCAGTTTTGGCTAAGTAACGAGTTAGGAAAAACCTAACTAGAAGAAAAAACGAACGAGTTACAAAATGTAACTATAAGCGCAACGAGAAGCTAACGGGAAGACAAAAGCCAAATAGGGGTAAAAGCCGTAAACTTTTATCAAAAGTACGAAAGGGTCAAATTGACTTTTTTCCAATAGGATGAGTTAACTAAAAGCTAACTAGAAATGAAACTAAGTTCAGAAGTAACCAAACTGAGTCGAGCTTAGGGTTCGAAATGGCTTGGCTAGGGTTGAGCCAAAAGTTGAGCCTAGGGTTGAGCTTAGGGTATGGGATGACTTAGTTAGAGTTGAGCCAATGGTAGAAGTCTAGGGTTAAACCCTAATTGTTTAAGGTCAAGGAAAGCTTGGCCATGTGTCATGTGTTGGCAAATTAAGCATGTGGGATAATAAAGGCCAAAAAGGAGAAGGCCAAGGAGGAGGAACCGGTGGGAAAGAGGAAGGGACCAAGGGGGGACATGGTAGGACGGGAACTTACCATTTATGGTAAGTTCTAGGCTTGGCAATCAAAGCAATTAATTGCTTGTCTAGCCTTTTGTTTTCCTTAGCCCTTAAGGTCATCATCTCTTTCATTTTTCCTTCATTTCACTAAGTAAACTTGAGAGAGAGAGAGAGAGAGAGAGCTTGGAGGTGGCTGAGCAAGGAAAGAAGAGGAGAAGCTTCAAGTTAGCAAGCTTAAGTAAAGAAGAAGTGAAAGTAGTATTCCCTCAAGCCAATCACATTGGATGTGATAAACATTTACTTTGTAATCTTGTTCATTTATTGAAAAAATAATTCATTTAATTAAATACATACTTTATCCATGTTTAATTAGTTGAATTAAATAAATGTGATAAAGCCATAGTTTTGGAGCAATACTTTTAGAATCATGATGATGATCATGCTAATGAGATCTAAATTCAAGATAGCTCAAAACTAAAATGTTCTCAATCGTTGGATCACTAATGTGGGGTTATTGATTCTGGATAGATTGGTACATACTATACTTGCTCTGTTAAAGAGGATGATTAATCTCATAATCATGTGTGTGGATATACTAAAGCAAGTATGCTCATTGGAGAATAAGTTCACTGAATGTGACTCGCTTAAAGAAATGCCTAATGGAGTTTTACTTGTCTGACAATAGGAGTTCCTATAGTAATAGTCGTGCAAGTGATCCTTAGACTTGAGATCATCACAATATCTTGTGTATTTTGAGTTATATTTTGACATATTCCTTAATACTCCAGAGTATGTTATAGGGTATGTTCGGGTATAATGAAGTGTACATGGAGGTAGGTGAATGATCAACAAAGGATCTACCACTTTCAGTAAAGGGAGTGAATATCTTATGCGATTCAATGAATGACAACTCAGAAATCCTTGGCCAAGGTGAATGAAAATTAGAAATGAGTTTCTAATTTACATTAATCAGAGTTGTGCAATGGAGAATCGAAATGCATATGATTAAATAAATAAGACTTGTCAGTAATTCCATATCTTATGTTCAATCGGGACATTGTATGGTAGAAAGATTGAATTGTACGGTAACTATTACTGAATAGGTTTTATGTGATTAAACGTTAATTTCAAATTATACGCATAGTCATGATACATTATCGTAAGGTGTCTCTCATGATGTAGAATAAATATTATTTATTTATATATGAATTAAAAGAGTTTAATTCATTATAAATAATATTAGAATGATTCTAATTTATTTATTCTACTACCGGCATAATATTGAATCTAAATGATCACACCGTAAAAGAGAAATATTATTTTAGAAGTAATTTGCTTAATAATAATAAGTTAAGTGTATTTAATTTATTAGTGGAATAAATTAAATAACTTAATATTTATAATTAAGTATTCAGAGAAATACTAAATTATAAATTAATAAGAGGAGTCTTATTATTATTATTATAAATAATTGGCTTAGTAATAGTAATTTAGTATTTGAAGAAATACTAATATTTATAATTTGGAGAAATACTAAATTATAAATTAATAAGAAGTATTATTATTATTATAATAATAAATTATTTACTTCCTAAATAGTTTGGGAATTAAATTAAATTAAAACCCTAAGTCCTAAAAGGTTTAGGATGGAAGGTTAGTTTATAAATAAGAGGGGACTTATTGTGAAAATGACTAATGCAACTCTTGCAAGTATTCTCAAAAAAAACCTAAAAGAGTTAGGAGCGAGAAAACTAGGGCTAGCCACCCAAGGTTTAGAGAAAACCTAAATCTACTTCTTCAATATATATATTCTCTTAGTGGATCACCTTTAGAGCGTTACATACACTTTGTAGCTTGTGTTTAATCAGGTGGATTTGGAGAAAAACGTGAAGGATCAAGGGAGGTGAACTCGTAACTGTTCAAAAGTTGAATTTACAAAGGTGTAATCCCTTCTTCTTTATCTCGAATTAATAATATCGCATAAGGTGATTCTTTGGATTGCAGAAAAATTTTAAATTCGATTTATGTCATGCTTCCGCTGTATTACAATATGATTGTATGTATGTTCTTCTTTCTATAAACTTACTTGAAGAGCATCAAGAGGTAAGCCTAAGAACCCTAATCATTCATCTTCTTTAAAAGCTTTGTAAATTAGCTTGTTGGTGGTGGTTGTGGTTTGATTGGGGATCATGATGGATCTAAAGTTATAAGGTGGTTTATGATGATGGTTTTATGTATAAACCATCAATAAGTATGCATGAAAGTGAAAACGAAACTAAAAATATAAGCCAAAGTGTAAAGGATGAAAACTATGTAGAGGACTTTAATCGGACTAGTGTAATCATTAGTTCGTGAGCTGTATTTATAAATCTGGGAAGAAAGAAGTATAGTTAAAGGAGTTGTGTAAATGTTCCATTTGGAACGAAGGAAAAATACGCCATAACGAAGTTATGGTGAAATTTTCTGTAAAAGACGTTAAAGCACGAAAATCCTAACTTGGTATGACTTTAGTGCTAAGTTTGCAGTTAAGTAACGCTTCCGGAAAATTCTGATTTTCTGGGGGTTTTGTAGTTCGGGAAAAATGTGAGCCGTAGGCTCGACAACGAGCCTAATCTGACTTCGGATGGGCGAGTTATGGTGATTTAATGAAAGTCGACGCTAAAGACGTCATTTGTTGAAAAACTGGTTCACAAGGGACTTTTAAGCCAATTTTTAGGCTTGTTAGGAAACCGGGAAAATTATTTCGTCCGGAAAAAATTGTAGAGATTGTTACTTTAATTGGACTAGTGTAATTATTAGTTCGTGAGTTGTATTTGTAAATTTGGGAAGAAAGAAGTATAGTAAAAGGAGTTGTGTAAATGTTCCATTTGGAACGGAGGAAAAATATGCCATAGTTATGGCGAAATTTTCCGTAAAAGACGTTAAAGCACGAAAACCCTAACTTGGTATGACTTTAGTTCTAAGTTTGCGGTTAAGTAATGCTTTCGAAAAATTTTGATTTTCTGGGAATTTTGTAGTTCGGGAAAAATGTGAGTCGTAGGCTCGAGAACGAGCCTAATCCGACTTCGGATGGGCGAGTTATGGCGATTTAATGAAAGTCGAGGATAAAGACGTCAATTGTTAAAAAATTGGTAGGGACTTTTGAGCCAATTTTTAGGCTTGTTAGGAAATCGAAAAAATTATTTCGTTCGGGAAAAATTGTAGAGATTGTTACGAGCTAGAGAATGACTCAAGAACGAACTCATTCTGTTATCAGATGAGGAAGTTATGACGTTGCAAAATAGGTACGACAAAAACTGCAAGTGATGAACTCACCTGCAGTAGGTTCTCTGGATGGTTGGCGCAGCAGCGCCGACCCATGGGCAAAAAATGGGCGCGACAGCGCCTTTCTGCAGAAGGGCATAATCTGGAAGAGGGCGCGGAAACGCCCTGCATAAGGTCAAACTGGGTGCGGTAGTGCCAACATGCAGACAACCCAGTGCTGAGCTGCTATGTGCTCGGGCGTTGGGTGTTCGCATAAACGTACTAGAGACATGTTATGTAAGTATCATAGCGTGGTACTAAGTTTTAAAGACATGGCTTAAGAACTAAAGTTTCGAATAGAATGGGAACATTATCGGTAGTAATAATAAGTTAACATAAACCAATATGTGAAGTCTATATATGACTAATTGATATGATTCGACCTTAATGATATAAATAGGTCATTTGAAGAGCGATTGGATAACGTTCCGCTAAATCGCGTAGAAGATAAGTTTTCTAAACTTACTCAAATTTTTGTAACTGAGCAAATTTTTTATTTTTGTGCAAATAAGTTATATTTGTACAAGATGTTTAGTTGTTAATTGTACTATATGCCAATATTTGTACTTACGTGCTATTTGAGATGAACTGTTTTGTTATTAAATTGTTCAAGTTGTTAATGTTCTGATTTGTTATGAATTGAATTAAGAATGTCATCTATGCTAGGTGTTTCAGCTAGACCAATGTTAAGGTGTTAAACTGAATTGTAATGAATTCATAAAAAGTTAAGAAAAGCTAATCCAAACTAGAGTAAATCAGTGTGGATTCTTACTTAAGTAAGAGAAATGAAACCCTCATATAGGGAAGTTAAGATTCAGAAGTTAAAGCAGACACAGATTGTGTCCTAGAAATGAGATAGACACAGATTATGTCATAGTAATGAAAAAGACACAGTTGGTGTTAAACCTAAGAAGTAAGAAAGAAAAGGCGAAAGTTTTTATGACCATTTTAAAGAAATGTTGTTGATGTTTAAACCAAAGAAGGAATCCACTTTATTCCTGTTTATTCAAGCTGCTTCATAACTATTGTTCAGTTATTAAAATTTTCAGAGAAAGAATGTTTGATTCTTGATTTTGTTGGTTATTCAACTGTTATAACTTGCTAAGTAATTAAATGCTCACCCTTGCTTAAACAAAATATTTTTAGCGAAGCTAGAACTGACCGTGGAATCCGGTAAAGACTAAGGAAGAAGATTAAGTATTTGATTAGAAGAAATATTTGTAGTAATTGTAATATTAGTACTTGATGTAATATTGTAAATGATATTAGTCGATATATTAATTATATAAGGTCTTCGTATCTAGGAGTAAAATGTAAGATTTCGCAAAAGTTTTGTAAGGATAACATAATTATCTTATGTTATGATTTGAGATATGTTGAATGGGTAGTACCGTGACGCACCAGATCCGGGTTTGAAGGTAAATCCGGATATGAGGGCGTTACAATGAGTCATACAAATTTTAAAGTTTAATATGTCGTCGTTTAACCTCAACAGTTAAATTGTATTTTTAATTTTGGAACTGAGAGAATATTATTTATAGTCTAGAATGCATCGAATGATATATTACTATATGCGTACCCAATATGTATTATGTATACATATAGTATACATATATATTTTATGAATATTATTAGGGACATCAACTATACATAAAAAAAATTATACACACACGGTATAGAAAAAAAATAGAGAGTCAGACCTACAATTTAATGTTTTTACATATTTTCATTTTCTTGTTTCTATTTTGTGTTCTTTTCCCCAATTTGTTTTTCAAGATCCAAGTTTAGTCAAAATAAACTCCCTTTAACCAGTAAGGACCAACTTTTTTACCCTGCTCTCTCTCTCTCTCTTGGCCAAAACAAACGGGCAGTCCTCCGCCCTCTATTATTTTCTCTCTCCACTCCTTTTCACATAAATCTCCATACACGTGTTGTTGAATTTTAAATAGATGAAAAAAGGACAAAGATTAATTTTTATTTAATTCTTGAATTTGAATGAACGAAGAAAAATAAGAATAAAAGGAAAAAAAACTTACCCATATTTCTTGTTGACATTTTTTGTCCTAAAATAAATAAATTTGATCGAAAAAAATAAATAACATAAATGAATCTTTCATAATTCGTGTTATACCTTATAATCCTCTATATATAAATACAATATAATTAATATTACATTTATTCTAAATTATAAAATTATTATTAATTTTTTAAAATTAATTTAAAATATTTTTTAAATTTTAAATTAAAATAATTTATTAAAAATTATAAAATAATAAATCTTAAAATTCTATTATTATTTTTAGATATTTTATAATATCCATCATTGTGTTAATTAAAATTAATTTTTTTTTTGTCAGTGTTGAGTTTAAAAATTTAAATTAATTTTAAAAGTCGATAATGATCTTATATTTTGAAACGGAATAAGTATTAAAATAAAATAATTATAAAATTAAAATTTTATTTTTTCTTTATTCTTTTTTATATATAATTTAAGTTTTCGGTCTTTTTATTTTACATGTAAAATTCAGAAAACACAGCATTAAACACAATTCTAATTGGCTTAAAGCCTTAAACCTCTAGCTTTCTCTCTCTAAGATTTATTAATTCACTTTCTAATATCTTTCTCTCTCTAGATTTGTCTCCTTCTATTCTGTGCATATTCATAATTCATTGTCTGTATATATATACATATAGATATTCTCTCTCCTCTCTCCTCTCTCCTCTCTCCTCTCTCCTCTCTCCTCTGCACTTTCTCTCTCTAGAACAACAATGGTGGAGGACTCTCTTCCTTCTCCAACTCTCTACAACGCTTAGGTTTTACAAATGTCGAACTAAATTTCCTACTTTCTATCTCTTCTGTGCAGCTCGTGATCTCTTTGTTCCACATTCCTCAAGTTTCAGGTGATTTTCCTTTTCTTTTCCTCAGCTTTATTTACTTTTTCTCTTGTTTTCTTTCAATGCATCTGTTTAATGTGAACTTTCTCAGCCTTTGACTTCCTTTCTCTTAATTTACCTTGTATTTGCTTGCATTTCGATTTAATTTCAGTTTCTGGAGTTGCATTCGCCATTTCCAGGTCTTCAGATACTTGTTCTACTTTGTTGTTGTGTATTTCGTTTGTTAATTATGCTTTTCAGATGCTTTGGAATGGTATTAATTTTGGCTTACAGAGTGAATTCGTGATGCATTTTGTGTATTTGATCTTTTTGAATTTTTTGATTTGAATCTTGCCGTGTTTGACCTTGTAACTTGTGGTTTTAGCAGATTTTGGTACTGAGGTATTTTCCTCTAGCAAAAATAAGTACAATACTACTGTATGTCTACATTTTTTATACCATGTTTACTTATTTGAATTTTGATATTATTAAACATTGAAATTAATTCTCCTGTCCCAAACTGAGAGTTCATATTTCCTTTTTTTTGGTCACAAACGAGTGTTAAGTTTCTTAAAATAATACGAAGTGAAATATTGTTCCAAATCTGAGATGGATAAAAAGTGGCTTAACCCAACTATTACTTAGATATCAATAAAATTATGAGAGGTTAAATTGAAAATTGACCAGTTTCTTTTTAAATGCATGGAATTTAAAAAGGGGAACCTTATCTTAGGATGGAGGGAGTATTAAAACTAGACATAACTTGATGTTATATATGGAGAAGTTAATATTAACGGTAGTAATTGTCAACAATTAGTTCAGAAATAGTTTGCAGTTTTAGTTTAGATGTTAATATGATTATGTTGTCTCTTCAAAATGTATTTGAATTTTAATTTTGTTATTCCCGTCTAATATTTGCATTTTTTTTTATTTGAGGTTATTTAAGCTGTAAATTTTGGTGAATATGAAATGGGCTTTCTTTCTTATATTTGATTGCTCTAAAAGTTTGCTTTCTTAGGTAAATTCATATATGACATTCTTAAAATCTTATTGTGGATGGCTGTAAAAGCACAAATTTCAGAGTGGTTTGCATTTTGTTTTGTGCAAATCATAATTTGTTTATGGGGATATGTGACAGGACTGAACATTTAGGTCTGTAATTGTAAATGTGACTGGTTGATTGACACATGGAGCAGTACGAAGTACTAGAGCAGATTGGTAAAGGGGCTTTTTGGCGCTGCCCTTCTTGTGAGGCATAAGCATGAAAAGAAAAAGTGAGTAAAACTAATATATTCTTTTCTTTTCTAGTTTATGTGCCATGTTGATGTATATGCTTTGATAAGTAGTAAAATGCCTGGATGTTATAATCAGTGTAGAACTTAACTGTTGCTTAGTAAACAGTTTATTTGTGGTGTGTTGTTATTTCACTTTCTTTTTGTTAAGGTATGTGTTGAAGAAGATTCGTCTTGCCCGGCAAACTGACAGGACCCGTAGGTCTGCACATCAGGAGGTTGGAATCCTTTACTTGATTCACCTTTATTGACATAAAGTTTTCGTTTAAACTTGATATTGTTTTGATTGAGTTTTTTCAACTAAAAGCTGTATGCTATTTTTGGTACTTAAGAAGTAAATAAGATCCATTCTTGCTGGAGTCTGTCGCAGTATCTGCAGTTAAGTAGGAATATGTTTGACATATTGTTAAACAGGAAACTAAAATCATCACGCGGACTGAAGATTGCCTTCGTAGCGATTGTTATCTGTAGCTTCTGCCAAACAAGTTTCTGTGGCCCTATAAACAGTGATTTGTAACTGTTAAAACTAACCAAACGTCAAAGTCAGTTGGATTTAATTAGAACACTTTCTCTTTGGGTGCCATACGTGTGCACATGCATAGGTTCTTCTTAAACTGCTTTAACCACAAACCTTAGGGTTGTATTAATTGGGTAGATAATTTTGAATACTGGCATATTAATCACATTTTTTTTTTGGTGTAGATGGAGCTCATCTCCAGAATGAGGAATCCCTTTATAGTGGAGTACAAGGATTCATGGGTAGAAAAGGTAAGTAAAGAATGCACTGTGTCTTGAATTGTTGTTTATCTGTAAATTGTTTGCTTATAGATGATTATTTGAAACATCTGCTCCTGTGCTTTCAATTTCACAAGATTTTGCATAAAGTTGTCAAGTAGTACCACTGTTATAATAGGTAACAGTTTTTTTTTTTTTGCGGTTACCTATAGTTGGGTTTCTATTGGTCTTCTAAAAGACCAATAGAACCTTTTACCTTAAGCCTTTGTGTAACCTTTTACCTATAATCTTTGCATATAACTTTGATCTTTTTCACTGTAGTAAATTGCAGTGATTTTTTTTTCCAGAAATTTGGTAATACAGGATTATCCACTAGTTTCAACCCCAAGGCTTTTGCCACTTGAGAATTATAAGTAACTGTAAACTTTCAAGACATACTGCCGAATGGTACAAAAAGCAAAAAATGATTTAATTGAAACACACCACATCAATGAGAATTGTAGACGTGACACTTGCAAATTGTCTTTTCAAACCTATATAGGGAAAAATGTAATTAGATGTTCTAGGAAAGTAAAAAAAGAAGTGAAAATCATTGGCCATCATCTACAGTTGTCGGTGAATGATCAATTTCTATAGTCTGAACCAATAGAAGATGAAAAGAGTTTTGTTTCAGCACATAATACAATAAAAATGTTTTCTTTTGCCGTGCTTGCGTCCTATTCTTTCTATGTTCTTGTGTACTCGTCATGTTTATGTTGTTCCAGTCCTTATCCATGTCATGCTTCATGTTTCCTGAATACAGAAGCAAACCAAAGTATCATGTATTGTAATAGACTGATTTGTGGCTTTGCCAGATTGTGATCAGCCAACAATTAACATATTTAACTAAAAACACACGGCCCAACTCATCTTAACAAATTTGTCATACGTGGTTACATTGTAATCTCCTGCATTGCTTACTTTCTTATATGCCAGTTTTTGTACTTTCAGTCCAACACCTTGAAATGCACAAAGTATACTATTTTGCTATCTGCATTGACAATTTTGATGCCTTTGCTTTACAGGGCTGTTATGTTTGCATAATCATAGGCTACTGTGAAGGTGGAGACATGTAAGTTACTTTACTTTCTCATTGAATTTACGATTTGTGGTTAGATTCATCACTATTGACTCGAAATGTTTATACTACTTACTTAAAAATTATTGTTTCTAGCATTTGTCATTAGCCTTCTGGGCACTTCTGTTTTTGCAGGGCAGGAGCTATAAAGAAAGCCAATGGTGTTCTTTTCTCTGAAGAGGTTACAACCTTTGTTGCTTGAACTGATTTATTTCTATTTTTCCTTTTTATCCCCTACTAAATTAACTACCCTCTACTTTCCACCTCTGTTCATGCAATAGTTTATATAAATTATACAGTTTCAGAAGTCTTTTGATGCTTTGACTTTGATTCATAACTCTTGAAATTTTTACAGAAGCTTTGCAAGTGGCTAGTTCAACTCCTAATGGCACTTGACTACTTGCACATGAATCATGTTCTTCATCGTGATGTCAAGGTTATTCATTTATTGATGCAGTGGTGGAGTTATTAGTAGCTTCTGATATCTCACCTGTGATCTACTAACATTTTCCTCAACTTCTTAACAGTGTTCAAATATATTTCTTACAAGAGATCAAGATATTCGCCTTGGTAAGTGAAGAACTGTTTATTTTTATCTATTTCATTCTAGTTTTGTAGAGGGATATATTTTTCCTGAATCAAATGAAACAATGCTGTTGTAGGTGATTTTGGACTGGCCAAGATGTTGACATCTGATGATCTTGCTTCCTCTGTAAGTGATGTGAATCAGTAAATGGTTCAATCTTTCAAGTTTTACCTTTCAGTATTCTAGTGTGCTGAGTGTTAGTTCTTATAACTCAGGTTGTCGGTACTCCTAGTTATATGTGTCCTGAGCTTCTTGCTGATATACCTTATGGTTCCAAGTCAGACATTTGGTCTTTGGGTAAGTAAAAATACCATCGCGAAATAAATGCATGCATCCATAGGTGGATGAATGCTGTGCTCTGACATATTAAAGGATCTGAATGTGCACTAACGGCTCTGAAAATCCTCTTCCGCAGGATGCTGTATATATGAAATGACTGCTCATAAGCCTGCATTTAAAGCATTTGTAAGTTATAAGGATCCTATCATCCATTTTCAGGCAAAATATGGAAAATTCCTATCACTCACCAGTAACTATGATGTAGATTTGGCCAGACACAACTAAAATTTTAAGAATATGAGTTATGTATGCACAACACATGTAAGGGGCCCCTTCTGCTTTGTGTTTTTATTTTTTTTTTAAAACGTGATCAAAATATAAGTCAAATCTTGATGATATATGATCTTTTGATCAACATCTCAAGAATCAATGTAGTTCATAGGTAAAAAGGAATAGTATTGGGAGCCCCAAAACTAAGCGAGTAATTAATAGAATAGTTAAAGATTTAGTTTCTCTATTATTTTCTTCTCTGAGAAACTTTTTCATAATTAGTCCATTGCTTATATAGAACTTATCAAAAAGCAAACAAAAAAAAGAAAGAAAGAAGAAACTTTATAGAATTTGCCAAATATTGATAAAAAAAATTGTTGTGGATATTCACTTTTGTCCTATAAATGTTAAACAATAAAGTTTGTGTTGGGTCTATGGATCCAAATCCATGAGAGCTTGCCCATTAAATAAGTTGTATGGAACTTATTATGCACACACTCATCGCCAATGGATCATACAAATCCTTACAATAAAGAATGTCTTCCATTATGGGTACTAACTGTTACTTAAAAAACTACCAATGGATCATCTCATGCACATGTATGCATGAAATGAAACTATGTAATGTAACCTGACCAATAAACTTGAATAATGTATTGATGTGATTGTTTGACGTAGTCAGAAAATAGTAGTCTTTTCTTGGAGAAATGCTTTACTTTATAAATTGTTAGTGTCGGAGATGTTCATGAATTCACCACATAACAAAATATTTATATTCTATGTTGTCTCTTTCCGCAACATAAGTTCAATATTTGTGAGAAATATAAATAATGGTCCCTGGGATTTGCAACGTATAGGTTTGAAGAGCGATGAATCATGTGATAAAAATTAGTAACTGCAAGTGTACAACGTCTATTGTAAACTTGACAAATACAGGTCAAACCCACATAGATTAGATTAATTATAAAAACTCTTAATTTAAATTTCAGACAAATTAGAAATAAAGATGGTGAAGATGATTAATTAACTAAATAATGTGAACTAACAATTAATAACGAAAACTATTAATGAGAAAATTACCTAGGAATCCGAATCCACTAAGTATTAACATATTAAACAATTTCTTATTTTCCGAATTAATTCCTGATTTTGTTTTCCCTTATCTTTAAAAATAATGATTCATATAATTAATATGGGCAAGCATAAATTATTAAAAATTCATAGATTAACTATAATTTATTAAAACCTCGCAATCAATATAAGAACCATATGTGAATTTTGTGCGAAGGTAAAATATGAAGACGAAAACAATTAAGTATTAATATCAGAACGGAAAAAATTATTTATTATAAAATACCTAGTTTCATCATCATCCTAGGTATAAAAATTTAATTAGCCATACAATTAAAAATAAAAACAAATAATTTTTTTACTAATATTGATTGCATTGAATAAAATAAAACTACTCTTGAATATTATGTAAACACTAAATCATGATTATTAATAAAAGAAAAGAAAACAATTAAACTATTTATTAGAATAATATAAGCTACTGTAATATGATACGTAAAGAATGAGTACTTAAATAAAATTAAAACCGACTGTTAACGCCAAGATTTCACCGCGCGTCCAATCACCAAAATACGCGCTAAATCCTGCACATAAACAAAATCACACTCAGAGAGCTGACGACTTTCGCCGCCGGGGGATAGCTCCGGTGTGAGAATAAGTACATGTTGTTCAAGGTATTAATAATGGAGGTTTAGCACTTTAGTGAGCAAAGAGTCATTACCTGTAAATTTAGGGTTTAGTCTTGTATTTATAGATGATCACATCGCCTTCATCGCCCTGTCCTCCAACTGTAATAGGATTCCTAATCATGGTAATTACCTATGATTGGATAGAACACAATCTCCTTAAAGAAAAGAAGTCAGATACAATCTTGACTCTTTCCTTAGGAACTAGAATTTAAATATATTTAGGAATCTCAGATTCCTTAAAGTCCTCATACTTCCCAAAATAAATTCCTACGTGGGGTCATTGCCTCCACGTGGACAAAACCCACCACATCCATCGGGCCCAATTATTCTTGCCCCGACATTACACCCCACTCTCTAGCTATTCCAGACTTATAGCAAGAGAGTACACACAAAATAAAGCAATTTCGACCCTTTTACTTGAACCCAAACAGTCCCTTCTTGTTGCCCACGCCATCCAATGGACCCCACCACCATTACTAGCCGCATCTCGTGAAACGTGCATACTGAAGAGTCACATCAAAACCCATTTCCCCCAAAACGAACCGCCTTACTATCCAAAAGTCTTTCTCTCTCCTTCTGCCAAAACTTTCTCAGGCATCTCCAACCACCTTTTCCGGCAGAGCACACCACAAACGCTGACCAACAATGGCCGACACCACCAACCCAGCTAACAACTCCCTTGCTTCAACCGCGACGGATCTTAACCCCACTCCCACACAAACCCCCTTTGAAATCGCTCCTACCCCATATCTACCAACCCTTCATTCTCCTCAACTGTCGCCAACACCCCTCATAGCACCTCCTCATCCGCCACCCCATCACCAATCAGAACTGAGGCCGAGATGAGCATACTAAAAATGCAGCAAGAATATTCATCGGAAAATGCATACGTCCATATCAACACCAAATCCTCCATCACCGAACAAAATCTCGCTGACATCCGCTAACAATACCTCATTCCTCTCACACATGAACTATGTGCCCTGTGCCTCTTTGTTCTTCATCTTTTCAAGATGGCGATGGGTTCGGGCGATGGCGGCATTGGACTGCACGGAGTTCATGTGTGAGGGGAATGAGGTATTGTTGGCAGATGTCAGCGAGATTTTGTTCGGTGATGGAGGATTTGGTGTTGATATGGACGTATGTCTTTTCCGATGAATATTCTTGTTGCATTTTTAGTATGTTCATCTCGGCCTCAGTTCTGATTGGTGATGGGGGTGGCCGATGAGGAGGTGCTATGAGGGTGTTGGCGGCAGTTGGGGAGAATGAAGGATTAGTGGATATGGGGGTGGGAGCGATTTCAGAGGGGGTTGAGATGGGGGTTTGTGTGGGAGTGGAGTTAAGATCAGCCGCGGTTGAAGCAGGGGAGTTGTTAGCTGGGTTGGTGGTGTCGGCCATTGTTGATCGGAGTTTGTAGGGTGAGTGGGGTGCTTCGCCGGAGAAGGTGGTTGTGTATATCTGAGAAAGTTGTTGCAGAAAGAGAGAAAGACTTTTGAACAGTAAGGCGGTTCGTTTTGGGGGAAATGGGTTTTGATGTGACTCTTCAGTATGCACGTTTCACGAGATGCGGCTAGTAATGGTGGTGGGGTCCATTGGATGGCGTGGGGCAACAAGAAGGGACTGTTTGGGTTCAAGCAAAAGGGTCGGAATTGCTTTATTTTGTGTGTATTCTCTTGCTATAAGTCAGGAATAGCTAGAGAGTGGAGGGCAATGTTGGGACATGAATAATTGGGACCCGATGGATTTGGTGGGTTTTGTCCACGTGGAGGCAATGACCCCACGTAAGAATTTATTTTGGGAAGTATGAGGACTTTAAAGAATCTAAGATTCCTAACTATATTTAAATTCTAGTTCCTAAGGAAAGAGGCATGATTATATCCGACTTCCTTTTTTTAAGGAGATTGTGTTCTATCCAGTCATAGATAATTACCATGATTAGGAATCCTATTACAGTTGGGGGACAAGGCGATGAAGGCGGTGTGATCATCTATAAATACAAGGCTAAACCCTAAATTTACAGATAATGACTCTTTGCTCACTAAAGTGCTAAACCTCCATTGTTAATACCTTGAACAACCTGTACTTATTTTCACACCGGAGCTATCCCCCGACGGCGAAAGGCGTCAACTCTCTGAGTGTGATCTCATTTCTGTGCAGAATTTAGCACGTATTTTGGTGATTGGACGCGCGGTGAAATCTTGGCGTTAACACCGACTATGAAGAGACACCATGGTATTAGCTGAAAGAAATTGGGGGAAAGCAAAACATAATTGATAAGCAATTTAATATTAAAGTAAAGCAATAAATTCAACCCATCATGCTTCTATGTTGTTGCTGACATTAGATCCAAAAAGAAAGAAAAAGAACTCCTGCCCACTTGCTGTCACCCGTCCAAGAAGAGATTAAAAAAATAAATAAAAATTCTCAAAAAGAGACCTATTTATAGGGAAAAATAATTTATAACTTAATAAAAATACATTGAATAGTTGAACTTGGTCTTCCTTTTATAGTCCTATCTCTTTATCTTATTCTTAACTTCAATCTCTTCATGATAATCTTGTAGAGTCCTTTTCCTCCTTTAAAAACTGAAATATTATCTTTTACTTGCTCACCAAGATTAGTAAACAATAAATCCTATAAAACAAAATAAATTTAGATATATTAGTTAAATAAAATAGATACATAAAATGATAAAATTGGGAATAATAAAATTCAAAATTATGTGTATATCAATGAACTTATGTATTTTGTTGGATTAGCACGGATATTTAGTTTTGTGAAATTTTTATCACATATAAAATATATATGTGTATATATATATATATATGTTAGATAATTAAATATGTCGTATCTCTGCTAAATCCCTATTTTTGAACATTTAACAAACCCTTAAATCGTTGTGTTGCGAACCCTCATCCCACACCCATATCCTTTTTCCCTAGGTGTTTTTAAAATGCATAATTGTGACAAAGTGGGCTCTCATTTTGAGATGGAGTAATTAAAATTTAAAAATCAAAGAGAAGCCAAATGAGCTATTAATGGTTGACCAATATATTTAATAAATTCCAGATTGCATCTTAAACTTTAACCTTAAAATCAATTTGCACCCTAAACTTTATTTTGAATTAAATGCACCATAAACTTTGAGTTTCAATATCATTTGCACCCTCCGCACTAAAGTTTAGGGTGCAAATTGTTTTGATGTAGAGGGTGCGGAGGGTGCATATTGTTTTGAAACTTAAAATTTAGCGTGCATATAATTCAAAACAAAATTTATGGTGCAAATAGATTTTGAGTTTAAAGTTTAGGGTGCAAATTGGATATTAGTCTATATTTAACTGAGAAGAAAAATATTTTATTGCATTGGAAATGTGGTAATCATGCATTGTTCTTAAACTTGATTGGTAGAATAATATTTGGAATCAATTCTTTATGGAGTGTGATCCTATTCTTGCTTATATTACTAGTATATTAAGCAGGACCCTAGGTTAGTTGTTAAGTATTGTGCTTTGGGTCAGATTTGTCTTAATGAAACACTCTGCCTAGTTCACTTGTTAAGTCTTGTGGTTTGAGTAAGATTTGTCATCTTAATGCAGCGCTCCATAATTGGATAATTATGATGGTTCTTGTCATGCAGAAATTGTCTACAGTACAGGATACCTCTATTATAGAATTATCATGTTTCGATCACGCTGTCTCCATAATATTAAAGAAATTTAACCCTCCTTCTCGACATGTCTACTCTCTACCTAACATATTTCCTAAGCGTTGATGCCTTTTACTCCCTTTATGTTCATAGTTTCTTCTAATTTTTGGTTGGGCTTTAATCGACTTATGGGCTGTTTTACTTTTTGGTTTCTTGGTCAGGACATGCAAGCACTGATCAACAAAATAAACAAGTCTATTGTGGCACCGCTACCGACCAAATACACTGGAGCATTGTGAGTCATTTTCTAAATTAGTTTTATTCTGTGGTTGTTCATGCCACTATATTTCTTTTTATATTGGTACCTTTAGCTTGAATAACTGAAGGATATATTTACTGAATCTATTTAGAAAATTGTATCATGATGATGATAACTAACCAAGCAGAACATTAGCAAATAGGCACAATATCTAACTTGAATACCGTAAACAAGCATAGATTGTTATTTTGACATGCAGCATGTACAAAATCAAGTGGGACATGGTAGTAGAGTATAACTGGATATCCTTGTTTCTGTTGCCTTTGACATTCTAGTTTATACTTGTGATAGATTTTCTTTGTATATATTTAGACATTTATTTATGCTTTCTAATTTTTACTTTTTCTTTTCTGTTTTCCAGTCGTGGTCTCATTAAAAGCATGCTGCGGAAAAACCCAGAACTCCGGCCAAGTGTATATACTTTTCTTTGATCTGTGTCATTCAGATTAGTAGAAGTATTAATAGAAGTATAGTTTTTTTAATCCATCGGATATGATGATCTACAAAATGTTCACATAAAATGAAGCTCTTTTACAATCTTTTGCCCCTATAACTAACTAGTTTGTTACCGACCAAACCTTGCCATTTCCTAGAATATAAGGGTACTGTGTTACTCCATCCTCTCCCTCATTCGGATAGTGTTTATCTTAGAAAATATAAATTTGTTAAATTTCACAAATAATATATTTAGTTTCTTTAGCAAAGGGTTGCATGTCTCTTCTTCTTAGTTCACCAATCACCAGGTTTGTGATAGAAGTGTGTAGAAAATAGAGAGAAACTGGGGAATGATCGATACTCCAAAGTGAAGAAGTCGATCTCCTTTTATACCAGAAGAAAATACAATCATATCCCCATAATTTTGGATTATAATCAAATCCCCATTATTATGGGATTGCAATCAATCACCATAATTATGGGATTATAATCAAGTTCCCATAACCATGGGATTCCAATCTATCCCCATAATCATGGGATTACACGCAAAACAGGGAAAAATCAAATCAAGGAAAGATCAAAATATTTCTACAAAGTGAGATGGGACTTGGGAGTTTTTAAGAATGCAAAAACAGAAGAAACTTGAAGCGGCTAGATACATGTTGGATTGAGGTAGCTGATAGACGTTCACTTGGGGTCAGGTTTTGAAAATCCATTGATATGGATGATGGGAGTTTGCCTAAGAATGCCTCATTTATGGTTGATTGGGTGATGCCACTAGCAATATTTGATTTTGGGGGCTTGGATAAGGTGCACAGATTTGTAGGAAAGATACAAAGGAGTAGGACTTCACTCCAAATTGTTCATGGAGGATTTATGGAGGGAGTGGAATAGTCGGTGCCTCAAAGATATTGAGAGATCATTTGTGCATATGATGTATTTGTTAGTTTATCTGCAGAACAAGGTGCATGAAGGGTCCAGGTTTTTCTCTTCTTTTTGTTTTCATGGACTGTGCCAGCTATTATGTTTGCAATATTTGGGTGTATAAGAGTTGCATTGAGGTGATAAACATAGGCATTTTTTCATTTCTCTAATGTGGTTCTTGTATACACTTGCAAGACGGAAGTAGTAAAATTTTATGACATTGCATACACTTGTGGACTCAGTGGCTATGCCACATTGATAGCATTGGTGGGCTATTATAGCCCACTATTAAGTTTGGAAAAGAAATATTCTATTAACATTTTTACATTAAAATTCTCTAGTGTCAATATATTTTCACTTTTTTAAGTATTCAATGGTTTAGTACTGCTAGAGGTCCTAAATGAGTTCCCAAATTTAATATCTCAAGTTGAAGTGTCGTGATTATATTGGTTGTTTAATATAAAAGTAAATGTTGAGCTACCAACGTTACCATGACATGCAAATAAGAGATTAACAAATAACTTGATTTTATTTAAAAACACAGATTAACAATTTGTTTTATAAAAGTACTATAATTATATACCTACTATTTATATCTAGTTTTTATTGCTAGACATGAAATGTCAAAGAAAAACAAATAAAATTTACATTTATGGCTTCTCAACCTTAATTTAGGAAGCACAACCAAACCACTTGTTGACCCCTTTCTTCAAAATTCAAAGGCATCCTTTTTATGATGATGTGACATCTTCTGTTTGTGAAGGGATTGGCAATCGTGACAGTAAGGTTAGTTGGATAAACATGCATGTAAGATGAAATTTATGCAGTTAATGAATTTGGTTATGTTTGTGGTGTGGCAGGCTGCAGAACTTCTCAGGCACCAGCACCTTCAACCTTATGCACTTAAAATTCATCTTAAGATTAACAGCCCTAGGCGCAATAGCTTATCATCAATTCACTGGCCTGAAACAGATTACATAAAGAAAACCAGATTTGCAGAGCCAGAAGATGTTCCACTAACAACATACAGAGAGAAGCGGCTATCATATGGCAATGACAGGACTTTGAATCCGAGTATATCTCTACCTGAGCAGGATTCTCCTTTCTCTGATCGTCGAATTCAAAATACCCCTAGATATTTGAGTCAAAGAATGGCTGAGTTGTCTGTTGGAAGTTCACATGAAGGGACAGTGATCAGTAAGAAAATTACTTCAAAAGTTGCCAGGACTCCAGGATTTTCCTCCAACAAAAGCTTCTGCCACACCTAAAAGACGAGCGGAGCTGACAAAGAATCATGAATCGGTAAGATCAGGGGAAGCAATTTATACATAGTTTGTTTATATATTTTAATTATAGTTAGAAGCAGTGTCATTTTAGAAACATGGTTCTGATGTTGGTCATATTTCCAATGCTGGTAAAGCAATACTAAGTGAAAAGCTAACTGTTTCTCATCTAGAGTACTTGTTCATATACTACTAACCCTTTTTTTCCCCACTTAAGTATCAGGCATGATTGGTAAATGACTAAATTATTTTAACTCATTTATTGATCTAGGAATGGAGTTTATATGATTTTCAAGTGGTTTAAGTTGATAAAGTTCTTAGTGACTTGTGGCACATTCAATGTATGTGCCTTATCTCTTATGAATATAATTATAAATTTTTTATTTTAACATGTATATAGTGGTTTGTTAGTTTAGTTAGTGAATAGTTATAGGTGGTTATTTCTAAATAGAAATGATATCTTATCCAATAAATGATAATATAACTTCTGATTATAAGGATGTAAAGTGTATTTTTCTAAAGAGATACGTGACACGGCTTCTTAACATGAACTCCTGTCGATTTATTGATAGTGAAAGATAAGTAAGTAATATTAGCAAAGTGTCATGTAAGCTTATAGGTCTGAGATATCAATAAAGAAATTTGTGGGATACAACGAGAATCTGCTTATATTTTCAACATTGTGTTAAATATATCGCAGAAAAGAAAGATGTTGCTAGATTTTCGAAACTGCTGTTTAGCACTTCAGCTGGCAAGAATTTGCTGTTTAGATTCTATTAGTTTTGTTGAAAGACTTGGATTATAATTTAGGGGTTTAAATTTTACTCCCTTTGTTCCACTAAAAGAGTCCTCTTTTTAATATCCTCAATTTTGGCTTCATAATTTGATTATCATGCCATTACTACTAAACTAACAACTTTTATTTTACGAGTAAACATCAAACAAAAAATACATCCTTAAAATTTGCAAATTCAGCTAATGGGACTCTTTTTGTGGAAAGGAGGGAGTAATTAAGAGCTATGCACTTTATATATCTGGAGTCTAAATGTGTTGTGCCCTGTTTTGGCACTCAAACAGTGAACTTACAAAATAATTTTGTTTCTTCAGTGCTCATAATTTCAGCATAAGGCTAATTGATTCATATAGTTATAAACAGAAGATCAGTAGTTGTAAAAGTTTAAATCTGTGTTAGTAAGGTTAAAATTTTACATTTTATATGATGTATGCAGTTGCCAGTCTCGAGAACTACCGCAAAACAATCTGCTCTTACAAATCGTAGAGCATCTTTGCCATTGCCAAGAAGAGCTACTTTTCAAGAATCCCCTTGCAGGCCCAATGTTAATATTCTCGACTGCATGAACTCTCCGGATGTCTCTGTTAATGCCCCTCGTATTGACAAAATGGTGGAATTTCCTCTAGCATCAAATGAAGACTCCATCCTTCCTATGCGTAGAACTTCATCAACCTCAGCGCAGGGCTCCACTACTTCCCCACAGGGTGACCGCTCAATAACCAAGGACAAATGCATGGTTCAGGTTTGTGATCGAAAATCTGGTAGGCTTAGTTTTCACCGGCACTGGGCAGGGAAGTAGCGAATGTTCTGATCAAGATGCAACAGCTGGAGCGTCAAGCAGAACCTCTTCAGATCAAAGGCGACGTCGTTTTGACACTTCTTCTCACCAACAACGTGCCGAAGCATTGGAAGGATTGCTTGAATTTAGTGCAAGATTGTTGCAAGAAGAACGGTTTGACGAACTTGGTGTTTTGTTGAAGCCATTTGGTCCAGGAAAGGTTTCTCCTAGGGAAACTGCTATTTGGTTGACTAAGAGCTTCAAGGAAAACACAGTCCAGCAGGAAGATCAGTTATAGTCTTTCCTGTATGCAATTTTACTGTTAACTAGTTTTCAAGGATGAAGAGGGCGGTAGGCAAGAGGCTGATTTTATAGGCTGCAGTTAGGGTTTCATGTTTTCCCATAATACATGATTTTATCATTGCACTGAGATAGCACTTTGCAATTATTCATAGTTCTCTGATGGACCAGGATTAGAGATTTTATTGGACTGTATGTATGGGCACTTGGGATTCAGCTAAATATATTTCTCAGATTTTCCGTATGTTTTTTCTTCATATTCTTTTCTTTATTGTTCAATTCCCTACTCTCTTTGCATTCTATGATTGGTTAACCCGAATCTTGGAATTCTTTAACTGTAACTGTTGATTTTTCATTTTTTTGAGATAATCCTTGTTCCCCTATTTTCATCTGTCTTGTCTGCGTTAGTTTTCTTAAAATGAAATGGTTGAGGGATTTGAAATAGGCCTTTTGAGCTGGGTGTTGAACTCGGGTAAGTTGAACCAGGCCTGAAAAGTGGAGAGAATTCTTTACCAAAATACGATAACATAACCGAGTTTCTCTTTATTCTCTTCCTTCAGTTGTGAATTGTTAATAATTTGCAGTCGATTTGTTGAGGATGAAGGGTAATAAATGGGATCTACTATAATTAAGAATTTTGGTGGCAAATAATCTTTTTAAGATATCAACATGCAATTTTCATGGTGGCAGTGATCTCTCAAAGGAAAATATGCGTATAGTACGTTTTCAGCATTTGCATTTGAGTCTTGATTACGAAGTCTCAATGAGGAATGACTCTAAACCGTCACTCTCTTATCACTCTGTGTTACAAATGCCTAGACATGCACATACGCCTGCCTGACCTGGCTTGGTTTAGGCCTGCCAGGCTTTGACTATTGACCAGGTTCGGGCTCAAATGAAAAAAAGCCAGGCCAGACCAGATAATTGGAACAAAAACATAGCCCGAGGAAGCCTGCTAATCAGGCTGGTCCAAGCTAGGCCCTTCAACCCTAGACTCAATCGCTCAACCCTAGTCAAGCCTCTCAAACCCTAGGCTCAACCCTAGGCTTAGTTAACCCAAACTTAGTTTCGTTTCTAGTTAGCGTCCTAACCATTCCGATTAGTCAAAACGTAAATTTTGACTTTTCGCAACTCTTCCGATTAGTCGAAAAATCGAATTTTTCTTTCGTAAATTTTATTAGAGATTACGTCTTTCTCCCTCATATAAACGCTATGTTGTAATTCGAAAAAACGAAAAAACGTTTTCTACGTGAATAGTGTTTTAGCGTCTTTTCTCGATTTTTTTTATTTTCTTCTACGAAACCCTAATTCTAACACAAACACAATCTAGGTCATAATACAACTTTTAAACATATACAATCACATTTATACATAATAATATCCATAAAATTTTATTTTATTAGATATAAATATCGAAAACCTAATTACAAGGCTATACGATTTCTCACAACTATTCTCTTAATTGTTTTACTCAACAATTATCTTATTCTGTCATTATTGACCTTAACACATTATGAAAATTTAACCATCACAAAACACATTTAATAAATACTTTATATCAATATGCTTCTCATAGTACATCATACTTTTTAGTACCACACTAATTACCTTACATATCCCGCTTTTACTTCAAAAGTTGGGATCATATCCCATTTTTTTTTTACCAAAAGTTGGGATTTACAGGCCTTCTTCCTTACTTAGTACACACACACACACACATATATATATATATAATGCACCTACTTAGATAACACTTTTCTCAACTTATCTAGCTCCATTTCATTCTCTCTAACTTTCTCTTTCAGCGCTTCTACTTGATCTTCGACACTCAGTTTATTCCTGAATACCTTTTTCCAACGTTCCTGCACACACTGGTTCTTGATCTGAAGTTCTCTAACTTCATCCTTCAATTCTTGTATCTTACTCTCTATCTCAGAGTTCTTAGTTACTAAGTCATTCATACGCATCCATATCATAAACAAATCCTCTTCCGTACTGTCCTTGGATTCCACCTTGGACTCTGTAACCTTAGACTCTGCATCTTCCATTGATTCTTCTTTTTCGAGTCCACCCCCGATGCTACTATGGCTATAGGTTCAGGTGCAACCATCATCTCTTCCCAAACTATAGGGATATCTCTAAGTTTCTCATCTCCGAACATTCTGCAATCAAATGATAACAAAACACAACTTAATCAGTTTCTCATAATAAATTTTTTATCACATAACATATATGGTATTTTATTCAATTTTTCTTTTGATGAATTTTCACAATTCACCACTTATCACTCAAAATGAGTTTTACTATCTTTCTTATGATCATATTCCTAAGGTTTTTTTCCACTTAAGGTTTATAACCTACCAGCTCTGATACCAACCTGTGACGCCCCCAATTCCAAGTCCCTTGAATCTCAGGTTCGGCGCTCACGGTACAACACATACAACACATCTATCTACCTATTCATCACTAATATCATACTTAATTACATTGTTCTTAATACAAAACATATGAATATCCCATGTTTAGCTAACCTTTACAAAACATAACTACTAATCCAAAAGCTTTACATCATTTAATAATATAATATTAAGTACATTAGAAACACTACTCATTCGCTTTCGCTTTGCCTTTGTCCTTCATAGACCACTCGATTACCTCAGTCTTATCTGAAAATATTTATATAAAATAAAGGTGAGCAATTACATTGCTCAGCAAGTTGAAAACGTACAATGAATAATATATCATGAATAAAAGAGTTTAACTTTCTGGGACTTCAACAATATTCAAATAATTGTGAAGGAATAACAACAATGGATCATTTCAATGGAATAAGATTTATATCTTTTATGATGAGTGATCACTATGGATCGTGAACTTTTAGAGGAATCATTAGTCATTTAACTGAATACCTCAAGAGTATATGTTAATCACAACGACTAAATATAATCTCTACAAGTATGTAAGGTGATCAGCCTCATTGTACCCTATATTATGCATAATATTCAAACAAAACGCGCAAAGTCGGTTACTCGACGAATAAATACCCCTTGGTTAGGGTTGTTCATCTCAGTCTTACATTATGAGTCCGCACCACAACAATATGGTTTGGATTAACTTCAAAGAAATTTTATGATTTCAACATCTTATATCAATATCAGTCTAGCCGAAACAAGTGATATAGACTTTCATTAACAAAGAAATTCATGCATACTAGAATGTTGCTTAATAGTTCAACATTTGAACGAATCTTTCAAATGTACCTAAGTGCGGATATAACATGCAATTATCATTTAAAAAACATCAAATATTAGTTCGAATAGAAAACTTGTCTATCTCGTTGTTTACGCTTAACCTTAGTACATCATTACTCGTATAACCTACATTAGTCATAATGTCGGTATACTAGTTAGTTTAGACTTAAAACTTATCAACTTCTTGTTCCCGAAATCACATCTTACTACACCACATCATTAATCTCTTAACTTTCCTAAGTTCAATTTTACACTTATGGGTTGGCCAAAAAGTGCTATACAACGATTACATATTTGGACTCTACATGAAAAACTGTACAATATATCAAAAAAATTGCACAACACTCAAAAAATTGGTCGGCGTGCCAAAACAGCCCGACATGCCAAACCAACCAACTGCCCAGGTCGGACTTCAAAAATCTGGAAATTCCAAATTTTCTTATTTTCATGCTAGTTTTAAAAATTCATATCTCATTCGTTATACATCGGATTAAACTAATTTTTGGATATGTTATACCTCATACTACACAGTATTTATTAAAATATAATCTGCCCGAAAACAGTTTAGCAAGACCCGAGAAAACGAGCCCGAAAAACTGCGTTCGTCAAGTTTCAAAAGCTGGAAATTTATGAAATTTCTTATTTTCATGGTAGTTTTGAAAATTCTTTACTCATTCGTTATAACTCCAATTAAACTCAAATTTGGACAATATGTACTCATACTATATAATATTTATTAAAAATATAACTTGCTTGAAAAGAATTTGGTAAGACCTGAGAGCAAGGCCACGAAAAACTGTGTTTGTCATGTTTTGCCACTTTTAACTAGTTTGCTATAAAAATCATATAAAATCAACAGTAACTTCGATTTAGTCCACTCAAGTTGTGTTATCTTCATAACTTAGTGATTTACAGATTTCGAAAATAGCACATGCATTTTAGTTTTAAAATTTTGAAAACCACATGAACACTAGTTTAAACTAATTTTCATGCTCATTCTCATTCTTCTTTCATTTTCACATATCAAGACATAACAAAAATACATAAACTCCATCAAAATTCCTTCCTTATCTCTTTGGATCCACCATGATTCTCTTCACATAATTTATTTCACAACCAAACATGCTTTGACACAAACAAACTAAAATAAGAAAATTAGGTTTAGGAAAATTTTGAACCTTCTTAGTTGCTTGACTTGATAACCTTCTTCTTGCTATGGCTTGACTATAAAATGGCTAGGGCTCTTCCTTCCTCTTTTCGTGCCACCCGAACCCCTCTCTATATCTTTCTCTAATGTATTTTTGCTCTCAAGCTATTTCTCTCTCTAACGTAGTGAAGATGAAATGAAATGGAAGGAAATGAAGTGTAATATTTTTCCACTAACTCCCTAATACTTGTATGCTAGTCTATACATATACACATATGTATACATTTCTTCCACTTATATAGGATTAACTAATGAAATTCCAATAAGTTTAAGCTAGGTGACATTTAGTTAATTTGCATGATCAACACCTCATTTTCCAGGACTTAGACTACATATCTACATGCATATATATATATATATATATATATATATCACAATACATGCATTATTAATTCATTTAACATAATTTGGCTAACATATACACACACACATATGTATATAATTCTCTCACCAAATCAAAGATAACCAATAACTGATGAATGAGTTTTATACCTATGAATTGAGTACATTTGGCTTAATAATTTGTGAGTTCTTAAGTATTTTAAGTTAGTATTAGGTATTTATAGTGTTTTTATGTTATTTTGTAGGAAGAAGTAAGGAAACGCAATCCGAACATCTTTTGGAGTAAAATATGTAAGCAAATACAAAAAGGAAGATTAAATAGTTTTCAATGCCAAGTTGGATGTATGTTCAGGGCTTAGGATTTGAATTTTGTTGTAGAGTTTGTCGAGAGCTTTGATTTGATAGGTGGTACGTCTCGTAACTCCTCACGGATCATAAGTTATGACATTTTTATCAACAAAGATCAAAGTTTGGAGTTGTCATTTACATAGCAGCTACTTGAAGCCCAATTTTGACCTTGATCCAGCCCGAATATCTCATTGCTCAAAGAATGAAAGTTGTAGATCTACTTCTTAGCTTTTCGAAAAATCTTGAATCATCCTAATCGGAGTTTGGATGAGAAAGTTATGACCATTTTACCAATAGGCGTCGCAATAAAAAAATTCTTGGTGCGGCCGCGCCAGTTTCCAGTTCATTTTGGGCGCGGTCGCGCCCAATACCAGAGAGGGGTCGCGGTCAGATTAAGATTTGATGCGTTTTTGCATATTTTTGACTCCAAATTGGATTTGGTTTCCTCCTAAGCTTGAGATTTGACTTGCAACCTATAAATACATGATGTGAGACATAGAATAAAGGGGATCTTGCTATTTTTTGCTAACCCTAAAATTAAAGAAGGAATGGAGGCTTGAAGCAAGAGATTGTCACGAAGAAAGATCAAGATAGGAGGCTAAGGAGGATATCAAGGATTACTTCAAAAGAGTTTTTCCTTTCTTCTTTTATCTTTTTATTTTGTAATTCTTGGATAATGGTTTACTTGTGGATTATGGATTTTAATTTAATCATGAACTAATTTCTTTTTAAGATTACAATGGAACTTAATGCGTAACTTCTATTAATATGCTTCCTTGTTAATTATTGTTGATTATTATCGGAATGTCTATTATGATTTGTGATTAATTGCCTAATAACTTGATCAACAATTACCATGGTAATCTATATGAACTCGAGAGATGGATTATAGATTTAGACCTGATCATAGTAGCACGTGATTGTATTTTTTGCATGGCGATGAAACTCATAATTTGTGTCTAGGATAGGGATATACCTATACGCCGCATGTAATCTGATAGGGAACCTGTGCTTTAAATCCTTTTTAATTGTAATTCACATAGAGATATAGTGAATTAGTTAACTAAGGTGTTCACCTTAATTCTAACCTTCGTAGATTTAAGTTGATTCGTTTATGATACATCGAGAGATGATTATAAATATTGATGAGTTCTTGATTAACAATCCGGAATAATTTACATAACTTAACAGGAAGTGTATTAATTCAAGTGAAACATTAAGAAAAATTATAATCTTAAGCCTTTTTATCTAAATTCAATTTTTAGTAATTAGTGATTAGTTAGTTTAGTACTTTATTTTCAAAATTCAACAGCTTTTATCTAATTGTTTAAATAAAATTAATTTGATTATGAGTTAGTACTTGGTAATTATTATTAAATAATTCTCTATGGGATCGACACTCTCTTATCATTATATTACTTGTGGATTGCGTATACTTGCGTATTTTGCTAGTATAGGATTTAGGCAAACAATAACCTCCTTACATATCTTAGCTAGGTGTCACTTAGAATTAATGCATGATCAATGATGAGTAAGTTTTATACCTATTATTTGGGGTACTTTTATGCTTAATAATTTGTGTGTTTTTAAGTATTTTATGTTATTTTATAGAGTTTTTATTTAATTTATTATTTTTATTTATTTTGTAAGAATAAAGGAGTTAAGTGGCAAAATCGTGAATATTTGAAGCAATTGGGCGAGCAAGGAAGCAAGAAGAGAAAAACGGATAGGGATCATGGGCCGCGGCCCTCACTAATGTGAGCAGCGGGGCGGATCATGGGTCGCGACGCTCGATAAGGCGAGCCGCGGCGCTCGAGAGGATCGCGCGTGGCGTGTGGTGCGGCGGAGCTGAAGGGTTTAATAGTTGTTTGTTTTCCAAATAAAATGAGATATTTATCAATTGAAGCCTAGAGAGTTACAAAGACTACAAGGCTGACTTCAATACAAATATTTCCACCTAGGGTTATAAATGTAATCTTAATTCTATTAGGGTTAGGTGAAATAACTCCTATAAATATTCTGATATTATGAGGAGTAAGGTAGAGATAATTAGACATAGTTTTTAGATATTAGTTAGGGTTTCAAGGAGGTACTTGAAGGAGGCAAGGATTGAAGAAAGGAGCAAATCAAAACTGTGACAGAGTTTATTCTTCCTTCTTAATTTAATTTCTTGTACTTTAAGATATTTTCCGAACTTATTATATTGTTTATTTTATTATTTAATATGAAGTAGTCTTTTCATTAAGGATTCAATGGAACCAGATGATAATTTAAATTAATATTTATTCTTTATTTGATTTAAATTGATTATGGGATAAATTGTTTATTATATATTGTGTTGGTTGTTATAATTGCGTAATTAACAATTATTGGATGGATTTAGATGAAATCTGACGATAGATTCTAAATTAAGATCTGGGTATAATAACTTGTGATTAGTAATTCTTTTTAGTAATATTGATTGCTAAGTGAATACTAATTTTGTGGACGAGATAGGAATATACCTGAATACCGCAAGCAACGGGTGAAAAATGATTCTTAATGAATTTATTATTATTGTTTCTCATTAGAATATAGGGAAATTTATAATAATAGGTATGCTTTATAATTATTCGAAAGATGATTATAATAATTATTAGTGATTTTTCGTTGACAATTCTGAAGAATTGATTTAATGAAAGAAGGATGTTATTAATTAAATGATTCATTGGGGGAAATTGAGTTCTTAATATTTTCTCTTATTTATTGAATTCACCTTTCTTTAGTTATTTAATTATTAATAAATTTGCTGAAAATTCAATTGTTTAAATAGAATCGAATTGACGACAGATTAGTATTTGGATTAATTAATTATTACTATTACTCGTGGGATCGACAACTCTACTTACACTTTATTACTTGATTGACCGTGTATACTTGCATGTAAATTGCTAGTATAGATTTAGCCCATCAAGGTTTTGGCGCCGTTGCCGGGGAATAGTTAATAATTATTGTTCCAATATTAGTTTACGTCGATTTGATTTTAGTTTAAACGTTTCTTTTATTTTTGTTTTAATTTGTTTTTTCAAGATACGCAGGTATAGGAACCTATGGCATTTTATAATGATCAGTGGTCTATGGCGAGGATAAATTAGCCGAAGGCAGTAAAGATTATTGAAAACAATGTACTTTCTGTATTGGCTGTACAAATTGAAACGTTGTCGAAGAAGGTGGATGCCTTTGTAGCACAACGTAGTCAGAACGCTTTGGTGATTTGTGATTTTTGTCGTGGAAAGCATCCAAACCATCAGTGTAACTTCAATTCCGAAGCAGTACCGTATGGTGGCAATTTCGGTGACTACCCCAACGAGTACGTTTACCACAACAATTACAATCAAGATTTGGGGAATCACCAAGTATTTGTGGAGTGATAACAATCAAGCTCAAACTTTTGCTCCATGCCAAACATATAAACCGAAAATTTATGATCATGCTTCACCTCAACAACAAGGGGAGTCAAAATTCGAAGAACTTATATCAAAGTACAGAGCTGTGAACGAGGAAAGGATGCAAAAGATCGAAAATCACATGAATCAGTTGATCAACATCTTCACCAATCACCCTCAAGATATTTTACCAAGCGGCATGGTTTCCGGGAGTAATAGAGGAGCCACAGTATTGCTACAAACTGCCATGGACAATGATGAGGACGCTCTAATGGAGGAGGTAAATAGTGAAGAACCGGTAAAGAAGGATAAAGAAGATCTTGATTCGAGTAGTGATACAAGGACTCAGATCTATATGTTAAATCCGGTGCCTTCACCGAAGTGTAATCAAGAAAGAAAGCTGGATGAGCAAGTGCATGAGTACTCAAAATTGGTTAAGAAGCTGCCCGTCATCATCGCGCCTGCAGAATCATGGGAACAAAAGCCTAGCTCCGTGGAGTTCATGAAGATTAGTTTATTTGAAAAGAGCAAGCTAGGCGAATTTGAAGTACTGACTCGTTTGAAGGAGAAGCATACAAATGTTACTTTGCTATCGATGAACGTGTCAATCACTTCTCGATTGAGAATTGGATAGAAATTAAAGAAGTCAAACTGACGACTATAACCCAAGCGCTTATTGGGAGGCAACCTAAGAGTTTAAGTTTATTATTAGTTTGCATATTTGAATTTTAGTTCATTTTATTAATTATAGCTAGTTTAAGTTAATTAAATAAAATAAAAAAATAAAAAAATAGAAATAAGTTGCATGTTAATTAGGAATTATTTGAATTATTAAGTTAGTTATGTTTTAGTTAGTAATAATGCGATAATATTTCACAGGTACCAAAGAAGGATTATGAAGAGAAAACGGGTATGTATGTTGTTCTACATTGTTCCTAATGGTGTCATACATCCTTATGCAACTTTCCTACTTCAATAGTGTTCCTCGAATACACATTTATTACAAAAGAGGAGGAGGAGGAGGATGAGGATTAAGATGATGCTGGTGATGCTTAATTGTTCAGGGAAGTTTCTTTACTTTATTGTTTTTATTTTTTATTTTATTTTATTTTATTTTTGCTAAATTATGTTTGTATATAAATATGCAAAAAACTAAAAATATTACAATGAAGTTCAGAACATAATCCTCTTCTCCCGAGAGGACTAAAGCACCTAGATAAAACAAGAAAACCAATTACCTAACGTAATTATATAATACCTCACAACCCGAGGTTAGGTAAAAGAGAACAGCTAACATAAAACTATTTAGCAACAACAAAATAGGACCGCAAAGCTGAAAAAAGCTAGAAAATATGCGTTTCAAGTTCTGGAACATTGAGGACAATGTACGTTTCAAGTTTGGGGTTGATGAGTGTGTTTTATATACACAAATTGAGTAGTTTTAAGCTTAATAATTTGTAAGTTTTTAGCTATTTCGTTTGGTTTTATGTGTTTTCATCTTATTGTTGTGTAATATAGTTTTGTATTACTTTTATATGTATTTGTGTATTTTTATGTGTTTTTACGTTGTTTTGTAGGTATTGAAATAAACGCCCTAGGGATCAATGCGTTTTCGGCGCGATTTTGGCATTTCATCTGCTTGTTTCTCAATTTCCCTCATGATGCAATTCGAATCTCTCAAAATTCAAAGAATGAAAGTTGTAGATCTTTGTCTTAGCTTTCCAGAGCATCTTGAATCATCCAATTTTAAGTTAGTATGAGAGAGTTATGGTCATTTTACCATCGGATTTTGTATGACTTTTACACAGCAGTTGCTTCGGGCTCAATTTGAACCTTGCTTCCGGCCATTTACTCGTCACACTCCAGTTATGAACGTTGTAGAGCTACTTCTTAGCTTTCCATAGCCTATTTAATCGCCTTAATCCGAGTTCGGACGAAGAAGTTATGGTCATTTTACTGGAGCTCGCCGGGGCGGGAATTTCCTACACAAATTCCTCGCCGCGGCGATATCTCGCCGGGGCGAGAAAATGCAGGCCAAAAACCTCGCCGGGGCGAGCTCGTCGCGGACAGCAGCAGATTTTTTGGGTTTTTTGGTCATTTTGGAGGTGCTAAGCTAGGTTAGGGCATCCAGGGACTTATATCAGCTCTTGGAGGCACGAAATATGAGGAAATAGAGAAGATAAAAATCAGCAACTCTAGGGAGAGGAGGCTACACAATACATTAAATTAGAGGGCCAAAGTGCTAAAATCAAGCTAAATCAAGCAAGGCCAAGGAGCTAAAGCATCAAGGATTGCAAAACCATGGAGGAGAAGCTAGGGTTCATCATCAATCCATCAAACATCATATGAAAATCTACAAAAGTGGTTTTATCTCTAGTTTTCCCTTCTATTTTGTAATCTAACATGATGTATAAATTGAATATGATGTTATTTGTAGTTACCATGACCTAGAACTTGTTTTCTAAGATTTCAATGGAACCCAATACATAGTTTGAATTGAATGCTCTCTCTTTGATGTTGGTTAATTATTTGTGATTGGATATCATAATTTGTGCTTTATATATTAATTACATAGTTAGTAATTACCTTGGGAACTTATATGGAATTGAGAGAGGAAGTATAGGTTGAGACCTTGTTATGATATCATGTGAAAATTAGATATTCTTATGGGTAATTTATGAAATTATGTGACGTGTGTTTTATTTATTACCCTCATGAATGGATAATTTGATTGTATTTAGGATAGACATATACCTAAATACCACATGTATCCATTGGAGAATCCATGCTTAATGATTTCTATTGCGAAAGTTAGTAATTGATGAGTAGTTAATGAGGTTTTGTGACATACACCTTACTAATTGTTCTGGATATGAGAGTCTTGCTAGTGTGTAGAATAGAGATATATCTATACACCGTAATGGGGAATACGTATTTGACCATCGAGAGAGGCTTAGACATACTTGTGATTTCTTGGGTAACAATCCTTGTGATTTAACTAGTTGAAAAGAGAGAGTTAGGATATTTAAATGAAGTGTTGGGGGAAATTGCAATCTTAGACTTATTAAAATTAGATTTCGTTATCTTAAAGCTTTCTTTAGTTCGTGGATTATTTTGTTATCTTCATTAATGCAAAACAACAAAAACAATTATCGTTTGTTTAAATAAGATTGAGATGATAAAAGGTTAATACTTGGAAAAGACTAGTAACAATTCCTCGTGGGATCGATACTCTACTTACTCTTTATTACTTGTTGACCGCGTATACTTGCGCGTAATTGTCGTTATATTAATTGGACAACAAGTTTTTGGCACCGTTGCCAGGGAATTATTTTTCTAGTGTTTTTTTAATATTAATTACAATCAAATTGATCTTAATTTAAACTTGTATATAAATTTATTTTTACTTTATTTTAACATTTTTCTGTTTTGATGCTTTACGAGGTACACCATGGATGATTTTGCTTATCAATGGCCGTACATGAGTATGACTCAAACAAGGGAAATTGGGATTGATGGACTCAATGCACTCTCTGCATTGTCAACACAATTTGAAACACTATCGAGGAAGTTGGATGCCTTAGTAGAAGAGAGAACTCAAGGTATAACAGTTATTTGTGATTATTGTGCTGACAATCATCCGAGTCATCAATGCACCGTCAGTTTTGGACCGGTACATTACGGTGCTGATTACCTCAATAACTATACTTATCCCGATTATCACCAAGATTGGGGGTATCACCCAGATTCTACATGGAGCTACAATTATGAAGATCAATACTATGCTCCAAATCCAACATATGCACCGGAATTCTCATGTCCACCTCCTATTCAAGAAGATAAGATGTCAAACTTTGAGGAACTTGTGACCAAGATCATGACTTCGAATGAGGAGATGTTGAAAAGTCAAGACCTATCAATTCAAAATCTTCAGAATCAGATTGATCAAATGTTCAAAGCTTTAAACAATTGCCCTCAAAATAATTGGTGTAATGACATGGATTCTGAGACTGATGGAAAGCCCGAATCACATTTGCAACTGGATGAGCCACAAGATGTCGAAAGTGGGGAGACAAGTGGGGAGCGGGAAAAGGAGGCCGATGATCCAGCGTTGAGTTTCAATGATGATGAGCCGATTGTATTAATGCCCCAAGTGCCTTCTCCACCAAAGTTCAAGAATTCAGTCAGTTTTGCAAAACCGTGTCCACTTGGTAGTCATTTCTTAGGCGAGGATCTATGTGACGATGGTGCTAGTATGAATGTGGAACCATGGTGGACCGAGGAAATGAAGATAAAAGAAGAGCCCGTTGTGCTTGACAAGCCCCAATGCCTAAATCTTATCTCAGACACAACGGATGATGCACCTAGCTATTTGACATTTGAAATTGAGAGCTTATCTATAGAAAGCAAGCTAGGTGCCTTTAGTTCAATGGCTATCACCAATGAGGAGAAACCCTCAAATGTTACATGGCTATCAATGGATGGTGGGTTCCTCAATTATCGAAGGGGAATTGGATAAAAACAGGGAGTTAGTCAGGCCGAGGACTATAAACCAAGCGCTTGATGGGAGGCAACCCATTATCTCTTTTCGTATCCTTTATGTTTAGTTGTTATATTTTAATTTCGCAAGTTTCAAATTTTCAAGTTTTTAAATTTCAATGCATGTGTTTGTGTTAGTTTAGCTTGTGACTTTGATTTGCTATTTAGGACCATTCTTTGCTCAAATTGTCTAATATATGTTTGGTATGTTGCATTGTATCAGGTTGGGTGTGTTGAGGATGGCCATTGCTTTGAATTGTAAAAATCAAGTTTTGGGATACAGGGGGTTGGCGCCGCGGCGAGCTCGTGAAGAATAAAATTCCCGCCCTGGCGAGAGCTCGCCCCGGCGGCAATTCCAGGCTTATTTTCTCGCCCCGGCGAGCCTAAAAAAAGAAAAAATTTATTTCTTCCCAAGACGGATTGTATTGTCATTCACACTTCCAAACTCATTCTTCCCCTCTCCCACACAGATTCATCTTCAACCCACTGAGCATTCAAAAGTATTCATCTCCAAATTGAAGATAACATCAAACAACTTCTTTTGCCAACACAAAGCAAGGTACTCACTCCAATTTTTGCATACAAGTAAGATCAAATTATCAATTGTGATGGGTATTCTTGGTTAGTTAAACTGTTATACTTGGATTTGCATTGGGTAATCATATATTGTTCAAATTTGCATAAGTATAAATTGGTTACCCAATTGAGTTTGTGTTGGCTCAATTGGAGGATTTTGGGTTATTCATTGCTATGATTTGATTGAATCAATAACTTAGCAATTTTTGTTGAAACTGAGTTTAGGGGAGGTATTTAATGAAGAATTTCAGTCAGTGCACATCACGTAGTCAACGAATAGTCCAAAAGAATGTTGGCCTGATTGAGCATTGTTTGGTAAGGAATTGCTTGGTTATTATCCGAATGCCGCCCTAATGCATGTTCTTGAGCCATAACCGTTACCAGTTTATCCACCATCAGACTCAAATGTTTAGAAGGCTATGGTCGAGCATGACGCTTGGCTAATCAGGGAAGTTCTCAGTTTTCATTTCTTTATCTTATAAACAATGAGGACATTGTTCACTTTGAGTTTGGGGGTGGATCATATAGCATTGGCATCATAGTTACATAGCATGTATTAGTTATTTGTACATTTTTAATGTTTGTTTGCTTTTTTGAAAAAAAAATAAATTATTTTTAGGATGTGTCTCTTGAGCATTGTTTTAATTTGATTTGAACTCCAATTCATGGTCTATGATAAGAACTTGATTGAATAGTTTCTAACTGATGGAAAATGGATAAATGTTGCTTAGTATTTGTGCTTAATCGTTATTGTTTTGCTTATGCGTCCTTTCACTCTTTTGCACTTACCCGTGAGTATTGAACTAGTTGTATGCTTAGAGAAGGCTTTTATAACCGAATGCTTGTGGGATATATCTATAAACTCTAGAACTCGTTTAAACATCACTCGAAGCAAGGTGTCCAAATTTGTTGTATTTGAATTGATGGTCATGTGGTGAGTTGAGATGGAGCGTAAAACGCACTCACTCATGGACACATGCGTAGGGGATATAGAGCGTAAAACGCACTCTCCTATAATTTAATGACAAAAGAAAGAAAGTTTTTTATATCAAATCTTGTGTTGGGTTGAGATGGAGCGTAAAACGCACTCACCCACAAGAGTGGACTTAGGATAAGATGGAGCATAAAATGCACTTACCTAGAGTCCTTTGATTTCAAATTTTTGGAAATTATGATTTGTATACCTTTGTATTGAGTGATGTGTTAAGCATGTAGTTTTTGGTGGTTCATTTTGATTATTTCATAAGGTAATATGGTTGCATAGCTTCATTCGAGCTTGTTTGGTTTAGTGCTATTGGGTACTCACACACACACGGAAGGGACCTAAAGCAAGCTATGACTAGCTAATTGTAAATCTAGACTTGCAACATTTTGAAAGTTTCCTTGAGTTTTCATTTGTTTATGCTTTGAGACAATTGGTTAGCTTATTAACTCATTGCTCAAGATAGTTTTTATTTAGAAATGTTTAATTTTTATAGTTTGTGTGTTTTGCTTGAGGACAAGCAAAGGTTTAAGTTCTTTGAGTATTTGTTATCTTCATTATTGCTTTTATTTTTTTATTTTATTTTATTTTGTTCAAAAACTTGTTGTCCAATTAATATAACGACAATTACGCGCAAGTATACGCGGTCAACAAGTAATAAAGAGTAAGTAGAGTATCGATCCCACGAGGAATTGTTACTAGTCTTTTCCAAGTATTAACCTTTTATCATCTCAATCTTATTTAAACAAACGATAATTGTTTTTGTTGTTTTGCATTAATGAAAATAACAAAATAATCCAAGAACTAAAGAAAGCTTTAAGATAACGAAATCTAATTTTAATAAGTCTAAGATTGCAATTTCCCCCAACACTTCATTTAAATATCCTAACTCTCTCTTTTCAACTAGTTAAATCACAAGGATTGTTACCCAAGAAATCGCAAGTATGTCTAAGCCTCTCTCGATGGTCAAATACGTATTCCCCATTACGGTGTATAGATATATCCTTATTCTACACACTAGCAAGACTCTCATATCCAGAACAATTAGTAAGGTGTATGTCACAAAACCTCATTAACTACTCCATCAATTACCAACTTTCGCAATAGAAATCATTAAGCATGGATTCTCCAATGGATACATGTGGTATTTAGGTATATGTCTATCCTAAATACAATCAAATTATCCATTCATGAGGGTAATAAATAAAACACACGTCACATAATTTCATAAATTACCCATAAGAATATCTAATTTTCACATGATATCATAACAAGGTCTCAACCTATACTTCCTCTCTCAATTCCATATAAGTTCCCAAGGTAATTACTAGCTATGTAATTAATATATAAAGCACAAATTATGATATCAAATCACAAATAATTAACCAACATCAAAGAGAGAGCATTCAATTCAAACTATGTATTGGGTTCCATTGAAATATTAGAAAACAAGTTCTAAGTCATGGTAACTACAAATAACATCATATTCAATTTATACATCATGTTGGATTACAAAATAGAAGGGAAAACTAGAGATAAAACCACTTTTGTAGATTTTCATATGATGTTTGATGGATTGATGATGAACCCTAGCTTCTCCTCCATGGTTTTGCAATCCTTGATGCTTTAGCTCCTTGGCCTTGCTTGATTTAGCTTGATTTTAGCACTTTGGCCCTCTAATTTGATGTATTGTGTAGCCTCCTCTCCCTAGAGTTGCTGATTTCTATCTTCTCTATTTCCTCATATTTCGTGCCTCCAAGAGCTGATATAAGTCCCTGGATGCCCTAACCTAGCTTAGCACCTCCAAAATGACCAAAAAACCCAAAAAATCTGCTGCTGTCCGCGACGAGCTCGCCCCGGCGAGCTTTTTGGCCTGCGTTTTCTCGCCTCGGCGAGGAATTTGTGTAGGAAATTCCCGCCCCGGCGAGCTCCAGTAAAATGACCATAACTTCTTCGTCCGAACTCGGATTAAGGCGATTAAATAGGCTATGGAAAGCTAAGAAGTAGCTCTACAACTTTCATAACTGGAGTTTGACGAGTAAATGACCGGAGCAAGGTTCAAATTGAGCCCGAAGCAACTGCTGTGTAAAAGTCATGCAAAATCCGATGGTAAAATGACCATAACTCTCTCATACTAACTTCAAATTGGATGATTCAAGATACTCTGGAAAGCTAAGACAAAGATTTACAACTTTCATTCTTTGAGTTTTGAGAGATTCGAATTGCATCATGAGGGAAATTGAGAAACAAGCAGATGAAATGCCAAAATCGCGCCGAAAACGCATTGATCCCTAGGGCGTTTATTTCAATACCTACAAAACAACGTAAAAACACATAAAAACACACAAATACATATAAAAGTAATACAAAACTATATTACACAACAATAAGATGAAAACACATAAAACCAAACGAAATAGCTAAAGACTTACAAATTATCAAGGTTAAAAGTACTTAATTTGTGTATATAAAACACACTCATCAGGGGTATTGGTTGAATTTATTTGATACTTGATTTATTTGGTACTTGGGATTTTATTTATGCATTTTAGTTATTTTATAGATAGATTGCATATTAGGTTGCATATTAGATTGCATATTAGTAAAATAATAATAATAATAATAAAAAAAAAAAATAAAAAAAAAAAATAAAAAATAAAATAAGTAGTGAATCTTTAGAATAGCCGATGATAAGAGATGATTAAAGGTGATTAGCAAGTTAGAAAACTTTTGAACCTTGTGCTTAGCTTTTATATCATTTTAGAAGTCGATTTTGCGTAGTGATGATCCCTATTATCTTGAGCACTTAGATCCCATCGAGATTGATTGAATTTTAAGGAGACTATAGTTCGAAACCTTGGTAGGAGATATTGCCACGAGTTAGGATTATGTTACGACCTTAATTGAAGCAGGGGTAGTGAATTGTTTAAGTTTGGGGGAAACGTATGGTTCAAATGAAAAGAAAGAAAAAGATGTTATGCTTCCTAGAGTTAAGAAATATGGTGGAGTGAATTGAGCTTCAAAGTGTACTCCTTGATAATAATTAAGACGAGATGGAGCGTAAAACTCGTCATGCATGTGAGAAGGAGCGTAAAACGCACTCACCTTTAAAAAAATGACTGACAATACTCTAGGAGGAATAGTAGAAAATTAGATTGAACTGAACTCTCTTGATTTGAACGATGAGTACCCTAGCTGAGATTATTGTTGTGATATGTCCTATAGGTCGATGACTTCCTCATACCATGTGTTCATGATATAGTCCTTTTAAGGTCTGATTGATTTGGTGGAGATTGCACACACACACACACACTATGAGATTGTAACTACTGTGAATTGATGACTGAGTGGTCGATAAGTTTATATAGGTTTAATTGTTGAAAGTTATTGTATGATCTTGGAGGCTATGAATTGATTCATGATTATTTTAGGAGTAAGATGCATGTTCTTAGTTTTTAGGATTTATTTTTTATTTTGAGTTTTTGCTTGAGCACAAGCAAATATTTAAGTTTGGGGGTATTTGATGAGTAGGTTTTATACCTATTATTTGGGTACTTTTATGCTTAATAATTTGTGTGTTTTTAAGTATTTTATGTTATTTTATAGAGTTTTTATTTAATTTATTGATTTTATTTATTTTGTAGGAATAAAGGAGTTAAGTGGTAAAATCGTGAATATTTGAAGCAATTGGGCGAGCAAGGAAGCAAGAAGAGAAAAACGGACAGGGATTATGGGCCGCGGCGCTCATTAATGTGAGCCGCGACGCTCGATAAGGCGAGCTGCAGCGCTCTAGAGGATCGCGCACGCGCGTGTGGCGCGTGGTGTGGCGGAGCTGAAGGGTTTAATAGCTGTTTATTTTCCAAATAAAATGAGATATTTACCAATTGAAGCCTAGAGAGTTACAAAGAGTACAAGGCTGACTTTAATACAAATATTTCCACCTAGGGTTATAAATGTAATCTTAATTCTATTAGGGTTAGGTGAAATAACTCCTATAAGTATTCTGATATTATGAGGAGTAAGGTGGAGATAGTTAGACATAGTTTTTAGATATTAGTTAGGGTTTCAAGGAGGTACCTGAAGGAGGCAAGGATTGAAGAAAGGAGCGAAGCAAAATTGTGACAGAGTTTATTCTTCCTTCTTAATTTAATTTCTTGTACTTTAAGATATTTTTCGAACTTATTATATTGTTTATTTTATTATTTAATATGAAGTAGTCTTTTCATTAAGGATTCAATGGAACCCGATGATAATTTAATTTAATATTTATTCTTTCTTTGATTTAAATTGATTATGGGATAAATTGTTTATTATATCTTGTGTTGGTTGTTATAATTGCGTAATTAACAATTATTGGATGGATTTAGATGAAATCTGACGATAGATTCTAAATTAAGATCTGGGTATAATAACTCGTGATTAGTAATTCTTTTTAGTAATATTGATTGCTAAGTGAATACTAATTTTGTGGACGGGATAGGAATATACCTGAATACCGCAAGCAACGGATGAAAAATGATTCTTAATGAATTTATTATTATTGTTTCTCACTAAAATATAGGGAAATTTATAATAATAGGTATGCTTTATAATTATTCGAAAGATGATTATAATTATTATTAGTGATATTCCGTTGACAATTCTGAAGAATTGATTTAATGAAGGAAGGATGTTATTAATTAAATGATTCATTGGGGGAAATTGAGTTCTTAATATTTTCTCTTATTTATTGAATTCACCTTTCTTTAGTTATTTAATTATTAATAAATTTACTGAAAATTCAATTGTTTAAATAGAATCGAATTGACGACAGATTAGTATTTGGATTAATTAATTATTACTATTCCTCGTGGGATCGACAACTCTACTTACACTTTATTACTTGATTGACCGTGTATACTTGTACGTAAATTGCTAGTGTAGATTTAGCCCATCAATCAACACCTAGCATTCCATTAATTAATTTGTATACTTGCACTACACACACACACATTTATAATACCAATACTTAAATAATTAATCCAATTATCATAATTTGGGCCACTAATTTGGGCGAATATGCATTTACTTCCTTGGGCTTGGTACCAATATACCTATATAAATAGATTGGGCCACATTACCATATTTGCAAGTATACAAATTATTATAAAACTTGGGCCACTTAACGTAACATATATATATATATATATATTGTTCGGAATCTTCATGTAGATAAGGATGATTTATTGAGGGGGAGAATGCTAAAGAATCTACATGAGATCACTAATATATAGGATTTGATGATGAGGTATATAAAGCACACTTGTGAAAGCTGAGTTGATCCAAATGAATGTAATATATATATATATATATATATATGAACTGATCGACTAAAGTATATCTATGAAAGAGAAGCTTTGTAAAATCCTTATGTAACAAGTGTACAAGGACTTAGAACTGAAAAGATCAAAACTGTTAGGTTGATCTTAACTATTATTACTTGATGAACAAATGATTAATGTATATTTGTAATGATAAGTGTTTGTGAAGTCCTTAAAAAGAAATATTGTACAAGGACTTAGAATAGAAAGATCAAAGTTGTTAGGTTGATTTTAATAAAGCTTTCCATGTATAGTCGATAGGACAAATCGATCGTAGTGTCACTCTACTAGATCGGAGTGTAATCACAAACAACAGAGTCAACTCATCTACTGAAGCGCACAAAACAAAGATTGTAGAGCTCATTTACGAGCCATGAAGATGAGTTAAAGATCAAACAAAGAAGAAGCTGATCACAGAAGGATATACTCTAAGAATGAGTATAGTCCTAATCATAAGGAATCTCTGGAATATCTCTACAAAGGATAAATTGCTATAGTACTTTTCCTGTTCATAAATGAATAAGTTAGTTCACAGAGTAAACAAGATTTCGTAGAGTAGCAGTTGATACTGTAAAGTAACAAAGAGACAGCTAAATCGTAGAGCTGTCTTCGACATTGTAGAGATGCAAAAATGTTCAGAGAGTAAAGAAAAGTCCGCAAGAGTATGCTCAAGGCATCAAAAAATACTCATTCGTAGAGCTAGTAGAGCAATGATGAAGTCCTAATCGTAGAGCAAAATGGAAAGATCAACTATACGATTCTCATCACTCTACTAACACTAAAGATCATTGAGCTAACAAGGCAATCAAATAGCAGATCGTAGAGCTATCTTGACCATTGTAGAGATGATTGTAGAACTGCCTCATCAATCGTAGAGCAGAATGTCGAACAAAGCTAATCAAGACTCTACGTTCTTCAACGAACTCAATGATCAAGTCAATACTAAAGAACATGTCAGAATGGATATAAATCTGACAAGTACGGAGCATTGCAAAGTATTACAGAGCAAAGATTTTAAGGATGTTTCTTGTCATCTTCAAATTAAGAGAATAGGCTTAAAGCTGAGTCAAAAACGGCTAGAATGAAGATATAACATCTCTGATGTAGGATAGAAGAGTCTGCAGTCTGATGGGACGTTTGCAGAGCCGAAAGCAAGATGTTTACCTACCCTCATATCAGTTGTCAGAGAATAGCAGAGAACAGAACGGTAAATACTCCAACGGATACTTTACAATGGGAAGTCTTTTTGAAAAGACTATAAATAGCTTCAAGATTTCAAAACAAGGGGTGGTGAAAAAAAAGAAACAGAAATGAAATAAAAGTGGAAGATCAAAAGGGCAAAATGCAAGAACCACTCTACGATTCACCAAGAACACAAAAAGCTGAGTTGATAAAGAAGTAAGGCAAAACAACTCTACAATAGAAGATGTGTTCGAAGCTGCTGAGTACCAGAAAGATTCAACCTTCAAAGAAAAGATCAACAACATCTTAAAGATGATATTATTCAATATGCTGAGTACTAAAAGGAGTCAAGTATCAAGCAAAGATCAGCAACATCTCAAAAATGATATCAACCAAGTTGCTAAGTATCAGAAGAAGATAGAGCTTCGTTGCAAAACTTAGCAGCACCACAAACACAATCATTCAATTGTGATTTATTTGATCTCAGTGATCATTATGTCAAGTTTAAGAAACTTGAAGAGGGCTAGGAGTCCTGGGCTGAGGGTCCAAATTACCAAGTTGAAGAAACTTGAAGAGGGCTAGGAGTCTTGGGCTGAGGGTCTGAATTGCTAAGTTGAAGAAACTTGAAGAGGTCTTAGTGTCCTTGTCTTAGTGACTAAAATCTAAGTCTGATGGACTTGAAGGAACCTAAGTGGTTCAGTTGTAAATGGTCGTTACGATCTTATCTATAGTGGATATCCTGCTCAATGGAAAGGAAGAGTGGAGTAGGAGTTGTTTAGTCTCCGAACCACTTAAAACTTCATGTGTCACTTACTTTATGTTATTTACATTCTGTCGAATACAAATTGCTATATCTGCTATGTGTTTGCATCTCCACAAGACTTTACTTGGATTTGAGATTTTCATAATCTCTAAGGGGGATTTATTAAAAGAATATTCCGCTGTGCTTAATCAATATGATTAACTGATTACTTAGTAATACTTCTTTAACTTGAAAAGAAAAAGTTTTAAAGGTCTATTCAACCTCCCTTCTAGATCTCCATTGTGCCTTTGGGAACCTATATATATATATATATATATATATATATATATATAATATGTACACCTAACAATGTTAGGCTTAATCAATCCTCTCATTTATTTAAAATACTTATATTAATCCACTAAGTAAATAAGTGAATTACTTATACCATTCATGAATTTAATTCAACATTAAATTATCATTAATACTTTGCCATTCAAGGCCAACATTCAAGCTATGCTAATTCATAACATAAACTTATCTTGCTTTTCATCAATTAACTTAGTTAATTATTTATCTTGAATTTTCTTTTCATTCATTAGTTAATTAAATTAACTATATGGCTTAATTCTTATCACATAAACATATATATAACACATATACATTTATCCCCTTACTTACACAGAAAATTTCAATTTAAAACTCATCTTATCAACATATAGATCCCTAATCCTTATTACAAGGACACACGATATTCTTGGTTATTACATTCTTCCCCCTTATAAGAATTCCGTCTCCGGAATCACTATTACCGTAACGTTAAAAAAAATCGATTTACTCCTAGACTCTTATAAAATTTATTCGTCGACTAATTTCATCGAATTACTCTACATAGACATTACATTACCTCTTCATTCGTTTACTCTTTCCTATCCCATTCATGGACGGAAAATTTCTTCTTAGTCCCAGTCTCATTTGACTTGACTAATCTTATGACTACCTGTCTATACTCAGGTATTAACATCTTTAAACATTATAGTCTTTCTTTATGATTATATACAAATCATGTTTTTCTTACTTTACTCGGGACTAATGACCCCATAACTTTTAACTTACTATTCTCATCCTTGCAAAATTCTTATGCTATATTATCTATTGTCGAACTATCACACAATCTCTACTTCTTTACTTCCATGTTTCCGGACATAATACGTCCTACCTTCATAAGATTATAACGGCTCATACTTTCATCTCTTTATCTTTCATTTATTATCATTCTTATCATTATCTCGCTTCCTATCATATACGAATAATCGAAATTTCTCAAAACTTTATAGCATAGCTCTCGCGTTGTACGTCATATAACTTTATCTATCAGAATCTTCTCACCACTTTTCTTCATTTTTGCAGTTCTTACTCTTTAACGTTTCCATCCTTCTTTAACTTCGTTCCATAATAAGGAACTACTTTTTTTTTTATCATAAACTAATAGTTCACTGCAATGATTGATTCACTAGCCTTTCTTCGTAGCTTCTCTGGAGTCTTTTAGCTCCAACAACCTTTTTCTCATTTTCAACTATATTATCTGTATTACCCTTTAATTCTTCTAGTCACTTTATTCGCTTCCTGTTTTATACATATATCCATGTTCATACATTTTACTATATTTCTTACATATCTCTTACCATACTTCTCACCAAGGAGTTAATATCCTCCAAAGTCATTTTCATGTTCATCATAACATATCTGATCGTTATGCAGTGTATTACTATACTCTGCAGATCCAACCTCAACTGGTAAAATTCATTACCCATACTAACAATAAACCTCATTCTTTTATTTCTTATCATATGTTTCTCATTCATCTATTCATAACTATACAACATCATATACTTGTACCGACCTGTGTCCCACACCGGGGATAACACCTCATAGAGGTACCCATCAGCTTACTACCGTTTTGATAATTTCTTTATTTCTTATTATCGCTTGATGTGCTCTCCCGTTCTTTTTCCTACCTGACATTCTTTTACTTTGTCTGCTACGGTTCGATGACCTTTTCGTCATACTTGATTTCCTCTTCGAGTTACTTGGGTACTTACTTCTATCTCTATCTGTTTCCAACTACTTACTCATTTCTTTATGATCTGCCAATACTGCCAATTTCTTCTAATTCTTTATATTTAGACTTTTATAACTACGATGTCTTTTCTCTGGATGATAAAGAATCTTGCTTTTACGATCCCTCAACCATTTCAGTTACATTCTCTGTCTTAGTTTTAACTTCTTCTGAGTAAAGATCTACTTTAACTCTTATACATCGTGTGAATCTCACACTTCTCTCCATTAACTATTATTTCCATATCTTTAAAGCGAATTCTACCACTACTGACACATAATTATACCTAATTAATTCTTTTCAAAATCTGCTAACTATGGTGACGTCTACGCTATCACCCCTTTTTGCTGTATCACGACACATCCTATCCCTTTATGCAAAGCATCACTAATTACCGCAATCCACTAGTATTGTCTAACTAGAAAACACTGGGATCGTACTCAACTCTTTGTTAATCTTTGACATTACATTCCTTCGACTAACTACCTCTCCACATCCCACTATTTACAATCCTTATATAATCATGCACCGGCCTTCCCTTCCCAGTTCTAGGAAATTCCTAAATTTGGCCGGGGTCTTCGTTTATCCCTTATATGATAGACTCCACGGCACGCTTGCGTGAGGTGGTCGTTGCCCGGATCGTTTCCAGCAAGTTATGAAGGTGGAACGCTCACAAAACCTTAACCCTTCGCCTATATTGAGACGAGAACCTTGGTATAATTGCTTTACGCTAGAAAGCTTGCGTTGAATGGAACACCAACGACACCTTGACCCAATGTCTATAAAGAGACAAGAACCAAAAGTACAATCGACGCTTGATGTATGATAGAATGACGCCACAAACGACTATGAATTGTTGAATGATAAGTCGATAATTGAATCTTAAGAAAACTAAGAAAATAATCTAGGAATTCTTAAAGAACCAAAAGATGAGAATAAACTCACAAGAGAAATTTTATTAATCTAAAAAAAATGTAGTCTTCATTACATAAGCCATGTATTCTATTTATACTAATAGAATAAAACCCTAAAAAAAACCCTAAATCCTAAAAGGAATAGAAATCCAATTGGAAATCAAATTCTACCTAACTAATTAATATGGAAAACAAATCATATCTAATAAATATCCTAATTACAATAGAAATCTAAAAGATATGTAAATCCCTAAAATAAAAGAAAGAACTCTGCCAAAACCCGCGTGCCTCGAAAAATGCGCCAATGAAATCTGGTTGTTCTCACCGGGGAGAGAAACTTGTACTAGAAACCTCGCCGGGGCGAGGATGGGCAGAGAGGTCTTGGCCGGGGCGGCTTCAGTTTGGGCCGGGGCGAAAATATCCAGAGGAGTTCTCGCCGGGGAGAGAAAAATAGCCTTGGAAAGCTCGCCGGGGTGAGATCCCTGTTTTCCATCCCGAATAATTTTCTCCGATTCCTTCGCTCCGAGCAATCTAAACTCATCATGCTTGAACATCCACTATGTATGAACTCTAATCCCTCCATGAATTTAAATCTTACTTTGTCGATGATTAGACGATACAAACGAACATAACGAACACGAACTCGAACGCTTGACTTACATTGATTTGGTCTTACTGCATAAGTTGTATCTAGCAATCGCAAATCACATGAATGATCCTCTCCTCGATGTTCATATGAATTTAGCTCCAATGTACGCATCCTTGAATGGATTTCAACCCAATCACTCGCGACTAACTGATGAACCTCTTGAACTCGAGTTGAATGAATGTTGTTCGATGCGAGCGTGGTCAGGATTGTATCATTCTCCTCTTGAAAAGGATTTGTCCTCAAATCTGACATTCCCTCCTCTTGAAAAGGATTTACCCACAAATCTGATCCTACATAAAAACAAATTAAGTTAGTAGCATCAAACAAATCATAATCCCAAAACTCATCTTGCAAACGAAATATATAAGCAATATCAACAATGCAAGTAAAGTAATGAAAATAATCATCAAAAACTCCAACTCCTGCAAAGGACATAGCAACATCTGGCAACTCCCACGTATCGACATGAACAACTTGTAAACATCTCTTTCCAAGCAGTGATCGAATTAGCATAACACCCTGCAAGCTCCTTGTAACATAACTTGGAAACTTAATCTTTCGATCTCTTTTACTCAAGAACTTGTCCACATCAACACGATGCTTTTCCACATGTAAACCAAATTCTTCCAAAATGCGAACTAAAACAAAACCAACTAAATTAGCATGTAAAACAAAAACATAATCAAAGTTTCTACCTAACGACATAAACATAGAAACAATAAAATAAATGCAACTAAAATTATGAAAAGCTCTATCTCCTCCTGGATCAAATATCAGTATGTTTCCCTTCACACTTCATCAACTTCCATCCACGAATTCCCGGATCAAAAACCAACGTGATAATCTCGTGCATTCGCAAATACTCCCAATGACGAATTCCTGGATCAAAAGTAAACCTTATGATCTCGACCATTCGCACTAACATCCACTTCAATGCACCCGGATCAAATGTCAAAAGTTGAAACTTGACACGTTGCATTTGCAAGCACCTTTGAATTCTTGGATTAAACACAAAACAAAACAAATCAACAAGTTCCTTTTGTTTAATCACAAAGAAATCAAATAACTCAAAATCACATGCAAAGTCTACTAAAATAAAATCCAAATAACTCCCCTTTAGACTTTCCATGTATTGTTTGAACTGATTTACAAATCGAATTAAACCTTTCTCCTCGATGAGTATGAACCCATCACACATCTGCAAAACAAATTCAACCTTTCCCTTCTCATTGACATTAACCAATGCAAAATCAAATAACGACTTTAATGGAATTGAAAGATCAAAACCAACACCATAAGATAAAAACTCACTAGCATACTTATGATACTCACAATCAAACTCAACATATGCCAAAGAATTTTTCCAAGTGTCAACAAAACTAGGAATATCATCAAAACAAATATTATCAATTTTTCCCATGAAAGAATGTAACACATGATTTAACATAAAAACTTTTAACGCATTAGTTAATCCCAACGATTTAACTAAACATGTATGTAAACCATATCTCAATCCAATCTGATTATAATCACTTTTCAATTCAATACCAAATGATAGTAATTCTTTCCCATTCAAGACAACATTCTCAAAATCATGCAATGATAACAACTCTAATGGAAAGACATTACCAAATGTTAGCAACTCATGCAATGGAGATTTCTGAAAGTAGTATGCACACAAGCCAATCATATTTGATATGATGTAGCATATACTTTGTAATCTTATTCGATTGTTAAAGGCATTTTGCATTATCTACATGGTGCTATTATATTAAATGTGATAAACCCATAGTTTTGAGCAATGCTTTTAGAATCATGATGGTGATCATGCTAATGAGATCTAAATTCTAGATAGCTCACAAACTTAAATTGTTCCTAATCGATGGATTACTAAAAAGGGGATTAGTGAATCCGGATAGATTAGTACATACGTTGCTTGCTCTTATGAAGAGAATGATTGATCTCATAATCATTTGTGTGGAGACACTAAAGCAAGTATGTAGGTGCTTATTAGAGAATAAGTTCACTGAACGTGGCTCGCTAAGGAATACCTAATGGAGTTTTACTCGCCTGTCAATAGGAATTCCTCTAGTGATAGTAGTACAAGTGATCCTTGGACTTGAGATCATCATAGTATCTTGTGTATGATGAGTTATACTTTGACATGTCCCTTAAGACCTTTAGGGTATATCAAAGGGTATGATTGGGTATAATAAGTTGTACATGGAAATAGGTGAATGATCAACAAAGAATCTACCACTTCTAGTAAAAGGAGAGAATGTCCTATGTGATTCGATAAATGACGACTCAGAAGTCTTTGGCCAAAGCATAATGAAATTAGAAAAGAGTTTCTAATTTGCATTAATCAGAGTTGTGCATTTCAGAATCGAAATACATATAATTAAATAAAATAAGACTTGACAGTAATTCCATGTCTTATATTTAATTGGGACATTGTATGGTAGAAGGATTGAATTGTACGGTAACTATGCACTGAAAGGTTCTTTTACGATTAATGTGGAAATCTATATTATCTGGAAAGTCGTTGATCGCTAAGGGGGCTTACCCTTATTGTAGAATAAATATTATTTATTTAAATGAATTAAATATTTTAATTTATTTATTTAAATAAGATTAGAATTGTTCTAATTGATTTATTCACAACCGGTTTAATATGGAGAACCTAAAGGGTCACACCGCAAAAGGAAAATATTTATTTAAGAAGTAAATGGCATAATTGTAATAATAAGTTAAGTGTATTTAATTTAGTCTATGGAGATAGAATAAATTAAATAGCTTAATATTTATTATTTAATATTTTAGAAATATTAAATATAAATTAATAAGAGGAGTCTTATTATTATTATTATTACTATTACTATTATTTAATTCCTAATAGGGATTGAGAATTAATTAATAGAAGTACTCTCACATGAATTCCTAATTAGATTAGGAGTTTAATTTAATTAAAGGAGTTTAATTAGAATAGAAACCCTAATCCTAAATAGTTTAGGGAAGGGTTTTCCTACATCTATAAATAAGAGAAGTCTTATCATAGATTAGGGTTACACACTCTTGCATAAGAATTGTAGAGAGTACTTACAATTTCTATAGAGATAGAAACTAGGGTTTTGCCAACACCCATCTTCTTGAACAAGTATTATTCCTTGGTTGATCACCTCTAGAGGCCAAACACTTGGGTGGCTAACGTTGATCAAAGGAAGAAATTTAATCGGTGGAATTCAAGGAGAACGCGAAGGAATTGGAGGTGAACTTGTACCTGAGAAAGCTAGAATTCTACAAGGGTATAATTCTTATTCTCCATCTCTTTCGTTTAATTAATAATTGTGCATAAAGAAAGATCATGGTGATGGTTTGTATAAAATTTTAAAATCTGATTTTATCGCGCTTCCACTTTATTAATGTAATTTGATTGCATGTTCGCGTTATACAAACCTAACAGTGGTATCAGAGCCAAACTTTATGCGAATTATTAATTGTTTTGATTCTGTATATACATTGATATGCGTTTAGAACAATTTAATTGGGCATAATTGTTTGTGTAAAATTATTTTATTTTTTTTATTTTAATTTTATTTATTTTCAATTAAGATAAAAGGTTTATTTTAATTGGAATATGATTAAAATTAAAAGTTTTATTTTAACTTGGAATTGGATTCTACGTTAACTAGAATAAAGGAGTTTATTTTTTGTTTCAAAATTGGATTTCTAGTAAACTTTTAATTGCCCATTAAATGATATCAATGCATGTATGGAATGGTTTTATTATTCATGAGATGAATGTTATTTATTGATACATATGGAGATATGTATGATAATAAATAGGGATTGATTATGGACTACTGACCAATGTGTGATTGGATTTATTTTAGTGGATGCTTGAATGAATGGGTTTTTATAAATGAGGTCTGCGTACCTCGTCTTTTCTAGTTTTTCTTGATGTAAATTCTATCTCCCTCCTATGTACTTCCCCTTGACTGCTGATTAAGGTTTCTATTTATTGTAAATAGTTTATGTAATAGGTTTAGTTAGAATTACTTGAAGAATTGGAGACAAAGGAGCAAGGAGCGCTTGAAGACCCATTTGTAATGGAGCCCGGGTTTAAATGTAATAGTTATATTTAAATTTAATTCTTGCACCCTAGGTTTGACCTTTTGGTTCACTTGGTGGCTCTAGTGAACCAAACTAGAATAAAAGTCCATAATCAATCCGGGTAGAATATAGTATTCTATATGTGCATGCTTACTATATATATATTATATATTATCCAACATGCTTCGCATGTAAAATAATATGACGCGTATTTTATATATATATGTGCATGCGCGCTAAACAAGATGAGACAAATAATAACAAACCCCTCAAAGAAATTATATTAAGTCCTAAGCGTTCAAAGATATTTGGAATATCGAACGTCGCCTTCTAGCATGGTAAAGCGATAGAGTATTAAATATTTAATATGAGTTTGTTATGTTACACAAGGCAAGTATTAAATATTTAAGATGTTGCTTTATCACATTTGATGCTTATACATAGACTGAACGATGCTGTTTTGTTGTGTCACACAAGGATAGTGTTTTTCTTTCGAATATATGGAAGTGCTAGGTTGGACTTAACATGGATAATTTTGATTCGGATGTGTCACACTTGATCAAAATAATCTAAGAGGCAAATTAAAAGGAGTTACATAGTGATGTAATTGACAATAGTTGTCTACCTATTTATATATATATCGTTTGTTGTGTCACACAAGGCTATATACATTTGAAATGGGGTCCTTATTCTCACTAGCAAATCTTTAATTAGATTTGTCGAACTGTATATTGAGGGTAATATAGTTTGATGAAAATAGTGGGAGATACCAATTTAAAATAAAGGCCTAATTTATTTTGGTAATTAATTAAAATGAATGTATGCTGAAATGTTGTTAAATTACAGATTCATTTATAGAATTTTACGATGTCTAATTCACTATCACTGCATAGCATATTAAATGCTAATTAACCGGACCGAATTACACGGATTGGTTAAGAAATTTGAGAATAGTTCTAAGGCTGAAAAGCTATCTTATATCCTTAATATGCCTATCCCTGCAATGGTTGCAGACAATGCCTCTGAGGAAGAGATTGCTACTTTTAGAAAGTGGCAAGATGATGCACAGTTGGCTCAATGCATCATGCTCGCATCCATGAGTAACGAGCTTCAGCGTCAGCATGAAACTATGGATGCTCCTACTATACTCTTGCACCTTCAAGGAGTTGAAGGGTGAGGAAAGTAGGACTATTAGATATCAGATATCTAAGGAGCTCTTCCAATCTAGAATAACCGATGGCACTACAGTATAGACAAATGTCCTCAAAATGATCAATCTGATTGAACAATTGGGACAACTGGTTTTAATGGATGGAGAGTTGATCCAAGATTTGATCTTGCAATCACATCCGGACTCTTTCTCACAAATGTTGTGAATTTCACATGAACAAGCTATATGTCAGCCTGCCTGAGTTGCTTAAACATGTTGAAAACTGTAAAGAGTCACTTTCCATCCAAGAAAGACCAAGTCTTACTGGTAGATGATTCTTCTAGGGAGCGGAAGAGGGCCAAAGGATTTTTTTAAAAAGAAGAACAATGCAAAGAAGGTAAATGGAAAGGCAAAAACAAAGGACAATAAGAACAAGACTGATGCAGATAGCAAAGGAGTTTGCTTCCACTGCAATAAGCCTAGATACTAGAAAGGAAAACTGTAAGGAGTATCTTACAGAGGCTAACCAGAAGAAGCTTAGTGAAGTTTCGGTTATAAATATAGGTTTGTTCATGATTGAAATAAATTTTTTCTGTAAGTCAAGGTTCTACTTGGGTATTGGATACCGGCTGTAGTTCTCACGTATGCAATCAAATGCAGAGACTAAGCAGAAGTAGAAAGCTAAACTAAGAGTAAGTAATCTTATGTGTGGGAATGGAGCAAAGGTTGCTGCATGAACCATAGGAACTTATAGTTTAGCATTGCATACGGGCAAGTCTATTAAGTTAATAAGTTGTTATTATGTTCCTGTTCTCATTAGAAACATTATTTCTTTCTGTTGTTGGACAAGGAAGGTTCTGGTATTATTATTAAGAACAATTGTTGTTCTATTTATAATGATAATATTTTGTTTGAAATTGGAAGATTACTTGATAGACTTTGTATACTTGACTTACATAAAAAAAATAATTTTGCAAATTGAACAAACTAGTAAAAGAAAAAGGAGATGGTCATTCAAAGAGTTGAATGTGTGTATTTGATGAAATACAAGTCTGAATCATTTGAAATGTTTAAAGAATTCAGAAGTGAAACAAAGTGACAAAGTATTAAGATTCTTTGATCAGATCTAAGAAGGAATACTTGTGCAATAAGTTTCTAGATCATCTCAAAATGGTATTTTCTCATAATGGACACCTTCTGATACGCAATAATTGATTGGTGTATCTAAAAAGGAGAAATTGTACCTTGTTGGACATGGTACAGTCCATAATAATTTTTACCGACATTCTAGTATCCATCTAGGGTTATGCCCTAAAAACGGCTGCATATCTACAAAATAAGGTAACCTCAAAATCCGGCCCAAGACTCCATAAAGGTTATGGATAGGAAGGATCCCTACTCTTAAGTATGTTAAGATAAGGGGTTGTCCAACTTATGTGAAAAGGTTTCAAAGATAAGTATGGGACAAAATCTGACAAGTGCAGACTTGTGGGATATCCTAAAGAAAGTTTAGGGTATTATTACTATAATCCTACACGCTGCCTTCTTAGATAAAAGTGTTTATCATTAAAGGAGCTAGTAGGAGGGTAATAGATCTTGAAAGAGTTCAAGAACCACAAAGCACTTTAAGTCGAACCGAGGAACCTGTAGATAGACCTATTGTACCACAACCGAATCGTAAATCTGGAAGAGTATCGAAGATACCTGAGAGGTATGGATTCATCATAGAGGATGATGATGAGGTACGCATCATAGAGGATGATGATCCAGTTATATACGATGAGGCTATGAGTAGAAGACACTCAGAGAAATGGCAGATGGCCATGAAATCTGAAATGGACTCCATGTATGAGAACCAAGTATAGACTCTGGTTACTCCACAAAAGGGTATAGTGCCTAGAGTGTGAATATGGGTTTTTAAGAGAAAGACTGGGGCAAATGGCAAGGTGGAGACCTATAAGACCAGACCTATTTAAAAGGTTTCAAATAAAGTCAAGGAGTTGATTGTGATAAAACCTTATTACTATCGGGTAATGCTCAAGTCCATTTGGATTTTGCTTGTGATTGCAGCTTATTACGAAATCTGACAAAATGGATGTGGAGACGTCCTTCCTCAATGAAGGCTTGAGGAGAATGTATGTATGATACAGCCAGATGAATTTATTTCAAAGGTTGAAACAAATCGTGTTTTAAGCTACAATGATCCATTTATAGATTGAAGCAAGCTTCTCAAAGATGGAACATTCGTTTTGATGAGACAATCAAAAGAGTTTAATTTTATTAAAAATGAGAATGAACCTAGTATGTACAAAAGGGTCAGTGGGAGCACTGTGATATTCCTAGTATTATATGTTGATATGCTACTGATAAGGAATAACACACCAATGCTACAATCAGTAAAGATAAAATTGTCTAAACATTCCTCCATGAATGCCTTGGGAAGACCATCCTATAAATTGGGGATATAAATCTATATAGATAGATTTAAAAGGATGTTCGGCTTGACCCAAGGAACGTATATTCATTTAATGCTAAAGGCGTTTAGCATGGCAAACTCTAAGAGAGGTCTCATGGTGATGAGCCATGGAGTGAATCTCTCTAAAATTGTCCCCAATTGAAGGAGAGATCGCATGAGTTACTATCATGTATGCAATGAATATACTAGGCTTGATGTTGATCAGTCATATTCTGGAGAAGATTACTGTAAGATAGTGATAAACATCTTTAGGTACTTAACCAGTACTAAAGATGTGATTATGATTAATGGTGGGTCTGAATTAAAACTAGAGGGCTAAACAAACTCAAGTTTTTCAGACTGACCAAGACGATAACAAATCCACTTTATGGTAAATCGTTACCTTGAAAGGTGGTGCAGTGAATTGGAAAGGTTCCAAACAACAAAGAGTTGTTGGTTTAGTGACAAAGACAAAGTATATAGCTGTAAATGAAGCTGCAAGTTGACTGTTTGGATGAAAAGTTCATCACAGAACTAGGAATAGTTCCTAAGTCTCATCTTGGATTCAAACATGTGTTGCGGCACTTTCATTTGATTAATGGAATCATTGAAAGAGGATAAGTCACTATAGAGATAGTGGACTCTCAATAACAACATTGCATATCCATCTACTAAAGCTTTATCCAAACAGCAGGATGATCGTCACTTAGAGAAGAAGGGTATTAGATACCATGCCGATTGGCTTTAGTGCAAGTAGGAGATTGAAAGTAGTATGCACACAAGCCAATCATATTTGATATGATGTAGCATATACTTTGTAATCTTATTCGATTGTTAAAGGCATTTTACATTATCTACATGGTGCTGTTATATTAAATGTGATAAACCCATAGTTTTGAGCAATGCTTTTAGAATCATGATGGTGATCATGCTAATGAGATCTAAATTCTAGATAGCTCACAAACTTAAATTGTTCCTAATCGATGGATTACTAAAAAGGGGATTAGTGAATCCGGATAGATTAGTACATATGTTGCTTGCTCTTATGAAGAGAATGATTGATCTCATAATCATTTGTGTGGAGACACTAAAGCAAGTATGTAGGTGCTTATTAGAGAATAAGTTCACTGAACGTGGCTCGCTAAGGAATACCTAATGGAGTTTTACTCGCCTGTCAATAGGAATTCCTGTAATGATAGTAGTACAAGTGATCCTTGGACTTGAGATCATCATAGTATCTTGTGTATGATGAGTTATACTTTGACATGTCCCTTAAGACCTTTAGGGTATATCAAAGGGTATGATTGGGTATAATAAGTTGTACATGAAAATAGGTGAATGATCAACAAAGAATCTACCACTTCTAGTAAAAGGAGAGAATGTCCTATGTGATTCGATAAATGACGACTCAGAAATCTTTGGCCAAAGCATAATGAAATTAGAAAAGAGTTTCTAATTTGCATTAATCAGAGTTCTGCATTTCAGAATCGAAATACATATAATTAAATAAAATAAGACTTGACAACAATTCCATGTCTTATATTTAATTGGGACATTGTATGGTAGAAGGATTGAATTGTACGGTAACTATGCACTGAAAGGTTCTTTTATGATTAATGTTGAAATCTATATTATCTGGAAAGTCGTTGATCGCTAAGGGGGCTTACCCTTATTGTAGAATAAATATTATTTATTTAAATGAATTAAATATTTTAATTTATTTATTTAAATAAGATTAGAATTGTTCTAATTGATTTATTCACAACCGGTTTAATATGGAGAACCTAAAGGGTCACACCGCAAAAGGAAAATATTTATTTAAGAAGTAAATGGCATAATTGTAATAATAAGTTAAGTTTATTTAATTTAGTCTATGGAGATAGAATAAATTAAATAGCTTAATATTTATTATTTAATATTTTAGAAATATTAAATATAAATTAATAAAAGGAGTCTTATTATTATTATTACTATTACTATTATTTAATTCCTAATAGGGATTGAGAATTAATTAATAGAAGTACTCTCACATGAATTCCTAATTGGATTAGGAGTTTAATTTAATTAAAGGAGTTTAATTAGAATAGAAACCCTAATCCTAAATAGTTTAGGGAAGGGTTTTCCTACATCTATAAATAAGAGAAGTCTTATCATAGATTAGGGTTACACACTCTTGCATAAGAATTGTAGAGAGTACTTACAATTTCTATAGAGGATAGAAACTAGGGTTTTGCCAAACAACCCATCTTCTTGAACAAGTATTATTCCTTGGTGGATTCACCTCTAGAGGCCAAACACTTGGGTGGCTAACGTTGATCAAAGGAAGGAATTTAATCGGTGGAATTCAAGGAGAACGCGAAGGAATTAGAGGTGAACTTGTACCTGAGGAAGCTAGAATTCTACAAGGGTATAATTCTTATTCTCCATCTCTTTCGTTTAATTAATAATTGTGCATAAAGAAAGATCATGGTGATGGTTTGTATAAAATTTTAAAATCTGATTTTATCGCGCTTCCGCTTTATTAATGTAATTTGATTGAATGTTCGCGTTATACAAACCTAACAATTTCTCTACTGAAAAATCATGATCACTACCATTATCAATTAACGACAAGCCATGTAAAGATTGATTAACTTCAAAACCTAATGCAACATGTGAATGAAAAACCCTAGAATGAGTTTCATGCAAGTACAAATGTTGAAAACGAGAATTCCCACAATAATCACTAGAATAAATTCTACGAAGATATGCACTTTGACAATGAGAATTTACCAAATGATAGTAATAATATTGACAACGAGAATATAACGCATGCTCATAAACTAACTCAACAAATATCAAATATCCTCCATAGTTTATGATAAAGACAATTCTACCATCAAAATAGCTAAACACAAATTTATCCATGGAAGCATGCAAAACATGTTTTAATAAACTCATGAATATACTAGATGCATTAGTTAATCTAACAGAAATAACTATCCACCTATACAATTCACATGTTAACAAAACTTTCTATTTATCACAATATCTCATGCTAATTTGATTAGGCATATACATCACATGGTCATTTTCTAATGTAGATAAAACACAAGCACTATGCAATTTATCAAGCATATTATCTAAGTAAAGAAACGATACTTGTTTACCAATTCAAAATCGACACACAAGCTCAACGTCTTATCCTCTTTAGATATTATAATCTCATGAATAGCACATGCACTAATGCTTTCTCCTACGATACCCGCTTCGATGAAGTTGGACTTCATCAACTCACCAACCCGCCTTGGTAACTCCGTCGTCTCCTCGGGAATACTACAAGCTGGCTGATATGGAATGATAGCTCGGGGTATATCCTCAATCACCTGTACAAGAGACAAAACAGAACTAGACAAAGAAGAGTTAATCCGGTTAGTATTCAAAAGTGCCGTCTTGTACGAATGTACAGTCATTGACTTTTCAAAATACAACTCACTTTCCAACTCACTCTCCTCTCTTTTTTCACTCTTACTCTCCACTGTTTCTTTCTCTCGTTTGTTTTTACTCTCTTTCTTTTTATTCTCTCGTTTCTTTTCATTCTCTTTTTCACACTTTTCTTTTTCACACTCAATATTTTTTTCAATTTCTTTTTCAATTTCTTTTTGTCGTTTACTTTCACTTGTATTTTCTTCCTCGGGATCACGGACTTCATCTCGAACAGTAGAATCTAATAACTCTTCTTGGACCGCATATTCTATTATTTCTTCTTCCATATGTGGCTGATCTTGCTCTTTTTGTGCCTTAAGAGTGACTCGTTGTGGTTTCAAATGCTCATCCTTTAACTCATTAAATGTTCTTATGATGTTCTCAAATGATGCCGGTTCAATATACACCCTAGGAGTTTCTCTTCGCTGTCTCCACTGCAAATCTTCATGTCTACGAACCTTCTTTTCATTATTACAAGTTGAACGCCTTGAAGGTTACTCTACATGTTTCGGAGATGCATGTTCATTCCTCCTACTAGGTTGTCCTAGAGCATACTGCTTTCTCATCACGGTTTTCAACTCTTCCCACGTCTCGATTGGACGCTCTCCATACATTTTTTTGCTATGCACAAATTCAGCCCACCATGTAGCTGCATAATTATAAAAGTCTTGAACTGCAAGTTTGAACTTCTTGTACTCGGAATAATTATGATAGCCAAACTCTCATTCCTTCCTTTCCTCCCAACTCAAATAAGCTTCAGGATCGCGCCTTCCTTGAAAGGATCTTTTTTGCCACTCATAATTATTTTCATAACCATAATTATACATGTTCGCCGCAAAACAAAGGTTAGTAGATAAAAATTTTCCTCACACACTCCCTTACGTGTTTTCGCTCAAACAATGTATCACACAAATATGAAACGCTCGTGTATAACACAATTTAGGCTTTTACCCTCAATTGATCTCACACTCTTGCCTTTTACCACTCAATTCCCTCTTATAGGTTCTTTTTGACTTCACCAAATAAATATCTCAGCTTTTCTATCACTTCAACAAGAACTTATCACAAAACAAAATATAGCAAGTGTGACGTACGATAACCACCAAATTTTCACGATCACCAATTAAGATCCTCTTGAGTGAAATCCCAATATCCTCAAAATTCACAAGTTTCAACAATAGAATCAAATAATAACTTCTTCAATATAATCCCACTATTCACGAAACTTTGAAACCCAAGCAATTGCAAATTTTTTTTTCTAACACTTTTTTTTTCTCTAACGATTTTTTTTTCAATATATAATCAACACGAAAAATAAAGGATAAGTAACCTGCTAGGAACTCAGCTCTGATACCAAATTATAGACTCCACGGCACGCTTGCGTGAGGTGGTCGTCACCCGGATCGTTTCCAGCAAGTTATGAAGGTGGAACGCTCACAACACCTTAATCCTTCGCCTATATTGAGACGAGAACCTTGGTATAATTGCTTTACGCTAGGAAGCTTGCGTTGAATGGAACACCAACGACACCTTGACCCAATGTCTATAAAGAGACAAGAACCAAAAGTACAATCGACGCTTGATGTATGATAGAATGATGCCACAAACAACTATGAATTGTTGAATGATAAGTCGATAATTGAATCTTAAGAAAACTAAGAAAATAATCTAGGAATTCTTAAAGAACCAAAAGATGAGAATAAACTCACAAGAGAAATTTTATTAATCTAAAAAAAATGTAGTCTTCATTACATAAGCCATGTATTCTATTTATACTAATAGAATAAAACCCTAAAAAAAACCCTAAATCCTAAAAGGAATAGAAATCCAATTGGAAATCAAATTCTACCTAACTAATTAATATGGAAAACAAATCATATCTAATAAATATCCTAATTACAATAGAAATCTAAAAGATATGTAAATCCCTAAAATAAAAGAAAGAAATATGCCAAAACCCGCGTGCCTCGAAAAATGCGCCAATAAAATCTGGTTGTTCTCGCCGAGGCGAGAAACTTGTACTAGAAACCTCGCCGGGGCGAGGATGGGCAGAGAGGTCTTGGCCGGGGCAGCTTCAGTTTGGGCCGGGGCGAAAATATCCAGAGGAGTTCTCACCGGGGCGAGAAAAATAGCCTTGGAAAGCTCGCAGGGGCGAGATCCCTGTTTTCCATCCCGAATAATTTTCTCCAATTCCTTCGCTCCGAGCAATCTAAACTCATCATGCTTGAACATCCACCATGTATGAACTCTAATCCCTCCATGAATTAAAATCTTACTTTGTCGATGATTAGACGATACAAACGAACATAACGAACACGAACTCGAACGCTTGACTTACATTGATTTGGTCTTACTACATAGGTTGTATCTAGCAATCCCAAATCACATGAATGATCCTCTCCTCGATGTTCATATGAATTTAGCTCCAATGTACGCATCCTTGAATGGATTTCAACCCAATCACTTGCGACTAACTGATGAACCTCTTGAACTCGAGTTGAATGAATGTTGTTCGATGCGAGCCTGGTCAGGATTGTATCATTATATCTTCTGCGTTTACCCTTATCAATTTTTAAAATTCCGTCCTTATTTATCACATTACCATTATTTTGAAAACATTTGATCCTACTTAACTAAACTCACACCATCAACAATACTCTTTTCTTAACATCTTCCGTACTAAAACCCATACTCCTTAGATCCTTCTCGTGTCTTCGAGTGACCAAAACGTCACCATGACAACCGATATCACCAATCCAGGTGTTTCTTAAAACACTAATCATAATATTGAGAAATGCTTCCAAAAGCGTTCCTCACTCCCGTACGTAATCAACCACTTATAATACCCATAATGAGTTCTATGCTCCTCCTCATGGACATCCTTGTTTGTAATCCAGTGATATTCAGACCACAACATCTCATGCCTTTTACTCGGTTAATTAAACTTCTATTCTAACAATTGAACTTGTAAGTTCCTACAATCATACTTTATAGAGCCTTCGAACAAGGTATCGCTCTTGGTACTTCATCAATCGTAACTTGATTCAGTCTATTGGGAAACCTAATTCCTCTTAATATCGTCATTTGATTTGATTTTAATTCTACTCATTGACTATTCATTATATAAAATAAATATCCAACTCCTCCTTTCTTACACATGCTTTCAACTTATCACATCCTAATCAATAAAACCATTCAGGTTGCCAATTACCATAAACACCACTTTAGACTGCTTCAAGGTCTGAAGGTCTGCATTCTTCTGCTAACAATTACTTGTTGCCTTATGGTTATTCAACCAATCTATTTTCATTATCACCTCAATCTTTCCCAAATTTATTTAGGATTAAATCTATCAAAAGTTAGTGTTTTTAAGTTTCAACACAATTATTCATATGTTCATAGTACCATAAATTATTTTCTCATTTAAAATTCTAATGATCTCTTATTGTTCACACAACGTCCTAGGTACAGTGCAAACAAACGTAATAGTCTTAAGAAATGAATTCTCAATTTATAAAAGACTTAAACATGTATGGAGTTTGCAGGAAAAATACCTGACTCCTCATGCCTAGCTGCCAGTACATCTTGGACTATCACGTTGAAGGTCCCCTCTATTGGTCGTCTTGTTGGAGCCGACCCACCTACCTTCAACTTTTCATTGTTACTTATATCTCCGCCTCCAGTCTCTACTATCCTTCTAGGGCAATTCCTTGCTTGATGATCTAATGCTCCACATATGAAACACACACCCTTCCTTGAACTAGGGCAATGGGGAGAAATATTCCCCTCCTGTCTATAGTTATAACATACACCCTTCCCTTTCAAACATGTTCCCCTGTGGTTCTTTCCACAATTCTCACAAGCCTCTACCTTCTTCTTCTTTAGATTTCCTTCTTTACCTTCTTTACATTTATCTTCATTCCACTTCCTCTTAAAATTCCTAGTACTCATATCACTGCCTTCTACTGCTCGACATTCTTTTGTTTTCCTTGCCCAATTTGTGACACCCCCAAATTCAGGTACAAATACCTCGAATCTGGTGCTCACGATAAAATACATCCATACACCTCTAAACAACATAAATCAACTAATGCGGAATAAATAAACATATGTTGTTCATTACAAAAGGTTTACTACAGTCCCAAGGTCTATAACCTTAAACAAATACATCGCAGAATACAATAATAATACAAAATGATTCCACGATTACATAACAGGATAGTACATTTAACTATTCCTTAAGCTTTCCCTTGCCTTTGTCCGCTTTGGAACTCCCCGGCTTAACTGCAATAGGTTCATGATATAGCAAGAGTTAGCAACTACTTTGCTCAGCAAGTTTAAAATGAATAAAGAGGATATATCATGAATGAATAAGAACAATAATCGCATAGTTCAACAATTTAAGACATTAAAGAAATAGCTGACAATATAATCAAAGTTCAAAAGGAATAATGAACATTGATTATTTACTGCTGAGTGGTCCAATAGACCATGAACTATTTGGCCAAAGGATCAGTTATTTAACTAACCCTTTTAAACGCCTGGCCCGTCAGTAGTACTCGAGGGGATCAACCTCTTGTACCCTATGTATATGCATAACATTTAGCTCTGACTGCATCGAATAATCGACACATTAAAATCTCCTAAATAAGGGTTGCTCTCTCAGTCTAAGAATCCGCACCAACAATCGGTTTGGATAGCTTTTAAAATAATAACCTGTACGTGTCCAGCCGAAACAAGTGACGTAGACTATTTTCTTAGGCAGTTCATGAATGAAGGACTTAAACGTTTCACAATCCAACAACAGATAATGAATTCAAGTGCACAATGTGCGAATATCAATAATTTATCCTTGATGTGGAATAATTAACAATAATCAATCCACTAACATAACTTGAAAGAAATAACTCGATTTGAGTCATGAAACTTGCAACAATATACAACATTTGTGTAAAATAGGAAACTTGCTCAAATAAAAGCAATTGAGTAAGAAACTTACAATAATATAGAATGATTGCTCAATTAATGACTGCTCAATTAATAAACAACTCGCACAATAATAGAAGTTGTACGACTTAGGAAACTTGCCCAACACAAGGGTTAGACAAGCGTTAGGAAACTTGCATTCAATATGTAAGAAAGAATGAAGTTAGGGAACTTGCCTGATGCGCTGCTACAATATTATAACACACGCTCCTTAATATCCTATACAATTAAGTACATATTTACATAACAATTAGTCACATTCCAAATAATGGTTCAAAACGGACGCTGCATCATTAAAACACATTGATTGCCCAACTCGCCGGTGAGCTGGCGGGGGTCGGGGGGGGGGGGGGGGAGCGCCCCCTGGAAACCAAGCCTAAATTACAATTAGATTATTCAATTTCCGCCTTAAGACAATACCAATTTGGTTGACATTTAACGTAAAATTAAGCACGTAAGGCCTTAATTCAGATAGGAATAAATAACCTGTCTAATCATTTAGTACAAAAGAAATATATAAGTGTTGGACTCGCTGAAAAGGATTCATTAAGTCCGACCCGACCTGACCCGGCCTGATTGCCCGACCCGGACCGGACATGGAGCTGGCGCTGCAGCGCCAAGCTAAAGCACTGGGCCTCACGCTGCGGCGTGAGTCCCGTGTTTTCTCAATGACAGGGCCTCACGCTGCGGCGTGAGACTTAAGGCTTGGGCCTCATGCTCCCCATAATGCCCCTCGCTGCAGCGTGAGTTGCAGGGCTTATGGGTGGGGCTGCGGCGCCATTCTGCAGTAGCCGGATTCTGGGTTCCTTCCCAGTTCGCGACTCAAACCTCCGGCCACTCCAACCTCCATAACTCCTTTAATACACAAGCAAATTGGTCCATTTCGGACTCTATGGACTCCTAACTCATAGGGCTACAACATATCAAAAATGCAGAGCTACCCATTAATATTAACATGGTAAAATCCTAGGCCAAAGTGTAAAGTTCATACTCTGTTCTTCGAGTTCTTGACATGTTTTACAAAAATCATTACTACGAACTCGTTTTAACTCCTTTTTGGTCCATTCTAACTGGGTTAGCTTCGTAACCCATGGAACTACAATACCACAACAACAAACAAAATTAACAAACACGAAATCATAGCTTTATAGTCCTCTAAAAAGTCCAAATGTCCAAGTTCATGTCCAAAGTCCATTGTTCTTGCTCCATTAAGCCAAGGTAAGGATTTATTACAATAAACAAAAACACCAAGAATCGCCAAAAATCCGACCCACAAGCTTAAGAGTTCAAAACTAAGAAAAACTTGAAAATCTTTGTAAGAAATCGAATGGAATGGATTTGATTGATTGTTTACCTCTGTAAATCCTTCCTAGATGTTAAGAAGCTCGGCTAGGCTTGATTTTTGAGGGTTCTTCTTGCTTGGTTCCTCCACCCGTGCCTTATTCTTCTTCCTCCTTTCTTCTCCGGCGAGTTCCTTCCTTTTCCGGCGACTTCTTTCTCTTCCTTCTTTGCAGCTCTCTCTCTCTTTCTCTCTCTCTATCAGCTGATGGGAATGGGAGGAGTGTGGAATGCAAGAGAGAATGAATGTTTGAATGATTTGGGAGAAGTGGAGTGAATTAGGGAGAAATGGAAGAAAAATGAAAATGGGGTTGGTTGCTCAAGGAGCTTGCCGGCAACCTCCCTCCTTGCTCAATTCTAATTGGTCTAAAATGAGGGATTGGTTCCCTCTTGGAGTAACAAGCCCAAAATAAATACCCAAAAATACCAAAAATTTATCCGAAAACTCCCGTTTTTGTACCAAAACTGGTAAATAACTCTACCCAAAATTAAAATGGGTATTACCATAAATATTGGGATGGGTAAAAATAATTATTATGGGATTTGTCCAAATATTCGAAACACCCATTTAATGCATTTCGGATACAGATAAAATCACGTATCAGCTCGACTAAAATTTCTGACACTTGGAAAAATTATTCGTACACATACACGTATTTATGAAATTTATTAAAATCGAAAAAGACACAAAAATTTTATGGCGTGAATAGGCCTCGAGAAACGTGCCCCGTGAATAGTGATTTAGCGACGTTACGCGAAATCAATTATTCACTTAAACAACACTATAACACATAAAATTTCATGCATTCACATAATCCAGGTTGTCACGCAACCTTTAAACACGTAACACAAATATAATATTAATAAAATATAAAATATTCATTAATATTCAAAAATTCGAATTATAAGGCAATTTCAGAATTCTCGGTCGTTACACAATTAATCTCTTTTCCGGTAGTTGAAGTGTTCTCCTTTTCTAGCTTCTTGCTAATTGCCTGTTGTTTGCTTATTTTTGTACTAGCAATTACACACAAGTATACGTAATCAAATAGCAATATAATGGCAAATAAGGTATCTTTCCACAGAGAATTGTGTAGAATAACTATCAATTACTAATTTTATATTAAATCAATTTTATTAAACAAATATTTCAAGTTGTTGAATTTTTGAAAATAAATTAAACTAAATTAACTAATCACTAACTACCAAAAGGTTGATTTCAGATTAAAAGACTTAAGATTATAATTTTCCTTGATAATTCACTTCAATTTCAAAACTTCCTGTCAAATTACATCAATTATACTGGATTATTAATCAAGAACTCATTAGTATCTATACACACCTTTCGATGATCTTATAAACAAATCTTCCTAAATCTAATTAAGATTAGAATTAGAAAGAATACCCTAGCTATTCAACTCACTATATTTCTATGTGAATTGGAATTAACAAGAATTTCACGCTCAGGTTCTCCTTCAGATTACATAAGGCATATAGGTATATTTCTATCCTATACACAAATTATGAATTCCATCTCATGCAGAAAACATAATCATATGCTGTTATATCCAGGTCTAAACCTATACTCCATCTACCAATTTCGTATAGATTACCACACTAATTACTGTCCAGACAATTAAACAATTAAACAAAAGATATAATAGACATTCCTGTTATAATCAATAGTAATGAACAAAGAAGCAAATTAATTAAAACTACTCATCAAGTTCCATTGTAATCTTAAAATAAAATTTAGTTCATAATTGAAATGAAAATCATTATCCACAAGTTTAGCCTTCTAGGTTGCTCTTCCTTTGTGATCAAAACCTTGCTTCAAGCCTTCAAGTCTTTCTCCAATCTATGGTTAGCAATAGGTGTCTCTTCAATATGTCCAAAATCATCTATTTATATCCTCTACTTAAAGTCCTAAACCCATAAGAACAAATCCAAATCCCAGTCGAAAAGCTCAAAAATTAGAAAACTTTAAAGCTCTTAGCCGACCTGGCGCTGTTGTTGCTTGATTTCACAATTAATAAAACACGCGCAAGTATACACGGTCCACAAGTAATAATATAAGATAAGTAAAGTGTCGAACCCACGAGGAATTATATTATATAGTTACCAAATATCAATCGCATGAAAAATTAATCTAATTTAAACAATGACAATATGATTTGTTTTTGTTGTTGATTAAAACTAAATGAAGACATTTAAGAAAACAACGTTTAACTAAACACGGATAGAATTCAAGATACAAAGATCTAATATTACAATTTCCCCCAACTCTTCATTTGTAAATCACAACTCTCTCTTTATTGACTAGTTAGATAAAAGAATTGTTACCCGAGAAATCACAAGTATATATAAGCCTCTCTCGATGGTCGAATACGTATTTCCTATTGTGGTGTATAGATATATCTCTATTCTACACACTAGCAAGAATTTCATATCAAGAACAATCAATAAGATACATGTCACATAAAATCCCATTAACCATTCTATCAATTATCAACTTTCACAATAGAAATCATTAAGCAAGGATTCTCAATTGGATACAAGTGTTATTTAGGTATATGTCTATCCCAAATACAATCAAATTATCAACCCTTGAGAATAATACATAAGACTCACGTCACATAATCTCATACATTATCCATAAAGAATATCCAATTTTCACATGAATTCATAGCTAGGTCTCAACCTATATTCCATTTCTCAATCTCATATAGATTACCAAGGTAATTACGGGGCCAAGCAATTAATCCATAAACATAGGCTATGAACTCCAATTCACAAGAGTTTAACTAATATTCAAAAGAGAGAGCATTCAAAACAAACTACGAGTTGGGTTCCATTGAATCTTAGAATTGAAGAATTAGCTCATAATAGCTTTGAATAACATCATATTCAGATTATAGTACATAGCTTTGGAATTATAAAATAGAAATGAAATACTAGAAGTTAGAATGATAAAACCCCTCTTTGGATTGATTCACGAATTGATGCTTGTTGGTATCCTTCTCTCTAACTTTCCTTCTCAATAATGTAATCTTCAGCTTCTTGGTGATGCTATGGTGTTCTTTGTTTTCCTTTGTTCTTCTTGTTCTTAGCTCAAATTCTAGCTCCCAATGTGTATAGCAAAGCTTGGATAAACTGAATACAACTCCCTGGATGCCTGATACACTGATTAATCTCTCTCCACTAGTCACCATCGTGCTCCCGAATTTGCTCCAACGAACACCCACTATCAACACACAAGACAAAACCAGCCGCTCAATAATCTCGACGAGCTCGCCCCGGCGGTGAAAATTCCGCCCCGGCGGTGAAACATGCCTGGGGATACCGCCCCGACGGTGGCGTCGCCCCGGCAGCCAAAAAGGCTTGAACCTGCCGCCCCGGCGGTGGACCACACTGCAGGAAATGCTCATTTGCCCCTGAAGTCCACAAATTCCACATTTGCTCACCTATAGTCATATCCTACGAAATAATGCAATACAAGTAAAATACAACTAAAAACACTAAAAGATAACAAAGAATTGAGCCTAAACGATAACCAATTCGTAGGTATAAAACCCACTCATCAAATACCCCCAAACTTAAGACTTTGTTTGTCCTCAAGCAAAAACACGATAGATACAAGTATCCAAAGCGATCTACTATATGAATGCACATGCATGCTTTAAAAAAAAATCTATAGCAACAGACCAAAATAGGAAATGGGAATCAGGCCTCAAGAGAAAAGAAGTAGCATTATAGCAAAACATCAAATTCATGCCCGTCAGACTTGTAACTCTATGCCAATCTTATCAAAAATATAACCCTTACGTGTGTGTGTAGTCAATAGCTCAAATTAATCAAAATTTCATTCCAATCCATGAATCACAGTGCGACTAAAGATAAAGCGATAGATAGGCAACTCAAGCACCCCTCTTGTTCACTTGTTAAATATATATACATATATATATATTAATATATTTTTTTGAGTGCGTTTTACGCTCCATCTCATTGATTGCTTAATCTAAATCTCGACTGTGCAATGTCTATCTTTATTAGGCTATTCAATGTCACCCATGTAGCAAACTTTCCACCGATGACTCCCAAACCGGGTGGTTTTAGGGCACCGAGTGTAGAGACACTCCAAAGGGCTTACTCGTTTGAATGACAAAGGCCACAAAGATAAACTAGCCAAGAATTGCTCATATCTGTCTATAACTCTCACTTAGTCAATCTTTTACTATTTCTTGCACTATAGACAGACATCGAAGCATTATTAGCAATTTTTGAATTCCAACAAGTGATAGAGGTTCTCATATCTTTAATAGGCACTTAATCATAAGATTGGATTAAAATCTAACCAGTTCAAAGCATTGACTCGTGCAATTATGAGATCAAAGGGATACAAATTTAATAAAACTAACAATAGTTAGCATCCCTAACATAGCAATCCTTATCCATAATACTAAATGCATTAACAAATAAAATAAAAGCATATCATTGGCCTGCCTAAAATAGACTGTTGCACTACTCCTAAATGCAGAATACTAATAATTTTTTTTGTGTGGAAACAATCATCAAAATGCTCAGAACAACTTGGATCAGAACATTAACGCCAGAAAAGTCATTTTGATGATATTTCACATGAAATTATGATGATATTTCACATGATTATTTCTAATAATAACAATCCTTTAAAAACATAAACATAATTGCAACCAATAATGACAATTCTTCAAAAACATAAACCAGTCTTTAAAACTTGAAAACATGCTTACTAACTGTAACTACCATGCTAACACAACTTAACTACTAGGTACGACTACTAGATACGACAGCTAGAAGAGTAAATCCACCCCTAAACTTAAGAGGGACAATGTCCTCATTGTCTACAGAATACATAATTTAAAACTGAGGACTTCCCTGATAAGTGTGGTGTCATGGTTGGTTGATATCCTCAACCTCAACATTAGACGGGGATAGGGATGTAGTGGCTGGGGCACTGGAAATGGGATAAGAGGTCCCCTTGGATTCAGCCTAGCAAACTGCTCAGCCAAAACTGCATTGAAGCTCGTGGTGTAGCTGAACATGTGCTCCTGCCGCTCAGCCAGTCTCTGGTTCTGCCGCTCAATCCTTCTGGCTCGTTCTTCGGTGAGCGTATGTAGATTTCTGAACTGTGTGCTAAAGCGGGCTCTCGACTGTGAACTGGAGGCAGTAAGTGAATCAGGATCACCCTCTGAATCTGCCTGCGACTGGATGATGAAGCCTCGCCCCCGCGGGTGTGACTGTGCCTGGTCCCACACTGTGTATCTAGCGATGAGTCTATGGTCCAAGATCAGTAATGGTTGCTGGACTACCTCATCCTCCGCCCACTGAACACCAGCAGCACGACACAGTTCGCAGATAAGTGATGGGTGTGGTAACCCTCCATGAACATTGCTCTTCAAAACTCTGCGGATGTTAGCCTCAATGATGCGACCCACATCGATCGCGTAGTCCATAACTATAGAATATAAGAGTGCAGCCCTATCCTTCGTAACATCACTGACATGTAGGGTGGGCATCAGCTTGGGGCAAAGAAAAGTAAACCATATCTCACCATACAAACTTAGCTCCTTGCTGTGAAAAACTAAACTCCCCCTGTTGCCTTTAGTCACCCAAGTGGTGCCAGGCCTGCACAATTCAGTCACAATCCTGTCATAGTCGGGGTTGGAGCGTAGGAACTCAGAATACTGGCAAACTGTAGGAGCGTCCAATAAATAGTACTCATTAATAGCCTGGGCGCTGAATGGAACAGTCCTGCCCCGAATAGTCACGGTGTATGGAAGCATGTCCTTTGCATTAGCATAGAATTCCTGGACAATAGCCACCACAGCCGCCTCAGGCTGATCAGTGAAAGCGTCCCATTCCCTCTCTATAATTCGATCACCCATCTCTCCATCAACCCTCCAATCCGGCTTAAGGCCACGTTCGGGAGTTAGAGCTTTACCCGATATAAATGTGTCGAATCTCATAGCAGCCTCAGCACTTACAAACTTACTATGGTCATAGGCTCTCTCCGGTGTTGAGGAGGAACCCTCACCCCTGAATCTCTTTGGAGGCATGATTGATCAATATTCAGCAAAAATAATCACAAATTGATTCCCCCGGACTGTATTTATACTGAAAGCTTGGTTTCCTGCAAGAAGCTATCAACCAGTATAATATATAATCCCGATATCCCAATTGAGCCAACACAAACTCAATTGGCCCAATAAATTAATAATGCAGGAGCACTCCCACAGTCTCAGTTCATAGCAGTCGAAAAATAACCAATGCAGACAAAATATATCCCAAATTGATATCCAATATATGTAAAATCCCACTTCACTGATTACCTAGTTTGCAATCTCAACAGTTGTATTATTAATTCTCACTGAATACCCAAGGAGCAATAACCATGAACAATATGCAGAAGCAACGAAAACCAAACACCACAATGGCAAATTAATCCCAAGCTCACAGTATAGCAGTTAAAATAGTTCACCCATCGCAGACAATGAAAATCCCAAATTGATATCCAATACAATTAAAATCAACCTCACTGGCTACTCTAATTATAATGTCAAAGATCAATAAGCAGTAGCAATGATTACCCAACTCAACAATGGCATACCTTGAACAATTTGAGTAGGGAAATTCGCAGAAGATGAACCCTAGCTTGGAGATCCCAATTGACGGTAAAAATCCCAAATTTGTGGTTGAAATTGAATGTGGGTTGTGCTAAATCCGAATGGAATGGGTCAAAATTGGTTGTGGTTCAGTGTTGAATGTGTATTGGATGGATTGAGAGAGAAATCCGAGCTTGGGGAGCAAAGGAATTGGGAGAAAAATGGAAGGGACGACTGCCTGGAAGTGTATTTTAAAAACTGAATTCCGTGTCTACCGCTGGGGCGGTAGAATAATCTTGCATTTGGCCACCGGGGCGAGCTCATCGCCGGGGCGGTGAAAATGAACCTGGTTTGCCGCTAGGGCGAGCGCGTCGCCGGGGCGAGAAAAATGGCTTAAATTTTGTCGTCGGGGCGACAACTCCCTGTATCCCCAAAAACTGCACTTTTGCAATTCAGACCCAATACCAAATTTAACTCTCCCAACCTGTCATAAACAACATACCACACATATTTTGACCATATTGCACAAAAATTCATCATTTAGAGCAATTTGAGAGCATGATTTATCTATCCAAAACGCAAATATTGAAAACTTAGAAACATGAAAATGCAAACTTGTGAAACTGAAATATAACAACAAAACATAAAGGATACAAATATAGATAATGGGTTGCCTCCCATCCATCGTGTAGTTTAAAGTCCTCGGCCCGACTTCTCATTGATTCAAAGTTAATCGGCCAGAGTGATCGAGGTTTTCTGGCGAGCGAAGCCGCCACCCCAATAATGATTAAGATGTTGTCCGTTAACTTTGAATGATTCCTCTGGATTATTACCATAAACTTCCACAGCGCCGTGAGGAAATGCATGCTTGACAATGAAGGGCCCCGACCAACGTGACTTGAGCTTTCCTGAAAAAAGCCTCAATCTAGAGTTGTATAGCAATACCGCTTGGCCTGGGTCGAATTTCCTTTCAATGATCTTCTTGTCATGCAATTTTTTAACTTTCTCCTTGTACAATTTTGAGTTCTCATAAGCCTGCATTCGGAACTCATCAAGTTCATTGAGCTGAAGAAGCCTTTTCTCTCCCGTGGCTGTGAGATCAAAATTCATCTTCCTTATGGCCCAGTACGCCTTATGCTCAAGTTCAACTGGGAGATGGGATGCTTTGCCATAGACTAGCTGGTATGGTGACATGCCAATCGGGGTTTTGTATGCCGTGCTGTAAGCCCAAAGTGCATCATCCAGCTTTGTTGACCAATCCTTTCTTATGGGATTGACGATTTTTTCCAGAATTTTCTTCACTTCTCGGTTAGATACTTTTGCCTGACCATTGGTTTGGGGATGGTAGGCAGTAGCAATTCTATGACTAACCCCATATTTTTCCAAGAGAGCTGCAAAGTACTTGTTACAAAAATGGCTCCCTTCATCACTGTTCATTGCCCTTGGGGTACCGAATCTTGTGAAGATATTCTTTTGTAGAAATTTCAGCACTACCTTGGCATCATTAGTAGGAAATGCAGCTGCCTCCACCCATTTGGACACATAATCCACAGCCAAGAGAATGTACATATTGTTGAAAGAGGACGAAATTGGCCCCATGAAGTCTATTCCCCAAACATCAAAGACTTCAACTTCTAGGATAGTGTTCAATGGCATTTCATGTCGTTTAGAGATATTCCCCATTCTTTGGCATCTATCACATCTTTGAACAAAATGGTGAGCATCTTTAAACAATGTTGGCCAGAAGAACCCTGCTTGCAACACCTTAGTGGCTGTCTTTTCACCTCCGTAGTGTCCTCCATATAGTGAATCATGACAGTGATGTAGAATGCTATCAACCTCACTTTGTGGAACACACCGTCGTATCATTTGATCTACACAATGCTTGAATAGATACGGTTCATCCCACATATACCTTTTCACGTCATGTAGAAACTTTTTCTTTTGCTGCCACGACAAGTCTGGGGGGAGTGTGTTACTAACCAAGTAGTTAGCAAAATTAGCATACCATGGAATTTCGCCTTGTACCACAAACAACTGTTCATCTGGGAAAGACTCATTGATTAGAACTTTATCTTCCTTATCATGACCCGGATTCTCCAATCTAGATAGATGGTCGGCTACTTGGTTTTCAGTCCCCTTTCTGTCCCGAATTTCTAAGTCAAACTCTTGCAGCAATAGGATCCATCTAATTAACCTAGGCTTAACGTCTTTCTTTGCAATTAGATACCGAATAGCGGAATGGTCCGTGAATACAACCAGCCTTGTTCCAATCAAGTAAGATTGAAACTTGTCAAAAGCATATACTACCGCAAGCAACTCCTTCTCGGTAGTAGTGTCGTTGAGCTGTGCATCAGTTAAGGTCTTGCTAGCATAGTAAATAGCATGAAAAACCTTCTCCTTGCGCTGTCCCAAGACCGCCCCAACTGCATAATCACTGGCATCACACATCAATTCAAATGGTTTCGACCAATCCGGTGCAACTATCACTGGTGCCGTGGTCAATTTCATCTTTAAAAGCTCAAATGCTCTTAAACACTCTTCATCAAACTTGAAGGGGACGCCTTTCTCTTGTAAACTGCATAAAGGCTTTGAGATTTTTGAGAAGTCCTTTATGAATCTTCGGTAAAACCCGGCATGTCCTAGAAAACTGTGAATTCCTTTCACTCAAGCCGGTGGAGGTAAATTTTCAATTGTTTCCAGCTTGGCTCTATCCACTTCTAACCCTTTTGATGACATTTTATGCCCAAGTATGATCCCCTCTTGCACCATGAAGTGACATTTTTCGCAGTTGAGCACTAGATTAGTTTCCATATATCTCTTCAGTATCATGACTAAGTTTTCCAAGCAACTGTCAAATGAGTCACCAAACATTGAGAAGTCATCCATGAAAACTTCTACATTGCGTTCTACCAAATCCGAGAAAATTGCCATCATGCACCTTTGAAAAGTGGTCGGTGCATTACACAATCCGAATGAGACCCTTCTAAAATCAAAAGTACCAAATTGACATGTGAAGGTGGTCTTTTCTTAGTCCTCCGGAGCAATATCAATCTGATTATAGCCCAAATATCCATCCAACAAGCAATAGTACCCATGTCCTGTAAGTCTGTCTAACATCTGATCAATGAAAGATAGTGGGAAATGATCTTTACGGGTTGCTTTGTTAAGCTTTCGATAGTCCATGCATACCCTCCAACCAGTCAATGTCCTTGTCGGAATCAACTCATTATTTTCATTGGCTACAACCTTCATACCCCCCTTTTTGGGTACACACTGAACTGGGCTCACCCAAGCACTGTCAGAAATGGGATAAATAATTCCAGCATCTAACCACTTCAAAATCTCTTTCTTAACCACCTCTTTAATGATTTGGTTGAGTCTCCTTTGATGTTCCACAATGGGTTTACTATCATCCTCCATCAAGATTTTGTGCATACAGAATGATGGGCTTATTCCCTTGATGTCGGCGATGGTCCATCCGATAGCAGTTTTGTACTCCCTAAGAACTCGCAACAACTTACTTTCCTGAAACTCGTTAAGCACAGATGCAATAATAACAGGTAAAGTAGTTGATTCGCCCAAATATGCATACCTAAGATGATTAGGCAAAGGTTTGAGGTCAAATGAAGGAGACATCTCGAGAGATGGTCTCAACCGATCTGTAGCATTCTCAACATACTCTAGTGATTTAAACGGGATTTGAAACTTGCTTCCCAATGGCAGTGCATCCAAAATCTGTAAATACTCCACCAAATCTGGATCATCCATGTCAAACTCTCCTAGAAGTGTAGTCTCTAATGGATCATTGTTCAGCACATTCAAAAACTCATCATTTACCACCTGCTCAATCACATCCACCTGAAAGCATTCCTCCTCATCCGAAGGAAATTTCATGGCCTTAAACACATTGAACGTGACCTCTTGATCCTGAACCCTCATAATGAGCTCTCCCTTTTGCACATCGATTAGAGTTCTCCCAGTGGCTAAAAATGGTCTCCCAAGAATAATAGGGATGTTTTTATCTTCCTCAAAATCTAGGATGATAAAATCAGCCGGGAAGATGAACTTATCCACCTTCACCAGAATGTCTTCTACAATTCCCTTTGGGTAAGTAACCGACCTATCGGCAAGCTGAAGTGAAATGTTTATTGGCTTTGGTGCAGGAACTCCCAACTGAGTATACACAGATAATGGAATGAGATTAATGCTAGCACCCAAGTCACACAAACATTTGCTGAATGAAAGGCTACCAATAGTACACGGTATAGTGAAACTGCCTGGGTCCTTCAACTTGGGAGGTAGCTTTCTTTGCAACACTGCACTACATTCCTCCGTTAAAGCCACTGTTTCAAAGTCATTTAACCTCTTCTTCCTAGACAGAATACCCTTCATGAATTTGGCATAGCTTGGCATCTGTTCTAAGGCTTCTGCAAAAGGAATGTTAATTTGTAGCTTCTTAAAGACCTCCGGGAATTTGGCAAACTGTTTATCTAACTTTTGCTTTTGCAGTATTTGAGGGAAAGGCACTGGTGTAAACACTTTCGGTGTAGGAACAACACTAGGTTTATCTGTGGTATCTCTCTGTTCCGACTCAGGTGGTACACTGCTGTCCATTTCCTTAGAAAAATCTGCATTATTCAAGTCCGGGGGAGAGCATGAGTGGGCTGCCCCCTTTTACAATTCAGGCTCCGTCCATTTAGTTTTACCCGTCTCCTTCTGTCTAGTTCCGTTACTCTCCTTTTCCTTTTTTGGTCCCCCACCCAATTCTAGCTACCTTTTCCATCCTCACCATACTTCTCCGTTTACCCACTTTGGTATTCGCCGTCTGTCCCCTGCTATCTGCCCTCTTTCGGCATACTCACCTGCGTCTTCTTGCTGCAATCCTCTTGCTGGCAGTTCTGCAGATCTTCCTTGTTCTCCTTTCTTTTTACTCTCCCTTGCTCTCTAAACATGGTTACCCACTCTCATCTTTCCGTTGGCAACTCTGAACGAATCTAGAGACTTTTTGCTGAATATGGCATTTCGCGCCCTAGCTCGCCATCTCTTTCTTCCCCGCTTGTCTTGAGCTGTGAAGACATGGTGGAATCTGTTATCATTCCCCAATCTGTTACCATTAGCTCGGATGAGTCTTCCTCCTTAGACAAGGTTATGTTGGATATGGACTTGGAAGTAAGTGTCGGGCCTGCACTGAGCTCTGAGGCTCAGGACATTTTCAAAGCTGCCCAATATTTCTCTAGGAAGGATAGAGATGAAGTGTCAATGGAAAGGAAAAGAATCTTGCAGCTTTCAAACTTTATCTCTGCCCATGGCTTCTCTGTAAAGGATGTTAACGCCTATGTTTTTGAGGGAAAGCTCACTGTACCTGCTCCCGCCCACCAGGTGTTCGAGAATTCTCCTCTTAGCATGGATGAACCTTCGGGGGTAAAGGCTAATCCATCTTTTCTTGGTGGGGAGCTTATCCATGTTGCTTGTGTGGGCGAAGAACCTCTTTTGAAGTGTGACCCTCTTATGCCCACTCCCATTTCTCCCCCGGAGGGAATGGTAGCCCCAAACAGAAAGCTCACTGATGAGTGTGTTTTATATACACAAAATAAGTGCTTTTAAGCTTGATAATTTGTAAATCCTAAGTCATTTCGGTTGGTTTTATGTGTTTTTATCTTATTATTATGTAATGTAGTTTTGTATTAGTTTTATATATTTTTGTATGCTTTTATGTGTTTTTATGTTGTTTTGTATTAGCTTTTTAGAGCATCTTGAATCATCCAATTTGAAGTTCGTATGAGAGAGTTATGACTATTTTACCATCGGATTTGACATGTATTTTACACAGCAGTTGCTTCGGGCTCAATTTGAGCCTTTCTCCGGACATTTTATTGTCATGCTCCAGTTATGAAAGTTGTAGAGCTCTTTCTCAGCTTTCCATAGCCTATTTACACGCCTAAATCCAAGTTCGGACGAAGAAGTTATGGCCATTTTACCAGCAGAGGTCAAAGCTAAGTCGGGTTACAGCGGAATGGGCGCGGGCGCGCGGAAATGGATGCGGGCGCGTGGCGCCTGGCACCAGGCAGCCAGTGCACGCGCGCGCGGCGTGGGCATGCCATGGGCGTGCGGCATGGCCAGGGGGTGGCGTGCGGGCGCACCAGGCGGCGTGCGGGCGCATCCGGGCGTGCTGAGTGCGATCTTTTGAGCTCCTAGTGCGATTCCAGCTCACTTTTGACCCAAAATCTGATGTTTGGCTAGGGTTTTTCATGGAGGCACTATATAATATCTCATTGGGGCTTCATATTTCATAACTAGGGATTGGGAGGCTAGACTAAAACATCAAAATAGAGAGCAAAAGTGCTGCAATACAAGGAAAACTGAGCAAAAGCCAAAGAACCAAGAAGGAAAGGCTTGTGAAGAGATATTTAGACCTTGGGAGGCTACACATACTTCATCAAGAAGAGCTTGGGGGCTACAATTCAAGGAAATTTCCAGCAACAAGCTATGGAGCAAAAAGAGAAAAGAATGCCAAAGGAAGAGGAAAAGCTAGAGATTGTCATCAACCAAGCAAACAACATATGCATATCTTCTAAATGGGTTTTATCATCTCTTTCTTTCCTTTGAATTTGTAATTCTAATTTATGATGAACACCATGTGTTTGATGTTTTGCTTAGCTACCATGAACTAGACCTTAATTTCTAAGATTTTAATGGAACCCAGCACATAGTTTGAATTGATTTCTCTCTCTTTGTTATTAATTACTCATTTGTGAATTGTATGTCATAATTTATGCTTCATATATTAATTGCCTAGCTAGTAATTACCGTGGGAACCTATATGAACTTGACGAACGGATTATAGTGTTTAGACCTTGTTATGATATCATGCGAAAGTTAAAGATTGTTGTGGGTTATTAATTGAGATTTAGTGACATATGTCTTGTTGATTATCCTCAATGATAGGTAACTTGATAATATTTAGGATAGATATATACCTAGATACCGTGTGCAACCAATGGAGAATCTATTCTTAATGACTTGCTATGTGAAAGTTGGTAATTGAAGGGAAGGTAAATGAGATTTAGTGACACGTGTCTTGTTATTGTTCTTGAAATTAGTCTCTTGATAGTGTGTAGGATAGACATATACCTACATGCCGCATTAGGAAGATTCAAATTTGACCATCGACAGAGGCTTATAAGTAGCTTTGATTTCTCGGTTGGCAATTTTATGTTGTTAATTAATTCAAATGAGAGAGTTAGGATATTCAAATGAAGTGCTGGGGGAAATTGCAATCTTAGACTTGTTAACATTAGATTTCATTGTTTTAACGCTTTCCATAGATCTTAATTATTACCAAACAACAAAACAAACTCAATTCATCATTTGTCTAAATAAAATCGAGACGATATATAGTTGGTACTTGGGATACACTAGAACAATTCCCTGTGGGTTCGACAACTCTCTTATCACTTTATTACTTGTTGACCGCGTATACTTGCGCGTATTTTTCGGTTGTGAACTCGACCAACAAGTTTTTGGCGCCGTTGCCGGGGAATTGTTCTTCTAGTGTCTTTCCGATATTAATAACAATCGAATTGGTTTTAATTTAGACTTGTAAATAATTTGCTTATTATTTATTTTGTTTTGTTTTGATTTTGTTTTCAGTTAATGGATGAGCATAACTATCAATGGGATTATGAAGGGACGACGCAACCAAGTTCGTCAAAACTTCTTGAGCAATTGCAAGAACAAGTTGCAACGCTTTCAAGGGCTATTGACACTCTTAAAGGCCAGTCCACTCAAAATGCCTACAGTCAGAATCAAGCGGACTACTACCCAAACTACTATAATCCGGGTTGGCAAGATCATCCAAGCTTTTCTTGGGACAACAGTCAAGATCAATGCTTTGATCCAAGTCTCTCATACCATTCAGAATTTTCATTCCAACCTCCACCACACCATGAGGATACATCTAATGTAGAGGAGATTCTTCCCATGTTCATTGAGAAACAAGAATTGTTACGAAACCTCGAGAACCAAATGGCACAACTTGTCGAGGCAGTGCTTATTCACCCGCAAAACACCTTACCTTGTATTACACAGATTAACCCTATAGAGGAAAGTGAAGAGCAATGTATGGTGAATTCGCATAGTTGTGACAAAGCGGAAAGAAGGAGGGAGGAGCTCATGGCTCATATCTCTCAAAATGAGGTTAGGATGGCAAATATACAAGCTTCAGTGCAGAGCATCATGAACTATATTGCCAATTCTTACATTATTCACCCGCAAAGCACCTTACCTAGCGATACAGAGATCAACCCCATAGAGGAAGGTGAAGAGGAGTGCTTGGTGGATGATCAAGGAAATGGTGCGGAGTCGCACGAAGCTATTAGTGAAAATTTTGAGAGTGAACATCCTGTTGTGGATGATGACTCTGAGGTTGATGAGACGAGGAGCATGAATGGGGATCATGAAAAGGAAATTGAAGACCAAGAAGTCACATTCGAGGTTTTCAAACCCATCGAACACCCATTGGTTCATGAAGAAGATCTTCATGTCGATCTTGACACAAGTGCAATAATTGATGATGCGGATGAGGAAAGCTTCTTCTTGCCATCGGTTGAAACGAAGTTTAAAGGTCACCAACCAGGCATGCATGCCATGCAAATCAAAGAAAGAACAACGAGGCGGCATGCAATGGTCAATTTTGCGATTGAGCCGGATTGATGGGAAATAAAGGAGTCGGGCTAACGACTTTAAACCAAGCGCTTCTTGGGAGGCAACCCAAGTTTACTGTTTTGCTTTTATTTTTGTTTGATTGCATTTTAGTGGTTTAATTGCATTTTAATTTCTTTAGTCATTTGCTTTCAGGTACGCTCCCAACTTAGAGGTATTGAAAGATGATATCAATGGCGCTTGACACGGTTTCAGGGAAGTCTTCTATTTTAATTTTTCCTATATCAGACATTGAGGACAATATCAAGTTTAAGTTTGGGGGTAGTACTTCATATTTGTATGTTTTTAATTTAGTTTTTGTGTGATTTAAGTATGTTTTTCTTTTTATTCAAAAAAAAAATCATTTATTTTTAGGATGTGTCCCTTGAGCATTGTTTTAATTTGATTTGAACCATAATCCATGGTCAATGATAATAGCTTGTTTGAAGAGAGCCTAACTCATGAGATATTGACAATTGTTGCTTAGTCTTTGTGCTTATCGTTCATTGGTTATTATTTTGCTTATGCCTCATTTCACTTTTATGCACTTACCCATGAGTATTAAGCTAGTTGTATGCTTTGGATGGCTATTATGACCGAATGCTTGTCGGAGATTTCTATAAACTCTAGAACTCGTTTAAACATCACTCGAAGCAAGGTGTCTAAATTTATTATGCTTGAATTGATGGTCACGTGGTGAGTTGAGATGGAGCGTAAAACGCACTCACTCATGAACACATGCGTAGGGGAGATAGAGCGTAAAACGCAATCTCTTATAACTGTGAATAAAGAAAGAAAATTGTATATTGCAAATCTTACGGTGGGTTGAGATGGAGCGTAAAACGTACTCACCCACAAGAGCGGGCTTGGGGTAAGATGGAGCATAAAATGCACTCACCCAATGTCCTTTGATCTCAAAATTTTTGGAAATTTATGATTTGTATACATTTGCGATGAGTGATGTGTCAAGCTTGTGGTTTTTGAAGTTTGTTTTGATTTCTTTCATAAGGTAATGTGGTTGCATAAGTTCATTCGAGCTACACGTGATTTAGTGCTATTGGGTACTCACACACACACGGAAGGGGCCTTAAGCAAAGTGTGACTAGCTAATTGAAATTTTAGACTTGCAACGTTTCGTTTGTTCTCTTGAGTTCCATGTGTTGATGCCTTTGAGACCATTGTCGACTTATTAATTCATTGCTCAAGTTAGGCTGTATTACAAGTGCTTGAAGTATGTAGTTTAGGTTTGTTTTGCTTGAGTACAAGCAAAGATTTAAGTTTGGGGGTATTTGATGAGTGTGTTTTATATACACAAAATAAGTGCTTTTGAGCTTGATAATTTGTAAATCCTAAGTCATTTCGGTTGGTTTTATGTGTTTTTATCTTATTATTATGTAATATAGTTTTGTATTAGTTTTATATATTTTTGTATGCTTTTATGTGTTTTTATGTTGTTTTGTAGGAATTGAAATAAAAGCTCCTTGGAATCAATACCCATAACTTGCTTTTCGGTACTGTAGCTGCTTGTTTCCAAATTTCACCCATGATCCAATCGGAATCTCCCAAAACGCAAAGAATGAAAGTTGTAGATATTTGTCTTAGCTTTCCAAAGCATCTTGAATCATCCAATTTGAAGTTCGTATGAGAGAGTTATGGCTATTTTACCATCGGATTTGGCATGTATGTTACACAGCAGTTTCTTCGGGCTCAATTTGAGCCTTTCGCCGGACATTTAATTGTCATGCTCCAGTTATAAAAGTTGTAGAGCTCTTTCTCAGATTTCCATAGCTTATTTACATGCCTAAATCCAAGTTTGGACGAAGACGTTATGACCATTTTACCAGCAGAGGTCAAAGCTGAGTCGGGTTACAGCGGAATGGGCGCGGGCGCGCGGAAATGGATGCGGGCGCGCGGTGCCTGGCACCAGGCAGCCAATGCGCGCCCGCGCGCGGCGTGGACGTGCCATGGGCGTGCGGCATGGCCAGGGGGTGGCGTGCGGGCGCACCAGGCGGCGTGCGGGCGCATCTGGGCGTGCTGAGTGCGATCTTTTGAGCTCCTAGTGCGATTCCAGCTCACTATTGACCCAAAATCTGATGTTTGGCTAGGGTTTTTCATGGAGGCACTATATAATATCTCATTGGGGCTTCATATTTCATAACTAGGGATTGGGAGGCTAGACTAAAACATCAAAATAGAGAGCAAAAGTGCTGCAATACAAGGAAAACTGAGCAAAAGCCAAAGAACCAAGAAGGAAAGGCTTGTGAAGAGATATGTAGACCTTGGGAGGCTACACATACTTCATCAAGAAGAGCTTGGGGGCTGCAATTCAAGGAAATTTCCAGCAACAAGCTATGGAGGAAAAAGAGAAAAGAATACCAAAGGAAGAGGAAAAGCTAGAGATTGTCATCAACCAAGCAAACAACATATGCATATCTTCTAAATGGGTTTTATCATCTCTTTCTTTCCGTTGAATTTGTAATTCTAATTTATGATGAACACCATGTGTTTGATGTTTTGCTTAGCTACCATGAACTAGACCTTAATTTCTAAGATTTTAATGGAACCCAACACATAGTTTGAATTGATTTCTCTCTCTTTGTTATTAATTACTCATTTATGAATTGTATGTCATAATTTATGCTTCATATATTAATTGCCTAGCTAGTAATTACCGTGGGAACCTATATGAACTTGACGAACGGATTATAGTGTTTAGACCTTGTTATGATATCATGCGAAAGTTAAAGATTGTTGTGGGTTATTAATTGAGATTTAGTGACATGTGTCTTGTTGATTATCCTCAATGATAGGTAACTTGATAGTATTTAGGATAGATATATACCTAGATACCGTGTGCAACCAATGGAGAATCTATTCTTAATGACTTCCTATGTGAAAGTTGGTAATTGAAGGGAAGGTAAATGAGATTTAGTGACACGTGTCTTGTTATTGTTCTTGAAATTAGTCTCTTGATAGTGTGTAGGATAGACATATACCTACATGCCGCATTAGGAGGATTTGAATTTGACCATCGACAGAGGCTTATAAGTAGCTTTGATTTCTCGGTTGGCAATTCTATGTTGTTAATTAATTAAAATGAGAGAGTTAGGATATTCAAATGAAGTGCTGGGGGAAATTGCAATCTTAGACTTGTTAACATTAGATTTCATTGTTTTAACGCTTTCCATAGATTTTAATTATTACCAAACAACAAAACAAACTCAATTCATCATTTGTCTAAATAAAATCGAGACGATATATAGTTGGTACTTGGGATACACTAGAACAATTCCCTGTGGGTTCGACAACTCTCTTATCACTTTATTACTTGTTGACCGCGTATACTTGCGCATATTTTTCGGTTGTGAAATCGGCCAACACTCACAACTTCAAATCCGGAAATTTCTTCTGGCTCTCCCTCCATGGAGCGGGATGGTCCTTGTCATGTGGCTGAGCCCACAAAATCTTGGAGTACAATTGTCTCGAATAAACCTATTAATGTTGCTGCCTCCCTCTCTTATTATCCTCCGTCGTCAAAGGAGGGTAACATCCTCATTAAGCCTCCAGTTGAAGTGCTTCGAAGGGGAAACCAAATTTGGTCTTCCAGCCTTGTTGGGTATTTTCTCCACTCCAAACTTCCTTTCAAAGTGGTGGAACCTATTGCTAGGCGTCTTTGGGGCAACTTGGGTCTTTCAAAGGTTCTCCTTCATAGCAAAGGGTACTACATTTTCAAGTTTAAATCTATCGCTGACCGGGATAATGTCCTTGCTGCCGGTCCCTGGCATTTTGCCTCAAAGGTCATAGTTCTCAAGCCATGGAAGTAAGGTGTTGAGTTTGCCAAATCCGACTGTGACAAATTCCCTATCTGGGTTAAGTTAAGCCAAGTTCCCCTTTCTTACTGGTCTGCTGAAGGTATCAGCTACATTGCTAGCGGCATTGGGAAGCCCCTAATTACTGATGCGCTAACATCTAATTATGACCTGCTGAACTATGCCAGAGTGTGCATTGAAATCAATGCTTCCTTTTCCTTCCCAAACTCTATTAATGTGACTGTTTTGAATGAGGAATCTTCAGAGGATATCATTGTCCCAGTTGAGGTGGAGTATCAGTGTCGACCCCCCTCATGCCCTGTATGCAAGGTGTTTGGCCACTCGCAAATGAAATGCCCTAAGTCTAACTTTCAATGGGTTCCTAAACCTCAAAATTCAAATATGGCAGAACCAATCAAGCAGGATTATGTTGGTCTGGAAGTTAATAAAAGTGATGGTATATGTAGACACCCAAATTTTGCACTTCCTATACTGACCATGATAGGAGGGCAAATTCGTCCATTGGGCCAGCCTGCGAGAGCAAAGGATGGGCATCGGAACGAACACTCGACGTCACCGCAACGATTTACAAATCAAAATCGACGTGACAGCAAGGCCGTCCGAAATGAGCATGCCCGAATGATGTGGCACGTCTCCCAGTGATTCCCGGACTGCAAAATACAAGCCTGTCGGCGAAAAATCGACGTCACGACACGAGAAACGAGGTACGGTTCGGAAAACGAGAAAATCAGCCCACCCAGCCGCGGATCAATCTGCGGCCAAAAGATTAAAATAATGGTAGTGCGCGAGACGGCTGAGTGCGATGGGCGGTGGGCCAGCCAGCCGCAGATCAATCTGCGGCCAAGCCGCAGATCAATCTGCGGCTGCCCTAATGCAGCCTATTTCAGCTCAGTTTCTTCATTTCAGTCGAGAGGTTCAGCAGCAGCAGCGGCGGAAAAAGAAAGAAAAAGAAGGAGAAAACAGCAAGCAAATAAGAGAAATCAAGAGAGAAAAGAGTGAGAAATAGTGAGCAATTGTACCCATTTTGTGAGATTACATCTCATATTTTCTACTCTATTCAATACACAAATTCATACATATTGTGGGGATTATTTGCAAGGTGAAAAATCCTTTGTTTTAGCATCTTGTTTTACCATTTTTTTTTAAGCTTTTTGTCATCCAAATTATATTAAATGTTGTTGTTCTTGTATATTGTTGTGAATACATGGATTGAGGGCTATTAGTGAGGGTTCCCAAATGGAACGAAATTCCTCCTAATGGCCCGATGATATCCATTTGGTGAATTTTAGCTAGTTGTAATGATGTATTATGCATAGTTTATTTAGATTGTTATTTTTAGGATCTTGTGGGTGTGTTGCGATTTTGGATGTGAGCCTAGGAGCGCGACCCCGTGGTCCAAATCCGATGATGGACATCTTTTGATATATGTAATAAATTCGATGTACCTTTCATTGTAAATATGTAATCGTCGGGCCTTAAAACGACGCTAAGGCGAGAATCGTATTTAAGGCCCCGTAATAGTGAAAGTATGTGATTGTGGGCGTTCGAGGTTATTTTGATGGCTTACATGCCCATGAATAGCCCCGACGCGTGTTTATGCTCGATTTGATTTATGAGACGAAATTGATTTCAAAGCTAAATGATAAGATTTTCATAAAATCAATCAAACTAGGCTATTAGCATCACGAGGTTAATAAATGGGAAGTACTAATGAATGTCGATTTCTATTTCAAACGAGAAAGCTAAGGAAAATCGTTTTCAAATATCACAAGGAGTGATTTTGTCAAATAATTGACGTTTTATTAAACCGTTGTGCATAGGGTTAAAGAGATCCTAGAAATTGCCCATCATTTGAGTTACGAAGGCAACGTATAGATCTCGATTCCTATTTTGACGAAGGTTTAAAACTCTTGTTTTGCCAAAACGACACCTAATGGAAATCTTGCAGTTTTGACAATTAAAATCAAACCTTTCTCATAGAGCTTTCTCGTGTATGCTGAAAAGACATTCCGAAGCGTTTTCAAATTAAAGCACGACTTTCCCTAAAAATCCAAATGATTCTTTCATACAAACTCATCACAACATTCACATAGGCACACACACACACACGCTCACATATACACATTTTATGAATTAAAGGATAGGAAAGCATCGAGATTGCGGTAACCGTGTTTCACGGAAGTCGGGGGGTGCCTAACACCTTCCCCTCGCTTAAGCAAGCGCCCGAACTCTATGAATCTCGGTTCGCAGACCAATTAATTCGGAGTCACATATGAGCCATACGAAAACGAAACTCGGATGAGTTGGTACATCCATTCAAATATACCAACTGGCGACTCTGGTTAATTGGCTCATCATAAAAAACGATCTTTCAAAACCCCGTCGACATCAATGCCGACCTTTTCCAAAAAATCATTTAATCAAAAGGCTAAAAATCGAAAAAGGATAAATATCGCAAAGATACGAAAACCCGGCGTCGATAGCTGGCGACTCCGCTGGGGACATTAGAGGGATTAAGCCGCGTTCAAATCTTGATGCTATCCTATCCTTCAAAAATTCATGAATATGTGTGTGCATGCGATATTTTGATCATTTTTACTTTTGTTGTGTGAATGTGTGTTTTGTCCAATAAGTGAATGATTGAATGGGATTGCTTTAATTTAAAGTAAAATCATTTGCATACGGTGAGGACGATGAATGTGAATGTATGTTGAGAGAGTACCTCCTCCTGAGGCGAACCTGTCGGTTGCTTATTACTGGACTCGAAGGGGCTGCTCCCCGGAGATGGCTCAGGAAACGCACCACCCAAATCCGCTCCAATCGAAAGGATTCAGACGAGTAGATTGCGAAGATTTGGGGACCTTCATGCCGAAAAGCCCGCGAGAGTAACCCTAGGGTAGGTCAGCCTCTGATAAACCTAACGAAAGGGAAGCTTCTTCATGCCCTTTTATCATTCAGTCGAATAAATAAATGTTATGTAAATGGCATATAACTGTCATACCGGCATCATCGTAATAAATATGTCCTGTATCATGTGATTACATCACCTGCACATATAAAGAGAATACTGACATGGTTTTGCAGGAGGGAAATCCGTGCCACGTACCAAGGTTTTCTAAAAACGTCTAAATACTATCCTGTCATCAAACACTGACCTTGTTTTGAAGGATAAGATTAAGAGAACCGTGAAAGCGTGGCATAGCGATCACAAAGAACCTGGAGTAGGGGCATATTCGACCACAAAAAAAAAAAAAAAAAGCGAAAAAGAAAAAGAAAAGAAGAAAAAGAAAAAAAAATAATAATAATCATGCATCAGTGTTGACATGCCTCTGCCAACTTGTAACTGGCACAGTACTAAACTGCGGCCTTTGTTTGTTTTGCGAGATTGCCCCTACGACCCAACTAAGAGGCCGTAAAGTCCATACTCCGTCCATCCAAATGGCAGAGGCCGATAGCCATGAAATTACAGTTCTGCCACTCCAACAATACGGCCGAGTACGAGGGATTCAGCCTAGGACTGAGATTAGCCCTGGAAATGAAAAAAATGATAGTAGTTAGAGACTCGAATTGGTCATCCGGCAGGCCATGGGAATATACAGCACCAAAGGGCATAATTGGGACCTAGCTACGGGACTGCTGAGATATCTGGAAGCCAAAGAGGCCACATACAACTGAACGAAGTACATGGCGATGTGTTCAGAGCCCATATGAGCAGAACACTTTTTGCAAAGAAAGGCGTGTGAACGGGTCGCTACGTGCTAACCATGAAAACTGATTACGGTACTCATGTCAGGAAATGCCATCAATGCCAGATCCATACCAATGTGATCCATGCACCTCCTAATGAGCTCCATTGCTTGACCTCACCGTGGCCAGTTGGACCGTGCATCAGGTGATATCCAGGAAGGGAAAAATCCCGGAGTATGGCAGTGAATCCCGGCCAGTAGAAGATCAATGGGTTTTAAAATTCTGAGTTTTATTTCAAATCCCTGCACGCTCATGTCATTTTGTCATGTTATCCAAAAGAAGATCATGTGCTAAAATGTTTTATATATATGACAAGCATTTTTGTTTTATGTCAGGTACCCCGATTTGAGGCACTCTAGCCTGACAAGCAATAGGCCAAATTTGAAGGAGGATCACGATTTTGGTATAAAGCTAGAGTTCGATCTGATGGGGATTGAGCAGGACGAGACAGATATCGACAATACGCCTGACGAGATCAAAGGATGGGTCGAAGGTAAACCCAAAACCGACTTAGACCAAACCATCGCCATCAAACATCAGAACCCCTAACGATCACAAAGAACCCGGAGCAGGGGCAAATTCGAACACAAAAAAAAAAAAGAGAAAAAGAAAAAATAGCCGAGTTGTTGAGCCTGTATGGAGATATGTTCGCTTGGTCCCGTGGCGACGTGAGTGGATTGTCCACAGACATTATAGGACATCAACCGCCCATCAAGGAGGGTTCCGACCAATTAAGCAAAAGTTGAGAACGTTGAAGCCTGAATGGAGGGATGAAAATAAAGGACGAGATTGTCAAGCGGGTTAAAGCAGGAATCATCACGATGTCTATTTACCCTGAATGGCTTTCCAACAGAATCCTAGTACCATAGCCTGGAGGAGAAGTAGGGGGTCGCATTGACTATAGAAATCTGAACGATGCCCTCAAGGAGGAGATATACGACAAATGCAAGATCAAACATTTTGATTCAGTCATTTACCGGTCCAAAATGAATGGGGCAGTGGGGGCGGCAAATAAAACACAAGGACGATCATGGGAAGAATGTCCGCCAATCATCGGGGATGGCCGGATTTATTGTCGCTCACCCTGTTTGCCTATCGAACCTCAGTTCGCACATTTGCAGGGGCAGCCCCTTACGCATCTCCCGGGCATACGACAGGAGGGTACGATCCCAGAAATTCAAAATAAACGATTTAGTCTTCAAAAGGATCGCGCCCTGCCCCGACGAAGCTATGGGGAATTTCGCTCTAAATTAAAAAGGAGCCGTCACGATAAAAAATCCTCTTTGGGGAGCCCTCATCTTACAAGGAATGGACGGAAAGGCGTTCCCCAGCCCGTTAATTCCGACTCTGTGAAAAACCCTGAAAAGACAAAAAAAAAAATCAAAAATCAAAAAATCAAAAAAATCAAAAATATTTCAAAAAATCAAAAATCCCCCAAACCTTTCAACAAGTCAAAGGACCGAATCTTTTGTCAAACCCAGTGAGATACCGATGCGACCGGTACGAGAAAGATCACAAGAAAAGCAACTTAACACTGGGGCACTTGTCAACTACCCAGGAAATGATGACGTGCAAATTGGCACCCATGCAACAATCCCATCAACATGCACCATCATCATCAAATGCTACCTCATGTCAATTCAATCTTCAACGGTACGATCATCTGGCATTTGTCAAGCATAGTTTTCCCGGGATACGATGAGCCGCGTGAAAGGGGATTTTAGTTGGCTTGATAGGAATCGGATTAATTCTGACAAGCAACCGTGGAGCACGATCGTGAGTATGATTAAACGAAGAAGGCTATCCAACCTTTTGATCGGGTACAAAGCCTTAATTCAAAGCAACGTTTGCGACAGAATCGACCTCATGTGACAACCTTCACTTGGCATTTGCACAAACTTTCAGTTGTGGGGTATAAACTATGACGACGTTGATGGCGATTAACACGTAGTCAGACAGTCAATAATTATCAAGCTAAAATTAAGAAGTCAGACGATAAATGATCATCAAGCTAATGTCTCGAATCGTGGCCTGGGTTATTCGAGTAATTAAGCCCGAGGGGTGTCTCTACACCTGGTGCCCTAAAGCCATCTGGTTTGGGAGTCGCTGGCCCAACACTCGCTACATGGGTAACTCAGAGCCTAAGAAAACGAGTATTACAGTCGAGGAGGCCCGAGCAGATTCGAATCGTGGCATGGGTTACTCGAGTAATTAAGCCTAAGGGGTGTCTCTACATCTGGTGCCCTAAAGCCGTCTGGTTTGGGAGTCACCGGCCTAACACTCGCTACATGGGTAACTCAAGCCTAAGAAAACGAATCTTGCGCGAGGTCAAGCAAAGAATGAATGGTGCAAACCACCAGCTTGTCTCGAACCGTGGCCTTTGTTACTCGAGTAAATAAATCTGAAGGGGTGTCTGCACACCTAATGCCCCAAAACCGTCTGGTTCGGGAGTCATTGGTCCAAAACTCGTTAAATGGGTAACTTTGAATAGCCTAAGAAAACGAGCCAAGTGAAGTGGGCTAATAAAGAGAAAAGATAATACGAGAAAAAACTCTCGGCCTTAAACAAGAAGTCAGGAAAGAGAAACCCCTACTGAATGCTGCATCGCACAGTGCATTTGTCATATGACGTCAATCCTGCTAAGAACGTTGTCGAGAATAGAGACAGGACACCCTTGACGAGGGAAGGTAGTTCTTTTGAATTCGACCTTACTCACGTGCAATGACCATGAAAGCTTGAAGGTGTTCTTACGATTTCATAACTCGTCAAATAAAAAATCATCAACTCACGAGGGAATAAAAAAAGAAAAAAGTAAAAAAAAAAATAAATAAAAAATAAAAAAAAATATACATTCACGGTTCACAACTTGCTAGATTGTGCGATCAATAGATATTCAATTTCATGTGCTTTAACTGCATTTTTGTCGAGATTATAATATCTTTGTGTTGAGCTAGCACTAACGGCCCGAGCTTTCAAGTTTTGGCATTTGTTAGTCATCTGATATACAGGATCTTGCAGAGCTGTGGATAACTCAGCACGGTCAACATCGCGAGTTTTCGATAGAAATTCTTGGCAGCGATACGCGCCAAGGCAGGACAGTTAAGAATCGTGAAATGGAAGGAAGCTGAGGCTGTACAGAACTTCTCGTCATTGGGCCTCTCCCCAATCCTGACTATCACTGCCTCGACATCCAAATGATCCACATGCATGAGCATATACAAGGATGATATAATGCGGGACAGCAGCATATCGGCCAGCAGAAATGATCAAAAGGCCAAGGAGCCCAACATAGCTGTCGATCATCACAGAGAGCGAAGCAGACTGCCTCAACTCGATGAAATGAAGACGACCAAGAACAGGCAGAGTACAAAACCAATGTTGAAGTCTAGAAACTACACTTCACGACGAAGCGTGATCCCATCAAATGTTAGCAAGCAATGACAACGGTCGAATCGTATCATTTGACTGAACAGGGGTCACTTCTATCTAAAACATATGTTGGGCACATGCATCTGTCCATACCATATCTGCCAGATCATGTGTAACATCTTTTTCATGCATGCAGGTACGATCAAAATGAAAATCTTCAGGAAAGTACAAGCACGTCGCCTTCAACCTCACAAATGATCAGACCATGATGGCTTTTGCGGCATAATACGTGGACGATGATTGGTGGGAGATCCGGGACAGAAGCCGATCACACATCCCACTTCAAGAAATCCCTCAAAATTCATACAAAAAAAAACAAAAAAAACAAAAAAAAAGAAAAGAAAAAAGATAAAAAAATAACAAACCCTGGGAAGGGCTGAGATCCACGCGAACCACGACAAAGATGGTGAGCACCCCTGGGAAGGGCTGATATCCACAAAAAAAAAAGACAAAAAACAACAAACCCTAGGAAGGGCTGAGATCCACGTGAACCACGACAAGATGGTAAGCAACCCTGGGAAGGGCTGATATCCACAAAAAGAAAAAAGACAAAAAACAACAAACCCTGGGAAGGGCTGAGATCCACGCGAACCACGACAAGATGGTAAGCAACCCTCGGAAGGGCTGATATCCACAAAAAGAAAAAAGACAAAAAACAACAAACCCTGGGAAGGGCTGAGATCCACGCGAACCACAACAAGATGGTGAGCACCCCTGGGAAGGGCTTATATCCACAAAAAGAAAAAAGACAAAAAATAACAAACCCTGGGAAGGGCTGAGATCCACGCGAACCACGACAAGATGGTAAGCTACCCTGGGAAGGGCTGATATCCACAAAAAGAAAAAAGACAAAAAACAACAAACCCTGGGAAGGGCTGAGATCCACGCGAACCACAACAAGATGGTGAGCACCCCTGGGAAGGGCTGATATCCACAAAAAGAAAAAAGACAAAAAACAACAAACCCTGGGAAGGGCTGAGATCCACGCGAACCACGACAAGATGGTAAGCAACCCTGGGAAGGGCTGATATCCACAAAAAGAAAAAAGACAAAAAACAACAAACCCTGGGAAGGGCTGAGATCCACGCGAACCACAACAAGATGGTGAGCACCCCTGGGAAGGGCTGATATCCACAAAGAGAAAAAAGATAAAAAACAACAAACCCTGAGAAGGGCTGAGATCCACGCGAACCACAACAAGATGGTGAGTACCCCTGGGAAGGGCTGATATCCACAAAAAGAAAAAAGACAAAAAACAACAAACCTTGGGAAGGGCTGAGATCCACGCGAACCACGACAAGATGGTGAGCAACCCTGGGAAGGGCTGATATCCACAAAAAGAAAAAAGACAAAAAACAACAAACCCTGGGAAGGGCTGAGATCCACGCGAACCACGACAAGATGGTGAGCAACCCTGGGAAGGGCTGATATCCACAAAAAGAAAAAAGACAAAAAACAACAAACCCTGGGAAGGGCTGAGATCCAGACAATCAACCGGCGACGATAACCGGCGATTACGAGATGGATGACCGGCGACGATACCCGGCCCCGACGAGACAATCGACCGGCGACGATAATCGGCGATTACGAGATGGATGTCCGGCAACAAAAATCGGCTCCGACAAGATAACCAACCGGCGACGATAACCGGGGGTTACGAGATGGGTGACCGGCGACGATACCCGGCCCCGACAAGACAATCGACCGGCGACGATAACCGGCGATTACGAGATGGATGTCCAGCGACGAAAACCGGCTCCGACAAGATAACCAACCGGCGACGATAACCGGGGGTTACGAGATGGGTGACCGACGACGATACCCGGCCCCGACGAGACAATTGACCGGTGACGATAACCGGTGATTACGAGATGGATGTCCGGCGACGAAAACCGACTCCGACAAACGGTGACACCTGTAGAATCGTATCAAAAGACTGTACAGGGGTCATTTTTCATTTTAAATGTTGTGTCACATGCATTGAATACGTGATAATTCTGTACGTGATCCATGCAGGTTAGGTGTCAAGGTCCTAGCCTATCAAAGTCAAAAGCAATGGTTGCCAAGAACGATGTGCGAGGACGAACTCCAAGGATGCCCTTCAAAGCTAGTCAGGAGAATAACTTCCTTTGATGACAATGGGATGGAATAAGGTGATTACGAGAGGGGTGACCGGATACGAGACCCGACACTCACAGGACAATCGACCGGATACGAGACCCGGCGATTACGAGACGAGCGACAGATCAGGGATTGATGCATTGACACCCTTGCAAATGTGTTGCATGCCTTACATCTTGCGTTACATCATGAGTTGTATGTGTTGCATCATGTATGCACTGTCATTCTTATGCACTTTCATTTATGCATCGGGTGTCTATTTCTTTATCATGTTCATTTCATTTAACATTTCATAAACATGATAAAGAGGGGCAGCTGTAGACACCCAAATTTTGCACTTCCTATACTGACCATGATAGGAGGGCAAATTCGTCCATTGGGCCGGCCTGCGAGAGCAAAGGATGGGCACCGGAACGAACACTCGACGTCACCGCAACGATTTACAAATCAAAATCGACGTGACAGCAAGGCCGTCCGAAATGAGCATGCCCGAATGATGTGACATGTCTCCCAGTGATTCCCGGACTGCAAAATACAAGCCTGTCGGCGAAAAACCGACGTCACGACACGAGAAACGAGGTACGGTTCGGAAAACGAGAAAATCAGCCCACTCAGCCGCGGATCAATCTGCGGCCAAAAGATTAAAATAATGGTAGTGCGCGAGACGGCTGAGTGCGATGGGCGGTGGGCCAGCCAGCCGCAGATCAATCTGCGGCCAAGCCGCAGATCAATCTGCGGCCAAGCCGCAGATCAATCTGCGGCCAAGCCGCAGATCAATCTGCGGCTGCCCTAATGCAGCCTATTTCAGCTCAGTTTCTTCATTTCAGTCGAGAGGTTCAGCAGCAGCAGCGGCGGAAAAAGAAAGAAAAAGAAGGAGAAAACAGCAAGCAAATAAGAGAAATCAAGAGAGAAAAGAGTGAGAAATAGTGAGCAATTGTACCCATTTTGTGAGATTACATCTCATATTTTCTACTCTATTCAATACACAAATTCATACATATTGTGGGGATTATTTGCAAGGTGAAAAATCCTTTGTTTTAGCATCTTGTTTTACCATTTTTTGTTAAGCTTTTTGTCATCCAAATTATATTAAATGTTGTTGTTCTTGTATATTGTTGTGAATACATGGATTGAGGGCTATTAGTGAGGGTTCCCAAATGGAACGAAATTCCTCCTAATGGCCCGATGATATCCATTTGGTGAATTTTAGCTAGTTGTAATGATGTATTATGCATAGTTTATTTAGATTGTTATTTTTAGGATCTTGTGGGTGTGTTGCGATTTTGGATGTGAGCCTAGGAGCGCGACCCCGTGGTCCAAATCCGATGATGGACATCTTTTGATATATGTAATAAATTCGATGTACCTTTCATTGTAAATATGTAATCGTCGGGCCTTAAAACGACGCTAAGGCGAGAATCGTATTTAAGGCCCCGTAATAGTGAAAGTATGTGATTGTGGGCGTTCGAGGTTATTTTGATGGCTTACATGCCCATGAATAGCCCCGACGCGTGTTTATGCTCGATTTGATTTATGAGACGAAATTGATTTCAAAGCTAAATGATAAGATTTTCATAAAATCAATCAAACTAGGCTATTAGCATCACGAGGTTAATAAATGGGAAGTGCTAATGAATGTCGATATCTATTTCAAACGAGAAAGCTAAGGAAAATCGTTTTCAAATATCACAAGGAGTGATTTTGTCAAATAATTGACGTTTTATTAAACCGTTGTGCATAGGGTTAAAGAGATCCTAGAAATTGCCCATCATTTGAGTTACGAAGGCAACGTATAGATCTCGATTCCTATTTTGACGAAGGTTTAAAACTCTTGTTTTGCCAAAACGACACCTAATGGAAATCTTGCAGTTTTGACAATTAAAATCAAACCTTTCTCATAGAGCTTTCTCGTGTATGCTGAAAAGACATTCCGAAGCGTATTCAAATTAAAGCACGACTTTCCTTAAAAATCCAAATGATTCTTTCATACAAACTCATCATAACATTCATTAGGCACACACACATACACGCGCACATATACACATATACACATTTCATGAATTAAAGGATAGGAAAGCATCAAGATTGCGGTAACCGTGTTTCACGGAAGTCGGGGGGTGCCTAACACCTTCCCCTCGCTTAAGCAAGCCCCCGAACTCTATGAATCTCGGTTCGCAGACCAATTAATTCGGAGTCACATATGAGCCAGCGATTTACGAAAACGAAACTCGGATGAGTTGGTACATTCATTCAAATATACCAACTGGCGACTCTGGTTAATTGGCTCATCATAAAAAATGATCTTTCAAAACCCCGTCGACATCAATGCCGACCTTTTCCAAAAAATCATTTAATCAAAAGGCTAAAAATCGGAAAAGGATAAATATCGCAAAGATACGAAAACCCGGCGTCGACAGTATATCTGATCCTAAGTGCAATCTCTCTATCCCTGTTAATGTTGCTCAATCAGACTGGGTTACAGTCTCACGCGGTGCCAAAACTGGAAAGGATCCCCCCCTATTTTGACTGCTATGCCTACTTCAAACTCCTTCTCCCCCATTGGTAACTCAGGTCTCCAGGCCTTGTCTGACTGTGACTCCCCCGCTCCTGACAACCCTCTACTTTCCAGACTTATAGTTGTTGATGAAAAAGAGGGGAAGGACCTTAAGCATAAGCTGAGGAAAGGTTGTGATCAACCTCAAGGTGCCAAGAGAAGGAATAAGGGCAAGGGCCACTGTGGTAACTCTTCTTAACTCCTATGTTAATGTTAGCTTCCTATAATGTTAGGGGTTTGAATAAAAAGCCAAAGCAGGCTTATGCTAAACAATTTCTTCTAGATAATTGTATTTCTTTTGTTGGGCTTCTTGAAACTAGAGTAAAGGAACACAAAGCTTATAGAATCTCCAGGAACATTAGTCGAAACTGGAATTGGTGCTTGAATTATGACTCACACTACAATGGCAGAATTTGGGTGGGCTGGAATCCATTGATTTGGAATGTGGATATTCTTTTTGTGTCTTCTCAATTAATTCACTGTAGAATTAATCAGCTCAATAGCACAAACAAACCTTTTTTTTGGTTTCTTTTGTGTATGGTCTCAACTCTTACATGGAAAGAAGGGATTTATGGAGGGATCTTGTCTCCCTTTCGCCCTCTGATTGTTGGTGCCTCTTGGGGGACTTTAATGTTATAAGCAACCTAAATGAAACTAGCAATGAGGAGGTTACCTGGGACATTGGCATGGATGATTTTAAGGAGTGCACCCAAAATATTGGAGTTGGGGACATTCGTGGCATTGGCTCACTTTTCACCTGGTGGAACTGCCAAGCTGCCAGACCTATTCACAAGAAGCTTGATAGAGCACTGGGTAATTCCTGCTGGTTCTCCTCTTTTCCCCAGGCCCAAGCCACCTTTGCTCCGAGGGGTTTATCTGACCACTCCCCGGTTATTCTTAACACTGGGGTTGTTTCTGCACAATCTAGGAAATATTTCCAATTCTTCAATCATCTTCTGCTTCTTGAAGGATTCACTGATTGTGTGCAAACTGCTTGGTCTAGCCCTGTTCATGGGAACCCTTTCTTTGTGTTTAAGGAAAAGCTAAAGAGAACCAAGAGGGCCTTGATTTCTCTCAACCAATCTGATGGTAACCTCACCTCTGTTGTTAAACTTGCAAAGGCCAATCTGCATCAGACCCAGCTACTTCTTCAGTCTAGTCCGCTGGATCCTATGCTTCTTGAACAGAAGGACATTTGCTCCAAAACTCTCTGGACAACGATGGAAAGAGAGGAATCTCTTATTCAGCAAAAATCCAGAACTACATGGTTGTCTTTGGGGGATAAAAACACAAGCTTTTTCTCCAATATGTTGAAAAGCAGATGGAACTCAAACAAAATTCTATCCATCCATAACAATGAGGGTGATCTTGTTCATGGACAAAAGGCTGTCGAATCTGTTGTTGTGGATTACTTTAAAAGTATTTTCAATGATCCTCTTGATACATCGTATGGTAGATTTGAGGATTTCTGCTCCTCTGCACCGCGAACAATCAATCAGGATCAAGCCAAGCTATTATCTGCTCCTATTTCCGATTCTAAAAATTTTAAAGTCCTTAACTCTATGAAACGCAATAAAAGCCCTGGCCCTGATGGGTTTAATGTAAACTTCTTTATTCATTGCTGGGACCTTGTTGGGGCTGATTTTACTAAGGCTGTGAAGTTCTTTTTCTCAACTTGCAGGATGCCACTTGGCTTTAACTCTACAGTTATTGCTCTTATTCCAAAATCTGGTACTCCTACTACTATGGTGGATTTTAGGCCCATTGCTTGCTGCAATACCATCTATAAGTGCATTGCCAAAATTCTAGCCAATAGACTTAAAGAAGTCGTACCGGACATCATTGACAAGGCTCAATCTGCATTTGTTAAGGGTAGGAGCATCAGTGATAACATTCTTCTTGCTCAGGAATTGTTTAGGAATTATCATAGAGCTTCCGGGCCTTCAAGGTGTGCTCTCAAAATTGATCTAAAGAAGGCTTTTGACATGGTTGGATGGGATTTCCTTTTTGACTCGCTGGCATTCTTTAAATTCCCTAATCCCTTCATTGCATGGATCAAAGCCTGTGTTACCACAGCTATGTTCTCCATTAAAGTCAATGGTTCCCTTGCTGGTTTTTTTGCTAGCTCCCGAGGAATTAGGCAAGGAGACCCTCTCTCCCCCCATTTATTTATGCTTGTCATGGAAATTCTATCCCTAAAGCTAAACATGGTATCCAAGGAGCCAAGTTTCAAGTTCCACTGGAGAACCAAAGAATGTGGGATTATTCATCTACTTTTTGCTGACGACATCCTTATCTTCTGTCATGCTAGCATTCAATCTGTAGCTATTGTAAATTCCTGCATTCACTCCTTTTCTCTCTACTCCGGTCTTCTTCCTAACATTCAAAAGAGCCAAGGTTTTCTGGGTAACTTTGACCATGAAACATCCCAAAGCATCCTGGCTCTTCTTGGATTTACCCCTGGTATCCTCCCCTCAAAGTTCCTGGGTGTTCCCTTAATATCCACCAAACTTTCCTCCCATGACTGTGCTCCCCTCATTCATAGAATAACACAGCGAGCTGCCTCATGGACTACTAATGTTCTTGCCTTCTCTGGACGTTTGCAGTTGATTAAGTCCATCCTTTTTGCTATTCAATCCTATTGGAGCAATCATTTTATCCTACCGAAAGCTATGATCAGAACCATTCAGTCTACCCTCAGTAGATTCCTTTGGAAAGGTTCCTCTCTTGCTCTTGGGGGCTCAAAAGTGGCCTGGTCTACCATTACTCTTCCTACAACTGAGGGTGGTCTTGGTGTAAAAAGTCTTTTGGACTGGAATAAAGCTTTAATCTTGAGGCACCTCCTCCTTTTAATCCAGTTCCGCACGAAATCCTCCTGGGCTGCTTGGGTTAAAATTACTATCCTCAAAGGTCGATCTATCTGGCAGCTTCCCACACCAAACGACTGCTCATGGATATGGAAACAAGTCCTGAAACTTAGGCCCATCGCCCTGCAGAATCTGCATTACACTGTGGGCAGAGGAGACAAGATCAGTTTATGGTTCGACCCTTAGCTTAATGGTACTGCCCTGAACCCTAGTCCTTCCTTAATCTCTCATTCTGGTTTGGACGAAAAGGCTACTATTAGTACCATATTGCAGGATTCAGCATGGCTGCTTCCTACTAGTAATTACCATGAAGTGATTCTGTTACGTAGGCAAATTGAAACCTGCCCTATCCCTTCCCAACCGGCTGACTGTATTTGTTGGGACCATTGGGACATTCACTCGGTCAAAGCTAGCCAGATTTGGGACAACACTCGTCTTCGGCAACAACCAGTTTCTTGGCACTCCATCCCTTGGAAGAAATTACATGTCCCCCGTTACTCCTTTATTTTGTGGCTGGGTCTTTTGAGGAGATTGCAAACTAATGATCGCACACAGTATTACACTTGTAGAATTATCAATTGCCCTCTCTGTCACCAAAGGCCCGAGACTTTTGAGCACTTGTTTTTCAATTGCCATTATTCCTCTACTATTCTCAAAGCTGCTTGTGATCTTGGAAACTAGACAACCATGCCCACTCTATGGGATAATCTTATTGGGTTTATTTCCCTCTATCAAGGCACAAAGCTCACCAAAAACATCATGTGCCTCTCTATTGCAGTCTCATTCTACAAGGTATGGGAAGCTAGAAATTCCATGCTCCACAAGAATGTCCTCATTCCGCCTACCTGCCTCGCAAAGGATGTTATAAATATAATTAAGTCTAGACTGTCTACATGTAAATCGTTTATTAAAGCTACCTCCTTTTGTCAATACTATTGTAACTGGCTTTTATAGCTTGTGGATTATTTCCTTTATTGCTAAGTCATCTGTGGCCTGTCATTAGATGATTTAGCAATATTCTGGGGTATGCCCCTTAGCCATTGTTCTTTTGGTTTTATACAACAAACACATTTAGCAAAAAAAAAAAGGTTTGTTTTCCACTTCTGAGTGTTAGTGCTTAACATTCCTCTTTCCCATCTCTCCTTGGATTAGTTTCTGTGTTACTAGAAAGAGATCCTTGGGGTCTATTTGACATAGAACTAGCCATTTGCCCAATTTGATTTTCCAAAGCTTTGAGTGCTGCTGCTTGGTTCTTTATCATCACATCCTGGTTAGCTATGTGTTTCAATATCAACTCTTCAAAATCTGATTTTCTCTCTGGTTGTGAAGTTTGAGCTACATGATGTTGTGGCTGATTTTGGAACCCTGGTGGCTGGTGTGGTTTTGGAGCTTGCTGAAAATTTTGATTGTTGCTCCATAAAAAGTAAGGATGGTTCCTATTTCCAGCATTGTAAGTGTTTTGGTAATGATTTGGTGGTCTCTGGTAGCTACTTACAAACTGAACTGCCTCGTGATTAATGGGGCATTGTTCGTTGGCATGTGTCCCTGCACATAACTCATAAATAAGAGCTACCTGCTGCACTTTTAAATCAGCCAAGGAATCAATTTTCTTTGACATTGCTGCCATATGAGCTACTAAGGACGTGATGGCATCCACTTCTAGTACCCCGGCCACCTTTGGTTGTGTGACACCCCCAAATTCGGGTTTCCTAACCTCGAATTCGGTGTTCACGATTCTCAACAACAAACATACTTTCTAACTAAATGCGGAATAATAAACATACATTATTTATCGAATAGAAATAAAGTCTTACAATTCTGGTCCCAAGGTTCTTTAACCTTAACTTAAAACATACCCTTAATACAATAAGAGTTCACATAACCAAATAACATTTTAAGATAAACTGCTACATAATCCCTATCAGGCAACTATCCTTGCACCTTCCCTTTTCCTTTGTCCCCTTTAGACGTCTCTGCCTTAGCTGAAATAAAGATCATGATATAGCAAGGGTAAGCAACTAGTTTGCTTAGCAGTTTATACACAAGGGAGATATATCATGATTAGCAGGAAGTTTCGCTTTCAAGGTTCAACGACAGTATAAAATTGTGAAGAAACATGAATTAATAGTCAACAATTGAATATTCGAATAATTGAATGACAATTACTGAGTGGTCGGAAATAACCATAGACATTTGCCAAGGTTCTCAGCATTTAAGCTGGACCTCTTAAAAAGTTTTGGTAATCAAGGGGATAAGCCTTTCATACCCCGTGATTTATGCATAAACACTTAATAAACCAGCATTGATATCATGCCTTAATCAAATTTATCCTTTTCTCAGCCAAGAGTTCTTACCATAACAATTTAATAAGAACAACTTTTAAAATACCTTTGATTCAACAAATTTAGACATGCTTGATCTAGCTGATACAAATAGCATAGATCTACCTCATAAACAGTTCATGCTTGAAAGAACTTTAATCTAATTCACAGTTCAATAACAATAGAATAGGAATTCAATTTCACAATGTGCGAATCTCAATAATCAGTATAGATATGAATAATCAACAATAATTATTCACTAACATGCTTCGAAAATAATAACTCGAGTTTGAGTTAGGGAACTTGCCTGTCTGCTCAGCTACAAATAATTCTAGCTTTAACTAATTGGCCTTGAAGAACCTAACATTGATAATGTTGATCTATCAATTAGTACTGCGTAGTTGTATATCGACACGCTTACTTATGCTATTTATTTAACAATTAAGCAATCATATAGCACACATAAACTATCGTAAATCCTATAAGACACTTAATTGATCCTTAGGTTGATGGTTTAATTAATTAACAATGTTTCCCTTAAGTGATAATCACTTATTAACCTCTAAGCAATTTATTATAATTGTTAAATTAATTAACATTACTCTTTCTTAAGTAATATTCATTTATTAAACCCTTAAACAATTTATTATGATTGTTTAATTAATGGGTTATTAAACTCTCTATTTTATTAACTTTATCTTCATTTAATTACTATTAAATAGTAATTAATTAATTGTCTTTAGTTATTAATAATAGTAATTAATAACTAATTACAGTTACTTATTATTTAATTATTAATTAGATAATAATCGAATTATAAATTTTAATTGTCTTTAATTATTATTTAAGAATAAATAATAATTAATTAGGTTTGTTTATTATTTAAAGTTAATCAAATAATAAATAATTAATTAGTTAGTAACAATTATCTTTAGTTATTATTTAATAATAAATAATAACTAATTAGATTTATTTATTATTTAAAGTTAATCAAAAAATAAATAACTAATTAGTAAATATGAATTATCTTTAGTTATTATTTAATAATAAATAATAACTAATTAGATTTATTTATTATTTAAGGTTATTCAAATAATAATTAATTAACAAGTATGAATTACCTTTAGTTATTATTTAATAATAACTAATTAGGTTTATTTATTATTTAATGTTAATCAAATAATAAATAATTAATTAGTGAGTAATAATTATCTTTAGTTATTATTTAATAATAAATAATAACTAATTAGGTTTATTTATTATTTAAAGTTAATCAAATGATAAATAATTAATTTACAATTCTTAATTATCCTTAATCATTATTTAATAATAATTAACAATAATTAATTACTAATATATTTAGAAAATATAATATTTAATGCACAAACTTAATCTTGTACATTTACTAATTTTACAAAATTAATTAATAATATTTAAAACATTAAATTTAATTAAAATTAACCCTTGATGGCATTCTGGTAAATAGGTTGAAATTCGGACGGAGGGGCAGAGATGTAAATTCCGCGAAATCGTCCGTCCGCGCTTTGCGCGTGCGGTGCCCCTGCCTGGCCGAAACGGCGCCGTTGGCTGCCGCTTATAAGAAGAAATAGCTGGCGCGCCATGCGCGGCCAGCCTTATTATTATTTTTATTTTATTTATTTATTTTTTTTTTAAACACAACCGCGCCATGCGCGGCCCCTCTCACTTTCCTTCAAGCAGCATACAGGGGCTACACAGTACACTCAACCAATCTTAATACCATCAAGCAAGTTTAAATCTCCAATATAAATTCCAAAAAAAATTCCCCATGACTAAGAAAATATTTCTAATATTACTACAAAATATTTATGACTTAAAACAATATTTTTCATCAATAAATTTTGTACTCCAATAAATAATATTACTCCCATGTTTTAGCATACAAAACCCACCAAAACATGTTACACAAAAATTTTAAAACCTATATATGCTATCAATAAGGCATACAAGACCAAGATCTCTTCTTATATAGCTTTAAAACCATATTTGATAAACATATTTTTGCAATAATATAGATCTACCAAGATAAAACTTAGATCTAGCAAAATAAAACTTAAATCTAGCAAAATAAAACTTAGATCTAACAAAATAAAACTTAGACCTATACACGCTTCATTCCTTCCATAAGCATCAAAACAACAACCAAAAATTAATCCCACACACAACTAGGGTTTTAAAAGAAACGAAGATCCATACCTCGATTTATTGGCTATTCTCCTATTCTTCCCAAAATAAGTTGTGAATGGGGATGGCCTAAACAATCAAGACCTTCTTCTTTCTCCCACAAGATTTGTTCTTGCTTTTTCTTCAAACTCTCTCTCTAACACTCTCTCTATACTTGGTGAATAATGAACCAACCCCTACTATCATTGGTGAGGGGTCCTATTTATAGGAAAGTAGAGACCATGGGCAAAATAGTCATTAACCATGACTAGGCAAGGGCAATTTGGTCAATTCATCAATAATAGGAAGTTTCCTAGCAACTTCCTCAAGGGTATTTTAAACATTACCCAACTTCTTTTAAGGTTAAAATAGTCTTTTCGCAAAATCTTAATTATCCATTAGTTATTAACTATTCTTCATTGGTTATTAGACATTGGTTATTATCTTGCCATAATTACATTGTTTAAACACAATGGTTATTATCCCGCCATAATTACATTGGTTATTAACCACTTGGATATACAATGGTTATTGCCCCTTCATAATTACCTTGGTTATTAACCACTCTTGGCCATTTTAGCCATTACACACCAATTCCTACACTTGACTCACATATGGTTATTTCTTAACCATAGTTATATCATACCTGCTAACACAAGTATAGACACATCTTATACATCTCCCACCAATTAACCCAAGTTGGTTTAAATAGAACACAACGTTAACTCATTAAATTAAATTAGATTTAATTAATAAGGACGTTCAAAATTCACGGGCATTACATCCCTCCCCCCTTATAAAAATTCCGTCCTCGGAATTGCAAAAATAGGGTTACTCAAATAAAAACGGATAATTCGCTTTCATTTTCTCTTCGAGTTCCCACGTAGCTTCTTCGACTGCGTGATTCCTCCAGAGAACTTTGACGGAATGGATGGTCTTGTTTCTCAGCTTCTGTTCCTTTCTATCGAGAATCTAGACAGGAACTTCCTCGTACGTTAAGTCCTTCTCGAGTTGGATTGGTTCATAGGAGATACCGTGCTTATAGCCTGCTTTATACGGCCGCAACACTGACACATGAAATACGTTGTGAATGTGCTCAAGTTCAGGAGGTAACGCTACCTCGTACGCCACCTCGCCGATTCACCTCAAAATCTCGAATGGTCCTATGAACCTAGGGCTCAATTTGCCCTTCTTCCCAAACCGGATCTTTCCTTTCCAAGGAGATACCTTCAAAAATACAAAGCTACCAACTTCAAAGTCCCGCTTCTGACGATGTAAGTCGGGATATTTCTTCTGGCAATCTTGAGCTGCTACCAGCCGGTTTCTGATCAGCCGCACGATGTCTGTAGTCTGCTGCACCATTTCTGGTCCCAACAATCTTCGCTCCCCGACCTCGTCCCAACACATCGGGGTTCGACATTTCCTTCCATATAGCGCTTCGTACGGTGGCATGCCGATACTGGCGTGATAGCTATTGTTGTAAGCAAACTCCACCAGTGGCAAATGGTCATCCTAGCTGCCCTTTAAATCCATCACAACTGCCCGAAGCATATCTTCTAAGGTCTGAATCGTTCGCTCGCTCTGGCCGTCGGTTTGAGGATGATACGCTGTACTTAACCTCAACTGCGTTCCCATTCTTGCCTGTAGACTTTTCCAAAAATTCGACGTGAAGCGCGGATCTCTGTCAGATACAATTGATACCGGCACTCCATGTCGTGACACTATCTCCTTCACATAAAGCTTTGCCAATTGCTCCAGATTGTACCGTATCTTGATTGGCAGAAAATGAGTAGACTTGGTTAGACTATCCATGATTACCCAGATAGCGTCCAAACCCTTATGAGTTGGTGGTAGTCCCACCATAAAGTCCATTGTGATGTGCTCCCACTTCCACTTCGGAATCTCTAACGGTTGAAGTAATCCACTCGGTCGTTGGTGCTCTGCTTTAATCCGTTGGCACGTCAGACATTGGCTGACGCACTCCGCCACTTCCCGTTTCATATTCGGCCACCAAAAATTTTGTCGCAAATCCTGGTACATCTTTGTGCTTCCAGGATGTACTGAGTACTTCGTGCTGTGAGCTTCCTGAAGGATTTCTTCCCTCAATTCCAGATCCAACGATACCCAGACTCTCCCTTCAAATCTTAGCAATCCAGTGCTATCAATCTTATACTTAAGCTCCTCGCCTTTGGCAATTCGTTTCTTTATTGCATCACAATCCTCATCCTTTTCTTGAGCCTCCTTAATCTGATCCAACAGGGTCGGGCTCGCTGTCACTGTAAACAGTTTCCCATCTGTCTCCATCGGATACTTAACCTCCAATTCTAGACGTTCGAACTCCTTTATCAGCTCTGCCTGAGTTGTAAGCCTCATTAATTTCTCTCTGCCTTTCCTACTCAGGGCATCTGCCACTACATTTGCTTTGCCTGGATGGTACAGAATCTCACAGTCGTAATCCTTGATCAATTCTAGCCATCGGCGTTGCCTCATATTCAGCTCCTTCTGAGTGAAGATATATTTCAGACTTTTGTGATCTGTATATATCTCGCACCTCTCTCCATATAAGTAGTGTCTCCAAATCTTCAAGGCGAACACTACTGCTGCTAACTCCAGATCATGAGTCGGGTATCCCTTCTCATATTCCTTCAGCTGACGTGAAGCGTACGCAATGACCTTGTCATGCTGCATTAGTACACAACCAAGGCCCTTGTGTGACGCATCACTGTATACTACAAAACCTCCAGTGTCGTCCGGTAAAGCCAACACTGGTGCTTGCCTAAGTCTCTTCTTCAGCTCCATGAAACTCTCCTCGCACTTCTCCGTCCAAACGAACTTTACCGTTTTCCTAGTTAGATTGGTCAGCGGTGATGCTATCTTCGAAAAATCTTGGATGAATCTCCGATAGTATCCTGCTAACCCTAGGAAACTCCTGATCTCCGTTGGCGTCTTCGGCTGCTCCCAGTTGATAATGGCTTCCACCTTTGCTGGGTCTACTGAAACACCATTCCTGTCAATGACGTGTCCTAGAAATTGCACCCTTTGCAACCAAAATTCACACTTCGAAAACTTCGCGTACAGCTTCTCCCTTCTTAATGCCTCCAAAGCAATCCTTAGATGTTCAGCATGTTCTTCCTCTGTCACTGAATACAAAAAGATGTCATCGATGAATACTACCACGAACTTGTCCAAGTACTGCTTGAACACTCTGTTCATCATATCCATGAATGCCGCTGGTGCATTTGTCAGTCCAATGACATAACCAGAAACTCGAAATGTCCATAACGAGTTCTGAATGCCGTCTTCGGGATATCCTCCTGTCTCACCCTTAGTTGATGATAGCCCGTCCTCAAATCAATCTTTGAAAAGTATTTCGCCCCCTTGAGTTGATCAAACAGATCGTCTATCCTGGGCAACGGGTACCTATTCTTAATCGTAACTTTGTTCAACTCGCGGTAGTTGATACAAAGCCTCATCGAGCCATCCTTCTTCTTTACGAACAGAACTGGCGCTCCCCATGGTGACACGCTCGGTCTGATATAACCCTTGTCTAACAGTTCCTGCAATTGAACCATCAGCTCTTTCATCTCTACTGGTGCCATTTGGTAAGGCGCCTTGGATATCGGTGCCGTCCCGGGTACTAAGTCAATCACAAATTCTATCTCTCTATCCGGCGGCAATCCCGAAATTTCATCTGGGAAGACATCAACGAATTCCCTTACGACGGGTATCTGACTCAGTTCACCCTTGACCCGTCGAGTGTCCACCACGTGGGCCAAATAACCTATACAACCCTTCTGAAGCAATCTCTTTGCTTGCATCATCGTCAGACAACAAGATTATCTCGGCAATTTATTACCATAGAACACCACCTTCGACTTACTTGGAGTCTCCAGGTTTATGCACTTTTTCTTACAGTCAATGACCGCCCCGTGACTCGCTAACCAATCCATTCCAAGAATTACATCAAATTCTCCAAGACGAATCGGTAGCAAATCCACGTTAAGCTTAAACCCCCTCATATCAGCACAATAATTCCTATAAATGTAGTTTACGAGGATAATCTCTTTGTTCGCTACTTCTACGTTCATCGGGTGTTCTAATGGTTCACTAGGTAAATTAAATCCTTGAGCAAATTCATCAGATACAAAAGAACATGAAGCTCCTGAATCGAATAGCACATAGGCATTTATGTCGTTGATTGGAATAATACCTGACACCACTTCCCTGGATGCCACGGCATCTTGCACTGTCATGTTGAAGGTCCTTGCTGTTGCCTTATTTGGCTGGGCTGGTCCTCCACTGGTTGCCCTCGAGTTGTTTCCCCTATTGTCGCTTCCGCCATCCATGTTTTTCTTCCTTGGACAGTCCTTGCTTCGATGTCCCAGCTCTCCACAAGTGAAACAACCTCCTTTCTTCGCCTTAGGACAATTGGGCGAGATATGCCCTTCTTGTCCACAGGTATAACAGACCATTTTTCCTTTCATGCACTCTCCCGAGTGACCTTTCCCGCAATTTCCACATACCTGCCTTTTCTGCTGCATGCTCCCTTGCTGCATTTCAGAATTGCTACCCCCACTGCTCCATTGACGCTTTCTGTTGTTGCTGCCACCACTGCTAACATTCGTATTTCCTCCTTCTACCTTCTTCTTGTTCTTCTCCCGATTGTACTTTAAAACCGCTTCACTCCCACCTTCAGCAATGAGAGCTTTCTCCAACAAAGTTGAGAACGACGTAATTTGTAAAACCGTTACCTTGCTGTAGATCCACGGCTTTAACCCATTCTCGAACCTTCTTTCCTTCCTCACCTCAGTGTCCACCTGATGTGGGGCGAATCTAGCTAATTCATTGAATTTTGCAGCGTACTCTGACACTGACAAGTTTTCCTGCTTCAGTTCTAAAAACTTGATCTCCATTTTCACCTGCGTACTCTCAGGGAAGTAATTCTCGAAAAACAACGTCTTGAATGCTTCCCACGCCACGACTCCAGTTCCAGCTTTGCTCTGATTGGCTTCCCACTAAAAGTTAGCCTCACCTTTCATTAAGTAAGTAGCAAAAACTGTCTTCTGCTCCTCGACGACTCTAGCGATGACAAAGGCCTTTTCAATCTCCTTTATCCACGACTGGGCCTCTATCGGGTCCGCTGTTCCCCTAAACTCCTGCGGCCCTACTGCCTTGAAGTCTTTAAAATTGGCTAAGTGGTTGCCCGTCTGGTTTCCTGCGGTAGTCGTTTGATTCCGCAGAGCTTCGGCCATCATGTTGATAAAGTCTTGCATTGGGTTTGGTTGTGTTCCCTCTGCATTGTTAACCGACTCTTCGACCCCTTGGTTTCGTAGGATTCGTCTGGGCGGCATTATCTGTTTAAACAAAGTCCTAACACGTTACTCGAGTTTTATAAACATATAAGTATTTAACATGTAATACAACATTGTACTCGAACAATCGCATGACCATCGCGTGGGAGCTCTAGATTACCCAACCTCGGGAATTCTGCTTTTACCCGATTAGTAATTTAAGTTGCTAAAGTACCGATTCAGTTTTACTGAATTAACATAACCATTAAATTGACGGTTTACCAAGTAAAATTCTCAAAACACATATTATAATAATGCATTTATATTCATATACCAATTTCCGTGTCTTGCACGTTCATCACAGGTATATTGCTATAAATGCTACCATCCCAATAAAATAACAAAAGATGGGATTTACTTAAACCATTCTTTTTCTACCTACATAAATGGAAGTACATCCTACATATGAACTACCTCGCACCTACTGAGGTTAATACAAACTCTAGTAAATCAAAAGTAGTACCAACTTCAATGCTCAAGGCATAACTGCCCACCTCCAACTATCCTCTAAGGGACACAAGGTGAATACAACTCAACGTTTGCTCTCGCTACTGGAGGGCAGATCCATCCATTTGGCATCGAACTGCATAAAGGAGATGTCTAAGGCTCACTCCAAATCATATATCTTCACATCTTTAGCTTTCACCTCATCCCTCAACTGTCCTAACTGTAACTCTCTCTGCTGCAGCCTCCCTCGCAACTCGGCTAACTCAGCCTGGGCCTGGTAAGCAACGTTCTTGTACTGCTGCTCAGTAATCTGGAGGGTGTGGTCCTGTGTCTCTAGTTGTTCAGCCCTAACCTCTAGCTCGGCGTCCCTCGCCAGAAAATCTCCTATCACCTCAGGCTCTATGGGTTCTTGGTTCACTGAATAGTTATCTTGACTCTCGTTCGACATCCTACAAACACCACACAATAATCAACATCGGTACCACAATAAAATATATTCATTGATAAAATGAAATAATATTTTATTCGGTACAACTAGAACTCGATGAATCTCCTCAATCCATCACCTACATACTCTATATGAGTTTTCTACTAAGGTTATAACCTAGGTTTCTTATTCCTAACGTTTATAACCTACAGCTCTGATACCAACCTGTGACACCCCCAAATCTGGGTTTCCTAACCTCGAATTCGGTGTTCACGATTTTCAACAACAAACATACTTTCTAACTAAATGCGGAATAATAAACATACATTGTTTATCGAATAGAAATAAAGTCTTACAATTCTGGTCCCAAGGTTCTTTAACCTTAACTTAAAACATACCCTTGATACAATAAGAGTTCACATAACCAAATAACATTTTAAGATAAACTGCTACATAATCCCTATCAGGCAACTATCCTTGCACCTTCCCTTTTCCTTTGTCCCCTTTAGACGTCTCTGCCTTAGCTGAAATAAAGATCATGATATAGCAAGGGTAAGCAACTAGTTTGCTTAGCAGTTTATACACAAGGGAGATATATCATGATTAGCAGGAAGTTTCGCTTTCAAGGTTCAACGGCAGTATAAAATTGTGAAGAAACATGAATTAATAGTCAACAATTGAATATTCGAATAATTGAATGACAATTACTGAGTGGTTGGAAATAACCATAGACATTTGCCAAGGCTCTCAGCATTTAAGCTGGACCTCTTAAAAAGTTTTGGTAATCAAGGGGATCAGCCTTTCATACCCCGTGATTTATGCATAAACACTTAATAAACCAGCATTGATATCATGCCTTAATCAAATTTATCCTTTTCTCAGCCAAGAGTTCTTACCATAACAATTTAATAAGAACAGCTTTTAAAATACCTTTGATTCAACAAATTTAGACATGCTTGATCTAGCTGATACAAATAGCATAGATCTACCTCATAAACAGTTCATGCTTGAAAGAACTTTAATCTAATTCACAGTTCAATAACAATAGAATAGGAATTCAATTTCACAATGTGCGAATCTCAATAATCAGTATAGATGTGAATAATCAACAATAATTATTCACTAACATGCTTCGAAAATAATAACTCGAGTTTGAGTTAGGGAACTTGCCTGTCTGCTCAGCTACAAATAATTCTAGCTTTAACTAATTGGCCTTGAAGAACCTAACATTGATAATGTTGATCTATCAATTAGTACTGCGTAGTTGTATATCGACACACTTACTTATGCTATTTATTTAACAATTAAGCAATCATATAGCACACATAAACTATCGTAAATCCTATAAGACACTTAATTGATCCTTAGGTTGATGGTTTAATTAATTAACAATGTTTCCCTTAAGTGATAATCACTTATTAACCTCTAAGCAATTTATTATAATTGTTAAATTAATTAACATTACTCTTTCTTAAGTAATATTCATTTATTAAACCCTTAAACAATTTATTATGATTGTTTAATTAATGGGTTATTAAACTCTCTCTATTTTATTAACTTTATCTTCATTTAATTACTATTAAATAGTAATTAATTAATTATCTTTAGTTATTAATAATAGTAATTAATAACTAATTACAGCTACTTATTATTTAATTATTAATTAGATAATAATCGAATTATAAATTTTAATTGTCTTTAATTATTATTTAAGATTAAATAATAATTAATTAGGTTTGTTTATTATTTAATGTTAATCAAATAATAAATAATTAATTAGTGAGTAACAATTATCTTTAGTTATTATTTAATAATAAATAATAACTAATTAGATTTATTTATTATTTAAAGTTAATCAAAAAATAAATAACTAATTAGTAAATATGAATTATCTTTAGTTATTATTTAATAATAAATAATAACTAATTAGATTTATTTATTATTTAAGGTTATTCAAATAATAATTAATTAACAAGTATGAATTACCTTTAGTTATTATTTAATAATAACTAATTAGATTTATTTATTATTTAATGTTAATCAAATAATATTAATTAGTGAGTAATAATTATCTTTAGTTATTATTTAATAATAAATAATAACTAATTAGGTTTATTTATTATTTAAAGTTAATCAAATGATAAATAATTAATTTACAATTCTTAATTATCCTTAATCATTATTTAATAATAATTAACAATAATTAATTACTAATATATTTAGAAAATATAATATTTAATGCACAAACTTAATCTTGTACATTTACTAATTTTACAAAATTAATTAATAATATTTAAAACATTAAATTTAATTAAAATTAACCCTTGATGGCATTCTGGTAAATAGGTTGAAATTCGGACGGAGGGGCAGAGATGTAAATTCCGCGAAATCGTCCGTCCGCGCTTTGCGCGTGCGGTGCCCCTGCCTGGCCGAAACGGCGCCGTTGGCTGCCGCTTATAAGAAGAAATAGCTGGCGCGCCATGCGCGGCCAGCCTTATTATTATTTTTATTTTATTTTTTTTTTTTTTTTTTTAAACACAACCGCGCCATGCGCGGCCCCTCTCACTTTCCTTCAAGCAGCATACAGGGGCTACACAGTACACTCAACCAATCTTAATACCATCAAGCAAGTTTAAATCTCCAATATAAATTCCAAAAAAAATTCCCCATGACTAAGAAAATATTTCTAATATTACTACAAAATATTTATGACTTAAAACAATATTTTTCATCAATAAATTTTGTACTCCAATAAATAATATTACTCCCATGTTTTAGCATACAAAACCCACCAAAACATGTTACAAAAATTTTAAAACCTATATATGCTATCAATAAGGCATACAAGACCAAGATCTCTTCTTATATAGCTTTAAAACCATATTTGATAAACATATTTTTGCAATAATATAGATCTACCAAGATAAAACTTAGATCTAGCAAAATAAAACTTAAATCTAGCAAAATAAAACTTAGATCTAACAAAATAAAACTTAGACCTATACACGCTTCATTCCTTCCATAAGCATCAAACAACAACCAAAAATTAATCCCACACACAACTAGGGTTTTAAAAGAAACGAAGATCCATACCTCGATTTATTGGCTATTCTCCTATTCTTCCCAAAATAAGTTGTGAATGGGGATGGCCTAAACAATCAAGACCTTCTTCTTTCTCCCACAAGATTTGTTCTTGCTTTTTCTTCAAACTCTCTCTCTAACACTCTCTCTATACTTGGTGAATAATGAACCAACCCCTACTATCATTGGTGAGGGGTCCTATTTATAGGAAAGTAGAGACCATGGGCAAAATAGTCATTAACCATGACTAGGCAAGGGCAATTTGGTCAATTCATCAATAATAGGAAGTTTCCTAGCAACTTCCTCAAGGGTATTTTAAACATTACCCAACTTCTTTTAAGGTTAAAATAGTCTTTTCGCAAAATCTTAATTATCCATTAGTTATTAACTATTCTTCATTGGTTATTAGACATTGGTTATTATCTTGCCATAATTACATTGTTTAAACACAATGGTTATTATCCCGCCATAATTACATTGGTTATTAACCACTTGGATATACAATGGTTATTGCCCCTTCATAATTACCTTGGTTATTAACCACTCTTGGCCATTTTAGCCATTACACACCAATTCCTACACTTGACTCACATATGGTTATTTCTTAACCATAGTTATATCATACCTGCTAACACAAGTATAGACACATCTTATACATCTCCCACCAATTAACCCAAGTTGGTTTAAATAGAACAACAACGTTAACTCATTAAATTAAATTAGATTTAATTAATAAGGACGTTCAAAATTCACGGGCATTACATCCCTCCCCCCTTATAAAAATTCCGTCCTCGGAATTGCAAAAATAGGGTTACTCAAATAAAAACGGATAATTCGCTTTCATTTTCTCTTCGAGTTCCCACGTAGCTTCTTCGACTGCGTGATTCCTCCAGAGAACTTTGACGGAATGGATGGTCTTGTTTCTCAGCTTCTGTTCCTTTCTATCGAGAATCTGGACAGGAACTTCCTCGTACGTTAAGTCCTTCTCGACTTGGATTGGTTCATAGGAGATAATGTGCTTATAGCCTGGTTTATACGGCTGCAACACTGACACATGAAATACGTTGTGAATGTGCTCAAGTTCAGGAGGTAACGCTACCTCGTACGCCACCTCGCCGATTCGCCTCAAAATCTCGAATGGTCCTATGAACCTAGGGCTCAATTTGCCCTTCTTCCCAAACCGGATCTTTCCTTTCCAAGGAGATACCTTCAAAAATACAAAGCTACCAACTTCAAAGTCCCACTTCTGACGATGTAAGTCGGCATATTTCTTTTGGCGATCTTGAGCTGCTACCAACCGGTTTCTGATCAGCCGCACGATGTCTGTAGTCTGCTGCACCATTTCTGGTCCCAGCAATCTTCGCTCCCCGACCTCGTCCCAACACATCGGGGTTCGACATTTCCTTCCATATAGCGCTTCGTAAGGTGGCATGCCGATACTGGCGTGATAGCTATTGTTGTAAGAAAACTCCACCAGTGGCAAATGGTCATCCCAGCTGCCCTTTAAATCCATCACAACTGCCCAAAGCATATCTTCTAAGGTCTGAATCGTTCGCTCGCCCTGGCCGTCGGTTTAAGGATGATACGCTATACTTAACCTCAACTGCGTTCCCATTCTTGCCTGTAGACTTTTCCAAAAATTCGACGTGAAGCGCGGATCTCTGTCAGATACAATTGATACCGGCACTCCATGTCGTGACACTATCTCCTTCACATAAAGCTTTGCCAATTGCTCCAGATTGTACCGTATCTTGATTGGCAGAAAATGAGCAGACTTGGTTAGACTATCCACGATTACCCAGATAGCGTCTAAACCCTTATGAGTTGGTGGTAGTCCCACCACAAAGTCCATTGTGATGTGCTCCCACTTCCACTCCGGAATCTCTAACGGTTGAAGTAATCCACTCGGTCGTTGGTGCTCTGCTTTAATCCGTTGGCACGTCAGACATCGGCTGACGCACTCCGCCACTTCGCGTTTCATATTCGGCCACCAAAAATTTCATCGCAAATCCTGGTACATCTTTGTGCTTCCAGGATGTACCGAGTACTTCGTGTTGTGAGCTTCCTGAAGGATTTCTTCCCTCAATTCCAGATCCAACGGTACCTAGACTCTCCCTTCAAATCTTAGCAATCCAGTGCTATCAATCTTATACTTAAGCTCCTTGCCTTCGGCAATTCGTTTCTTTATTGCATCACAATCCTCATCCTTTTCTTGAGCCTCCTTAATCTGATCCAACAGGGTCGGGCTCGCTGTCACTGTAAACAGTTTCCCATCTGTCTCCATCGGATACTTAACCTCCAATTCTAGACGTTCGAACTCCTTTATCAGCTCTGCCTGAGTTGTAAGCCTCATTAATTTCTCTCTGCCTTTCCTACTCAGGGCATCTGCCACTACATTTGCTTTGCCTGGATGGTACAGAATCTCACAGTCGTAATCCTTGATCAATTCTAGCCATCGGCGTTGCCTCATATTCAGCTCCTTCTGAGTGAAGATATATTTCAGACTTTTGTGATCTATATATATCTCGCACCTCTCTCCATATAAGTAGTGTCTCCAAATCTTCAAGGCGAACACTACTGCTGCTAACTCCAGATCATGAGTCGGGTATCCCTTCTCATATTCCTTCAGCTGACGTGAAGCGTACGCAATGACCTTGCCATGCTGCATTAGTACACAACCAAGGCCCTTGTGTGACGCATCACTGTATACTACAAAACCTCCAGTGTTGTCCGGTAAAGCCAACACTGGTGCTTGGCTAAGTCTCTTCTTCAGCTCCATGAAACTCTCCTCGCACTTCTCCGTCCAAACGAACTTTACCGTTTTCCTAGTTAGATTGGTCAGCGGTGATGCTATCTTCGAAAAATCTTGGATGAATCTCCGATAGTATCCTGCTAACCCTAGGAAACTCCTGATCTCCGTTGGCGTCTTCGCCTGCTCCCAGTTGATAATGGCTTCCACCTTTGCTGGGTCTACTGAAACACCATTCCTGTCAATGACGTGTCCTAGAAACTGCACCCTTTGCAACCAAAATTCACACTTCGAAAACTTCGTGTACAGCTTCTCCCTTCTTAATGCCTCCAAAGCAATCCTTAGATGTTCAACATGTTCTTCCTCTGTCACTGAATACACCAAGATGTCATCGATGAATACTACCACGAACTTGTCCAAGTACTGCTTGAACACTCTGTTCATCATATCCATGAATGTCGCTGGTGCATTTGTCAGTCCAATGACATAACAAGAAACTCGAAATGTCCATAACGAGTTCTGAATGCCGTTTTCGGGATATCCTCCTGTCTCACCCTTAGTTGATGATAGCCCGTCCTCAAATCAATCTTTGAAAAGTATTTCGCCCCCTTGAGTTGATCAAACAGATCGTCAATCCTGGGCAACGGGTACCTATTCTTAATCGTAACTTTGTTCAACTCGCGGTAGTTGATACAAAGCCTCATCGAGCCATCCTTCTTCTTTACGAACAGAACTGGCGCTCCCCATGGTGACACGCTCGGTCTGATATAACCCTTATCTAACAGTTCCTGCAATTGAACCATCAGCTCTTTCATCTCTACTGGTGCCATTTGGTAAGGCGCCTTGGATATCGGTGTCGTCCCGGGTACTAAGTCAATCACAAATTCTATCTCTCTATCCGGCGAAAATCCCGAAATTTCATCTGGGAAGACATCAACGAATTCCCTTACGACGGGTATCTGACTCAGTTCACCCTCGACCCGTCGAGTGTCCACCACGTGGGCCAAATAACCTATACAACCCTTCTGAAGCAATCTCTTTGCTTGCATCATCGTCAGACAACAAGATTGTCTCGGCGATTTATTACCATAGAACACCGCCTTCGACTTACTTAGAGTCTCCAGGTTTACGCACTTTTTCTTACAGTCAATGACCGCCCCGTGACTCGCTAACCAATCCATTCCAAGAATTACATCAAATTCTCCAAGACGAATCGGTAGCAAATCCACGTTAAGCTTAAACCCCCTCATATCAGCACAACAATTCCTATAAATGTAGTTTACGAGGATAATCTCTTTGTTCGCTACTTCTACGTTCATCGGGTGTTCTAATGGTTCACTAGGTAAATTAAATCCTTGAGCAAATTCATCAGATACAAAAGAACATGAAGCTCCTGAATCGAATAGCACATAGGCATTTATGTCGTTGATTGGAATAATACCTGACACCACTTCCCTAGATGCCACGGCATCTTGCACTGTCATGTTGAAGGTCCTTGCTGTTTCCTTATTTGGCTGGGTTGGTCCTCCACTGGTTGCCCTCGAGTTGTTTCCCCTATTGCCGCTTCCGCCATCCATGTTTTTCTTCCTTGGACAGTCCTTACTTCGATGTCCCAACTCTCCACAAGTGAAACAACCTCCTTTCTTCGCCTTAGGACAATTAGGCGAGATATGCCCTTCTTGTCCACAGGTATAACAGACCATTTTTCCTTTCATGCACTCTCCCGAGTGACCTTTCCCGTAATTTCCACATACCTGCCTTTTCTGCTGCATGCTCCCTTACTGCATTTCAGAATTGCTACCCCCACTGCTCCATTGACGCTTTCTGTTGTTGCTTCCACCACTGCTAACATTCGTATTTCCTCCTTCTACCTTCTTCTTGTTCTTCTCTCGATTGTACTTTGAAACCGCTTCACTCCCACCTTCAGCAATGAGAGCTTTCTCCAACAAAGTTGAGAACGACGTAATTTGTAAAACCGCTACCTTGCTGTAGATCCACGGCTTTAACCCATTCTCGAACCTTCTTGCCTTCCTCACCTCAGTGTCCACCTGATGTGGGGCGAATCTAGCTAATTCATTGAATTTTGCAGCGTACTCTGACACTGACAAGTTTTCCTGCTTCAGTTCTAAAAACTTGATCTCCATTTTCACCTGCGTACTCTCAGGGAAGTAATTCTCGAAAAACAACGTCTTGAATGCTTCCCACGCCACGACTCCAGTTCCAGCTTTGCTCTGATTGGCTTCCCACCAAAAGTTAGCCTCACCTTTCATTAAGTAAGTAGCAAAAACTGTCTTCTGCTCCTCGGCGACTCTAGCGATGACAAAGGCCTTTTCAATCTCCTTTATCCACAACTGGGCCTCTATCGGGTCCGTTGTTCCCCTAAACTCCGGCGGCCCTACTGCCTTGAAGTCTTTAAAATTGGCTAAGTGGTTGCCCGTCTGGTTTCCTGCGGTAGTCGTTTGATTCCGCAGAGCTTCGGCCATCATGTTGATAAAGTCTTGCATTGGGTTTGGTTGAGTTCCCTCTACATTGTTAACCGACTCTTCGACCCCTTGGTTTCGTAGGATTCGTCTGGGCGGCATTATCTGTTTAAACAAAGTCCTAACACGTTACTCGGGTTTTATAAACATATAAGTATTTAACATGTAATACAACATTGTACTCGAACAATCGCATGACCATCGTGTGGGAGCTCTAGATTACCCAACCTCGGGAATTCTGCTTTTACCCGATTAGTAATTTAAGTTGCTAAAGTACCGATTCAGTTTTACTGAATTAACATAACCATTAAATTGACGGTTTACCAAGTAAAATTCTCAAAACACATATTATAATAATGCATTTATATTCATATACCAATTTTCGTGTCTTGCACGTTCATCACAGGTATATTGCTATAAATGCTACCATCCCAATAAAATAACAAAAGATGGGATTTACTTAAACCATTCTTTTTCTACCTACATAAATGGAAGTACATCCTACATATGAACTACCTCGCACCTACTGAGGTTAATACAAACTCTAGTAAATCAAAAGTAGTACCAACTTCAATGCTCAAGGCATAACTGCCCACCTCCAACTATCCTCTAAGGGACACAAGGTGAATACAACTCAACGTTTGCTCTCGCTACTGGAGGGCAGATCCATCCATTTGGCATCGAACTGCATAAAGGCGATGTCTAAGGCTCGCTCCAAATCATATATCTTCACATCTTTAGCTTTCACCTCATCCCTCAACTGTCCTAACTGTAACTCTCTCTGCTGCAGCCTCCCTCGCAACTCGGCTAACTCAGCCTGGGCCTGGTAAGCAGCGTTCTTGTACTGCTGCTCAGTAATCTGGAGGGTGTGGTCCTGTGTCTCTAGTTGTTCAGCCCTAACCTCTAGCTCGGCGTCCCTCGCCAGCAAATCTCCTATCACCTCAGGCTCTATGGGTTCTTGGTTCACTGAATAGCTATCTTGACTCTCGTTCGACATCCTACAAACACCACACAATAATCAACATCGGTACCACAATAAAATATATTCATTGATAAAATGAAATAATATTTTATTCGGTACAACTAGAACTCGATGAATCTCCTCAATCCATCACCTACATACTCTATATGAGTTTTCTACTAAGGTTATAACCTAGGTTTCTTATTCCTAACGTTTATAACCTACAGCTCTGATACCAACCTGTGACACCCCCAAATCCGGGTTTCCTAACCTCGAATTCGGTGTTCACGATTCTCAACAACAAACATACTTTCTAACTAAATGCGGAATAATAAACATACATTGTTTATCGAATAGAAATAAAGTCTTACAATTCTGGTCCCAAGGTTCTTTAACCTTAACTTAAAACATACCCTTAAGACAATAAGAGTTCACATAACCAAATAATATTTTAAGATAAACTGCTACATAATCCCTATCAGGCAACTATCCTTGCACCTTCCCTTTTCCTTTGTCCCCTTTAGATGTCTCTGCCTTAGCTGAAATAAAGATCATGATATAACAAGGGTAAGCAACTAGTTTGCTTAGCAGTTTATACACAAGGGAGATATATCATGATTAGCAGGAAGTTTCGCTTTCAAGGTTCAACGGCAGTATAAAATTGTGAAGAAACATGAATTAATAGTCAACAATTGAATATTCGAATAATTGAATGACAATTACTGAGTGGTTGGAAATAACCATAGACATTTGCCAAGGTTCTCAGCATTTAAGCTGGACCTCTTAAAAAGTTTTGGTAATCAAGGGGATCAGCCTTTCATACCCCGTGATTTATGCATAAACACTTAATAAACCAGCATTGATATCATGCCTTAATCAAATTTATCCTTTTCTCAGCCAAGAGTTCTTACCATAACAATTTAATAAGAACAGCTTTTAAAATACCTTTGATTCAACAAATTTAGACATGCTTGATCTAGCTGATACAAATAGCATAGATCTACCTCATAAACAGTTCATGCTTGAAAGAACTTTAATCTAATTCACAGTTCAATAACAATAGAATAGGAATTCAATTTCACAATGTGCGAATCTCAATAATCAATATAGATGTGAATAATCAACAATAATTATTCACTAACATGCTTCGAAAATAATAACTCGAGTTTGAGTTAGGGAACTTGCCTGTCTGCTCAGCTACAAATAATTCTAGCTTTAACTAATTGGCCTTGAAGAACCTAACATTGATAATGTTGATCTATCAATTAGTACTGCGTAGTTGTATATTGACACGCTTACTTATGCTATTTATTTAACAATTAAGCAATCATATAGCACACATAAACTATCGTAAATCCTATAAGACACTTAATTGATCCTTAGGTTGATGGTTTAATTAATTAACAATGTTTCCCTTAAGTGATAATCACTTATTAACCTCTAAGCAATTTATTATAATTGTTAAATTAATTAACATTACTCTTTCTTAAGTAATATTCATTTATTAAACCCTTAAACAATTTATTATGATTGTTTAATTAATGGGTTATTAAACTCTCTCTATTTTATTAACTTTATCTTCATTTAATTACTATTAAATAGTAATTAATTAATTATCTTTAGTTATTAATAATAGTAATTAATAACTAATTACAGTTACTTATTATTTAATTATTAATTAGATAATAATCGAATTATAAATTTTAATTGTCTTTAATTATTATTTAAGATTAAATAATAATTAATTAGGTTTGTTTATTATTTAAAGTTAATCAAATAATAAATAATTAATTAGTGAGTAACAATTATCTTTAGTTATTATTTAATAATAAATAATAACTAATTAGATTTATTTATTATTTAAAGTTAATCAAAAAATAAATAACTAATTAGTAAATATGAATTATCTTTAGTTATTATTTAATAATAAATAATAACTAATTAGATTTATTTATTATTTAAGGTTATTCAAATAATAATTAATTAACAAGTATGAATTACCTTTAGTTATTATTTAATAATAACTAATTAGGTTTATTTATTATTTAATGTTAATCAAATAATAAATAATTAATTAGTGAGTAATAATTATCTTTAGTTATTATTTAATAATAAATAATAACTAATTAGGTTTATTTATTATTTAAAGTTAATCAAATGATAAATAATTAATTTACAATTCTTAATTATCCTTAATCATTATTTAATAATAATTAACAATAATTAATTACTAATATATTTAGAAAATATAATATTTAATGCACAAACTTAATCTTGTACATTTACTAATTTTACAAAATTAATTAATAATATTTAAAACATTAAATTTAATTAAAATTAACCCTTAATGGCATTCTGGTAAATAGGTTGAAATTCAGACGGAGGGGCAGAGATGTAAATTTCGCGAAATCGTCCATCCGCGTATTGCGCGTGCGGTGCCCCTGCCTGGCCGAAACGCCGTCGTTGGCTGCCGCTTATAAGAAGAAATAGCTGGCGCGCCATGCGCGGCCAGCCTTATTATTATTATTATTTTTTTTTTTTTTTTTTTTGTTTTAAAACACAACCGCGCCATGCGCGGCCCCTCTCCCTTTCCTTCAAGCAGCATACAGGGGCTACACAGTACACTCAGCCAATCTTAATACCATCAAGCAAGTTTAAATCTCCAATATAAATTTCAAAAAAAATTCCCCATGACTAGGAAAATATTTCTAATATTACTACCAAATATTTATGACTTAAAACAATATTTTTTATCAATAAATTTTGTACTCCAATAAATAATATTACTCCCATGTTTTAGCATACAAAACCCACCAAAACATGTTACAAAAATTTTAAAACCTATATATGCTATCAATAAGGCATACAAGACCAAGATCTCTTCTTATATAGCTTTAAAACCATATTTGATAAACATATTTTTGCAATAATATAGATCTAGCAAGATAAAACTTAGATCTAGCAAAATAAAACTTAAATCTAGCAAAATAAAACTTAGATCTAACAAAATAAAACTTAGACCTATACACGCTTCATTCCTTCCATAAGCATCAAACAACAACCAAAAATTAATCCCACACACAACTAGGGTTTTAAAAGAAACGAAGATCCATACCTCGATTTATTGGCTATTCTCCTCTTCTTCCCAAAATAGGTTGTGAATGGGGATGGCCTAAACAATCAAGACTTTCTTCTTTCTCCCACAAGATTTGTTCTTGCTTTTTCTTCAAACTCTCTCTCTAACACTCTCTCTATACTTGGTGAATAATGAACCAACCCCTACTATCATTGGTGAGGGGTCCTATTTATAGGAAAGTAGAGACCATGGGCAAAATAGTCATTAACCATGACTAGGCAAGGGCAATTTGGTCAATTCATCAATAATAGGAAGTTTCCTAGCAACTTCCTCAAGGGTATTTTAAACATTACCCAACTTCTTTTAAGGTTAAAATAGTCTTTTCGCAAAATCTTAATTATCCATTAGTTATTAACTATTCTTCATTGGTTATTAGACATTGGTTATTATCTTGCCATAATTACATTGTTTTAAACACAATGGTTATTATCCCGCCATAATTACATTGGTTATTAACCACTTGGATATATAATGGTTATTGCCCCTTCATAATTACCTTGGTTATTAACCACTCTTGGCCATTTTAGCCATTACACACCAATTCCTACACTTGACTCACATATGGTTATTTCTTAACCATAGTTATATCATACCTGCCAACACAAGTATAGACACATCTTATACATCTCCCACCAATTAACCCAAGTTGGTTTAAATAGAACACAACGTTAACTCATTAAATTAAATTAGATTTAATTAATAAGAACGTTCAAAATTCACGGGCATTACAGGTTGACTCATTCTAGAAGTTAGCCATTGGTAGTTATTTGAAGCCATGACCTCTAATAAATTAAGTGCTTCTCCATAATTCTTAGCCATGAAAGATCCTCCCGCAACTGCATCTATGCAAGACCGATTGTGAGATCCCAATCCATTGTAAAAGGTATTCAATTGCATCCATGGGAGGAATCCATGATGCGGGCATCTTCGAAGCAAATCTTTAAATCTCTCCCATGCCTCATACAATGACTCTCCATGATGTTGTTCAAAGGTTGCAATTTCATTTCTCAATCTAGCAGACTTTGCAGGAGGGAAGAACTTTGCCAAAAATTTCTGTGCTAAGTCTGACCATGTAGTGATGGATCCTGGTGGCAATGAGTGAAGCCAACTCTTAGCTTTGTCCCTCAAAGTGAATGGAAAAAGTCTAAGTCTCAAAGCATCGTCCATCACTCCATTAAATTTGAAAGTATCAAATATCTCAATAAAGCTCAACAAATGCTCATTAGGGTTTTCATTAACCAAACCCCCAAACTGTAACGAGTTTTGCACCATTTGTATTGTTCCCGGTTTAATTTCAAAGGCATTTGCAGTTATTGCCGACCTTATGATAGTAGACTGTAAATCACTTATCTGCAGCGTTACATAGTCTCTCAATGTTTTTTGTTCCTCTGCCGCCATAGTTTCTTGATTATTAGAACCCCTGATTCTTTCTCTTCTTAGTCTTCGGGTATTTCTCTCGATCTCGGGATCGTAAGGAAATAACTCAAGACTTTGTGATCGACGCATACAACTCAAGAGTACCTACACAATCAAGTGAAAACTTAAATACAAGTCTAAATTAAGATCAATTCGACTATAATCAATATTGGTAAAATTATTGTAAAATAATTCCCCGGCAACGACGCCAAAAACTTGTTACTTGATTTCGCAATCAATAAAACACGCCCAAGTATACGCGGTCCACAAGTAATATAAGATAAGTAAAGTGTCGAACCCACGGGGAATTATATTAAATAGTTACCAAATATCAATCGCATGAAAAATTAATCTAATTTAAACAATGACAATATGATTTGTTTTTGTTGTTGATTAAAACTAAATGAAGACATTTAAGAAAACAACGTTTAACTAAACACGGATAGAATTCAAGATAAAAAGATCTAAGATTACAATTTCCCCCAACTCTTCATTTGTAAATCACAACTCTCTCTTTATCGACTATTTAGATAAAATAATTGTTACCCGAGAAATCACAAGTATATATAAGCCTCTCTCGATGGTCGAATACGTATTTCCTATTGTGGTGTATAGATATATCTCTATTCTACACACTAGCAAGAATTTCATATCAAGAACAATCAATAAGATGCATGTTACATAAAATCCCATTAACCATTCTATCAATTATCAACTTTCACAATAGCAAACATTAAGCAAGGATTCTCAATTGGATACAAGTGTTATTTAGGTATATGTCTATCCCAAATACAATCAAATTATCAACCCTTGAGAATAATACATAAGACTCACGTCACATAATCTCATACATTATCCATAAAGAATATCCAATTTTCACATGAATTCATTGTTAGGTTTGTATATAGCGCGAATATGCAATCCAATTACATAAATAGTGCGGAAGCGCGATAAAACGAATTTTAAAATTTTTATACAAACCATCACCATGATCATCCTTGTGTTCAATTATCAATTAAACGAAAGAGACAGAGATAGAGAATAATACCCTCGTAGAACCGTGCTTTCTCGGGTACAAGTTCACCTCCAATTCCTTCGCGTTCTCCTTGAATTTCACCGATGGGATTCCTTCCTTTGATTAACGTTAGCCACCCAAGTGTTTGGCCTCTAGAGGTGATCCACCAAGGAATAATAGTTATTCAAGAATATGGGTGTTGGCAAAACCCTAGTTTCTATCTCTATAGAAATTGCAAGTACTCTCTCTCTCCAATTCTCATGGAAGAGTGTGTAAATTGTCTAACCCTAAATCATGATAAGACTCCTCTTATTTATAGATATAGGGAACCCTCCTAAACTATTTAGGATTAGGGTTTTTATTTTAATTAAACTCCTTTAATTAATTAAACTCCTAATCCAATTAAGAATTTATGAGATAGTACTTCTATTAATTAATTCCCAATCCCTATTAGGAATTAAATAATAGTAATTGTAATAATAATAATAAGACTCTTCTTATTAATTTATATTTGATATTTCCAAAATATTAAATAATAAATATTAAGCTATTTAATTTATTCTATCTCCATAGATTAAATTAAATACACTTAACTTATTATTACAATTATGCCATTTACTTCTTAAATAAATATTTTTTTTTGCGGTGTGACCCTTTAGGTTCTCCATATTAAACCGGTTGTGAATAAATCAATTAGAACAATTCTAATCTAATTTAAATAAATAAATTAAACTATTTAATTCATTTAAATAAATAATATTTATTCTACAATAAGGGTAAGCCCCCTTAGCGATCAACGACTTTCCAGATAATATAGATTTCAACATTAATCATAAAAGAACCTTTCAGTGAATAGTTACCGTACAATTCAATCCTTCTACCATACAATGTCCCAATTATATATAAGACATGGAATTACTGTCAAGTCTTATTTTATTTAATTATATGTATTTCGATTCTCAAATGCACAACTCTGATAATGCAAATTGGAAACTCTTTTCTAATTTCATTCTACTTTGGCCAAAGACTTCTGAGTTGTCATTTATCGAATCACATAGGACATTCTCTCCTTTTACTAGAAGTGGTAGATTTTTTGTTGATCATTCACCTATCTCCATGTATAACTTATTATACCCAATCATACCCTTTGATATACCTTAAAGGTCTTAAGGGACATGTCAAAGTATAACTCATCATACACAAGATACTATGATGATCTCAAGTCCAAGGATCACTTGTACTACTATTCCTTAGTGAGCCACGTTCAGTGAACTTATTCTCTAATAAGCACCTTGTTGGTCGATTTTGCAACCGATAAATACGCGCAAGTATACGCGGTCAACAAGTAATGTAATGATAAGAGAGTTGTCGAACCCACAGGGAATTGTTCTAGTGTATCCCAAGTACCAACTATATATCGTCTCGATTTTAATTAGACAAATGATGATTTGATATTTTTGTTGTTGGTAGTGAAAAAGATAATAATAATCAAGTAAAAGATAATGAAATCTAATATTAACAAGTCTAAGATTGCAATTTCCCCCAACACTTCATTTGAATATCCTAACTCTCTCGTTTGAATTAATTAACAACATAGAATTGCCAACCGAGAAATCAAAGCTACTTATAAGCCTCTGTCGATGGTCAAATTCGAATCTTCCTAATGCGGCATGTAGGTATATGTCTATCCTACACACTATCAAGAGACCAATTTCAAGAACAATAACAAGACACGTGTCACTAAATCTCATTTACCGTCCCTTCAATTACCAACTTTCACATAGGAAGTCATTAAGAATAGATTCTCCATTGGTTGCACACGGTATCTAGGTATATATCTATCCTAAATACTATCAAGTTACCTATCATTGAGGATAATCAACAAGACACACGTCACTTAATCTCAATTAATAACCCACGATAATCTTTAACTTTCGCATGATATCATAACAAGGTCTAAACACTATAATCCGTTCGTCAAGTTCATATAGGTTTCCACGGTAATTACTAGCTAGGCAATTAATATATGAAGCATAAATTATGACATACAATTCACAAATGAGTAATTAATAACAAAGAGAGAGAAATCAATTCAAACTATGTGTTGGGTTCCATTGAAATCTTAGAAATTAAGGTCTAGTTCATGGTAGCTAAGCAAAACATCAAACACATGGTGTTCATCATAAATTAGAATTACAAATTCAAAGTAAAGCAAGAGATGATAAAACCCAATTAGAAGATATTCATATGTTGCTTGCTTGGTTGATGCCAATCTCTAGCTTTTCCTCTTCCTTTGGCATTCTTTTCTCCTTTTTGCTCCTTAGCTTGTGCTGGAAATTTCTTTGAATTGCAGCCCTTAAGCTCTTCTTGATGATGTATGTGCAGCCTCCCAAGGTTTAGATATGCCTTGACAATCCTTTCCTTCTTGGTTCTTTGGCTTGTGCTGAGTTTTTCCTTGTATTGCAGCACTTTTGCTCTCAATTTTGATGTTTTAGTGTAGCCTCCCAATCCCTAGATATCTGATATGAAGCTTAGAAGAGATTATATATAGCCTCCATCAAGAAACCCTAGCAAAAATCAAACAAAATGGAGCTCAGATCGCACTAAAACTGTGTCAGATCGCACTCAGCACGGCGTTGGCGCGCCCGCACGCCAGCCCGCGCGCCCGCGCGCCCAGCGCCTGGGCCGCACGCCCAACGCCGCACGCCCACGCCGCGCGCTCTCCGAACGCCAGCGCGCGCGCCCGCGCCCAGCGCCTGGGCCGCACGCTGGCCGCACGCCCACGCCCGCTGCCGAGGCCCCGCGCGCGCCCACCGCCGCACGCCCACGTCGCGCGCCCGCACTCCATCGCGCGCGCCCGCGCCCAGCTCCTGGGCCGCACGCCCGCACGCCCACGCCTGCTGCCGAGGCCCCACGCGCGCCAACGCCGCGCGCCCGCACGCCGCGCCCATGCGCCCGCGCCCAGCGCCTGGCCCCCAGCGCCCAACGCCCGCCGCACACGCCCGCACACGCCCGCACGCCCAGCGCGCGCCCGCACGCCGCGCCCATGCGCCCGCGCCCAGCGCCTGGGCCGCACGCCGTGCCCGCGGCTTGGTCGACGCCGCACGCCGTGCACGCATTCCAACGCCGTGCACGCCCAACTTCCAAATGTCATCAAATTAAGCCCCGAGCATCGCCAAACATAAATTTTCACCGTGTTATCATTCGGGCACGAATATCCAGGCACGGACATTGAGTCAATACAAACAACGATCCGAGCGGTCTTTATTTCAATTCTTACAAACATAATGAAAATGCATCAAAGCAACATAAAACATGTAAAAATAACTAAAAACTAATTTATGTAGAAATAAGATAAAAATACATAAAAACCACATAAAATACCTAAAGACTTGCAAATTATCAAGGCCAAAAGTACCCAAATTGTGTGTATAAAATACACTCATCAAATACCCCCAAACTTAAATCTTTGCTTGTCCTCAAGCAAAACAAACCTAAACTAAAGAATTCAAAAACTTCTAATATAACCTAACTTGAGCAATGAATTAATAAGCCGACAATGGTCTCAAAGGCATCAACACAAAGAACTCAAGAGAACAAACAAGGTGTTGCAAGTCTAAAATTTCAGTTAGCTAGTCATACTTTGCTTAAGGCCCCTTCCGTGTGTGTGTGAGTACCCAATAGCACTAAACCAACCAAGCTCGGATGAACTTGCAACCACATTACCTTATGAAATAATCAAAATAAACCCCCAAAAACAACATGCTTAACACATCACTCAATACAAAGGTATACAAATCACAATTCCAAAAATTTTGAGAATCAAGGGCTCTAGGTGAGTGCATTTTATGCTCCATCTCAACCTTAAGCACGCTCATATGGGCGAGTGCGTTTTACGCTCAACCTCAACCCCATGCAAAATTTGCAATAAACAATTTTTTTTTTCTTTAATCACAAATATAAGAGAGTGCGTTTTACGCTCTATCTCTCTTACGCATGCGTCCATGAGTGAGTGCGTTTTACGCTCCATCTCAACTCACCACATGACCATCAATTCACACATAACAAATTTGGACCCCTTGGTTCGAGTGATGTTTAAACGAGTTCTAGAGTTTATAGATATTTTTCACAAGCATTCGGTTATAAAAGCCTTCACTAAGCATACAACTAGCTTAATACTCATGGGTAAGTGCATGAAAGTGAAAGGACGCATAAGCAAAATAATAACCAATAAACGATAAGCACAAAGACTAAGCAACAATTGTCTACTTCTCATGAGTTAGAATCTCTTTGAACAAGTTATTATCATAGACCATGGATTATAGTTCAAATCAAATTAAAACAATGCTCAAGAGACACATCCTAAAAATAAATAAATTTTTTTTTTGAATGAAAAGAAAAACATACTTAAATCACACAAAAACTAAATTAAACACACAAATACGCACATAGGAAGTACTACCCCCAAACTTAAATTTGACTACCACACATCACAACACGACTAGATAGACAAGGATAACTCACTTAAACTACCACACGCACACCCCCAAACTTAAAACAAACATAGTCCTCGATGTTTATAATAGACAGAATTAAAACAGAGAACTTCACTGAGGGTAATCAAGCAACATCATTATAGTGTGGTGTCGCTTGGACGGTTTCGGACTAACAAAATTCTTGTCATGGTCAATGATTGGCTTGGACGATGAAGCTTCGCCCCACTTGTTGCTTGGAAGCCATACCAGAACAATGCCTCATGAAGAACAGCCCATAATAGCTAAGAAACTCTCTCAGGCCAAAAATCGAACACTTGGTGTGCACCTCCCAAAATCTTAGTTGTCAATGTATTGGGAAGCAGGGATAGCCCTCCACAAAGTCTTGCAATGGGAGAATTGGAGTGTTCCTGCAATAAAACTCAACCCAAGCACAGTCCCAAGCAAGTAAAATTTGAAATTAACAGACCTTGTTACCTTTTCTTGGAAAACTAATGAAAAGCCATGGGAATTCTTCAAAATCTGCTAAATCCTTGTTGAAGTTCAAGTTAGAAGATGACAATGCTGATGGATTGCAGAGATTGGATGCCCAATTGGAGTGATGGGGCACGAATTTGAGTTTGGGAAAAATGCATGTAAGTTGGCTTTGGAGTGGGAGGAGAGAGATATGAGTTGGACTATAGAAATGAGCTGATGGGTGCATATAAGCTGTTGGTGGCTGTCATGGCTAGCATGCACGCTGCTGAGTGTGCTGCTGAGCGTGCTGGTGCATGTTGCTCAACGTGATGATGCTATGCTTCTGCTATAGTTTTCACTAGTGATCGTAAGCATCAAACTGCAGCAAGAAATATTACATACATTAAACACAATTAAACATAAAATCAAAAACAAAACACACCAAACGTTTTTTTTTTGGAGATTAAAATAAAAATAAAAAAAATAAAAACAAAATAGCTCGAAAAATAAAATGGAGATTTGGGTTGCCTCCCAAATAGCGCTTGAGTTAAAGTCCTCAGCCTGACTAGCTTCCTGTTTCCTTTTAGTCCGGCTCGATTGCAAAAATGACCTTAGCATGCCGCCTCGTTGTTCTTTCTTTGATTTGCGTGGCATGCATGCCTGGTTGGTGACCTTCAAACTTCGTTTCAACCGATGGCAAGAAGAAGCTTTCCTCATCAGCATCATCAATTATTGCACTTGTGTCAAGATCGACATGAAGATCTTCTTCATGAACCAATGGGTGTTCGATGGGTTTGAAAACCTCGAATGTGACTTCTTGGTCTTCAATTTCCTTTTCATGATCCCCATTCATGCTCCTCATCTCATCAACCTCAGAATCATCATCCACAATAAGATGTACACTCTCAAAATTTTCACTAATAGCTTCGTGCGACTCCGCGCCATTTCCTTGATCATCCACCAAGCACCCCTCTTCACCTTCCTCCATAGGGTCAATCTCAGTATCGCTAGGTAAGGTGCAATGCGGGTGAATAATGTAAGAATTGGCAACATAGTTCATGATGCTCTGCATTAAAGATTGTATATTTGCCAACCTAACCTCATTTTGAGAGATATGAGCCATGAGCTCCTCCCTCCTTCTTTCCGCTTTGTCACAACTATGCGAATTCACCAAACATTGCTCTTCACCTTCCTCTATAGGGTTAATCTGTGTAATACAAGGTGAGGTGCTTTGCGGGTGAATAAGCACTGCCTCGAGAAGTTGTGCCATTTGGTTCTCGACGCTTCGTAACAATTCTTGTTTTTCAATGAACAAGGGAAGAATCTCCTCCACATTAGATGTATCCTCATGGTATGGTGGAGGTTGGAATGAAAATTCTGAATGGTATGAGAGACTTGGATCAAAGCATTGATCTTGACTGTTGTCCCAAGAAAAGCTTGGATGATCTTGCCAACCCGGTTGATAGTAGTTTGGGTAGTAGTCAGCTTGATTCTGATTGTAGGCATTTTGGGTGGACTGGCCTTTAAGAGTGTCAATAGCCCTTGAAAGCGTTGCAAGTTGTTCTTGCAATTGCTCAAGAACTTTTGACGAACTTGGTTGCGTCGTCCCCTCATAATCCCATTGATAATTATGCTCATCCATTAACTGAAACAAAAAAAAACAAAATAAATAATAAGCAAATTATTTACAAGTCTAAATTAAGACCAATTCGATTGTCATTAATATTAGAAAAACACTAGAAGAACAATTCCCCGGCAACGGCGCCAAAAACTTGTTGGTCGATTTTGCAACCGATAAATACGCGCAAGTATACGCGGTCAACAAGTAATGTAATGATAAGAGAGTTGTCGAACCCACAGGGAATTGTTCTAGTGTATCCCAAGTACCAACTATATATCGTCTCGATTTTAATTAGACAAATGATGATTTGATATTTTTGTTGTTGGTAGTGAATAAGATAATAATAATCAAGTAAAAGATAATGAAATCTAATATTAACAAGTCTAAGATTGCAATTTCCCCCAACACTTCATTTGAATATCCTAACTCTCTCGTTTGAATTAATTAACAACATAGAATTGCCAACCGAGAAATCAAAGCTACTTATAAGCCTCTGTCGATGGTCAAATTCGAATCTTCCTAATGCGGCATGTAGGTATATGTCTATCCTACACACTATCAAGAGACCAATTTCAAGAACAATAACAAGACACGTGTCACTAAATCTCATTTACCGTCCCTTCAATTACCAACTTTCACATAGGAAGTCATTAAGAATAGATTCTCCATTGGTTGCACACGGTATCTAGGTATATATCTATCCTAAATACTATCAAGTTACCTATCATTGAGGATAATCAACAAGACACACGTCACTTAATCTCAATTAATAACCCACGATAATCTTTAACTTTCGCATGATATCATAACAAGGTCTAAACACTATAATCCGTTCGTCAAGTTCATATAGGTTCCCACGGTAATTACTAGCTAAGCAATTAATATATGAAGCATAAATTATGACATACAATTCACAAATGAGTAATTAATAACAAAGAGAGAGAAATCAATTCAAACTATGTGTTGGGTTCCATTGAAATCTTAGAAATTAAGGTCTAGTTCATGGTAGCTAAGCAAAACATCAAACACATGGTGTTCATCATAAATTAGAATTACAAATTCAAAGTAAAGCAAGAGATGATAAAACCCAATTAGAAGATATTCATATGTTGCTTGCTTGGTTGATGCCAATCTCTAGCTTTTCCTCTTCCTTTGGCATTCTTTTCTCCTTTTTGCTCCTTAGCTTGTGCTGGAAATTTCTTTGAATTGCAGCCCTTAAGCTCTTCTTGATGATGTATGTGCAGCCTCCCAAGGTTTAGATATGCCTTGACAATCCTTTCCTTCTTGGTTCTTTGGCTTGTGCTGAGTTTTTCCTTGTATTGCAACACTTTTGCTCTCAATTTTGATGTTTTAGTGTAGCCTCCCAATCCCTAGATATCTGATATGAAGCTTAGAAGAGATTATATATAGCCTCCATCAAGAAACCCTAGCAAAAATAGGACAAAATGGAGCTCAGATCGCACTAAAACTGTGTCAGATCGCACTCAGCACGGCGTTGGCGCGCCCGCACGCCAGCCCGCGCGCCCGCGCCCAGCGCCTGGGCCGCATGCCCAACGCCGCACGCCCACGCCGCGCGCCCGCACGCCAGCGCGCGCGCGCCCGCGCCCAGCGCCTGGGCCGCACGCTGGCCGCACGCCCACGCCCGCTGCCGAGGCCCCGCGCGCGCCCAACGCCGCACGCCCACGTCGCGCGCCCGCACGCCAGCGCGCGCGCCCGCGCCCAGCGCCTGGGCCGCACGCCCGCACGCCCACGCCTGCTGCCGAGGCCCCACGCGCGCCAACGCCGCGCCCGCACGCCGCGCCCATGCGCCCGCGCCCAACGCCTGGCCCCCAGGGCCCAACGCCCGCCGCACACGCCCGCACACGCCCGCACGCCCAGCGCGCCAACACGCCCGCACGCCCAGCGCGCCAACACGCCCGCACGCCCCGCGCGAGCCCGCACGCCGCGCCAACACGCCCGCACGCCCAGCGCGCGCCCGCACGCCGCGCCCATGCGCCCGCGCCCAGCGCCTGGGCCGCACGCTGGCGCCCCGTCTGCCGCACGCCGTGCCCGCGGCTTGGTCGACGCCGCACGCCGTGCACGCATTCCAACGCCGTGCACGCCCAACTTCCAAATGTCATCAAATTAAGCCCCGAGCATCGCCAAACATAAATTTTCACCGTGTTATCATTCGGGCACGAATATCCAGGCACGGACATTGAGTCAATACAAACAACGATCCGAGCGGTCTTTATTTCAATTCCTACAAACATAATGAAAATGCATCAAAGCAACATAAAACATGTAAAAATAACTAAAAACTAATTTATGTAGAAATAAGATAAAAATACATAAAAATCACATAAAATACCTAAAGATTTGCAAATTATCAAGGCCAAAAGTACCCAAATTGTGTGTATAAAATACACTCATCACACCTACATACTTGCTTTAGTGTCTCCACACAAATGATTATGAGATCAATCATCCTCTTCATAAGAGCAAGCAACGTATGTACTAATCTATCCGGATTCACTAATCCCCTTTTTAGTAATCCATCGATTAGGAACGATTTTAGTTTGTGAGCTATCTAGAATTTAGATCTCATTAGCATGATCACCATCATGATTCTAAAAGCATTGTTCAAAACTATGGGTTTATCACATTCAATATAACAACATCATGTAGATAAAGTAAAATGCCTTTAATAACCGAATAAGATTACAAAGTATATGCTACATCATATCAAATATGATTGGCTTGTGTGCATACTACTTTCAATCTCCCACTTGCACTAAAGCCAATCGTCATGGTATCTAATACCCTTCTTCTCTAAGTGACGATCATCCTACTGTTTGGATAAAGCTTCAGTAGATGGATATGCAATGTTGCTCTCCATAGTCCACTATCTCTATAGTGACTTTTCCTCTTTCAATGATTCCACTAATCAAATGAAAGTGCCGCAACACATGTTTGAATCCAAGATGAGACTTAGGAACTATTCCTAGTTCTATAATGAAACTTTCATCCAAACAATCAAACTTGCAGCTTCATTTACAGCTATATACTTTGTCTTTGTCACTAAACCAACAACTCTTTGCTGTTTGGAACTTTTCCAATTCACTGCACCACCTTTCAAGGTAACGATTTACCTTAAAGTGGATTTGTTATCGTCTTGGTCAGTCTGAAAAACTTGAGTCTGTTTAGCCCTCTAGTTTTAATTCAAACCTACCATGAATTATGATCACATCTTCAGTACCAGTTAAGTACCTAAAGATGTTTATCAATGTCTTACAGTGATCATCTCCAGAATATGACTGATCAACATCAGGCCTTGTATATTCACTGCATACATGATAGTAACTCATGCGATCTCTCTTTTAATTGGAGACAATTTTAGAGAGATACACTCCATGGCTCATCATCATGAGACCTCTCTTGGAGTTTGCTATGCTAAACGCCTTTAACATCAAATGAATATACGTTCCTTGGGTCAAGCCGAACATCCTTTTAAATCTATCTATATAGATTTATACCCCCAATTTATAGGATGCTCCTCCCAAGTCATTCATGGAGGAATGTTTAGACAATTTTATCTTACTGATTGCAGCATTGGTATGTTATTTCTTATCAGTAGTATATCAACATATAATACCAAGAATGTCACAGCGCTCCCACCGACCCTTTTGTACACACTAGGTTCATTCTCGTCTTTGATAAAATCAAACTCTTTTGATTGTCTCATCAAAACGAATGTTCCATCTTTGAGAAGCTTGTTTAATCTATCAATGGATCATTGTAGCTTAAAACACGATTTGTTTCATCCTTTGAAACCAATTTCTCTGGCTGTATCATACATACATTCTCCTCAAGTCTCATTGAGGAAGGGTGTCTCCACATCCATTTTGCCAGATTTCGTAATAAGCTGCAATCACAAGCAAAATCCAAATGGACTTGAGCATTATCCGGTAATAAGGTTTTATCACAGTCAACTCTTTGACTTAAAAAACCTTTTAAATAGGTCTGGTCTTATAGGTCTCCACCTTGCCATTTGCCCAGTCTTTCTCTTAAAGACCCATATTCACACTCTAGACACTATGCCCTTTTGTGGAGTAACTAGAGTCTATACTTGGCTCTCATATATGGAGTCCATTTTGGATTTCATGGTCATCTGCCATTTCTCTGAGTGTCTTCTACTCATAGCCTCATCGTATATAACTGGATCATCATTCTCTATGATACGTACCTCATCATCATCCTCTATGATGAATCCATACCTCCCAGTATCTTCGGTACTCTTCCAGATTTACGATTCGGTTGTGGTATAATAGGTCTATCTACAGGTTCCTCGGTTCGACTTAAAGTGCTTTGTGGTTCTTGAACTCCTTCAAGATCTATTACCCTCCCACTAGCTCCTTCAATGATAAACACCTTTATCTAAGAAGGCAGCGCGTAGGATTATAGTAATAATACCCTAAACTTTCTTTATGATATCCCACAAATCTGCACTTGTCTGATTTTATCCCAAACTTATCTTTGAAACCTTTTCACATAAGTTGGACAACCCCTTATCTTAACATACTTAAGAGTAGGAATCCTCCCTATCCATAACCTTTATGGAGTCTTGGGCTCGGATTTTTGAGGTTACCTTATTTTGTAGATATGTAGCCGTTTCTAGGACATAGCCCATATGGATACTGGAATGTCGGTAAAAATCATTATGGACTGCACCATGTCCAACAAGGTACAATTTCTCCTTTTAGATACACCAATCAATTATTGCGTATCAGGAGGTGTCCATTATGAGAAAATACCATTTTGAGATGATCTAGAAACTCATTGCACAAGTATTCTTTCTTCGATCTGATCAAAGAATCTTAATACTTTGTCAATATGTTTCACTTCTGAATTCTTTGAACATTTCAAATGATTCAGACTTGTATTTTATCAAATACACACATTCAACTCTTTGAATGACCATCTCCTTTTCTTTTATTAGTTTATTCAATTTGCAAAATGTTTTTCATGTAAGTCAAGTATACAAAGTCCATCAAGTGATCTTCTAGTTTCAAACAAAATATTATCATTATAAATAGAACAACAATTGTTCTTAAATATAATACCAAAACCTTCCTTGTCCAACAATGGAAGTAATAATATTTCTAAAGAGAACTGGAACATAATAACTACTTATTAACTTAATAGACTTGCCCGTAGGTAACGCTAAACTATAAGTTCCTACGGCTAATGTAGCAACCATTGCTCCATTCTCCACACGTAAGATTACTTACTCTTTGTTTAGCTTTCTACTTCTGCTTAGTCTCTGCATTGGATTGCATATGTGAGAACTATAGCCGGTATCCAATACCTACGTAGAACCTTGACTTACAGAAACATTTATTTCAATCATGAACAAACCTATATCTGTAACCGAAGCTTCACTAAGCTTCTTCTGGTTAGCCTCTGCAAGATGCTCCTTACAGTTTCCTTTCCAGTATCCAGGCTTATTGCAGTGGAAGCAAATTCCTTTGCTATCTGCATCAGTCTTGTTCTTATTGTCCTTTATTTTTGCCTTTCCATTTACCTTCTTTGAATTGTTCTTCTTTTAAGAAGATCCTTTGGCCCTCTTCCGCTTCCTGGAAGAATCATCTACCAGTAAGACTTGGTCTTTCTTAGTTGAAAAGTGACTCTTTACAGTTTTCAACATGTTTAAGCAACTCAGGCAGGTTGGCATATTGCTTAATCATGTGAAATTCACAATAATTTATGAGAAAGAGTCTGGAAGTGATTGCAAGATCAAATCTTGGATCAACTCTCCATCCATTAAAACCTAGTTGTCCCAATTGTTCAATCATATTGATCATTTTAGGACATTTGTCTATACTGTAGTGCCATCGGTCATTCTAGATCGGAAGAGCTCCTTAGATATCTGATATCTAATAGTCCTACTTTCCTCACCCTTCAACTCCTTGAAGGTGCAGGAGTATAGTAGGAGCATCCATAGTTTCATGCTGACGCTAAAGCTCGTTACTCATGGATGTGAGCATGATGCATTGAGCCAACTGTGCATCATCTTACTACTTTCTAAAAGTAGCAATCTCTTCCTCAGAGGCATTGTCTACAACCATTGCAGGGATAAGCGTATTAAGGACATAAGATAGCTTTTCAGCCTTGAGAACTATTCTCAAATTTCTTAACCAGTCCGTTTAATTTTTTTCGGTTAATTAACATCTAATATGCTATGCAGTGATAGTGAATTAGACATCGTAAAATTCTATAAATGAATTTGTAATTTAACAACATTTTAGCATACATTCATTTCTTAATTAATTACCAAAATAAATTAGGTCTTTATTTTAAATTGGTATCTCACTATTTTCATCAAACTATATTACCCTCATTATATAGTTCGGCAATTCTAATTAAAGATTTACTAGTGAGAATAAGGATCCCATTTCAAATGTATATAGCCTTGTGGTGACACAACAAACGATATATAAATAAATAGGTAGACAACTATTGTCAATTACATCACTATGTAACTCCTTGTATTTTGCCTCTTAGATTATTTTGATCAAGTGGTGACACATCCGAATCAAAATTATCCAAGTTAAGTCCAACCTAGCACTTCCATATATTCGAAAGAAAAACACTGTCCTTGTAGTGACACAACAAAACAGCATCGTTCAGTCTATGTATAAGCATCAAATGTGATAATGCAACATCTTAAATATTTAATATTTGCCTTGTGGTGACACAACAAACTCATATTAAACATTTAATACTCTATTGCTTTACCATGCTAGAAGGCGACGTTCGATATTCCAAATATCTTTGAACGCTTAGGACTTAATATGATTTGTTTGAGGGGTTTATTATTATTAGTCTCATCTTGTTTAGCGCCCATGCACATATATATATATAAAATACGCGTCATATTATTTTACATGCGAAGCATGTTGTATAATATATATAATATATATAGTAAGCATGCACATATAGAATACTATATTCTACCCGGATTGATTATGGACTTTTATTCTAGTTTGGTTCACTAGAGCCACCAAGTGAACCAAAAGGTCAAACCTAGGGTGCAAGAATAAATTTAAATATAACTATTACATTTAAACTCGGGCTCCATTACAAACGGGTCTTCAAGTGCTCCTTGCTCCTTTGTCTCCAATTCTTCAAGTAATTCTAACTAAACCTATTACATAAACTATTTACAATAAATAGAAACCTTGATCAGCAGTCAAGGGGAGGTACATAGGAGGAAGATAGAATTCACATCAAGAAAAACTAGAGAAGACGAGGTACGCAGACCCCATTTATAAAAACCCATTCATTCAAGCATCCACTAAAATAAATCCAATCACACATTGGTCAGTAGTCCATAATCAATCCCTATTTATTATCATACATATCTCTATATGTATCAATAAATAACATTCATCTCATGAATAATAAAACCATTCCATATATGCATTGATATCATTTAATGAGCAATTAAAAGTTTACTAGAAATCTAATTTTGAAACAAAAAATAAACTCCTTTATTTTAATCAAAATTTAAATCATAATAAACTTATTTATTTTATTTTATCCAATTTTGAATAAAAATAAACTCCTTTATTTTTAATCAAATTCCAAATCAAAATAAACTCTTTTATTTCAATTAATATGGAATCCAATTTCAAGTTCAAAACAAACTCTTTTATTTTAACTTAAAATTATTGGAAAATAAAATATGTTGAATCCTATTCCTTATCAAAATAAGCATCTTTATTTTTAAGGAAACATGGAATCCTATTCCATATGTGAATAAACTCCTTTATTCTAGGAAACATGGAATCCTATTCCATATATGAATAAACTCCTTTATTCTAGTTAACGTGGAATCTCATTCCAAGTTAAAATAAAAACTTTTAATTTTAATCATATTCCAATTCAAAATAAACCTTTTATCTTAATTGAAAAATAAATAAAATCAAAATAAAATTTTTTCAAAATCTGCAGACCGGCGCAGCCGCTCTCCAAAATGAACTAGGAGCGGCGCGGCCGCGCTGCACCCCCAGAAACGATTTTTGGCTTAGGGCGCGGCCGCGCTCCAGAATGAACTGGAAGCGGCGCGGCCGCGCCGCGTAGCAGACTTCGAATTTTTTTTTTTTTCGTTGCCCAGAAAATCGATCCAATCGCATACCCATACATACATGGAATCATAATAATTGATAATTAGCACAAGGTTAGGCTCTGATACCACTGTTAGGTTTGTATATAGCGCGAATATGCAATCCAATTACATAAATAGTGCGGAAGCGCGATAAAACGGATTTTAAAATTTTTATACAAACCATCACCATGATCATCCTTGTGTTCAATTATCAATTAAACGAAAGAGACAGAGATAGAGAATAATACCCTCGTAGAACCGTGCTTCCTCGGGTACAAGTTCACCTCCAATTCCTTCGCGTTCTCCTTGAATTTCACCGATGAGATTCCTTCCTTTGATCAACGTTAGCCACCCAAGTGTTTGGCCTCTAGAGGTGATCCACCAAGGAATAATAGTTACTCAAGAAGATGGGTGTTGGCAAAACCCTAGTTTTTATCTCTATAGAAATTGCAAGTACTCTCTCTCTCCAATTCTCAAGGAAGAGTGTGTAAATTGTCTAACCCTAAATCATGATAATACTCCTCTTATTTATAGATGTAGGGAACCCTCCTAAACTATTTAGGATTAGGGTTTTTATTTTAATTAAACTCCTTTAATTAATTAAACTCCTAATCCAATTAGGAATTTATGAGAGAGTGCTTCTATTAATTAATTCCCAATCCCTATTAGGAATTAAATAATAGTAATTGTAATAATAATAATAAGACTCTTCTTATTAATTTATATTTAATATTTCCAAAATATTAAATAATAAATATTAAGCTATTTAATTTATTCTATCTCCATAGATTAAATTAAATACACTTAACTTATTATTACAATTATGCCATTTACTTCTTAAATAAATATTTTTCTTTTGCGGTGTGACCCTTTAGGTTCTCCATATTAAACCGGTTGTGAATAAATCAATTAGAACAATTCTAATCTTATTTAAATAAATAAATTAAACTATTTAATTTATTTAAATAAATAATATTTATTCTACAATAAGGGTAAGCCCCCTTAGCGATCAACGACTTTCCAGATAATATAGATTTCAACATTAATCATAAAAGAACCTTTCAGTGAATAGTTACCGTACAATTCAATCCTTCTACCATACAATGTCCCAATTAAATATAAGATATGGAATTACTGTCAAGTCTTATTTTATTTAATTATATGTATTTCGATTCTCAAATGCACAACTCTAATAATGCAAATTAGAAACTCCTTTCTAATTTCATTCTGCATTGGCCAAAGACTTCTCTCCTTTTACTAGAAGTGGTAGATTCTTTGTTGATCATTCACCTATCTCCATGTATAACTTATTATACCCAATCATACCCTTTGATATACCTTAAAGGTCTTAAGGGACATGTCAAAGTATAACTCATCATAAACAAGATACTATGATGATCTCAAGTCCAAGGATCACTTGTACTACTATCACTAGAGGAATTCCTATTGACAGGCGAGTAAAACTCCATTAGGTATTCCTTAGCGAGCCACGTTCAGTGAACTTATTCTCTAATAAGCACCTACATACTTGCTTTAGTGTCTCCACACAAATGATTATGAGATCAATCATCCTCTTCATAAGAGCAAGCAACGTATGTACTAATCTATCCGGATTCACTAATCCCCTTTTTAGTAATCCATCGATTAGGAACGATTTTAGTTTGTGAGCTATCTAGAATTTAGATCTCATTAGCATGATCACCATCATGATTCTAAAAGCATTGCTCAAAACTATGGGTTTATCACATTCAATATAACAACATCATGTAGATAAAGTAAAATGCCTTTAATAACCGGATAAGATTACAAAGTATATGCTACATCATATCAAATATGATTGGCTTGTGTGCATACTACTTTCATTCATAGCTAGGACTCAACCTATATTCCATTTCTCAATCTCATATAGATTACCAAGGTAATTACGGGCCAAGCAATTAATCCATAAACATAGGCTATGAACTCCAATTCACAAGAGTCTAACTAATATTCAAAAGAGAGAGCATTCAAAACAAACTACGAGTTGGGTTCCATTGAATCTTAGAATTGAAGAATGAGCTCATAATAGCTTTGAATAACATCATATTCAGATTATAGTATATAGCTTTGGAATTACAAAATAGAAATGAAATACTAGAAGTTAGAATGATAAAACCCCTCTTTGGATTGATTCACGAATTGATGCTTGTTGGTATCCTTCTCTTTAACTTTCCTTCTCAATAATGTAATCTTCAGCTTCTTGGTGATGCTATGGTGTTCTTTGTTTTCCTTTGTTCTTCTTGTTCTTAGCTCAAACCCTAGCTCCCAATGTGTAAAGCAAAGCTTGGATAAACTGAATACAACTCCCTGGATGCCTGATACACTGATTAATCTCTCTCCACTAGTCACCATCGTGCTCCCGAATTTGCTCCAACGAACACCCACTATCAACACACAAGACAAAGCCAGCCGCTCAATAATCCCGACGAGCTCGCCCCGACGGTGAAAATTGCTTAGGGAGCTCGCCCCGGTGGTGGTGTCGCCCCGGCGGTGAAACATGCCTGGGGATACCGCCCCGGCGGCCAAAAAGGCTTGAACCTGCCGCGCCGACGGTGGACCACACTACAGGAAATGCTCCTTTGCCCCTAAAGTCCACAAATTCCACATTTGCTCACCTATAGTCGTATCTGATGAGGGCATCCTTGGTTCGGGAACGAATGGCAATCATAGAGCGGATCCTATATGCATGCCGAATGGACCTGGGACAAGAGCTCGGGCTAAACGATTCAAGGTAGGCGTTAATGGATTGATACAAGGCATGTGGAGCGAGGGTAGATCAAGTGTAGAGTTCGAGGAGCAGGATTCTAAGGTTTTGCATTTGGTTATGATGATACAAGCAAACACACCAAGGATGGGAATGATGGAAACAAGATAAGACGAAAAGTTCCAACTTGCAGAGTTCTCGCCCCGGCGAGAACTTCAAGGCCAAACTTCTCGCCCCAGCGAGAACCTCTCTGGCCATTTTCGCCGCGGCCTGAAATGATGCCGCCCCGACGAAGACCTCTCTGGTCATTCTCGCCCCGACGAGGATTCCAGTTCAAACTTCTCGCCCCGGCGAGAACAGTCGGATTTAGTTGGCGCGTTTTTCGAGGCAGACGCGTTTTTAAAGATTTTGTCAGATTTGTTTTCCTTAATTTTAGGGATTTTAGTATATTTTCATAATTCTATTGTAATTGGGATATTTTAAGATAGGATTTTGATTCCAAGTCAATTGTTATTTCCTTTTTGGATTCTAGGGTTTCATAGTTTGTATAAATAAGTTTTATGTTTATAATTTAAGAACACATTACAATTATTCTGAGTTTTATACAATTGAGAGTTATTCTCTACTTTTGGTTCTTTAAAGGATTTCTAAGTTATTATTCTTAGTTTTTCTTTAAGATTCAATCTTAACTTATCATACAACAAACCATAGTTGTGTGTGGCGTTATTCTATCGCATCGTACAATCATACGGAGATTATCATTTGATCTTAAACGAGGGTCTAAGTGTTGTTGGTGTTCCATCCTACGCGAATTCAATTGCTTGATCGAATATATCAATATTCTCGTCTCCAGAATAGACGTTGGGTTAAGATATCGTGAGAGTTCCATCAATTTGCTTACTAGAAACGATCCGGGCGACGACCACCTCACGCAAGCGTGCCGTGGAGTCTATCATTTGGTATCAGAGCTGCGTTTTCTAACTAAGTATCTATCTTTATTGTTTCGTTGAAGTTGTGAGTAAAAAAAAAAGAGTATAGAAAATTTTATTATTTCAGTTATTTCAATTTGTTCGTGGAATTCGTTTTCAATTCCGTAATCGAGATTGTTGCTACTTCTATTCATACCGACTATATTGTTCGTGATAAGTTATTTTGAATTGATTAGTAAAACTGAGGATTTTGCTAGGTAAAGTCTAAAAGAACCTATTAGAGAGAATATTTAGAGGTAAAAGACTTAGTTATGAGATCATTCGAAAAAGCCTATTGAGTGATACACGAGCGGAACATTGATCTAGTGAAACACGTAAGGGAGTGGTGAGGAAAATATTTTGCTACTAACCTCTATTTTGCAGGAAAAATGTCTAGTACCAAAGATAAAGGTGTAATGGAAGATCCTCTAGCAAAGTTTGATCCAAAATTTGTGATGGAAGCTATGATGAAAGAATTCACTAGAAAGTTGGATATGGTGATGGAGCAAGTGAATGAGCGTTTCGACCAAATGAGTACGTCCCAAGGACCCCAGTTTCAATATGCTCATGGGGCACGTCAACACGGAAGAACGCATCAAAGAGAAGCTAGACAAGAGGAAAATTACTATGAAGGGGGATTTAGTGAAGAAGAGGACCGTGAATCTGATTTTATCAATAGGAGGCGAGGAGCAAGGGATAGAGGCGGTAGGGATAGAGAAGATGGCAATTTGGATAGCATCAAAATGAAAATCCCGACTTTCCAAGGAAGAAGTGATCTGGAGGCCTATCTAGAGTGGAAAAAAAAGATGGATTGGATATTTGAATGTCATAACTATTCAGGAATAAAGAAAGTAAAACTCGCCGCCATAGAATTCTCAACTTATGCTGTTACTTGGTGGGATCAGTTGACGATCAGCCGAAGGAGGTGTGGAGAGCGTCCAATTGAAACTTGGGAAGATATGAAGGCAGTGATGAAAAAGAGATTCGTTCCAGATTACTATCACCGAGAGATAGTTAGGAGTTTGCAAAGCTTGAAGCAAGGTAGTAGGAGCGTAGAAGATTATTACAAAGAAATGGAGATGTTGATGGCTAGGGCAAACATCAATGAGGATGGCGAATCAACAATGGCCAGGTTTTCAGCAGGATTAAATTGGGAGATTGCATACTTAGTGGAACGACAACATTACTTGGTATTGGAGGATATGGTACACATGGCTATCAAGATTGAGAAACAGCTTAAGAGGAGAGGTAGCCAACGATCAATGTCAAATCCGAGTTCATCATGGAAACCCAATATTGGCAAGCGAGAGGAGAAGCCAGCCGTGAGTAGACCCAAAGTTGAGCCAAAACCGGAAACGACTAATAGAGGAGTGCAAGGTAAAACTGACCCTACTTTTTTTAATCGTAATCGAGATATTAAATGTTTTAAATGTCAAGGTAGGGGACATATTGCGAATCAATGTCCGAATCAAAGAACAATGTTGTTACTTGACAACGGCGAGGTGGAGACCGAGGGGGAAGATAGTGATAGTGATTCTATGCCACCACTAGAAGAAGCGGAGGATAGGGAAGTGGCAATATTTGGGGAAGTTTTGGTGACAAGAAGGGTGCTTAGTGCACAAGTGAAGGAGGAAAGCAGCGAGCAGCGTGAAAATTTATTTCATACTAGGTGCCTTGTGAATGGGAAAATTTGTTGTGTTGTGATAGATGGGGGTAGTTGTACGAATGTGGCAAGTAAGGCTATGGTAGAGAAATTGGGGCTTCCCACAACTAAACATCCTCAACCGTATCGATTGCAATGGCTCAATGATAGTAATGAGATTAAAGTGACTAAACAGGTTTTGGTGCCGTTTACTATTGGGAAATATGTGGATGAAATCTTGTGTGACATAGTTCCAATGCAGGCGGGTCACATATTGTTTGGTCGACCTTGGCAATTTGATAGATGTGTGAAGCATGATGGCTTTTCAAATGAGTATTCTTTTGTTCACAATAAAAGGAAGATTACTTTATATCCTATGTCACCACAACAGGTGCATGAGGATCAACTTCATTTGCAGAAAGATCATGAGAAAAGAAAAGAGAGTGAAGAAAAGAAAAATAATGAGGAAAAAAATAAGAGAGAAAAAGAAAGAGAGAAAAGAAAAGATGATGAGTGAAAAACCAATATCTATGCAAAAAAGAGCGATGTGAGGCGAGCTTTCGATGCTAAACAGCCGGTGATTATACTTCGGTATAAGGAGGCGCTTTTGAATACTAACGCTAACGATTCTTCTTTGCCTAGTGTTGTTTCATCTCTTTTGCAGGATTATAAGGATGTGTTTCCCGAGGAGCTTCCATAGGGTTTACCACTTATTCGGGGAATTGAGCATCAAATTGATTTCGTACCCGGTGCAACCATTCTAAATCGTCCAGCTTATCGGAGCAATCCCGAGGAAACGAAGGAATTGCAAAAGCAAGTTGGCGAACTTATGGAGAAGGGATTTGTGAGAGAGAGCATGAGTCCATATGCAGCTCTGGTGATCTTAGTGCCTCAAAAAGATGGGAGATGGCGCATGTGCATAGATTGTTGAGCGGTGAACAATATTACGGTAAAGTATCGACATCCCATTCCACGTTTAGATGACATGTTAGATGAATTGCATGGTTCTTGTATATTTTTGAAAATTGATTTAAAAAGTGGATATCATCAAATTCGCATGCATGAGGGTGATGAATGGAAAACAGCTTTCAAAACAAAATATGGGTTGTATGAGTGGTTAGTGTTACCTTTTGGTTTAACTAATGCTCCTAGTACTTTCATGAGATTGATGAACCATGTTTTGCGACCATTCATTGGCAAATTTGTGGTAGTTTATTTTGATGATATCTTGATATATAGTAAAAACTTGAGAGAGCATGCATTGCATTTGAAATCTGTTTTAGATGTTCTTAGAAAAGAAAAGTTATTTGCTAACATGGATAAATGAACGTTTTGTACAGATAGAGTTATTTTTCTTGGATTTGTTGTGAGTTCACAGGGAGTTCAAGTGGATGAGGAGAAAATACGTGCAATCCGAGAATGGCCGAGTCCATCAAATCTGAGTCAAGTTCGTAGTTTCCATGGACTGGCAAGTTTCTACCAGCGTTTCGTGAAGAACTTTAGCGACATCACAACACCTTTGACAGAAGTAATCAAAAAGAGTGGGTTTTAAGTGGGGTAAGGAACAGGAAAAGGCGTTTAAATTGATTAACGATAAATTGACTAACGCTCCTTTGCTTGTTTTGCCTAACTTTACTAAAACTTTCGAAATTGAGTGTGATGCTTCAGGTTTAGGGATTGGAGCGGTGCTGATGCAAGAAGGGAAGTCAGTAGCATACTTCAGTGAGAAGTTGAGCGGAGCCGCTTTGAACTATCCGACGTATGACAAGGAGTTATATGCATTGGTTTGAGCTTTGGAGACGTGGCAATACTACCTTTGGCCAAAAGAGTTCATGATTACACTGATCATGAATCTTTGAAGTACTTGAAGGGACAACATAAGTTCAACAAAAGACACGCAAGGTGGATGGAGTTCATTGAGACATTTCCGTACGTCATCCGATACAAACAGGGTAAGGATAATGTTGTTGCTGATGCTCTTTCGAGAAGGTACATGTTATTGGATACTCTTGATACAAAATTGCTTGGATTTGAACGAATTAAAGAGTTGTATGTTGATGACCTTGATTTTTGTGAAGAGTTTAAATCATGTGAAAAGAATGTTGTAGGTAAATATTTTAAAGTTGATGGTTTTCTGTTTCGAGAAAATAAGCTATGTATACCTGCATGTTCTTTGCGTGAGTTATTGATTAGGGATTCACATGGGGGAGGTCTAATGGGTCATTTTGGTGTTGAAAAGACTTTATCTGTTTTAAAAGAGCATTTTTATTGGCCTCATATGAAACGAGATGTGGAAAGAATTTGTGATAAATGCATTACGTGTAAGCAGACTAAGTCTCGTGTTCGACCTCATGGATTGTATACACCATTGCCTATATCTAGTGAACCTTGGATTGATTTGTCTATGGGTTTTGTATTGGGTTTACCTAGGTCTAAGCGTGGTCATGATTCTATATTTGTGGTCGTGGATAGATTTTCTAAGATGGTACATTTTATTCCATGTCACAAAACGGATGATGCATCCCATATTGCTGATTTGTTCTTTAGAGAAATTGTGCGTTTGCATGACATGCCTAGAACAATTGTTTCAGATAGAGATTCAAAATTTTTGAGTTATTTTTAGAAGACATTATGGTGTAAGTTAGGTACTAAACTGTTATTTTCAACTACTTGTCATCCGCAAACTGATGGTCAAACCAAGGTAGTAAATAGAACTTTATCTGTATTGTTAAGAGCTATTATTAAAAAGAACATTAAAGTTTGAGAAGAGTGTCTACCGCATGTTGAGTTTGCTTAAAATAGAGCTGTTCACTCTGCTACACAATTTTCACCATTTGAAATTGTATATGGTTTTAATCCGTTAACTCCATTGGATTTATTACCATTACCTTTGTCTGAATATAATAACATGGATGGAAAGAAAAAGGCTGAATTTGTTAGGCAGATACATGAGAAGGCGAGACTCAACATTGAAAGGAGGACGGAGCAGTATGCGATACAGGCCAACAAGGGTCGACGTCAAATGATTTTTGAACCGGGAGAATGGGTGTGGTTACATTTGCGGAAGGAAAGATTTCCAGCTCAAAGACGGTCTAAATTGCTTCCAAGAGGAGATGGTGCATTTCAAGTTCTCGAGCGCATCAATGATAATGCCTACAAATTGGATTTGCCTGGTGAGTATAACGTTAGTGCAACCTTCAACGTTACTGATCTTAGTCCATTTGATGTAGGTGACGATTTGAGGACAAATCTTTCTCAAGAGGAGAGGTATGATGAGGGCATCCTTGGTTCGGGAACGAATGACAATCATAGAGCGGATCCTATGTGCATGCTAGATGGACCTGTGACAAGAGCTCGGGCTAAACGATTCAAGGAAGGCCTTAATGGATTGATACAAGGCATGTGGAGCGAGGGTAGATCAAGTGTAGAGTTCGAGGAGCAGGATTCTAAGGTTTTGCATTTGGTCATGATGATACAAGCAAACACACCAAGGTTGGGAACGATGGAAACAAGAGAAGACGAAAAGTTCCAACTTGCAGAGTTCTCGCCCCGGCAAGAACTTCAAGGCCAAACTTCTCGCCCCGGCGAGAACCTCTTTGGCCATTTTCGCCCCGGCCTGAAATGATGCCGCCCCGGCGAAGACCTCTCTGGTCATTCTCGCCCCGACGAGGATTCCAGTTCAAACTTCTCGCCCCGGCGAGAACAGTCAGATTTGGTTAGCGCGTTTTTCGAGGCAGACGCGTTTTTGAAGATTTTGTCAGATTTCTTTTCCTTAATTTTAGGGATTTCAGTATATTTTCATAATTCTATTATAATTAGGATATTTTAAGATAGGATTTTGATTCCAAGTCAATTGTTATTTCCTTTTTGGATTCTAGGGTTTCATAGTTAGTATGAATAAGTTTTATGTTTGTAATTCAAGAACACATTACAATTATTCTGAGTTTTATACAATTGAGAGCTATTCTCTACTTTTGGTTCTTGGAAGGATTTCTAAGTTATTATTCTTAGTTTTTCTTTAAGATTCAATCTTAACTTATCATACAACAAACCATAGTTGTGTGTGGCGTTATTCTATCGCATCGTACAATCATACGGAGATTATCGTTTGATCTTAAACGAGGGTTTAAGTGTTGTTGGTGTTCCATCCTACGCGAATTCAATTGCTTGATCGAATATATCAATATTCTCGTCTCCAGAATAGACGTTGGGTTAAGATATCGTGAGAGTTCCATCAATTTGCTTACTAGAAACGATCCGGGCGACGACCACCTCACGCAAGCGTGCCGTGGAGTCTATCAGTATCCTACGAAATAATGCAATACAAGTAAAATACAACTAAAAACACTAAAAGATAACAAAGAATTAAGCCTAAAAAATAACCAATTCGTAGGTATAAAACCCACTCATCAAATACCCCCAAACTTAAGACTTTGCTTGTCCTCAAGCAAAAACACGATAGATACAAGTATCCAAAGCGATCTACTATATGAATGCACATGCATGCTTTTAAAAAAAAAATCTATAGCAGCAGACCAAAATAGGAAATGGGAATCAGGCCTCAAGAGAAAAGAAGTAGCATTATAGCAAAACATCAAATTCATGCCCGTCAGACTTGTAACTTTATGCCAATCTTATCAAAAATATAACCCTTACGTGTGTGTGTGTGTGTAGTCAATAGCTCAAATTAATCAAAATTTCATTCCAATCCATGAATCACAGTGCGACTAAAGATAAAGCGATAGATAGGCAACTCAAGCACCCCTCTTGTTCACTTGTTAAATATATATACATATATATATATATTAATATATTTTTTTGAGTGCGTTTTACGCTCCATCTCATTGATTGCTTAATCTAAATCTCGACTGTGCAATGTCTATCTTTATTAGGCTATTCAATGTCACCCATGTAGCAAACTTTCCACCGATGACTCCCAAACCGGGTGGTTTTAGGGCACCGAGTGTAGAGACACTCCAAAGGGCTTACTCGTTTGAATGACAAAGGCCACAAAGATAAACTAGCCAAGAATTGCTCATATCTGTCTATAACTCTCACTTAGTCAATCTTTTACTATTTCTTGCACTATAGACAGACATCGAAGCATTATTAGCAATTTTTGAATTCCAACAAGTGATAGAGGTTCTCATATCTTTAATAGGCACTTAATCATAAGATTGGATTAAAATCTAACTAGTTCAAAGCATTGACTCGTGCAATTATGAGATCAAAGGGTTACAAATTTAATAAAACTAACAATAGTTAGCATCCCTAACATAGCAATCCTTATCCATAATACTAAATGCATTAACAAATAGAATAAAAGCATATAATTGGCCTGCCTAAAATAGACTGCTGCAATGCTCCTAAATGCAGAATACTAATAATTTTTTTTTTGCAAACAATCATCAAAATGCTCAGAACAACTCGGATCAGAACATTAACGCCAGAAAAGTCATTTTGATGATATTTCACATGAAATTATGATGATATTTCACATGATTATTTCTAATAATAACAATCCTTTAAAAACATAAACATAACTGCAACCAATAATGACAATTCTTCAAAAACATAAACCAGTCTTTAAAACTTGAAAACATGCTTACTAACTGCAACTACCATGCTAACACAACTTAACTACTAGGTACGACTACTAGATACGACAGCTAGAAGAGTAAATCCACCCCCAAACTTAAGAGGGACAATGTCCTCATTATCTAAAGAATACATAATTTAAAACTGAGGACTTCCTTGATAAGTGTGGTGTCATGGTTGGTTGATATCCTCAACCTCAACATTAGACGGTCGATAGGGATGTAGTGGTTGGGGCACTGAAAATGGGATAGGAGGTCCCCCTGGATTCAGCCTAGCAAACTGCTCAGCCAAAACTGCATTGAAGCTCGTGGTGTAGCTGGACATGTGCTCCTGCCGCTCAGCCAGTCTCTGGTTCTGCCGCTCAATCCTCCTGGCTCGTTCTTCGGTGAGCATCTGTAGATTTCTGAACTGCGTGCTAAAGCGGGCTCTCGGCTGTGAATTGGAGGCAGTAGGTGAATCAAGATCACCCTCTGAATCTGCTTGCGGCTGGATGATGAAGCCTCGCCCCCGCGGGTGTGACTGTGCCTGGTCCCAACTGTGTATCTAGCGATGAGTCTATGGTCCAAGATCAGTAATGGCTGCTGGACTACCTCATCCTCCGCCCACTGAACACCAGCAGCACGACACAGTTTGCAGATAAGTGATGGGTGTGGTAACCCTCCATGAACATTGCTCTTCAAAACTCTGCGGATGTTAGCCTCAATGATGCAACCCACATCGATCGTGTAGTCCATGACCATAGAATATAAGAGTGCAGCCCTATCCTTCGTAACATCACTGACATGTAGGGTGGGCATCAGCTTGGCGCAAAGAAAAGCAAACCATATCTTACCATACAAACTTAGCTCCTTGTTGTGGAAAACTGAACCCCCCCTGTTGCCTTTAGTCACCCAAGTGGTGCCAGGCCTGCACAATTAAGTCACAATCCTGTCATAGTCGGGGTTGGAGCGTAAGAACTCAGAACACTGGCAAACTGCAGGAGCGTCCAATAAATAGTACTCATTAATGGCCTGGGCGCTGAATGGAACAGTCCTGCCCCGAACAGTCACGGTGTATGGAAGCATATTCTTTGCATTAGCATAGAATTCTTGGACAATAGCCACCACAGCCGCCTCAGGCTGATCAGTGAAAGCGTCCCATTCCCTCTCTATAATTCGATCACCCATCTCTCCATTAACCCTCCAATCCGGCTTAAGGCCACGCTCGGGAGTTAGAGCTTTACCCGATATAAATGTGTCAAATCTCATAGCAGCCTCAGCACTTACAAACTTACTATGGTCATAGGCTCTCTCCGGTGTTGAGGAGGAACCCTCACCCCTGAATCTCTTTGGAGGCATGATTGATCAATATTCAGCAAAAATAACCACAAATTGATTCCCCCAGACTGTATTTATACTGAAAGCTTGGTTTCATGCAAGAAGCTATCAACCAGTACAATATATAATCCCAATATCCCAATTAAGCCAACATAAACTCAATTGGCCCAATAAATTAATAATGCAGGAGCACTCCCACAGTCTCAGTTCATAGCAGTCGAAAAATAACCAATGCAGACAAAATATATCCCAAATTGATATCCAATATATGTAAAATCCCACTTCACTGATTACCTAGTTTGCAATCTCAATAATTGTATTATTAATTCTCACTGAATACCCAAGGAGCAATGACCATGAACAATACGCAGAAGCAACGAAAACCAAACACCACAATGGCAAATTAATCCCAAGCTCACACTATAGCAGTTAAAATAGTTCATCCATCGCAGACAATGAAAATCCCAAATTGATATCCAATACAATTAAAATCAACCTCACTGGCTACTCTAATTGTAATGTCAAAGATCAATAAGCAGTAGCAATGATTACCCAACTCAACAATGGCATACCTTGAACAATTTGAGTAGGGAAATTCGCAGAAGATGAACCCTAGCTTGGAGATCCCAATTGACGGTAAAAATCCCAAATTTGTGGTTGAAATTGGGTGTAGGTTGTGCTAAATCCGAATGGAATGGGTCAAAATTGGTTGTGGTTCAGTGTTGAATGTGTATTGGATGGATTGAGAGAGAAATCCGAGCTTGGGGAGTGAAGGAATTGGGAGAAAAATGGAAGGGACGACTGCCTGGAAGTGTATTTTAAAAACTGAATTCCGTGTCTACCGCCGGGGCGGTAGAATAAGCTTGCATTTGGCCGCCGGGGCCAGCTCATCGCCGGGGCGGTGAAAATGAACCTGGTTTGCCGCTCGCCGGGGCGAGAAAAATGGCTTAAATTTTGCCGCCGGGGCGACAACTCCCTGTATCCCTAAAAACTGCACTTTTGCAATTCAGACCCAATACCAAATTTAACTCTCCCAACCTGTCATAAACAACATACATGATGAGTGGGTTTTATACCTACGAGTCTAGTGCTTTTGAGCTTAATTTATTGCTATCTTTGAGTGTTTTTATTATCATTTTATTCGTTTTTGTGTCTATGTTATGCAGGAGGGAATTGAAAGGGTAACAAGGTCAATTCAGGTGCTTGGGAACTAAACTTGAAGCTGGGGGTAACTTGGTAATTTTGGAATATGGCGCCGGGGCGCTAAAAATGAACCAGGTATGGCGTCGGGGCGCTGAAAGCAGTTCTTATGCGGCTGAGAGGCTTGAAACAAGCAAAAATTGGATATAAAAAAGGACTTAAGGCTTATCTTATGTAATTAGGGCAACAGGGGAATAGGGAGTGAGATTTATGAAGGGAAGACTTTAGTTTTTCGGGGTTTTTTGGATGATTAATCTATTTTTCTTTAGAGAGAACTTAGAGATATTGTGTGGATTACTTTTATTGAAGCTTTGGATTTTGATGTGGGTGTAAGCTTACCTTGGATTTCATTCACAATTGGGTTTGATTAATCTAATTCTTCTTATTTCAATTGCTTAATTAAACTCCATGTTTAAGATTGATCCCATAATGGCTTTTGGTTCAGACATGAACTAATATCCATTATGGGATTCTAACGGATTGTAATATGTAGTTTAATTATAGTCTTGATTGCTAGATTGATTTATTTATCATAAGGAATTTCTATCATGATTGTTTTGTGTGACACCCCCAAATCCAGGTACTTAATTTCCACAGATTTGGTGTTCACTATCTCATTCATTCACATCTAACTACCCATAAAAAAAACAATTAAATAAACTTAAAGAATTATCTTCCCAAAATGGGTTACATGTAATATCCCAAAAATTTCAAATGTGATCTGACAAGATCTAATAAATATTGTCAATTTAAAACCTAAGAATAACTGCTCAAGTATACATTAAGCTATCTAAAAGACTAAAAATGATTCGTAGATTCGTATACAATTAGAGGTTAGAACTATAAACTATGTTATGTGCTATATGAATAAATAAGCTTGTATTGAACTTCAAATGTGTTATATGCTTTCTGTTATGTGTAGTATTTTATGTTTTGGTTTAAGTAGTTAACCTTAACACTTAATAAAATCAAGAAGTTAATTTAAGGCTAAAACCTAAATTGGGTAAAAGGTTAAAACCTAAACCTTAAGGGATAAACCCTAGGAATAACCTAGGTTTTCTAGCGAAATGTGTACGTCGTAATAACATTCTGTTTTAAGATTTACCGGTAATATGATGTGAAAACACGTAATAACCGGTAAAAGTTTTTCTCGAAAAACGTGCAAATTACTATTCACGATAATAAGACAAAATAGGGAAAAAGACAAAAAGAAAAATATTTTTGTTACTTTTTGATCGTCTAACCATTTTCTGAGAAATAGTCGTCGGAAACACTATTCACCCAAAAACGCTTTTGCGTCTTTTCGATTTTTCGAAGAATACGCGAATGTTAATATTACGAAGAAAGATGGAATATCCAATAAAATTAGAAAACGAAAAACGTAGTTTTTCGACTGTGGGATGAATTATAGAAGTTAAAAACGAAGAGTGCAAGAATAAATATAAGTATAATACGAAATATTATACGATAGAATATGAGATTAATACGAGGTATAATACGCGTGAAATACGATGTATAAATAAACTAAGAATCCATGTGAACTTGAATCGACCAATTAGATGCAAGCATGATGTAATCATGACGTCATCTTCAAAGTAGCACAAAGATGATGTCATCATGATGTCATCTTCAAAGTAGCACAAAGATGATGTCATCATGATGACATCATGATGTCGTGGATTAATGCGAAAAGACTATTATGCCCTAACTTAGGAAATCCTATAAATAGAAGCCCATCTCATCTTCATTTCTCACCAATTCACAAAATCAAAGAGCAAAATTACTCTCTAGATATATTTCAAGTATTGATAGTTGCCAATAAATAGTTAAAACTTCCAATTTCAAAAGGTACTCATCTTAGTAGTTATAATGTTCAATTTCAATTCGTAGTTATAACTAATTATACATTTTACTAGTAGTTATAATGTCAAAATTTATTTTATAGCTAGTGTAGTATATATCATGATCACTAGTAGTTATAATGTCTAAATCATTACAACTATAGTGAAGAAATGATCAAATCGTAAGTAGTTATCATGTTCAAAATTTTCAAAGTGTTCTTCGTGTGTTCTTGAGTAAAAGTCATAAATCTAATATAAGTAGGTTTATGATTTTGGTATTTTTATGTTATGAAGTGTTATTGAGTCTTAGAACATGTTATCTTAACAAATTAATGCTAGTGGTACCATGTTTCACATGGTTAACGCAAGATATTTTGATCAAATTAGACTCACAGACCTTTCTGCCCATTTTCCGAATTTTTAAAGTTCAAATCTGCTTCTGTAATATAAATAATATTGTATAGGAGGAAATTCTAATGAATTTAGACTCAAGAATCACCCAAAAATGTTTTGAAACGAAGAAGTTATGACAGTTTCCGTAAAGGACGTCAAAGCTGAAAATTTCTTAGAGGCTCTCGGGTTTAAGGACTAAAAAATGAGTTTTTGAGCTAGGGTGTTATGGAGCCTATAACACCTATGAAAATAGTTAAGTCAAGTTATTAAATGACATATGAAGTAATATATACGATGAATCTAACCGCTTATGCACTAAATGATTGTGTAGGGTTATTTTAACAAGTTTGAGCTTAGTGTTTATTATCTTGGACACCAAGGCAAGTCTTCTAACTTTGTTATCTTTATGCAAGTACTATATCTTGCTATCAATTGTTGTGAAGTTATTGTTTCTTGTTCAGCATAACTTAAGAAATGAATCATTATTCATATATTGTTTATTTGAGCAGAAAATGTTGTGTCAAACCAAATTGTTTTGGTATGACATCTTATACTGAGAAATGGAACACCTTGATGTAAGGTGAACTGGAAAACCTTAAGATAAGGTGGTGACCGTTGATTATATATCGACATAAATGGTAGGATGATATGCATACTCCTAGGATATTGGTTAGGCTGATCCCCTACCAGATATCCAAAATCAAGCTGTTCTAAGTCATTGAAGACTGATAGAACTAATTGAAACACATGGTTCATGTACTGAACCCTCAGTTATACATCTTTTGACATCTTTCAACTCAAACACCTTGTGTTTATATTTTCAAATAAACTTGTTGAGCATTTGTAGCTCATTCTTGCGTACATCTTTCTTTGCAGTTTTAGATGGTAATCCCGGAACTTCAGGGACAGACAAGGGAAAAGGCCATGTTAATTAGATTTATTTTATTGTTGTGAATGATTTCAAGTCTTATATGACTTTTGTTGTAATAAAGACACAGTATTGAGAATGATGTAACTGAACTTAATAATATTGTAATATATTATCACCTTTTATTATGTTAATTACGTTATACTCTAATCTTTAAATTGTTTAGAATGGTTGTACTAAGTTAGTACAATATCCATATGAACTATACATCTGAATGAGGGTATTGGATGATATTGAGAGTTCTATAAGCTCTGGGGTTACACTTAATGAGCGCCGGTAAGGTGCCATCTTTACCGGAATGCGCCCCTCAGTTCTAGGAACAATCTTATCATTAATACTGTGAATGTCAGATAGATAGGAACTATCGATATGAAAGAGATATTCATCGGTTATAAATCTATACATCCAAGTGAGGGTATCCAAACACAGTTGAAGTTCTGGCGAGAACTATTAATTGTTATGGGATACTGTGAACCTTGGATAGATAAAAGTTATATATGATGGAATATTTATAGTTGAATAGTTTCACGTGAGCACCAAATCTGCTACAAGGAGTGTAGAGAATTTGGGGGCGTCACATTACATCTCCAAACTATTAAATATTCAAAATCCCAGGTTATCTAAACCTTAATACATCAAATGCGGAAAAAAAACGTAATTTAAAACAAGTCTTGTTACAAACAATCATCAAGTAAATAGCAGGTCATTAGCTATTTATGCATCTTGCCCTTGCCTTTGCTCGTGGACGGCTCGTCCGACTTCTCAGCTTTAGCTGCAATGATTAGTGCAATAGTGAGCAAACAATTGCTCACAAGTACGATAACAATAACATTTAATTGAAATGGAGTTCAACTAAGGAATAATAATTTTCTGAGTCTCAGTCAATAAAGGATCAAAGGTTAAAAGCTCATTTGAATGCTCGATTCAAAGAAATAGATTTCGAGATTTAGAAATTATATCTGAGGGTCACAAGACCTCGAACTATGTCCTAGGTTGACAAGTATTTCTACTGTAACCTTTAACAGTCATATAGACTATGGACCAACATCTCGTACTCAGGGGGATCAGCCCTTTGTACAATGTATTGTGCACAAACATTTTAATGCTGTCGCGTAAGTAATCCCCTATATTAGGGTTGTTCATCTCAGTTTATCGTCTGAATCCATACCAAAAAGAAAATTGGCTTGGAACAAGTATAGAAAAACATTCTAAGTCTTTGAAACGCTCATCAACTAAGGACTAGCTGAATCAATAAGGGTTTGCTAGTCTAATTCATCAATAGAGTTTGTTTTAATAGAAACTATACTCGAAGTTTTGAATAACAAACAATGATTGGAATAAAGCTTAAGTATACAATCATGATAATAACCTTGCTTGAATATCAATAAGCTAAGGTCAATAGCTTGCTCAATACGAATAAACTTGTTTTGAATAAATTAACAAGTTAAAAGAAAAGAACAACTTGCTCAACGTAAAAGTAATAAGTTGAGATAAGGAACTTGCTATAAATAACTTTCAAGTTTAAGGGAGGAAAACTTGCCTCAAGCGTAGATTACAAATTTAAGTAATTCACGATCCTTAAACAACCTAAACATTTAATTATAAAATGGTAACATAATTAGTCACAAAATTAAAAGCATTTAAGGCTTCCTCTTTATCTCATTTAGCATACCATAGTCAACAAATACTAGTTTAGCAACCATCTTAGTAATACATTAGTCACATTAATATAAGTTTAATTATGCATCATAACTTCCAAGAATTGAAAATAAAATAATAATTATTATTTTTTAAACAGTAGTGTTTCTCGTCGGGGCGAGAAAAAACTTAACAAAATTGTCGTCGGGGCGAGGCTGTCGCCGGGGCGGCGTTTTGCTTAACTATTTTGTCGTCGGGGCGACGATGTCGCTGGGGCGACGAAATCAGTTCATTTCTATCGCCGGGGCGATAGACTTGACTGTCGTCTTCCCCAGCTCGCGAACCAGTGAAAACTTAGGCCAAATTTGGCCAAAATTTTCCGAATTCTACCATCCAGAAAACAAATTAAGTATATCTAGACATCATATAAGATACAAAACATTTACCCAACATGTTTCTAATCAATCTAAGCATTATAAAACACATGATTAACCAATTTAAACCAAAATTCACTGTTAAAACCAAATATTCAAGTTTTAACCATTTTAATAAAATCAAACTCTATAAACTCATTTTTTAACCAATTAAAACCATTCTTCTTGCATTATTCTTGTTTTTCATCAAATAATCATAAACAAATGATAATTTTACCAATTAACAAACAATTTGAATATTAACTTCATACATATATACCACTCATGAAAATAAACTCTGTAAAACTCAAAAACTCTATTCTAAACATGCTTTTATGGATTAATCATTCCAATTAATCTATAATCATCACATAATCATCTAACACATGTTTTCTAACAATTATACCCAAGTAATTCATGTTTTAAGCAAGTAAATAATATACAGAGAACTAAAAATAAAATACAGTAAAGAGTTTATACCTTCTAATAAAGAAAACTTGGTTAATACTCCTTTGGTTTTGGAATTCTCCTCTCCAATCTCCAAGTTCTTCTCCTCAACTTCTCTCTTTTCTCTCAACTCTAAAAACTCTGTTCTCTCTTTTCTAATTCACAGAGCTCTCAACAACACTCTGTTCTTTTCTTTCTCTTCTGTCTTTTCTTTTCTTTTACAACTGACGTAACTTAAAAATAAAACTGATAGAATGAAGAAAATAAAAACTGATAACTTAAAAATATAAACTGATGTTTTAAATAATAATAACGTAAAATTCATAAATTGAATCATCAGTTAGGATTTTCAAAAGCCATAAGGCTTTGTTTGGCAAATACAAAATAAAATAACCCATTATCCTAACTAAAGGTCTTAAGGCCTTGTTTGGTAAAACACAAATAAAATAATCCATTATTCCCAAACAAAGATCATAGGGCCTTGTTTGGTGAAACTAAATTAAAATAACTCATTTTTCCAACCAAAGGTCATAAGGCCTAGTTTGAAAAAACTAAATTAAAAACTCCTTTCATTTATTTTAATAAAACATTATAACATATAATTTTAAATGTCACACATTTAATTTAATTGAACTTATTATTAAATAAATTCAATTAAACCTTACTAACTCAAATAAATTCATTTAACAAATAACAATAACACCAAATGAATTATATTATTCAAATAAACCTTTTTATCATCTAATTTAATTATTAATTAAATTAGAATAATCATCACAAATCATATTCAAGTAACAATTAACACAATTAACTCAATATAAACTTATTTCACAATAGCTTAATAAATCATTTATTAACTCAATAAATTAACAAAAATATTTATACAAATCAATAAATATTTTTATTAATTCTCAAAAATTGCATTCGTTACATTTTGCATGTGTGAATGCTTGATCACCATTCGATTTTAGTACTTGTATGGAATTGAAAAATAACATATAAGTTTGGATTGTAATCATGATAGCTTGCGAATATAAGGCTTAATTGAATAGCTTAATATTTTGTGGACCAGATAGAAATATACTGTTTCACCGTAAGAGTCAAAAATAAGGGCTTGTGCTTAAAATCAGTATAATTGCAATTTTACATAGAAATATAGTGATTTTGGTTATAGTGGTGATTACATGGTGTCTATCGAATATGGATGTTATGTAAGTAGGTCATAATGCATTGACAAATGGTTATGTCTATATTAGTGTCCTTGGCTATTTTCCTGTGATATGTAAACCTTCTAGCTTGATAGTGGTAATTAGATGAACTATTAAATGAAGTTAGGATCCCATTAATTTCTAAGCTTGATATATTTCGTTAGTATTTGCATATTGAGTTATTAATTGATATAGAAATAATTTTGTCACCAAAAGTAAGTCAATAGTTTAGGCAAATAAATATAGTGATAGAATTGATGCATAGTGATTTAATTTAATCTTTTCTCTGTGGGACGATACTCTACTTCCTCTGTATTATTTGTTGACCGTGTACACTTACACGAGTTAGAGCTCTTTTATTAAAGACTTAAAAAGAGGCAACAATACCACACATATTTTGACCATATTGCACAAAAATTCATCATTTAGAGCAATTTGAGAGCATGATTTATCTATCCAAAACGCAAATATTGAAAAATTAGAAACATGAAAAATGCAAACTTGTGAAACTGAAGTATAGCAACAAAACATAAAGGATACGGATATAGATAATGGGTTGCCTCCCATCCATCGCGTAGTTTAAAGTCCTCGGCCCGACTTCTCATTGATTCAAAGTTGATCGGCCAAAGTGATCGAGGTTTTCTGGCGAGCGAAGCCGCCACCCCAATAATGCTTAAGACGCTGTCCGTTAACTTTGAATGATTCCTCTGGATTATTACCATAAACTTCCACAACGCCGTGAGGAAATGCATGCTTGACAATGAAGAGCCCCGACCAACGTGACTTGAGCTTTCCTGGAAAAAGCCTCAATCTAGAGTTGTATAGCAGTACCGCTTGGCCTGGGTCGAATTTCCTTTTAATGATCTTCTTGTCATGCCATTTTTTAACTTTCTCTTTGTACAATTTTGAGTTCTCATAAGCCTGTATTCGGAACTCATCAAGTTCATTGAGCTGAAGAAGCCTTTTCTCTCCCATGGCTGTGAGATCAAAATTCATCTTCCTTATGGCCCAGTACGCCTTATGCTCAAGTTCAACCGGGAGATGGCATGCTTTGCCATAGACTAGCTGGTATGGTGACATGCCAATCGGGGTTTTGTATGCCGTCCTGTAAGCCCAAAGTGCATCATCCAGCTTTGTTGACCAATCCTTTCTTGTGGGATTGACGATCTTTTCCAGAATTTTCTTCACTTCTCGGTTAGATACTTTTGCCTGACCATTGGTTTGGGGATGGTAGGAAGTAGCAATTCTATGACTAACCCCATATTTTGCCAAGAGAGCTGCAAAGTACTTGTTGCAAAAATGGCTCCCTTCATCACTGATCATTGCCCTTGGGGTACCGAATCTTGTGAAGATATTCTTTTGTAGAAATTTCAGCACTACCTTGGCATCATTATTAGGAAATACAGCTGCCTCCACCCATTTGGACACATAATCCACAGCCAAGAGAATGTACAGATTGTTGAAAGAGGACGGAATTGGCCCCATAAAGTCTATTCCCCAAACATCAAAGACTTTAACTTCTAGGATAGTGTTCAATGGCATTTCATGTCGTTTAGAGATATTCCCCATTCTTTGGCATCTATCACATCTTTGAACAAAATGGTGAGCATCTTTAAAAAATGTTGGCCAGAAGAACCCTGCTTGCAACACCTTAGTGGTTGTCTTTTCACCTCCGTAGTGTCCTCCATATAGTGAATCATGACAGTGATGTAGAATGCTATCAACCTCACTTTGTGGAACGCACCGTCGTATCATTTGATCTACACAATGCTTGAATAGATACGGTTCATCCCACATATACCTTTTCACGTCATGTAGAAACTTTTTCTTTTGCTGCCACGCCAAGTCTGGGGGGAGTGTGTTACTAACCAAGTAGTTAGCAAAATCAGCATACCATGGAATTTTTCCTTGTACCACAAACAACTGTTCATCTGGGAAAGACTCATTGATTAGAACTTTATCTTCCTTATCATGACCCGGATTCTCCAATCTAGATAGATGGTCGGCTACTTGGTTTTCAGTCCCCGTTCTGTCCCGAATTTCTAAGTCAAACTCTTGCAGCAATAGGATCCATCTAATTAACCTCGGCTTAACGTCTTTCTTTGCAATTAGATACCGAATAGCGGAATGGTCCGTGAATGCAACCACCCTTGTTCCAATCAAGTAAGATCGAAACTTGTCAAAAGCATAAACTACCGCAAGCAACTCCTTCTCGGTAGTAGTGTAGTTGAGCTGTGCATCAGTTAAGGTCTTACTTGCGTAGTAAATAGCATGAAAAACCTTCTCCTTGCGTTGTTCCAAGACCGCCCCAACTGCATAATCACTGGCATCACACATCAATTCAAATGGTTTCGACCAATCCGGTGCAACTATCACTGGTGTCGTGGTCAATTTCTTCTTTAAAAGCCCAAATGCTCTCAAACACTCTTCATCAAACTTGAAGGGGACGCCTTTCTTTAGTAAACCGCATAAAGGCTTTGAGATTTTTGAGAAGTCCTTTATGAATCTTCGGTAAAACCCGGCATGTCCTAGAAAAGTGTGAATTCCTTTCACTGAAGCCGGTGGAGGTAAATTTTCAATTGTTTCCAGCTTGGCTCTATCCACTTCTAACCCTTTTGATGACACTTTATGCCCAAGTATGATCCCCTCTTGCACCATGAAGTGACATTTTTCCCAGTTGAGCACTAGATTAGTTTCCACACATCTCTTCAGTATCATGACTAAGTTTTCCAAGCAACTGTCAAATGAGTCACCAAACACTGAGAAGTCATCCATGAAAACTTCTACATTGTGTTCTACCAAATCCGAGAAAATTGCCACCATGCACCTTTGAAAAGTGGCCGGTGCATTACACAATCCGAATGAGACCCTTCTAAAATCAAAAGTACCAAATGGACATGTGAAGGTGGTCTTTTCTTAGTCCTCCGGAGCAATAACAATTTGATTATAGCCCAAATATCCATCCAACAAGCAATAGTACCCATGTCCTGCAAGTCTGTCTAACATCTGATCAATGAAAGATAGTGGGAAATGATCTTTACGGGTTGCTTTGTTAAGCTTTCGATAGTCCATGCATACCCTCCAACCAGTCAATGTCCTTGTCGGAATCAACTCATTATTTTCATTGGCTATAACCTTCATACCCCCCTTTTTGGGTACACACTGAACTGGGCTCACCCAAGCACTGTCAGAAATGGGATAAATAATTCCAGCATCTAACCACTTCAAAAACTCTTTCTTAACCACCTCTTTAATGATTAGGTTGAGTCTCCTTTGATGTTCCACAGTGGGTTTACTATTATCCTCCATCAAGATTTTGTGCATACAGAATGATGGGCTTATTCCCTTGATGTCGGCGATGGTCCATCCGATAGCAGTTTTGTACTCCCTAAGAACTCGCAACAACTTACTTTCCTGAAACTCGTTAAACACAGATGCAATAATAACAGGTAAAGTAGCTGATTCGCCCAAATATGCATACCTGAGATGATTAGGCAAAGGTTTGAGCTCAAGTGAAGGAGGCATCTCGAGAGATGGTCTCAACCGATCTGTAGCATTCTCAACATACTCTAATGATTCAAACGGGATTTGAAACTTGCTTCCCCGTGGCACTGTATCCAAAATCTGTAAATACTCCACCAAATCTGGATCATCCATGTCAAACTCTCCCAGAAGTGTAGTCTCTAATGGATCATTGTTCAGCACATTCAAAAACTCATCATTTGCCACCTGCTCAATCACATCCACCTGAAAGCATTCCTCCTCATCCGAAGGAAATTTCATGGCCTTAAACACATTGAACGTGATCTCTTGATCCTGAACCCTCATAGTGAGCTCTCCCTTTTGCACATCGATTAGAGTTCTCCTAGTGGCTAAAAATGGTCTCCCAAGAATAATAGGGATGTTTTTATCTTTCTCAAAATCTAGAATGATAAAATCAGCAGGGAAGATGAACTTATCCACCTTCACCAGAATGTCTTCTACAATTCCCCTTGGGTAAGTAATCGACCTATCGGTAAGCTGAAGAGAAATGTTTGTTGGCTTTGGTGCAGGAACTCCCAACTGAGTATACACAGATAACGGCATGAGATTAATGCTAGCACCCAAGTCACACAAACATTTGTTGAATGAAAGGCTACCAATAGTACACGGTATAGTGAAACTGCCTGGGTCCTTCAACTTGGGAGGTAGCTTTCTTTGCAACACTACACTACATTCCTCCGTTAAAGCCACTGTTTCAAAGTCATTTAACCTCTTCTTCCTAGACAGAATACCCTTCATGAATTTGGCATAGCTTGGCATCTGTTCTAAGGCTTCTGCAAAAGGAATGTTAATTTGTAGCTTCTTAAAGACCTCCAGGAATTTGGCAAACTGTTTATCTAACTTTTGTTTTTGCAGTCTTTGAGGGAAAGGCACTGGTGGAAACACTTTCGGTGTAGGAACAACACTAGGTTTATCTGTGGTATCTCTCTGTTCCGACTCAGGTGGTACACTGCTATCCATTTCCTTAGAAAAATCTGCATTATTCGAGTCCGGGGGAGAGCATGAGTGGGCTGCCCCCTTTTGCAATTCAGGCTCCTGTAAGGTTTGTTTTCCATTTCTGAGTGTTACTGCTTGACATTCCTCTTTCCCATCTCTCCTTGGACTAGTTTCTGTGTTACTAGGAAGAGATCCCTAGGGTCTATTTGCCATAGAACTAGCCATTTGCCCAATTTGATTTTCCAAAGCTTTGAGTGCTGCTGCTTGGTTCTTTATCATCACATCTTGGTTAGCTATGTGTTTCAATATCAACTCTTCAAAATCTGATTTTCTCTCTGGTTGTGAAGTTTGAGCTGCATGATGTTGTGGCTGATTTTGGAACCCTGGTGGCTGGTGTGGTTTTGGAGCTTGCTGAAAATTTTGATTGTGGCTCCATGAAAAGTTAGGATGGTTCCTATTTCCAGCATTATAAGTGTTTTGGTAATGATTTGGTGGTCTCTGGTAGCTACTTACAAAGTGAACTGCCTCGTGATTAATGGGGCATTGGTCGTGGCATGTGTCCCTGCACATAACTCACAAACAAGAGCTACCTGTTGCACTTTTGAATCAGCCAAGGAATCAATTTTCTTTGACATTGCTGCCATCTGAGCTACTAAGGACGTGATGGCATCCACTTCTAGTACCCCGACCACCTTTGGTTGACTCATTCTAGAAGTTGGCCATTGATAGTTATTTGCAGCCATGACCTCTAATAAATCAAGTGCTTCTCCATAATTCTTAGCCATGAAAGATCCTCCCGCAGCTGCATCTATGCAAGGGCTATTGTGAGATCCCAATCCATTGTAAAAGGTATTCAATTGCATCCATGGGAGGAATACACCCTAGGAGTTTCTTTTCGCTGTCTCCACCGTAAATCTTCATGTCTACGACCCTTCTTTTCATTATCACAAGTTGAATGCCTTGAAGGTTGCTCTACATGTTTCGGAGATGCATGTTCATTCCTCCTACTAGACTGTACGGGAGCATACCGCTTTCTCATCACGGTTTTCAATTCTTCCCAAGGCTCGATCGGATGTTCTCCATACCTTTTCCTGCTACGCACAAATTCAGCCCACTATGTAGCTGCATAATCAGAAAAATCTTGAACTGCAAGTTTGAACTTCTTCTGCTCGGAATAATTATGGTAGCCAAACTCTCGTTCCTTCCTTTCCTCCCAACTCAAATAAGCTTCAGGATCGCGCTTACCTTGGAAAGATCTCTTTTGCCACCCATAATTATTTTCATAACCATAATTATACATGTTCGCTGCAAAACAAAGGTCAGTAGATAAAGAAAATTTTTCCTCACACACTCCCTTACGTGTTTCGCTCAAACAATATATCCCACAATTATGAAACGCTCGTGTATCACACAATTAGGCTTTTACCCTCAATTGATCTCACACTCTTGCCTTTTACCTCTCAAATTCCCTCTTATAGGTTCTTTTTGAATTCTCCAAATAATTTCACAATTTACTTTTCAATCCAATAAGAACTTATCACAAAACAAAATATAGCAGTATATGACGTATGATAACCACCAAATATTTTCACGATCACCAATTAAGATCCTCTTAAGTGAAATCCCAATATCCTCAAAATTCACAAATTCCAACAATAGAATCAAATAATAACTTCTTTAATACGATCCCAATAATCACGAACTTATGAAACCCAAGTAATTGCAACAATACTAATTTTCCCTCTTTTGTTTTTTTTTTACTCACGAATTTTTTTTCTCTCTTTTTTTTTGTTTACTCTTCAACAAGAAAAATAAAGGATAAGTAATCTGCTAGGAACTTAGCTTTGATACCAACTGATAGACTCCACAGCACGCTTGCGTGAGGTGGTCGTCGCTCGGATCGTTTCCAGCAAGTTATGAAGGTGGACCGCTTACAACACCTTAACCCAACGTCTATATTGAGACGAGAACCTTGGTATAATTGCTTTGCGCTAGGAAACTTGTGTTGAATGGACACCACGACACCTAAACCCCATGTTTATAGAAATAGGAACCTCGGTACAATCGACGATTGATGGTTCGGTAGAATGACACTACAAACAACTATGATCTGTTGAATGATAAGTCGATAATTGAATCTCAAGAAAACTAAGAAAATAATCTAGGAATTCTTAAAGAACCAAAAGATGAGAAGAATCTCACAATAATTTCATTAATCAAAAAGTGTAGTCTCCATTACATAAGCCATGTATTCTATTTATACTAATAGAATAAAACCTTAAAAACCCTAAATCCTAAAAGGAATAGAAATCCAATTGGAAATCAAATTCTACCTAACTAATTAATATGAAAAACAAATCATATCTAATAAATATCCTAATTACAATAGAAATCTAAAAGATATGTAAATCCCTAAACTAAAAGAAGAAATCTACCAAAAACCGCGTGCCTCGAAAAATGCGCCAAAAAAATCTGGTTGTTCTCGCCGGGGAGAGAAACTTGTACTAGAAAACCTCGCCGGGGCAAGGATGGGCATAGAAGTCTTGGCCGGGGCGGCTTCAGTTTGGGCCGGGGCGAAAATATCCAGAGGAGTTCTCGTCGGGGCGAGAAAAATAAGCCTACGATTCTCGCCGGGGCGAGAACCCTGAATCCCAACTTCTGAGTTTGTTTTTCGTGCAATCCAACCTCGTGTTGTCTCATGATATAACATAACCTCTTCAGCTTTCTTGGACATCCATAACGTCGTAAGAACGCTAATCCTTGCATTAATTGACACATATCTTCATTAATGATTAGACGATACCAACGAATATAACGAACACTATTTCGAACGCTTGGCATGCATTAATTTGATCTCACTACATAGATCGTATCTAGCAATCCCAAATCACATGAATGACCCTCTCCTCGATGTTCATATGAATTGAGCTCCAATGTAAGCATCCTTGAGTAGATTCTAGCCCAATTACTTGAATTCGTTTGTTGAACCCTCGAAGCTAGAGTTGAGTCGATGACGCTTGATGCGAGCCTGGTCAGGATCTCATCAATGGTACCCCCCTCAACCCTAGTCACTCCCTGCTAGTTAATTCTGGGATGCCTGCTACAACTATGGTAAGCAAAATTTTGTTCAATTCTGCATGGAACCTACCTCTCAGTAACTTCCATGAGGTTATTCTTTTTAGAAGGCGGATTGAAATGCTTCCAGTCCCTTCCAATTCTGAGGATTGCATTCTTTGGAGCTCTATCAATATTAATGTCGTTAAGGCTAGACATATATGGGATACTATCCGTCAGAGGCAGCCTACTGTTAATTGGTACAAAATCCCATGGAACAAATTGTTTGTGCCTAGATACTCTTTTATGTTGTGGTTGGGTTTTTTGAAAAGGATACCAACAAATGATATTACTTGGCACTACACAGGAAGGATCACCACATGCCCTCTATGTCAAAAGGATCCTGAAAGCTTCAATCATATTTTCTTCACCTGTGATTACTCCAAGATTATCCTGCAAGGTACTTTAAGTATTGGCAACTGGGATCACCTTCCTACGGATTGGGATAACATTACTCAGTTCATTGCTTCATTTCATGGGAGCAATCTTACTAAGAATATCCTTAGCCTTACCATTGCGGCTACATTCTACAAAATCTGGGAAGCGAGAAACAACAAAATTCACAGGGGCTCTCTCATTCCACCTACTGTCCTCGTTAAGGAGGTCACTAATATTATAAAGTCAAGGCTCTCCACTTGTAATTCTTTTATTAAGGCATCTAATGTTTGTAATTATTATTGCAACTGGCTTCTGTAGCTCTTCTTTTTGCTGTGTCCTCTTTGGGCGTGTCATTTGACAACCATGCTTCCATGGTGGCTGCTGCTTTTGGTTGTCTTTTGTTTGCTTTCAATCCTTGCCCGCCTGATCATTTTATTTCTTTGGCTAAGATTGATTGCGTTGAACTGAGTCGTGTGCTTCCCCGTTTGCCGCTGTCAGCTAGTTTTGGGATTGTTCCAGTGGTTTGGTCTGGTTACCGGCATGTATACCGTTGTGGTTGCCGGACTGTTTGACCGTCTGTTGGTCTTGTCTTGGTTACTGCAGCTTGGGGCAGTGTGTCTTTGTTGGTGCTTTGGGGGGCCACGGTTGCTCAGCTTTTGGTCCCTCATGTGTTATTATTGTGTTTCTTTTCCCTTGTTCCCCACCGAGCTCTTTTGCATGCTGACATTTTGATGGTGTGTGACTTTTGGCCCCACGGGCATTGCATACCCACTATCTCCATCAGTTATGCTCTTGGTTTTGGGTGTCTTGGGAGTCGGTTTTGTGGGTTTATTCCTTGAATGGGTCCCGCCATCAACTTGCTGATTATCCTGCTTCATGGCTGTTTTGGTTCCTCTCCAGCTTGCTTCTAGGGGCTTGTTTTGTTTTGTGCTTGTGGCCCACAGCTGTTCTCAGCTTTAGTCTCTTTCTTACTGTGGTGGGACGGCTGATTAGTGGTCTGGTTCCTTTTGTTCGTAGTCAGCTTTGGGTTTCTTGGGTTTTGTGTCCCTCCCGTGCTGCGCATGATTCTTTGGTTGGGCTGCCTTTGGGTTTTTGCTCAGCATTCCCACGTATAAATTTGCTACTGGTTTCCTTGCTTTTGCTGGTATCTAGTGTAGTCTTTGTTGCTACTGTATTCCTTTCCACTTGCAAATCATTCATAAAGGCTGCTGTGTGCTGTAACTTTGATGTTTGTATTTGATTTGATTTTTAGAAATGTAATTTCTTGTATAGTTACCTCATCTATTGGACTTGTCAATAGATGAATTAACTATAGTCTGGGGTATGCCCCTTTGCCTTTGTACATTTTGGGCCATTTTTTTGGCATTTTATACATTCAACAAATTTAGCAAAAAAAAAGCCTATTGAGTGATACACGAGTGAAACATTAATCGAGCGAAACACGTAAGGGAGTGGTGAGGAAAATATTTTTCTACTAACCTCTGTTTTGCAGAAAATATGTCTAACTCAAAAGACAAAGGAACGTTTGCAGAACCTTCATTGTCAGTTGATATGAAGTTGATGATTGAAGCCTTGAATAAGGAATGAGGTAGGAGGTTGGATATGGCAATGGAACAGGTGTATGAGCACTTGGACCAATTAAGCGTTACTCGGGGAGAATCTTCTCAAAATCGCCAGGGAACTCAACAAAAAGGGGGTAGCTCAGCAAAGAGGAGCTAGGGTGGAAGAAACTGATTTCAATGATGGAGGATTTAGTGAAGAGGATGATCGAGAGTCCGACTTCTTACATCGGAGACAACGAGGAGCTAGGTATAGAGGGTGTCGAGATAGAGAGGACAACAACTTGGATAGTATAAAAATGAAAATTCCGACTTTTCAAGGAAGAAGTGATCCGGAGGCCTATCTAGAGTGGGAAAAGAATATGGATTGGATATTTGAATGTCATAACTACTCAGGGATAAAGAAAGTAAAACTTGTCGCCACAGAATTCTCAACTTATGCTGTTACTTGGTGGGATCAGTTGACGATCAGCCGAAGGAGGTGTGGAGAGCGTCCAATTGAAACTTGGGAAGATATGAAGGCAATGATGAAAAAGAGATTCGTTCCAGATTACTATCACCGAGAGATAGTTAGGAGTTTGCAAAGCTTGAAGCAAGGTAGTAGGAGTGTAGAGGATTATTACAAGGAAATGGAGATGTTGATGGCTAGGGCAAACATCAATGAGGATGGCGAATCAACAATGGCCAGGTTTTCGGCGGGATTAAATTGGGAGATTGCAGACTTATTGGAACGACAACATTACTTGGTATTGGAGGATATGGTTCACATGGCTATCAAGATTGAGAAACAGCTTAAGAGGAGAGGTAGCCAACGTGTGATACCTAATTCAAGATCATCATGGAAGTCTAATGTTGGGAAGCGAGAGGAGAAACCAGCCGTAAGCAAATCCAAGTTTGAGCCAAAAACGGAGACGATTAATAAGAGAGTACAAGGTAAAACTGACCCTTCTTCTTTTAGTCCTAATCAAAGAACGATGTTACTACTTGACAATGGGGAAGTGGAGACCGAAGGGGAAGATAGTAATACTGACTCTATGCCACCACTAGAAGAAGCGAAAGGTAGGGAAGTTGCGGTATTTGGGGAAGTATTGGTGACTAGAAGAGTGCTTGGTGCACAAGTGAAGGAAGAGAGCAACGATCAGCGGGAGAATTTGTCTCACACTAGGTGTCTGGTAATGGGAAGATTTGCTGCGTCGTGATCGACGGAGGTAGTTGTACGAATGTGGCAAGTAAGGTTATGGTAGAGAAATTAGGGCTTTCTACAACCAAACATCCTCAACCATATCGATTGTAGTGGCTCAATGATAGTAATGAGATTAAAGTGACTAAACAGGTGCTGGTGCCATCTAATATTGGGAAATATGTGGATGAGATTTTGTGCGACGTGGTTCCAATGTAGGCAGGTCATATTGTCGACGCCGGGAAGATCGCTTCTATGCTAATTATTACCCTTTCCAATTTTAGCCTTTTTATTAGATGATTTTTTGGAAAAGGTCGGCACAAATGTCGACGGGGTTTTGAAAGATCATTTTTTATGATGAGCCAATTGACCAGAGTCGCCAGTTAGTATATTTGAAATGGATGTACCAACTCATCCGAGCTTCGTTTTCGTAAATCGCTGGCTCATATGTGACTCCGACTTAATTGGTCTGCAAACCGAGATTCATAGAGTTCGGGGGCTTGCTTAAGTGAGGGGAAGGTGTTAGGCACCCCCCGACCTCCGTGAAACACGGTTACCGCAATCTTGATGCTCTTCCTATCCTTTAAATTCTTGAAATGTGTATGTGCGCACGTGTGTGCCTATGTGAATGTTGTGGTGAGTTTGCATGAAAAAAACCATTTAATTTTTTATGAAAAGTCGTGTTTTAATTTGAGAATGCTTTAGAATGTCCTTCGGCTTATACGAGAAAGCTTTATTATTTTTTATGAGAAAGGTTTGATTTTAATTGTCAAAAGCTGTGAGATTTTTCATTAGGTGTCGTTTTGGCAAAACAAGAGTTTTTAAACCTTTGTCAAAATAGGAATCGAGACCTATACGTTGCTTTCGTAAATAAAGTAACGACAATTTCTAGGATCTCTTTAACCCTATGCCCAAAGGTTTAATAAAACGTTATTTATTTTTTATAAAACTATTTTTTGTGATGTTTGAACACGATTTTTCTTTAGCCTTCTCGTTTAAACAGGAATCGACATTCATTAGCATTTCCAATTTTAAGCCTCGTGATGCTAATAACCTAATTTGATTGATTTTATGGAAATCTTCATCGTTTAGCTTTGAAATCAATTTTTGTGTCGTAAATCAAATCAAACATTAAAATGTGTGGGGCTATTCATGGGCATGTAAGCCATCAAAATAACTCCAAACGCCCACAATCGCATATTTCACTATTACGGGGCCTTAAACCCGATTTTCAACTTGATATCGTTTTAAGGCCCGACAATTACATATTTACAATAAAGGGTACATCGGTCCTATTACATACACCCAAAAATGTCCATCATCGGATTTGGACCACAGGGTCGCGTTCCTAGGCTCACATCCAAAATTGCTACACGGCCATAAAATGGATACTACAAAATTAAACAACACCGGGTTGCCTCGAACACCACAATATCCCAAAATAGCAATCTAAATACATTACACATAATACATTATCATAACAAGCTAAAAATCACCAAATGGATATCATCGGGCCATTAGGAAGAATTTTGTTCCATTGGAACCCTCACTAATAGTCCTTAATCCATGTATCCTCAATAATATACAAGAAAAAACTACATTTAATATAGCCCGAATGATAAAAGTTTAACAAAATGATGTAACAAAGAATGCTATAAAAAATGTCTTTTCACCTTGCAAATGACACCACGATGCGTATAAATTCGTATATTGAATAGAGTAGAAAATGTGTGTGGTACAATCTAACAAAAGGGGTATAACTCCTCACTTTTTTCTCTCTTTTCTCTCTTCTCCCGCTGCTGATTGCTGATGTTTCTTCCTCTTTTTTTTTCCTTCTAACTTTCTGTATGCTGATGAAAATGAAGAACTGCATTGATAAAGGCTGCCAGAGGCAGCCGCAGATTGATCCGCGGCTTGGCCGCAGATTGATCTGCGGCTAACCTCGGTTCCCCCGCGCCGAGCCTTGGTTCTCCCCCACAGCGCTCGAGTGCCGTGTCGTCAGACGTCCCATCATTGGCCGCGGATTGATCTGCGGCTGGCTGGGCTGATTTTCTCAATTTTCGTGTCGCACCTCGATTCTCGTGTCGTACTGTTGGTTTTCACTGAAAGGCTCTTATTTTGCAGTCCGGGAACCGCTGGGAAACGTGCCAGGTCATCCAGGAACGCTCGTTTTGAATGGCTGTGACATGACACATGATTTGTATTTGGAGCTTGGTTTCCAAGGGCGCTGCCCCCCGACCTCCACTAGCTCACCGGCGAGCAAGTCAGCGTAGTGGCCATTAGTCAATTCCTGATATCCGCTCGTTGTCGTGTCGGCTTTGATTTCAAGTCGTTGTGGTGGCTTTGAGTGTTCGTACTTATGTCCACCTTTCGTTCTCGTAGGCTGGGTTAATTGACGATTTTGCCCTCCTGTCAGGGTTAGTATACGAAGTGCAAAATTTGGGTGTCTACAGCTGCCACTCTTTATCATGTTTATGAAATGTTAAATGAAATGAACATGATAAAGAAGTAGACACCCGATGCATGAATGACAGTGCATAAGAATGACAGTACATACATGATGCAACACATATAGCTTATGATGCAACACAAGATGTAAGGCACGCAAAACATTCGTAAAGATGTCAATGCATCATGCATTCGTAAATTTATTGTGAGTACTGACCTCAACAGGACTCAATCACTGATCGCATCGTTATTGTCGGGTTCCGTCTCTCACAGGTCGTTGCTATAATCATTATCGCAGATGTCGTGCTCCGTCTTGGAATCGTCGTCGTCTTGGAATCGTCGTCGTCTTATAATTGTCGGGTCTCGTATCCGATCAGTCGTCTCATAGATGTAGGGTCTAGTCTCCAATTGATCGTCTCGTCTGTATCGGTTCTCGTCTCAAATTAGTCGACTCGTCTGTATCGGTTCTCGTCTCCGATTGGTCGACTCGTCTGCACTGGGTCTCGTTTCCAGTTGATCATCTCGTTGGAACCGGGTCTCACTTCTGGTTGATCGCCTCGTCGGCACCGGGTCTCGTCTCCGGTTGATCATTTCGTCAGCACCGGGTCTCCCTTCCGGTTGATCGTCTCGTTGGCACCCGGTCTCGTTTCCGGTTGATCGTCTCGTCGGCACCAGGTCTCGTCTCCGGTTGATCGTCTCATTGGCACCGGGTCTCGTTTCCAGTTAATCATCTCGTCGGTACCGGGTCTCGTTTCCGGTTGATCGTCTTGTCGGCACCGGGTCTCATCTCCGGTTGATCGTCTCGTTGGCACCGGGTCTCGTCTCCGGTTGATCGCCTCGTTGGCACCGGGTCTCGTTTTCGGTTGATCGTCTCATCGACACTGGGTCTCGTCTCCGGTTGATCGTCTTGTTGGCACCGGGTCTCGTTTTCGGTTGATCATTTCGTAAATTACCTCGTTCCTGCCGGGTCCCGCCCCGACAACTCGATTCGTCGTGCTCCATACCCGATTGGTTGAAATCTCGTATTTTATTCTCACATAACAAGTCAAAAGGATTCTAAAATTGATCGATTTTGCAAAGGAGAAAAAGGAGAGAAAGTATCGGACCCAGCCGCAGGCCAAGATCGGGTTTTGTAAACTGATCGCCCCTTCCCAGATCTGTCGTTTTCAGCCCTTACCCACTATTGCTTTTCACGATTTTTCACCCTCGTACGTCCCTTTTGTCGATTTTTTCAACTTTTTCGCAAAAACCGCTCCAGTTAGATCGATCTACACGCTTCGGTAATATTTTGACCGATTATTTTCTTATCTCGTCAATGTTTCGCTATACATTTGCTATTTTGAATGTTTAGAGATAGAAATGTATGCTTTGAAATGCTATGCCCTGTGTCATCACATGTATATGTTATGTCTCAACTGTGCGAGTCATATTCTATGTTCATGATGCGGGTCATACATACTTGTCGTTTTTTTGAAAGAAAGCATTCATTATGGTCATTTTAATGTCGCAATTAACCATATAAAAATGTAATTTTGATCTGTTGTGGCTTGGGTTAATTGAAAACATGCCTGGCTGTGTATGGGACGCTCATTTTATCGACGAAACTCTGCCGAAATTTCGAAAAAACTGGAGTCCCACTAAAATCTAACTCACGCATATATAGTAACCATGCATCATGCTGCATTAATTCTACGATGACGATAGGCAAATAAAAATGTTTGTGATATAATTCGAAATATAATGTACCTCCCTCTTTGACTGTGTCGTTCCAGCTATGGATCCTGACGCTCCCAGCAGCTCCACTGCACCTCGTGCTTCGGGTGTTCACCGCCGTAGGGCTGTACCTGCCCCGGTTTTGACTCGAACTCACCAGGCTCACCGACTGGTGGAGGCTGTCGTCCGGCCTGACCATCCTGAGGTTGATGAGGCCGTTCTTCCGGACATTGAGGCAAAGGGGCCGCCCTCCGGCACACCAGCTCCCTGTACTCGCCGCGTTCTACCTGGTGCCTCTGTTCAGGTGCCCGATCTGTTGGGTAGAGATCTCAGTCGTCACCCCTCAGCATTTCTCGTTGCTAATGAGGTATACTCATTACTCCTCTGAATTCATTCCCAATCTTTGTTCGTATCTGGACTGATCCATTAGTGATTGCCACAGGTGCCCGAGTTCACTCAGCCGAGGGGCAACTGGTTTAACATCTACTCTCTCTACACAGCACTGCACACCGATTACCGCACGGTGGTGGATTCCTGGGGTTTCCATTCTTTCTTCACCATCATTCCCCGTCAGTGCCCATGGGGTTATATGCGGGCTTTGTCTGAACGATGGTTCCACCAGACCCAGTCCTTTCATCTCTTGGACTGCGAGGTTGTGCTGACTCCTTGGGATTGGAGGTACATCACCGGCATTGAGTTCACCGGAGTCCGTGTTCCCCTAGATCTCGATATTACTCTAGTGGAGGTCCGATCTCTATTGGGTTTCGCCGCTGAGGACCGGGTCTTCAAGGCCCGCAGTATTCGGTCCGGAGCATTGGCTGTTGATGCTGTTGGAGGCATCTATACGACGCCCTTCCCCGCAGATCGAGCTACTCGTGACGTTCTACTCCGGCGTTTGTTCCTGACTATTATGAGGGGTTGTTTCCTAGGGAACAACTCTTCTACCATTCATTTCAGCGTTGTCGGAGCGATCAGGGATGTGGATCGAATCAGTGATTATGACTAGGGGTCCTTCACCTTCGCATATTTTCTCCATGGTCTCCGTCTTCGCTCAGAGGGACAGACAGACGCTTGGCTGGGGTTTTACCCCTTTCTGCTAGTAAGCCTTCTTTTCTCACTTCACTTCCTAACATTTCATTTCCTTTCTCTGCATCTGCCGTTACTCATGTCGTTTCTTGTCTCTGTTCACAGTTCTAGGCGTATGAGCGACTCCCATGCCTGAGGCATGTCACGACTCTCGGTCTGGATACCTATCCCAGGGGTCGGCGGTGGCACCATAGTACTTTGGAGGAGGTCCCGGTGTCTGGTGAAACGAAGCACCCGGATTTGGGGGTGTCACATGAATGGCAAAGGAGGTAAGAGATAATTATAAGAAATAATAGATGAAGAGACGAAGGTATGAAAGATTATGATTATATAAGGATAGGATGTATTATGATGAAAACGAAAGAGTATTAAAAGATAAAGTTTACGTACGAGTTTATGAGATATGTTGATGAAGATGTTAATACCTGAGAATAAGCAGGTAATCATGAGCTGAAGCAAGTCAGATGAGACGGGTTAAAAATAGATTTTCGTCCATGAACTGGATATAGAAAGATGAATGAAAGAGGTAGTAAGGTAATACCTATGTTAAGGAAATTTGATAAAGTTATTAGATGAAAGATATTATGCAAGAGTTAATTGTAAACCGAATATGAACGTTACGCTAATAGTGATTTCAAGGAAGGAATCATTAAGAAGAGAGAAAATATAATGACTAAGAGGATCATGTAAGGATGTGTTAATAAAAGAAATTTCCTTTAGAAATTTTCATATGTAAAGGATGTGGTGTTTATTGTATATATATACGCATGTTGATGAATATGTACGAGTATCTAATTTAAAAGAGAATAGTCGTGGAAATGGAAATGTCAATAAGGGAATTATATAGTTCAAAACTCAAATTTGAAGTTCGAAATAGAATTTGGAAACACGGACTGCTCGGTTGAGTCCGAAATGTCGAAACTAGTCAGAATAAATTTTAAACACAAAATGTGTTGGGGTTGACTTTTTGGTCAAAGTTAACGGTTGACTTTTACAAAGAAAAGTCAAATTCTTAATTCGAGAAGAATTTGAAGAAACAGATAATTCCATGACGTTGGGAGCATCGATTTTAGTAGAAAATTACTATAAACATGAAAATTTAATTTTTCGGGTCAAAAAGTCAAAGACGGGATTAAGTACGTAAAATGAGGGGATAATGCGGGACCCACATGGTTGAAATCTGTTGGATTTCTAGCAGATTGGGGGGAGGTACCCGATCATTAAAAGAAAGGACCCCACGTGAAAGAAAATATGGCAAGAGTGGGGACCACATGGGAGAAAATTATAACCAATGGTGGACCCACTTGGAAAGAAAAATAGAGCAAAAATGGGAGGCTAAAGGAGGAAGGATCCGGCTATTTGAGGGCACTAAATTGGGAGAGATGGTGGTCAAGAGTGTTAGGTTTGTATATTACACAAGCATGCAATCAAATTACACAAATAGAGCAGAAGCGTGATAAAACGGATTTTAAAATTTTAGTACAAACCATCACCATGATCTATCCTTATGTTCAATTACCAATTAAACGAAAGAGAAAGAGAATAAGAATTATACCCTCGTAGATCAAAGCTTCCTCGGGTACAAGTTCAACTCCTAGTCCTTCGTGTTCTCCTCGAATTCCACCGATGAGATTCCTTCCTTTGATCAACGTTAGCCACCCAAACGTTTGGCCTCTAGAGGTGATCCACCAAGGAATAATACATATTCAAGAAGTTGGGTGTTGGCAAAATCCTAGTTTCTATCTCTATAGAAATTACAAGTACTCTCCACAATTCTTATGCAAGAGTGTGTAACCGCAATCTATGATAAGACTCCTCTTATTTATAGATGTAGGAATAACCCTTTGATGAGTGGGTTTTATACCTACGAATTAGGTCTTGTTAGACTTAATTATTGTGGTCTTTAAGTGTTTTTAGTATTGTTTTATTCATTTTTGTGTTTGTTTATTGTAGGATTGGAGCTAGAGGGGCAAAAGGGTAAATTTGGAGCTTAAAGGACACTTGATGGCATTTTTGTAAATATGTGGGCATGACCTAGCGCCAGAGGCGCTAGGATTAGTACTAAGGTAGCGCCAGAGGCGCTAGGGCACGACTTTTGATGCTGAGTTGCGTCTGGAGGAGGAAAAGGAAGCCAATTTGGAAAAGGATTCAGACTTTTATTGATCAGATAGAGAGAAGGAAACCTTAAGAGGGAACTTGGAGACTTTTATTATGATTATTTTACTTTTCTAGAGTTAGTTTTTGTGGAGTTTTACCGTGGATTATTATTGTTCAAGTGCTGGATATTGATGTGGGTTGAACTTTACTTCGGATTTTTATTCAACAATTGGGTTTGATCAATCTACTTCTTCTTATTTCAATTGATTGTTTATTCTCCTATGTGTAGTTTAGATCCTATAATAGCTTTTGGTTCAGTCATGAACTAATCTCCATTATGGGATTCTAACGGATTTTAATATGTAGTCTAATTAAAAGCTTGATTGTTAGATTGTTTTGCATATCATAAGGAATTTCTATCATGATTGTTTTGCATGTATGAATGCTTGATCACCATTCGATTTCAGTGCTTGTATGGAATTGAGAAATAACATATGAGTATGAATTGTAATCATAATAGCTTGCGAATATGAGGCTTAATTGGATAGCTTAATATTTTGTGAATTAGATAGAAATATACTGTTTCACCGTAGGAGCTAAAATAAGGGCTTGTGCTTTAAATCAATATAATTGCAATATCACATAGAAATATAGTGATTTTAGTTATAGTGGTGATTACATGATGTCTATTGAGTATGGATGTTATGTAAGTAGGTCATAATACATTGACAAATGGTTATGTCTATTTTAGTGTCCTTGGCTACTTTTCTGTGATATGTGAACTTATTAGCATGATAGTGGTAATTAGATGAACTATTAAATGAAGTTAGGATCCCATTAATTTCAAGTTTGATATATTTTGTTAGTATTTGCATCTTTAGTTGTTAATTTGTTTAAAAATAATTTTGTCACCAAAATCAAGACATTAGTTTAGGCAAATAAGTATAGTGATAGGACTGATGCATAGTAATTTAATTTAGCACTTTCTCTGTGGGACGATACTCTACTTCCTCTGTATTACTTGTGGGCCACGTATACTTGCGTGAGTTAGAGCTCTTTTACTAAAGATTAAAAAAGAGGCAACACCCTTCCCTAAACTATTTAGGATTAGAGTTTCAATTATAATTAAACTCTTTTAATTAATTATGCTCCTAATCCAATTAGGAATTCATGAGAGAGTACTTCTATTAATTAATTTCCAATCCCTGTTAGGAATTAAATAATAGTAATAGTAATAATAATAATAATAAGACTCCTCTTATTAATTTATATTTAATATTTCCAAAATATTAAATAATAAATATTAAGCTATTTAATTTATTCTATCTCCATAGACTAAATTAAATACACTTAACTTAGTATTACAATTATGCCATTTACTTCTTAAATAAATATTTTTTTCCTTTTGCGGTGTGACCCTTTAGGTTCTCCATATTAAACTGGTTGTGAATAAATCAATTAGAACAATTCTAATCTTATTTAAATAAATAAATTAAACTATTTAATTTATTTAAATAAATAATATTTATTCTACAATAAGGGTAAGCCCCCTTAGCGATCAACGACTTTCCAGATAATATAGATTTCAACATTAATCACAAAAGAATCTTCCAGTGCATAGTTACCGTACAATTCAATCATTCTATCATACAATGTCCCAATTAAATATAAGACATGGATTTACTGTCAAGTCTTATTTTATTTAATTATATGTATTTCGATTCCCAAATGCACAACTCTAAATAATGCAAATTAGAAACTCCTTTCTAATTTCATTCTGCCTTGGCCAAGGACTACTGAGTTGTCATTTATCGAATCACATAGGACATTCACATCTTTTACTAGACAAGGTAGATTCATTGTTGATCATTCACCTATCTCCATGTACAACTAATTATACCCAATCATACCCTTTGATATACCCCAAAGGTCTTAAGGGACATGTCAAAGTATAACTCACCATACACAAGATACTATGATGATCTCAAGTCCAAGGATCACTTGTACTACTATCACTAGAGGAATTCCTATTGACAGGCGAGTAAAACTCCATTAGGTATTCCTTAGCGAGCCACGTTCAGTGTACTTATTCTCCAATAAGCACCTACATACTTGCTTTAGTGTCTCCACACAAATGATTATGAGATCAAGCATCCTCTTCCTAAAAGCAAGCAACGTATGTACTAATCTATCCGGATTCACTAATCCCCTTTTTAGTAATCCAACGATTAGGAACAATTTTAGTTTATGAGCTATCTAAAATTTAGATTTCATTAGCATGATCACCATCATGATTCTAAAAGTATTGCTCAAAACTATGGGTTTATCACATTTAATATAACAGCACTATGTAGATAATGTAAAATGCCTTTTAAGAAAATCAATTCTTTTATTAATAAATGAATAAGATTACAAAGCATATGCTACATCATATCAAATATGATTGGCTTGTGTGCATACTACTTTCGATCACCCACTTGCACTAAAGCCAATCGCCATGGTATCTAATACCCATCTTCTCTAAGTGATGATCAAACTGTTGTTGTGTTAAAGCTTTAGTAAATGGATCTGCAATGTTGTTTTGAGAGTCCACACGCTCCAGGGTGACATCACCTATTTCAATGACCTCTTTAATCAAATGAAACCGCCGCAACACGTGTTTGGATTTCTGATGAGACCTGGGTTCCTTAGCCTGTGCAACAGCTCTGTTGTTGTCACAGAATAAAGGTACGGTTTCTCTAATGCTAGGAACCATTCCAAGTTCAGTTATGAACTTCTTCATCCAAACAGCTTCCTTTGCAGCTTCACTTGCAGCTATGTACTCTGCCTTTGTCACTGAATCAGTAACTATTTACTGCTTAAAACTTTTCCAACTCACTGCACTACCGTTTAAGGTAAACACGTACCCTGAAACGGATTTACTGTCATCTTGGTCCGTTTGAAAACTTGAGTCTGTATAGCCCTCTAGTTTCAATTCAGACCCACCGTAGACAAGAAATGCATCCTTAGTTCTTCTCAAGTACTTTAGGATGTTTTTCACTGCCTTCGAGTGCTCTTCTCCTGGATTCGACTGATATCTGCTTGTTACACTAAGTGCATGAGCGACATCTGGTCTAGTACATATCATACCGTACATGATAGATCCTATTGCTGAAGCATAAGGAATCTTACTCATCTGGTCTCTCTCCTCAGGTGTCTTTGGGGCCTGTTTCTTGGAGAGATGTATTCCATGGCTCATCGGCATGAGACCTCTCTTGGAATCTTCCATGCTAAACCTTTTTAGCATTGAGTCAATGTACTTTCCTTGGGTCAAGCCAAGCATCCTTTTAGATCTATCTCTATAGATCTTTATCCCCAAAATATAAGATGCCTCACCCAAGTCCTGCATGGAGAAGTGTTTAGATAACCAAATTTTGATCGACTGTAGCGTAGGAACATCATTCCCTATCAGTAATATATCATCAATATATAATATAAGGAATGAAACAACGCTCTCATTAACCTTCTTGTACACACAAGGTTCATCCTCATTTTTGATAAAATCAAACTTTTTGATTATCTCATCAAAACGGATGTTCCATCTTCGAGAAGCTTGCTTCAATCCATAAATGGATCGTTGTAGCTTATAGACTTGGTTTGTTCCAACCGTTGAAACAAAACCCTCTAGCTGTATCATATATACATTTTACTCATGCTCCCCATTGAGGAAGGCCGTTTTCACGTCCATTTGCCAGATCTCGTAATCATAATAAGCTACAATTGCAAGCAAAATCCGAATGGACTTGAGCATAACTACTGGTGAGAAGGTTTCATCATAGTCAACTCCTTGTCTTTGTTTGAAACCTTTTGCAACCAATCGGGTCTTATAGGTCTCTACCTTGCCATCTGCTCTAGTCTTTCTCTTAAAGACCCATTTACACCCAATAGGCTTAATGCCCTCAGGTGGTGAAACCAGAGTCCATACTTAGTTTTCATATATGGAGTCCATCTCGGATTTTATGGCTTCTAGCCATTTATCTGAGTCTTCAATACTCATAGCCTCTTCATAAGTCAATGGATCATCATCATCTATGATGCGTACCTCATCATCATCCTCTATGATGAATCCATACCTATCAGGTATCTTCGGTACTCTTCCAAATTTACGAATAGGTAGTGGTACAGTAGGTTCTTCTACTTGGTCAGGTACCTGACTTTGATCCGTAGTATTTTGTGGTTCTTGAACTTCTTCAAGATATATCTTACTCCTACTGACCCCTTCAAGGATAAACTCCTTTTCCAAGAACGCAGCGTGTTTCGTAACAAACACCTTTTGATCAGTAGGATGATAGAAATAATACCCTGATGTTTCTTTAGGGTATCCCACGAATCTACATTTGTCGGATCTAGTCTTCAGCTTATTATGCTCAAACCTTTTGACAAAAGCTGGATAACCCCAAGTCTTAACATGCTTAAGATTTGGTTTCCTCCCTGTCCATATCTCATATGAAGTCTTTGGGACGGATTTGGTAGGTACCTTGTTAAGTAGGTATACAGCCGATTCTAGGGCATAACCCCAGAAGGATACTGGAAGATTGGTAAAACTCATCATGGAACGAACCATGTCCAACAATATTCGATTTCTCCTTTCAGATACACCATTCAACTGTGGCGTCCCTGGTAGAGTCCATTGTGAGATTATACCATTTTCTTTGAGACAACTTAGAAACTCATTGGTCGAGTATACATCTCCTCGATCCGATCGAAGAATCTTAATACTCTTACCAGTTTGCTTCTCTACTTCACTTCTGAATCCTTTGAACTTTTCAAACGATTCAGATTTGTATTTCATTAAATACACATATCCAAATCTAGAATGATCATCAGTGAAAGTAATAAAATAAGAATACCCTCCTCGTGCATTCGTTGTCATAGGTCCACATATGTCTGTGTGTACCAATGCTAACAACTCTGTAACTCTTTCTCCTTTTCCACTAAAAGGAGATTTAGTCATCTTACCCATGAGACAAGATTCACAAGTTGGATATGATTCGTAATCAGATAGCTCTAAAAGCCCATCTTTATGCAACTTGGTTAATCTTGTTTCATTGATATGATCGAGTCTACAGTGCCACATAAAGGTATAATTAACATCATCTCTTTTTTTTTCTTAGTTTGTTCAATTTGAAGTATATTTTCATGCAAGTCAAGTATGTAAAGTCCATTAAGTAGATTGCCAACACCATATAAAACATTTTTATTATAAATAGAACAACTGTTGTTCTTTATTATAATATCAAAACCATCCATATCCAATACAGAAATTGAAATAATGTTTCTAATGAGTGTTGGAACATAATAACAATTATTTAAACTAATGAACTTGCCCGAAGGCAGTGCTAAACAATAAGTTCCTACAGCTAATGTAACAACCTTTGCTCCATTTCCCACTCGTAGGACGACTTCATCCTTGTTCAGCTTTCTACTTCTGCTTAGTCCCTGCATATTATTACATATGTGAGAACTACAGCCGGTATCCAATACCCAAGTAAAATTTTGACTTTTAGAAAAATTAATTTCAATCATGAACAAACCTAGATCGGAAGTTGAAGCTTCTCCAAGCTTCTTTTGGTCTGCAAGATACTCCTTGCAGTTCCTCTTCCAGTGTCCCGGCTTATTGCAATTGTAGCAAATTCCTTTGCTATCTGGATCAGGTTTCTTTTTATCCTTTCTCTTCGCCTTGCCCTTAGCCTTCTTGTTTTTCTTCTTTTCAGAAGATACCTTGGGCCTCTTCCTTTTTCTTGGAAGAGTCATCCACTAGTAAGACTTGGATCTTGTTGGATGAAAAGTGACCTTCAGTAGTTTTCAGCATGTTAAGTAACTCAGGCAAGCTGACGTCCAACTTATTCATGTGAAAATTCACAACAAATTGTGAGAAGGTGTCCGGGAGTGACTGCAAGATCAAATCTTGACTTAACTCCCCATCCATCACGAACCCAAGCTGTCCAAGTTGTTCAATCAGATTGATCATCTTAAGGACATGAGTCTCAACAACAGTGCCCTCGGTCATACGAGATCGGAAGAGCTCCTTAGATATCTGATATCTAGCAGTCCTACTTTGCTCACCATACAACTCTTTGAGGTGCAGCAATGTAGTAGGAGCATCCATAGTTTTATGCTGACGCTGAAGCTCGTTACTCATGGATGTGAGCATGATGCATTGAGCCAAGATTGCATCATCTTGCCACTTTCTGAAAGTAGCAATCTCTTCCTCAGAGGCTGTTTCTGCAACATTTGCAGGGACTGGCGAATTTAGGACATAAGAAATCTTTTCAGCAGTGAGAACAATTCTCAGATTTCTTAACCAGTCCGTGTAATTCGGTCTGGTCAGTTTGTTAGCATCAAGTATGCTACGCAGTGATAGTGAGTTTGACATTTTTAAATTCTGCATGTGAAATAGACAACATTTTAGCATACATTCATTTAATTAATTACCAAAATAAATTAGGTCTTTATTTTAAATTGGTATCTCCCACTATTTTCATCAAACTATATTACCCTCATTATATAGTTCGGCAATTCTAATTAAAGATTTGCTAGTGAGACTAAGGATCCCATTTCAAATGTATATAGCCTTGTGGTGACACAACAAACGATATATAAATAAATAGGTAGACAACTATTGTCAATTACATCACTATGTAACTCCTTTTATTTTGCCTCTTAGATTATTTTGATCAAGTGGTAACACATCCGAATCAAAATTATCCAAGTTAAGTCCAACCTAGCACTTCGATATATGTGAAGAGAAAAATACCGTCCTTGTGGTGACACAACAAAACAGTAATGTTCAATTCCTTAATAAGCATCAAATGTGATAATGCAACATCTTAAATATTTAATACTTGCCTTGTGGTGACACAACAAACTCATATTAAATATTCAATACTCTATTGCTTTATCATGCTAGAAGGCGACGTTCGATATTCCAAATATCTTTGAACGCTCATGACTTAATATGATTTCTTTGAGGTATTTATTATTATTAGTCTCATCTTTTTTAGCGTGCATGCACATATATATATAAAATACACGTCATATTATTTTACATGCGAAGCATGTTGGATAATATAATATATATATATATATATATATAGTAAGCATGCACATATAGAATACTATATATTCTACCCGGATTGATTATGGACTTTTATTCTAGTTTGGTTCACTAGAGCCACCAAGTGAACCAAAAGGTCAAACCTAGGGTGCAAGAATTAAATTTAAATATAACTATTACATTTAAACCCGGGCTCCAATACACAGGTCTTCAAGCGCTCCTTGCTCTTTTGTCTCCAATTCTTCAAAATTAATTCTAACTAGTACCTATTACAAAAAACTATTTACAATAAATAGAAACCTTGATCAGCAGTCAAGGGGAAGTACATAGGAGGGAGATAGAATTTACATTAAGAAAAATTAGAAAAGACGAGGTACGCAGACCCCATTTATAAAAATCCATACATTCAAGCATCCTCTAAAATAATTCCAATCACACATTGTTCAATAGTCCATAATCAATCCCTATTTATTATCATACATATCTCTATATGTATCAATAAATAACATTCATCTCATGAATAATAAAACCATTCCATAAATGCATTGATATTAATCAATGGGCAAAAGTTTTGCTAATATTTAGTTTTGAAACAAAATAAACTCTTTTATTTTAATCAAAAACCAAATTCAAATTAAACTCCTTTAATTTTAGCAATCTGAAATCCTATTCAACTTGGTATGACTTAGTGTGCTTTTCCAAAGAAACATAGAATTTAACGACGAAGACCGTCGATCTCCGTGTGAGTTGTGTTCTGACCATGCAAGCATAAATGTTAGGACTCATTGAGCCTCTAGACATGATTGACATCATCATTATTTAGCGAAACATGAAATGGATTGCTAGCAAGTCTATGATGATAAGAATCCAAGTATAAGTTATGTGCTGTGATGGACATATGTTAATTAAGTACAAGCATGCATATTAAGTCTTATATAGCCTCATTATGTGGTATTGTGACCATAGTAATGGTTTCCTTGTGAAGTAAACTTGATCGACCTAACGTATGGAAATTTTCAACTTAGAACCATATAACTTTCAAATGGATTAGAATGAGCATGTTAGGTTTCAAACTCAAGTTAATAACCTTGAGCATGTGTGTTTGATATATGTCAGTAACCTGTACGCTAAGAATAAACTGGATTCCAACTGAATGAAATTTCATTCTTGGGCTATCTAGGGAGTGGCGCGGCCGCGCCACTCCTAAGGCAAGAACTAGCGCGGCCGCGCAGGTCGCCAGTTTTGCCCTGTTATTTTAAATTGTAAACAAAGCCTTGCAGTATGTATGTATGTCTTAAGCTGTATTGCATGATTTAATTGATATGCTAGGTGTTCAAGCTTGCGTTGATGCTTAGAATCGAGGTATTCTGGACTTGTTAACTTATTTAGCTAAGATGAGAATTTATGAATATGGACTTAGTAATAATGGTTCCATGTACGTGACTATGTGTTAGGACTACGTGGTGTGTAACCTCTTGTAAGAGTAAACTCATGCTAGTTATATTGTACTAACTAAGGAACCGACTTATTAATGTTAGGTCGTTTCAACGCAATTTAAATTAAAGCTAGATTACTTGTAGCTGAGCGAACAACAAGTTTCCTACCTTCATTTAATGTTCATATTGCATGCTAGTTCCTGCAGTAAACGGTAAATTTCTTGTTATGAAATATATGATAATATATGTTGAGTACATGTTAGCTAGTGAGATTTGTTGTTCTATCTGGATAAGTTAAGCATGTGAATGTCATGTGATTAAAGATGTTATTGTAACATTCGAGACATTCTATTATACAAATGAAGTTTATAAATGTACATTTCAATTTTAATAAGATGAATTTTAATTTTATCACAATTTTAAATAGGAATTAAAAAAAATTTAAAGATGCTATCAATAAAAATGGGTACAAAAAAAATTGTTCAGCATATGAGATCTAGGAAGGAAGCAATCATGAAATAGAGATAGAATCAGGTTGCCAATATTCCTCCCTACTTATTTAATTATCAAGCTAGTACTATATATATATATATATATATATATATATATATATAGACTCACACGATTGCCTAAATGTTCATAAAGTTAGTTATATTTATATATCTAGATTTACAAGTGTTATGTTAGCATATTAATATATATCTATAGCTATACAAGTATTCTGGAAGCTTATTAATATATATAGATATAGATATACAAGTGTCCTTGTAGCTTATTAATATATATAGAAGCTATACAATTGTTTAGTTAACTTATTAGTTTATTAATAATATGTATATTTAGGTATGCAAAATGTCTTAACTAGGCTAATAATTTATATATATAAGTTATATATATATACCCTTCATGCCTGTAAGAAGAAGAACAAGAGCTGTGAGAGGAATGTCAGAGTAGTCAGTTAAGTTTAAGAGAAGAAGAAAAAGGAAGAAAAGAAAATTAGAAGGTATACTGCTAATTATTATTTTGTATATAATATATGGTTATGTAATTTTTATAGTAGAAGTAAAATAAATGTTTAATATTAATATTATTAATTTTCATAATTTGGGTAAATTTAGGCAAGAAAAGGCTAAACTTTAGCATATTATTATGCATAGTATTTTGACATGAATAGTATCCTCGTGAATAGTACTTTCGTAAATGGTACTCCGTCACGAACAATATATATAAAATGAACAGGTAATAAAAGTTGTAGAGGCTAAATATATATATATATATATATATATATATATATATATATAATTGACAAGTTAACTCACGGAAATAGTATAAGTAATAATTAAATTATAGTTTTGGCATTCATAAATAATGATATAGGTCAATTGCAGGAAATTTATTGAGCTAGGAAATAAGTCAACGAAAAACAGGCAAGTTTCCTAACTTACACAAACTTTGTATATTGTGTAAGTTCTCCCAATTTGAGTAAGTTCCTAATTTGTACAAATTTATTATTCTGTGCAAGTCTCTGAATTATTGCAAGTTTTTCAAACTTGTACAAGTTTATTCTTTTGTACAAGTCTCATAAGCATCTATTTGCTTTTGGTAAAAGTTCTTTAAATTTTGAATATTTCATTCAAGTTAATTGTTATCACGCGATTTTAAATTTCAGAATATATTTGCAAGAATTGTTGAACTCTAAATTATTGTAAATATTACTGAGAAAGTCATTGTTTCGGCTTACTATAAAATTAAGAAATTATATTATTTTATTTTCCAAACCAATTGTTTTGGGCGGAATCTCAGACTGGGTCGAACAACCCTATTTTATAAAAGGGGATATTATTATCAAAAAATTCGACTTATGGAGATAATGTTGTGCATAATGATAAGTAGGTTTTATACCTACTTATTGGATACTATTTGGTTTCATTTGATGCTTTTCTAATAGCTATCTAGTGTAAATTCATGCATTTCCCCATCTCGTTCGGTTTTTGATTCACTAGCCTCATTATACGGCTTTTGCATTGTTTTTGGTAATTTTGGCTCGGGTTGTTGTGCATTTGTGGATGGGTGCTTTTTGGTTGTTTGTTGCTTGTGCAGGTCATAAAGAAATTATGCAATAACAGCACTGCAGCAAACTGGCCCTCGGCGCAGCTGCGCCCCTTTTACAAAGGGCGCCGGCGCAGCTGCGCCCCTCCTGTTCCTGCCGTGCCTCTCCTGCGCAGCTGCGCCCCTATTACAAAGGAGGGCGGCGCAGCTGCGCCCGTCGCCAGCCGCCCATGCAGCACGTTTTATCCAGCGAAGCAGCATTATCCAGATATCATGCAATGCCAGATTTTGAGGGATCAGTGGGTTTAGCTTTTATTAGTGGGAATCATAATAAGTCAAAAGAAGACAATTTTTGCTTGTATTATTAGCCAATTGAGAATTTAATTTTTGGAGTCTCTCTCCTACACGAAAATAGATTAGTTACTGCATTCTAGCTTCAAAACTTGAAAATCATTAGCTGAGCATAATTTGCATTTGGGAACTGAAGAATGGAGCTATATGGATGCTGAATTGGAGATTAGGAGCAAGAAATCAACTATCTACACAACTTGGAAAATCATCAGAAGTTGCAGAACGGAACAGGGAGCTTGAATATTTTTTATTTTTGATTAATTTTCCTATTCTGTAATTATGATGATGAACCAATTGTGCATGATGAACTCTATTATTGTTATTATGAACTAAATTTAATTCTTGGGATTATAATGGATCTTTTGCTTGATTAAGAATTGAAGTGCTTCCTTATTTTTACTAGTTGGTTGTGATGTGAATGTCTAGCATAATCTACACTCCATGTTTAATTGCTTGATCACCAATTACTGTGATAATTTATATGGAATTGAGAAAGGAAGTATAAATTAAGATCTCATTATGCTAGCATATGTTCATAATTATTACATTCCTCGTGAAATTATGTTTCGTGCTTAGGATAGAGATATACCGAAGCACCATGTGTGGTCATTTGAAAACTTGTTCTTAAACCCGTTTGATTGTAATTCACATAGAAATATAGTGCGTTAGTCATCTAGGGTGTTCACATTCATTCTATCAATTGTGGATTTAGTGTGATATGGGTATGGTGCATCGAGAGATGGCCATATTTTACTTTCGTGTTTTCGACCAACATTCCATAATAACCAACTAGCAACAATAGGAAGCATGGAAATTTAAATCGGCATTAAGTGAAATTATAATCCCAAGCCTATAAAATCTATAATTTGTACCGCTAAATTTGTTTTAATTATTTCATTAGTAATTATTAGACTATTTCATCACTAAAACCGCTTGTTTAAAGAGACCAAACTAATTACAAAATCGGTGTTTGTAGTCATAAATGCAATTCATTTCCTCGTGGGATCGATACTTTACTTACTTTATATTACTTGTGGATCGCGTGCACTTGCGTGTATGAGTTTTATTTTTTACACATACAAATATACCAACAAGTTTTTGGCGCCGTTGCCGGGGAATTGCAATTGCGTTTATAACTTTCATCATCAATTTAAATTAGATTGGTTTTAGTTAAACAAATCTGATCTTATCCTAATTCTATTTTATTTTCTTCTACATTGTGATAGGTACTCTTGAGTAGTGTATGCATACTCGGTCGAAGAATCCTAACCTATTGCCTTTTGTGGACAACATTGAAAAAAGGGTTCAACAATCAAGGAAGTGTGCTGAAAATACTCTAGAGGATCTAGAACAACCTCAACCAATGGCGGGAGAAGCACAAAAAGCCTTAAGAGATTATGCTACGCTAAGAATCAATGATTTGCAATCAAGTATCTCAAGGCCAGCCATAACAGCCAATTCCTTTGAAATCAAACCAGGGACAATCCACATGATCCAAAATTCTGTCCAATTCGGAGGAATGGTGGTTGATGACCCGAATGAGCACTTGATAAATTTCTTGGAGATATGTGATACATTCAAATTCAGCGGGATCTCGGAAGATGCGGTGAGATTGCGGTTATTCCCATTCACATTGAGGGATAAAGCAAAGAGTTGGCTGCACTCGCTACCACCCGGATCCATTACTACTTGGCAAGATTTGGCCCAGAAATTCTTAGCAAAGTTCTTCCCACCGGCCAAAACTGCTAAGTTGAGAAATGACATATCCTCATATGAGCAACATCATGGAGAATCCTTGTACGAGACATGGGATCGGTACAAGGAACTATTGAGAAAGTGCCCACATCACGGTTTGCCCCAATGGATGCAGTTGAACACATTTTACAATGGGTTGAATATTCAAACACGGGCAGGCATCGATGCAGCTGCAGGTGGAGCATTCATGGGTAAAAACTATGACGAAGCTTATGAACTTTTAGAGACTATGGCTGCAAACAACTATCAATGGCCATCCTCCAGATCCACTCAACCAAAAGTGGCAGGGATACTAGAGGTTGACACAGCCACTTCACTTCAGGCCCAGATTTCAGCTATGGCCAAGAAGCTTGACAACATATGTGAAGGTAAAGGTCAACAAGTTTCCATGATTTGTGAGCTTTGTGCAGGTTCTCACGCTTCGGATCAATGTGCCATCAACGCTGAATCTGTGCACTTTGTGAGCAACTATCAGCGGCCATCAAATCAATATCAGAACAACTACACTCCGGGGAATAGGAACCACCCAAATTTCTCGTGGAGCAACCGTCAAGATAATTCACAAGCTCCAAAACCTCTCAATCCTCCGGGGTTCCACAATCAGCAACAAGTCATAGCCACAGATAGGAAGGTCGCTAAAATGAGTGAGAATTTGGAGAAATACATGGCCAAAACTGACAGGTTGGAGCAAGGCCAAACTTTAGGCTTCAAGAATTTGGAAAATCAAATGAGTCAATTGTTCAGTTTGTTGTCTAGCAGACCTCAAGGGACCCTCCCTAGTGATACAGAAGTCAATCCAAGGAGAAATAGGAAGGAGCAATGTCAAGTTGTTACCACCAGAAGTGGAAAGCAGACCCTGCCAGACAGCGCAGCTGCGCCACTGTCACACGAGCAGACAGCGCAGCTGCGCCCGTCATCAGCACTGGAACCTAGCGGCGCAGCTACGCCCATTTTACAAAAGGGACCGGCGCAGCTGCGCCCCTCCCCAGAAATTGCCACTGCTGAAATTTTTGAAGAAGAAGAAAGCATTGAGAAATCTGAATCCCCACCCATAAAAAGCACAGAAAAAACTCAACCTTCCCCCACAAGGTATTATCCACCAGTTCCGTATCCTCAAAGGCAGCAAAAGCAGAAAATGGACAGGCAATTTTCTAAGTTTCTTGAAGTTTTCAAAAAGCTTCAAATCAATATTGAAAGTAGTATGCACACAAGCCAATCATATTTGATATGATGTAGCATATACTTTGTAATCTTATTCGGTTATTAAAGGCATTTTATATTATCTACATGGTGCTGTTATATTAAATGTGATAAACCCATAGTTTTGAGCAATGCTTTTAGAATCATGATGGGGATCATGCTAATGAGATCTAAATTCTAGATAGCTCACAAACTTAAATTGTTCCTAATCGATGGATTACTAAAAAGGGGATTAATGAATCCGGATAGATTAGTACATACGTTGCTTGCTCTTATGAAGAGAATGATTGATCTCATAATCATTTGTGTGGAGACACTAAAGCAAGTATGTAGGTGCTTATTAGAGAATAAGTTCACTGAACGTGGCTCGCTAAGGAATACCTAATGGAGTTTTACTCGCCTGTCAATAGGAATTCCTCTAGTGATAGTAGTACAAGTGATCCTTGGACTTGAGATCATCATAGTATCTTGTGTATGATGAGTTATACTTTGACATGTCCCTTAAGACCTTTAGGGTATATCAAAGGGTATGATTGGGTATAACAAATTGTACATGGAGATAGGTGAATGATCAACAAAGAATCTACCACTTCTAGTAAAAGGAGAGAATGTCCTATGTGATTCGATAAATGACGACTCAGAAGTCTTTGGCCAAAGCAGAATGAAATTAGAAAAGAGTTTCTAATTTGCATTAATCAGAGTTGTGCATTTCAGAATCGAAATACATATAATTAAATAAAATAAGACTTGACAGTAATTCCATGTCTTATATTTAATTGGGACATTGTATGGTAGAAGGATTGAATTGTACGGTAACTATGCACTGAAAGGTTCTTTTATGATTAATGTTGAAATCTATATTATCTGGAAAGTCGTTGATCGCTAAGGGGGCTTACCCTTATTGTAGAATAAATATTATTTATTTAAATGAATTAAATAGTTTAATTTATTTATTTAAATAAGATTAGAATTGTTCTAATTGATTTATTCACAACCGGTTTAATATGGAGAACCTAAAGGGTCACACCGCAAAAGGAAAATATTTATTTAAGAAGTAAATGGCATAATTGTAATAATAAGTTAAGTGTATTTAATTTACTCTATGGAGATAGAATAAATTAAATAGCTTAATATTTATTATTTAATATTTTAGAAATATTAAATATAAATTAATAAGAGGAGTCTTATTATTATTATTACTATTACTATTATTTAATTCCTAATAGGGATTGTGAATTAATTAATAGAAGTACTCTCACATGAATTCCTAATTGGATTAGGAGTTTAATTTAATTAAAGGAGTTTAATTAGAATAGAAACCCTAATCCTAAATAGTTTAGGGAAGGGTTTTCCTACATCTATAAATAAGAGAAGTCTTATCATAGATTAGGGTTACACACTTTTGCATAAGAATTGTAGAGAGTACTTACAATTTCTATAGAGATAGAAACTAGGGTTTTGCCAACACTCATCTTCTTGAACAAGTATTATTCCTTGGTGGATCACCTCTAGAGGCCAAACACTTGGGTGGCTAACGTTGATCAAAGGAAGGAATTTAATCGGTGGAATTCAAGGAGAACGCGAAGGAATTGGAGGTGAACTTGTACCTGAGGAAGCTAGAATTCTACAAGGGTATAATTCTTATTATCCATCTCTTTCGTTTAATTAATAATTGTGCATAAAGAAAGATCATGGTGATGGTTTGTATAAAATTTTAAAATCTGATTTTATCGCGCTTCCGCTTTATTAATGTAATTTGATTACATGTTCGCGTTATACAAACCTAACAAATATACCATTTGCAGAAGCTTTAGAACAAATGCCAAGTTATGCTAAGTTCATGAAAACTATTCTGTCAAGAAAGAAGAAATTGCAAGATTTTGAAATTGTTGCTTTGACAGAGGAATGCAGTGCGGTATTACAAAGGAAGCTACCTCCAAAACTAAAGGATCCAGGCAGTTTCACCATTCCTTGCACCATTGGAGACCTGTCATTCAAGAAATGTTTATGTGATCTTGGTGCAAGCATTAATCTCATGCCATTGTCCGTCTTTACTCAGTTGGGATTACCAGCTCCCAAGCCAACAAATGTCTCTCTTCAGCTAGCATATCGTTCAGTCACTTATCCGAGAGGTATTGTGGAAGATGTCTTGGTTAAGGTTGATAAGTTCATTTTCCCAGCTGATTTCATAATCCTAGACTTTGAGGAGGACAAGGACATCCCCATAATACTTGTGAGGCCATTTATAGCTACCGGGAGAGAACTCTCATTGATGTGCAAAAAGGAGAATTGACAATGAGGGTTCAAGACCAAGAGGTCACCTTTAATGTCTTCAAAGCTATGAAATTTCCAACTGAGGAGGAAGAGTGCTTCCGAGTTGACATCATTGAAGAAGCAGTAACCGAGGAATTCATTAAGGCCACACATAGGGACTTGCTTGAGCAGACACTAACAGGAGACATCGACTTGGACGAACCCGGGAGATGAGAACTGTGAGTATGCTCATTTTCTAGATGCAATACCCAGGATGGCAAGATTCAAGGTACCTATTGAGCCCTTGAAAAGCTCAAACGATGCCTCATTTCAATTAAAACCATCTAGTGAGGTACCTCCTAAACTCGATCTCAAACCCCTGCCTAGTCATCTCAGGTATGCATTCCTAGGCATTTCAGATACATTACCTGTCATTATTTCCTCTGCACTAACATCCTTGCAGGAAGACAAACTGATAAGAATCCTCAGAGAATTCCAAGGGGCTATTGGATGGACCATTGCAGACATAAAAGGAATCAGCCCCGCATTTTGCATGCACAAAATCCTGATGGAAGATGACAGCAAGCCTACCATAGAGCATCAAAGAAGGCTGAATCCTATCATGAAAGAAGTGGTGAAAACAGAAATTCTGAAATGGCTAGACGCCGGAATCATTTATCCCATTTCTGACAGTCCATGGGTGAGCCCAGTGCAATGTGTACCAAAGAAGGGAGGAATAACTGTGGTAAAAAATGAGAACAACGAGCTAATACCAACCCGAACAGTCACGGGGTGGAGAGTTTGCATGGATTATCGAAAGCTCAACAAAGCCACAAGGAAAGTTCACTTCCCACTCCCTTTCATTGATCAAATGTTGGACAGGCTTGCAGGGCATGATTACTACTGTTTGCTTGACGGATATTCTGGATATAATCAAATTGCCATCGCTCTTGAGGATCAAGAAAAGACCACTTTTACTTGCCCTTATGGAACTTTTGCTTTCAGGCGAATGTCTTTTGGTCTATATAATGCTCCTGCCACATTCCAGCGATGCATGATGGCAATATTTTCTGACATGGTGGAAATCAACATGGAGGTCTTCATGGATGACTTCTCAGTGTTTGGAAATTCCTTCGACAGCTGTCTTAAGAATTTAGTCATGGTATTGAAGAGATGCGTGGAAACAAATCTTGTGCTTAATTGGGAGAAATGTCACTTCATGGTTCATGAAGGAATAATTTTGGGTCACAAAGTCTCAGCCAAAGGTTTGGAGGTGGACAAAGCAAAGTTGGAAACTATCGAGAAATTGCCTCCACCAACTTCTATAAAGGGAGTTCGAAGTTTTTTGGGCCATGCTGGATTCTATCGGAGATTTATCAAAGACTTCTCCAAAATCACAAAACCCCTGTGTAATCTATTGGAAAAAGATGTTCCGTTTCTATTCGATGAAAATTGCTTAGCAGCATTTGAGTTGTTGAAACAGAAATTGACAACAGCACCTGTGATAGTGGCACCAGATTGGTCTCTTCCATTTGAGCTTATGTGTGATGCTAGTGACTACGCTGTGGGCGTGGTATTGGGACAGCGCAGAGACAAGGTTCTACATGCAGTATACTATGCCAGCAAAACGCTTTCGGAGGCCCAAATGAACTACACCACCACCGAGAAGGAACTACTCGCGGTTGTCTATGCATTCGACAGGTTCCGATCCTATCTCATTGGAACAAAGGTAGTGGTGTACACTGATCATGCAGCAATTCGGTATTTGATCTCAAAGAAAGATGCCAAGCCTAGATTAATCAGATGGATCCTTTTGCTCCAAGAGTTTGACTTGGAAATTAAGGATAAGAAAGGTACGGAAAATCTGGTAGCCGATCATTTTTCCAGATTGGACAATCCGGATTTAGAGAGCAAAGAGAAGATTGAGATAAACGATTGCTTCCCTGATGAGCAGCTATTTGCAGTCACATCTGAAATCCCATGGTTCGCTGATATTGTCAAATATCTTGTGAGTCATGTGCTACCACCGGATCTAACTTCTCAGCAGAGGAAGAAATTTTTGCATGATACAAAGAGATACATGTGGGATGAGCCTTACTTGTTCAAACAATGCACAGATCTTGTGATCCGAAGATGCATCCCCGATGTCGAGAGTACCAGTATATTACATGCGTGTCATTCTTCTCTGTATGGTGGCCATTATGGAACGCAGAGAACAGCAGCAAAGGTACTCCAGGCCGGATTTTATTGGCCCACCTTGTTCAAAGATGCCCACCACTTCATAAAGAATTGTGATCGATGCCAACGGGTGGGCAACATCTCCAACCGTAATGAAATGCCACTAAATGTGATCTTGGAGGTGGAGATCTTTGACGTATGGGGCATAAACTTCATGGGACCATTTCCATCATCCTGCAACAATCTCTATATCCTTCTAGCGGTTGATTACGTGTCTAAATGGGTGGAAGCTTCGGCGTTACCAACCAATGATGCTAAGGTGGTTTTGAGGTTCCTACAAAAAAACATTTTTACTAGATTTGGCACTCCTCGGGCGATCATTAGTGATGAGGGGAGCCATTTTTGCAACAAACAGATCACAGCTCTCTTGGCCAAATATGGAGTAAGACACAGGATTGCCACTGCCTACCATCCACAGACCAATGGTCAAGCTGAAGTTTCCAACCGTGAGGTAAAAAGAATTCTGGAAAAGATTGTTAATCCTTCCAGAAAAGATTGGTCTCTAAAGCTAGATGAAGCCTTGTGGGCTTATAGAACTGCATATAAGACACCTCTCGGCATGTCTCCTTACCACATGGTTTATGGCAAGGCTTGTCATCTACCGGTTGAATTAGAGCACAAAGCTTACTGGGCCATTAAAAAGTTGAATTTTGACCCATCTGCAGCAGGAGAAAGGAGACTCCTACAGCTGAATGAACTCGATGAGTTCCGATTGCAAGCCTATAAGAATTCGAAACTCTACAAAGAGAAGGTAAAGAGATGGCACGACCGAAAAATCATCGAGAGAAAATTTGAACCTGGCCAAGCGGTCTTACTATTCAACTCCAGGCTCAAATTATTCCCGGGAAAGCTCAAATCCCGATGGTCGGGTCCCTTTACCATCACTGCTGTATTCCTACATGGAGCCATCGAGATTGTTGGAGTGGACAGCGAGCAACCCTTCAAGGTTAATGGCCAAAGATTGAAGCACTATTGGGGAGGCGAATTTGATCGCCAAAAATCCTCAGTTGACCTGGCCATGGATTGAGCATCAATGAGAGTCGAGCTACCAACTTTAAAACAAAGCGCTCCTCGGGAGGCAACCCGAGATTACTTTTATTACTTCTATTATTGTGTGATTTTTGTTTAGTTTGTGTGATTTCATTTTAACATGCGTGTTTGTTTTTATTTCAGGTGTCTAATCTTGCCTTCAAGCGTTTGACTTGATCACACTTTGAGTTTGGGGGTGCATTGTTCCATTGCAAACACTTGCCGTTGTTCAGAGAAAGAAAATTTTTTTCCAGGATTCCTGAGCAACTGCGCAGCTGCGCCTCCTCTTCAGTTCAATATCAGCGCAGCTGCGCCGGTGTCTGCCTGAGCCAAACCTGAGGCTCAGCGCAGCTGCGCCCCCTTCCCAGTACAACTGCGGCGCAGCTGCGCCGATCGCGGAATATTTTTTTTTTTATAAATAGTCGGTCCCCATCAGTCACAATCATCAAACCCTAACTGACTCTCTAGCAGCAACACAAAACCCTCTCCTCTCATCCCTACACACTCTCTCAAAACCCTAGCTACCTACACTCTTCCTTCAAACCCCAATCACATACCACCATGCCGAAGCGCACACGCACTCCCCAACCTTCTTCTTCCAGCAGCAGCGGATCCGAATCTACTGGTGGTGGCATCAATACTCTGGATGCCACCAAATTTGTCAATCTATCTGCACAACATTACTACTGGGAGGTGCTTAGCGTCAAATCCTTTATACCAGAGAGGGGTTTGAAGCCCAAAGCACAGGATGGGCGTATTCTTGACCAAATCCGGCGTTTGGGTTGGTTGCTATTCATTGAGACACCGAAGTCAGCCCCGATAGCCATTGTTCGAGAGTTCTATGCCAACGCCCGGGAAACATAGAATGGGATTTCCTTCGTGCGGGGCAAGCAGGTATCCTATTCGGCGCAGGCAATCAATGAACTTTTTCGCCTACCATCTGCTACTGCTGAGGCTACCGACTGGGTGGTGCATGAACGCTACGAAACCGACCTTGATGCGTTGATACATGAGATGTGCCAGCCGGGCACGCAGTGGAAGACTCAACCAGGCACCACCTTGAAGGTGCACTTCCCTCAGACCGCGCTTAATAGATTTGCCAAGGCGTGGTACGCCTTCATTTGCGCGAGTATCTTGCCGACCACCCATCATCAGGACGTGACACGGGACCGCGCGGTACTCTTGCACCGTATTCTGCATGGAGGCAGCATCGACGTGGGATATATCATCAACCAGTCCATGCTTCGTTTCATGCGGGCTGTCACTTCCGGTGCCATTCCACACGCCTCGATCATCACACGCCTATGCCTAGCGGCAAACGTGGAATGGGGCGAGGAGGCTCTCCAGCTACCTATGCGAGACATCGATAGCGCCACGATCCGAAAGTATAATGTTTGGCGCGGTGGAGAGTCCCGGCCAAATGGGTTGGGTTTTATTATGGCTGATGAGGTGGAGGAGGCCAGTGAGGAGGGCGTGCCTGCCCCGCCAGTGCAGCAGAGGGGCGTCAGTGGACATGAGCGCGACATGCGCCGCCTGCAACGCCGCATGGACGTGTTGCACACGAGCTTCAGGGATTACAGCGTCTCCTTCGCTGGTGCACTATCGGAGGCGTTCACTCAGCAGTGGGTCCACATTGAGTTTCCCACATTCGGCTCCGGCATCCCTTATCCTCCGCCCGACACGCCGCCTAGCGGTGCCAAGGACGCTTCTTAGGGGAGTACTCTTTACCCTATTAACTCCAATGAGGACATTGCATATTTTAAGTTTGGGGGTATTAGGCTTGCCTTGTTATTTTATGATGCTTTAAATTATCTGTTTTTATTGTTAGTTATTTGCTTTCTTGTTATTTATTGTCATTTTAGGTATTTGTTTCCTTATTTTCGTAAAAAAAAAAATGGTGCATTTCTCATGCATATCATATCACATCATGTAGTTTAGTTGCATGATCCTCTTATTTTGATTAGTATGCATCCCCACATGCCTATGATGAAAACTTTTTGATGTTGCTAACTGTTAAGACTTTGGGTCGGATGCCATGATACATTGCAACTCTTGTCTTGCGTTTGCTGTGATAAAACCGGTTTGCACATTCTCAGTAGTTTTCTAACTAAGTAGCCTAAAGATTCGCATAATTGAGTTCTGGAGAGAATTAGTTGTGTTTTTAATGATTGTGGCAATTGTGGGAAATATTAGTTGAAATCACACGTGTTCAAGTGTGGGGGAGTACTTAGTAGAGTATTTATGCAACGAAATGGAGCGTAAAACGCATTCGTTGATATAAAAAAAAATGTATGTTAATAAAGACTTGGTCAGCTTAGTTTTGTGGCCTTTGATATTCGAGTAAGTACACCCTAGGGGATGTCTCTACACCTAGCGCCCTAAGACCAATTGGTTTGGGAGTCGTTGGCCGAAAGCTCGTTACATGGGTATCATTGAATAGCCTATGGGAACTAGGCATTGCACGACCAAGCGTCATGATCCGAATAATGTCTAAGTCGATCCCCACATTTTGAACATAGCGTGGTTTTAACTATATTTACCCCAATTGTCTTTTAGAGGTTCGATTATATAAATTTTCCCTAAGAAACATATTATGAGAATCGATTGGGATTACCATAGTTTGATGATTGCTGCACACACACACACTTTATCATTCACCACGGAATTTGAGTTGCACGGGTATCACGGTACACGGACCAAGTTTTGATGTGTCGCTAGATTCTTCTGAGGCAAATCTTGTGGATTGCTTGCTAATTGATGAGGGTCATGATGCATTCTTATTTCATTGCATTCATATTTGCATTCATGTTTGCATTCATTTCGTTGTATTAGCTTGAGGACAAGCAACAATTCAAGTTTGGGGGTATTTGATAAGTAGGTTTTATACCTACTTATTGGATACTATTTGGTTTCATTTGATGCTTTTCTAATAGCTATCTAGTGTAAATTCATGCATTTCCCCATCTCGTTCGGTTTTTGATTCACTAGCCTCATTATACGGCTTTTGCATTGTTTTTGGTAATTTTGGCTCGGGTTGTTGTGCATTTGTGGATGGGTGCTTTTTGGTTGTTTGTTGCTTGTGCAGGTCATAAAGAAATTATGCAATAGCAGCACTGCAGCAAACTGGCCCTCGGCGCAGCTGCGCCCCTTTTACAAAGGGCGCCGGCGCAGCTGCGCCCCTCCTGTTCCTGCCGTGCCTCTCCTGCGCAGCTGCGCCCCTATTGCAAAGGAGGGCGGCGCAGCTGCGCCCGTCGCCAGCCGCCCATGCAACACGTTTTATCCAGCGAAGCAGCATTATCCAGATATCATGCAATGCCAGATTTTGAGGGATCAGTGGGTTTAGCTTTTATTAGTGGGAATCATAATAAGTCAAAAGAAGACAATTTTTGCGTGTATTATTAGCCAATTGAGAATTCAATTTTTGGAGTCTCTCTCCTACACGAAAATAGATTAGTTACTGCATTCTAGCTTCAAAACTTGAAAATCATTAGCTGAGCATAATTTGCATTTGGGAACTGAAGAATGGAGCTATATGGATGCTGAATTGGAGATTGGGAGCAAGAAATCAACTATCTACACAACTTGGAAAATCATCAGAAGTTGCAGAACGGAACAGGGAGCTTGAATATTTTCTATTTTTGATTAATTTTCCTATTCTGTAATTATGATGATGAACCAATTGTGCATGATGAACTCTATTATTGTTATTATGAACTAAATTTAATTCTTGGGATTATAATGGATCTTTTGCATGATTAAGAATTGAAGTGCTTCCTTATTTTTACTAGTTGGTTGTGATGTGAATGTCTAGCATAATCTATACTCCATGTTTAATTGCTTGATCACCAATTACTGTGATAATTTATATGGAATTGAGAAAGGAAGTATAAATTAAGATCTCATTATGCTAGCATATGTTCATAATTATTACATTCCTCGTGAAATTATGTTTCGTGCTTAGGATAGAGATATACCGAAGCACCATGTGTGGTCATTTGAAAACTTGTTCTTAAACCCGTTTGATTGTAATTCACATAGAAATATAGTGCGTTAGTCATCTAGGGTGTTCACATTCATTCTATCAAATGTGGATTTAGTGTGATATGGGTATGGTGCATCGAGAGATGGCCATATTTTACTTTCGTGTTTTCGACCAACATTCCATAATAACCAACTAGCAACAATAGGAAGCATGGAAATTTAAATCGGCATTAAGTGAAATTATAATCCCAAGCCTATAAAATCTGTAATTTGTACCGCTAAATTTGTTTTAATTGTTTCATTAGTAATTATTAGACTATTTCATCACTAAAACCGCTTGTTTAAAGAGACCAAACTAATTACAAAATCGGTGTTTGTAGTCATAAATGCAATTCATTTCCTCGTGGGATCGATACTTTACTTACTTTATATTACTTGTGGATCGCGTGCACTTGCGTGTATGAGTTTTATTTGTTACACATACAAATATACCAACACATAACATATGGTACGATAGGTTGATCCCCTAAAGTGCCCGTGGAGATGAAGAGTCAGCAATTTATATAATTGTGGGACATTTACGTTCTTGGTCCTTACGACCACTCAGTTTAGAAAAGAAAATTATTTGATGCTCGTCAATTTAAATCTGTTCATTATTGAGTTAATCATTATTCTCATTTATTTTTATAATTTAATTTGCATTCAATTATTCAATTCCCTTGACATTCAATTTTGGATATTTTATATACTTGTTAAGCAAATTAGTTGCTTACTCTTTCATCAAATTTCCATGTTTTCAGCTAAATCTGAGGAACCTGAAGGATCGGGTGTAAAAGATAAAGGAAGGATAAAGCCAAGAAGGAAGAATAAATAATTAAGTTTGTATTATTAAATAATTAACGAGGTAGTATTGTAGATGTCGACGCCGGGAAAATCGCTTCTATGCTAATTATTACCCTTTCTAATTTTAGCCTTTTTATTAGATGATTTTTTTGGAAAAGGTCGGCACAAATGTCGACGGGGTTTTGAAAGATCGTTTTTTATGATGAGCTAATTGACCAGAGTCGCTGTGACACCCCCAAATTCGGGTACCAATACCTCGAGTTTGGTGCTCACGATAAAATACATTCATGCACCTCTAAACAACATATGACAACTAATGTGGAAACAAATAAACATAGATTGTTTATTACAAAAGGTTTACTACGGTCCCAAGGTCTATAACCTTAATTAAAATACATCATGAAATATTCAAATAATACAAATAGGTTCCATGATTACATAACAGGATAGTAACACATAAATGTTATTCACGCGTCTACTCTTTAAGCTTTCCTTTGCCTTTGTCTGCTTTGGAACTCTCTGGCTTAACTGCAATTTGTTTATGATATAGCAAGGGTGAGCAACTAATTTGCTCAGCAAGTTTAAAATGAACAATAAAGATATATCATGAATGAATAAGAATAATAATTTCATAGTTCAATAATTTAAGAACAATGATGAAATAACTGAATAATATAACCAAAGTTCAAATGAAGAAATGACTATTGATTATTTACTGCTGAGTAGTCCAATAGACTATGAACGTTTTGGCCAAAGAGTCAATCATTCAACCAACCCTTTTAAAACCTCGCCCCGTCAGTAGTACTTGAGGGGATCAGCCTCTTGTACCCCATGTATATGCATAACATTAAGTCCTGACTGCATCGGATAACCGATACTTATAGTCCCCTAATAAGGGTTGCTCTCTCAGTCCAAGAATCCTTACCAACTACTGGTTTGGATAGCTTTAAATAAAATATTAACCTGCATATGTCTAGCCAGAACGAATGGCGTAGACTATTCCTTAAATAGTTCATGAATGAAGAACATAAATATTTCACAGTCTAACAATAGATCGTGAATTTAAATGCACATGAATTACCTTTGTAGGTCTATCTCTAAGCTTTCCAAATCATCTTGAATCGCCCTAATCCGAGTCCGTATGAGAAAGTTATGGCCATTTTCCCACCGGACGTCGAAGCTGTCGGCATGCCTTGCTAGACTTCGCGATGTTTTTGACCCTCCTTCACTCCAATCCTCATAACTTCTTCTCTAGACGTCCAAATCAGTCCATTTCAGATTCTACGGACTGCTAAGACATAGAGCTACAACATATCAAAAAATTACAGACACCCATTAACATTAACATAGCCAAATATTTGGCCAAAACATCAACTCATGCTCTTTATCCACTATCATTCATATGATTTGCTTCAAATTACCATAACTCCCTCATCCGGGGTCGGAATGAGGTGATTCCAAAGCCTATGGCTTCGTAACTCAATATACTTCAATAATCCAGAAGCTTAGAATCTCATGCAAACACCTTAAATACCAAAAATGGATTGAATTGATACTAAACATCTTTTCTACGTTTTCTAACATGTTTTAGCGTAACTCTTGCTACGAATTCATTTTAACACCTTTTTACTCCATTTCAACTGGGATATTCTCATAACCCATGGAAGTATAACATCATAACAACAAACAATAATATAAAACATGAAAGGTAGCTACAAAAGTCCTCTAAATTAGTCTGTTGTCCATAGTAGTCCATTTTTGTCCGTTTTCCTCCTCCTTATGCATGGGTTCGGATTTCATTCATTCTTGTTCCACTTTTATGTTATTAATAATTTATAAAACTTCTAAACATCATTATTAATCATTCATGAACAATCAAAAACAACTATAACAACAACAACTTCAACCCAACGAGTTAGAAGCTTAATAAATAAGGAAAACTTAAAACTAAGGAGAAATGGATTTGGATAAGTTGTTTACCTCTTCTAGCTACTTCTTGGATGATAGAACTCCTCTAGAGCTTTGCCAAAACCTTTCTTTAAACTCCTTGAGCTCTTCCAAACTCCTTTCTTCAAGCTTAGCTCACACCCACTTGTTTCTCTCTCTAGAATGGTGAAGGTTTAATGAAGAAGATGAAGATGGAGAAGATGAATCTCTCTCTCTTTCCTCTTTTCTTGCTTAGCTCCCAACGTTTTACTATCTTCTCTTGCCTAGCAATGAATTGAAATTGAGCTTGAATGGGGAGAGGATGAATATGATGGAATAGTGTGGGAGAAGGAAATGGGTTTGCTACCTACTTTCTTCTTCTCTTTTCTGAAATTGGCTACGGGAGAGATTATGGAAAATGAGAAGTAAAGGTGGTAAACATTTTGGCTTATTAGGCCTAATCAATTAGCCAAAATAATTGCTAAAACACTTCCTCTTTTTCCTCCCATTTTTGCTTCGTGTCCCCTATATTGTCTCCCTTATTGCCAGACAATGCTCAAATACTTGCACAAATACTGGCATGAATATATATACCCAATTGGCTCCTCTCTCTCTCCACATCACCCATATGTTATTCTAATAATAATCCAAAATGCTAATTTTTGCTTTTTAATTTAAATCCCCACTCGGGTCATGCAAATGCTTAGGTAAAAATAATAAATACGGGGTTTGTCCGTTTATTCGGAACACCCATATTAAGCATTTCACGTACTAATTAAATCACCAATGGACTCAAATAAAAATTCTAACATTTGAAAAAATTATCTCTTCGCATACTCACTTTGGCGAAGTTAACAGAAATCGAAAAAAACGTAAAAATAATCTGGCATGAATAGTAACTCGTGAATAGTGACACGTGAATAGTAACTCGTGAATAGTAACTCGTGAATAGTGATTTAGCAAAATACGTGAAATCAATTTATTCACCTAGACGAAACTATAGCACGTAAAATTTATACATTCACATAATCCAGGTTGTCACACAACCATGTAACACAAAATGATGTTACTAAAATTCATAATATTCATTAATATACATAAATTCGAATTACAAGGATATTCAGAATTCACGGTCGTCACATCCTCCCCTCCTTATAAGAATTCCATCCACGGAATTTTAACTTAAGACGGAAAATCCTAATAAAGGTTTAATCAAAAAGATGCGGATAATTCCTCCTCATCTTTTCTTCCAGTTCCCACGTAGCTTCTTCTACCATGTGGTTCCTCCAAAGCACTTTGACCGAATGGATGACCTTATTTCTTAACGTCTGTTCCTTCCTATCTAATATCTGGACAGGAATCTCTTCATAGGACAAGTCTCTCTCAACTTGAATTGGTTCATAAGATATCACATGCTTGTAGTCAGGTTTATATGGTCGTAACACAGAAACGTGAAACACATTGTGAATATGCTCAAGTTCAGGAGGTAGAGCTATCTCGTACGCCACTTCACCTATCCTTTTTAAAACTTCAAAAGGTCCTACAAACCTGGGACTCAATTTCTCCTTCTTTCCAAATCTGATCTTTCCTTTCCAAGGAGATACTTTTAAAAAAACAAAGCTGCCAACTTCAAGGTCTCGCTTTTGACGATGCAAATCGGCATACTTCTTTTGTCGATCTTGAGCCGCTACCAATCGAGCTCTTATCACTTTAATGACATCCATGGTTTGCTGTACTAATTCAGGTCCCAATAATATCCGTTCACCAACTTCATCCCAAGATAGAGGTATTCGACACTTCCTCCCGTATAATGCTTCATATGGTGGCATGTCAATACTCGCATGATAACTGTTATTATAGGCAAATTCCACCAATGGTAGGTGATCATCCCAGTTGCCCTTCAAATCCATCACACACGCCCTAAGCATATCTTCAAGCGTCTGAATTGTTCGTTCGCTTTGCCCATCTGTTTGAGGATGATACGCCGTACTCAACCTCAAGTGGGTTCCCAACCTTTCTTGCAAGCTTTTCCAGAAATTCGACGTGAAGCGCGGATCTCTGTCGGATACAATAGATACCGGCACTCCATGTCGTGACACAATCTCTTTCACATATAACTTTGCTAACTGCTCCATATTGTACCTTATCTTAATCGGTAGAAAATGTGCAGATTTAGTTAAACGATCCACGATCACCCAAATCGCGTCGTAACCCTTCTGAGTTAGTGGAAGCCCTATCACAAAATCCATCGTGATATGCTCCCACTTCCACTCCGGTATCTCCAGCGATTGTAGCAACCCACCTGGTTTTTGATGTTCTGCTTTTACCCTTTGACATGTCAAACATCGTCCAACACATTCTGCGACCTCCTTTTTCATGTTTGGCCACCAAAAGTGTTGGCGCAAATCTTGATACATCTTAGTACTACCAGGGTGTATCGAATACCTTGTAGAATGAGCTTCTTGCAGAATCTCCTCTCTCAACTCCGGAGCCATCGGTATCCAGATCCTCCCTTCAAACTTTAGTAGTCCTGTGCTATCAATTTTGTACTTCAAGTCTTCACCTTCTGAAATTCTCTTCTTGATTTTGACACACTCTTCATCTTGCTCTTGAGTCTCCTTTATTTTATCTAACAAGGTCAGTCTCGCCTCCATTGCATATAATTTCTCATCTGTATCTTTTAGATACTTGACCTCCAACTCCAGTCTTTCCATCTCCTTTATTAGTTCTTCTTGAGATGTCAACATCATCAACTTTTCACCGCCCTTACTACTGAGAGCATCGACTACTACATTGGCTTTACCGGGATGATACAGAATTTCACAATCATAGTCTTTGATCAACTCCAACCATCGTCGCTGCCTCATATTTAGATCCTTTTGAGTGAAGATATACTTCAGACTTTTATGGTCTGTGTATATTTCACACTTCTCCCCATACAGATAGTGCCTCCAAATCTTTAGAGCAAACACTACTGCTGCCAGTTCCAAATCGTGAGTCGGATATCCTTTCTCATAGTCCTTCAGCTGTCGTGACGCGTACGCAATGACCTTCCCATGCTGCATCAATACACACCCAAGGCCTTTGTGTGACGCATCACTGTACACCACAAATCCCCCTGTATTATCTGGTAATGATAACACAGGTGCTTCACTAAGTTCCTTCTTCAATTCCAAGAAACTATCCTCACACTTATCCGTCCATACAAACTTCACAGTCTTCCTTGTCAAATTTGTCAACGGTGTCGCTATCTTTGAAAAGTTCTGAATAAACCTCCGATAGTAACCTGATAATCCCAAGAAACTTCGGACTTCTGTCGGTGTTTTCGGCTGCTCCCAATTTATCACTGCCTCCACTTTTGCAGGATCTACCGAGACACCATCCTTATCAATTACGTGTCCCAAAAATTGCACCCTTTGTAACCAAAATTCACACTTGGAAAATTTTGCGTACAACTTCTCCTTTCTTAGTGTCTCCAATACTATCTTCAAATGCTCGACGTGCTCCCCCTCCGTCTTTGAGTAGATTAAAATGTCATCTATGAACACGACAACAAACTTATCCAAGTACTGCTTGAACACTCTATTCATCATGTCCATAAATGCTGCTGGCGCATTCGTCAGCCCAAACGACATCACCAAAAACTCAAAGTGACCGTATCGAGTTCTGAATGCGGTCTTCGGTATATCCTCCTTTCTCACCTTCAGCTGGTGATATCCTGTCCTCAAGTCGATCTTTGAAAAATACCTTGCCCCCTTAAGTTGATCAAAAAGATCGTCTATCCTTGGTAACGGGTACTTGTTCTTAATCGTAACTTTGTTTAACTCCCGATAGTCAATACAAAGCCTTAGTGATCCGTCTTTCTTCTTTACAAACAGCACTGGTGCTCCCCATGGTGACACACTCGGTTGAATGTACTTCTTGTCCAATAACTCTTGTAGTTGTATCATCAATTCCTTCATCTCTACTGGAGCCATCCTGTACGGTGCTTTCGATATCGGTGCTGTCCCCGGTACTAAATCAATTACGAATTCCACCTCCCTATTCGGTGGTAAACCAGGTAACTCATCTGGGAAAACATCTGGAAATTCCCTCACTACAGGTATTTGTCCCACTTCACCCCCTACTCTTTGTGTATCAACCACGTGAGCCAGATAACCTATGTAACCCTTCCTAAGTAATCTCCTTGCTTGCATCATCGTTAGACAACCTGATTGTCTAGGTGATTTACTTCTATAGAATACAACCTTTGACTTATTCGGAGACTGCAAGTGTATACACTTCTTCTGGCAGTCAATCACAACCCCATGACTAGACAACCAATCCATTCCAAGGATAATGTCAAATTCTCCTAGTCGTATCGGAATCAAATTTACTCTCAATCTATATCCTTTTATTTCAGCAAAACAATCTCGATAAATATATTCTACAGGGATAATTTCCTTATTAGCTACTTCCAAATTAATAGGATCTTTTAACTTTTCATGAGGTAAGTTTAACCGCTTAACAAATTCATCCGACACAAATGAACAGGTAGCACCCGAATCAAATAATACATATGCATTAATATTATTGATCGGAATAATACCTGACACCACATCCTTTGATTCCATTGCATCTTGTACTGTCATGTTAAAGGTGCGTGCCACTGGTCTATTCTGCTGTGTTGGTCCTCTGATCGTCAGCTTACTGTTGTTCCCCTGATTAGCACTGCCTGCATCGCTCTTCCTTTTTGGGCAATCCTTCTTTTGATGATCTGAAGCGCCACAAGAAAAACAGTTTCCTCCCTTTGCTTTCGGGCATTGTGGAGCAAAGTGCCCCGGTTGACCACAGTTGAAACAAACTCCTTTTCCTTTCATGCATTCTCCAGAGTGATTCTTTCCACATTTCTCGCATTTTCTACCTTTCTTCGTTTCCCCTCCAGATTTGTTGCCCGACATTTGGCTGTCGTTCCATTTCCTCTTGTTTGGGTTACTTCCCCCGCTGCTACCTTCCTTATGACCATCATGGCTTTTCTTCTTTTTCTGTTCTTGATTGTACTTTGACAAGGCTTCACTTCCTCCCTCCGCAATAATTGCTTTCTCAAGTAACGTAGAAAATGTATTGATCTGCAGAACCGCGACCTTATTATACACCCAAGGTTTCAACCCTTGCTCAAACCTCTTCGCTCGCCTTGCTTCGGTGTCCACCTGATGTGGAGCAAACCTAGCTAACTCATTAAATTTTGCAGCATAGTCCGCGACTGTCATGCCTCCTTGTTTTAGTTCTAAGAACTTTATCTCCATGCTTGTCTGCATACTATCTGGAAAGTAATTTTCAAAAAACAACTCCTTAAAATGAGCCCATGCAATTGCGCCTTCCCCAGCTCGGCCCTTGTTCGCCTTCCACCAGTAATTTGCCTCACCTTTCATCATGAAAGTGGCAAATGATGTCTTTTGTTCTTCGGCCACTCGTGCGACCTCAAAAACTTTTTCCATTTCTTTCACCCATGTCTGAGCTTCTATCGGATCTGTAGTCCCGCGAAACTCCGGCGGTCCCACTAGTTTAAAGTCCTTAAAGTTCGCCATGTGACTTCCTAGCTGATCCACCGCGACGGCTGGTCTGCCCTGCATTGCTTCCGCTAACAAATTCGCGAAAGTCCTCATGGGGTCCACCTGACCCTCCTCATTATTTACTGACTCATCCACCCTTGTGTATCGAGTTTGTCTTCTCGGCGGCATGGTCTGTTTTAAACAAAACCTTATGTTATTCCTTCATGTTTTACACCTCATACATCGTTATACTAATGTTAACATTTAAAAGTTAAAGTACAAATCAATCCCAATTAAACTTATAATAATACTGCATTTATATTCATACACCCATTAGTAGTGTCAAACACTTACAATTTCGGCACAATCCTATAAATGCTAACTATCCCATTAATACACAAAAGATGGGATTTACAAAAACTACATTCCCCTAAATCTGAAAGTGGGGATGTATCATCATCAAACTCCACCTCTCAAAGTTTGAGGTTTATAACATATATAAAACCCTAGGAACACAAGTGGGTTTTAACTGCATCTATATACATAATAAGATTGCTAAATTACTATCACTGCATGTCGCGGCGAACCGCACTTGCGTGCTCCAGCTGTGTATCTTCGTCCATCATTCGACGTCGTACCGAGCGACTGGTCTGACCTTCCCCCATGGGATATTCCCTATCCCTGCCTCTCTGACTCCCATAGGCTGTATCCAATGCTAATCCTAGAGTCTCAATCCTAACTGCACCTGTCTGGACCTCTCTTCTTAACTGATCTACCCTCTTGGCAGCCCTAACCCAATATCCCTCTATGCGAATCTTATCTGCTATCTCCACATCAAATTCGGCCTTCATGGTCTCATGCACTACTTTCAGCTCTGCCAACTCTAGCTCTGACTGTTCCAGCTTCTCCCTTAGCTCAGCATTCCTAGCCACTAACTGGTGTAGCAGTGGTCCCACGTGTTGTGCCGAGTGCTCGTACCCCTGCAGTTGCACCTTCAGCTTTCCCACCTCATCCTCTAGCTGATAGGCCAACTCCTTATACTGGTTTTCCATGTCTTGGTGTGTCTGATTCTGCTCCTCTAAGTCTCTGACTCTAGCCTCTAACTCCATGTTCCTATCTGCCAACTGCTCAATCAGATGATCCTCAGATGGCAGTTCCTCCTCGGTCTCATCTAGCTGATCCTCCTCAGGGTCTACCTCGACCTCAGCCACCAGCGGCTGTTGGGTATCCATGTGGATATCAATGATCTCTTCCTCTACAATGGTCCTACTCGGCTGACCGATCTCAGGCATCCTACAACCACAACAAAAGATAACAACGTCAGAATAAAATATATTCATTGATGAAATGAAATAGTATTTTATTACGCACAACATCGGCTCGATGAATTTCCAAAATTCATCTCCAAACACAACTCGACTCAATGGATCTCCTCGATCCATCAACTAGTGTACTCTATACGAGTTTAGTTCCAAGGTTATAACCTAGGTTTCGCATCCATAAAGTTTATAACCTACAACTCTGATACCAACCTGTGACACCCCCAAATTCAGGTACCAATACCTCGAGTTTGGTGCTCACGATAAAATACATTCATGCACCTCTAAACAACATATGACAACTAATGTGGAAACAAATAAACATAGATTGTTTATTACAAAAGGTTTACTACGTTCCCAAGGTCTATAACCTTAATTAAAATACATCATGAAATATTCAAATAATACAAATAGGTTCCATGATTACATAACAGGATAGTAACACATAAATGTTATTCACGCGTCTACTCTTTAAGCTTTCCTTTGCCTTTGTCTACTTTGGAACTCTCCGGCTTAACTGCAATTTGTTCATGATATAGCAAGGGTGAGCAACTAATTTGCTCAGCAAGTTTAAAATGAATAATAAAGATATATCATGAATGAATAAGAATATTAATTTCATAGTTCAATAATTTAAGAACAATGATGAAATAACTGAATAATATAACCAAAGTTCAAATGAAGAAATGAATATTGATTATTTACTGCTGAGTAGTCCAATAGACTATGAACTTTTTGGCCAAAGAGTCAATCATTCAACCAACCCTTTTAAAACCTGGCCTCGTCAGTAGTACTTGAGGGGATCAGCCTCTTGTACCCCATGTATATGCATAACATTAAGTCCTGACTGCATCGGATAACCGATACTTATAGTCCCCTAATAAGGGTTGCTCTCTCAGTCCAAGAATCCTTACCAACTACTGGTTTAGATAGCTTTAAATAAAATATTAACCTGCATATGTCTAGCCAGAACGAATGGCGTAGACTATTCCTTAAATAGTTCATGAATGAAGAACATAAATATTTCACAGTCTAACAATAGATCGTGAATTTAAATGCACATGAATTACCTTTGACGTGGAGTAATTTACAATAATTAAACCACTAATAAATTAAGTGAGATAGAGAACTTGCTCAAAAAGTAAATTAAGTTAGGATAGGAAACTTGCCTCGAGCGTCTGCTACAGAATTATAAAATACGCTCTTCAAATACCCTACACATTTATTACATATTCACATGACAATTAATGACATAATGAATACCAAATATTGGTTTATACTATTCTTTAATGTTTCACACTTATTAGAAACAAAATATTAAACAAGGTTATACACACTAGTTACGGCGTTACGACGCTTGCACGCCCGTACGCCAAACTTGCCCACTCAAAAGCCTAAGTGACAAGTAATTTCGTACACCTAGCACGCCTATTCGATTTATCTAAAACGTATTGGTTAATGCTAAGTATCATTATAATTCATAACATTCATGTTTTAAAACTTAGAACATCATTTTATATTATCGGGAACATTACATGTGCTTATATGCATGGCCGACACCCTTCGATTGCCTCCAACCGCACAACAGCCCTAAAGATGGCCAATTTAAGAATTTTTCCAGGTAGAAATTTACAATTCTAATTAATGAAAGTTGTAGGTCTATCTCTAAGCTTTCCAAATCATCTTGAATCGCCCTAATCCGAGTCCGTATGAGAAAGTTATGGCCATTTTCCCACCGGACGTCGAAGCTGTCGGCATGCCTTGCTAGACTTCGCGATTTTTTTGACTCTCCTTCACTCCAATCCTCATAACTTCTTCTCTAGACGTCCAAATCAGTCCATGTCAGATTCTACGGACTGCTAAGACATAGATCTACAACATATCTAAAAATTACAGACACCCATTAATATTAACATAGCCAAATCTTTGGCCAAAACATCAACTCATGCTCTTTATCCACTATCATTCATATGATTTGCTTCAAATTACCATAACTCCCTCATCCGGGGTCGGAATGAGGTGATTCCAAAGCCTATGGCTTCGTAACTCAATATACTTCAATAATCCAGAAGCTTAGAATCTCATGCAAACACCTTAAATACCAGAAATGGATTGAATGGACACTAAACATCTTTTCTACGTTTTCTAACATGTTTTAGCGTAACTCTTGCTACGAATTCATTTTAACACCTTTTTACTCCATTTCAACTGGGATATTCTCATAACCCATGGAAGTATAACATCATAACAACAAACAATAATATAAAACATGAAAGATAGCTACAAAAGTCCTCTAAATTAGTCCGTTGTCCATAGTAGTCCATTTTTGTCCGTTTTCCTCCTCCTTATGCATGGGTTCGGATTTCATTCATTCTTGTTCCACTTTTATGTTATTAATAATTTATAAAACTTCTAAACATCATTATTAATCATTCATGAACAATCAAAAACAACTATAACAACAACAACTTCAACCCAACGAGTTAGAAGCTTAATAAATAAGGAAAACTTGAAACTAAGGGGAAATGGATTTGGATAGGTTGTTTACCTCTTCTAGCTACTTCTTGGATGATAGAACTCCTCTAGAGCTTTGCCAAAACCTTTCCTTAAACTCCTTGAGCTCTTCCAAACTCCTTTCTTCAAGCTTAGCTCACACCCACTTGTTTCTCTCTCTAGAATGGTGAAGGTTTAATGAAGAAGATGAAGATGGAGAAGATGAATCTCTCTCTCTTTCCTCTTTTCTTGCTTAGCTCCCAACTTTTTACTATCTTCTCTTGCCTAGCAATGAATTGAAATTGAGCTTGAATGGGGAGAGGATGAATATGATGGAATAGTGTGGGAGAAGGAAATGGGTTTGCTATCTACTTTCTTCTTCTCTTTTCTGAAATTGGCTACGGGAGAGATTATGGAAAATGAGAAGTAAAGGTGGTAAACATTTTGGCTTATTAGGCCTAATCAATTAGCCAAAATAATTGTTAAAACACTTCCTCCTTTTCCTCCCATTTTTGCTCCGTGTCCCCTATATTGTCTCCCTTATTGCCAGACAATGCACAAAAACTTGCATAAATACTGGCATGAATATATATACCCAATTGGCTCCTCTCTCTCTCTCCACATCACCCGTATGTTATTCTAATAATAATCCAAAATGCTAATTTTTGCTTTTTAATTTAAATCCCCACTCGGGTCATGCAAATGCTTAGGTAAAAATAATAAATACGGGGTTTGTCCGTTTATTCGGAACACCCATATTAAGCATTTCACGTACTAATTAAATCACCAATGGACTCAAATAAAAATTCTAACATTTGGAAAAATTATCTCTTCGCATACTCACTTTGGCGAAGTTAACAGAAATCGAAAAAAACGTAAAAATAATCTGGCATGAATAGTAACTCGTGACTCGTGAATAGTGACTCATGAATAGTAATTCGTGAATAGTAACTCGTGAATAGTGACTCATGAATAGGCACTCGTGAATAGTAACTCGTGAATAGTGATTTAGCAAAATACGTGAAATCAATTATTCACCTAGACGAAACTATAGCACGTAAAATTTATACATTCACATAATCCAGGTTGTCACACAACCATGTAACACAAAATGATGTTACTAAAATTCATAATATTCATTAATATACATAAATTCGAATTACAAGGATATTCAGAATTCACGGTCGTCACAGTCGCCAGTTGGTATATTTGAAATGGATGTACCAACTCATCCGAGCTTCGTTTTCGTAAATTGCTGGCTCATATGTGACTCCGAATTAATTGGCCTGCAAATCAAGATTCATAAAGTTCGGGGGCTTGCTTAAGCGAGGGGAAGGTGTTAGGCACCCCCCGACTTCCGTGAAATACGGTTACCGCAATCTCGATGCTTTTCCTATCCTTTAATTCTTAAAATGTGTGTGTGCGCGCGTGTGTGCCTATGTGAATGTTGTGGTGAGTTTGCATGAAAAAACCATTTGGTTTTTTATGAAAAGTCGTGTTTTAATTTGGGAATGCTTTAGAATGTCTTTCGGCCTATACGAGAAAGCTTTATATTTTTTTTTGAGAAAGGTTTGATTTTAATTGTCAAAAGCTGTGAGATTTTCATTAGGTGTTGTTTTGGCAAAACAAGAGTTTTTTAAACCTTCGTCAAAATAGGAATCGAGACCTATACGTTGTTTTCGTAAATAAAATGACGGGCAACTTCTAGGATCTCTTTAACCCTATGCACAAAGATTTAATAAAACGTTATTTATTTTTATAAAACCATTTTTTGATGTTTAAAAACGATTTTTTCTTTAGCCTTCTCGTTTAAATAGGAATCGACATTTATTAACACTTCCAATTTTAAGCCTCGTGGTGCTAATAACCTAATTTGATTGATTTTATGGAAATCTTCATCGTTTAGCTTTGAAATCAGTTTTTGTGTCGTAAATCAAATCAAGCATTAAAATGCGTGGGGGCTATTCATGGGCATGTGAGCCATCAAAATAACCTCAAATGCCCATAGTCACATATTTCACTATTACGGGGCCTTAAACCCGATTTTCAACTTGATATCGTTTTAAGGCCCGATAATTACATATTTACAATAAAAGGTACATCGACCCTACTACATACACCCAAAAATGTCCATCATCGGATTTGGACCACGGGGTCGCGTTCCTAGGCTCACACCCAAAATTGCTACACACCCACAAAATGGATACTACAAAAAATAAACAACACCGGATTGCCTAACACACCACAATATCCTAAAATAGCAATCTAAATACACTACGCATAATACATTGCCATAACGAGCTAAAAATCACCAAATAGATATCATCGGGCCATTAGGAAGAATTTCGTTCCATTGGAACCCTCACTAATAGTCCTTAATCCATGGATCCTCAATAATATACAAGAAAAACTACATTTAATATAGCCCGAATGACAAAAAGTTTAACAAAATGATATAACAAAAATGCTATAAAAAAGGGCTTTTCACCTTGCAAATGACACCACGATGCGTATAAACTCGTATATTAAATAGAGTAGAAAGTGTATGTGATACAATCTAACAAAAGGGGTGTAAATCCTCACTTTTTCTCTCTTTTCTCTCCTGTCCCGCAGCTGCTTCCTGCTACTTTTTTGCTCTTTTTTTCAAACTCCTTCTCCCTGGATGAAAAATGAAGAACTGCATTGATAAAGGCTGCCAGAGGCAGCCGCAGATTGATCCGCGACTAGCCTCGGTTCCCCTGCACCGCGCTCGAGTGCCGTGTCGTCAGTCGTCTCATCATTGGCCGCAGATTGATCTGCGGCTGGCTGGGCTAATTTTCTCGATTTTCGTACCGCACCTCGATTCTCTTGTCATACTGTTGGTTTTCGTTGAAAGGCTTGTATTTTGCAGTCCGGGAACCGCTGGGAAACGTGCCATATCACTCAGGAATGCTCGTTTCGAATGGCTGTGACATGACACATGATTTGTATTTGGAGCTTGGTTTCCAGGAGCGCTGCCCCCCGACCCCCACTAGCTCACCAGCGATCAGGTAAGCGTAGTGGCCATTAGTCGATTCCTGATATCCGCTCGTTATCGTGTCGGCTTTGATCGCAAGTCGTTGTGGTGGCTTTGAGTGCTCATACTTATGTCCACCTTTAGTTCTCATAGGCTGGGTTAATTGACGATTTTGCCCTCCTGTCAGGGTTACTATACGAAGCGCAAAATTTGGGTGTCTACAGCTGCCCCTCTTTATCATGTTTATGAAATGTTAAATGAAATGAACATGATAAAGAAGTAGACACCCGATGCATGAATGATAGTGCATAAGAATGACAGTACATACATGATACAACACATATAACTTATGATGCAACACAAGATGTAAGGCATGCAAAACATTCGTAAAGATGTCAATGCATCATGCAATCGTAAATTTATTATGAGTATTGACCTCAACAGGACTCAATCGCTAATCGCATCGTTGTTGTCGGGTTCCGTCTCTAACAGGTCGTTGTTATAATCGTCATCGTAGATGTCGTGCTCTGTCTCGTAATCGTCGTCATCTTGGAATCGTCGTCGTCTCATAACTGTCGGGTCTCGTATCCGATCGGTCGTCTCGTAGATATACGGTCTAGTCTCCGACTGATCGTCTCGTCTGTATCGATCCTCGTCTTCGATTGGTCGACTCATCTGTATCGGTTCTCGTCTCCGATTGGTCGACTCGTCTGCACCGGGTCTCATTTCCGGTTGATCGTCTTGTCGGCACCGGGTCTCATTTTCGGTTGATCGTCTTGTCAGCACCGGGTCTCGTTTCCGGTTGATCGTCTCGTAAGCACCGGGTCTCGTTTCCGGTTGATCGTCTCGTCAGCACCGGGTCTCATTTTTGGTTGATCGTCTCGTAAGCACCGGGTCTCGTTTACAGTTGATCGTCTCGTAAATCACCTCGTTCCTGCCGGGTCCCGCTCCGACAAATCGATTCGTCGTGTTCCGCACCCGATCGGTTGAAATCTCGTATTTTATTTTCACATAACAAGTCAAATGGGTTTGAAAAATTGATCAATTGCTCTATTATTAACTGTATGTTGCATGCTTTTTATTCATGGATAGAGAATGACCCCTGCACAGTCTTTTTTGACACTATTTTTTACAGATGTCGTCACGAGACACCGTGGTACGTTTGGATCTCGGTCCTCCCATAGGGTTGGTTGGCAGGCTTTTCCGCTGGTTGGACAGTTTGTCGTCGGGCGACAAGGTTATTGCAGATGGTCTTCTGGGACATTCCTGGTCCTTATTATCCTTTCAGGTGCCGGCGGGCTTTGCGGAGGGTATTCTGAGCTATTCGGCCCCTGCCCGTCAGGTGTTTAGATTAAGGACAGTGGAGCTGACCCCTACTCTCGAGGAGTATGCCCGCTTTAACGGCTTGTCTTTGGATGGTCCTTGTGCCAGGGTCACAGCTGGTCCCATGCGCCGTCAGTTCTTGACTTTTACTGGGTTGCGGAGGACAGTTCTGTTATCGGTGATCACATCAGACCATCTAGTTCCCCTTCATTTCCTGATTGACTGATTCGGCTCACCCGACAGTTTTCATCTATTCTCTGGTGATTTTTTCGTATCTGAGGAGCATTGGGGCGCTTTGAGAGTAGATGTTTTGATGGCTTGTGTTATCTCAGTTTTGTATCTGCCATCCGGATCCGATCTGTTGGATATGCGAGTTATTGCGGCCACTAGAGCCCTTCAGGAGGATCACACCATTATTCCCATGATACTAGCAGACACCTACATGTCAGCCTCATATTGTCAGTCTTTCCGAGGCAGAGTATTCAGAGGGAGCTCTGTTTTGTTGTATGTTTGGTTTATGAGCCATCTCAGCCTCATCGGTCATTTCCGTCGCCATGGGTTTTGCTTCAGCTACGACAAAGCCATGCAAATTTCGTTCCGTCCCGTGAGTTGTATTGATGCGGCTTCCTGGATAGAATTCTTATCGGCTATGGAGCAGCCCTTTCATCTCTTGATCTATTCGGGTTATTGTTCCTTCATGAGCTTCTCGACTCATGTGCCCACCTTGGATTTCATCCCTATTTCTGGCTTGAGGGGCGTGACGACTTATCATCCCTTGGCGGTTATGGGGCAATTTGATCAGATACAGGATTTTAACCCTTTCACGGGCGCAGCCGACTACCGATTCCTCATATCACCCCAGACAGAGAGAGATCTACTGCAGGTATATGATCTTTGGTCTCGCAGGATCTTTGCCGAGTGTAGTGAGAGTTACCCCATTCAGACATCTTCTTATGTGCAATGGTTGCACGGAGACTCTGATATGGTTGGTTTGAGTCAGATTGGAGTATTTGATGACTCTCGAGTGATTTTCACAGATGATACCACCCCAGAGACATTTATTCCTCTGGAGTCTACAGAGATGATGTCCAGATATGATTTTGAAGGCTTCTCCACTCCCGCCCATATTCCTTATTCCATCTCAGCTGATTCTGTCCCTAGTCGGGTTACTGAGGATAGCCGGATCCGACTGGCCTTGATTACTACTGAGGCTGAGAGGGACGCTGCTCTTGTTGAGAGAGATGCTGCTATTCTGGCCAGAGATGCTGCCCTCACTGACAGAGACGCCATTGTATTGCAGACTAGGGCAGTTATAGATGTTCACTCTGAGACTGTTAACCGAGCCACTACTTTATTGGATTGCATCGACATGATGGGGAAGCAGATTGCAGGGGACGCCGATGCTTCAGATCTATCCACCACCTTATCCATCCTGCTTCAGTTAGTTTCAGATTTGTAGATCATTTTATTTCCTGCATAGACTATGTCAGTTTCATCGGTTATCGAAAGAGAAATCTTGTAACAAAATGACTTATATATATAGACATGCATTTAAATTTAGTCATTTTCCCTTTTTTGTCGTATCGTTGCCTTTCATTGGATCCTCATTTTATCCAGCTAACCACGATTTTGATATTTCGCCTTCTTTCTCTTCTCAAGTCTTGATGGAGATTTGACAGATATTACCGCACACCCTGTTGATTTCATCGGACTGAGTCTTAGATTTTGGCTAACTGTTTGGTTGGGTTAGGGTTATGTCATTTGAGATGAAGCTGATTAGGTGGCTGGTTTCGGGAAGGTTTCGAGGGTATAGGAAGGTTTTTCTGGCTGTTGGGAATCTATTTTGGTTAGAGAAAGTATTATTTTGTAAAGAAATGGACCGTGCCCTGATGGCTGCCTACGTACTCCCACAAGTCGGGAGATCAGGTCCTACATAGTTCGTTCTTCAAAGAAAGAGGAGAAAATGATGATTTTTTTTAAGCGTAGAACCGCTTCACCGAGTCAGAATTGATGGGCTGTGGAAACACCTCACAGTCCATCTCTTGCAATATGAGGGCTCCTCCGGACAGCACTTTCTTAATCACAAAAGGTCCTTCCCAGCTCGGGGCAAACTTCCCTTTGGCTTTTTTTTGACAAGACATAACTCTCTTTAGCACTAGGTCATTTTCCTTGAACTTCCGAGGTCTTATCTTTTTTTCGTACGATCGAGAGATTCTTTGCTGATATAACTGATCGTGCAAAATAGCAGCCACCCTCCTTTCATCAATTAGAGCCAATGGATCGTACCGACTTTACATCCAATCCTCCTCGTTTATCTGAGCATCAATCAAGATTCTGAGGGATGCCATCTCAACCTCAACTGGCACAACAGCCTCCATTCCGTATACCAAAGCGTAAGGGGTTGCCCTTGTAGAAGTACGCACCGACGTTCTGTACGCCAGTAGGGTGAGAGATAGCAGATTCGGCCATCCCCGATGATTAGCAGACATTCTCGCCATGATCTTCTTGATATTCTTATTTGCAGCCTCCACTGCCCCATTCGTCTTCGGATGGTAAATGACAGAATTGAGGTGTTTGATCTTAAACTGGTTACATAATTCCTTCATGAGGGCATTGTTCAAATTCTTGGCATTGTCAGAGACTAAGACCTCAAGACCTCAGGTTGCCCGTATCGGCAAATGACATTATTTCTGATGAAACGGACGATGATCTCCTGAGTTACTTTGGGGAAAGAAGCTGCTTCTACCCATTTAGTGAAGTAATCGATCATGACGAAGATAAATCGGTGTCCGTTGCTTGCTTTGGACTCTACTGGTCCGATTACATCCATACCCCACATTGAGAATGGCCAAGGGGAGGTCATACAATGCAGTTCATTGGGAGGCGCATGGATTACATTGTCGTGCGCCTGGCATTGGTAACATCGTTTGACATGATCATCGCAGTCGGCCTTCAGTGTTAACCAGTAATGCCCCGTTCTCAAGATCTTTTTGGCCAGCATCGGTCCACTCATGTGTGGCCCACACACTCCACCATATATTTCGTCCATAATCTTTTGGGCCTGCATTTCATTTACACATCGCAACAATCCCAAACCGGCATCCCTCTTGTACAGTGAATCCCCGCTCAGATAAAATCTCAACGCCATCTTTTGGATTCTCAACCTCTCAGCTCGGCTTGCTTGGTCGGGAATGGATCTATCCCTCAGATACTCCCTTATATTGTGATACCAAGGCTGCTTTGGCAGAACCACCTCCTCCAATAATACTGCCACATGCTCCTCGTATGTCGGGGCATTCTGTACCGCTATTTCAATCTGTGGAACGTCCCTGCTTTTGATTATGTGGATTAAGGAAGCCAGAGTTGCCAATGCATCGGCAAAATCATTCCGTCCCCGGGGGATATGTCGGAAAGTGATATCTTCAAACTCTCGCATCAATTGGATAACACATCGGTGGTATGGAAGTAACCGGAGCTCTTTAGTGCTATACACCCCAATCGTCTGTCTGATTACCAGCTCTGAATCCCCAAACACCGCTAGTCTCTTCACTCCCATATCGCGGGCAATACGGAGTCCCAATATACATCCCTCATACTCAGCTGTGTTATTCGAATTATTGAACTGCAATTTAGTGGCCACGGGGTATTGCTCTCCGGTGATAGAGACCAGGACTGCTCCGACTCCTGCCCCTTCAGCATTCATGGCACCATCAAAATATAACTTCCAGAACTGCCCCTCGTCATCACATCTCATGTGTAAGACCCAGAATACATCTTCGCCCGGCAAAGGAGTTTCTAAAGGCTCCATCCCCCATGCTGGCATTTCTGACAACTGATCTGCAATTCCCTGCCCTTTCATGGCTTTCTGAGTTACATATACGATGTCGAACTGTTGTAAGATTAACTGCCACCTTGACAATCGACAGTTCAGCATGGGCCTTTCAAAGATATACTTCAGGGGATCCATTCTCGATATCAGGTACGTAGTGTGCCCATGGAGATAGTGCTGTAATCTCACTGCAGCCCACGCCAAAGCACAACAGGTCCTTTCGATGGGGGTGTAATTCTGTTCACATCGGCTAAATCTCTTGCTGAGGTAATAGATGGCCTGCTCTTTGCCTGATTCATTCTTCTGTCCCAGCATACATCCCATCGCAATGACATTGGCCGATATATACATAAACAGAGGGATCCCATCCTTCGGGGGTACCAGCACCGGTGCTTCTGTCAGCTGCTTCTTAATGGTCTGAAAGGCTTTCTGGCATTGCCTATTCCACTCTTGGGAGACATCTTTCCTTGACAGTTTAAAAATCGGCTCGCATGTAGTTGTCAAGTGGGATATGAAGCGGCTGATGAAGTTTATTCTTCCCAGAAATCCTCTTATCTCCTTTTCTGTGCGAGGTGCCGGCATATCCACAATGGCCTTAATCTTCGCCGGATCTAACTCAATGCCCCGATTACTAACTAGGAATCCCAAGAGCTTGCCCGACTGCACTCCGAAAGCACACTTTGCCAGATTGAGCTTCAAATTATATTTTTTGAACCGATCGAATAGCTTTTTGAGATGGGTTATATAATCAGATTCTACCCTCGATTTCACGATAATGTCATCCACATAGACCTCTATCTCCTTGTGCATCATGTCGTGGAACAGGGCCATCATGGCTCTCTGATAAGTAGCCCCCGCATTTGTGAGACCGAAGGCCAATCGTCTGTAGCAGAAGGTGCCCCAAGGGGTGATGAAAGCGGTCTTTTCCCGGTCTTCCTCCGCCACCATTATCTGATGATACCCCGCAAAGCAATCAACAAAAGAGTACATCTCGTATTGGGCTGTGTTATCCACCAAGATGTGTATAAAAGGCACTGGGAAGTTGTCCTTGAGACTGGCCTTGTTCAGATCTCTGTAGTCGACACATACCCTCACCTTCCCTCCAGGCTTAGCCACTGGGACTATATTGGACAGCCATTCCGGGTAAGTGGACACCATAATGATTCCAGCCTTGAACTATTTGACGATTTCTTCCTTCACCTTCAAGCTCCACTCTGGTTTTAGCTTTCTTAGTCTCTGCTTGACAGGCTTGAAACCCTCCTTGATGGGCAACCGGTGTACCACAATGTCGGTGGACAATCCGATCATGTCCTCATGAGACCAGGCAAAAACATTCTCATACTAGCTTAGCAACTCGGTTATTTCTATTTTCTGGCTAGGGGTCAGGTCTGTCCCTATATTGAGCTCTTTGGTTTTGTCAGGGGTTCCGATATTTATGGTGATGGTTTGGTCTAAGTTGGGTTTGGGTTTGTCTTTGACCCATCCTTTGATCTCGTCAAGCGTGTCGTCATTATCTGTCTCATCCTGCTCAATGCCCATTAAATCGAAATCCAGCTCAATATCAAAATCATAGTCATCTTTCAAATTCGAAAAATCGTTTGTTAGGCAAGAAATACTCAAATTGGTACACCTGACATGAAACAAAAATATTTGTCATATATATAAGTCATTTTCCCACAATGATCATCTTTAAAATAACATGACAAAATAACATAACTATGCAAAATTCAAAATAAGGGACAAAAACTGGTATCTATTCATCCCCCACCATCCGGGGTATACCACCCTGACGCCATATTTTACCCTCGTTTGGATATTACTGGCTCCATCGTCCAGTTGTCGGTGGTCAGATCGGCCGAAATGCGACAGATGAAAGGCGGCTTCGCATCGAAAACTTCCTCAATGACTACAGCCACATCGCATTGGTCCTTCTTCATAACCTCTTCAGGAATAGTCAGCCCCGCCCAATTGATGACAGACACACTCTGTTGGGCTCCTGACGACGTGGCAACATCCTTCCCTTTTCCACTGCTTACTGACTGTCCAGGGATATAACACTTGGTTTCAAACTGTTGCATGACCTCCTGCAGAAAACTCTCCCTTTTCGCCGACTCATCACTCGTGGGGGTCAATTTTTCACCTCCTATCTCAGGCACAGGCTTGCCAATACCTTGTTCATTGTTGACTTTCGGCGTCAGACTTTCGGCCAGTCGAGTTGGGGTCTCCCCTTGAGAGTGTTTCTGTTCTACGCCTCCATAATACCCCAACCCTGCCTTGCCTATCTGATTGGGCAGTTGAATAGGCTCAGTAATTCCTTGACTGTTCTTTCCCAACCCTCGCCCAGGTCAAAACTTCATCTTCATCATTTCTCTAGCGACAAAGGTAAGTTCAAGAGAGACCTTAGGTTTTACGGCTGGAGCCCCCAGACATCTGTAATGGGGAGCACTGATTTCCAGCGCCTAAAAACTGGCAGGTACCACCGATTCGTCCAAATTAATCACCGGCAGGCCGTTCCTGGAAGGAGAAGGGCCATTACGCTCTGCAGAGACCGTCACCAGATTCCCGTCGATGATAAACTTAATTTGCTGGTGTAGCATAGAGGGAACTGCCCCGGCCATGTGTATCCATGGCCTTCCCAATAACATGTTATAACTTGCCGCGATATCCAGGACTTGGAATGAAATATCAAAAGTACAAGGCCCTATCTCCACAGGCAATTCTATCTCCCCCATCGTATCCTTCCGGGATCCGTCAAAGGCTCGTACCACCACATAACTGGCCCGCAGGCGTTTAGGATTGACGTTCATTTTTTTTAATATACTGAATGGACAGATATTCAATGTTGATCCCCCATCAATTAGCACCCCATTCATAACATATCCTGATGAGATTACGCAATATGCAGCGGTTTCCGGTGCCCCCTTCCCTCTTTGGGGATATCATCATCTGTGAACGATATTACATTGTTTTCTAACAGATGGTCCACTAGATGGCCGAATCCTTCTTTGCTAATCACCTTGGGAATGTGTGCCTCTTCCAGGACTTTGGCCAGAATTCTGCAGTGATCGTCGGATGATAATAAAAAATCCATGATCGATGTCAGAGTCGATTCCTCGCTCAATACCTTGACCCCCTTGCTTCTGAATGATTCATCTTCCTTAAGAATTCCACAGCTTTCTCCTCGGATATCTTTTCGTTCTTCCCTTTACTCTCAAGGACTCGTCCTAGAAGATATAAAGGATTCCCCTTTGATGTTACAGAAGCACAACTGGCCGCCTCCTCCGATACTCCCCCGTAATTCCACGGTACTGTTTTCAGACTGCTAATGGGGATTTGTGGTCTTGCTACAATGGTGAGAAGTTTCGGAGCCGTTAACCTGATAGGCGCCTCTGTGATACCCCTGCTCAGACCCGCCAACCTAATCGGTGTCCCTCGTATATTCTCCTGATCACTTTTCATGCCAATCATCTCATCGATTCTCTTTATATAATTCAGCATTGGTGGTCCTCCGGCTTCGCTGGCTTCCACCACATTAACCCCTTCCCCATCATGCTTAGGTAGGGGATTGACTTTAACATTTGGTGACTCTGGCTGTTCCACCACGATCTCCCCGCTATCGATCATGTTCTGAATCTTGTGCTTCAGCGCCCAGCATTCCTGAGTATCATGACCAGGGGAACCCGAATGGTACGCACACTTCTTACTCGGGTCAAATCTTCTCCCTTTCGGGTCAATTGGGGGTGCCAAATCGACTATCTTTCTCTGTACTATTAATACTGCCAAAATCAGTTCAAGAGGATCCCCAAGCGGGGTGAATACCCGATCTCTGGTAGTCTCAAATCTTCTTCGTCCGTCCATCCTTTGATTATCGAAATTAGGTTGTCGGGGTAGCACAATTCTCTGTATTTGCACTGGAGGGCTATTCTCCACCTTCTTAGATGATCCCTACAGGATGAGGGAAACATCTTCCTCCTTTCTCTTTGGGGTCCTACGGGAAGCACTGCCATAGTTTCCACTCTGGATTTGCTCCGCAACTGTTTCTAGCGCTGTGAAGTCTCGAATCTTGCCAGACTTTAACCCCATGTCAACCATTTCTCCATGCTTTATCATTTCGGCAAAGGTCTTCCAATCCCCACTATCACTCGCTCATAATAGGGCACCTCCTGAATATCCACAAAAGTCATTACCATCTCCACCTCGCTCATTGGGGGATTCACCTGTGCAGCCATACCCCTCCACCACTGTGCATAGTCCCTAAAAGATTCTTTTGGTTGCTTCTTGACCTTTGTCATCTGATATCTGTCAGGGGCCATCTGTTCCTGGAAGCTGTATTGTGTCAAGAAAGTATGGGCCAACTCCTCCTAGTTGTGGATCCGAGCATTATCAAGGCGGGCATACCAAGTTCTTGCTTCTCCCGTTAGGCTCTTTTGGAATAACTGCATCCTCAGTCCTTCGTCCTCTGCATAAGACCCAAGTTCCCCAATGTATATCTTCAGGTGTGTATAAGGGTCTCCCTTCCCATTATATTTCTCAAATTTGGGGATCTTGAACTTCTCCAGATACCTGGTTCCTGGAAAGACACACAGATCTGAATAATTTACCCTACCCAGGGAACCTATGCCTTTCAGAGACTGGATAGTCTCCTCCATCTACTTCATTTTCTTTCGAAGATCATCAGTGTCTCCCTCCTCTGGAATAGTGATTACTGTCCTGTTAGGTGTAGGAATAGCTTTGGGGATGACTGGCTCGCCCTTAGGCTGGGGTTGATCATCCTTAAGCGGATCCTTGTTTGGCGGATCTTGTCTTAGTAGCAACTGCTCTTTCAGCATCGTGGCCATTTCCAACATCTGTTTTTTTTAAATCATCGAATTCCTCCCAAGATATGGAACTAGGATTAGGAGGTGGAAGATCAGCCATTTCAGATGTAGAATCCTGGGCCTTCTTAGATCGCAAACGCGTTTGAGGAGCAATCCTACAGGAGAAAATGGTTTGAAGTTTAATCTTGGGAAATGAAAGATGTGGATGCATGCTAAAGCTGTAACTTTTGCGTTTTTGGGTTTTTTAATCTTTCCCTGCAAAACAAAATGTTAGCAGTCCCTTATTGCAATAATAAATGTTAGACACGAATTATTATGCTTTCCCAGCTATTCCCTGCAAAACATAGAGGTTAGTACTTTCTTTTGGCAAAAAGGGGAGGTATATATAAAAATATTGAATGGGACTATGACATTTATACGCGTAAACGTAAAAGGGCATGAGGAGACTTTTCTTGCATTGGGTTAATCTGAGGCTGACCTACCCTAAGGTTACTCTCGCGGCTTTTCGGCATGAAGGTCCCCAAATCTTCGCAATCTACTCGTCTGAATCCTTTCGATTAAAGCGGATCTGGGTGGTGCGTTTCCTGAGCCATCTACGGGGAGCAGCCCCTTCGAGTCCAGTAATAAGCAACCGACAGGTTTGCCTCAAGAGGAGGTACACTCTCAACATACATTCACATTCATCGTCCTCACCGTATGCAAATGATTACTTTAAAGTAAAGCAATTCCATTCAATCATTCATTCATTGGACAAAAACACACATTCACACAACAACAAGTAAAACAGGTCAAAATATCGCACGTACATACACATTCATAAATTTTTAAAGGATAGGACAGCATCAAGATTTGAACGCGGCTTAAGCCCTCTAATCTCCCCAGCAGAGTCGCCAGCTGTCGACGCCAGGAAAATCGCTTCTATGCTAATTATTACCCTTTTCGATTTGAGCCTTTTTATTAGATGATTTTTTTGGAAAAAGGTCGGCACAAATGTCGATGGGGTTTTGAAAGATCGTTTTTTATGATGAGCCAATTAGCCAGAGTCGCCAGTTGGTATATTTGAAATGGATGTACCAACTCATCCGAGCTTCGTTTTCGTAAATCGCTGACTCATATGTGACTCCGAATTAATTGGCCTGCAAACTGAGATTCATAGAGTTCGGGGGCTTGCTTAAGCGAGGGGAAGGTGTTAGGTACCCCCCGACTTCCGTGAAATACAGTTACCGCAATCTCAATGCTTTTCCTATCCTTTAATTCTTAAAATGTGTGTGTGCGCGCGTGTGTGCCTATGTGAATGTTGTGGTGAGTTTGCATGAAAAAACCATTTGGTTTTTTATGAAAAGTTGTGTTTTAATTTGAGAATGCTTTAGAATGTCTTTCGGCCTATACGAGAAAGCTTTATATTTTTTTTTGAGAAAGGTTTGATTTTAATTGTCAAAAGCTGTGAGATTTTCATTAGGTGTCGTTTTGGCAAAACAAGAGTTTTTTAAACCTTCGTCAAAATAGGAATCGAGACCTATACGTTGCTTTCGTAAATAAAATGACGGGCAACTTCTAGGATCTCTTTAAACCTATGCACAAAGATTTAATAAAACGTTATTTATTTTTATAAAACTATTTTTTGATGTTTGAAAACGATTTTTTCTTTAGCCTTCTCGTTTAAATAGAAATCGACATTTATTAGCACTTCTAATTTTAAGCCTCGTGGTGCTAATAACCTAATTTGATTGATTTTATGGAAATCTTCATCGTTTAGCTTTGAAATCAGTTTTTGTGTCGTAAATCAAATCAAGCATCAAAAATGCGTGGGGGCTATTCATGGGCATGTGAGCCATCAAAATAACCCCAAATGCCCATAATCACATATTTCACTATTACGGGGCCTTAAACCCGATTTTTAACTTGATATCGTTTTAAGGCCCGACAATTACATATTTACAATAAAAGGTACATCGACCCTACTACATACACCCAAAAATATCCATCATCAGATTTGGACCACGGGGTCGCGTTCCTAGGCTCACACCCAAAATTGCTACACACCCACAAAATGGATACTACAAAAAATAAATAACACCGAGTTGCCTAACACACCACAATATCCTAAAATAGCAATCTAAATACACTACGCATAATACATTGCCATAACGAGCTAAAAATCACCAAATGGATATCATCGGGCCATTAGGAAGAATTTCGTTCTGTTGGAACCCTCACTAATAGTCCTTAATCCATGGATCTTTAATAATATACAAGAAAAACTACATTTAATATAGCCCGAATGACAAAAAGTTTAATAAAATGATATAACAAAAATGCTATAAAAAAGGGCTTTTCACCTTGCAAATGACACCACGATGCGTATAAACTCGTATATTAAATAGAGTAGAAAGTGTATGTGATACAATCTAACAAAAAGGGTATAAATCCTCACTTTTTCTCTCTTTTCTCTCATGTCCCGCAGCTGATTGCTGCTACTTTTTTGCTCTTTTTTTCAAACTCCTTCTCCCTGGATGAAAAATGAAGAACTGCATTGATAAAGGCTGCCAGAGGCAGCCGCAGATTGATCCGCGGCTTGGCCGCAGATTGATCTGCGGCTAGCCTCGGTTCCCCCGTGCCGCGCTCGAGTGCCGTGTCGTCAGTCATCCCATCATTGGCCGCAGATTGATCTGCGGCTGGCTAGGCTAATTTTCTCGATTTTCGTACCGCACCTCGATTCTCTTGTCATACTGTTGGTTTTTGTTGAAAGGCTTGTATTTTGCAGTCCGGGAACCGCTGGGAAACGTGCCATATCACTCAGGAATGCTCATTTCGAATGGCTGCGACATGACATAGGATTTGTATTTGGAGCTTGGTTTCTAGGAGCGCTGCCCCCCGACCCCCACCAGCTCACCGGCGAGCAGGTAAGCGTAGTGGCCATTAGTCGATTCCTGATATCCGCTCGTTATCATGTCAGCTTTGATTGCAAGTCGTTGTGGTGGCTTTGAGTGTTCGTACTTATGTCCACCTTTAGTTCTCGTAGGCTGGGTTAATTGACGATTTTGCCCTCCTGTCAGGGTTAGTATACGAAGCGCAAAATTTGGGTGTCTACAGTAGAACTATTATTTTAGTTCATATTGTGTAAGTAAGACCTGGGTTGTATTTATTGTACTTATTATAAAACAGTGAATCTGTAATAATGTATAATAGACTTTGAATAAGTGTATAGTGACCACCATACCTGTAGTAGCAAGTACTCAAGTGTGGGGGCGTCATAAGTTGGTATCAGAGCTGTAGGTTATATAACCTTTAGGTTAGAGAACCTTAGGATATAATCTGGTAATATTAAGAATTAATTTTTAAATTGTACTTTTAATTTTATTTTATTTATTTATTTATTTTGTACTAAGTAAGTTATTTTTATGTTGTAGAATGGCTGAGGAAGAAGTAATTAGAGACATTTATGAGGTACCTCAGACTGCACCCATAATACCAATAGCAGATCCAGAAATAGAAGAGGAGGACCCTGAGGAAGAATACGAAGAAAATTCCACAGAAAATCAGGTAGTTTCAAGGTATATCACAGAGGATGGAGAGTCATCCGAGGAAGAAGGAGAAGAAGAATTTGAGGGAGTAGGATCAGTGTTAGAAGAAGCTTATGCTTTGGCACAAGGGATATTAAATGAAAATAAGGAATTAGAAGAAAAGATTCAACAGGTAGAGGAAAGGATCTTTCAAATAGAGCACCAAAATCAAAACTTGAAGGATGCAAATCAGGAATTGGTAGCCCAAAACCAAGAGCTAGGAACTAGAAACAATCATGTAGAAGAGAGAAACGCAGAGCTGGAAGTTAAGTGTTAACAGTTAGAACAAAAAAATCAAGAACTAGAAGTTCATACCCAGGTACTAGAGTCACGAGTTCACCAGTTGGAAGAAAGGGAAGAACTTGAGGCTATTTGGAATGCGGAAATAAATACCCGTATCAGAGTAGAGGCGGTGTTAGGTGGGGTAGAAGAAAATTTACGGAGGAAGAAGAGAAGGATGGATTGGGCAGTTTATAACTTTAGAGTTTCCTATGAACGAGTTCTGGATAGGGTGATGAACTATCCAATAGAGGAAGGTCAGATGACTCACACCATAAGTAGGGACCTGGTTTGGTTCATAATGGAACAAGAATATAGAGAAGCCGCAGAAATAGGGTTATTTGTGTAATATATGAAAGTCTACTTTTATACATATATGTATATAGGTACTTTCATCTTTTCCTGTATAATTATAACATATGTAAGAAAGTAGAGTTTGATATGTAAAATACCTAACTATTGTATAAAAAATAAATGTACATAGAATGATGTATAATATTATTATATGTTTAATGAACATATGTTTTGTGGATTATGAATGTATTACTTAATTACCTGTTTGATTTGTATAATGATATGTTGTTATATTAAACAGAAAATGCGAAGAGGAAGACCAAGAAATATTAACATTAACGAGGCAATAAATAATGAAGCAGCAACAAATAATACTGACGGAACCACACCAACTACTAATACACATGAAGAAGCCTCGAGTAATGTTAATCCCTTACACAAGTTCGTGGATTTGTTAATAGGGGCACTTCAAGAAGAGTTAGGCGATCGAGCAAACGTGAATCAAACTGTAACACCAACCACTACCTTCAAAGATTTTAAGAATGTAGGTCCACCTGAATTTAAAGGAACCACTGAGCCTATAGAGGCTCAAGCTTGGATAAAAGAAATTGAAAAAGCGTTTGCAATAGCTAAAGTTGAGGAGGAACAGAAGACATTGTTTGCTTCATACATGTTGAAAGAAGAGGCAAATTTCTAGTGGGAGGCAAATGAGCATAGGGTCGGGGATGGTGTAATACCTTGGACTAGGTTCAAGGAACTATTTTTTGAAAATTATTTTCCCAAAAGTATGCAAAGTCGCATGGAGATGCGATTTTTAGAACTTAAGCAGGGCGATATGACGGTACCACAATATGCAGCAAAATTTAATGAGCTAGCTAGATTTGCCTCACACCAAGTAAATACAGAAGAAAGAAAAGCAAGACGATTCGAACAGGGTTTAAAACCTTGGTTGTTTAGTAGATTGGCTGTGTTACAAATCGACTCATTTGGTATACTGTTAGAAAAGGCGATAATTGCAGAGGGACGAAGTGAAGCTTTAACTAAATATACTCAGGAACAGAAAAAGAAAAGGTTTGAAGGAAAGAATAAGGGTGAAAGTAGTAATAGCGAAGGTGGAGGGACTTTTAAAAGGAAATGGAATAGTAACAATAACAACAACAAATGGAATGAAGGAGTAGCTAAGAGGAAGATTGAAGCATGTAAGAAATGTAGAAAGAATCACCTTGGAACATGTTTGAAAGGAAAGAGTGTATGTTACAATTGTGGCCAAGAAGGCCATATAGCTCCCAAATGCACGAGTCCAAAGCAGAGTGGATGTTTCATTTGTGGTGCGCTGGATCACCAGATTAAAAATTATCCAAGGAAGGGAGTGGAACAGGGAAGAGGAAGTAAGAGCAGTGGCAGCAAGCCAGCAATAGTAGGACTGCCAGCCCCAAGCCGATCAATAACAAGGACTTTTAACATGACGATCAAGGATGTAGTGGCCTCCAAGGACGTGGTGTCAGGTATTATTCCGGTCAATAATATTAATGCTTATATATTATTTGATTCGGGTGCTACCTGTTCATTTATATCACATAAATTTGCACAACGATTAAAGTTACTTCAAGAAAAATTAAAATATCCCTTGAATATAGATGTAGCTAATAAAGAAGTAATTCCTATAAATTATGTACATAAAAATTGTTGTATGGATATAAGGGGACATAAGTTGCTAGTAGATTTAATTCCAATCAAATTAGAAGAATTTGATGTGATACTTGGAATGGACTGGTTAAACAGTCATAGCGCGATTATAGATTGTCAAAAAAAATGTGTGCATCTTGTGACTCCGTCACTGTCCAAGGTAGTATTTTATGGAAGCTGTTTGCCTCGGCAGACTTGTTATTTATCCGTTATGGAGGCAAAAAGATTACTTAGGAAAGGATGTGTAGGGTACCTAGCCCATGTTGTAGATACTCAATGGAAGGGTATAGAGTTAGGGCAGATACTGGTAGTAAAAGAATTTGGAGATGTGTTTCCGAATGGGTTACCCGGTCTTCCACCAGATAGGGAAATCGAGTTCGTAATTGATGTAGTGCCGGGGACAACACCTATTTCTAAAGCACCGTATAGGATGGCTCCGGTAGAGATGAAGGAATTAATGATGCAGTTGCAACAATTGCTGGATAAGAGATACATTCAACCTAGTGTGTCTCCGTGGGGAGCACCAGTGTTGTTCGTTAAAAAGAATGATGGGTCTTTGAGACTTTGTATTGACTACCGGGAGTTAAACAAGGTCACTATTAAGAATAAATATCCATTACCAAGAATTGATGACCTGTTCGATTAACTGAGAGGAGCTAAATATTTTTCGAAAATAGATTTACGATCGGGATATCATCAGTTAAAAGTAAGAAAGGAAGATGTTCCTAAGATGGCATTGAGAACCCGTTATGGTCACTATGAATTTTTGGTAATGCCATTTGGAGTAACAAATGCCCCTGCAGTATTTATGGACATGATGAATCGAGTGTTCAAGAAATTTTTGGGCAAGTTTGTAGTCGTATTTATTGATGATATTTTGATTTACTTAAGTACAAAGGAGGAGCATGAGGAACATTTGAGATTGGTGTTGGAAACTTTAAGAAGAGGGAAATTGTATGCGAAGTTTTTCAAGTGTGAATTTTGGTTAGAGAAAGTTCAATTCCTAGGTCATGTAATTGATAAAGACGGGATTTCTGTAGATCCAGCGAAGGTGGAAACAGTAATAAATTGGGAACAACCGAAGACACCGACAGAGGTTAGAAGTTTCTTAGGATTAGCAGGATATTACCGCAGATTCATTCAAGATTTTTCTAAGATAGCGGTGCCATTAACCAACTTGACAAGGAAGTCAGTGAAATTTCTATGGTTAGATAAGTGTGAAGAAAATTTTCAGGAGTTGAAAAAGAGATTACGCATTGCACCAGTATTATCTTTACCAGATAATACAGGTGGTTTTGTAATTTACAGTGATGCTTCACATAAAGGATTGGGATGTGTACTGATGCAACACGGAAAAGTTATTGCATATGCATCCCGACAATTGAAAGATTATGAGAAGAAATATCCCACGCATGATTTGGAATTAGCAGCGGTGGTGTTTGCGTTAAAAATTTGGAGACATTATCTATATGGACAAAAGTGTGAGATATGCACAGATCATAAAAGTTTGAAGTATATCTTTACGCAGAAGGAATTAAATATGAGATAAAGGAGATGGTTAGAATTAATCAAGGACTATGATTGTGAAATTTTATACCATCCAGGTAAAGCAAATATTATGGCTGATGCTTTAAGCCAGAAGAATCAAGAGAAGTTGATGAAATTAACAGTTCAGGATGAGTTGATAAAAGAATTTGAGAAACTAGAAATAAAAATAGAAGTAAGAAGGGCAGGAGAATGCTCTGAGAAGTTGTACACAATAGTAATTTGTCCGATTTTATGGGATAGCGTTAAGGAACTTCAGATAAAAGATGAGGATTATGAAAGGATAAAGAAACGAATAGCAGAAAAAGAGGATGAGAAATTCAGAGTGGATAAGAATGATATCATACGATTTGAAGACAGGATATGGGTACTTTCAGTGTTGCAGTTAAAGGAGGAAATTTTACGGGAAGCTCATAATTCTAAATTTGTAGTACATCCTGGTAGCACGAAGATGTACAAGGATCTGCGACAGTACTACTGGTGGCCAGGAATGAAGAGGGAAATTGCGGATTGGGTCAGCAAATGTTTAACTTGTCAAAGAATCAAAGCGGAGCATCAGAAACCCAGTGGTCTACTTCAACCTTTAGCAATTCCTTAGTGGAAATGGGGGCATATTACTATGGATTTTGTTGTGGGACTTCCAATTACTCAAAAAGATTATGATGCAATTTGGGTAATAGTGGATCGATTAACCAAATCCGCGCACTTCTTACCAATCCGAGTAAAATATAACTTGGATCAGTTAGCCAAACTCTACATCAAGGAGATTATTTCAAGGCACGGTGTTCCAATTTCCATCGTATTTGATCGAGACTCGCGATTCACGTCAAACTTTTGGAGAAGTCTTCAGAATCATTTAGGGACGCAATTGAGGTTGAGCACAACTTAACATCCTCAAACGGACGGGCAAAGTGAACGGACGATCCAGACTCTAGAAGATATGCTGAGAGCATGCGTCATGGATTTCAAAGGGAGCTGGGACGATCATTTGCCGTTGGCAGAATTCGCCTGCAATAACAGCTATCATGCTAGCATTGAGATGCCACCGTATGAAGCTTTATATGGAAGGAAATGCGGAATGCCTTTATGTTGGGATGAAGTCGGGGAACGTCAACTACTCGGACCAGAAATCGTACAACAGACAGCGGAGACAGTTCGAGTAATCCGTATCAGACTAAAAGCGGCGCAAGATAGACAGAAAAAGTATGCGGATCAACATAGGCAAACAAGAGAGTTTGAGGTGGGAAATTATGTATTTTTAAAGGTATCTCCATGGAAGGGAAAGATAAGGTTTGGAAAGAAAGGAAAATTGAGTCTAAGATTTATTGGTCCTTTTGAAGTTTTAAAGAGAGTGGAAGAAGTAGCATATGAAGTTGTGTTACCTCCAGAGTTGGAACATATACATAATGTGTTTCATGTATCTGTATTACGTCCCTATAAGCCTGACTATAAGCATGTTATAGCTTATGAACCTATACAGATCGAGAAAGATTTGAGCTACGAAGAGGTTCCTGTGAGATCGTGGATAGAAAAGAGCAGGTATTGAGGAACAAGGTAATACCTTTGGTGAAGGTAATCTGGAGAAATCAACAACGAGAAGAAGCTACCTGGGAACTTGAAGAAAAGATGAAACAAAATTATCCCTATCTGTTTGAGTAAATTATAATAATGATTCCGAGGACGGAATCCCTATAAGGGAGGGAGAATGTAACATTCGAGACATTCTATTATACAAATGAAGTTTATAAATGTACATTTCAATTTTAATGAGATGAATTTTAATTTTATCACAATTTTAAATAGGAATTAAAAAAAATTTAAAGATGCTATCAATAAAAATGGGTACAAAAAAAAAGTGTTCAGCATATGAGATTTAGGAAGGAAGCAATCATGAAATAGAGATAGAATCAGGTTGCCAATATTCCTCCCTACTTATTTAATTATCAAGCTAGTACTATATATATATATATATATATATATATATATATATATATATATATATAGACTCACACGATTGCCTAAATGTTCATAAAGTTAGTTATTTTATATATCTAGACTTACAAGTGTTATGTTAGCATATTAATATATATCTATAGCTATACAAGCATTCTGGAAGCTTATTAATATATATAGATATAGCTATACAAGTGTCCTTGTAGCTTATTAATATATATAGAAGCTATACAATTGTTTAGTTAACTTATTAGTTTATTAATAATATATATTTAGGTATGCAAAATGTCTTAACTAGGCTAATAATTTATATATATAAGTTGTATATATATACCCTTCGTACCTGTAAGAAGAAGAACAAGAGCTGTGAGAGGAATGTCAGAGTAGTCAGTTAAGTTTAAGAGAAGAAGAAAGAGGAAGAAAAGAAAATTAGAAGGTATACTGCTAATTATTATTTTGTATATAATATATGGTTATGTAATTTTTATAGTAGAAGTAAAATCAATGTTTAATATTAATATTATTAATTTTCATAATTTGGGTAAATTTAGGCAAAAAAAGGCTAAACTTTAGCATATTATTATGCATAGTATTTTGGCATGAATAGTATTCTCGTGAATAGTATCCTCGTGAATAGTACTTTCGTAAATGGTAATTGTCACATTTTTTCTCCCTTATAAGGATTCTGTCTCTGGAATCGCTATTTTTAAATTATATCATACACCGATAACTTCTTATTACAACCTTTACCAAAGGTATAATATTACATATTTATATATTTAGCAAATGTTGATTTGCCACTGCTTTTCCCACCAGTCCCCTTCTTTGAACAATTCTTCGCTTGGTGATCCATCGATCCACAAGTATAACACCCATTTTGCTTTGGATTGGAGCAATCAGGAAAGATATGTCCCTCTTACCCATATTTAAAATACATCCTTTTAGCTTTCCTACATATCCCCGCATGATTCTTTCCGCAATTCTCGCAACCCCCAATTTTTTTCTTTAGGTCACCTTGCTTCTCTTCAGAATGATCATTTATTTTCCATTTCTGGCTCCCCTCAGCTTTACCTTCTTCCTCTTTTTCCTTAATATGTCCACCCTGACTATATTGGCTTAATGTCTTATATCATTCCTCCACGATTATAGCTTTTTCTAGGATCGTCCCAAAAGAGTCGATCTGCAACACCGATAGTTTATCGTAGAGCGAGGGGTTCAATCCTTGCTCAAACCTATGCGTCTTCCTTTCTTCCGTGTCCACTTGATGTGGAGCAAACCTTGCTAGTTCATTGAACTTAGTTGTGTACTAGGACACTGACATATCCCCTTTTTTTAATTCTATAAATTTTATTTCCATACGGCTTTGTGAACTAGGATGGAAATAGCTTTCAAAAAAGATTTCTTTGAACCTTTCCCACCCAATCACTCCTTCACCGGCTCTATTCTTATTTGTTTCCCACCAAAAGTTAGCTTCACCTTTAAGCATATAAGCAGCAAAAGAAGTCTTCTGCCCCTCACCTATCCTGGCAATATCGAATACTTTTTCTATTTCCTTAATCCATGCTTGAGCCTCGATAGGCTCATGGTCCCTTTAAATTCAGGCGGTCCCACATTTTTAAAATCCTTAAAACTTGCCACCCACAATGTTAGAGGATTTACTTCTTTTTGGCCAGAATTTTATTTATTGCTCCTACTAGAAGATTTACAAAGTGTTGTATAGGGTCCACCTAATCCCTAGTCTCGCACTCTGTCTCTTCTTGATTACGTTGATCCCTTCTTGGCGGCATTATTCTGTATAATAAAATATGTTATTTTCTCATCTTTTCATTTTAAAGCATTTATTATTTACACTATAACTTTAATTACCACATAACACAATACACACATTCATGCATTTCCAAATATTTCATAGCCTTTTTCTATTTCATACGAAATCTTTTATTATTGTGAAAGGTTCTGAAATTTTCGGACTCAATCTTTCATACTTACACCTTTGACCCTCTCCTGAGTTTGATCTATTTTAACACTATATGTGTTTATCCTTCTTTGACCCCACCTGCGTCTTTTATTCCGACATCCTCAATATCTATGACATCATCTGTGTTTATTTTATCATCATCTATGTTTGATCATACTTTGACAGTACCAATGTCTGCATTACCCAGACCCCACCAGTCTACTATATTATGATACAATACTCGTATCTAGCCTCCTATGACACATCACCAGTGTTTAGTTGATTATGACACAACATCAGTGTCTAGTTCATTAAGACACCACATCAGTGCCTATGACACAACACCAGTGTCCATTTTATCATGACACAACACCAGTGTCTATTTTATTTTGACACAACACCAATGTCTCTTGCATTATGACACAACACCTGTGATGCCCCCAAATTCTCTACACTTTCCTGTAGCAGATCTAGTGCTCACGTGAAACTATACAACTATAAATATTCAATAAAATATGACTTCTATCTATCCAAGGTTTACAGTATCCCATAACAGATGATAATTCCTGCCAGAACGTTATTTGTGTTTGGATACCCTCACTTGGATGTATAGATTCATATCTCATGAATACCTCTTTCATATCGATATTCCCTATCTATCTGACATTCACAGTATTAACGATAAGATTGTCTATAGAACTGAGGGGCGCATTCCGGTAAAGATGGCACCTTACCGGCGCTCATTAAGTGTAACCTCGGAGCTTATAGGACTTTTAATATCATTTAAATACCCTCATTCAGATGTATAGTTCGTATAGATACTGTATTTACTTAGTACAACTATGCTAAAGAAAGTAAAGATCAGAGTATAACGCATTCGATGTAATAAAAGATGATAATATATTACATATCATTAAGTTCAGTTACATCGTTCTCAGTACTAAGTTATTACAACAGAGTCTTATAAAAGACTTGAATTATTGAAAAACAGTAATTAAAACTAATAAACATGTCATTTTCCTTTGTCTGTCCCAGAATTGCCGGGATTATCATTTAAAACTGCAAAAGAAGATATATGCAAGAATGAGCTACAAATGCTCAACAAGTTTATTTGAAAACGTAAACACAATGTGTTTGATTTGAAAGATGTCAATGATGTATAACTGAGGGTTCTATACATGAACCATATATTTTAATTAGTTCTATCAGTCTTCAATGACTTAGAACCGCTTGATTTCGGATATCTGGTAGGGGATCAGCCAAACCAATATCCTAGGAGTATGCATATCATCCTACAATATTATGTTGATATATAATCAACATTTACCGGCACCTTATATCAAGGTGTTTCAGTTCACCTTACATCAAGGTATTCCATTTCTCAGTATAAGATGTTGTACCAAAATAATTTAGTTTGACACAACAATTTATGTTCGAATAAACAATATATGAATAATGATTCATTTCTTAAGTTATGTTGAACAAGAAGCAATAACTTCACAATAATTGATAGCAAGATGTAATAGACTTGTTTAAATGTAACAAGGTTAGAAGACTTGCCTCGTATATCTTGTACAGTTAATATAACGTTCTAAACGTTCGTCGTAAATCCTATACGATTGTAAGTTTATGTAGACAATTAAGCGTTTAACAATTAAATCTTTTACGTTTTATTTCGGGTATCATAACCGCATATAAATAAGACTTCTTCTACAATATATGAAATAATTTTAGCATTATAACTGCTTACAGAATGAATATTTTTCAACTTTATTTAAAATAAATTGAGCATTATAACTGCTTGAAAAATGAATATTCGGTTACTATGGTTGAAATAAATTGGCATTATAACTGCTTATAAAATAAATATTCGGCTATTATATTTGAGAAAATTTCAGCATTATAACTGCATATAAAATGAATATTTTTACTAAATAGTTGAAGAAATTCAAACATAGTAACTGCTTATAAAAGTATATTTTCTAATATATAAGAGAAATAAATCGGACATTATAACTGCTTGTAAATAGGACTTTTGTACTATATACTTAAAATAATTAGGGCATTATAACTGCTTGTAAAAGTATATTTTTACTAAATATATAAAGAAGAATGAAAATAATAACCACTAGAGTAATACCTCTTGTAGTTGCTGACTTTACTTCCAATCACACAGCGCTTCGATGCTTAGAAAGTAATTTTTATCTCACAATATCTCTCAGAATATAAATAAAGAGTATTTTTACTCTTGAACTGCTCTTGAAAAATAGCAAGGAATGAATGAACCGAGCTTGTTATTTATAGAAAAATCAAGTTTCACTAATTGCACGTTAGGGGCTCGACTTATTACACTTTGCACCCTAGCATATTCTTAGAATATTCTTCTAGGCTCCTCAATGAAAATATCTTCCAAGCTCGACAATGCAGCTTGCAATTGAACCTATCTTCTAAGCTCCTCAATGAAAATATCTTCCAAGCTCGACAATGCAGCTTGCAATCTAAGCTCCTCAATGAAAATATCTTCTAAGCTCGACAATGCAGCTTGCCATTGAACCTATCTTCTAAGTTCCTCAATGAAAATATCTTCCAAGCTCGACAAAGCATCTTGCAATCTAAGCTCCTCAATGAAAATATCTTCTAAGCTCGACAATGCAGCTTACAATTGAACCTATCTTCTAAGCACCTCAATGAAAATATCTTACAAGCTCGACAATGCAGCTTGTTACTATAAGCACGACAAAGCACTATATCAGTTTAAGCACGACAAAGTAGCTTACTAAAAATAATTTGCCAGGATACTTCTTGGTGAAATCGTGGAAAGCACGACAAATCATTTTGTCAATGTAAGCACGACTAAGCAGCTTCGAAAAAAAAATTTATTTGACCTAATTCATCGTTTACATAATATAATCACAAAACACCTTCTTCGAAATATCATTTGGATATTTATTAAGCACATAAATTCAAATCTCATTAGGTCTTAAGGTTTTAAACTTCTCGATACCTAGTTTTAGGTTACTAAATTAACCTCTAACCGTATACGATCGTATTTATAAGCCTCGTAAATATTCAGGATATTACATTCACCCCTACTTGAAAGAATTTCGTCCTCGAAATTAACTTTATAGCTAATTTTAGTCATTCAATATCATATTTATAAGTTCTATAAATATTCAGGATATTACAACACCGGTGTCTCTTTTATTATGACACAACACTAGTGTCTGATTGGTTATGACACATTACCAGTGTCTGTTTTATTATGACACACGTCAGTACCTAGTTTCTTATTCTGACATCCCTTATGTTTGTTACTAATATCTGCTTAGTAATCCCTTATTTATTAGGGTTATTCGCTTCTAACTCACTCCAGAGTTTGCTATCTTTTGCCTTTTCAGACATTCTAAAATCAAGCTTAATAACTCAATTAACACCTCTAAATAATAATATGTTCATTGTTATTTTCTTATGATGAATGCCTCCATTCATCTCCTAAACCTCTTTCTGAGTTTCTCTTATTACTATCTTTATTATTTCCATAAGGTTATAGCCTAAGGTTCCCCTTACCTAAGGTTTATAACCTACGACTCTAATACCAACTGTAACGACCCCAAAAATCGAGACCAACTTAATCCAAAATTAGGACTAATCTTAATCCCGACCTTGTGCGTTAAATACTCTCTTGATTCAGCTTTACATCATACTTAGATGAAATAACAGCTGAAAATGCGGATAATTTAAAACTTTTCTTTCTTCCTTCTATTCCCTGAATCGCAACCTTACGATTACATATTTCAGAATCATTATTATTCTATGATTCATTTAATCAAAGTAGTCATGAGTATGTTCAACTCAATCCTCAATACTAATTCTTTCTTATATAGTATTATCACTATAGAGTTTTATATTACAAAGCAATCATCACAGTATAATCAGAGCAGATATTCTTTATTTATTGAATATCTCATAAATTTACACATCTGTCAATTACATATATCAAAACTATCAACATAGTTCTATACAACTTCTAATTCAAGAAAATTTAATCCTTCATATGTCTTCTAATACTTATTGTCCAGATAATCAAAAATATCTCGTCATATCATTAACCTGCAAAAAGTTTATTTTTGCAAGATTTAGCTCGACAGCTCAGCAAATCCAACAGTTTTCATGCTTCACGTAGCACAGAATTTCATGCTCAGTTCATACATCATAATCATTCTACTATGCATATCATACATGCATTATAATTCTAAACAATGTGATTTTATATGTTGAATATATCACATATCAGATATAGATTGAGTTCCATAATTCAATCAACTTAGTCATAATTTGACTTTCATAATTCATAGAGCATAGTATGGAATGTAACATACTTCTGAAGATCTCATTCACAATACGATAAAGATTACATATAATCAATATCAAATTCATATAACACAAAAGAACTGAAAGACTTGCCTTTGTGATTCAACGTTTCCGGGTTTTTACGCGTTTGTAAACTCGCAAGATTATTTCCTTGAGAAAAACCTCTAAAGTTTTATTCTTTCTTGCTAGATGATTAGCTTGCTAATCTTCTTTTTCTTCCTTCTTGCTCCTCTTGCTTGAGCTCTCCCTCACTCTCTCTCATATTCTCCAGAGTTTTTCCTCTTGGATTTGTGAATTCGTGAGGAATGAAGAAATGAGCTTGCTATTCATAAGATTTCATACCTAGCATATTCTTGGAATATTCCCTCCCTAGTATATTCTTGGAATATTCCCTAGCATATTCTTGGAATATTTCCTAGCATATTCTTGGAATATTCCCTCCCTAGCATATTCCTGAAATATTCCCTAGCATATTCCTAGAATATATCCTAACATATTCTTGGAATATTCCCTCCCTAGCATATTCCTGGAATATTCCCTAGCATATTCCTGGAATATTTGCTCAAAATATCTAAGTACTCATTCTCGTATTCTAGTAGTATAATATTTCGTATTCTACTTGTATTAATCTCGGTTGACTTCCGAAATTCGCTCCATGGGCTAAAAAACCGCGAAATTCGTTTTTTTTATTACCTTGACCCGTCTTTGACTATTTGATCCGAAAAATCAAATTTTCGTGTCTATAGTCGATTCCTACTAAAATTGACGTTCCCAATTTTATGGAAATATCTGTTTCTTCAATTTCATCTCCGAATTCCAAGTTTGACTTTTCTCCGTAAAAGCCAACCGTTGACTTCGACCAAAGAGTCAACCCCGACACATTTTGTGTTTATAGTCTGTTCTTACTAATTTCGACGTTCCGGACTCAACCGAGCCGTTCGCGTCTCAAAATTTTATACTGAACTCAAATTCGAGTTTTGACTTTACTACTCTTGTCTTTTATACAACTATTTGCTTTTCTTTAGTTCGATCAAACTAATAATTAATTAGCCTTGATCAGCTATTAACTTACATTCCATTACATACATATATTGCATATAATAAATATTACAAATATATATTACATACCCCTCCGTACTTATCGCATAATAAATTTTGTATAATATACATGATATACATTAATATTACATCAAAAATCTTTTCCATAAAAATGGAAGCTATACATTAAAATAAAAATAATTCATTTGATAAAATAAATTTTATTATATTAAAATAATTTTATTTTCATACATTATTTCAATATGCTTTATTTATCGCATACAAAATTTTGTATACTTTAAATCCATTCTTTCCATTCATAAATTGATTTAGTAGCAATTTATTTACACGTAGTAAATATATTCTAAAATATTCATCACATCACATACATACGCACATATCACACCGCACTCAATAATATATGCAGTATAATATAAGAAATAAATAAATTAAAAATTTATTATATTTAAACTCTTATTTTAATACTTTCTGAAAATTCGAATTGTCACACGTCCCAACATCTCTTGGGGACCCATAACCGTATCCTCTGAATTTACTCTCTCCTGATTGGCTGAGGCTTGATAGTTCAGTTGTCAGTGGTCATGTTGCCTTTGATGTTGGCAATGGAGGTTGCTTCCTTATCAGGAATATCTTTGATTACTGCCATAACTTGATCACCTCCTGATTCGGCACACCACTTGGGGATACTCAAATTGGATCCATTGATAAAAGGGATGAGCTCTTGATTCTTTGATGGGTTGGCTTCCCCGACACCCTCACTCCCTTTTACTTGGTCTTTTCCCCCATCTTCTTTTAGGGCCCGAGATATTTTGACTTTGAAATTTTTCTAAAACTGTTGTTGCATTTCTTGTAAGAAACTTTTCCTCTTGACTTTTTCTTCATTGCAAAGGATCAGTATTTCCTCCTCATCATCCAGGAGGGTCGACTCGAGAATGTGGCTGCTAACTTTGGGCAGCATGATGTTTGTCAATGGTGACGTAATTTTTTCAGGGGACTTTTCAGTTTTCTTTGCCAATCCCCGAATTATGACCGGTCCACCTTGTGTTCCGTCGAGATTAGTAATTATAGCTTCCTTTGAACTGTCTGTCTCGAGTGAAAATCTTAATCCCTTGATCTTGGGGACTTCTGTCTTCAGCTTTCCATAATCAATGAGGTTCTGGATTTTGTGTTGCAGAGCCCAACATTCCTCGGTCACATGTCCCAGTGCATTAGAATGGTAAAAACATATCTTGGTGGGATCATATCTCTTCGAACCTGGATCTATGGGAGGCAGTTTAATTTTTCTTCTTTGAGAATTCACATTCCTCTAAGCAATTTTTCCGTTGGCGAGATCTTCTAGTAATTCTATTATTCTGCTTTTCCTTACCGTTCAGCCCGCTTTGATCTTCTTCAGTCAGCTGAATCATCTTGGAAGGATATAGGCTTGAATTCTGGTTAACCTCTTCTTTCTCTTGGCTTTTCGATAGTTGAATGAACAGCTGCCTTGTAACCTGATGTTGTTGTACTATCAGCTCAGCTAACTGTTTGTTTGATGCCTGATCACTTCCAATTCTTGTCTTATTATCACACTCTCCTCTAGATTTTGCCATCCTAGGACATTTGTTCTGCTTCTTTGGGGGTATTCTTTAATCATCCGCATGTACTTGCGACTTGGATCCATTACAAAGCTTCCTAACCCAATCATGTTTACCCCCTTCGTATTGTGTTTGTGGTAAAGGGTTGGTATCGACATTTGGCTGGTCAGGTCTTTTGACCACAATATCGCCACTTTCGATTAGATTTTAGATTTTATGTTTTAAGGACCAACAGTCTTGTGTATTGTGCCCCGGAGACCCTGAGTGGTAAGCACATCTCTTGCTTGGATCGTATCTTTTGCTCTTTGGATCCAGAGGTGGAGCCAATTCAGTAATTTTCTTCTGGGCGATTAATAATGCCAATATGTTCTCAAGAGAATCGCTTAGAGGAGTGAATCCCCGATTTTTCATTCTTTCAAATCTTCTTTGCCTTTCCTGACTTTGGTTGAATGTGGCATGTTGTTGATATGGTAGATCACCTCCCTTCATCCAGATAGAGGGATTATTGTTGGGTCTCCTCGATTATCCCTGTAGAATGAAGGATACATCTTCTTCGTTCTTCTTTTGACTTCTTCCGTCAACATTACCATAATTCTCGGTTTGGAAGTGTTAAGCTACAGCCTCCAAAGTGGTGAAATCTTTGATCTTTCTAGCTTTTAGACTTATCTCTGCCATTTCACCGTGTTTGATCATTTCGGAAAATGGCTTGTCAATGCCAGCCAACACCCTCTCGTAGTATGGTGCTTCTTGAATATCTATGGAAGTCATCACCATTTCGTTCTCATCTTTGGGTGGGCTTACTTGAGCAGTTATTTGCCTCCATCTCTGGGAATAATCACAGAATGACTCATATTGCTTCTTATTTTGGTCATTTGATACCGATTCGGAGCCATCTGGGACTGGAAGCTGTACTGGTTCAGGAAAGCATGGGCTAACTCTTCCCAGCTGTGGATCTTCATATTATCCGGTCTAGCATACTAGGTTCTAGCCTCTCCGGTCAAGCTCTTTTGAAAAAGTTGTATTCTTAGGCTTTCGTCTTCGGCATATGCTCCTAGTTCTCCTATGTATCCTTTCAGGTTGGTGTAAGGATCTCCTGACCCATTGTATTTCTCAAAGTCTGGTATTTGGAATTTGTCCAGATAACGAGCACCAGGAAATATGCAAAGGTCTGAGTAGTTGACATTGTCATAGGTTCTCACCCCTTTCATAGAGCGGATTGCTTCCTCCATTTGTCTTATCTTCTTTCTAACTTCCCCAGTTTCCTTATCCTCGGGGACTTTGATTATCTCCTTTATTTTACTGGTGGCATCTTTGGTCGCTTTACTGCCGAACTTGAATATCGGATCAGGAATTTGTGTATCGTTTGACTTGATTAGAATTTGGCTCCCTCCTTGTGTAGAAGATTCAGGTTGAGTGGCTGATTTCAAATCTTGGATCATCTTACATTATTCCTTCAATATATTAGCCATCTCGGCAACCTGCTTTTTGAAGCTTTCGAATTCCTCCCGAGAGACGGGAATCGAATCAGGTACAGAATTTTCAGACATCTTGATTGGTGGTGTTTTGACCTTCTTAGCTCGAAGTCAGGTTTGAGGACCAATCTACAAAAGCAACATGATGTAGTCTAGTATTGAGAATCGGTAGGTTTAGATGCATGTTCATGCAGTATGTTTCATGTTAAAGGTTTTTTAATCTTTTCCTGCAAAATAACGATTAGTGGTTTTATGACAGGATAAGAAGATGGTTATCAATTTAAGATGGATGACATTTTACATATTTATAAGGAGTAACAGGGCATGAAGAGACTTCTCGTAACGTTGGGTTTATCTGAGGCTGACCTACCCTATGGTTACTCTCGGGGGCTTTTCAGCATGAAGGTCCCCAGATCTTCGCAATTTACTTGATGGGAATAAATTCGATCTTTCGATTGGAGCGAATCTGAGTGGTGCCTTTCCTGAGCCTCGCGGGGGAACGCCTCCTTAAGTCCAGTAATCAACAACTGACGAATTCGCCTCCTAGTGGAGGAATCGCACAACATACAATCACATACATTCATCGTGCCTCAACGCATGCATATGATGACATTTATGCAAAGCACTTTAAATTCAATGTAAGATATTCATCGCAATCATTCATTCAGACACCACACAGATAAGAAAGGAAAACAACAAGATTGTATACGGATTAAGTCCTTTAATATCCCCAGCAAAGTCGCCAGCTGTCGACGCCGGGAATTTTTCCTAATTTTGCGTTGTTTACCTTTTTTAATATTTTGATTTATTCATTTCGCTTAAAGGGTGATTTTTAGGAAAAAGCCGACATAAATACCGACGGGGTTTTGAAAAGTTAATTTTAGTGATGGGCCAATTAGATAGAGTCGCCAGTTGGTAAAGATTTAAATGGATGTACCAATTCATCCGGATTTTTAGATTTTTTGCAATATGGCCCAATAAGTGACTCCGTAAAATTGGTCTCGAAACCGAGATTCATAAAATTTGTGAAAATACGGTTACCGCATCTTGATATTTTCTAAGTGTGAAGTGTGTGTGTGATTTTGAAGGAAATCGCTATCTAGTTTTAAGTCGAAATAGTGGGAAGTGCATTATTTTGAAAGTAACTTAAAATCTCTTTGAACCTATGCGCGAGGGATTTGATTTAAAGAAAAGGTTCGTTTTAGCTTTTAGTTGATAAAACATTTTCGGGTGACATTTCGAAAAATATGATTTTCAAACCCTCCGCCAAATAAGAATCGAGATTCTTTGTTACGTTCAATTTTAACTTAAGGTCGTCTTACTAACCCAACGCGATTTGATTTTAAAAGATCCTTGTCGTTTTTGTTAAAAAAATCGTTTTTAGTGAAAAACAGAAAATTCAGCATTCAAATAGGGTTGAGGCGATCCGTGGGCATGAAAGCCATCTCAATAGCCCCGAACACCTGCAATCACAATTTTCACTATTATGGGGCCTTAAATCCGGTTTTAGCGGGATGGAACCCTTGATACTGTTTCAAAACCCAAATTTACATGTACAATGATCGAGCATCTCTTATTACAATTGAAACCATGTCCATCGTGGGAATCTAGTTAAGATCCGATTCGTGGATCTCGACTCCAATATTCCTAGGCTCACATCATAACATATTGAAACGTAAGCAAAAAGAGATCTAAAAGCGAGTTCCCGTAACTCTATTTTTTAGATTGCAATATCGAAGCCAACATTTCGAGGGACTATGTGTATTAACAAGATCTATGGAAAGGGATTTAGAATCTAGGGTATAAATCCGTAGATCTAAGATGCCTCAGATCTGTACAATGCCATAATCGGGATTAAAACAAAAGCATATAAAAAATGTATCCTAAAATTGCTATCAGGTAATTCAATTGTTAGAATCCCTAGCGCGATTAGTTAGGACCTCCTCCCCACTAGATATGGATCTAGGGTTTTGCAAAGTGTTCAAAATCGATTAAAAATATTGACAATGACTAGATTCATCCTAGATCCGAGCCAATCTAGCATAAAGGTTCAAGCTTTGAAGCTTTAGAACCGGTTAAGGGCTAAATCTAACTAGATCTAGGGTACATCTAGTGAAAAAAATTGATCTTTAACTATATACAAGCAAAATAATCGGTAAAATGGATAGATCTATATATAAACAACCAATATATGTATAAAGATTGAAACTTTAAATAGATCTAAGCACAATAATATATATATATATAATAGGCAAAATCTATACTAGATCTAATAGATCTATATCAAAACTATATAAAAATCGAATCTTTCGCCAAAATAAATGATATATATATTAGATCTACATTGAATCTACATAAAAATTGGATCTTTCACTACAAAACACAAATCGATGCTAGATCTATGCTAGATCCATTAGATTTACATTAAATATACATAAAGATTGAGTATTTCACCTTGGGAATGGTGAAATCCTCCTCTTTAAACTTGAATCTAGATGGATTGGATCTAATTTGGTGGGATTTGATGAGAATAGCTAGATCTAGATGGGTATTAGAAAGGTTTTTGAGTGTTTCTCTCGCTAAATACACACTTTCTCTCTCTAACAATGCTATCCTTGCCAAAAATGAGCTGATTTCGCCATTTATAGGTTTCCTTAGGCAGCCGCAGGTGCATCTACGGTTGGCCGGCCTAGGGTGGGCCCCACTTGCTCAGTCTTCATGTTATACCGTCGGTTCTTCATCCTGTTTGCTGGAATATCCATAACTTTTGATCCGGGAAGGGTTAGGAGACATGTTATTCAATTCCGAAAAACTCCTTCTGAGCCTTCCGAGAGCTACGCAATGACATAAGGTTTGGCTAATTCCGGATCTAGGAAGATAAAGCAGTAAGCAGAAATAGATCTTCCCCAGGATGCCGACTGATCAACCGTCATGCTGAGCATAGTTTGTCACTCGGCGATCGTTGAGATAGCTTTATGTATTCCAGCTTAAGTCCCGAAATCTTCTGTTCAGGTGCCCTGCCCTCCGACTGAAATGACTTTTTTGCCCTCCTACCAAGGTTAGAAGACAAATTGCAGAATTTCGAGTGTCTACAAATATTGTAATTGCATTCATGTTGTTAAGATTACGTTGTATGGGTAGTACCGTGACGCACTGGACCCGGGTTTGAAAGTAGACCCGGATTTGGGGGCGTTACATCTATTTTAAGATCAGGTCTTAAAACTGTGATGCCCCCAAAATCCATATACTCTCCACAGCAGATCTGGAACTCACTTGTACGCATCATCCATAAAATCTACCAATAATTATATTGGTTTAGCTTAGTCTATTACATACATTACATCAAATCCTTTACCTTCCTCCCTGGATCGCAACATGGTCTCTACCTCCTTCTTTAATAGTAACCTGTGACTCACATCCAACACTATTCCAACACTAAATCCTTCTGAGTATAGATATTATAGACTCGCAATACTGATAACTAGATCATTCTCAGAAAAGAGGGGGCCTTCAGTTAAAAGGACGCTCAATCAAATAACCCCTTTCCTCATCAGAACTTTCTAGATATTGTCAATAATGCTAACTGTCTGATAATATTATATAATCATTGTTCATAGAACTTACCATACATTATGAGTTCAGGAACTTGCCAAAATAATATGAGTTTAGGAACTCGCTATAGTAATATGAGTTCAACAACAAATCAGGAATTTACCATACGACTATGGGTTCAAAAACTTACCATACTACTATGAGTCACGAACTTACTATAATAGTATAAGTTCAAGAATACAACCTTAAAATCCATTAACTTAAATGTAAAGAACACAACAATACATTTCCATAATAATTTCCAATTCTTTTATTCATATTTCCAAAGTTATTACAACTGACGTCCTATTACAAATAAAGAAGACAATTATAATATGCTTCTTAACCTAACTAATCTTCTTTAACTTTTCCTTTCTACCGCCAGACTCTTTTGGTAATACTTCTTTAGCTGCAAATGAAAGAATATTTGTAATAATGAGCATAAGATAGCTCAACAAGTTTAAAGATGTGAATATAAAAGAATTCATACTTTTTTGATTTCAATACACATATAAGAAAAGTTCGCCCTTCTCAACTTTATACATATAAGAATAGCTAAACAAAAGATTTCAACAATTTTTTATATAGTAAACTGAGTGGTTGTTAAACTAAGAACTAGTAATGTTCGCCATTCAAGACTTAGAACTCATCCAGTTTTGTCCAACAATCATAAGAGACTAGGAATTGTTCGTTTGTCAGTCATAAATTTAGAACCTTAATTCGTCAATCATAATTTAGACTTAGAATTCTCTATAGATATCTGTAGGTGATCAGCCTACAAATACCCTATGTTATGCATAACACTTGCTTACACCGAATTACTAGTGTTTTAGTCGATTCCACGACATATCATAAATTCCCCTATGAAAAACGGACTGTTCAACTCAGTTACTAACATTCAGATTACGCCCTAAACAATTTCGGTTTGGCACAATAAACATTCTCAAATAAAGAATTATAACAATTTAATATCAACAATAATTATTCTGAAAGGAATAGCTTAATGATCGAGTTAAGCCGAATCAAATGGCAATTAACTCTTCTCAATAAAACATTACACAAATAATAAAAAATTATAACAACTCAATATCTCAACAATAATTATTCCAAAAGGAATAGCTCAATAATCGAGTTTAGTTGAATCAAATGACATTAACTCATTACGATAAATCATTTCATAAATAAGAATGAACTTCATAATTTAAATAAGAAACAAATGAAATTCGAATAATTAAAAATACATTGTTGCACAAAGTGCAAAAAGAACTTGCCCAAGATAGAAAATAGAAAACTTGCATAAAAATAGAACACGTTGTTGCACGGAGTGCAGAGGAGTAGAAGACTTGCCTGATTCGTCTCTACCATTTATGCAACTTTTGTGTTCCTCGTTCAACCTATATACGTAATGAGGTTGACATACTCATTAGTCACAATATGACTCCTAAAATTGGCTCACTTTAACTATCCTTAAACCATGCCCCTAACTTCGTATTTTTACCTTTTACGATAACTGATTTCAAAACTTGTTTAATTCATAACTAATTCATATCAACTCAGAATTGACTCATCTTTGGACTGTGACCTATGTATAACATGGTCAACTACCCGTATAAGTCGCACGAACCCCAAAATTCGCGTGTGCAAAAAGTCCAAAACATCTCTAATTACTGTTCACTAGTAGATTCAAAATCAGCAATACCCAGCTCACTAATTAATTCATAACTAATTCATATCAATGAATTTTAATGTCCTTCTTGCTACGCTTAGTTAATTCCATATCTACAACTTTACTTTGTATTTCCTGTCAAAATTTCAAACATATGATTTTTTCAAAAACAGGTTAAAAATGATTCCCGCATAATTTTGGCAGCTTGACCCAAACTGCTTCAAACATGCACTACGGACACCTTATAAGGTATTTTTGAGTGATTCTTTTTCCTGTGTCTTCGTAACTTCCCTCTCTACAACTTTGTTTTCATGACCAAAATCCAAACATATGAGGCTGCACACCTCTTACAAAAACTTGTAAAAACAAGGTTTCATATCTCATGCTTTAATTGATCCAACTAGTTATCTAATGTATTAATTAGCTAGTTTATCATGTTTTATGACTCACTAACACTAACATACATAATCATAACCCTAAACATGCATAAGTTCATAAGTTCTAACATCAAAATTTATGAACCAAAATTCACAATTGATCTTACTATAATTTCTCTCTTAATGCTACTTGTGTATTGGTGAAAGTTAATTAACAAGGGTGGGGGTTTTTATTTATAGGCAACCAAGATGTAGCCACAAATTATTGGTCTTGGCCTCCAAGTACCAAGCCTTTGGCTCTAAGTATGCCTTTGGCTCAAGTCTTTGGCTCCAAGCATCAAGCCTTTGGCTCAAGTCTTTGGCTCCAAGCATCAAGCCTTTGGTTAGAGCAAACTTAGTTTGCTTCTAGTTTGCTTTCTAGTTTGATTTCCTAACTAATTTAGTTAGCCTCCAAAACTTAGTTTGTTTTTCCTAATTTAGTTAGCCACAATCGTTGACTTTTTCTCCAAGTTTAACTTTTCGTTAACTTTTATTTTCTAACTTTGACTTTATGTATTTGTAAATAGTGATTTCGTATTTATACGTCGTTTAAATACTTAGGTCTAATACGTCCTACCGTATAATTGAATAGTGCTTTCGTTGTTAAGTTTTTACATGTATTTTCTATACTTATACATATAATTAAATCACACACATTCAATCACGTAACATATAATTTAGGTCACTAAATAAACCTCTAATCATATACTATCGTATTTATAAGCATTATAAATATTCGGGATATTACAGAAACATAAGTCAATCTCTCACCTCACAAGCACGCTAGAGACTCAACTACTTGTTGACCTTTCTACGACTTTGGTCTTAGTTCTAGAATTACTCTTTTCTCATAGATACATAAAATAAACTAACTCCTCAAAAATTCTTTTTTGATAAAAAATTATTTATTTCAAATATACTTCACATAAGTAGATATATATGATTTAGTTCAATTTATAAAAGTTCAAACACTTTTATAAATTAAGAATGTGCTTATAAATTAAGCAAATATAGATGTTTGATTTAATTATATAAAAGTTTACTTAATTTTTATATAAGAGAGAAAAATACTTTTTTTAAAAGCAGATAAAAATCAATTATATTTTGACTATATAAAAGTTTGTACTTTTATATATTAACACAAGTATATATGAATGAGCAGTTTAGAATTATACTTCCAATATCAAGTATGAATGAGTTAAGTCAATTTAATGATACTTGATAGAAACATATAATCACAAATAATGATATCATATTCTAGAAATATATATATATATATATATATATATATATATATATATATTTTTTATTTATGAAGTGAAGATTCAATTCAACCACACTGACATTTGATACTAAGTTCTTTTTTGTTCAATATTTTATGAACAAAATAAGCTCTTTTGGTATCATAATTACAGTTCGCTGAATTCAATATTTCCCAACTATATTTATATAAATATTTTTTGTGGATCACCGGTTAAGAATTTATGAGAAATATCCCGTGTTTAAGAGATACTCACAAAGTGATCCAGAAACTAATATTGATAGTGTCCACTATCTGAATATTTATATAACTATATTATATCTATAAAAGATCTGACCTCTTTCATTAGCATAACTTTCTTTTAGTCCCATTAAGAATTGTGTCAATTTCTTTCTTTGTTCTTATTCCTCAAGAATTCTTGAAGCACCACATGTGCATACTGGTGGAGTCTCTAATGATAATAAAAGTCAACAAAGGTAGTTCCTTTCCTTGTTCTAGAGTATACTAATCTTTTAACAACAGAAAGATTCTCTGTCCGTCAACAGTTAAAAATCTATCTTGCAATTCTTGCCAAACAGATTGTGTAGTGTGAATGAAATTCATGTTGGTACTTATTTCTTTTTGATAAACAATTAAGAATCCAAGAGGTGACCATATCATTAACACATTTCCATTGTGCAAAAATTGATGAAGTGGAAACAAGTATATCAAAATAACCATTTAGAATTCCCCTTTATTTTTTGCAGACAATGCAATAGCCATAGACCTTTTCCAGGGATTATAATTGTCTAAACTAGTTAATTTCTTTGAGATGAACTACATACATGGTTGGTCATTATTGTGAAGTGATGAGTATGTTTTATACACACAATATGGGTACTTTTGGCCTTGATAATTTGTAAGTCTTTGGGTACTTTATGTGATTTTATTGTATTTTTATCTTAATTTTAGATATTATAGTTTTATATTGCTTATATTTGTTTAGTATTGTTTTTTATGCATTTTTACTGTGTTTGTAGGAATTAAAATAAAGACCGCTCGGATCGTTGTTCATAATGTCTCAATGTCCGTGCCTAGACGTCCGTGCCCGAATGGTTGAACAATAGAAATTAGTGTTTGGCGACGCTCGGTGCTTAATTTAAGATCATTTAGTAGTTGGGCGTGCACGACGTTGAAAAGCGTGCACGATGTTCGGCGTCGGCCAAACCACGAGGGCAAGCCTGTGCTTGGCTATCCGTGCCCGAATGATAATACGGTGAAAATTTGTGTTTGGCGATGCTCGGGGTTTAATTTGATGACATTTGGAAGTTGGGCGTGCACGACGTCAGAATTGCGTGCACGGCGTGCGGCGTCAGTCAAGCCACGGGCACGCACGTGCAGCAGCTGGGGGCACCAGGCAGGCGCTGGGCGTTGACATGGGCGTTGGGCATCAGAATCAGGCAGCAGGCATGGGCCCTGGGTGGGCGCACTGGGCGCTAGGCAGCCTCGGCAGGCATGCGCGCGCGGGCCTCGGCGGCCTCAGCAGCACTCGGTAGGTAGGCGCGCGTGGCAGGCGCATGGGCGCTAGGCGCGGGCGCGCGCGCTGGGGCCTCGGCGGATTGGGGTGCCAGGCGTGCGGCAGATTGGGGCGTCGGGCGTGCAGCAATTGGGGCACCAGCGGGCGGCCAGGGCGTGGGCACGGGCGCACGCGCTGGCGTGCGGGCACGCGGCGTTGGCATGCGGCAGCCAGCATGCGGGCGTGCGGCACTCAGCATGGGCCAACCAGGGCCTGGGCGCGCCAGGCACCGTGCGCCAATGCCGTCCTAAGTGCGATCTGACACAGTTTCAGTACGATCTGAGCTACATTTTTTCCGACTTTGGCTAGGGTTTCTTGAAGGAGGCTATATATAATCTCTTCTAAGCTTTATATCAGATATCTAGGGATTGGGAGGGTACACTAAAACATCAATTTTGAGAGCAAAAGTGTTGCAATACAAGGAAAAACTCAGCACAAGCCAAAGAACTAAGAAGAAAAGGATTGTCAAGGCATATCTAGACCTTGGGAGGCTGCACATACATCATCAAAAAGAGCTTGAGGGCTGCAATTCAAGGAAATTTCCAGCAACAAGCTAAGGAGCAAAAAGAGAAACGAATGCCAAATGAAGAGGAAAAGCTAGAGATTGTCAACAACCAAGCAAACAACACATGATTATCTTCTAAATGGATTTTATCATCTCTTGCTTTCCTTTGAATTTGTATTTCTATTTCATGATGTACACCATATGTTTGATGTTTTGCTTAGCTATCATGAACTAGAATTTGTATTCTAAGATTTCAATGGAACCCAACACATAGTTTGAATGGACTTCTCTCTCTTTGTTATTAATTACTCATTTGTGAATTGAATATCATAATTTATGCTTCATTTCTTAATTGCCTAGCTAGTAATTACCGTGGGAACCTATATGAACTTGACGAACGGATTATAGTGTTTAGACCTTGTTATGATATCATGCGAGAGTTAAAGATTGTTGTGGGTAACTAATTGAGATTTAGTGACGTGTGTCTTATTGATTATCCTCAATGATAGGTAACTTGATAGTATTTAGGATAGACATATACCTAGATACCGTGTGCAACCAATGGAGAATCTATTCTTAATGACTTCCTATGCGAAAGTTGGTAATTGAAAGGACGGTTAACGAGATTTAGTGACACGTGTCTTGTAATGCCCGTGAATTTTGAACGTCATTATTAATTAAATATAATTTAATTTTAATGAGTTAGCTTTGTGTTCATATTTAAACCTTTGGGTGTATTGGTGGATTATGTGACTATGTGATTTATTGATCTACTTTGTGTTAGGGGAGTCACTAGTAGTATATTTAAACTAGTGAGCAAACCCTAAGGCTTTATACCCATAGAATTGGCAAAGCATTTACTAAATTAAATATTCAAGTATATTGAATATAGTTAGTAAATAAGGTGTGTGAGGTAATTAATGAAAGTAGTGGTTAATGAGATATGGCCAAATTGAATAATAATATTAATAGTCAATTTAGTAATTTATTTACTAAGTGACTAAGTTACTTCATTAATGAACCTAGCCCAATTATTTATATTAATCATGGATTTGGGTATTATTTGTGTGGCATATTAAATGAGCTATCATTGAGTTTAATTAAAAGGCCCTATATTGCATTTAAATAGGTTTGGTTTCATTAGCCCAATCATTTAATTCTAAGCCCAAAGTTTATTTGAGGTATTGCCCAAAACCTAGCCCACTTGGTAATTTAAAGATGTAGCACTAATTGATTTAATGGTGGTATATTTGGAACATCATTTTGGGACAAAAATCCCTCATATGTTGTGGACCATAGAGAGAGAAAGAACAAGTTGGTTTTTTAAATTTTAATTAAAGTATTATCTAGCTTGTGTTGGAAGTTGGATTTTAGACTTGATGGTATAGCTACCGAAGATGTCAATAGCTACCTAAGGTGTCACATAGCTACCTAAGATGTCAAGTAGCTACCTAAGATGTCACATAGCTACCTAAGATGTCAAGTAGCCTCCTAAGTTGTCAAGTAGCCTCCTAAGATGTCAACTAGCCACCCTAGGGACACAAAGCTCTCACTAGTCCCATGATGACAAAAGATAGAGGTATCTTGCTATTATTCAATTAGTAAGCCTTTTATCCAATGGAAAACAAGATATGGGGGATATTAGTTATACTCCTAGTTGTATCTAACTATATTGCAAGATACATTCTTGAATCACCACACTTCATTTTCTCTTCATTTTTTTCTCTTATTCTTCTTCTTCTATTTTCTCCCAAGCTAGCAAAATACAAAGAGAGAAAAGAGAGAGAGGGGTTCGGTTCTTGAGGGGAAGGAGAGGGGTGCTAGCTTGATTAGTGCACCCTAAGTTCATATCTTACTTTGGTAGATCAAGGAAGGTTGCTACTAGAACAAGGTATAACCTAAATCTTCATTTCCTTTTTCTATTTGGTATTATAGCAAGATAGCAAGTTTTGATAGGGTTATGAACTAATACCCAAGATACCCTAGTTCTACATATCATCATGTATGAAACTAAGTATCTTGAGTGTTAGATCAAAGATTTAGAGGAAGAAAATGAGCATATGTTCTCCTAGGGGTGAAACCCTAGTTTTTCCTTCCACTAAATCTTGTGTAACTCAAGTTTTACAACTTGGATTTGTGATTCGTCGAAGGGGGGTGCTAGATACATGATTTAGCTAGTAAACCCAAGTAGTAGAACACAAATCCAATAATTTTTGAAGCCTTGGGGGCTATTTTCCCAAAACAGTCCAGCTATAAAACTTAAAGCTTTAAAACCCTAAAAGGTTGTTGTCCTCGATTTTCCAACGGTTGTTTCGGCCAGTTATGAATCTTTTAAAAATCTGGGAAACACCATAGAGGTACCTTAAGATATCTACAAGTAGGAAAAAGAATGAACACGTTTCGATGTGTAGTTTTTGTGTAATGGCTTTTACCATGAAGGACTCCTAAATATTCTTACCCAGATTACTCACTGTGTATACCTTGGAAAAATATAAAATATTTACAGTATGTTTATATATGTTATGAGAGTGTACCCTGAAATTTTCAAAATTTTCTGAGCAAAATTCGATTTATGAAAAATGAAACAAAATTTGGAGGTTTGGAGTACTTTAAAAATAGTAAATTACTTTCTAAAATTCCAGAAATATTTGTAAATTATTGTTGGGTCATATACTATCCAGATCCAGAAGATAATAATTTTCAGAACTTATTTACTATTTTTCATAATAATATTATAGTTATGGTTAAAAGGAAATAAATGGTTAAATACTGTTATAAATGAGAAAAATAGGATGTTAAAGCTTAGGTACTCCTATTATAGTGTAATCTAACCTATATGAGGTATTTTGGTAATCTATTATGATAAATAATATTTATGACCTTTTATGGGTATTAAATAAGTTGTTTAATAAAGGTTAAAACAATTAAAATAAATTGTTTAGTCGCCTAATAACTTATTAAAATATTACTATGATATTTGTAATATAAGAATTTGATATTTTTAAGTAAATAAAGAAATATTAAGATTAAAACTTTATGGAAATATTATTGAATGGGTAATAATTAAACCTAATTTGTTATTTGATAGATAATAACTAAAGATAATTAATTGATTCCTATTCAATTAATATTGAATGGTAATCAAATGAAAAATGAGCTATTTGAATATGAAGTGTTTAATAATTCCTTAATTAAACAAGTACACCCAATTGTTTAAAGGCTTAAAAAGGTGTTTAACCCTTAGGAAAAATATTCCCATGTTAATCTATCGTTAACCTAAGTTTGATTAGGGTTAATGATAGCAAGATTGTGCTAGGTGCATTATGTGATTAACTTATGTGGTAGATAAGTTCCTTAGTGAACGTATAGACGTATAACTATGCAATACTAATTGATAGATCGACTTTATCAATGTTAGGTCCTTCAAGGCCAATTAGTTAAAGCTAGAATTATTTGTAGCTGAGCAGACAGGAAAGTTCCCTAACTCAAACTCGAGTTATTATTTTCGAAGCATGTTAGTGAATAATTATTGTTGATTATTCATATCTATACTGATTATTGAGATTCGCACCTTGTGCAATTGAATTCCTATTCTATTATTATTGAACTGTGAATTAGATTAAAGTTCTTTCAAGCATGAACTGTTTATGAGATAGATCTATGCTATTTGTATCAGCTAGATCAATCATGTCTAAATTTATTGAATCAAAGGTATTTTAAAAGTTGTTCTTATTAAATTGTTATGGTAAGAACTCTTGGCTGAGAAAAGGATAAATTTGATTAAAGCATGATATCAATGCTAGTTTATTAAGTGTTTATGCATAAATCACGGGGTATGAAAGGTTGATCCCCTTGATTACCAAAACATATTAAGAGGTCCAGTTTAAATGTTGAGAACCTTGGCAAATGTCTATGGTTATTTCCAATCACTCAGTAATTGTCATTCAATTATTCGAATATTCAACTGTTGACTATTAATTCATGTTTCTTCAAAATTTTATACTGTTGTTGAACATTAAAAGCGAAACTTCCTTCTGTTCATGATATATCTCCCTTGTGTATAAACTTGCTAAGTAAACTAGTTGCTTACCCTTGCTATATCATGATCTTTATTTCAGCTAAGGCAGAAACGTCTAAAGGGGACAAAGGAAAAGGGAAGGTGCAAGAGTAGTTGACTGATAGGGCTTATGTATTAGTTTATCTTGAATGTTATTTGGCTATGTGAACTCTTATTGTATTAAGGGTACGTTTTAAGTTAAGGTTAAAGAACCTTGGGACCATGATTGTAAGACTTTATTACTATTTCGATAGACATTGTATGTTTTTATTCCGCATTAGTTAGAAAGTATGTTTGTTGTTGAGTATCGTGAACACCGAATTCAAGGTTAGGAAACCCGGATTTGGGGGTGTCACATGTCTTGTAATTGTTCTTGAAATTGGTCTCTTAATAGTGTGTAGGATAAACATATACCTACATGCCACATTAGGAAGATTCGAATTTGACCATCGACAAAGGCTTATAAGTAGCTTTGATTTCTCGGTTGGCAATTTTATGTTGTTAATTAGTTCAAATGAGAGAGTTAGGAGATTCAAATGAAGTGTTAGGGGAAATTGCAATCTTAGACTTGTTAATATTAGATTTCATTATCTTTTTACTTGATTATTATTATCTTAGTCTCTACCAACAACAAAAAAAATCAAATCATCATTTGTCTAATTAAAATCGAGACGATATATATTTGGTACTTGGGATACGCTAGAACAATTCCCTGTGGATTCAACAACTCTCTTATCATTATATTACTTGTTGACCGCGTATACTTGTGCGTATTTATCGATTGCAAAATCGACCAACATGAAGATACAGCGAATGCAAATTTGAATTAATGGAAACTGTGAGTTGTTCCAAATTATGACCAATATCAACGTTATTTGGTAGTGGAGCTGTAGTACCAGTGTACCACCATTGTTTGCATTTCCAGATGAAGATCCAACACCATTGTTACCATTACCAGATGAAGTACCAACACCAAATCCACGCCCCCAAGCATACGGGGGATAAGTAAGAATAGGATTCACCATTATAAAAACAGAAATGAAACAAATCAGATGAAGATTTGATGAAACAGATCAAAAGAAAACCCTAAGATTGTGATGAAGATTGCTGAGATGAAGCAATATTAATCTGACGAAATTGGTGAGAAGAAGAACAACAAATCAAAAACTGAAAAATGATTCGGAATGAAAAATCGATTTGAGAGAGGAAATATGAATTAATTTGATCAATAAAAGCTTTGATACCTTGATAACAACTATGAACCGAAGAATTGTTTTACTGAAAATAAAACTATTTGTTTTTCATTATTATGAAATGATCTTACAACTTGTCTTTTATATCACTAGAAAATAATCTATAGGTATAACTGATGCAAGTCGGGATACTCCACATATCAAAAATAAAATTAAAAAAAAAATCTATAGATATAGTGTATACATACAACACTTGTAACAAACTCTTTAACTAACTCCTAATAGAATGACAGCTGAACTACAACTAATTGTGAATTAATTGAAATTACAATCAAGGACCACTACTAAGCTAGTGGTGCTTGATCACAACGTGCAACTTGTGTCAAACCCCTTTGGAGCTGGTGCTTTATTTTTGCTATTTGTGAAGGCATGATATTCTGAACATGTGCAATTTCAGCTCCAGGTTGTGTACTGATGACTGGTGAATCATTTGGCCTGTATTCTCTGTTACCTCACGGCTATGTTTATTTGTAAAAATAATAGATAAAATATAATTATTGGTACTAATTTAATACCATTATGTCATGTTTGTTTGCAAATATTATAATCTGAAAAATTATATTCTCATGCATTACAATCTCAAGACTACTAATCCTAAGATTAAATAATCTAAGTTTCATGTTTGTTTAAAATAAGATTATTCATAAGTAATTGCATGTTATATTTGTTTTGTCCAAGATTATTTAAAGGAATGGATAATAAACTTATCGTTTAGACTATTATACCCTTGCCAATAATAACAAAGAGATCATACCCTCGGTAGTGTGAATATAAATGGATAGATTAAGATATACTGATCTTTTTTTAAAAAAGTCCAAGATTAATTTTATCTACAAATTTTTAATCCCAAATGATGGGAATTATAATACCTAATTGTACACGTTATCAAATAATCCCCCATTCCAACTCATTTTGTTATCCTTGGACGTATAGTCTCAAGTCCAATTTTTGAAACAAACAAGGAATTAAGATTAAATAATAAAATTTCAAATCTTATCCTTTCAAACAAACATGGCCTTGACGACTATTTTATCACATAATGAAAATAGTCCATCATAAAATGGGAAACCATAGTTCACTCAATAAAGAACTAATCATGAGATAAACAGTCGTATCCCATGTTCATCATTTTTGCAAACAAACATATCACATGAGCGCCCCTCAAACATAAACTGACCACAACCCTAAAGTGTGTATCATTCCAATTTTCATTCCCTGATTTTCCCATGATTTGCCATGGGCATATCAAAATACACAAGAAAAAGATCAACTAAACGAATTACCATGAAGCAACGTACAGAATATGTCAAACCAAAACATTCATTCAGTCTGGAGTCTGGACAGCCACTACTATTACAGGGAAGTATATCAACTTTGTCAAAATTCAAATTGAACTATAATATAAGTTGCATGAACCTGTATATTTCATACTATATGCCCATATATATAGATAAATCCGGTATAAAGTCAATTAAAAAGGAAGGCTGCTCGGTGAACCCAAACAAAGAAATGTTACTAACATTCCCTTGCACTTCAGTTGTCAAGATCATGAAAAACAGGACTGGCTTCAAGTTCCTCAGCAAATTTTTCAAGGATCTCCTTTAGCAGAACTGTAAAGTCATCCTTCTCCAACCCTGCATCACTTTTTCGCTTGGCTACATCAGCAAATATCGCATCATACAAAAGAATCACCGCGTCATCGGCCACTGTTGGTGGCAAACCCAACTCCCACCCATTTTTTTCAAGAAAACTCCTAATCAGTTCTAGACTCCTTTCCCCGTCCTTCCCAGCATGGCTTTCCTTCAATATCTTCTCTACGACATTGTTCAGTTGCTTCTCATTGGCCAAAAGCTGCACAATTTCCCCATAAAATGGAACTAGGTCAATTATTGCAGATTTTTATTAGCATAAATAAGCTGGTTTTTCAAGATATAATATGCTCTCAATTACAACATATGACTAGTACATTATTTTACACATCCAAGAATTTTATTTCAAAAGCTTCCATAATTTCTAAGAGAACCCCCCCCCCCCCCATGGTTTTGCATATCTAAATCACCCTAGCAGCAAAAGTATTCTTGAATTCAAGTAATGTGAACTCAAGATTGACCGAGCGGGATGAACCAAGACAAAAAACCCAATGAAGGCTGTTCAACATATATAGCCAGAAGAAACTAAAGAACATTTTACTAAAGGAACCCCAAGGGCTTTCCTGAAAAGGGAAAACAGCAACCACTAATTACCTTTTTTAGCTTAGATCCATTTATTATCTTGATGTTTTGGATAATGATAACATGCTTTTCAGCCAAAGATTCTGCGAGTTCTTGCAGAATTGGTTGTAGCACTTGTGCAAACTGTGACTGCCCCAGTTCCTCTTCCCCCTCGGCTCCATGTTTCTTTAAGATATCATGTAGCACAGGAAATTCTGTTCAATCACAAAATTGACAAGTGAGTATCAAATATTGCCTACTACAAAATGAAGTGCCTACTGCGAGGACCATAGATACCATGTGGATTGTCAGATTTGTGACCATGCAAACGGAAATCATTTCTATCTTTTGATGGGTACAATGTCAAACTTGGTAAATAACCAGAATCAGAATTTAAAACTGTTGAGGTCAACAGTTCAATTCCTATAGGGAAATCTGATTGTCATTCACTATATATACCAGATGAATGGAAAAAGTTATGCACAGATCTAACACATCATCCTAAAACGAAAAAGGAGATGGCAGTAAAGGAAGCTAGATATTAACAAACTGAAAACCCAAGTTCTAACTCCAACTCTCAACTTCGAAGTTAAAGTCATTAAATTTTAAATTCTTAACGCTTTTTAAGTGATTTTGATTACATCTCAAGAAAATGCTAAAGAAATTACTTTATGTTAAGGCTCATAGTTATAGCAACAACGAAAACAAATTTAGCAATGTAACTACAAATACTTAAATGCAGTGACACAAGTGACTTAATAAATATGAAGTTAAGCTGAAGCATAGTAGAAAATCATCAAGCATAAACTGTTAAAAGATGCCATCTCTATTTCTGCAACAAGAACAAAAATTTTAATTTAGAAAAAAAAAAACGCACAACACCACAAAAAACCACAACATGATTTTGATATGAGTAATTATGTACCAGAAATAAGGCTCTAAAAACTTCACTGACATGACAGATCTCATAAATATGATAATTCCACAATGTCATTGTGTCTAGTCCTGGGATATTGCCATAGAACATGTCCTATGTTACAATCTCAAATGTAGGTATGGACATAAAATGTGATGCCACAATTCAAGCTGATGGTATTAGCTGCAGCATGTATTTCAAGTACAATTGCAGTATGATCAAGCAATACTCAAGTACAACAACAATGGTGGAGTTCCACATATTAGTTAATACCTAGTCTACCATACAACTGATTAGAAATTCATTCTGCTTACTCGCTAAGAGCACAATCATATTAAATAATGTAATGACGAGTGTCAAATAGCATTAAGTGAACAAAAAATGTAATAAAGCATCAGTCACCTGCTTTCATATCTAATAGAACAAGTATATAAAACTTCTCGTAGAAATTTAGTTGGAGTTAACTTGAAACGACGGAAATTTAAAAAAAAAATGACAAAACTGTGAAGTATCGTATCAAACTTGGAGAAATCATCACAGAGTTTCAACCATGAATCAAGTATTTATTATCTTCCTCAGATGAAATGTCATAGTAGTGGCTTATTAGCATAGTTGGACTGGAAAAGAATGAAATATAGTAAATCCCAAGGGGTGGAAGAAATGGCAGAGACCTTGAGGAATAACTTCAAGGTCTCTGGTTCAATCCCCATACTTGAGCCAACCTGTCCTATTAAAAAATAGAAGAATGATCTTATATTTTGGTACGGAACATAACAAGACAATCCGGCTGTGGTCCTGCTTTTGTTTGTCTTCATGGGGGGAAAATAAAAGTAATGTCCTTAATGAATTCAAATAGAAATAGGACTGCAACCGCACATCCCTTTTTCTCATATAATTTGTTATTATAATACAAAAGTTATAAGATATAAACTATAATAAGAAAACTAAATATTTAATTATGTCAAATCATCAATACTCAATACTAATTATATTTACTAAAATCTTGTAACTTTTATGTAATACATTATATAGTATAAGTCATATGAAAAATGGAAAAATGGAAAAATGGAGAAATTGAAATTTTTTGACATTGAGAAGCTGACAAGTGATATCAGTACAACATATATATGGATCCTTGTAGGGCATACACCATCTATACCATTGAAAAGAAAAAGGAACGGCTAAGATTAGAAACTGAAAATCGATGTTCGCTACTAATAGTAGCGGACGATAAAAAAACCGTCGTAGCAGACGCTAATCAGAATAAGGGTTTGGCTTTACCAATAAATGTTTAGGGTTTAGCTAATCAGAATAAGGGTTTAGTTTGACCAATAAATATTTAGCGTTTATTAACTAAAGTTTAGGGTTTATTAACCAGAATTAGGTTTTATTAACCTTATTAACCTCTAGTTGATAAACCCTAAACCTGATTAATAAACTCTAAACCCTAGTTAATAAACCTTAAACCCTAGTTAATGAACATTAAATCCAAGTTAATAAACATTAAACCCTAGTTAATAAACACTAACATTTATTAGTCAAGCCAAATTCTTATTCTGAACTCTAAACATTTATTGGTCTAGCCAAACCTTATTCTGATTAGCTAAACCCTAAACATTTATTGGTCAAGCCAAACCCTTATTCTGATTAGCGTCTGATTAGCGTCTGCTACTATTAGTAGCAGATGGTATGTGTTTTTTTTTACCGTCCGGACGTCGATTTTCAGTTTCTAATCCTGGTCATTCCTTCTTGTTTTCAATGGTATAGATAGTGTATGTCTATAAGGATTCATAGCAAATACATGCTATGGATCATTACCCTATATATATATATATATATATATAGAGAGAGAGAGAGAGAGAGAGAGAAACTTAAAAGTTAGTAAAATAAAATATTTTTCCATTTTTTAGTTAATTTCAAAACTTTTTCAACTACATTTTTACTATCATATAATTATCTACTTACCACTATCTTTTCTTCTCATACATTTTTTTATTTAGTTAGTGTTCTTTAAAATTCATATTCTTGATAACAATAATATTTAATTTTAAAATACTTTTTTATTATTAAATTATGCAAGTATAACTATTTTAGTTTAAATAAGATTTTATTACATGAATAGATGAATATATAAACAAATAAATCATTAATTTAAAGATGAATACTATCATATATTATATAAATAGATGAACTATTATTTTAGATTTTTAAATTTATTTAATTTTTCATAAATAATTAGTTATACATTATTAGTTAAATAATATATTTTAGAAAGAAATATCTTTTTTTTTTAAAAAAAATCATTGTGTACACAATATTTATTATTATAGTATAAGACAAAAAAATATAAACAATAAAATAATTTTATAACAAACCCCGTGCTTCACAAGGGATCATGAGCTAAATGTATGTAAAATACGCTAAAATTATGTTTTGGTCATTTGTTGTTTCACATTTTTCTCAATTTGCACACTATGACAACAAATTTTTAAGCTTTATCAATGTTATTAAAAGAAAATTTTCATTAGGTCTAATGAAGCATTGATCAAGTGCAGTTATGTAAGGTATCAAGCATGAATTGACCAACTCTTAGTATTAATTTGACTAGCACTGCATGTTGATTTAACTAGCTTCCGGTATTTAAATTAGCAATTGGGACTGCATGTTAATGCGAATATTCTTTTTAGAATATAAAGGTGCAACAGTCTCAACGGTTGCAACGGTTCCAACAAATGTAATGGTTCAGGTACTAATTCAAACCTATGCATTGGTTCAAACTTCAAACCAATGTAATAGTTCAGTACTATATAACATTGGTTTTCAAAACCTTTTCAAATGGACGTATCTCTTCATAAGGGAACGTATCTCCCCAAAGGGGTACTTGGAAACCTATAAATAGGTTTTAAATCCACCCAAGTCAAACACTTTAAATCATTCCAAATCCTTCTAAAGTGCTATCGTTCTAATATTTTTTCTGGCTATAATTTTCTTCTCTCTCATTTATAGTTTTGTACTAGATTTGTTTCTACACAACAAATTCTAGTACAGAGTAAAATTTGGTCTCGTCTTATCTTGGGAGACTAATTCGCAGTAACCCTGTGTAGCAAAAGTAAGGGGCGAATATAGTCTTAAGGAAAAAGTGGTCAACCATTTGGTTCAGGTGGTAATATTATTGTTCTAGATCAAACAAAAAAGCGGGTTACAACACATTACATGTTAACTAGACTAGCACTCTACGTCAAACTGACTAGCATTTCACTTTAAATTGACTAGCACTTGATATAGAATTACTGAGCAGACTACCATTTCTCTGTCTTGCAAATTCAACGGCTTTCCTAGGCATAGAAAGTTATCTGTGAGGTATTGTGTAGTATGGAACACACCACATAAATCAGTCTCCTTCACAAAATATACCCCCACATCAAGTCGTGAAAAAAGCTGAAAGACACAAGTTTAGCCATAATTCAACATAAAGATTGGCACTCTTGATCTTGTACACAGTCAAGACTCGAAATGGTCAATTTAGTTTTCAGATGAAGAACATGACAACTATGCTTTAGTGATATTTTGACCCTCCTAAGCTTCAATGTTGACAAAACAGAACACACATACGCATGGGTTAGGTTCAGCGCAAATAACCTCTAATTTTAATCTACTTTGGATTCTAATACTAGATAGAAAAAAACTAAAAAAATCAACCACAAACTAATGTAAACGATGAACTCCAGATCATAGTTGTTAAGGCGTTGCCTAGGCGTCGCCTAGGCGTCCAGTCGGTCCGATGAAGGCAAGGCGGCAGGGCAACTTGGTGGAGGCTTGCAAGTCGGGCGCCTAGGAAAACAAGTCGTCGCCATGGATGCCTAGTCGGCGACTTGATTTGTTGTGGGTAAGGACCGACCCAAAGGCCAACTGGGTTAAAAAAACGTCGTTCGAGATTTACAGCTGGCCCTAATCGCGATTTGCAGCGGTAGAAGAGCAGAAGTAGAAGAGTAGAGAAGGGGGAGAGCGAGCGAGAGAGAGAGAGATTACCCAGTACCCACAACTCCGACCGACGACGCGACGGCGATTACCCACGGCTTCGATCGCTTCTTCTTTGTCAGGTATGCTCTTCTTTCTTCTCTGGTCGCTAGGACGACGACGCTGATTTTTTTTTTTTGGTTCTCATGTGGTCGGTTGCTCTGCTTCTAAACTTTCGTTCTTATCATGGTTCTCTGCTTTCGTTTTTTTACTCCACATGATTTGTTTTATAGTTTACACTTTACAGTTTACTCCACAGTTGCCACATACACAATTATAAATATATATATATATATTTATATTTTATATATGTACTCATATTTTATATATGTAACATTTATTTTCTATGTGGTATTTGTTGAATTCTTCATTTCCTCTACTAGTTTTTAATTGGGTTAAATATACTTTTCCCCACTCTACTAGGCTTCGGTTTACAAATGCATCATTTGACTGATTTTTTTTACAATCGAGTCAGTGAATTACAAGTATTTATCAAATCGTTACAAATTCCGTTAAATAAGTTGACTTTTAACAGAAAATACATCTGTATGCCACGAAGGAGAGAGAAAACTGAAGTGGTCAATGGTTGAAGAAAGAGAAAGCTGATATGATTTTTGACTAGGAAAGAGAAAAAAAATAAGTTAATTCATTCAAATATTTAGACAAATCTAAAATCTATTATCAGATCTGAGCATTATCATCCCTCATCAACAACCCATATTCTCAGCACAATCCCCATCTCTATTTTACCGTCAAACATGCCACCCAATTCTCTTAATTTTACCTACACAGAACATGATCGGAGAATACAAAGCAATCCGACAAAAGCAAAAGTTACCGATAACAATGGGGGAACTAAATTATGGTTGTTTTTTCTCTTCTTCACCTCCTTTTTGCTTCCACAAATTGTTACTTTTGTCGCTTGATATATAGGAACTACTTCGAAAATTAATGTCTTCGGCGTCGAATCTAAGATTTGATGATGGTGATGAGTTTTGAAGCTTCTCAAAAGAGATTCACTCCGTTGATGTTAGTGGTAGAGGCTTGTTAAGCACCCAAATGATTTTGGTACCAGCCACGACAAAGAAGGAAATAATTATTGAATTTAGAGAAGATCCTTAAACAATGAAATGAATTTAATTAAAGAAACCCAGAGTAGGAAGTAGAGAGAGAGAAGAAACCCAGAGTAGGAAGTAGAGAGAGAGTTGCAGAGTGGGAAAAGAAAATAAAACAAAAACTCAGATTCGGAGACAACGCCAACACTAAACCTATCATAAATTGAATTTAAAATTCAATTTGTAAGAACTCAATAAAAATCCCCAAATTATAGAACCTAAATGAAAACCCAATATTCACATACATATATACATATAAAGAGAGAAAGAAAGAGAGAGCTACAGAGAGATCTTCCTACCTTGATTTCCTCTTTGAATCGGTTTTTTGAGAATTGAATGATGAAAGGACTTGTTGATGGTGGTGATACTAGAGGGATTGGTAGCATCAATTAGGAAGAAGTTATGGCGGCGAATGTGGTGGTGGTGGTGGCGGTACCACGGTAAAGTTGGGCAAGGGTTTCGGGTGGGTGGTTTAATTTTTATTTTTTTTTTAAAAAAAATTGTTAATCTGTATAGTTTATGTAAAGTATGTGTTTAAAGTTTTTAATTTATTTGATAAATATACGAAATAGTTGTACATCATTTTTATTTTTTAATGCAACAGTAAGGAATTTTTTTTCCTTCTGACAACATTAAGGAGTTTGCTTTACAATTTTATTTTATGTTTGAATTATACATTAATATATTTTATTATTAATTTATTTATTTAATTATTAATTAATTTAATTATTTGTTATGTATATTAATTTGATTTATATTTTGTTTAACTATTTGTTATAGACTTGAGTATAATTTAATTTAATTAGTTATCCAACTCAGCTTCTCTCTCTTTGTCAGCTGACACAGATTTAACAGAGTTGACGATTTTTTCGAATTTTTGTAAAACAATTATAGTTCAATGAGTTGACCGTAAAAAAAATCAGTTCAGTGATACATTTGTAAACTGAGGTCTAGTAGAATGGGAAAAGTGCCGTTTTTAATATCAAGTGTTTTATTTTTGGATTGTTATTACTAAGTATTTACATAATTGTGCTTTCATAGTGTTATGTTTTGGATTTTAATGTATATGAAATTTTATTGCCAATATACTTGTTAAGTAAAATAAATAATATATAAATTGCACATTGTAAACAACTTGTCGCCATACGGACGCCATGGCTGTCGCCTAGGCGTCCTGGCAGTCGGCTACCGCCATGACTCGCCGTGGCGCCGTGACAACTATGCTCCAAATATAGACTTTTATACTAATACTCAAGTTCAGACTCTAAAATTTGGATATAATTCAAGCCAAATCACACCTAAGATTTAAGATTCAGGTCAGTGAATGGCAAGACAGACACTATAGTGTGACATTAATATTTGTTTTCCTTCTTTGACAACATCAACAATCAATGCCAATTCAGATGGAGGATTTTTCTTAGTATTGAAGAATTATGGCATAATGGAGGAATTAGTAGATCACATAAAAAAGCAAACAGATTTCAAAGTTTATGGCAAAGTGAAGCCAAGGATATAGCATATTAATAAGAAACGCCTAGTCAGTTTAACAGGTGACAGGTCAATTTAATGTGACATGCTAGAATGTTAACGAATGCTAGTTGAATCTTGATATCAGATGCTAGTCAGTGCAAAATCAAGTGATAAATAGTTTCAATACAAACGCTAATCATTTAGTAAGAAAGACTAGTTAAATTTTATAATCAGATACAAGCCACTTGAATGTTAAGCACTGCTCAATTCAACATGAAATGCTAATCAGTTCATGTTCTTAACTAAGCCACAAGACCGTACTTGCCTAGTGTGACATCAACTTACTGCATGCCCCTTGGTCATTTGAATTGATTAAAAGAATTTGGAAACCAGAATGGAAAAAATAGAGACCAAATTGACACAAATGTAAAACTAAACTCATGAAAAATAATATATGAAAGTATGAGTCGCAGACAAGAAATTATATTCCCTCTATCCGCTAAATAAAAAATAAAAAAGAAGTCCTAATTTCTTAGCATTTAGCAGAGAAAATGGTACTCTTCTTTTTGGACAGAGAGTGTACATGTTAGCATATATCCAAAATGTCCCATAAGTCCTAGAACAATGATATACTGACAACAGCTCCGCAAAATGTTTCATATATTATAGAAGCACTATATACGAATGAACCTAACCGTACAGAGATGCCTATATTGTGGATTTCTTACTGGCTAGCAAGTCATGTTTGTTGCACTTAATTTCTCTACCAATTGGTGATGCTATACGTCAGGTCATTCATAAGGTTGAGCTTAAGGTGGCTCCCCATGAATGGGTTTGAGCTTTTGGTTCCCTTGTGGGTGGGAACCAAAAGTAATACAGTGAAAAGACAGGAAGTGCACATGCCGATGAAGATAATAGTCGAAGATTGCAAAAGAGTGATCTATCAGTAGCCAGGAAGTAATCTATCCATGTAATAAGTTCTTTATGACTGTTACTAGTTTTTCCATAATTTCTAGAAGAATTAAAATATTGGAGCAACAGTCATCTTTATGTGATACCTAAAAAATACTAGGTGCCGAATTCCCATAAAATGCACAATCTCACAATAAAGTTAATAGAGTCATCAATCATAACTATCCATGCTTTAAATGAAAAGTTGGGGAGGGGGAATGAGGAAAAGGGGGTTGTCAACTATCAATTAAGAAGATTGTGATAGTTAAATATGCAGATACATATATGAGTTGATGTATGTATATATATAGAGAGAAAGCGGTCACACACTCAAATCAGATTGGCTTTGTGCGGTTCATATGATTTATTCAATATATAAATGTTGAAGATAATTGACCACATCAAAGTATTGCAGAGTTTAAAAACTGAAGATAAAGCACACCTGTAAAAGGAGGAATGCCCATTTCAACACCCATATGGGCAAGAGCATTTCTTATCTCCTTCTTACTGATCTTTCCTTTATCTTCAGTATCTAAATCAGTGAAAAGATTCTCTGCTAACATTGCAAAATCATCTTCATCATCCAAAAACATTCGAAGAGTTTGCCCATCCAAAACCGCAACAACAAGTGGATAATCTGAAATACAAAGTCAGATACAAGCAATTTATTATTTCCTCTCATCAAACTAGACAAAGGCAACATGCAAATTAATGAGAAACAAATAAAACAAAGGTAATGAAAACTGTTGTTTGATCAATTTAGAACTTCAATTCAAGTGGAGTATCCTACAAAAAAAAGAAAATAATTTCCTTCTCCAAATCCTATTCTTAATTGACGGTGTTGGGATGTGTTTTGATGGGTCCTAAGGGTTTGGGGGGACCCGTGCCACGTGACAGAATATTTCAGTCAGGAGGCTTGACATTCTAAGGAATCTACAGTCCTAATTGACTTATGATTCCCTTATCCAATTTGACTTCCTACTTTTAAGGAAACTAAATTTAATTCAATTATGAAGCTGGTCGTTATAAGGGAACTTTACGTAGGACTCATATTCTTACTCAGGGAAGGGCGCAGAAACTTAAGGAGGTGTGATCGACTATAAATACACGGCTATAATATAGGTTTCAGGTACACCTTATTTTACGCACTAGAGCAATTAAATACCTCCATTGTTGACGTTTCTGGCCTGTACTTATTATCACACCGGAGCTATCCCCCGACGGCCCTGACCGTCACGCTTCTCAGTGTGGTTGTTTGCTCACTGTGCAGGTTTTACGCTCGTTGTTTGGTGATTCGACGAGCGGACAGATTTTGGCGTTAACATTGGCGCTAGAAGGAGGGCTTTTGTTCTAGTGTCAAATTAAAATCACCAAATATCATATCAATTGACGTCGTTTGTATGAGGCAACACATCGTTTCAATTATTGGACCATGCTCTAATTACAATTATGGTGAAAGCAAATCCTACATATAAAAGCTAAGTGGTTTCCTTTTATAAACTATACGTGCAACATGTGTACATGGATTATGTTATTAAATTATAAAATCAACATGATTATTGCTACTACTTTACCTTTAATATAAATTTCGTACAGAAAGTCCTTGACTTGGTGAATTTCTTATTTACAATATGATGTTATGCTTATAAATGATAAAGCCTACTATTGCGTTATGTATCACTTACATAATTAATTTCCTTTATTCAAAGTAATACATCATATTCATACATGTGATTACATCATTTATCAAGTAATACATCATATCCACGTTAAGTGATTACACGTGTTTTAACGTGATGACACTTTTGTCCTATGGAGACCCCCTTTTTGCCCAGGTCCTCATAATCGAATTCAATAGACAGAGAGAAAAAAAAATATAGAAGGCAAAATACAGAGGAAGATGTCCTTGTCCTGCTAGAGTTCAAGTAGTAATAGAATTTGGATAGAGAAACAAATCAAGAGGGGGATGGGATTTACATAAAGGGCCAAAAACGACAGTAGCAGCAAAACTAAAGGTTCATCAGTTTCTTTCGATTCTGCAATTCGCCAAGAGAACGAGTCGTTCTTGAAACTCATTGTTCAATTCAAAGAATTCAATGACACTCTGGGTGTGAACTCGGCGATGAGTTTTGATGTGACCCAGTTCGTGAAATCGAGCAAGGAGAGAGAAAGTGCAAAGCCTATATGGGGTCGAAGAATTCGGAGCAATTCCAGCGAAGAAAGCGGGACTGAGTTGACCCGGTTGAGTTACGGGTCGGTGGTTGGTTTTGAAGTAGACGAGCTTGACCCGGAGAATGCGTTGGCTGGTTTTCTGGAGCACGTTCCGAAGAATTTGAGAAGATGGGCATGTTATACAATGCTACTGGGCAGAATTAGGCGGAATTTTAAGCACGTAAATACTAGTGGATGTCAAAGATGTTCTGCTACTCAGTGACCCACTCGGCCGAGTTAGGAATCGGAGCCCCGAGTTCTATTTATCAACAGTACCCATGCTCGCCTGTATGCTTTTGTAGTTCTTGTACAAGCATGTGGTGATACAGATGAATTGGTATCTTTCTTCAATTCTGAGCCCGAGTTAATCAATGAATTGGTTACCTTATTGAGCTATGAAGATGTTCGAATCCTGAGCCTGCTTTCTCTGGTTGCTCTTTGTTAAGATCGTTCACGCCTGCCAACTATTTTGATTGTTGTAACCTCTGGCGGGCACTGGGGCATTCTATCTAGTCTTATGCAGAAGGCCATTGATTCTGTTAGCATTTCATCAAAATGGTTTGTCATTTTTGGTGAGGCTCTGTTATCTTTTGTTACTGTTTTGGTCTCATCGTCATCAGGTGATTGGTATAGGTTATGAACAAGAATTCGTGCATATTAGATGCGATGGGTTTGGGTGATTTTACATATATCAGAGAATGAGGTTGAAGGTTTCCAGGAGATTACGGGGTCATCATGGTGAATGGGGATGTTGTCACAAAGGATGTTGGTGCAGGAGGTTCTTTGGTGGCTACGGGATCTTCAAACGGAGAAACTCGGGTTATTGCAGAGAAAGTTGCGGTCTTTGTTACTGGGGAGGGTGTGGAGAGAACAATGGAGTCTTTTGATGAAGTGGATGCCAATCATTTGACGTCACAAATTGGTGTTTTGGGTGATGACGCATGTAATACTGGAACTACACATCCCCCAACTATACAAACTCAAGTTGTGGCAGGTTGGTCCGAAGCAATTGATATGAAGATTGTTAGATTCTGACCAAGCTTTTCATGTATTTGGAGAAGATGAAGAAGAGGTTGAAATTGTTGATGGGGTTATCTAAGGACTTATCTGTGTTTTCTGATATGGGTTTTGGCTTGGATCCTGAGCATGGGTTGGTTGGTCAAGTTACGAGAAAGATGATTTTGGAAGCTGCAGATGTGTTGCTTAGTCAACTGCAATAGCTAAGAGCAGAGAAAAAGGAAATGAAGAGGCAGAGGAAATGAAGCGGAGATTATGGGGTTGTTCATCGAGGCTTGTTATATGATCATACACGAGTTGCAGTTAAGAAGTTGATATGTAACAACTGACCGAAGCAATCCAAACACATCAGCATAACACATTCGGCGCTCTTATTGGTAGTCTTCTATGGTCTTCGGTTGGCGAAGGAGAAAATATTTTTTGGGCAAGATATAAGGTTGGTATCTGTCGGCGCTGTATATATTAGATTCGGGCTTCTTTTCTTGTTCGAGCTGAATTAACTGGGGGGCAAGATATACAAGCCTGATACAAGCTTCGACGGTACGAGCTGTTCACCCATGACTCTTCGGAGGACAGCGGATCACTTCGAACTGTATCACATCGGTCATTTTCATTATAGTCCAAGTTGTCTCTTTCACAATTTAATTTTGTCACGCATAGAGCTTCATCTTTGGACAACAAACTCTAAATAGTGTGGTCATCCACATTCGGCGGTGATAAGGTCGGTTATCTATCTTCGGCGGAGATAAGGTCAGTCATCTATCTTCGGCGGTGATAAGGTCGGTCATCTATCTTCGGCAGTGATAAGCTATCTTCGGCGGTGATAAGCTATCTTCGGCGGAGATAAGGTCGGTCATCTATATTCGGCAATGATAAGGTCGGTTACCTATCTTCAGCGGAGATAAGGTCGGTCATCTATCTTCGGCGGTGATAAGGTCGGTTATCTATCTTCGGCCGAGATAAGGTCGGTCATCCGTCTATGGCGATATAAGGTCGGACAGTTCTCCGGAACCTCTATTTAAAGCCTCCTTAGGGGATCGGGAGCACTGTTACGGAGGTATAAGGTCGGGCGATTCTTTAGAACCTAAACCAAAAGTCTCCCTTAGGGGTCGGGAGCAATATTACGAAGATATAAGGTCGGGCGGTTCTTTAGAACCTAAACCAAAAGTCTCCCTTAGGGGTCAGAAGCAATATTACAGAGGTATAAGGTCGGGCAGTTCTTCAGAACTTGGATCAAAAGTCTCCACAGAGGAAGGGAGACTCATATAAAACCTCCCCAGAGATCGGGAGCCTCATATAAAGCCTCCCTAGAGGTCGGAAGCCATATAATGGCGATATGAGGCGGGTTAGGTCTCTGGACCAGGATTGTGATCTTGGCGAAACAAGGCGAGTGGATTATTTTCTGCCATTACTTTCCTATTATAAATTCTTTGTAACAGGAGAGTGGGGGCAATGTTGGGGTGTGTTTTGATGGGTCCGAAGGGTTTGGGGGGACCCGTGCCACGTGACAGAATATTTCAGTCAGGAGGCTTGACATTCTAAGGAATCTACAGTCCTAATTGACTTATGATTCCCTTATCCAATTTGACTTCCTACTTTTAAGGAAACTAAATCTAATTCAACTATGAAGCTGGTCGTTATAAGGGAACTTTATGTAGGACACCTATTCCTACTCGGGGAAGGGCACAAAAACTTAAGGAGGTGTGATCGACTATAAATACACGACTATAATACAGGTTTCAGGTACACCTTATTTTACGCACTAGACCAATTAAATACCTCTATTATTGACGTTTATGGCCTGTACTTATTCTCACACCGGAGCTATCCCTCGAAGGCCCCGACCGTCACGCTTCTCAGTGTGGTTGTTTGTTCACTGTGCACGTTTTACCCTCACTGTTTGGTGATTCGGCGAGCGGACAGATTTGAAAGTAGTATACACGTAAGCTAATCATATTTGATATGATGTAGCATATACTTTGTAATCTTATTCGTTTATTAATAAAAGAATTAATTTATTAAAGGCATTTTCGTTATCTACATGATGCTGTTATATTAAGTGTGATAAACTCATAGTTTTGAGCAATGCTTTTAGAATCATGATGATGATCATGCTAATGAGATCTAAATTCAAGATAACTCACAAACTAAAATCGTTCCTAATCGTTGGATTACTAAAAAGGGGATTAGTGGATCCGGATAGATTAGTACATACTTAGATTGCTCTTGGGAAGAGTATGATTGATCTCATAATCATTTGTGCGGAAACACTAAAACAAGTATGTAGGTGCTTATTTGAGAATAAGTTCACTGAACGTGGCTCGCTAAAGGAATACCTAATGGAGTTTTACTTGCCTATCAATAGGAATTCCTTAAGTGATAGTAGTACAAGTAATCCTTAGACTTGAGATTATCATAATATCTTGTGTATGATGAGTTATACTTTGACATGTCCCTTAAGACCCTTAGGGTATATCAAAGGGTATGATTGGGTATAATAAGTTGTACATGGAGATAGGTGAATGGTCAACAAAGAATCTACCACTTCTAGTAAAAGGAGAGAATGTCCTATGTGATTCGATAGATGACAACTCAGAAGTCTTTGGCCAAAGCAAAATGAAATTAGAAAAGTGTTTCTAATTTGCATTATTTAGAGTTGTGCATTTGAGAATCGAAATACATATAATCAAATAAAATAAGACTTGATAGTAATTTCATGTCTTAAATTTGATTGGGACATTGTATGGTAGAAGGATTGAATTGTACGGTAACTATTTACTGAAAGGTTCTTTTATGATTAATGTTGAAATCTATATTATCTGGAAAGTCGATCGCTAAGGGGGCTTACCCTTATTGTAGAATAAATATTATTTATTTAAATGAATTAAATAGTTTAATTTATTTATTTAAATAAGATTAGAATTGTTCTAATTTATTTATTCACAACCGGTTTAATATGGAGAACCTAAAGGGTCACACCGCAAAAGGAAAATATTTATTTAAGAAGCAAATGGCATAATCGTAATAATAAGTTAAGTATATTTAATTTAATCAATGGTGATAAAATAAATTAAATAGCTTAATATTTATTATTTAATATTTTGGAAATATTAAAAATAAATTAATAAGAGGAGTCTTATTATTATTACCATTATTATTATTTAATGTCTAAAAGGATTTAGGAATTAATTAATAAAAGTACTCTCATAAATTCCTAATTGGATTAGGAGTTTAATTAATTAAAAGAGTTTAATTAAAATAAAAACCCTATTCCTAAATAGTTGAGGAGGGTTGCCTATATCTATAAATAAGAGGAGTCTTATTGTGGATTGGGGTTAGACACACTTCCAATAGTTAGGAGAGTACTTACAATTTCTATAGAGATAGAAACTAGGGTTTTGCCAGCACCCATCTTCTTGAGAACATATTATTTCCTTGGTGGATCACCTCTACAGGCCAAACACTTGGGTGGCTAACGTTGATCAAAGGAAGGAATCTAACCGGTGAATTCAAGTAGAACGCGAAGGATTTAGAGTTGAATTCGTACCTGAGGAAACACGATTCTACGAGGGTATAATTCTGATTCTCTATCTCTTTCGTATAATTGATAATTGAGTACAAGGAAAGATCATGGTGATGGTTTGTATAAAATTTTAAAATCTGATTTTATCGCGCTTCCGCTATATTTGTGTAATTTGATTGCATGCTCGCGTTATATACAAACCTAACAAGATTTTGGCGTTAACAGACGGTTATGCAATTTTAATTAGAAGGATTGGAAATTTTATAATATTCTTGAGGTTGGTAAAAATACCCACCACTCGGATAAAGTCACAAGTACAAAATTTGTCTCCAAAACCCTAATTATAAAAGGGTATTACAGTCATTATAGTGGAGTACAAAAATCCTAACACAAAGTTGACTCCATAAAGGATTTTGGAAGCACCACGAATCTTGTGCGGACCCTACCAATAGCTATCTCCTTATTGGGATCCATTAAGAGGAACCAAATCCTAAGTTGACTCAATACAAATCCAACTCTAGAAGGAACCTCATTCCTTATTGGACTCTACTAAAGGTATAATTCTCCTATAAATACTTATCTCCGTTCACAAGTCAAGGTAGACATTATTTATGCACAAAAGCTCTCATATACAATTTTCTCTCCCCTTTCAGGTACTGACTTGAGCATCGGAGGGTCCGCCTAAGGGCAACACAACTAGGGGATCTTCTTATTGTGAGGTGTTTTATGTTTTGCCGTCGTCGTTTTCCTATACACCATCAACAACAATTATCAAGTATGGTTGAACAGTTTTTGACGGCATCATCAGATTGACGGCGTCTGTGGGAATGACACACAAGCACCTGTCAAAACCACCACACAAGACCTTAAACAATTTTTAGATACTCCAATCAGAGCCCTCCCGAAAATCAAAGCTACGTCTCTCTTTTATCTCTTTCCGAATTAAATACTACACTTCATCACCATGTTATAAATATCTTATGTGACGGGTAGACATTATATTCCAAGCGTGAGGGAAAAATTGACTTCATATTGCCTGTCATATCCTTGTTGAAAGTTCACATGGATAAAACATTATTAACTTCTCCATTTGTTGCTTATTCACATGTAATATTGTTTATTCTATTGCTTATATTTGTATTAATCTAACATAGATCAGTTACCCATTCAAATCATCGTAAATCGGTAACAAGCATATTACAGCAACTCAACAACCACAATAACAATAAGGCTTTTAATTATGTGTTTCTAGTGACAAGCATGCAAGCAACCTCCATGTCTATCTATACTAATAGCGGTTGAAACTAGGAGTTTAGTCTATTGATTAAACTTGACTTCTCAAGAAGTTCAACGGAATGCCACAATACTTTTAAGCAAATGAGTATCAAACCAATGTATTGTTTCGTGATATTGCTACACAAGCAGAGTCATACCTTCAACCTCGATCTCGCTAGTGCTTCAAAACTGCTCTTCACGAAGAAGGCTTTATCGCTGCAATATCACTGGTTACACCTGTATTCACCATCGTTGGCATTACCTCCATGCCTCAACAGATTCCTTGCCGCCGATTGGTCCCACCACAGTCTGGCAAACAATATTTTTACTCAGTCATGAAGCTCTCAACTCCGGTGTTGCTAAATAGTGCAAATTATTCTCTATCTCATGCTGGACAACCGACATCGATAGCGTAAGGCTTACACTTTCAAAAGTGATGCACAAAGATATTCACCAAAAGGAGGGTAGGGATACCTGTATACCAGAGTAATTAAACTCTTTAACAACTTGGACAGCTCTGGACGTGACCTTTTCTTTAAAAAGATAGAAGAGTATTACTTATACTCTATTTTCAATTTTTATTAGTAAAAGCAAGATGCAGGTAATTCATCTTCTCGGAGTAAGGCACATGCCCATGTTCGATTCCTGAAAGTGAAAAATTCTCCTTTTTAAATCTTCAGCCGCTAGAAAGCTAACGGCTAAAAAAAAAGGGAACAGACGTAACACGTGAAAGTTGCATCACCATCAAATCTCTCCATACGGAACTTTTCTTATCACTACAGTGTGAGGGCCAATGCATCACACCAACATAAGGCTCTTAACATAATAATCGTTATACAGTGGAAACAATCATGGCGGATGTCGCGCTGGTAAAGGTGGTAAACCTTTTCTCTCATTGACATGGAAGACAGGGACGGAACAAATTTAAATCTTGCCCACCCGACAAATTTTCTACATTCGTCACTTATGGAAGATCTTAGTGCGCTAGATACATAACTTGAATTAATGCCTGATATGGGCTACACCCCAGTGAAGTCCACCAAATCGACATTATTACCCCGTGTAACAGAAAAAATTAATACCAAACTTACAACACAAATCCACTTCAATGCTGGGGAACAACAGGCTTGGGACTATCACTCTTGGAGTTGGAGAAGTTATACATGGATTCACTTTGACAGCGTCAATTTTCTTTCACTTTGATCTCCATGGGGGCAGTGAACTCTCCAAGCTTCTATGGCCAATGCCCTCATCGAATATATTCTCTCTAGCCAAGAACGATAATGAGCAGAGACGTGTAGGCACTTGGTCTTCTCAGTTGGTTGCCATTTGTAAGTTCACGTGTCAAAAAGATTTTGTAACATATTCAAATTAATAATCCTTTCTGCGACGGAAGAGAAAAAGAATACAACATCCTCCTGCATGAATCACTAGTCAGCATCATCAATCCTTAGCTTTGCCAGCAACGACAATACTTGGAGATGCTGCAATAAGTTTGAGAAGGCTTGGAGAAGGCAAATACAAACAAGTGAACCACCATGAAGCAAATCTCTATTGCCATCATTAGACTCGCACACCAAATATCAAACCCAACCCCAGGAAGCTTAATTATTAAAATGATCTCATCGTGGAATTGGGCTAGATCTCACACTGTTGTTCAGCTTCAATGCCACAACCCATGGTTCCATCATTAAGCTTAGCAGCTGTTGTACTTAATGTGTGAGGCAGCATCAACAACAACAAACATAGAAACTGGGTGTGGGCTACATGTTCGTAAAAAGAAATTCATGCCAAACTAGTCTTACGCGGGAAAAAAAAATCCTTTTGCAGAAAAAGAGAAACATATTTGCCAAAATGCAACACAATGCTCCTAACATGGTTAATCTGATCACTTTCGACGGAAGCTGGGATGTCTCCAAAAAAGCATAAATATGAACGAGGCTTAATACCACAAAGGCCCATTTGCCACATATGCTCAATCACCACGTATGCAAGTGCAAATGCCGCATAAGTCTGGACAAGAGGGAACCTGATAAGTCTTTTAAAGGAACAGTCTCCTTCGCTTAAATACACAATCTCTGTAAGTCGCTAAAAGGCGTAATCTCCAAAGAACCGCCCAATAGGTAGGCAACGAAGTCACCTAAGGGCTGACTTAAGACCTCTATAAAAGGGGCAAAAGACCTCCTTAAGAGGCACCCGGTAACCCTATGGGGCCGGGGAGACTATACATAGATAGCTTATGAAGATTCCATCACATGTCGATCATGTCTCGCAAAAGACCCCTACCCCACGGGGTGCCGTTAGCTAAGGCAACAGGACAAAAACCTCCTTGTGGGTGAGGCACCGCTTCCCTTTTTAAACCAGCGGGGGATGTTTCATCAAGAGCGGATGAGACCAAGACCTCCTCCCCAAGACGGTGATTAGCCTAGAGCAGATGAACCAGCCGATACGGCAGCGTCCACCGCAAGTCCCACCGTCATCAAGAGCCGGATGAGGCAACACCTCATCTCTAAAAAGTTGATGTATAACACCAAAACTCCTTTGCAAAGGGATGAGTCAACAGGACGGATGCGGCAGCACCTCATTCCCAAAAACATGACGACGAACACAAAAATCTCCACCACAAAGATGAAAACACAATTCATCACTTGATGGAACACATGGTTAAAAAACCAAATATCTCCAAGATATTGATGGATACTCCATGAAGCTTCATGAAACTACTTGAAAGCTAAATTTCCAAATGACCTCCATAACAAGGCAAGCTCCAAAAGACCTAATCCTGCGAGGAGGCAATCTCCATAAGCTCTCCATGAGGAGACAATCCCTATTAGCATCGCACGAGGATGCACAATGACAGCTATATATTCTTTAATTCTCCACAACAGTGTGCACATTTATTCTTCATGATTATGCTAATTATTTCTCTAAATATTATATGAAGTAACTTCTGCATATTTACTCTTACTCCTTTACAACTCTGAGTTACAAAGGAGTGGGGGGCTAATGATGTGGGTAAAAATATCCACCACTTGGATAAAGTCACAAGTACAAAACATGTCTCCAAACTAATTGTAAAAGGGTATTACAGTCATTATAGTGGACTAGAAAAATCCTAATACAAAGGTGACTCCATAAAGGATTCTGGAAGCACCACGAATCTTGTGCGGACCCTACAAATAGTTATCTCGTTATTGGGATCGATTAAAAGGAACCCAATCCTAAGTTGACTCAATGACAAGAGTACAAATCCAATTCTAGAAGGAACCTCATTCCTTATTGGACTCTACTAAAGGTATAATTCTCCTATAAATACTTATCTCCGTTCACAAGTCAAGGTAGACATTATTTATGCACAAAAGCTCTCATATACAATTTTCTCTCCCCTTTCAGGCACTGACTTGAGCATCGGAGGGTCCGCCTAGGGGCAACACAACTAGGGGATCTTCTTATTGTGAGGTGTTTTATGTTTTGCCGTCGTCGTTTTCCTATACATCATCAACAACAATTATCAGGTGTGGTTGAACAGTTTTTGACCGCATCAATTCTCTTCTTTGGAAAGTAGAAAATGTAATTAGTTCTAAACCGATTTGTTCCAGAAAAAAACAATAAATTAATTAATTAATTAATTAAAATAAAATAAAAACAAACAAACAAACAATCATTTTTATTGAAAAGGACACACCTAGATCTCTATTTTGTTTCCTAGTAATTGGGGAGAAAACCTAATAAGCTTGAAAATCCATTATATCAAACATAAACATGAAATCATTTATTAAAAATCCAAATGGACTCTCAAATAAGAAATGACATAATAAGCTAGTTATTAAACCAATTCCTTAAATTCTATTCATATTAACAAATCATAAACTGGTTTATAAAACCAAAAATGTAATAATAAATAAATAAACAATTTGGAAGTCATTTAGATGGATATCTCAAACGTAAGTGCACTGTATATACCAACAGTTTCAATTAGTCAGACACATCAAAGAAACAAGACTAAGTTATTTGGACCCCTATTGGTAGGAATATTTACAAATATGTCTCCGCTTGTTTTAAAGTAAGATGTTGTAATATTGTGATTTATTAACTCCGATATCTTGTTGGATAGTTGACCCATTATCACTGCCAGGATTGTAGGCCTTAATTAGAGGGTTAACAATTATAAGGATTTGATGTGATTAGCTTAATTACAGGGATATGTTGTAATTAATTTGATTGCAGGATATGGTGTAATTATCTCCATTCTGACACTTGCATAAATTCAGATCGTATAGGCATCATGAAATATATCGACCATTCTCAATCTCTCTTATTTCAACTTGGTATCAAAGCTGCTCTAAACTCTGCTCTAAAACTCTTCTTCACTATTTTTTTCTTTTCTTTCTTCAGTACATCACCACTAAGATACATGCAGTACAGGACATAATTAAACAAAATTGTTGGTTTGATTGTCTTTTCAAAATCAGCGTAACCTTTTTTCTTTTTCTCGGTGGACCTTTATTAATCCATTGAGATACTTTGCCTTCTTTTCTTATGTGATAGTGGTGTGATCTCCACTAATTAATTTTCTTTTTCTCTACCACTTGCCCATTTGTTGCTAGTAAGCATGTCTTCCGGCGATGACGACTCTATGACTATTGGGAATCCACTAGGGGATGTCTTCGCTGCCTCATCCATTATGTTTGATGGGAAGAACTATCTGTTATGGTCTCGCTCAATGGAGATGTCAATTAAATCTGGAATTTGTTCCGGTTATTTGACCGGGAGAAAGACCATACCAAAGGAGACTGGTACTGCAGAGGCTCAAAAGTGGGAAATGGAGGATAACTTTGTTATGAGTTTTTTGGTCAACCATATGATTCCTAGTCTTGCTAAAGGCTATATGTTTATGGAGATCGCTGCTGAATTGTGGAAAACAGTGAAGGAAATGTATTTCCAAGATGAGAATGATGCTCTAATTTATGATTTGAAGAAAAGGATTCATGAGCTTAAACAAGAAGGCATGACGGTATCTGACTATTATGCAGAGCTTTGCAATATTTGGCAGGAGCTGGATGTTAATGACAATTATTGTGAGGGACTAGATGATGTTGTTACTGAGAAACTCCGAAAATGGGAAGATAAGAACCAAACATATGCATTCCTGATTGGTTTAAATTCTGAATATGACACACTGAAGCAAAATATTTTGTGTAGGACACCTATGCCTACTCTCAAGCAGGCATTTCAAATTATTCAAAATGAGGATAGTAGATGGTCTCTTATGTCACAGAGTATCACACCTGAAAGATCAGCTTTGGCTACAGGCATTCCTATTTCTAATGCTCCTGAGAAAACTTTATTGAAGTGTGACTACTGTGGCAATGAAAAACATACTAGGGTGTTTTGTTGGAAATTAAATGGGAAGCCACAAGGTGGAAAGGCACGCAAGGTAAAGCAACAATCACAAGCTCACGAGGTTGAAATAATTCCTACTGGAGAAAATGCTTCTGGAGAAGAATTGTAGTTTATCAGAGATTTGATGGCTCGAATGGGCCCTTCATCTTCTGCCAACATTGTCGTTACATCTTCCCTTGCCATGTCATCTACTTCACAAGCCTCCACATCTCATCCCTCCTCTTACTTCTCAGGTAAATCTTCTTTTAGTTCCAATTTGTCTTTTCCTTGGATAATTGATTCAGGAGCTACCCAACATATGACTAGAGTCCATAGCCACTATACAAAATATAATCCTTTGTCTGGTAAAGAAAAGGTTAAATTAGTTGACGGCTCTTTTTCATCCATTTATGGGAAGGGAACTATTAATCTTTCTTCTTCATTGTCATTTAAATCAGTTTTGCATGTCCCTAAATTTCCTGTCTGTCTTTTGTCCATAAGTTCCTTGACTAAAGATCTTAATTGCAAAGCTATTTTCTTTCCTACTCATTGTACTTTCCAAGATTTGGAAACGGGCAGGAGATTGGCAGTGGCAGTCTTAGAGGACTATATTAGCTAAATGGACCTCGAACAACAGCATCTATGCAAGTAAATCATGCAGATTCTGGAGATTCTGATCTTAGAAACCTTCATAGATGGCACAGACGTTTGGGACATCCTCCCCTACACATTTTATCTTTAATATTTTCGCATTTATCTATTGATCGTAGACATAATAATTTCTTTTGTGATTCATGTGTATTGGCAAAACAAACCAAAAACACTTATCCTACTTCAGTCAGTAAAAGTATTGAACTTTTTTCTATTATTCATTCTGATGTGTGGGGCCCTTCAACTCTTAAATCTATTTATGGATTTAGATGGTTTGAAACAAAAATCTGATGTGGCTAAATGTTTTAAAAAAATTTATGAAATGATTTGGACTCGATATAATACTAAAATAAAAATTTTACGTTCTGATAATGGCAGAGAATACCTTGGTATTCAAAAAATTTTAAGTGAGCATGGTATCATTCATCAAACCAGCTGTGTTGATACTTTGCTGATTGCTGAACGAAAGAACAGGCATCTTCTCGAAATTGCTCGTTCTCTCCTTTTTTAAATGAATGTCCCTTCTTCATATTGGAGTGAGGCAGTACTAACTGCAGCTTATTTGATTAATCGTATGCCTACTCCTTTACTTTAAAATAAGAGTCCTATTCAAATCCTTACAGGCACATTCTTTTGTTGTTACTTGTTACTCCTCCGATTTTTGGTTGCATATGTTTTGTAAAAAACCATCAGACACATGGTAAATTGGAACCAAGGAGTCTTAAATGTGTTTTTGTAGGATATTCTCCTACTCAAAAGGGCTACAAGTGTTACAATCCTATTACTAGACGTTTCTATGTATCTATGGATGTAATTTTTAATGAGCAAGAATCCTATTTTCAGTGTGATACAAAAACAAATTATGTGCCTGAAAACCCATTTATTCTAATTGATGAATTTCCACAAATGTCTGTACCAATATCTGAGGAGATTTTAGAAAGAGATTCCAGTAACTGTGATGATAAGTTTGCAGAGGCTCCTCCTTCGAAGGATGTTGTTTCTTCTATGGTTCCTTCTTCCGAGCCGATATTCTCTCAAGTATACTCACGCCGAAAGAAAAATGTGGCCAAGGATTCAACATCTGTAAGTCCAAATAATTCTCCTCCTGAGAACTCTACTGCCACTCCTCCATCTCCTAATCTTGAATCAAACAATGAGGATCCTTCATTAGACCTTCCTATTACCCTTCGAAAAGGTAAACGGTCATGTACTCAACATCCTTATCAATCCCTTTCTCCAACCTATCAATGTTTTGTGTCTTCTTTGGATTCTATTTTTATCCCTAAGACATGGCACGAAGCTATTCATAGCGAAAAATGGAGAAATGCAATGTTCGAAGAAATGGGAGCCTCGAAGAAAAATCAAACTTGGGAACTTGTAGCTCTTTCTCCACAAAAAGGCCAGTAGGTTGTAGATGGATTTTTACTGTCAAGCACAATGCAGATGGTACCGTTGAGCGTTACAAAGCTCGATTGGTTGCTCATGGGTTTACACAAACACTTGGCATTGACTACCAAGAGACTTTTGCCTCTGTAGCCAAAATGAATACCGTTAGGGTTCTCATTTCTTGTGCAGTATTTTTTGGTTGGGAATTACAACAATTGGATGTCAAGAATGCTTTTCTTCATGGAGAATTGAATGAGGAGGTCTATATGAATATCCCACCAGGCTTCTCTGATACAACAACTATAGGTAAGGTGTGTAGGCTTCGTCGCTCATTGTATGGATTGAAGCAGTCACCTAGAGCATGGTTTAGGAGATTTACCAAAGCCATGTGTGCTCAAGGTACACTCAGCGTAATGCAGATCAGACTTTATTTGTTCATCATCGTGGCCAGTTATCTACATTCCTTATTGTTTATGTGGATGATATTGTGATCACCGAGAGTGATTCTGCAGAGATTGTCTGTTTGAAACAAGCTTTTGGTCGCAAGTTTGAAGTTAAAGATTTGGGACAACTTCAGTATTTTTTAGGTATTGAGGTGGCCCGCTCATCCCATGGTGTCTTTCTTTCACAAAGAAAGTATACCTTGGATCTTCTCTCTGAAATTGAGATGCATGGATGCAAACCAGTAGACACTCCTCTAGATGCCGATATCAAACTCCAAGCCAAGGAAGGTGAACTTGTTTATCAGCAAAACTATCAACGTTTGGTTGGAAAGCTGATATATGTGTCTCATACTCGTCCAGATATTGGCTTTGCAGTTAGCATTGTTAGCCGATACATGCATGAGCCCTATTCTTCTCATCTAGATGCAGTAACTCGTATTCTTAGGTACCTAAAATCAGCCCCTGGTATGGGTGTTTTATATTCATCTCAGGGACATCTTAGATCCAAGTGCTACACATATGCTGATTGGGCTTGTTCTTGATGATAGACGATCTACCTTCGGATATTGTACCTTTGTCGGAGGGAATCTTGTGTCCTAGAGGAGAAAGAAACAAGAGGTTGTTGCTCATTCAAGTGCAGAGGCAGAATTTAGAGCAATTGCTCTTGGGATTTGTGAGTTGTTGTGGCTTAAATGTCTTATATGGGATTTGCGTCTACCTGTTTGTCAACCTATGATGTTATATTCAGACAGCAAATCTGCCATTTCTATTGCTCATAACCCATTTCAACATGATAGTACTAAGTACGTAGAGATTGATCGTCATTTCATCAAAGAGAAATTAGAGGACTAATTAGTATGCCTTACGTTTCTTCAGCAGATCAGATTGCAGACATCCTTACCAAAGCTATTACTAGAAAGACGTTTGATCATCATTTGTCCAGGTTGGACATGTGTGACATACATGCACCAACTTGAGGGGGGTGTTGTAATATTGTGATTTATTAACTATGATATCTTGCTGGATAGTTGACCCATTATCACTGCCAGGATTGTAGGCCTTAATTAGAGGGTTAACTTAATTATAGGGATTTGATGTGATTAGCTTAATTACAAGGATACATAGTTGTCATGGCGTCGCCTAGGCGCGTCCAGGCGATGGAGAATTAGTAAGGCGTCCGGTCGACTTGAGGTGGAGCTGCTAAGGCGTGCGCCTTGGCAGCTCGGCGTCGCCTGCTCGGCGTCGCCTAGGCGACGCCGTGAGACGCGAAGCTGCCAAGGCTAGGCGACACCGTGAGACGCCGAGCTGCCAAGGCGCACGCCTTAGCAGCTCTGGCCCAACCAAAGTGTTTTACAGTTCTGACCCATTAACCCGTGACCCATCAATTAAAAACCCATGACCCATCGATTAAAAACCAAGGAGAAAGGAGATAAAACCCTAAAACACTTATCAGTAATCGCGATTCGCGACTTCTTTGGACTGAAGACTCAATCGCGACTTCTTCAGAGTGGATTGCGACTTCTTCGAACTATCGCAGCTCTGGCGACTCCATCCAGCCCCATCGCAGCTCAGCCACCATCACAGTCCATCGGAACCCAGCGACTGAGTCAACCCATAGCTGGCGGCGACAGTTCGAGAACCCAGCAACTGAGTCGACCAAGCCTTGACTCTCTCCGACTTTGTTTCTCTGTTTCAAGAGCTATAGCTTTGCTTTGCTTTGCTTCTGCATTGATTTATACAGACTGGTGGGGGCTTAATAATTATACCTGGGAGTCTTTTTAATATATTTGTGGTGGACAGGTGGGGGCTTAATAATTATACTTGGGACTGAGTCAGCCTCCACTAAATTAAGACTTGGGACTGAGTCAGATGCTTCCAGCCTTCCACTATATTTGTGGTGGACAGGTGGGGGCCTAATAAAATAGGTTGCTTTGCTTTGCTGATTTTATCCTTACCAATACATAAAGCTTAATTAAATATATAGAGAACAGTTAGCCACTTAGGTTAGTACATTTAATTTAGATTAGTACATTTAATGTGTTTTGTGAATTGTGATTATACTTTAAAGTTTAAACAATACAAAATTATGTGAGAGGTGATTCGACTTTTACTAATTTTTAATAACAAGTGTTTTATTTTTGGATTGTTATTGCTAAGTATTTACGTAATTATGTTTTTAATGTTATTCCATAGTGTTATGTTTTGAGTTTTAATGTATATGAAATTTTATTGTCAATATACTTGTTAAGTAAAATAAATAATATATAAATTGCACATTGTAAACGACTTGTCGCTTAGGCGTCCTGGCAGTCGGCTACCGCCATGAGTGCCATGGCGCTATAACAACTATGCAAGGATATGCTGTAATTAGTTTGATTGTAGGATATGGTGTAATTATCTCCGTTCTGATACTTGTATAAATTCAGATCGTATAGGAATCATGAAATATATCAATCATTCCCAATCTCTCTCTTATTTCAACATATGTGTCCGCTTATGTTTTGATACTCCCTCCATCACACTTAAATAGATTCTTTCTAATTAATTTACAAGTGATTCAGATACCCAAAAGCAAGCGATTTTTTCCGCATAGCAATGCATCCATTGTTAAAATTTGACCATGCTATCCTTGCTTTCGAAATTGTGTGGACCAAATATCAACGCATTTCCTTTAAGTACAAGCGGAAGGAAAACTGAAGTACATGTCAGATACTCCTTTCTTAAATCATGTGTCCAGTGAAAAAGGTCAACTAAACTGTAGGGAGTAAGAAGAATACAAACCACTTCCCCTTTGAGCCTCCACTTAATAGATTACATGTACTTGAACTTTCATAATGTTGATCTTGTCGTCAAAGTATAACGGTAGATATACCATTGGAAAAAAGAAATGAGGAAACTTGCGTAAATTTGCTAGTTTTGCTAATAGCAAATGCCTATTAGGGAAACGACAATAATCATAAATTTTTATATGCGAAAATGATGTAAATTATACAATACTCTCTTCCTTTTGCAGATCTCTATTTTTCATTTTTGCTCGTGCGGGTGGCTACACTCTTTTCGCTATCTTCCTCGTTTATGTTCCTCAGTACAAGTTTTGAATGAAAATTTCTTCCCAAATTTTTTTACACACTAACCATTGACTCTCATTTCAGTAAGTCTAACTACTATTGTTTGTGTAGGCCTAGGTAGGCATTAAATCTTATTTTCAATAAGCTCTTACTTTTAACTTTGGTTCCCTTGAGTAGTTATTTAAAGTTTCATATTATTTCAAAATTAACTGTGATTGAAAAAAGAAAAAAAAAAAATATATATATATAATGAAAGCATAATAAATAATCAACTTAATGTTTATAGTAGCTATTTTTGATGTATGTCCTTTTCCCATAAATTTTAAAGTGATGCAAATAAATGGATCACATGATTCCATATTCTTGAAATTTCAAGTCATGTGATTTATGAAGTTGAATATTCGATGTCAAGTATCCTTGGAAACTCCACTAAGAAAACCAAGGTAAAGATGACCACCTCAATAATTTTGTAGAAAATTAATTTATTCTAGTAAATATTATTAAATCAACCAATGCCCAAAATTATTTTAGTGACTTCATAGTTCAGTCTATATCCTTAAATTATTCATTCACAAACACAGTGTTAACTAGAGCCCGTACAGAATTAGCATTACCAATGAAGATATGTATTAGCAAAATTTTTAGAGTGGAATACTTAGAACAATGAACACAACAAAACAAGTAGACAAAAATGAACTAATGAAGTACATTTGCTGCTTTAAGATTAAGAAGAAGAGTATGTTGGTGACAATGGTATATGTTCAAGATCATGGCTTTCTTTTGTTGCAACCATTGATATAAAAAAAAATTCTAAAAAGTATAAGCAAAAGAAAGAGAACTAGATGTTTTGATAGCAAAGAAAATGAAGGATAGACGTGTCAAACAAGCAACAAGGAGCTTTATAGTTTGTGAGATGTAAGCTTCTGGCTTTCTGCATTATGAGCTTCTCAACATTGTTTTAAATTATATAACGTCATTTCAATGGTTGTAGTCATTTAAAAGTTATTAGGACTTAATCTAATGAACAAATCAATAATACTAAATTCTGGGATATAAAATTTCCATCCTCGAATTCCTGCTAAAATTTACATGGCCCAAGAGATTCATACTACATAATTCCAATTTTCCAACAAACTACTTCTCTTTGTTTGATTTCACTAATAGTTTTAATGTTTTATCTGAAGAAAATTTACACTTTCTATTAACTATATAATGCAAATTATGACACTTCCTATGAACATTATCTGCGTCACATGGACTCTTCAGTTGAGGGAAAAGTACCCATGTCAACACGAGTGGGCATGAGTGTGGACATGGGATTTGTATCTGTTTCTTCACTTGTCATCGGACACTTTGAGTCACCAACAATTGTTATTATCTATAAACTTGATGATATTTTGAATTTGAACCCATAAACTTAGTACTTTTTCAACATTTTTGTCACACTTAAATATACCACACTAATTATCTTTTATATTTAAATTAATACTAATTGTTTCATGTTCTTTCACTAAAGCTCATATAGTATTAACTTTAAATAGCATGACTTGTCGTATTCACACACATTATCTAAATAATAGATCCTTTTATGCCGAGTACCCGAATCCTATTATTTAAAGAATAGACAAGTCTGACGCCTAGACATTACCACCACTCGATCTTCGTACTCGAGTCCACGTAACATAGAACATTATAATGACTAATGAGTCAAGATGCCTTATATTCAATTGTATTAATTTCAAAAACTTATTTTATTTTTATTCTAATAATAGAAAACTATTTTATGTAAAAAATAATATTATGTGAATTTTAATTCCCTTACATTGCACTGGCCATTGAAGTAAAATTCTCTCTTTCTTATGTGGTGTTCAATTTTTAATTTTATTTCAACTAGAAAGTCTATTTTTCTTTTATGGAGCTTTTTACTTTTTCCTATCATATAAAATAATTTTCATACACACCAATCATTGGCATGGTTGGACTACCATTTGACTTCATATAAATAGAACCCGGGATACATTGGTGCAGGCCTAGGGAGTAAGGTAGCAATTAAGTTATTTGTCAAAGTTGTTACTCCCTCTATTCCGAATATAAGATCATGTTTGACTTTTCAAAGTCAGTATTATATATTTTTAAATTCAAAATTGATGTGATTTATTTTACTTTTGAAAGTAATAAATCTTGTAATTAAATACTTTACGATTTACATTAAGTGTATCGTCTAAAGTTAAAAAAATTCATATCAATTTCGAATCCGAAAATATCTTAAATTGACTTCAAAAGTTAACATTTATCCTATATTTTGGAATGGAGGGAGTATTAGTATGAAACATTGATACGGATATATGATATGGATACGATAGGAAACGCGATACATTATACAGTATTTTCAAAAAAAAATAAAATAGGATATGATATGATATGATATGATATAATGGGAATTCATTAAAAAATTTATCTATTTTTATATTTACATATATGTATATAATAAATAAATTATTACATAATCATAAGCAAGTCCTTAACTGGAATGTTTTACTTCATTCGAAATACTATTGATTATTATGACATAACCAAAAGGACGGAACTAAATATTTGCTATCATTATAGTGTCCTAATAATAAGACTTATTTACTGGCATCAAATCTATCACTACATATCCAAAAGTTAGGAGTCTAATTTATATAAAAAGACTTAAATCATCTCCAAGTCTTAACACACAATGAACGTTGTAAACCAAAAACAAGATGAAGCAAGCTAAACCTATCATTGGACAAGGCATATCATATCATTTGAATCCCTTGGGTATCAGGAAGTACCCCTAGAGTATCTGGAAGTGTCCGAAATTAAAGAGATTAAAAATAATAAAATAATAAAGTTTAAATATCTAAAAGTATTGGATAAGTATCCGGATGTAACCGCGGAGTATCGGTTTCGTGGATTATACCTTGATCTCTTGAAAGTGTCTGTGTTTGGTAAAGTATTATTTAAGGATCCTTATAGATATAGAAACTATGGTTTTAATTTTAAAGCAATACATAATCAACTTATCCTTTTGCATAACCTCTTTCTTTGTTTCGTACTTTTATTTTTAAAATAATTTACAAGTTCCATGATCTATATAATGCCTATTATAATTCAACTTTTTTGGTCAAGAGCCTTAAGAATTAATGTCTAATATTTTATTTATTTTTATTTCAATAAAAGCAAAATGCTCAATTCAAAGATTGATGTATGACACGGATCATATATCCAGTCTATGCATAAATACAGGATCAACGAAACACGATATTTATCATTCAAACAGATATTAATCATGATTTAAATGGAAAGGTTGAAGTCAAACACCTTGAAGTTCATCGGCGATAGCGCTGATAAAATCTTTAATCTTTGCAGAAGCTTGATCTATTCGCAGTTCCGTACGCCGGAAACTGACGTCATCGACGTTGAGACGACTAAGAGCAGAGGACTTGAGACTTTCCGGCAATGTGAGGCCAAAAAGTGAGGAAGAAGCTATAGATTCTGCCAGTTTGAGGACACGATCGCCGGTGATCGTGCCGTCAGGCTCTTGTAGAGAGTAATCAACAGATCTCAGCTGGGTTCCGTCGAGAACTGTTAAGCCTCCGTCGGCCATTTTTTGCGATTTTAGAGTTTTAGGAAGAGCTGTATAAGAGAGAGGAACTGAATAGTCTGAATTTGAATTGAATTTTCGACAGCGGACCAAAGAAATGTCTTCTTGTCCGAGACTCCGTGTTAAATATTTGTTATAGATATACCTTCAGGTTGGAAATAATTGCGAGACTACCATTTTGGATCGAAAAGTGATATGAACATACTTGCTCCCCTCCGTAATACATTAATCAATCTCTATAAAAGCACGATATCTAATAAGGAAGAACTCAATTTTAATTTTAAAATTTAGTGGATTGATTCTGTTAGTACATGAATCACCTAGATGGTCTTTCAATTATTACTGTCACCACTTAATTATGGTTGAGATTACAAATCTTGGAAAAAAGTTATGTATTAAAGATCGTTTATGGATTTTAACAAAAATTATTCACAATGTTTCCTAAATTTACTTAATTATTATTAATTCTTATAATAAAGTTCATCAACGCAGTGCTTCGCACGGGTGATATGGATAATGATTTGTTATATTATTAAATACATAAATATAAATTAAAATTTTAAGAATAAATTGTAGTTATTAGAATATTAAATATTTATTTAAATAATAAATATTGAATTATATATTATAAGTTATTTCGATAAATTATTAAGCTAAACAATTGAATGAAGTGCATATTTATTTATTTATGATTACGAGAAAATAATTATTTTAATTGTATTTAAGTTTGTATTGAAAATCTATATTAGTGTTTATATTGACAAAATTTACTTGAAATTCTAATCTCTAATAAGTTTTAATTTGGTTATGACAATTAGTTAGTAATGAATTCACTATAATTTTTCAACTAATTTTACAGTTATTATGTTTTTAAAAAAAATCTCATATATTATCCATACAATTAATCGTCTGATTTGGTATAATTTCAAGCTTTAATAAATTTAGGTAATATAGTGTCTTAATTAATTACATAAAATTTTGATTAAAAAATTTGTATTTAAATTGGTAAAATCAAAAATAAAAGTTATTTTAAAAGTTACTTTTTCTATTAGAGATTGGTTGGATTTTTTTGAATACTTTACAAATTTGGATAGTATATATTTAATTATTATAAATTTGTATAGTAATTATACAGTAGAACTTCTATAAATTAATATTGTTAGGACTGAAATTTTTTATTAATTTAGAGAGTTATTATTTAATTGATAAATTAATAATTTATTAATTTAAAGAGTGTTTTTCTATTCGGTGAACATAAATTTAATTACATTAAAATTATTGCATTTTATTGATGTTTATATCATACTTTTTTTGCTGTAATGTATCATACTTATTAAATTAATGTAATAATATAATTCATTGTAAGTGATATTAATTATTTTTAATAATTAAATAATGTTCATTGTATCCAGTTTTCAAATTGCATTCACATTTTATTTCAAAAAAAAATATCTTTGGGGCCAATAACGCGAAAGGAAACACTCATAGCGTCAACAACTCTTCACAAGGTTTTATTACAATTCAAGAATGCAACACCTGAACTTTTGGACGCAATGAGAAAAATTAAGGATGAAATTCAATTAGATTTGAATTTCAAGACAAAACAAACGAGAATAGAATCATATTTTACAAGATTACCCTAGATATATTTGTAATTTAAAAGAATTATTAATTTATGATTTTGATAGGACCATATATTTATATAAGGGTCTTTTTAAAAATTATTATTTTATTATTTTATCGAAATTATTAATTTATCACATTAGCCCAAGTCGAGACTGGAAAAAAAATATTATTTTAGAGAGATTATTAATTTATCGAGTATTAATTTATAGAGGTTCTACTGTACTAATTTGAATAGGAAAGAAAAATATCTTCCTTTTTTCTATTTCTATTAGAGATAGAAATATTTTTAAATTTGGATAGTATTTAATTGATACAAATTTGGATAGTACTTATATTAATATGAATAGAAAGCTGAACCAAAACTTTGTGAAATTAAAAATTGGTCAAAGCAAACCAAGTTTGTGCTTTTAATTATATAGTTGATGTCAAGATAGTATAAAGAGATCTAAAAGGGGGTTTGTCGATGCCAGGAATTTTTGCAATTTTTTCTAATTTTCGCGTGGTTCTACCCTTTTTAAGATTTCAATTTATTCTTTTTATTTAGAGGGTGAGTTTTAGGAAAAACAACCGACATAAATGCCGACGGAGTTTTGAAAGGTTGATTTTAATGATGGGCCAATTAGACAGAGTCGTCAATTGGTAAAAATTTAAACGGATGTACTAACTGATCCGGATTTTTAGATTTTCGCAATATGGCCCAATATGTGACTCCTTAAAATTGGTCTTAAAACCGAGATTCGTAGAGTTCAGGGGCTTGTTTAAGCAAGGGGAAGGTGTTAGGCACCCCTTGACTTCCGTGAAAACATGGTTACTGCATCTTGGTACCTTCCTAAGTGTGATGATGTGTGTGTGTGTGTGATTTGGAGAAAGTCTCTCTAGCTTTAAGTTGAAATTATGAGAAGTGCGTTATTTTGAAAAGAGCTTAGAACCTCTTTGAGCCTATGCGCAAGGGATTTGATTTAAGAGAAAGGTTCATTTTAGCTTGGATTTTAATAAAATTCTTTTCGGGGTGGCGTTTTGAAAAATATGATTTTCAAACCCTTCGCCAAATAAGAATCAAGATTTCTTTCATTACTTTCAATTTTAACTTAAAGTCGTCTTACTAACCCGATTGATTTGAGTTCAATTTTAAAATATCTTTGTTGCTTTTTCTTGAAAATCCTTTTTTAGTGATAAAAAGAAAAATCAAATATCGAAATGGAGTTGGGGCTATCCGTGGGTATGTAAGCCATCTCAATAACCCCGAACACCCGCAATCATAATTTTTCACTATCACGGGGCCTTAAATTCGGTTTTTATGGGATGGAACCTCGATACCGTTTAAGGCCCAAATTTACATTTACAATAATCGGATAATGACTTTACAATCGAAATAATGTCCATCGTGAGAATTATATCAAAATCCATTTCAAGGATTCCGACTCCAATATTCCTAGGCTCACATTGATAGATAATACATTCGAAATAAAATAACTGAAAGGAGATCTAGGAAATGACATAATCAAGATTTAAATCGAGAAATATATCCCAAACTGGCTATCAGGTGATTCAATTATTAGAATCCCTTGATGGCGGGTAGGTAGGACCCCCTCATCACTAGATATGAATTTAGGATTGCACGGGGTAAACCATAGTAAAAACAATTAACTCTCAATAAACAAATCGAAATAAGAGAGTCAATCTCAAAATAAACACAATAAATTACAAAGGGACATCATCGAGTGGCTAGGGAGAAATTGCATTCGAGGGAAATCCCCTCTAGCCACCCTAGTCCAAAGATCAAGCTTTAATGGACTATAAAGATCTCAAAGATTGAATTTTTACAATATAAATTGATTCAAATTACAAGACGGATACAATATGTATTAGATCTAAGCCAAATCTATGCTATAAGCATAAAAAGATTGAAACTTTCACCTTGGGGTGAGAGAAAAATGCCTCCTTGAGCTTTGAATTGAGAGATTCTACAACAATATAACTGTAATGTCCAGGAATTTTCGAAACATTGTATCAAATTATTTTGATAAATAAAATTCATCTTATATAATTTTATGAATTTAATTGGACTCATGTAAGAATTGTATTTAATTATATAATTATATGGTCCAATAATTCTCTTACATTAAGGGGCCCATTAATAGTGCAATTTAAATTAGTGGGTTAACCCCAAGTTTTTAATTGAAAGAAATTGGAAGAAGATTAGTAAATAAACCCATTTTATTTAATAATTCGAAAGAGAAATTTTGCCGAAACAAATGTTCAAATAGTTAATTTATTGAATTAGTTATTCAAGTTAAATATTGGAACATAATATTATTAATTTATATTTGGGTCACCTTCATTTGGATTGGCCATTGATTTTTACTTATTTTGAATTGGACCCCAAATCCCCTTTTTATCCTCTGGATTGAGTCAAACCCATGTTATCTTATTTTGAGCCCAAATTCTAGACCAGTCGGGTTGGGCCAAGCAAGTCGGGTCGACCCATTCTCCAGTCGGATGGCTTCAATTGGGGCTGGGGTTATATTAGAATCGACGCAATCAGCTGGGAAGGAAAAACCGAACGAAATCAATCCCCTCAAATCAAACCCTCATACCAGCTAGCAACGGGAAGGAGAAATAGGGGTAGGAGGCCTAGCCACACCCAGGTCAATCGAACCTAGCTAGACCCCAAACCTTCCATCAATCAATCGAGCAAGCGGCGTGAGGACAAGAAGAGATCGGTCGAGACTGTCAAGGGAAGACGCCGGCGACAGCTTGCATCAACCGATTGGAGCAAGGAAGAAACGGCGACCGGCGGACAAATTAAGGGACCGAGCGTCTGGCGATTAGACCAAGGGTTCCAGGATTTTGGCAACACGACCGGTGAAAACGCACGCGGCTCAAAGCCAGACGGCAAGTCACAGTGAGGTGGGGAAATCAGTCGACGGCTCACCCCCTTCCTACCGATGGTCAGTACGGGGTCGATTGGGGTAATATCCAGTGATTTGGGTAAAAGACATACTATAAATTGAGCCCTCCCCCAAACCCCATAGCTGCCGATTTCCTACTGTAAATCCAAACTATAAAGAAATATATACATATATATATATATATATATTAGAGATTACTGCTAGGAGGGAAATCAATAGGTGAATGTCCGGATTCGTAACGTATTGCGGAAGAAGAAGAAGAACATCTAGACGATCGAACCCGAGGTATAACAATAGGTTTATTAAATCATTGTGATGGTTTTATTTAGGTTTTGTATAATTTTCTTCTTTTTGGTTGATGTTGTGGTTTGGGCTGTGGTGGTTTGTATAAATGTATAGGATTGTATTTGTCTGCTGTGTTGGGTTAGGATGATCAGGAAAAGCTGGACACTAGTTGTAATAGCTGAGTTAGAATTGTTCTATTTGAGGTCATAAGTTTGGTACTATACTGTTTAGGTTGTAGTATAATGTTCTTGGACTGGATTCTGGATACTCTGTTATTTTCTGTATTGAACTGAGTTTCGACCTTCCTTGATTTCTTGGTTCATATTATACAGTATATTGGATTGGTTATGCTTGTACCTCTGTTTTGGGGTGTTTAACCCTCTGCATTCAATTAATTGCCTTGGTATTGCTGGACTTATGTTGCTGGGTTGAAACTGTATAAGAACCATAATGGTTCGGCAACACCATTTGGCCTAGGAACTAAGCTAGTGTCGACCCTTGGTACGCCCACAAGGTGCTCGACGAAATGCCTATAAGAAACTTTGATCTAATTCTTTTCGTTTCCCTGTTGAGCTAAGTAGAAATCAAGTAAGTTAACGCAAGAATTGCAGGGGATGGACTTCTTTTTTTTTTATTTCTGTGGTACTAATAAATCAAATTAATGAAGTAATTATTTATTTATCCATAAATAATAAACAAATTTTTTATTTAACTAATATTCGATACTAATATAAATAAAGATAACAATTATTTAATGAAATAAACTATTTATTTTTATCCATAAATAATAAATAAAGATAATAAATATTTAATTATTATTTAATAATAATAATAATTAAATATGAATAAAGTTAATAAAATAATTATTTATTATTTATTAATAAATAATAAATAAAGATAATAAATATTTAATTTAATAATAATAATAATTAAATATGAATAAAGTTAATGTAGACACCCAAATTTTGCGTTTCCTTCTACTAACCATGACAGGAGGGCGAAATCGTCAATTGAACCGGCTTGCGGGAGCAAAGGAGCGGGCACAAGGGCGAGCGCCCGGCACCGCCGCAATGTTTTGGGCAAACCAAGTTTACGTGACAATAAAGCCGTCCGAGGCAGGCATTTCCGAATGAGGTGGCACGTCTCCCGGAAATTCCCGGACTGCAGAATACGAGCCTATCAGCGAAAACCGACATTGCGGCACGAAAATCGAGGCGTGGCACGAAAATCGAGAAAGTCAAGCCCGCCAGCCGCGGATAGATCTGCGGCCAAGTGGGTGCGCCAGCACGGAAACCAGGAAATCAACACTACCAGCTGAGTGCGATGGGAGGCGTGCCAGCTGGCCAGCCGCAGATCCATCTGCGGCCAGCCTATTTAAGCCCAGCTTCGGGCAGCATACAGGGGGTTGGAAGAATGTGAAGGAAGAAGGAGCAGCAGCAGCAGCGGCGGAAAAAGAAAGAAAAAGAAGGAGAAAACAGCAAGAAAAATAGAGAGAAAAGAGAGAAAAGAAGTGAGAAATTGTACCCATTTTGTGAGATTACATCTCATATTTTCTACTCTATTCAATACACAAATTCATACATATTGTGGGGATTATTTGCAAGGTGAAAAATCCTTTGTTTTAGCATTTTGTTTTACCATTTTTTGTTAAGCTTTTGGTCATCCAAATTATATTAAATGTAGTTGTTCTTGTATGTTGTTGTGAATCCACGGATTGAGGGCTATTAGTGAGGGTTCTAAATGGAACGAAATTCCTCCTAATGGCCCGATGATATCCATTTGGTGAATTTTTAGCTCGTTGTAATGATGTATTGTGCATAGATTGTTTAGATTGCTATTTTTAGGATCTTGTGGGTGTGTAGCGATTTTGGATGTGAGCCTAGGAGCGCGACCCCGTGGTCCAAATCCGATGATGGACATCTATTGATATATGTAATAAATTCGATGTATCTTTCATTGTAAATATGTAATCGTCGGGCCTTAAAACGACGCCAAGGCGAGAATCGTGTTTAAGGCCCCGAAATAGTGAAACTTGTGATTGTAGGCGTTTGGGGTTATTTTGATGGCTTACATGCCCATGAATAGCTCCGACGCGTGTTTATGCTCGATTTGATTTATGAGACGAAATTGATTTCAAAGCCAAATGATAAGATCTTCATAAAATCAATCAAACTAGGCTATTAGCATCACGAGGTTAATAAATGGGAAGTGCTAATGAATGTCGATTTCTATTTCAAACGAGAAAGCTAAAGAAAATCGTTTTCAAATATCATAAGGAATGATTTTGTCAAATAATTGACGTTTTATTAAACCGTTGTGCATAGGGTTAAAGAGATTCTAGAAGTTGCCCATCGTTTGAGTTACGAAAGCAACGTATAGATCTCGATTCCTATTTTGACGAAGGTTTAAAACTCTTGTTTCACCAAAACGACACCTAATGAAAATCTCATTGTTTTGACAAATTAAAATCAAACCTTTCTTATAAAGAATCAAGCTTTCTCGTATAAATCGAAGGACATTCCGAAGCATTCTCAAATCAAAGCACGATTTTCCCTAAAAAATCCAAATGATTCTGTCATACAAACTCACCACAACATTCACGTAGGCACACACACACACACACACGCGCGCACACTCACACGTTTCATGAATTAAAGGATAGGAAAGCATCAAGATTGCGGTAACCGTGTTTCACGGGAAGTCGAGGGGTGCCTAACACCTTCCCCTCACTTAAGCAAGCCCCCGAACTCTATGAATCTCGATTCGCAGACCAATTAATTCGGAGTCACATATGAGCCAGCGATTTATAAAAAACGAAAACTCGGATGAGTTGGTACATCCATTTCAAATATACCAACTGGCGACTCTGGTTAATTGGCTCATCAAAAAAAACGATATTTCAAAACCCCGTCGACATTCAAGCCGACCTTTTCCAAAAAATCATCTAATCAAAAGGCTAAAATTGGAAAAGACCAAATATCGCATAAGCGGATAAAACCGGCGTCGACAGCTGGCGACTCTGCTGGGGAGATTAGAGGGCTTAAGCCGCGTTCAAATCTTGATGCTATCCTATCCTTTAAAATTCATGAATGTGTGTGCGTGCGATATTTTGACCTGTTGTTGTGTGAATGTGTTTTACCAATGAATGAATGGTTGAATGGAATGACTTTGCTTCAAAGTAATCATTTGCATACGGTGAGGACGATGAATGTGAATGTATGTTGAGAGAGTACCTCCTCCTGAGGCGAACCTGTCGGTTGCTTATTACTGGACTCGAAGGGGCTGCTCCCCGGAGATGGCTCAGGAAACGCACCACCCAAATCCGCTCCAATCGAAAGGATTCAGACGAGTAGATTGCGAAGATTTGGGGACCTTCATGCCGAAAAGCCCGCGAGAGTAACCCTAGGGTAGGTCAACCTCTGATAAACCTAACGAAAGGGAAGCTTCTTCATGCCCTTTTATCATTCAGTCGAATAAATAAATGTCATGTAAATGGCATACAACTGTCATACCGGCATTATGGTAATAAATATGTCCTGTATCATGTGATTACATCACCTGCACATATAAAGAGACTACTGACATGGTTTTGCAGGAAGGCAATCCGTGCCACGTACCAAGGTTTTCTAAAAACTTCTAAATACTATCCTGCCATCAAAGACTGACCTTGTTTTGCAGGATAAGATTAAGAGAACCGTGAAAGCGTGGCATAATGATCACAAAGAACCCGGAGTAGGGGCATATTCGACCACAAAAAAAAAAAATGAATAAAAAGAAAAAGAAAACAAGAAATCATGCATCAGTGTTGACATGCATCTGCCAACTTGTAACTGGCACAGTACTGAACTACGGCCCTGTTTGTTTTGCGAGATTTGCCCCTACAACCCAACTAAGAGGCCGTAAAGTCCACACTCCATCCATCTAAATGGCAGAGGCCGATAGCCATGAAATTATAGTTCTGCCGAAATACGAGGGATTCATCCTAGGACTGGGATTAGCCCTGGGAATGTGAATCAAAAAGATGATAGTAGTTGGAGACTCGAATTGGTCATCCGGCAGGCCATGGGAATATACGGCACCAAAGGGCATAAATGGGACCTAGCTACGGGACTGCTGAGATATCTGGAAGCCAAAGAAGCCCACAGACAAATGAACGAAGTACATGGCGATATGTGCGGAACCCATATGCGCAGAGCATTTTTAGCAAAGAAAATCATGTGAACGGATCACTATTGGCTAACCATGAAAACTGACTGCGATGTTCATGTCAGGAAATGCCATCAATGCCAGATCCATGCCAATACGATCCATGCACCTCCTAATGAGCTCCATTGCTTGACCTCACCGTGGCCAGTTGAACCGGGCAGCAGGTGATATCCAGGAAGGGGTAAATCCAGGAGTGTGGCAGTGAATCCCGGCCAGTGGGAGATCAATGGGTTTTGAAATTCTGAGTTTTATTTCAAATCCCTGCACGCTCATGTCATTTTGTCATGTTATCTAAAAAAAAAAAAAAAAAAAAAGGGATCATGTGCTGAAACGTTTTATATATATGACAAGCATTTTTGTTTTATGTCAGGTACCCCGATTTGAGGCATTCTAGCCTGACAAGCGATAGGCCAAATTTGAAGGGGGATCACGATTTTTGGTATAAAGCTAGATTTCAATCTGATGGGGATCGAGCAGGACGAGACAGATATCGACAATACGCCTGGTGAGATCAAAGGATGGGTCGAGGGTAAACCCAAACCCAGTTTAGACCAAACCATCGCCATCAAACGTCAGAGCCCCTAAGGATCACAAAGAACCCGGAGTAGGGGCAAATTCGAACACAAAAAAAAAAAAAAAAAAAAAATAGCCGAGTTGTTGAGCCTGTATGGAGATATGTTCGCTTGGTCCCGTGGCGACGTGATTGGATTGTCCACAGACGTTATAGGACATCGACTGCCCATCAAGGAGGGTTCTGACCAGTTAAGCAAAAGTTGAGAACGTTGAAGCCTGAATGGAGGATGAAAATAAAGGACGAGATTGTCAAGCGGTTTAAAGCAGGAATCATCACGGTGCCTATTTACCCTGAATGGCTTTCCGACAAAATCCCAGTGCCACAGCCTAGAGGAGAGGTGAGGGGCCGCATCGACTATAGAAATCTGAACGATGCCCTCAAGGAGGAGATATGCGACAAAATTCAAGATCAAACATTTTGATTCAGTCATTTACCGGCCCAAAATGAATGGGGCAGTGGGGGCTGCAAATAAAACACAAAGACGATCATGGGAAGAATGTCCGCCAATCATCGGGGATGGCCGGATTTATTGTCGCTCACCCTGTTTGCCTATCGAACCTCAGTTCGCACATTTGCAGGGGCAGCCCCTTACGCATCTCCCGGGCATACGACAAGAGGGTACGATCCCGGAAATTCGAAATAAACGATTTAGTCCTCAAGAGGGTCGCGCCCTGCCAGGACGAAGCTATGGGGAATTTCGCTCTAAATTAAAAGGAGCCGTCAAAAAAAAAAAATCAAAAAAATCAAAAAAATCAAAAAAAATCAAAAATCCCCCAAACCTTTCAACAAGTCAAAGGACCGGATCTGTTATTAGCCCAGCGAGGTACCGAGGCAACCAGTATGAGGGAGAGCACAAGAAAAGCAACTTAACACTGGGGCATTTGTCAACTACCCAGGAAAGGGTGACGTGCAAATTGGCACCCATGCAACAATCCCATCAACATGCACCATCATCATCAAATGCTACCTCATGGCAATTCAATCTTCAACGGTACGATCATCTGGCATTTGTCAAGCATAGTTTTCCCGGGATACGATGATCCGCGTGAAAGGGGATTCTATTTGACTTAATAGGAATCGGATTAATTCTGACAAGTAACCGTGGAGCACGATCGTGAGTATGATTAGACGAAGAAGGCTATTCAACCTTTTGATCGGGTACAAAGCCTTAATTCAAAGCAACGTTTGCGACAGAATCGACCTCATGTGACAGCATTCACTTTGCGTTTGCACAAACTTTCAGTTGTGGGGTATAAAACTCTGACGACGTGGATGGCAATTGACACGTAGTCAGACAGTCAATGATTATCAAGCTAATATCAAGAAGTCAGATGATAAATGATTATCGAGCAAATTCGAATCGTGGCATGGGCTACTCGAGTAATTAAGCCTAAGGGGTGTCTCTGCATCTGGTGCCCTAAAGCCGTCTGGTTTGGGAGTCACCGGCCTAACACTCGCTACATGGGTAACTCAAGCCTAAGAAAACGAATCTTGCGCAAGGTCAGGCAAAGAATGAGTGGGGCAGACCACCAGCTTGTCTCGAACCGTGGCCTTTGTTACTCGAGTAAATAAACCCGAAGGGGTGCCTGTACACCTAATGCCCCAAAACCGTCTGGTTCGGGAGTCATTGGTCCAAAACTCGTTAAATGGGTAACTTTGAAAAGCCTAAGAAAACGAGACAAGTGAAGTGGGCTGATAAAGAGAAAAGATAATATGAAAAAAAACTCTCAGCCTTAAACGAGAAGTCATAGAAGAGAAACCCCTACTGAGTGCTGCATCGCACAGTGCATTTGTCATATGACGTCAATCCTGCTAAGGACGTTGTCGAGAATGGAGACAGAATACTTTTGACGAGGGAAGGTAGTTCTTTTGAATCCGACCTTACTCACGTACAATAACCATGAATGCTTGAAGGTGTTCTTACGATTTCATAACTCGTCAAATGGAAAATCATCAACTCGCGAGGGATAAATAAAAAAGAATAAAAAATAAAAAATAAAAAAAATAAATGTGCTTTAACTGCATTTTTGTTGAGATTATAATATCTTTGTGTCGAGCTAACACTAACGGCCCGAGCTTTCAAGTTTTGGCATTTGTTAGTCATCTGATATGCAGGATCTTGCAGAGCTGTGGATAACTCAGCACGGTCAACATCGCGAGTTTTCGATAGAATTTCTTGGCAGCGACACGCGCCAAGGCAGGGCAGTTAAGAATCATGAAATGGAAAGAAGCTGAGGCTGTACAGAACTTCTCGTCATTGGGCCTCTCCCCAATCCTGACTATCACTGCCTCAACATCCAAATGATCCACGTGCATGAGCATATACAAGGATGATATAATGCGGGACAGCAGCATATCGGCCAGCAGAAATGATCAAAAGGCCAAGAAGCCCCACATAGCTGTCGATCATCACAGAGAGCGAAACAAACTGCCTCAACTCGATGAAATGAGGACGACCAAGAACAGGCAGAGTATGAAACCAAGGTTGAAGTCTAGAAACTACACTTCACAACGAGGCGTGATTCAATCAAGTGTTGGCAAACAACGCCGACTGTCGAATCATATCATTTGACTGAACAGGGGTCATTTCTATCCAAACATATGTTGTGCACATGCATCTGTCCATAACATATCTGCCAGATCATGCATAACATCTTTTTCATGCATGCAGGTACGATCAAAATGAAAATCTCAGGAAAGTACCAGCACGTCGCTTTCAACCTCACAAATGATTAGACTGTGATGGCTTTTGCGGCATGATATGTGGACGATATTGGTGGGAGATCCAGGACAAAAGCCGATCAACAATCCCATCCAAAAAAAAGGAAAAAGAAAAAAAAGAAAAAGACAAAAAAAACAACAAACCCTGGGAAGGGCTGAGATCCACGCGAACCACAACAAGATGGTGAGCACCCCTGGGAAGGGCTGATATCCACAAAAAGAAAAAAGACAAAAAACAACAAACCCTGGGAAGGGCTGAGATCCACGCGAACCACAACAAGATGGTGAGCACCCCTGGGAAGGGCTGATATCCACAAAAAGAAAAAAGACAAAAAAACAACAAACCCTGGGAAGGGCTGAGATCCACGCGAACCACAACAAGATGGTGAGCACCCCTGGGAAGGGCTGATATCCACAAAAAGAAAAAAGACAAAAAACAACAAACCCTGGGAAGGGCTGAGATCCACGCGAACCACAACAAAGATGGTGAGCACCCCTGGGAAGGGCTGATATCCACAAAAAGAAAAAAGACAAAAAACAACAAACCCTGGGAAGGGCTGAGATCCACGCGAACCACAACAAAGATGGTGAGCACCCCTGGGAAGGGCTGATATCCACAAAAAGAAAAAAGACAAAAAACAACAAACCCTGGGAAGGGCTGAGATCCACGCGAACCACAACAAGATGGTGAGCACCCCTGGGAAGGGCTGATATCTACAAAAAGAAAAAAAAGACAAAAAAACAACAAACCCTGGGAAGGGCTGAGATCCAAGATAACCAACCGGCGACGATAACCGGGGGTTACGAGATGGGTGTCCGGCGACGAAAACCGGCCCCGACAAGACAAATCGTCCGGCGACGAAAACCGGCGATTATGAGATGGATGTCCGGCGACGAAAACCGGCTCCGACAAGATAACCAACCGGCGACGATAACCGGGGGTTACAAGATGGGTGACCGGCGACGAAACCCGGCCCCGACGAGACAATCGACCGGCGACGATAACCGGCGATTACGAGATGGATGTCCGGCGACAAAAACCGGCTCCGACAAGATAACCAACCGGCGACGATAACCGGGGGTTACAAGATGGGTGACCGGCGACGATACCCGGCCCCGACGAGACAAGCGACCGGCGACGATAACCGGGGGTTACGAGATGGGTGACCGGCGACGATACCCGGCCCCGACGAGACAATCGACCGGCGACGATAACCGGCAATTACGAGATGGATGTCCGGCGACGAAAACCGGCTCCGACAAGATAACCAACCGGCGACGATAACCGGGGGTTACGAGATGGGTGACCGGCGACGATACCCGGCCCCGACGAGACAATCGACCGGCGACGATAACCGGCGATTATGAGATGGATGTCCGGCGACGAAAACCGGCTCCGACAAGATAACCAACCGGCGACGATAACCGGGGGTTACGAGATGGGTGACCGGCGACGATACCCGGCCCCGACGAGACGATCGACCGGCGACGATAACCGGCGATTACGAGATGGATGTCCGGCGACGAAAACCGGCTCCGACGAGATAACCAACCGGCGACGATAACCGGGGGTTACGAGATGGGTGACCGGCGACGATACCCGGCCCCGACAAGACAATCGACCGGCGACGATAACCGGCGATTACGAGATGGATGTCCGACGACGAAAACCGGCTCCGACAAACGGTGACACCTGTAGAATCGTATCAAAAGACTGTACAGGGGTCATTTTTTATTTTAAATGTTGTGTCACATGCATTGAATAAGTGATAATTATGTACGTGATCCATGCAGGTTAGGTGTCAAGGTCCTAGCCTATCAGAGTCAAAAGCAATGGTTGCCAAGAACGATGTGCGAGGACGAACTCCAAGGATGCCCTTCAAAGCTAGTCAGGAGAATAACTTCCTTTGATGACAACGGGATGGAATAAGGTGATTACGAGAGGGGTGACCGGATACGAGACCCGGCGATTACGAGACGAGCGACAGATCAGGGATTGATGCATTGACACTCTTACGAATGTCTTGCATGCATTACATCTTATGTTGCATCATAAGCTATATGTGTGGCATCATGTATGTACTGTCATTCTTACGCACTGTCATTCATGCATCGAGTGTCTATTTCTTTATCCTGTTCATTTCATTTATCATTTCATAAACATGATAAAGAGGGGCAGCTGTAGACACCCAAATTTTGCGTTTCCTTCTACTAACCATGACAGGAGGGCGAAATCGTCAATTGAACCGGCTTGCGGGAGCAAAGGAGCGGGCACAAGGGCGAGCGCCCGGCACCGCCGCAATGTTTTGGGCAAACCAAGTTTACGTGACAATAAAGCCGTCCGAGGCAGGCATTTCCGAATGAGGTGGCACGTCTCCCGGAAATTCCCGGACTGCAGAATACGAGCCTATCAGCGAAAACCGACATTGCGGCACGAAAATCGAGGCGTGGCACGAAAATCGAGAAAGTCAAGCCCGCCAGCCGCGGATAGATCTTCGGCCAAGTGGGTGCGCCAGCACGGAAACCAGGAAATCAGCACTACCAGCTGAGTGCGATGGGAGGCGTGCCAGCTGGCCAGCCGCAGATCCATCTGCGGCCAGCCGCAGATAGATCTGCGGCTGGCTTTGGCCAGCCTATTTAAGCCCAGCTTCGGGCAGCATACAGGGGGTTGGAAGAATGTGAAGGAAGAAGGAGCAGCAGCAGCAGCGGCGGAAAAAGAAAGAAAAAGAAGGAGAAAACAGCAAGAAAAATAGAGAGAAAAGAGAGAAAAGAAGTGAGAAATTGTACCCATTTTGTGAGATTACATCTCATATTTTCTACTCTATTCAATACACAAATTCATACATATTGTGGGGATTATTTGCAAGGTGAAAAATCCTTTGTTTTAGCATTTTGTTTTACCATTTTTGTTAAGCTTTTGGTCATCCAAATTATATTAAATGTAGTTGTTCTTGTATGTTGTTGTGAATCCACGGATTGAGGGCTATTAGTGAGGGTTCTAAATGGAACGAAATTCCTCCTAATGGCCCGATGATATCCATTTGGTGAATTTTTAGCTCGTTGTAATGATGTATTGTGCATAGATTGTTTAGATTGCTATTTTTAGGATCTTGTGGGTGTGTAGCGATTTTGGATGTGAGCCTAGGAGCGCGACCCCGTGGTCCAAATCCGATGATGGACATCTATTGATATATGTAATAAATTCGATGTATCTTTCATTGTAAATATGTAATCGTCGGGCCTTAAAACGACGCCAAGGCGAGAATCGTGTTTAAGGCCCCGAAATAGTGAAACTTGTGATTGTAGGCGTTTGGGGTTATTTTGATGGCTTACATGCCCATGAATAGCTCCGACGCGTGTTTATGCTCGATTTGATTTATGAGACGAAATTGATTTCAAAGCCAAATGATAAGATCTTCATAAAATCAATCAAACTAGGCTATTAGCATCACGAGGTTAATAAATGGGAAGTGCTAATGAATGTCGATTTCTATTTCAAACGAGAAAGCTAAAGAAAATCGTTTTCAAATATCATAAGGAATGATTTTGTCAAATAATTGACGTTTTATTAAACCGTTGTGCATAGGGTTAAAGAGATTCTAGAAGTTGCCCATCGTTTGAGTTACGAAAGCAACGTATAGATCTCGATTCCTATTTTGACGAAGGTTTAAAACTCTTGTTTCACCAAAACGACACCTAATGAAAATCTCATTGTTTTGACAAATTAAAATCAAACCTTTCTTATAAAGAATCAAGCTTTCTCGTATAAATCGAAGGACATTCCGAAGCATTCTCAAATCAAAGCACGATTTTCCCTAAAAAATCCAAATGATTCTGTCATACAAACTCACCACAACATTCACGTAGGCACACACACACACACACACGCGCGCACACGCACACGTTTCATGAATTAAAGGATAGGAAAGCATCAAGATTGCGGTAACCGTGTTTCACGGAAGTCGAGGGGTGCCTAACACCTTCCCCTCACTTAAGCAAGCCCCCGAACTCTATGAATCTCGATTCGCAGACCAATTAATTCGGAGTCACATATGAGCCAGCGATTTATAAAAAACGAAAACTCGGATGAGTTGGTACATCCATTTCAAATATACCAACTGGCGACTCTGGTTAATTGGCTCATCAAAAAAAACGATATTTCAAAACCCCGTCGACATTCAAGCCGACCTTTTCCAAAAAATCATCTAATCAAAAGGCTAAAATTGGAAAAGACCAAATATCGCATAAGCGGATAAAACCGGCGTCGACAGTTAATAAAATAATTATTTATTATTTATTAATAAATAATAAATAAAGATAATAAATATTTAATTTAATAATAATAATAATTAAATATGAATAAAGTTAATAAAATAATTATTTATTATTTATTAATAAATAGTAAATAAAGGTACTAAATATTTAATTGTTATTTAATAATAATAATAATTAAGTATGAATAAAGTTGTTGAATAATAAGGATGGTAAGTACTTAATCATCAATGGAATGATGATTAAGTATGAGGGAGATTAATAAGTTAATTAGTTGTGGCCCTTAATAAATAAAGATAACAAGCACTCAATAATTATTCAATAAATATTTATTAATAGTTAAGTGTGTGTAGAATTTATTCATTGAATATTTAATTATTGTTGAACAAGGAACCAAGTGTAATAATTACTCAATTACCCTTATGGTGAATAGTAATTAAATAAATAAAAGATTAAGTAAGAGATCAACTACTATTTAGTTGTTATTAAATCATGTTAATTATTGTGTAACTAATAAATAAGAAATTTTAACCCACATTTAGAAGGGTACTCAAACGATAGGCAACCATGACTAACTATTGTTTATTTTAAATAATAGCTAGAGGCCATTAAAATTAAATTCTGTTTAACTGATGGCTAGGTAGTAATTAAATGTATTCGGTGAATTGTTTATCTGTTAAATAAATAGCATAAGTGGGTATAACTATGCAATGCTAATGGATAAACCAACTCTACCAACTGATAGGTTATCCAAGGTCAAATAATTAAAGCTAAGATTTAAATTGTAGCTGAGCAGACAGGCAAGTTCCTAACCCTAAACTCCTTATATTATTGCAAGTTATTCTTTAAGCTTGAATCTTATTTCCGAGCACGCTTTAAGTGGTCTAATTACTTTTAAAATTATTCCACATCTGTATATTTATTGACATTCGCACTCGTGCATTTGAAATTCGTATATTTAAATTCAGGAATTTATAAACCATTCATGGTTAAGTCTGAACCCTTGTTCGGTCAGACAATTATGTGAGAATTTATAAAAGCTATCCGAACCAATCAATGGTGAGGATTCTTAGACTGTATGAACACCCCTTTATTTATAGGGGAGTACCCCACGTACCGTATATAAGGTACAAATAGCAGAATTAAATGTTATGCATATACATAGGGTACGCGAGGCTGATCCCCTCAAGTACGTTATTCTGTAGCTAGTAACCAGAGGGTCAACCAGCTATTGACTCCTTTGGAAGTTATCGTTCAAAGTCTATTTGCCTATCAATTGTTCTAAAAGCGATTGTTGTTCTTTGCTTCTGATTTTTCTAATGTTGAAATTCCTTTAATATCCCTTCATCATGATATATCTTTATTGTTGCACTTTAAACTTGCTGGGCAAACTCGTTGCTCATTCCTGCTATATCATGACTTCATTGCAGCTAAACCCGAGACGTCAGGGAAGAACAAAGGGAAAGAAAAGATGAAATGATAGACTTCTTGTAGCAGACTTTAGATTCATGTGTTAATTAATTACTGTTAATGTAATTTGAACCCTGATAGCTATTTAGGGTATGGATTGTGTAAATGTTTAAGGTTAATCGTATTCTGGGACTAGTAACACCTTGTAATGAACAACGTATATTTATTTTATTCCGCATTTTAGATACCATATGTTGTTATAGGTGGATGTTTATATTGGATCGTGATGACCGGATCCGGGTATTTGGAGACCCGAATTTGGGGGCGTCACAGGTTGGTATCAGAGCTGTAGGTTATAAACTTTAGGATCGCGAAACCTAGGATATAACCTTCATAGTAAACTCGTATCGAGTGTTAGGAGATAAATCGAGGAGATTTATCATATGTGGTTTTGATGAATTGGGGAATTCATCGAGTCGAGTAGTACCCAATGAAATATAACTTCATTTCTTCAATGAATATATTTTATTGTTGTACTAATGTTAGTTTTTGTGTGTTTGTAGGATGGCTGCTATAGGGGAGACCAGTGGAGCCCGTGAGGAGGAGGTATTTATAGACATACCGGTAGTGGCGGAGCAGCTGGTGGGTTATGCTCCTGTTGCCCCGGGATTGATACAGGAGGAGTCTGATCCGGAGGAGGACTACCATAGGGAGCTGCCAGAGCCAGTAGTAGGTGGGGTGATGAGGTCTGGTAGTCAGGACCCTGATACTGAGGAGGAGGATCCCGAGGCCGAGGGGGAGGAGCCACCTGCTGATATAGATGGCATGGGGTCCACTGCTGATGATATCATCGAGGGGTTGACTGACAGAAATGAGGAGTTGGAGGCTCGGATTGCTCATTTGGAGGAGCAAAACCAGACTCATCAGTTCATGGAGGACCAGTACAGAGACCTGGCCTACCAGCTCGAGCATGACTTAGGGGTGACTAAGGTACAGCTGTAGGGCTACGAGTCCTCAGCGCAGCAGGTCGGACCACTGCTACATCAGTTAGTGGCCCGGAACGCTGAGCTGAGAGAGAGGCTGAAGCAGAGGGATTTACAGATCGCCCACCTGAGGGCGAAACAGGAGGCTATGAGGTTCGAGGCTGGACTGGAGGTGGCTGCGAGGATGCGCGTCAGGGAGGCCTGGGCCAGGGAGGCCAGGAGGGTTGATCAGCTAGAGGACCAGCTGGAGGCCAGATCTGTGAGGATAGAGACCCTAGGCCACGCCCTAGATGCAGCCTACAGGAGACCCCGGACTGAGATAGGGGAGTCCAGTCGCTCTGTTCGTCGCAGGGTCGGGGATGGAGCATTTTCTGGTCAGCAGGCTCGGATCCGTCATGATGTATAGTGATGGGATAGGATGGTTGTTTAGTTGCTAGTACAGTCAGTCCCACCTTTTGTCATATTAGGGATGTATGCATATTTGTATTGTGAAACATTTTATTTGCTTTCTTGTTGGGGTAGTAGTCAAACCCCAACTTTTGTTGCCTTAAGAGGATGGGCAGTATCATTCCCCACTTTTTGTTTAGGGGGTGTTTGGTAGGGCACAGTGGCGCATTTATAGCAGTATGCCACAGGTTTCGTCTTGTAACAAACGGTGGTATATGAATATAAATGCAGATGTTTCACTTAAATCAAATGTGTTGATAGATATTTTATCTTTAATTGTTTATTTTAATAACATGTCTTGTAAAATATAAAACTATAGGTAAAAGTCAGCGGATTTTCCTTATCCAAACATGCCGCCAAGAGGACGACCACGAAACCGACAGGTTGAGGAATCAGAAAGCGAAGTTGGAAATCAATCCAACCCTATGCGAATGTTCGCGGAAATGCTGGCCGAGGCTATGCAATCCAGACCACCACCTGTAGGAACCCAAGCCGCAGCCGAGCCAGCGCATCATCTGGCAAACTTTAAAGATTTCAAATTGGTCGGACCGCCCGAGTTCAAGGGAACTCTTAACCCAATAGAAGCACAGACCTGGATAGAAGAGATAGAGAAGGTCTTTGAGGTGGCAAGGGTGGCAGAGGAACAGAAAACGAGTTTTGCTACCTTCATGTTAAAGGGTGAGGCAAACTACTGGTGGAAGGCCAACAGAGGCCGAGTGGAAGAAGGCACTGTCGCTTGGGATCGTTTTAAGGAAATGTTCTTGGAAAATTACTTTCCAGAGAGCATGAAGCAGGAGATGGAGATCAAGTTCCTGGAACTAAAACAAGGGAACATGTCGGTGGCTGAGTACGCAGCTAAGTTTAATGAGTTGGCACGGTTTGCAGCTCACCAAGTCAGCACCGAGGAAAGGAAAGCTCGTAGGTTTGAGCAGGGGTTGAAGCCATGGTTATACCGTTCTATGGCGGTATTAAAAATCAGAACATTCGCAGAATTAATGGAGAGGGCAATCATTGCAGAGGGTGGCAGTGAGGCCCTGGCCAAATACAACCAAGAGAAGAAGAAAGGACATGAGGGCCCGAAGGCAGGGAGCAGCGGGGGCAGCAACCCCAATAAACGCAAATGGAGTGAGAGCCAATCTTTCGGGAGCAATAAACCCGGAGGAAACCAGTCTGGAGGGGAGGCAAAGAAACCAGGCAGGTGCAATAATTGCAGGCAAGAAAACCACACCGGGGAATGTATGAAGGGAAAGAGTGTTTGTTACCGGTGTGGGCAACCGGGGCACATGGCTCCCCAATGTCAGAATAAGCCAAAGGGGGGATGTTTTTCATGTGGAGCACCCGACCACCAAATGAGGGATTGTCCGAAGAAGAAAAGCGACGCCGGGAGTGGCAACCGAAACAACAACAACAGTGGAAACAGCAACCGATTGAACTACGGGCCACTATCTAGTCAAGCCAACAGGCCAACAGCCCGCACGTTCAACATGACTGTGCAGGATGCCATGGAATCCAAGGACGTGGTGTCAGGTATCATCCCAATCAATGATATAAATGCATATGTGCTATTTGATTCGGGTGCTACTTGCTCTTTTGTTTCCGAAGAATTTGCTAGTCAATTAAATGTACCTTGTGAAAAGTTAGAACACCCTATGAACGTAGAAGTAGCCAACAAGGAAATTATCCCCGTAGAATGCATTCATAGGAATTGTTGTGCTGAATTACGAGGATTTAAGCTCAATGTGGATTTGATACCAATTCGACTGGGAGAGTTCGATGTAATCTTGGGAATGGATTGGCTATCAACCCACGGAGCAGTTATTGACTGTAAGAAGAAATGTATACACCTAAAGACTTCTAATAAGTCGAAGGTGGTATTTTATGGCAGCAAATCACCAAAACCATCTTGTTGTCTTACTATGATGCAAACAAGGAGATTACTGAAGAAAGGTTGCGAGTGTTATTTGGCCCATGTGGTCGATACTCGTCAGGTCGGGGATGAAATGGGCCAAATACCAGTGGTGAGAGATTTCACCGATGTCTTCCCCGATGAACTTCCGGGACTGCCGCCGGATAGGGAAACCGAGTTCGTTATCGATTTGGCACCGGGAACCGCACCAATATCGAAGCCGCCGTATCGAATGGCACCTGTAGAGATGAAGGAGTTGATGGTGCAACTGCAGGAACTGTTAGATAAAGGTTATATCAGACCGAGCGTGTCCCCGTGGGGAGCGCCAGTTCTATTTGTAAAGAAGAAAGACGGTTCAATGAGGCTTTGTATCGACTATCGGGAGTTGAACAAAGTTACGATTAAGAATAGGTATCCGCTTCCTAGAATCGACGACCTGTTTGATCAACTTAAAGGAGCGAAGTACTTTTCAAAAATCGACTTAAGAACAGGCTATCATCAGCTGAAGGTGAGGCAAGAAGATATCCCGACGACTGCATTCAGAACTCGTTACGGGCACTTCGAGTTTCTGGTAATGTCTTTTGGATTGACGAATGCACCAGCAGCATTCATGGATATGATGAACAGAGTGTTCAAGCAGTACTTGGACAAGTTCGTAGTTGTGTTCATCGATGACATCTTGGTGTATTCAGAAACCGAGGAGGAGCATGCTGAACATTTAAGGATTGTGTTGGAAGCTCTCAGGAGGGAGAGATTGTATGCGAAGTTTTCTAAGTGTGAGTTTTGGTTGCAGAGGGTACAATTTCTGGGTCACGTCATCGACAAGAATGGTGTTTCGGTGGATCCAGCTAAAGTAGAAGCGGTTATCAATTGGGAACAACCAAAGACACCCATAGAGATCCGGAGTTTCTTGGGATTAGCGGGATACTATCGGAGATTCATTCAGGATTTTTTCAAGATAGCATCGCCATTGACCAATCTCACCAAGAAAACAGTTAAGTTTGTTTGGTCGGAGAAGTGTGAGGAGAGTTTCTTAGAGTTGAAGAAGAGACTCAGCCAAGCACCAGTGTTGACCTTACCGGACAACACTGGGGGTTTCGTAGTGTATAGAGATGCATCACACAAGGGTCTTGGCTGTGTACTGATGCAACACGGCAAGGTCGTTGGCGTACGCATCGCGTCAGCTGAAGGATTATGAGAAGGGTTTATCCGACTCACGACCTGGAGTTAGCCGCGGTGGTGTTTGCCTTGAAGATTTGGAGGCACTACCTATACGGGGAGAAGTGCGAGATATAACGGATCACAAAAGTCTGAAATATTATCTTCACAATCAAAACGGAGCTGAAACATGAGGCAGCGCCGGATGGCTAGAATTGATCAAGGAACTAACGACTGTGAAATTCTGTACCATCCGGGCAAAGCAAATGTAGTGGCTGATGCCTTAAGCAGGAAAGGCCAAGGTGAAATTGATGCAGCTGACAGTCCAGGAGGAGTTGATACGGGACTTTGAACGTCTGGAGCTGGAAGTTTAGGTATCCAATGGGAGGTGGACGAAAAGGTGTTCGCCGTGACGGTAGGTCCAACTCTACTGGATAAGATAACAGGAGGCTCAAGAATTTGACGAGGAATGCATTGACATTAAGAAACAGTTATCGGAGGGAAAAGCCTCGAAGTATAAGGTTGACAGCACAGGATTGCTGAGAATTCGAGGGAAGGATCTGGATACCCTACGTACCAGACTTAAGGGAAGAGATATTACAGGAGGCCCATAATACGAGATTTTCGGGTACATCCGGGTAAGCACCAAGATGTATCAAGATCTTCGTCAACATTATTGGTGGCCGCATTTGAAAGGGGAAGTTGCAGAATTCGTCAGCCGATGTTTAACTTGTCAGAGGATCAAGGCAGAGCACCAACGGCCCGAGCGGATTGTTGCAACCCTTAGAGATTCCCGAGTGGAAGTGGGAGCATATTACTATGGGATTTTGTGGTAGGACTCCCAACAACACAACAGGGTCTAGATGCCATCTGGGTGATCGAAGATCGGTTGACCCAAGTCTGCCCATTTTTCTACCGATCAAGATCAGGTACAAATTGGAGCAGTTGGCAACCTTTACGTGAAGGAAATAGTATCACGACATGGAGTGCCGGTATCTATTGTGTCTGACAGGGATCCGCGCTTTCACGTCAAATTTTTGGAGAAGTCTACAGGAAAGACTGGGAACACAGTTAAGAATGAGTAACGGCGTATCACCCTCAGACTGATGGTCAGAGTGAGCGAACAATTCAGACTCTAGAGGATATGCTCCGGGCAGTTGTGATGGACTTAAGTGGCAGCTGGGATGAGCACTTGCCACTAGTAGAGTTCGCTTACAACAATAGTTACCATGCTAGCATTGGCATGCCACCGTACGAAGCATTGTATGGAAGAAAGTGTCGAACGCCGTTGTGTTGGGATGAAGTTGGTGAACGGAGGTTGTTGGGACCAGAATTGGTACAATAAACTGTGGAAATTATTAAAGTAATAAGACAACGGTTAGTAGCAGCCCAGGATCGTTAGAAGAAGTATGCCGACTTACATCGTCAGAAACGAGACTTTGAAGTTGGTAGCTTTACGTTTCTGAAAGTATCCCCCTGGAAAGGCAAAATCCGTTTTGGGAAGAAGGGTAAATTGAGCCCTAGGTTCATAGGACCTTTTGAAATATTGAGGAAGATAGGCGAGGTGGTGTATGAGGTAGCATTACCTCCTGAACTTGAGCACATTCACAACGTGTTTCACGTATCAGTGTTGCGTCCGTACAAGCCAGACTACAAACATGTCATCTCCTATGAACCAATTCAAGTCGAAAGGGATTTATCGTACGAGGAGATTCCTGTTCAAATACTGGATAGAAAAGAGCAGAAGCTGAGGAACAAAATCATTCACTCTGTTAAAGTTCTCTGGAGGAACCACGCGGTGGAAGAAGCTACGTGGGAACTCGAAGAGAAAATGAGAGCGAATCACCCCCAGTTATTTGAGTAACCTTAGGTTGAAATTCCGAGGACGGAATTTTTATAAGGGGGAGAGGATGTAATGTCCAGGAATTTTCGAAACATTGTATCAAATTATTTTGATAAATAAAATTCATCTTATATAATTTTATGAATTTAATTGGACTCATGTAAGAATTGTATTTAATTATATAATTATATGGTCCAATAATTCTCTTACATTAAGGGGCCCATTAATAGTGCAATTTAAATTAGTGGGTTAACCCCAAGTTTTTAATTGAAAGAAATTGGAAGAAGATTAGTAAATAAACCCATTTTATTTAATAATTCGAAAGAGAAATTTTGCCGAAACAAATGTTCAAATAGTTAATTTATTGAATTAGTTATTCAAGTTAAATATTGGAACATAATATTATTAATTTATATTTGGGTCACCTTCATTTGGATTGGCCATTGATTTTTACTTATTTTGAATTGGACCCCAAATCCCCTTTTTTATCCCCTGGATTGAGTCAAACCCATGTTATCTTATTTTGAGCCCAAATTCTAGACCAGCCGGGTTGGGCCAAGCAAGTCGGGTCCGACCCATTCTCCAGTCGGATGGCTTTCAATTGGGGCTGGGGTTATATTAGAATCGACGCAATCAGCTGGGAAGGAAAAACCGAACGAAATCAATCCCCTCAAATCAAACCCTCATACCAAGCTAGCAACGGGAAGGAGAAATAGGGGTAGGCCTAGCCACACCCAGTCAATCGAACCTAGCTAGACCCCAAACCTTCCATCAATCAATCGAGCAAGCGGCGTGAGGACAAGAAGAGATCGGCTCGAGACTGTCCAAGGGAAGACGCCGGCGACAGCTTGCATCAACCGATTGGAGCAAGGAAGAAACGGCGACCGGCGGACAAATTAAGGGACCGAGCGTCTGGCGATTAGACCAAGGGTTCCAGGATTTTGGCAACACGACCGGTGAAAACGCACGCGGCTCAAAGCCAGACGGCAAGTCACAGTGAGGTGGGGAAATCAGTCGACAGCTCACCCCCTTCCTACCGATGGTCAGTACGGGGTCGATTGGGGTAATATCCAGTGATTTGGGTAAAAGACATACTATAAATTGAGCCCTCCCCCAAACCCCATAGCTGCCGATTTCCTACTGTAAATCCAAACTATAAAGAAATATATACATATATATATATATATATTAGAGATTACTGCTAGGAGGGAAATCAATAGTGTGAATGTCCGGATTCGTAACGTATTGCGGAAGAAGAAGAAGAACATCTAGACGATCGAACCCGAGGTATAACAATAGGTTTATTAAATCATTGTGATGGTTTTATTTAGGTTTTGTATAATTTTCTTCTTTTTGGTTGATGTTGTGGTTTGGGCTGTGGTGGTTTGTATAAATGTATAGGATTGTATTTGTCTGCTGTGTTGGGTTAGGATGATCAGGAAAAGCTGGACACTAGTTGTAATAGCTGAGTTAGAATTGTTCTATTTGAGGTCATAAGTTTGGTACTATACTGTTTAGGTTGTAGTATAATGTTCTTGGACTGGATTCTGGATACTCTGTTATTTTCTGTATTGAACTGAGTTTCGACCTTCCTTGATTTCTTGGTTCATATTATACAGTATATTGGATTGGTTATGCTTGTACCTCTGTTTTGGGGTGTTTAACCCTCTGCATTCAATTAATTGCCTTGGTATTGCTGGACTTATGTTGCTGGGTTGAAACTGTATAAGAACCATAATGGTTCGGCAACACCATTTGGCCTAGGAACTAAGCCAGTGTCGACCCTTGGTACGCCCACAAGGTGCTCGACGAAATGCCTATAAGAAACTTTGATCTAATTCTTTTCGTTTCCCTGTTGAGCTAAGTAGAAATCAAGTAAGTTAACGCAAGAATTGCAGGGGATGGACTTCTTTTTTTTTTATTTCTGTGGTACTAATAAATCAAATTAATGAAGTAATTATTTATTTATCCATAAATAATAAACAAATTTTTTATTTAACTAATATTCGATACTAATATAAATAAAGATAACAATTATTTAATGAAATAAACTATTTATTTTTATCCATAAATAATAAATAAAGATAATAAATATTTAATTATTATTTAATAATAATAATAATTAAATATGAATAAAGTTAATAAAATAATTATTTATTATTTATTAATAAATAATAAATAAAGATAATAAATATTTAATTTAATAATAATAATAATTAAATATGAATAAAGTTAATAAAATAATTATTTATTATTTATTAATAAATAATAAATAAAGATAATAAATATTTAATTTAATAATAATAATAATTAAATATGAATAAAGTTAATAAAATAATTATTTATTATTTATTAATAAATAGTAAATAAAGGTACTAAATATTTAATTGTTTATTTAATAATAATAATAATTAAGTATGAATAAAGTTGTTGAATAATAAGGATGGTAAGTACTTAATCATCAATGGAATGATGATTAAGTATGAGGGAGATTAATAAGTTAATTAGTTGTGGCCCTTAATAAATAAAGATAACAAGCACTCAATAATTATTCAATAAATATTTATTAATAGTTAAGTGTGTGTAGAATTTATTCATTGAATATTTAATTATTGTTGAATAAGGAACCAAGTGTAATAATTACTCAATTACCCTTATGGTGAATAGTAATTAAATAAATAAAAGATTAAGTAAGAGATCAACTACTATTTAGTTGTTATCAAATCATGTTAATTATTGTGTAACTAATAAATAAGAAATTTTAACCCACATTTAGAAAGGTACTCAAACGATAGGCAACCATGACTAACTATTGTTTATTTTAAATAATAGCTAGAGGCCATTAAAATTAAATTCTGTTTAACTGATGGCTAGGTAGTAATTAAATGTATTCAATGAATTGTTTATCTGTTAAATAAATAGCATAAGTGGGTATAACTACGCAATGCTAATGGATAAACCACCTCTACCAACTGATAGGTTATCCAAGGTCAAATAATTAAAGCTAAGATTTAAATTGTAGCTGAGCAGACAGGCAAGTTCCTAACCCTAAACTCCTTATATTATTGCAAGTTATTCTTTAAGCTTGAATCTTATTTCCGAGCACGCTTTAAGTGGTCTAATTACTTTTAAAATTATTCCACATCTGTATATTTATTGACATTCGCACTCGTGCATTTGAAATTCGTATATTTAAATTCAGGAATTTATAAACCATTCATGGTTAAGTCTGAACCCTTGTTCGGTCAGACAATTATGTGAGAATTTATAAAAGCTATCCGAACCAATCAATGGTGAGGATTCTTAGACTGTATGAACACCCCTTTATTTATAGGGGAGTACCCCACGTACCGTATATAAGGTACAAATAGCAGAATTAAATGTTATGCATATACATAGGGTACGCGAGGCTGATCCCCTCAAGTACGTTATTCTGTAGCTAGTAACCAGAGGGTCAACCAGCTATTGACTCCTTTGGAAGTTATCGTTCAAAGTCTATTTGCCTATCAATTGTTCTAAAAGCGATTGTTGTTCTTTGCTTCTGATTTTTCTAATGTTGAAATTCCTTTAATATCCCTTCATCATGATATATCTTTATTGTTGCACTTTAAACTTGCTGGGCAAACTCGTTGCTCATTCCTGCTATATCATGACTTCATTGCAGCTAAACCCGAGACGTCAGGGAAGAACAAAGGGAAAGAAAAGATGAAATGATAGACTTCTTGTAGCAGACTTTAGATTCATGTGTTAATTAATTACTGTTAATGTAATTTGAACCCTGATAGCTATTTAGGGTATGGATTGTGTAAATGTTTAAGGTTAATCGTATTCTGGGACTAGTAACACCTTGTAATGAACAACGTATATTTATTTTATTCCGCATTTTAGATACCATATGTTGTTATAGGTGGATATTTATATTGGATCGTGATGACCGGATCCGGGTATTTGGAGACCCGAATTTGGGGGCGTCACAATAACTATGAATATGATGAGATTTAATAGATCTAGATTGATTCCAGTCTTTCTCTCTCTAAGAATGCTCTAAATTCTCTCTTTTTCGCAAAATTTGCTTTTTCTTCAAATCTGTTGAAAATTGCCTTATATAGGCTCCGGGCTTGGCTGCAGATGTCCCTGCGGCTGACCCAGGTAGGGCCCACCTGCCTCGATTTTCGTGTCGTGCAGTCAGTTTTTCGTCTTGTTTGCTGAAACGTTCGTAACTTTCTTTCAATTGGGGAAAAATTGGGAGATGTGCCATACTATTTCGAAAAGCTCTTTCCGAGAGCTACGCAATGACATAAAGTTTGGCCAATTTCGGGTTCGAGAAGATAAAGCAAAATGTAAAAATAGATCTCCCCATAGATGCCGACTGATCAACCATCATGCTTCACGTAGTTTGTCACTTGCTAGTCGTCATGATAACTTTATGTATTCCTTCTGAACCTTGTAATTCTTTGTTTGAAATCCTCGTAGACAGGGTGAAATGACACTTTTGCCCTCCTGTCAAGGTTAGATAACAGAATGCCAAATTTCGGGTGGCTACAGATGCCCCTCTTTATCATGTTTATGCAATGTAGTGAAATGAACATGACAAAGTGTAGACACCCAAAGCATGACAAGATATAAAGATGGTGCATGTTAAGATGTTCGATGATGCAAGATCTTTTAATACAAGACGTAAGAATGAAGTAACCATACGAGTCTATTCTCGGGTTGCTCCGCTGGGGATAAATGTTGCTTCTATGGCCAACACCGGGTATCGTCTCTGATGCCGTTGTTGGGTCTCGTCCTCAACGGGTACATCACCGGGTATCGTCTCCGATGCCTTCGCTGGATATCGTCTCCAATGGACATATCATCGGGTATTGTCTCCGATGCCTTTGCTGGATCTCGTCTCCAATGGATATATCACTGACTATCGTCTTTGATGCCTTTGCTGGGTCTTATCTGTGACACCCCCAAATTCAGGTACCAATACCTTGAATCTGGTGCTCATGATAAAGTACATTCATACACCTCTAAACAACGTAAATTAACTAATGTGGAATAAATAAACATATGTTGTTCATTACAAAAGGTTTACTACGGTCCCAAGGTCTATAACCTTAAATAGAATACATCGCTGAATAAATTAATAATACTAAACTACTCCACGATTATATAACAGAATAGTACAAATAACTAGTCCTTAAGCTTTCCTTTGCCTTTGTCCGCTTTGGAACTCTCTGGCTTAACTGCAAATGGTTCATGATATGCAAGGGTGAGCAAATGGTTCATGATATATCACCGACTATCGTCTTTGATGCCTTTGCTGGGTCTTATCTGTGACACCCCCAAATTCAGGTACCAATACCTCGAATCTGGTGCTCATGATAAAGTACATTCATACACCTCTAAACAACGTAAATCAACTAATGTGGAATAAATAAACATATGTTGTTCATTACAAAAGGTTTACTACAGTCCCAAGGTCTATAACCTTAAATAGAATACATCGCTGAATACATTAATAATACTAAACAACTCCACGATTATATAACAGAATAGTACAAATAACTAGTCCTTAAGCTTTCCTTTGCCTTTGTCCGCTTTGGAACTCTCTGGCTTAACTGCAAATGGTTCATGATATAGCAAGGGTGAGCAACTACTTTGCCCAACAAGTTTAAAATGAATGAAAAGATATATCATGAATGAATGAGAATAATAATCGCATAATTCGACAATTTAAGAACATTAAAGAAATAGTTGACAATATATTCAAAGTTCAAATGAAGAAATGAATATTGATTATTTACTGCTGAGTGGTCTAATAGACCATGAATATTTTGGCCAAAGGATCAGTCATTCAACTAACCATTTTAAACGCCTGGGTCGTTAGTAGTACTTGAGGGGATCAACCTCTAGTACCCTATGTATATGCATAACATTTAACTCTGACTGTATCGAATAACCGACACATTAAAATTTCCTAATAATGGTTGTTCTCTTAGTCCAAGAATCCATACCAACAATCAGTTTGGATAGCTTTTAAAGTAATAACCTGTACATGTCTAGCCGAAACAAATAACGTAGACTATTTCCTTAAACAGTTCATGAATGAAGAACTTAAACGTTTCACAGTCCAACAATAAATAACGAATTCAAATGCACAAGGTGCGAATATCAATAATTATCTTTGATGTGGAGTAATTTACAATAATTAATCCACTAACATAACTTGAAAGTAATAGCTCAATTTGAGTCGTGAAACTTGCAACAATATATAACATTTGTATAAAATAGGAAACTTGCTCAAATGTAAGGGTTGAGTAAGTTTAAGAAACCTGCATTCATTATATAGAAAGAATAAAGTTAGGGAACTTGCCCAACACAAGGGTTAGACAAGCATTAGGAAACTTGCCTGAAGCGCTGCAACAATATTACAACACACGCTCCTTAATATCCTACACAATTAGGTACATATTCACATAACAATTACTTACATACTGGATACCAAATATTTATTTATACAACTCTATAATGTCCCATTCAAATAAGAAATAAAATATTAAACAAGGTTATGCCCACTAGTTATAGCATTACGGCGTTACGACGCTTGTATGTCTGTACGCCAAACTTGCCTATTCGAACGCCCAAGCAACACGTAATTGTGTACACCTAGCACGCATATCCAATTTATCTAATACTCATTGGTTAATGCTAAGTATCATTATAATATAGAACATTCATGTTTTAGGACTTAGAACATTGTCTTTAATTGTCGGAAGCATTACACGTTGCACACGCGCATGCCCGACGCCCTCCGTTTGCACAACAATCCTAAAAATAGTCAATTTCATAATTTATACATGTGGTAACTTTCAATTCTAATTAATGGAAGTTTTAGGTCTATCTCTAAGCTTTCCGGATCATCTTGAATCGCCCTAATCCGAGTTTGCATGGGAAAGTTATGGTCATTTTACTAAGAGGTGTTCATGCTAAAAATTTTGGATTCAGGCAGTCGGCGAGGCCTCCGTGAGAATCACAGAGGCTGTGCCACAAGGGCAGCAAGGCCTCCGTGAAATCATGGAGGCTGCGCCAGTGACCAGCGAGCTCAGCAAGGCCTCCGTGAAATCCCGGAGGCTGCGCCGGTGCCCAGAATTTGCAGACTTGCCTCCTTCGTGCAATCCGACCTTTCTTCACTCCAACCTTCATAACTTCTCCTATACACGTTCAAATTGGTCTGTTTCGGACTCTATGGACTCCTAAGACATAGAGCTACAACATATCAATTCATGCTATATTTTCGTGTTCTTGGTGTTCTTCACAAAAATTATTACCAAATCTTTGTTTTTACACCTTTTTACTCCATTCCAACTGCGTTAAACTCATAACCAATGGAAGTACAACATCATAACAACAAACAAATTAAACAAACACGAAATCATAGCTACAAAGTCCTCTAAATCGTCCAACAGTCTATGTTCATGTCCAAAGTCCATTGTTCTTCATGTTCTTCATCCTTTAAGCATAGGTACGGATTATTCTCGTGTTTTTGGTTCCACTTTGATGTTATTAATGGCTTACATAACCTCTTAACAATATTTACAAACATCCAACACAAACAAAAACAACAAGAATTGCCAGAAAATCGAATTACAAGCTCAAGAGCTCAAAAAACACAAAAACTTGAAAACCTTAACAAGAAATCGAATGGAATGGATTTGATTGATTGTTACCTCTGTAAATCCTTCCTAGATGATTAAAAAGATTGGCTAGGGCTTGCTTGAGCTCTTGTTCTTTGCTTTGGCTTCCTTTTCTTCTTCACCCGTGCACCACATCTCTCTCCCTCTCTAGAACTTCTTCTTCTTTCTTCTTTGTGTTCTGCAGATTGTTTCCTTCCTCTCCTAGCAAATGGATTGAGCTTGATTCAAGATAAGGAAACGGATTGAATGGCTTGAAAAGATGAAGTGTACATAAGTCTTTTTGTTCCTTCTTCTATTCTCCCTTGTAGCTCTTCTTCTCCACCCGCTCCTTGAATCTTCAGCACTCTCTCTCACTCTCACTCAAATTTTCATTCGGGAAATATGATTTTGCAAAATTGGGCATGAGTTTAGGAAAGAAGTATATGTAGAAGATCGTTAGATGACCTTTGATCTTCCCCCAACTCTTCATATTCTTCATCAGATGATTTGGTAAGAAGAAGATAAAAGGATTTGGAAGTTTAAGGAGTTTTTGAGTTTATTTTTCCTTTTCTTTTCATTCCATCCGTTGGTTTTCTTCTTTCTTTGCTTGTTTGCTAATTTGTTCCACCAATCAAAATCATATCAGCTGTCTCATGGGGCTTACCTTTGTTGATTATTCCCATTTAATACCCATTTATCCATTTAATGGCCCATTTTATCATTTTTACATTCGAAATTCAACTTTTTCGTGAAGACAGTCGATTCCTACTAAAATCGCCGTTCTCATTGTCATGTGAATATCCGTTTCATCAAATTCATCTCTGAAATTCGTGTTTGACTTTTTACCGAAAAAGTCAATCGGTTGACTTTTGACCAAAAAGTTAGCCCCGACATAAAATGTGTTTAGGATCTATTCTAACTAATTTGGACGTTCCGGATTTAAATCCGCAGTCCGTTTCTCCAAATTCTAATCCAAACTCAAATTTGAGTTTTAACCACTTAATTTGAAGCGTTAGCTTCTTTAGTAAGTTCAAACAATTAAACTAGTTTAAACCAACTATAAATATACATCTCATCATATAAAAATAAATATATGTATACATATAATACATATATATATATATATTTATTTATTTAATCACATAAAAATATTGCTCATAAAATTTATTTAAATAATATGCATCAATATTTCTAAGCTCGAATTACAAGGCTATCCAGAATTTACGGTCTTTACATCTTCCCCCTTATAAGAATTCTGTCCCCAGAATTACAACCTAGGTACGGAAAACTTAACACGGGTTCACTCAAAAAGATGCGAATAATTCTTCCTCATCTTCTCTTCCAGTTCCCACGTAGCTTCTTCAGTGTGTGGTTCCTCCAAAGGACTTTGACCGAATGGATGACCTTATTTTTTAACGTCTGCTCCTTCCTATCCAATATTTAGATAGGAATCTCTTCATATGACAAGTCTCGCTCAACTTGAATCGGTTCATAAGATATCACATGCTTGTAGTCGGGTTTATATGGCCGTAACATAGAAACGTGAACCACATTGTGAATGTGCTCAAGGTCAGGAGGTAGAGCTACCTCGTACGCCACTTCACCTACTCTCTTTAAAACTTCAAATGATCCTACGAATCTAGGACTCAATTTCCCCTTCTTTCCAAATTTGATCTTCCCTTTCCAGGGATATACCTTTAAAAATACAAAGCTGCCAATTCATAGTCTCGTTTCTGACGATGTAAATCGGCGTATTTCTTTTATCGGTCTTGAGCCGCTACCAATCGAGCTCTTATCACCTTGACTACATCCACAGTCTGCTGTACCAATTCAGGTCCCAACAATCTCCGTTCACCGACTTCGTCCCAACACAAAGGTGTTTGACACTTCCTTCCATATAATGCTTCGTATGGCGGCATGCCAATACTTGCATGATAACTGTTATTATAGGAAAACTCCACCAATGGTAGGTGATCATCCCAGCTGCCTTTAAAATCCATCACACATGCTCTGAACATGTCTTCAAGCGTCTGAATCGTTCGTTCGCTTTGCCCATCCGTTTGAGGATGATACGCCGTACTCAACCTCAACTGGGTTCCCAACATTTCTTGTAAGCTCTTCCAGAAATTTGACGTGAAGCGTGGGTCTATGTCAGACACAATAGATACCAGCACCCCATGTCGCGACACAATTTCTTTCACATATAACTTTGCTAGCTACTCCAGATTGTACCTTATCTTGATCAGTAAAAAATGTGCAGATTTAGTTAAACGATCCATGATCACCTAGATTGCGTCGTAGCCCTTCTGAGTTGGTGGAAGCCCCGTCACGAAATCCATCGTGATATGCTCCCACTTCCACTTTGGAATCTCCAGTGGTTGTAGCAGCCCACCTGGTTTCTGATGTTCTGCTTTTACCCTCTGACATGTCAAACACCGTCCAACACACTCCGCAACCTCCCTCTTCATGTTCGGCCACCAGAAGTGCTGACGTAAATCCTGATACATTTTGGTATTATCAGGGTGTATCAAATACCTTGTAGAATGAGCTTCTTGCAAAATCTCTTCTCTCAACTCCGGAACCATCGGTATCCAGATTCTCCCTTCAAATCTTAGCAATCCCGTGCTATCAATTTTATACTTCAACTCCTCTCCTTTCGAGAGTCGCTCCTTTATGGCAACACATTTATCATCTTTTCCTTGAGCCTCCTTTTTCTTGTCTAATAAAGTCGGACTTGCATCCACTGCGAACAGTTTTTCGTCTGCATTTACCGGATACTTGACTTCCAACTTTAGTCTTTCCATATCCTTTATCAGTTCTCCTTGAGTTGTCAGTATCATCAACTTATCTCTGCCCTTCCGACTTAGAGCATCAGCTACTACATTGGCCTTACCGGGATGGTATAGAATCTCACAATCATAGTCCTTGATCAACTTCAGCTATCGCCTCTGCCTCATGTTTAGTTCCTTCTGAGTGAAGATATACTTTAGACTCTTGTGGTCTGTGTATATCTCATACTTCTCTCCATATAGATAGTGTCTCCAAATCTTCAGAGTAAACACCACTACCGCTAGTTCCAGGTCATGAGTCGGATACCCCTTCTCATAGTCCTTCAGCTGCCGTGACGCGTACACAATGACCTTCCTATGCTGCATCAATACGCACCCAAGGCCTTTGTGTGATGCATCACTGTACACCACAAATCCCCCTGTATTATCTGGTAGTGCTAACACATGTGCTTCACTAAGTTTCTGTTGTTAGATTTCACAATCAACAATTACGTGCAAGTATACACGATCAACAAGTAATAAAGTGATAAGATAGAGTGTCGAACCCACAGGGAATCTCTGTTCAATAATTTCTAACTACTAGTCCTATATCAATTCAATTTTATTTAAACAATCACAATTTGTATAACGATTAAAACTAATTAAATTAAAACTAGAATAAAAACTAACACAAAGGTTGAAATTCAGATATTTAAAGGCTTAAGACTACAATATCCCCAATTATACAATACAAACTAATTATCCAATTTATCCAATTATTAACTTCAATAGAGTTGTTAACAGGAATTCAAAGTTATTCATAAGCCCTTTCCCAAGTGATCAAATAAAATTATCTAACTCAATTAATTCTGCGATATTCCTATGCAAAACTAAAGAATTAAATTCATTAAACACCAATTCCCAATAGTTACATGCAATGAAGAGATATCCCTATTCACTTCACAACCCCAATTATTCATCCCACGCAAATAATAAAGAATACATGCTATCACATTCAAATCTAACCCTAGATTTCATCTCCTGAATTCATCTAAAGTATTCCGCTAATTGATGATCAGTCAATTACTCAATAAACACAAAATATGATAGACAACTCAAGATGAAATAATAATTGGACTCAAATAGGTAATTAATCCATACTCATAAAGGTTCAATTGTAGCCTTAATTGCAAATTTAGTTCATACTGAAAATAGAAATCATGAATCCCAAATAAGTCATCACAATTAAATTACAAATTTAAGATAGAGGATAAAAAAACTCAGTAGACGTTCTTCAATCTTCAAGTCTCTAATTTGAATTCCTTGCGATGCTTTCTCAGTCTCCAATCTCCCAATTCAGCTCTGTATCTCAATCCTTGCGTATGTATGTAACTATGAATGTACCATGTATATGTGTATCTATGTATGTTCCCCCCATATTTCCATCTCTCCCTATCTCTTTTATAGTTTCTGAATCAAATCAATAGAAAGAATCCAATTCCAAATCAATTTCCCAAAAGAACTGAACTCCAATATTTTTTTCTCTCCGCGCATTCTCGCCCCGACGAGAAATTTAAGCCTAAGAAGCGGCGCCCCGGCGAGAAAACTTCTGCTGCCCGAATCAGCCTCGACGTCTGTTGGAAAAATGACCATAACTTCTTCATCCGAACTCAGATTAATGCGATTCAAGAGGCTACGGAAAGATAAGAAGTAGCTCTACAACTTCCATAACTGGAGCTCGTCGAGATACTGATCAGAGAAAGGTACAAAATGGCTAGGAAACAGCTGCTATGTAAAATTCATGCCAAATCTGATGGTAAAATGATCATAACTCTCTCATACGAACTTCAAATTGGATGGTTTAAGATGTTCCCAAAAGCTGAGATCAAGATCTACAACTTTCGTTCTTTGAGTTTTGAGAGAATCGGATTGGATCATGGGTGAAATTGAACCGTAAGCAGCTGTTATGTTAATTAGAAGCTCAAAAATGGCAAACAAGACACCCAAGCGTTGACGTACAAATGGCTTTGCTTTATTTCCTACAAAACCAATGCATAAACAAGTAAAATGACACTAAAAATACTCAAAGATAGTAAAGAAATAAGCCTAAGATATATCTAATTCACAGGTATAAACCTGCTCATCAGTTTCCTCTTCAACTCCAAGAAACTCTCTTCGCACTTATCCGTCCATACAAACTTCATAATCTTCCTTGTCAAATTTGTCAACGGTGTCGCTATCTTTGAAAAGTTCTGAATAAACCTCCGATAGTAACCTGCTAATCCCAAGAAACTTCGGACTTCTGTTGGCGTCTTTGGCTGTTCCTAGTTTATTACTGCTTCTACCTTCGCAGGATCTACTGATACACCATCCTTATCAATTACGTGCCCCAAAAACTGCACCCTTTGTAGCCAAAATTCATACTTGAAAAACTTTGCATATAGCTTCTCTCTTCTCAGCGTTTCTAGGGCTATCCTTAAATGTTCGACGTGTTCCTCCTCCGTCTTCAAGTAGACTAGGATGTCATCTATGAAAACGACAACAAATTTATCTAGGTATTGCTTGAACACTCTGTTCATCATGTCCATAAATGCTGCTGGCGCGTTTGTCAGCCCAAACGACATCACCAAAAACTCAAAGTGTCCATATCGAATTCTGAATGCTGTCTTTGGAATATCCTCATGTCTCACCTGTAGTTGGTGATATCCTGTCCTCAAGTCAATCTTTGAAAAGTATTTTGCTCCCTTCAATTGATTGAACAAATCATCAATCTTGGGCAACGGGTACTTGTTCTTAATTGTGACTTTGTTCAACTCCCGATAGTCAATGCAAAGCATAAGAGATCCGTCTTTCTTCTTTACAAATAATACTGGCGCTCCCCATGGAGATACACTCGGACGAATATACCCCTTATCTAGCAACTCTTGCAGTTGAACCATCAATTCTTTCATCTCCACTGGTGCCATCCTGTATGGTGCCTTCGATATCGATGCAGTTCCTGGTACCAAATCGATTACAAACTCGAGCTCTCTATCCGGTGGTAAACCCGGTAACTCATCTGAAAAAACATCTGGAAATTTTCTTACGACAGGTATCTAACCCAGCTCATCCCCTACTCTTCGGGTATCAATCACATGAGCCAGATAACCTATGCAACCTTTCTTTAACAATTTCTTCGCTTGCATCATCATCAGACAACAAGATTGTCTTGGCGATTTACTACCGTAGAATACGACCTTCGACTTATTCGGAGTCTTCAGGTGTATACATTTCTTCTGATAGTCAATCACAGCCCCGTGACTAGACAACCAATCCATCCCAAGAATTACATCAAATTCTCCTAGTCGTATCGGAATTAAATCTACGCTCAGTTTATACCCGTTTATCTCAGCACAACAATTTCTATGAATGAATTCCACAGGAATAACTTCTTTATTAGCTACTTCCACATTCATAGGATTCTCTAATTTCTCACGAGGTAAATTTAACCGTTTAGCAAATTCATCCGACACAAACGAACAGGTAGCACCCGAATCAAATAATACATATGCACTAATATATTATTGATCGAAATAATACTTGACACTACGTCCTTTGACTCCACTGCATCCTGCACTGTCATGTTGAGTGCTGTTGGTTTGGCTAGCTGGCCCTCCAATGGTTAGCCTCCTGTTGTTGTTCCTGTTGCCACTTGTTGCATCCCCCTTCCTTTTCGGGCAATCCTTGATTTGATGGTATGATGCTCCATATGAGAAGCATCCCGCTTTCTTTCCCTTTGGGCACTGAGGAGTAAAGTGCCCCTGTTGCCCACAGTTGAAACAAACTCCTTTTCCTTTCATGCACTCTCCAGAGTGATTCTTTCCATAATTATTGCACTTATTACCCTTCTTAACCTCTCCTCCGGACTTGTTGCCACCAGAAGATTGGCTATCACTCCATTTCCTTTTATTTGGGTTACTTCCCCCGCTGCTTCCTTCGTGATGCTTCTTTTTGTCTTGATTGAACTTTGCTAGAGCCTCGTTGCCTCCTGCGATGATGATGGCCCTTTCCAACATCGTAGAAAATGTGTCAATCCTTAGAACTGCCACCCTAATGTACACCCACGACTTCAGGCCTAATTCAAATCTCCTTGTCTTTTTGGCTTCAGTGTCTACTTGGTGAGGTGCAAATTTGGCTAACTTATTAAATTTAGCCGCATACTCTGTGACTAACATGTTCCCTTACTTGAGCTCCAGAAACTTCACCTCCATGTTCTGCTGCATACTCTCCGGGAAGTACTTCTCGAAGAATAGCTCCTTGAAATGTTCCCATGGTATCACACCATCTCCAGCACGTCCTTTGTTGGCCTTCCACCAATAGTTAGCTTCACCTTTCATCATAAAGGTGGCGAATCCTGTCTTCTATTCTTCGACCACCCTTGGAACCTCGAACACTTTTTCTATTTCTTCGATCCAGATTTGGGCTTCAATTGGGTCTAGTGTTCCCTTGAACTCGGGAGGTCCTACTAGCTTAAAATCATTGAAACTAGCCAAATGCTGCGCAGGCTGCCGCTCTGGCTGTTCTCCAACAGGTGGGGGTCTATTTCGCATGGCTTCTGCCAGCAACTCAGCAAATGCTCTCATTGGGTCTAGATGACCCTGAGTGTTATTAACCGATTCCTCAACCCTTTGGTTTCGTGGCTGTCTTCTTGGAGGCATGATCTGATAAAAGAAAACCGTTGGCTTTTACTACTAGATTTATACCATATGCAAAAAGTCATTTAAGTCAACAATTAAAAGTAAACGCATCTATCAATCACATTTGATTTAACTAAAACAACTGCATTTATAACCATATGTCACTGTTCTAATACAACCTGACTCAACATGTGACATACTTTTATAAACGCTAAATGACATAGCCTGCCAACCATTAACTATCCCCTAACAAACAAAAGTGGGTAATAATAACCTTTCACCCCTCTACTAGAAACAAAATTCGGGGTTCAACTACTATCCCATGCATGCTACAAGCATAGGGATTTACAACACAAGTATGCCCCTATTAATCAAGGAAATAAGGGTAAATTCTTAAGTTTTTTTTATTGAGTTCTTCATGGTTTAACTGAGAATTTATTTTATTTCTCTATAAATGGGTTTTGATGGACTATTTGTTGAGAAGTTATTTATGTATGTTGGTTAACATGTATAATTCATTATATTTTGTTCATAATAAGTTTTAATTGAATTAATATATAAAAACATGCTTTAAAAAAATTGGTTTTTAAGTGAAAGTTCATGAGTATGGCTTATATGTATAAAAAATGGTGTTTAATTCGTATGTTAATCTGTAAGTTGATAGTTGTTTATGTTAATACGTTAAGAAACGAGAAGAATGCAAGTTGAATGAATTAAATCGGTTGTAAAACGAATTTGGCGTGAGTGAGTTCGTAAAACATGTCAAAATATGAAAATGGAGCATGAACCTTAATTTTGAGTCTTTAAATTAGTTGTTTATGTGGTTTGTGTTGTTAGAATCAATCTATACATGTTGAGTTTTATTTTGGCTAAGTTTGTAACATCTGGGTATGTCTAATTTGCTGTTTGGGTGGAAAAATTGGGAGTTTTTGGGTCGCTCTGTATTCTTCACGAAACTGCAGCAACTGATTCTGCAGTCGAGCGCTGCCGCGCTCGTTCCAAGAGTAAAAGTGGCACGACCGCGCCGGTATCAGATCAGACCCTGTAATGATCTGTTAAATGTATAATTCAAAGGATGTAAATTTAACCCATCCTAATGAATTTAGTGAAGTCGTAAACATGTAATAAGGCATAATATCACGTTATAACTACAAAGATGATGTTATAAGTTTTGAATTAGAAGTTTATGAAAGTCTTTAACTTGATGTTCATGAAGCTTAGTAACATCGTTTAAATGCTAAGATTTATGTTATATGCTAGTGAGGGTTTTAGATTCATGGTACGTGGTTAGTATGGTCAACTAAAGCTAAGGATTATAAGTTTAACTTAGATGAAAAATGTAAACCAATGAAGTTAGTTGTATATAACTAATTAGTATTGTGATCCTAATGATTTATGTAGGATAATTGAAGAGCGTGAATTGTATGTTTGTAGCTAATGCGCAAGGCAAGTTTCTAAACTCTATTTTTTTTTCATTGAACAAGTTCCCTAACCTTGGCTAATATTATTCAAGCAAGGTTTTTTTTAATATTCAACGCTCATATGTTGATTGAGTTTTCTAGACTTTCAAATGTGTTACTCCAATATATTCGTTTGAAATCCTCGTATTCTATTATTGTTGAAGTCCCACTTTACAAAGATTGTATTGTTACTGTAATCAGACTGTTATATAGCTAGTGACCCCTTTTGATTCGACTAGTCCATAGTTGATGATCGTTCTAAAATCTAGAATTTATGTTGAAGCTATTCCAAACCAAACTTCATTTGGTACGGACTCTAATGGTAAAGCTGAGATGAACAACCCTAATATAGGGGATTATACTACGCAATAACGTTAAAATGTTTGTGCACAATATATTGTACGAAGGGCTGATCCCCCGGAGTATTAGATAGATGGTCCATAGTCTATAAGACTGTTAAAAGTTACGATAAAGACACTTGCTAACCTAGGACATAGTTCGAGGTCTTGTGACCCTCAGATATACTTTTGATCTTAGATTCTAAACTTGATTAAAAAGCTGAGTTTTCTATTGAGTTTTCAGTTCTTTGATGATCGTTGTTTGACTTCAGTAAGGTTTATACTCCTCAGTTGAGATCTATTTCATTAATCATCCATATGCTATCGTTATTGCTACTATACTTGTGGGCAATTATTTGCTCACCCTTGTATAAAACATTGCAGCTAAAGTTGAAAAGTCTGATGAGCCGTCCACGAGCAAGAGCAAGGGCAAGGGCAAGATGATCAAATGAAGAAGATTAATTTATTTGATTAAGTTTATGTAATGAGACATTTTTATTGTTATGTTTTAATTCTGCGAATCTTGTAATAACTGTTAGATGACCTGGGATTTCGTGTAATTATGTAACCCTTTAATGGGAGTATTGTTTATTCTGGTTTACGAGGTTAATTATTATCCTTTACTATGGGTAGTTAGATATGAATGTGATGAATAGTGAGCACCAAATCTATGGGATTGAATTACCCAGATTTGGGGGCCTCACAGGTTGCTATTAGAGCCTTAGGTTATGAACCTTAGGTGGGAAAACCTTAGGCTATAACAGAGTAAGAGATCGACATATGGTGTGGACAACTCTCATCGAGTTCTAAGAAATGAATCAAGGAATTCATTGAAGATTAATAATGCAAGACTTTATGTGCTTATGTGTTAATAACCTATGTGCTCGCGAGTAAAATTGAGCAATATTTAAAATATTTTGGAGACAGGAAAATTGGCATACGAGGATCCAGCCAGGCTAGGGAGGAGGAGCCTCGAGATATTCATATAGTCCGGGAACAGTTAATGCCGAGGGAGCCATCCCCATTAATTACAGTTGTAGGCCCTGAGTATGAGCCTGAGTCAGATCCTTAGGAGGATCCTGAAGAGATTGATGAGGAGGAAGAAGGTCCTGATGAGTTCCCATCGAACTCGATTAGTGCTGAGATGTATGATGAATTATATGACCGTAACATAGAGTTACAGGATAGCGTTAGAGAATTAACGGAGCTGGCAGATACGCGTCAGACCAGCATAGAGTAGAAGAATGGCGAGATTGATGAGCTCGATGTATGTCTTGGAGATATGGAGTGGAAGCTAGTTCAGGCGGAGAGCCAAAATGAAGAGCTATCAGCTGAGGTGGAGAAACTAAAGAGTGACCTGAGAGAAGAGTCCGCAAAGCGTGCTAGAGCCGAGGATGCATGGTTGAGGGTTGCTGACCGTACAGATCGTGTTGAGGACGAGGTTCGATCAAAGAAGGCCAGAATGGATGAGATGGACTATGCGTTTCACACAACGATAGATAGATCACAGGATCGAGTTTTCCACTATCCAGTGCAGTTTGAGGATCTACCATGGTATATGATGGATCGCAAAATGATGATTCGTATCATGGAAGAAGAGCGTGAAAAAGCTGTATGACGTGGGATGTTTTAGTGGATTGCGATTAACACAATAGCAGACTATGATGGCTAGTCACGAGTATTAATAGAATGTAAACCCCAATTGTTAATATAATAATAGGGTATAGTGTTAATGTGGTTTATAATTTTATTATGATATGGAAATTATGTAAATAGTAGTAACGCTATCTTTGACATGTTTGAAGGCAAGGAATGAATAAAATACAAAAGTTTGTTTGATGTGTTATGTGCTAATGTTGTTTAAAACTGTTTAAGATAAGTCTTAAATGTTTAAGTAAATGAATAGTAATCTAATGGCAAATACTTTAAACAGAAGATGCCGCCAAGAAGAAGACAAACTCGTCAGCAAACCCCTGAGGGGTCTACAAACAATAATGAAGCTGAAGCTAACCCAATGCAGCAACTGGTGAATTTGTTGACGGGAGCATTTGCGAATCAGCCCCAAGCTCAAGCCACGACTTTCAAGGACTTCAAAGCGGTAGGACCCCTAGAATTTTAAGTGTCTATGAATCCAATCGAAGCTCAGACTTGGGTTATGGAGATGGAGAAGGTATTTGACGTTGCTAGGGTTAACGAGGACCAGAAAACTACCTTCGCAACGTTCGTGCTCAAATCAGAAGCTAGTTACTGGTGGCAAGATAACAAAACCCGAGGTGGTCAAGGGGTAATTTTGTGGGAAAGATTCAAAGAAATGTTTTTCGAAACTTATTTTCCGACGAGTGCGCAGAATCAAATGGAAGTACAATTTCTGGAGTTAAAGCAGGGAACGATGACGGTGCCTAAGTATGCCGCAAGATTTAATTAATTGGCGAGGTTTGCGCCATATCAAGTTAATACTGATGAGAGAAAGGCTAGGAGGTTCGAGTAGGGACTGAAGCCCTGACTGTATAGTCAAGTCTCGATGTTTCAATTGAATTCATTTGCGGTAGTGTTAGAAAAGGCGATTATCACTGAAGGGGGAAGTGAGGCTTTATCTAAATACAACCAAGAGCAGAAGAAAAAGAAGAGTGAGAATGAGAACAAAGCAAGTGGTAGCCATAGTGACAGTAATCAGAAGAGGAAGTGGAATGACAATGTCTTTGGTGGTAATCAGCAGGGAAGTCAGAAAAAGAAGGTGGAGGCATGTGGTAATTGTGGGAAAAATCATGTGGGTGTTTGCTTAAAGGGGAAGAGAGTATGCTTCAATTGTGGATAAGAGGGCCACATTGCACCAAATTGCCCTAGTCCGAAGAAGAGCGCATGTTTCACGTGTGGGTCAAAGGATCACTTTGCTCGTGATTATCCCAAGAAGGCAGCAGGCGAAGCTAGTGGAGGTCGAGGTAAAAACAGTAACAGTGGCAAGCTGACCATTACAGGACCAACGCCATCTAATCGACCGTCTGCCCAAACGTTCAACATGACGGTGCAGGATGCTGTGCAATCGAAAGATGTGGTGTCAGGTATTATTTCGATCAATGGTGTAAATGCTTACGTATTATTTGATTCGGGTGCTACTTGTTCATTTATATCCAACGAATTTGCTAAGAAATTAGAATTGCTTCCGGAAGAGTTAGATTACCCTTTGAATATAGAAGCGAATAGGGAAGTGATTCCTGTTAGATTTGTACATAAGAATTGTCGAGTAAATATTAAGGGTCATGTGATGTCAGTGAATTTAATTCCAATTCGACTTGGGAAATTTGATGTTATTCTGGGAATGGATTGGTTATTTAACCACGGGGCGATAATTGATTGCCAAAAGAAGTGTGTGAACCTTATGACTTCGAAGAAGTTGAAGGTAGTTATTTATGGCAGCTAGTCGCCTAGACAAGCGTGTTGTCTGACGATGATGCGGGCCAAGAGGTTGTTAAGGCAAGGATGTGTGGGATATTTAGCCTACATAGTAGGTACTCGGAAAGAGGGTGTGAAGCTGGAGGGAATACCAGTAGTTAGAGAGTTTGCGGACGTGTTTCCAGACGATTTGCCAGGACTTCCGCTGGATCGAGAAATTAAATTTGTGATCGATTTAGTATAAGGTACTGCCCCTATATTGAAAGTCCCATACCGTATGGCTCCAGTGGAGATGAAGGAGTTAATGGTTCAACTGCAAGAGTTATTAGATAAGAAATATATCCAGCCGAGCGTATCACCGTGGGGAGCGCTGGTACTATTTGTCAAGAAGAAGGATGGATCTATGCGACTTTGCATTGATTATAGGGAGTTAAATAAGGTTACCATCAAGAATAAATACTCGTTGCCAAGGATTGACGACTTGTGTTGATCAATTGAAGGGAGCAAGATATTTCTCGAAAATAGATTTGAGAAGTGGGTACCATCAGTTGAAAGTGAGAAGGGAGGATGTATTGAAAATAGCATTCAAAACTCGGTATGGTCATTACGAGTTTCTGGTGATGTCATTTGGTCTAACGAATGCACCCGCCGTATTTATGGATCTGATGAACAGGGTGTTTAAACCGATTTTGGATAAGTGTATGGTGGTATTCATCGATGACATTTTGGTGTATTCCAAAACCAAGGAGGAGCATTCGGAGCATTTGAGACTGATGTTGGAAACGTTAAGAAGGGAGAAATTGTATGCGAAGATTTCAAAATGTGAGTTTTGGTTAGAGCGCGTGCAATTTCTTGGGCACGTGATTGATAAGGACGGAATTTTGGTGGATCCAGCAAAGGTAGAAGATGTGAAAAATTGGGATCAGCCGAAAACACCGTCAGAACTGAGGAGTTTCTTAGGGTTGCTAGGATATTATAGACGATTTGTTTAAGATTTCTCTAAATAGCCACTCCGCTGACTAACTTGACAAAGAAAGCAGTTAAGTTTGTTTGGTCAGAGAAATGCGAAGAAAGCTTCCAAGAGTTGAAGAAGAGGTTAAGTACGACACCTGTGTTGGCTTTGCCAGATAATACAGGGAATTTTGCGGTGTATAGCGACGCATCGCATAAGGGCCTAGGTTGTGTGCTTATGCAGAACAGTACGACCATTGCATATGCATCGCGATAGTTAAAAGATTATGAAAAAGGGTATCCAACTCATGACTTGGAATTAGCTGCAGTAGTATTTGCCTTAAAGATTTGGAGACATTATCTCTATGGAGAGAAATGTGAGATATACACAGACCACAAAAGTTTGAAGTATATTTTCACACAAAAGGATTTGAATATGCGTCAAAGGCGAATGTTGGAATTAATCAAGGATTATGACTGTGAGATCCTTTATCATCCGAGGAAAGCAAATGTGGTTGCCGACGCCTTAAGCAGGAAGGGTCGGGAGAAGTTATCGTTACTGACCACGTAGGAGAAACTTATATTTGAAATGGCGAAGTTGGAGTTGGAAGTAAAATATCCAAACGAGACAGACGAGAAATTATTCCAGATGGAGAACCATCCAACCTTATTGGACAAGATAAAGGAAGCACAACTCCAGGATGAGGAGTGTCAGAAGATAAGGAAGAAAATGTTCGTAGGGGAGGAAGTTAAATTCAAAATCGATACCGAAGGATTGATGAGGTTCGAAGGCAGAATTTGGGTTCTGTTAGTACAAGACGTCAGGGAGGAAATAATAAATGAAGCTCATAGCTCAAGGTACTCAATTCATCCAGGAAGTACGAAGATGTACCAGGATCTTTGTCATCATTTTTGGTGGCTGAATATGAAACGTGACGTTGCAGAGTGTGTTGCTAAATGTTTGACATGTCAAAAGGTCAAAGCAGAGCATCAGAGGCCAAGTGGTTTACTACAACTGTTGGAGATACCTGAGTGGAAGTGGGAGCATATTACAATGGATTTCGTGGTAGGTCTTCCAACTACTCAAAAAGGATATGACGTGATCTGGGTTATTGTTAATTAGCTTACAAAATCAGCACATTTCTTGCCGATCAAGATCAGATTTAATTTGGATCAGTTGGCGAAACTGTATGTTAAAAAGATTGTTTCAAGGCACGAAGTTCCGGTGTCAATTGTGTCAGACCGAGATCCGCACTTTATGTCTAAATTTTGGAAAAGTTTGCAAGAACGCTTCGAAACACAATTACGGATGAGCACGACGTATCAAACAGATGGTCAAAGTGAGAGAATGTTCCAGACATTGGAAGATATGTTGAGAGCTCGTGTTATGGATTTTAAAGGAAATTGGGACGACCATTTACCTTTGGTTGAGTTCGCTTATAATAATAGCTATCACGCAAGTATTGGCATGTCGCCTTACGAAGCGTTATATGGAAGAAAGTGCAGAACTCTACTATGCTGGGATGAAGTGGGAGAATGTCGACTGTTAGGTCTTGAACTGGTTCAACAGACAGCGGAGATCGTCAAGATGATAAGAGCCAGATTGGTAGCTGCTCAAGATAGACAAAAGAAGCATGTCGATCAACATCGACATAAGCGAGAATTTGACGTCGGGAGTCTCGTTTCTCTGAAAGTATCTCCCTGGAAGGGAAAAATACGATTTGGTAAAAAGGGAAAGTTGAGTCCGAGATTCATCGGACCTTTTGAAATTCTTCGAAGGGTAGGAGAGGTAGCTTATGAGGTAGCTTTACCTCTAGAGTTGGAGCATATTCATAATGTTTTTACTGTTTCGATACTGCAACCATACAAGCCTGACTACAAACATGTTATAGAATATGAACCTTTACAAGTTGAGAAAGATTTGTCCTATGAAGAAGTTCATGTTCAGATAGTTAACAGAAAGGAACAAGTTCTTAGAAATAAAGTGATACCTTCTGTAAAGGTAATATGGAGGAACCACAGTACTGAAGAAGCTACGTGGGAACTCAAAGATAAGATGCTGAAATTTTTTTCTCATTTATTTGCTTAATCTTTGTGTAGCGATTCCGGGGACAAAATCCTTTTAAGGAGGGAAAAATGTAACAGATGAGTAAATTGCGTGGTGATTCTAGGGACAGAATCCTTTTAAGGAGGGAAGGATGTAACGATCAGGAATTTTATATTTAATTTAAAATATTTATTGAATTAAATAAATATTTTAGTTGATTTATTTATTAAGTTAAATAAATATTGATGGATTTGTTGTGGAGTATTTGTATTAAGTGTGACAGATTAATTAGAAGTTTAATTAATTTGTTTAGTAATTCTAATGATTAAATATAAATTTTATTATAAAGTTTAATTGGATTTATATGATTACAATTTGATTGATTAAAGTATGACAATTAAAGTATATTATATAATAAGTATTTACCAAACAAAGCCTTATGACTTTTGAATTTCTAAATTAATTTGGTCTTGCCAAACATAGCCTTATGGCTTTTGAATTGTGTAACTAATATTTTAAAATTAAAATACGTGATTATTATTGCATCAGTTTTTATTTTGAAAGCTTTGTCAGTTTGTTTTACTAAGTTAAAAGAAAGAAAAGTTTGAGAGTTGAGAGCTCTTGAGAAGTTCTGAGAGAAGAAAATTACAGAGAAAATTTGAGAGCTTGGTCATATTGAAGAAAAGAAGTACTCTATCATTTTGCTTTGCTTAATCAAGGAAATAAGGGTAAATTCTTAAGTTTTTTTTATTGAGTTCTTCATGGTTTAACTGAGAATTTATTTTATTTATCTGTAAATGGGTTTTGATGGATTATTTGTTGAGAAGTTGTTTATGTATGCTAGTTAGCATGTATAATTCATTATATGTTGTTCGTAATCAGTTTTAATTGAATTAATCCATGAAAGCATGCTTTAAATAAAATTGGTTTTTATAGTGAAAGTTCATGAGTATGGCTTATATGTATAAAAATTGGTGCTTAATTCATATGTTAATCTGTAAGTTGATAGTTGTTTATGTTAATACGTTAAGAAACGAGAAGAATGCAAGTTGAATGAATTAAATCGGTTGTAAAACGAATTCGGGGTGAGTGAGTTCGTAAAACATGTCAAAATATGAAAATGGAGCATGAACCTTAATTTTGAGTCTTTAAATTAGTTGTTTATGTGGTTTGTGTTGTTAGAATCAATCTATACATGTTGGGTTTTGTTTTGGCTAAGTTTGTAACATTTGGGTATGTCTAATTTGCTGTTTGGGCGGAGAAATTGGGAGTTTTTGGGTTGCTCTGTATTCTTCACGAAACTGCATCAATTGATTCTGCAGTCGAGCGCTGCCATGCTGCGTCACCGCGCTAGAGCACGGCCGCGCTGGTTCCAAGAGTAAAAGTGGCGCGGCCGCTCCGGTATCAGAGCAGACCCTGTAATGATCTTTTAAATGTATAATTCAAAGGCTGTAAATTTAACCCATCCTAATGAATTTAGTGAAGTCTTAAACTTGTAATAAGGCATAATATCAAGTTATAACTACAAAGATGATGTTATAAGTTTTGAATTAGAAGTTTATGAAAGTCTTTAACTTGATGTTCATGAAGCTTAGTAACATCGTGTAAATGCTAAACTTTATGTTATATGCTAGTGAGGGTTTTAGATTCATGGTACGTGGTTAGTATGGTCAATTAAAGCTAAGGATTATAAGTTTAACTTAGATGAAGAATGTAAACCAATGAAGTTAGTTGCATATAACTAATTGGTATTGTGATCCTAATGATTTGTGTAGGATAATTGAAGAACGTGAATTGGAAGTTTGTAGCTAACATGTAAGGCAAGTTTCTAAACTTTATTTTTTTTTCATTGAGCAAGTTCCTTAACCTTGGCTAATATTATTCAAACAAGATTTTTTTTTAATATTCAACGCTCATATGTTGATTGAGTTTTCTAGACTTTCAAATGCGTTACTCCAATATATTCGTTTGAAATCCTCGTATTCTATTATTGTTGAAGTCCTACTTTACAAAGATTGCATTGTTACTATAATTAGACTATTATATGGGTAGTGACCCCTTTTGATTCGACTAGTCCATAGTTGATGATTGTTCTAAAATCTAGAATTTCTGTTGAAGCTATTCCAAACCAAACTTCATTTGGTACGGACTCTGATGGTAAAGCTGAGATGAATAACCCTAACATAGGGGATTATACTACGCAATAACGTTAAAATGTTTGTGCACAATGTATTGTACGAAGGGCTGATCCCTTGGAGTACGAGATAGATGGTCCATAGTCTATAAGACTGTTAAAGGTTACGGTAGAGATACTTGCTAACCTAGGACATAGTTCGAGGTCTTGTGACGCTCAGATATACTTTTGATCTTACATTCTAAACTTGATTAAAAAGCTGAGTTTTCTATTGAATTTTCAGTTCTTTGATGATCGTTGATTGGTTTTAGCAAGGTTTATACTCCTCAGTTGAGATCTATTTCATTGATCATCCATATGTTATTGTTATTGCTACTATACTTGTGGGCAATTGTTTGCTCACCCTTGCATAAAACATTGCAGCTAAAGTTGAAAAGTCTGATGAGCCGTCCATGAGCAAAGGGCAAGGGCAAAGAACAAATGAAGAAGATTAATTTATTTGATTAAGTTTATGTAATGAGACGTTTTTATTGTTATGTTTTAATTTCGCAAATGTTGTAATAAAGGTTAGATGACCTGGGATTTCGTGTAATTATGTAACCCTTTAATGGGAGTATTGTTTATTCTGGTTTATGAGGTTAATTATTATCCTTTACTATGGGTAGTTAGACATGAATGTGATGAATAGTGAGCACCAAATCTGTGGGATTGAAGTACCCGGATTTGGGGGCCTCATACTACCAGTTCTTTTGTTTCAAAAAAAAGAAATAAAATTTGCTAAGAAGCGATTAAACTTAACTCGTGAAGAATTAGAGAATACTTTGAGCATCGAAATAGCTAATAAGGAAGTATTACCCGTTAAGCACGTTCATAGAAACTGTTATGTAAAGATAAGGGGACACAAGTTGTCTGTGGATATAATTTCAATTCGGTTAGGAGAATTTAATGTGATCGCATAATAGGGATGGATTGGTTATTTAACCATGGTGCAGTTATAAACTGTCAGAAGAAAAGTGTAAACCTTCAGACTCCAAGTAAGTCTAAGGTAGTATTTTATGGTAGCACATTGCCAAGATAATTTTCTTATCTAACAATGATGCAGGCCAAGAAATTGTTAAGAAAAGAATACGTAGACATATTTCCAGAGGATTTACTAGGTCTTCCGCCTTATAGGGAGATCAAATTTGTGATAGAAGTAGTATCATGGATGGCTCCGGTTTCAAAGGCACCATATGGGATGACATAGGTAGAGATGAAGGAATTGATGATATAACTTTAAAAGTTATTAGAAAAGAAGTATATTCAACCGAGCGTGTCTCCACAGGAGCACCAATGTTGTTCGTAAAGAAAAAGGATGGATCGATTAGACTTTGTATAGACTATAGAGAGTTGAACAAGGTGATAATCAAGAATAAGTAACCGTTAACGAAAATAGATGATCTCTTTGATCAGCTGAAGGGAGCAAAATATTTCTCCAAGATAGATTTACGAAATGGTTACCATTAGTTGGAGGTGAGGAAGGAGGATATGTCAAAGACAACATTCATGACTTGTTATGGGCATTATGAGTTCCTGGTGATGTCGTTTGGGTTGACAAATGCGCTAGATGCATTTATGGACATGATAAATAGGATGTTCAAGCAGTATTTAGATAAGTTCATGGTGGTATTCATCGACGATATTTTGGTTTATTCCAAGACTAAGGAGGAGTATGCAGAACATCTAAGAGTAGTATTAGAAATATGCAGATAGGAGAAGCTTTATGCTAAGTTTTCGAAGTGCGAATTTTGGTTAGAAAGTATAATTTTTTTTGAATCATGTGATCTATAAGAAGGGAATTTCAGTAAACCTAGCAAAGGATTATGAGAGGGGATACCTTATTCATGACTCCGAAGTAGCAGCAGTTGTGTTTGCCTTGAAAAGTTGGAGGCACTAATTATATGGTGAGAAATGTGAGATATACATGGAACACAAAAGTCTGAAATATATCTTCACACAGAAGGAGTTGAACTTGAGACAATGAAGATGGTTAAAATTAATCAAGGATTATCACTATAAGACTTTGTATCACCTGGTAAGGCAAACGTGGTTGCCAATGTCTGAGAAGAAAAAGTAGGGAGAAATTGTCAATGTTGACAATACAGGAGGAGTTGATAAAAGAAATGGCGAGAATGGAATTAGAAGTGAAACATCCGAAGGAGTCAAAAGAAAAATTATTTTCGATGGAAGTTTGTCCAACTTTACTAGACTGAGTAAAAGAAACACAAATCAAAAATGAAGATTGTGATAGGGTAGGGAAGATAATCTCATAAGGGGAAGAGATTAAATTTAAAATAGATAATAAAGGATTAGTAAGATTTGAAGGCGGAATTTGAGTACCGTTAGTGCCAGAATTACTAAAGGAAATTTTACAGGAGGCCATAGTTCGTCTTATTTGATTTATCTGGGTAGTACGAATATGTATCAAGATCTTTGTCAACTTTATTGGTGACCAAACATGAAAAGAAAGGTTACAAAATGCGTTAACAGATGTCTGACATGTCAGAGAATTCAAAGATCAAGCGGTTTACTACAACCATTGGAGAATTCCAAGATGAAAGTGAGAACATGTTACGATGAATTTCGTGATTTAATTTGGAACAACTGGCTAAGCTAGATATTAAAGAAGTTGTAACGAGACATGGAGTGCCGGTATCGATTGTGTCGAATCGAGATCCGCGCTTCACGTCAAATTTTTGGAGGAGTCTTTAAGAGATAATGGGGACGCAGTTAAGGTTGTATATAGCGTATCATCCTCAGACAGACGTGCAAAGTGAACAAATGATTCAAACGTTAGAAGATATGTTAAGAGCTTATGTGATGGATTTTAAAAGAAGTAAGGATGATCATCTACCATTGGTAGAGTTTGCGTATAATAATAGTTATCACTCGAGTATAGGCATGCCGCCTTACGAAGCCCTGTATGGGAGCGAATGATTGGAAGAATTAAAGGACTATAGATAATATAGTTGGTAATGTGTGATGAGCTAAAGAAAGGTTATTGGTATTAGAGGTCCTAGGAAGGTTACAATAAATAAGTCGTATGATATGAAACACAAGTGCTATAATTTAAAGCATTAGAAAATTTTGATTATTCGAGGATATATTATGTATAGACACCCAAATTTTGCACTTCGTGTACTAACCCTGACAGGAGGACAAATTCGGGAAATGAACCGGCCCGCGAGAGCAAGGGATGGACAAGAACGAACACTCGACGCCACCGCGACGATTTACAACCAAAGCCGACGTGACAACAAGGCCGTTCGAAATGAGCATTCCCGAATGATGTGGCACGTCTCCCAGTAATTCCCGGACTGCAAAATACAAGTCTTTCAGCGAAAGCCAACGGTACGACACAAGAATCGAGGTGTAGCCTGAAAATCGAGAAAATCAGCCCACCCAGCCGCGGATTGATCTGCGGCCAATGATTAAAATAATTGGAGTGCGCGGCGGGCAACTGAGCAGCTGAAGTGTGCGGCGGGCGTTGGGAAACCAAGGCCAGCCGCAGATCAATCTGCGGCTGCCCTTGGCAGCCCCATATCAGTGCAGTTCTTCATCCAGCAGACGGACAGTAGCATTTTGGGAAGAAAAAAGAAGGGAAAAACAGCAGCAAAAGAGCTCGGGAAAGGAGAGAAAAGAGAGAAAAAAGAGAGGAATTAAACTCTTTTGATTAGATTGTATAACATACAACTCCTACACTATTCAATATACGAATTTTATACGCATCGTGGTGTCATTAGCAAGGTGAAAAACCTTCTTTTATAGCATTTTTGTTGTATCATTTTGTTAATCTTCTTGTCAATTGGGTTATGTGAAATGTAGTTTTTCTTGTATATTGTTGTGGATCCATGGATTGAGGACTATTAGTGAGGGTTCCAATTGGAACGAAATTCTTCCTAATGGACCGATGATATCCATTTGATGATTTTTAGCTCGTTATAGTGATGTAGCAATTTTGGATGTGAGCCTAGGAACGCGACCCCGTGGTCCAAATCCGATGATGGACATTTTTGGATGTATGTAATAGGGCCGATGTACCCTTTGTTATAAATATGTAATTGTCGGGCCTTAAAACGATATCAAGTCGAAAATCGGGTTTAAGGCCCCGTAATAGTGAAATATGTGATTGTGGGCGTTGGGGTTATTCAGATGGCTTACATGCCCATGAATAGCCCCCAAGCATTTTAATGTTTGATTTGATTTATGACACGAAATTGATTTCAAAGCTAAAACGATAAGATTTTCATAAAATCAATCAAACTAGGTTATTAGAATCATGAAGCTAAAATTTGGAAATGCTAATGAACGTCGATTCCTATTTAACGAGAAGGCTAAAGAAAAAAATCGTTTTCAAATATCACAAAAATGATTTATAAAAATAAGTAACGTTTTATTAAATCTTTGTGCATAGGGTTAAAGAGATCCTAGAAGTTGCCCATCATGCTATTTACGAAAGCAACGTATAGATCTCGATTCCTATTTTGACGAAAGTTTAGAAAACTCTTGTTTTTGCCAAAACGACACCTAATGAAAATCTCATAAGTTTTTGACAATTAAAATCAAACCTTTCTCATAAAGCTTTCTCATTAAACCAAATGACATTCTAAAGTATTCTCAAAAGAAAGCACGACTTTTCATCAAAACCCAGATGGGTTCTTCATGCAAAATTCACCACGACATTCACGTAGGCACACACACACACGCGCACATACACACACACATTCAAGAATTAAAGGATAGGAAAAGCATCAAGATTGCGGTAACCGTGTTTCACGGAAGTCGGGGGGTGCCTAACACCTTCCCCTCGCTTAAGCAAGCCCCCGAACTCTATGAATCTCGGTTCGCAGACCAATAAATTCGGAGTCACACATGAGCCAGCGATTTACGAAAACAAAACTCGGATGAGTTGGTACATCCATTTCAAATATACCAACTGGCGACTCTGGTTAATTGGCTCATCATAAAAAACAAAACCCCGTCGACATTAATGCTAACCTTTTCCAAAAAATCATTCAATCAAAAGGCTAAAATTGGAAAAGACGAAAAACCCGGCGTCGACAGCTGGCGACTCTGCTGGGGACATTAGAGGGCTTAAGCCGCGTTCAAGTCTTGATGCTATCCTATCCTTTAAAATTCATGAATGTGTGTGTGTGCGTGCGATATTTTGACCTGTTGTTGTGTGAATGTGTTTTACCAATAAATGAATGGTTGAATGGAATTGCTTTACCTTAACGTAATCATTTGCATACGGTGAGGACGATGAATGTGAATGTATTTTGAGAGAGTACCTCCTCCTGAGGCGAACCTGTCGGTTGCTTATTACTGGACTCGAAGGGGCTGCTCCCCGGAGATGGCTCAGGAAATGCACCACCCAAATCCGCTCCAATCGAAAGGATTCAGACGAGTAGATTGCGAAGATTTGGGGACCTTCATGCCGAAAAGCCCGCGAGAGTAACCCTAGGGTAGGTCAGCCTCTGATAAACCTAACGAAAGGGAAGCTTCTTCATGCCCTTTTATCGTTCAGTCAAATAAATAAATGTCATGCAAATGGCATACAACTGTCATGCCATCATCATCGTAATAAATATGTCATGTATCATGTGATTACATCACCTGCACATATAAAGAGAATACTGACATGATTTTTGCAGGAAGGCAATCCGTGCCACGTACCAAGGTTTTCTAAAAACTTCTAAATATTATCCTGTCATCAAACAATGACCTTGTTTTTACAGCATAAGATTAGAGAACCGTGAAGGCGTGGCATAACGATCACAAAGAACCCGGAGTAGGGGCATATTCGACCACAAAAAAAAAAAGAAAAATAATAATAATAATAATCATGCAACAGTGTTGACGTGCATCTGCCAACTTGTAACTGGCACAGTACTAAACTACGGCCCTTGTTTGTTTTGCGAGATCGCCCCTAGGACCCAACTAAGAGGCCGTAAAGTCTATACTCCATCCATCCAAATGGCAGAGGCCGATAGCCATGAAATTACAGTTCTGCCACTCCAACAATGCGGCCGAATACGAGGGATTCATCCTAGGACTGAGATTAGCCCTGGGAATGGGAATCAAAAGGATGATAGTAGTTGGAGACTCCGAATTGGTCATCCGGCAGACCATGGGAATATACAGCACCAAAGGGCATAAACGGGACCTAGCTACGGGACTGCTAAGATATCTGGAAGCCGAAAAAGCCCACAGACAAATGAACGAAGTACATGGTGATGTGTGCGGAGCCCATATGAGCAGAACATTTTTGGCAAAGAAAATCATGTGAACGGGTCACTACTGGCTAACCATGAAAACTGACTGCGATGCTCATGTCAGGAAATGCCATCAATGCCAGATCCATGCCAATGCGATCCATGCACCTCCTAATGAGCTCCATTGCTTGACCTCACCGTGGCCAGTTGGACCGTGCAGTAGGTGATATCCAGGAAGGGGTAAATCCAGGAGTATGGCAGTGAATCCCGGCCAGTAGAAGATCAATGGGTTTTAAAATTCTGAGTTTTATTTCAAATCCCTGCACGCCCATGTCATTTTGTCATGTTATCCAAAAAGAAGATCATGTGCTGAAATGTTTTATATATATGACAAGCATTTTTATTTTATGTCAGGTACCCCGATTTGAGGCATTCTAGCCTGACAAGCGATAGGCCAAATTTGAAGGAGGATCACGATTTTGGTATAGAGCTAGATTTCGATCTGATGGGGATTGAGCAAGACGAGACAGATATCGACAATACGCCTGACGAGATCAAGGGAGGGGTCGAGGATAAACCCAAACCCGACTTAGACCAGACCATCGCCATCAAACATCAGAACCCCTAACGATCACAAAGAACCCGGAGTAGGGGTAAATTCGACATTAAAAAAAAAATATAGCCGAATTGTTGAGCCTGTATGGAGATATGTTCACTTGGTCCCGTGGCGATGTGATTGGATTGTCCACAGACGTTATAGGACATCAACTGCCCATCAAGGAGGGTTCCGACTGATTAAGCAAAAGTTGAGAACGTTAAAGCCTGATTGGAGGTTGAAAATAAAGGACGAGATTGTCAAGCGGTTTAAAGCAGGAATCATCACGGTGTCTATTTACCCTGAATGGCTTTCCGACAGAATCCCAGTACCACAGCCTGGAGGAGAAGTAAGGGGCCGCATCGACTATAGAAATCTGAACGATGCCCTCAAGGAGGAGATATATGACAAATTCAAGATCAAACATTTTGATTCAGTCATTTACCGGCCCAAAATGAATGGGGCAGTGGGTCTGCAAATAAAACACAAAGACGATCATGGGAAGAATGTCCGCCAATCATCGGGGATGGCCGGATTTATTGTCGCTCACCCTGTTCGCCTATCGAACCTCAGTTCGCACATTTGCAGGGGCAGCCCCTTACGCATCTCCCGGGCATACGACAAGAGGGTACGATCCCAGAAATTCAAAATAAACGATTTAGTCCTCAAAAGGATCGCGCCCTGCCAAGACGAAGCTATGGGGAATTTCGCTCTAAATTAAAAGGAGCCGTCACGATAAAAAAATCCTCTCTGGGGGAGCCCTCATCTTACAAGGAATGGACGGAAAGGCGTTTCCCAGCTCGTTAATTCTGACTCCGTGAAACAACTCTGTGATCTAAAAAAAAAAAAAAAATCAAAAAATCAAAAAATCAAAAATCCCCCAAACCTTTCAACAAGTCAAAGGACCGGATCTTTTGTCAGCCAGCGAGATACCGATGCAACCAGTACGAGGGAGATCACAAGAAAAGCAACTTAACACTGGGGCATTTGTCACTACCCAGGAAATGATGACGTGCAAATTGGTACCCATGCAACAATCCCATCAACATGCACCATCATCATCAAATGCTATCTCATGTCAATTCAATCTTCAACGGTACGATCATCTGGCATTTGTCAAACATGGTTTTCCCGGGATACGATGACCCGCGTGAAGGGGGATTTTATTTGGCTTGATAGGAATCGGATTAATTCTGACAAGCAACTGTGGAGCACGATCGTGAGTATGATTAGACGAAGAAGGCTATTCAACCTTTTGATCGGGTACAAAGCCTTAATTCAAAGCAACGTTTGCGACAGAATCGACCTCATGTGACAACCTTCACTTTGCATTTTGCACAAACTTTCAGTTGTGAGGTATAAAACTATGACGACGTTGATGGCAATTAACACGTAGTCAGACAGTCAATAATTATCAAGCTAATATCAAGAAGTCAGATAATAAATGATTATCAAGCTAATGTCTCGAATCGTGGCCTGGGTTATTCGAGTAATTAAGCCCGAGGGGTGTCTCTACACCTGGTGCCCTAAAGCCATCTGGTTTGGGAGTCGCTGGCCCAACACTCGTTACATGGATAACTTAGAGCCTAAGAAAACGAGCATTACAGTAGAGGAGACCCGAGCAGATTCGAATCGTGGCATGGGCTACTCGAGTAATTAAGCCAAAGGGGTGTCTCTGCATCTGGTGCCCTAAAGCCGTCTGGTTTGGGAGTCACCGGCCTAACACTCGCTACATGGGTAACTCAAGCCTAAGAAAACGAATCTTGCTCAAGGTCAAGCAAAGATTGAATGGTGCAGACCACCAGCTTGTCTCGAACCGTGGCCTTTGTTACTCGAGTAAATAAACCCGAAGGGGTGTCTATACACCTAATGCCCCAAAACCGTCTGGTTTGGGAGTCATTGGTCCAAAACTCGTTAAATGGGTAACTTTGAATAGCCTAAGAAAATGAGACAAGTGAAGTGGCCTGATAAAGAGAAAAGATAATATGAAAAAACTCTCGGCCTTGAACAAAAGGTCATGAAAGAGAAACCCCTACTGAATGTTGCATCGCACAGTGCATTTGTCATATGACGTCAATCCTGCTAAGAACGTTGTCGAGAATGGAGAAAGAATACCTTTGACGAGGGGAGGTAGTTCTTTTGAATTCGACCGTACTCACGTACAATGACCATGAATGCTTGAAGATATTCTTACGATTTCATAACTCGTTAAATAGAAAATCATCAACTCACGAGGGAGTGAAAATAACTTCCAATCTGGTACATTCACGGTTCACAACTTGCTAGATTGTGCGATCAACAGATATTCAATTTCATGTGCTTTAATTGCATTTACTCTTTTGTCGAGATTATAATATCTTTGTGTTGAACTAACACTAACGGCCCGAGCCTTCAAGTTTTGGCATTTGTTAGTCATCTGATATGCAGGATCTTACAGAGATGTGGATAACTCAGCACGGTCAACATCGCGAGTTTTCGATAGAAATTCTTGGCAGCGACACGCACCAAGGCAGGGGTAGTTAAGAATCGTGAAATGGAAGGAAGCTGAGGCTGCACAGAACTTCTCGTTATTGGGCCTCTCCCCAATCCTGACTATCACTGCCTCGACATCCAAATGATCCACGTGCATGAGCATATACAAGGATGATATAATGCGGGACAATAGCATATCGGCCGTCAGAAATGATCAAAAGGCCAAGGAGCCCAACATAGCTGTCGGTCATCACAGAGAGCGAAACAGACTGCCTCAACTCGATGAAATGAAGACGACCAAGAACAGGCAGAGTACCAAACCAATGTTGAAGTCTAGAAACTACACTGCACGATGAGGCGTGATCCAATCAAATGTTGGCAAACAACGACGACTGTCAAAACGTATCATTTGACTGAATAGGGGTTATTTCTATCTAAAACATATGTTGTGCACATGCATCTGTCCATAACATATCTGCCAGATCATGCATAACATCTTTTTCATGCATACAGGTACGATCAAAATGAAAATCTTTAGGAAAGTACAAGCACGTCGCTTTCAACCCCACGAATGATCAGACTGTGATGGCTTTTACGGCATGGTACGTGGACGATGTTGGTGAGACATCCAGGACATGAAGCCGATCACACATCCCATTTCAAAAAAATCACTCAAATCCAATCAATGACCCCTGGGAAGGGCTGATATCCAACCAATCAATGACCCCTGGGAAGGGCTGGTATCCAACCAATCAACGACCCCTGGGAAGGGCTGGTATCCAACCAATCAACGACCCTTGGGAAGGGCTGGTATCCAACCAATCAACGACCCCTAGGAAGGGCTAGTATCCAACCAATCAACGACCCTTGGGAAGGGCTGGTATCCAACCAATCAACGACCCTTGGAAAGGGCTGGTATCCAACCAATCAACGACCCCTGGGAAGGGCTGGTATCCAAGCAAGAAGTGACCCCTGGGAAAGGCTGGTATCCAAGCAATCAATGACCCCTGGGAAGGGCTGGTATCCAAACAATCAATGATCCCTGGGAAGGCTGGTATCCAAACAAGGAGTGAACCTGGGAAGGCATCCAAGCAAACCACAACAAGGTGGTGAGCAAACCTGGGAAGGCATCCAAGCAAACCACAACAGGGTGGTGAGTAAACCTGGGAAGGCATCCAAGCAAATCACAATGAGGTGGTGTGAGAACCTGGGAAGGCATCCAAACGAACCATAACAAGGTGGTGAACAGCCCTTGGGAAGGGCCGATATCCAAAAAGTGAGCGATCCCTGGGAAGGGCTGAGATCCAAGCAAACCCCGACAAATGATGACATCTGTAGAACAGTATCAAAAGACTGTACAAGGGTCATTTTTCATCAAATATACATTTTAAATGTTGTGTCACATGCATTGAATAGATGATAATTCTGTACGTGATCCATGCAGGTTAGGTGTCAAGGTCCTAGCCTATCAGAGTTAAAAGCAATGGCTGCCAAAAATGGTATACGAGGACGAACTCCAAGGATGCCTTTTAAGCTAGTCAGGAGAATAACTTCCTTTGATGACAATCGACCGGATACGAGAACCGGCGATTACGAGATGGGTGACCGGCGACGAAACCCGGCCCCGACGAGACGATCGACCGGTGACAATAACCGACGATTACGAGATGGGTGACCGGCAACGAAACCCGGCCCCGACGAGACGATCGACCGGTGACGATAACCGGCGATTACGAGATGGGTGACCGACGACGAAACCCGGCCCCGACGAGACGATCGACCGGGGACGATAACCGGCGGTTACGAGATAGGTGACCGGCGACGATACCCGGCCCCGACGAGACGATCGACCGGCGACGATACCCGGCCGTTATGAGATGGGTGACCGACGACGAAACTCGGCCCCGACAAGACGATCGACCGGCGACGATAACCGGCGATTACGAGATGGGTGACCGGCGACGATACCCGGCCCCGACAAGACAATCGACCGACGACGATACCCGGCGGTTACGAGATGGGTGACCGGCGATGATACCCGGCCCCGACAAGACAATCGACCGGCGACGATACCCGGCGGTTACGAGATGGGTGACCGGCGACGATACCCGGCCCCGACAAGACAATCGACCAGCGACGATACCCGGCGGTTACGAGATGGGTGACCGGCGACGATACCCGGCCCCAACAAGACAATCGACCGGGGACGATACCCGGTGGTTACGAGATGGGTGACCGGCGACGATACCCGACCCCGACAAGACAATCGACCGGCGACGATACCCGGCGATTACGAGATGGGTGACCGACGACGATACCCGGCCCCGACAAGACAATCGACCGGCGACGATACCCGGCGGTTACGAGATGGGTGACCGGCGACGAGACCCGGCCCCGACAAGACGATCGACCGAACACGAGACCCGGCGATTACAAGACGGTTGATTAGAAGACGAAACCCGACGACTAACAAATGCGGTCAGGGATTGATGCATTAACACCTTTATAAATGTTTTGCATGCTTTATATCTGGCGTCGCATCATAAGTTGTATGTGTTACATCATCTATGTATTATCATTTTTGTGTACTGTCATTCATGCATCGGGTGTCTATTTCTTTATCCTGTTCATTTCATTCAACATTTCATAAACATGATAAAGAGGGGCAGCTGTAGACACCCAAATTTTGCACTTCGTGTACTAACCCTGACAGGAGGGCAAATTCGGGAAATGAACCGGCCCGCGAGAGCAAGGGATGGACAAGAACGAACACTCGACGCCACCGCGACGATTTACAACCAAAGCCGACGTGACAACAAGGCCGTCCGAAATGAGCATTCCCGAATGATGTGGCACGTCTCCCAGTAATTCCCAGACTGTAAAATACAAGTATTTTAGCGAAAGCCAACGGTACGACACAAGAATCGAGGTGCAGCCCGAAAATCGGGAAAATCAGCCCACCCAGCCGCAGATTGATCTGCGGCCAATGATTAAAATAATTGGAGTGCGCGGCGGGCAGCTGAGCGGCTGAAGTGCGCGACGGGCGCGGGGAAACCAAGGCCAGCCGCAGATCAATCTGCGACCAGCCACAGATCAATCTGCGGCTGCCCTTGGCAGCCCCATATCAGTGCAGTTCTTCATCCAGCAGACGGACAGTAGCATTTTGGGAAGAAAAAAGAAGGGAAAAACAGCAGCAAAAGAGCTCGGGAAAGGAGAGAAAAAAGAGAAAAAAGAGAGGAATTAAACTCTTTTGATTAGATTGTATAACATACAACTCCTACACTATTCAATATACGAATTTTATACGCATCGTGGTGTCATTAGCAAGGTGATTCTTTTATAGCATTTTTGTTGTATCATTTTGTTAATCTTCTTGTCAATTGGGTTATGTGAAATGTAGTTTTTCTTGTATATTGTTGTGGATCCATGGATTGAGGATTATTAGTGAGGGTTCCAATTGGAACGAAATTCTTCCTAATGGACCGATGATATCCATTTGATGATTTTTAGCTCGTTATAGTGATGTAGCAATTTTGGATGTGAGCCTAGGAACGTGACCCCGTGGTCCAAATCCGATGATGGACATTTTTGGATGTATGTAATAGGGCCGATGTACCCTTTGTTGTAAATATGTAATTGTCGGGCCTTAAAACGATATCAAGTCGAAAATCGGGTTTAAGGCCCCGTAATAGTGAAATATGTGATTGTGGGCGTTGGGGTTATTCGGATGGCTTACATGCCCATGAATAGCCCCCAAGCATTTTAATGTTTGATTTGATTTATGACACGAAATTGATTTCAAAGCTAAAACGATAAGATTTTCATAAAATCAATCAAACTAGGTTATTAGAATCACGAAGCTAAAATTTGGAAATGCTAATGAACGTCGATTCCTATTTAACGAGAAGGCTAAAGAAAAAAATCGTTTTCAAACATCACAAAAATGATTTTATAAAAATAAGTAACGTTTTATTAAATCTTTGTGCATAGGGTTAAAGAGATCCTAGAAGTTGCCCATCATGCTATTTACGAAAGCAACGTATAGATCTCGATTCCTATTTTGACGAAGGTTTAGAAAACTCTTGTTTTTGCCAAAACGACACCTAATGAAAATCTCATAAGTTTTTGACAATTAAAATCAAACCTTTCTCATAAAGCTTTCTCATTAAACCAAATGACATTCTAAAGTATTCTCAAAAGAAAGCACGACTTTTCATCAAAACCCAGATGGGTTCTTCATGCAAAATTCACCACGACATTCACGTAGGCACACACACACACGCGCACATACACACACACATTCAAGAATTAAAGGATAGGAAAAGCATCAAGATTGCGGTAACCGTGTTTCGCGGAAGTCGGGGGGTGCCTAACACCTTCCCCTCGCTTAAGCAAGCCCCCGAACTCTATGAATCTCGGTTCGCAGACCAATAAATTCGGAGTCACACATGAGCCAGCGATTTACGAAAACAAAACTCGGATGAGTTGATACATCCATTTCAAATATACCAACTGGCGACTCTGGTTAATTGGCTCATCATAAAAAATGATCTTTCAAAACCCCGTCAACATTAATGCTAACCTTTTCCAAAAAATCATTCAATCAAAAGGCTAAAATTGGAAAAGACGAAATCCCGGCGTCGACATTATGTTTAGATCTTTTTTTTTAATAATATAGAGTTTCCCAACCGCAGTCGGACTAAGTCTCCCCACCCCGGGCCAGGCTTTGCGTACAGGCTCCGCCTAAGACATGGCGTCACCCTGAAACGTACGACCCGTGGCTGCTTAACCTTTACAGGTTTAACAATTGTTGCAAGTGGGATTCGATCGCAGGACGATTGAGTTTACGGTTCGCCTCGGGGCCTCATTTGAACCATTATGCCAACTGTTGCAGTTATGTTTAGATCTTTTCATAAGTGAAAAGGGGAAAGTAAGATGATGGCAGGAATGTTAAGAAGCAAAAGGTAAAATGATGTTCGTACAAATCGTTTTAATCTTATGAGGATAGGACGTGTTATGTCCGAAACCAGGAAGAGTACAATATATGTTGATTATGTAGTAATTGCTAAGATAGGAAAGAATTTTGCAAAAGAATAGTAAGTTAAAGGGTCGTTAGTCCCGAGTAGAACGTGAGAAAACAAAAGTTCCTTAATATGGTAGAAGATTACTATTATGTTAAAGATGCTGATGCCTGAGTATAATAGGTAGTCATGAGCCAAGGCAAGTCATTAAGACTTGGGCTAAGAAAAGATTTTCTGCCCATGAATGGGATGGGAAAGAGTAAATGAGAGAAGAAATGATGTATTACGTATGCTAGAGTAATTCAATAAAATTAGTCGACGAATAAGTAAGGGTCTAGAGATAGGTAGAATTTGAACGTACTGTAATACTGATTCTGGGGATGGAATCCTTATAAGGGGGAAGAATGTAATGACCGAGAATATTGCGTGTCACAATAAAGGTTATTTTTTTTATGAAATGCATTTTCATGAGGAATTATTTTGAACAAATGTGTGAATATGTGTATGTAATATTTAAGCAGGTTAGTCAATTTATTTATTTTATATTGACTAAGGAATGAAAATGAAGACAAGATGAATTATTAACTAAGTTGATTGAGGAAAAGCAAGATAAGCTTATGTTATGAATTAACATAGCTTGAATGTTGGCCTTAAATGGCAAATGAAGAGATTAATGATCATTAAATAATTAATTAGTATGACTAATATAGAATGCTTTTATGAATATGGATATATATATATATATATGTGTGTGTGTGTGTGTAAAAAATTTATCGATCGAACGATAACGGTTTTCAAGCCAATTAGGGCTAATTGAGTTAAGGAATTAGTGGATTAAAAAGGAAAGCCAAGAGATAAGAATTTATTGAGTTAAGTTTATGTTACTAACTAACTAAGTTTAAAATGTTAGCCTCGTATGACAATATATGATAGCTTAAATGAATTATGTTAACGAACTAGTAAATTTTGTTAAAGGTCGAAAATGAGTTAAGTAAATGACCTAATCGACAAACCCTAACGTATTGCTATTTCAGGGAGTCCAAGAGAGGAATTATTAAAACCCAAACCAAAGTCCATACCAAGCCCTAACAAACCTTATAGAGAGCCCAAGACCAAGCCCAACCCATGACCCAATTGGTTGGCCCAAATGTGGAAATGATGACATAAGCCCTCAAAAAGGACGATGATGTCATAAAGAAGGAAAAAGGAAGCAAAAAGGAAGGGATAAATGGGTGGAAATCTATCCCATTGAGGGCCCCACATGGGGAAGGTTATATTTAAAGTGGTGGGCTTCACATGGGAGAAATTGTGGCCAAAAGGTGGGCCCCACTTGTGAAGAAAAATGTGACCAAAGTTTACTTACAAATTTCCTTTGCTCATTTCTTCACTCAAGCTCCAAACTTTCATCATTTGTGTTGACATTTTGATGCAAGTAATCTTTTGATTATGACATTCTAAGCATGATTAGAGGACGTGTTGGATGATTAAGATAGCTAAGCTGCGTTAGCATAAGTATATAAATATAGGAGGAATATGAAGGATTGGACTTTGCTCACATTTTAGCATACTTACAAAGTTAGAAAGAGTAAGGAAAAGTTAGTAACTTAGAGAGAGAAAGAGCAAGGGAGTGAGCAAGTGAGCTTGTTAGTGAAGAGAAGGAGGGTCACGACTGAGCAAAGAGGAGGGCAAGAGGATTAACAACCATCAATAAGAAGAGAAGCATAGAAGGTTTAAAAGTGTTCTAAAACCCTAACTTTAATTTTTCTTAGTCTAGAACTTGTTTTGCTTAGTTGTTGTGGGAGTTTTTATTTGTGAGATGGATCATGGTAGATCCTATGATATAAGTGAGGTTATGAAGGAGTATATATATTTTTTATATATTTTGTGAATGGAAATTATGGAAACTACCAAAGCTTTCTAAGAAAACTCAAAAGACGAAAAACTGGAAATTTTCATAAACGGAACACGAAATTTGGACAAGCATAACTCGTCATTTTGAATTTTTGAGTGAGGTCAAGTCCTAGAGATAGATATGGAAGTACCCTAAAACCTCCAAGTGGAATTTCTAAAAAATAAGTTGTAGATTTTCGTAGGGACAGAGTTTGCCAAAACAGTCCAGAATTGAAAAATGAACAAAACCTCCTAGCCAATTTGTTTCGTTCCCTGTTTAGACCACTTAAACAGTGTAATAAAATCAAGCTTTTCGGGACATGAAACTATATGATATAACGTAGCTCCTGTCCGAATTTGAACGCATTCCGACTTGGGACGAGTGAGTTATGGCCATTTCAATTTTAGGATTTTAAAGACAAAAATTGTCATAACTTGAGTTCTACAACTCTGATGACCACAAAATTTAAACTAGAACTTCATGTTAATATATGTACGATTCTGGCAAGAGATGGGAAGTTTTGAAGCTTAGCACGATATAATTAATTTTGCTAAGTTACGAACTTAAAACGGCTTTTTGAAAAATACTAAAGGAAGTTGAAAAATTGTAATAAAATTATTTTTGTATATGAAATATATGTATATGTGTGTGGATAGAAGAGAAAAAAAATAATAAAATGGTTAAGGATGCTTAATGAGGGAATTCAGCTTAGAACAGATTAAAACAATTAAAACCATAAAGTCGGGATTTACCGAAATAATTCCTATCAACTAGAATGTGTTAAGTTGTGGCATATGAGTCTATATAGATGCTAATTACATATTTTTATGAAGTATTATAATTATAATGTGAGGGAGCGTTTACGTTCAGATTAAGTCTGAAGAATGTTTGCTAAGTTAGGTTTTGACAATTGCCAGCAATATCTTTACAAGTGTAACGATTAAGTAAATCTTTATGGATGTTGTAGGTTATTTGAGTAACGACGTACTAAGGTTAAGCGTAAACAACGAGACAGGCAAGTATCCTAACTTTATTTGATTTTCATATTAAATGCAAGTTTTCTAAGATTACTCGAATTCTTGTTATTGAGCAAGTTTTCTATTCAAACTCTTATTTGATGTTTTCTAAATGATAATTGTATGTTATATCCGCACTAAGGTGATATTGAATCGTTAAGCATGAAACGTTCTAGTATGCACGAATTACTTTGTTAATGAAAGTCTATGCCACTTATTTCGGCTAAACTAATATTGATGTAATATGTTGAAATCATAGAATTTCTTTGAAGCTAATCCGAACCATATTGTTGTGGTGCAGACTCATGATGTAAGACTAAGATAAACAACCCTTATAAAAGGGGAAACTTTATTGTCGGACTTCCGACCCTGCGCGCTATGTTTGAATGTTACGCATAATATGAAGTACAATAAGATTGATCACCTTACGTACTTGCAAAGAGTGTAATTAGTCCTTGAGATTAACTTATACTCTCGAGGTATTTAGTTAAATAACTGATAATCCCTCTAGAAGTTCACGATCCATAGAGATCATTCAACATGAATTTTAGGAATAATCCTCTCTATTGAGTTTTGTTGCAGCATTATTTCTTCACAATCAATTGGATATTATTGAAACCTCAAAATATTTAACACTTTTATTCATGATATGTTATTCAACATGAGATTTAGGAAAATCTTTGTTATTGGAAATGATTCATTATTTCAGTTACTTCACAATCCTTTAAATATTGTTGAAGTTCTAGAAAGTTAAACTCTTTTATTCATGATATGTTATTTATAGTATGCTTTAAACTTGGTGAGCAAATTAGTTGCTCACCCTTGCTTTAAATAAAACTTTTCAGCCAAGACCGAGGTAGCCGAATATTCTAGGAAGGACAAAGGCAAAACGATGGCGACCGAGTAGTATCATTTGTGTACTGTTTATTATGTTTGGATTGATATAAATCTTTTGTATTATTAAATATGTTTTGTAAAGGTTAGTTGAACATGGGATAGCGATATGTTTTGTATTAAGACAATGTAAGTAATGATGTAATTCATATTGAATTAGTAAATAGATGTGATGCGTATGTTGTACCGTGAGCACTGAATCCGAGGTTCAAGTGACCAGAATTTGGGGGAGTCACAGAAGTTGGGGAGTTGAAAATAGCCAGCAATAACCGCGACAGTTGGCGCAGTGGTTCAAATAAGGTCACGGGGCGAACCGTAAACTCGGACGTCCTAGGATCGAATCCCACTTGCAACAATTGTTAAACCTGCAAAGGTCATGCGACCCACGGGTCGTACGTTTCAGGGTGATGCCATGTCTTAGGCGGAGCCTGTATGCAAAACCTGGCCTGGGGTGGGGAGACTTAGTCCGACTGCGGTTGAGAAACTCCACATTATCAAAAACAAATCCAGTAATATCGAGGTTCTCATTGTTGAGGGAAATACCCTAGAAACCAAGGGTTTGTCATACCCATTAGAGATAGAGAGTTCAGGCGAGGTGGTGGCAGTAATCACATATCTGGAAGGCACAGGAACTGGATCCCTTATAGTTCACGAAGCGGCGAAGGAAACAAACAAGGTCCTTGAACCTTTTGTGTTGGCATCAAGGCCACAACATCCCATCACCAGTTTGAAGGCAATTGGAATTATGGGAAGGAAATGGGAGAAGCAGCTGAATGCACTGCCGTCTTGCCTAAAAAAACTCTCTGTGTCTACCGAAGCGAGCAACAAAACCTGTAATGAAGCATGTGCTAAAAATAACTGATGAAAAGGCAATTGAATTGAAAGTAGTATGCACACCAGCCAATCATATTTGATATAATGTAGCATATACTTTGTAATATTATTCATTTATTAATAAAAGAATTAATTCATTACAGGCATTTTACTTTATCGACATGGTGCTGTTATATTATATGTGATAAACCCATAGTTTTGAGCAATGCTTTTAGAATCATGATGATGATCATACTAATGAGATCTAAATTTTTAGAAAGCTTAAAACTAAAATCGTTCCTAATCGTTGGATTACTATAAGGGGATTAGTGAATCTGGATAGATTGGTACATACTTTGCTTGCTCTTAGGAAGAGGATAATTGATCTCATAATCATTTGTGTGGAGACACTAAAGCAAGTATGTAGGTGCTTATTAGAGAAGAAGTTCCATGAACGTGACTCGCTGAAGGAATACCTAATGGAGTTTTACTTTCCTGTCAATAGGATTCCTCTAGTGATAGTAATACAAGTGATCCTTAGACTTAAGATCATCATAGTATCTTGTGTATGATGAGTTATACTTTGACATGTCCCTTAAGACCTTTAGGGTATATCAAAGGGTATGCTTGGGTATAAAAAGTTATACATGGAAATATATGAATGATCAACAAAGAATCTACCACATCTAGTAAAAGATGAGAATGTCCTATGTGATTCGATAAATGACAACTCAGTAGTCATTGACCAAGGTAGAATGAAATTAGAAAGAAGTTTCTAATTTGCAATATTTAGAGTGGTGCATTTGAGAATCAAAATACATATAATTAAATAAAATAAGACTTAATAGTAATTTCATGTCTTATATTTAATTGGGACATTATTTGGTAGAAGGATCGAATTATACGGTAACTATTCACTGAAAGGTTCTTTTGTGATTAATGTTGAAATCTATATTATCTGGAAAGTTGTTTATTGCTAAGAGAGTTTACCCTTATTGTAGAATAAATATTATTTAATTAAATAAATTAAATAATTTAATTTATTTATTTAAATAAGATTAGATTTGTTCTAATTAATTTATTCACAACTGGTTTAATATAGAGAACCTAAATGGTCACATCGCAAAAGAAAAATATTTATTTAAAAAGTAAATGATATAATCGTAATAATAAGTTAAGTATATTTAATTTAATCTATGGTGATAGAATAAATTAAATAGCTTAATATTTATTATTTAATATTTTGGAAATATTAAATATAAATTAATAAGAGGAGTCTTATTATTATTATTACTACTATTATTATTTAATTCCTAAAAGGCTCTGGAAATTAATTAATAAAGTATTCTCATAAATTCCTAATTGGATTAGGAGTTTAATTAATTAAAAAAGTTTAATTAAAATAAAACCCTATTCCTACATAGTTTAGGAGGGTTGCCTACATCTATAAATAAGAAGAGTCTTATTATGGATTAGGGTTACATACGCTTCCATAAGATTTGGGAGAGTACTTACAATTTCTATAGAGATAGAAACTAGAGTTTTGCCAACACCCATCTTCTTGAATATATATTATTCCTTGATGGATCACCTCTAGAGGCAAAACACTTGGGTGGCTAACGTTGATCAAATGAAGTAATCTAATCAGTGAAATTCAAAGAGAACGTGAAGGATTTGGAGTTGAACTCGTACCTATGGATGTGATGAACGAGATTTTTCTAATTTAATTTAAATATTTATTGAATTAAATAAATATTTTTTAATAATTTAATTATTGAATTAAATAATTAATTGATGAATTTGTAGTGGATTAATTTAATTATATGTGTTACATTAGTTAAATTAATGTGGATAATTTTTATATTCAAAGTATGTATTTAATTGAGCTTATTTGATTAAATACATTATTTAAATAGGCATAATGTTATTCTAACTAATTTAATAATTAATTAGAAATTTAATAATTTGTCATAATCAATAAATGAGAATTTTAATTATGTGACAATGTGATTTAATGTGGTATTATTCTATTTTATTTAACTAATTTTAATAAGATTATTTGATTAATTAAAATGTGACATTAAACTATATTATAAGCAGTTTATTAAAATAAACTAGAGAGGAGGAATAAAAGAACAAGCAAACATGACCTTAGTGGTGGTTGGAGCCAGTTAACCCATTTTGGGAATTAACTGACAACCACTACCCAGTTATTATATACATTATATTATATACGTAATATTATTATTATCATTTTTTAGTCTGAGTTGGAGATATAGCAAGAAAAAGAGAGAGTTTTGAGAGAATTAGAGAAGTGAAGAAGCAATCATTTCATCTGCTCGCATAATTTAAAGCATCTAGTCAAGGTAATCCTTAAATTGAAGCCTTTAATTTATGTCCTTTTAAGTTTTTCTCCATGAACGTATATTTTAAGTTTTCTATAATTTGAATTACATGGCTAAATTTTAAAGAACTTGATGTTAGATGTTATTACTATTATTACTATTTAATTCCTAAAAGACTTTTGGGAATTAATTAATAAAGTATTCTCATAAATTCCTAATTGGATTAGGAGTTTAATTAATTAAAAAAATTTAATTAAAATAAAACCCTACTCCTAAATAGTTTAGGAGGGTTGCCTACATCTATAAATAAGAAGAGTCTTATTATGGATTAGGGTTACATACGCTTCCATAAGATTTGAGAGAGTACTTACAATTTCTATAGAGATAGAAACTAGAGTTTTGCCAACACCCATCTTCTTGAATACATATTATTCCTTGGTGGATCACTTCTAGAGGCCAAACACTTGGGTGTCTAACGTTGATGAAAGGAAGGAATCTAATCAGTGAAATTCAAGGAGAACGCGAAGGATTTGGAGTTGAACTCGTACCTATGGATGTGACGAACGAGATTTTTGTAATTTAATTTGAATATTTATTGAATTAAATAAATATTTTTCAATGATTTAATTATTGAATTAAATAATTAATTGATGAATTTGTGGTGGATTAATTTAATTATATGTGTTACATTAGTTAAATTAATGTGGATAATTTTTATATTCAAAGTATGTATTTAATTGAGCTTATTTGATTAAATGCATTATTTAAATAGGCATAATGTTATTCTAACTAATTTAATAGTTAATTAGAGATTTAATAATTTGTCATAATCAATAAATGAGAATTTTAATTATCTGACAATGTGATTTAATGTGGTATTATTCTATTTTATTTAACTAATTTTAATAAGATTATTTGATTAATTAAAATGTGACATTAAACTATATTATAAGCAGTTTATTAAACTAAACTAGAAAGGAGGAATAAAAGAATAAGCAAACATGGCCTTAGTGGTGGTTGGAGCCAGTTAACCCATTATGGGAATTAACTGATGACCACTACCCAGTTATTATATACATTATATTATATACGTATTATTATTATTATTATTATTATTATTATTATTATTATTATTATTATCATCATCATTTTTAGTCTGAGTTGGAGATACAGAGAGAAAAAGAGAGAGTTTTGAGAGAATTAGAGAAGTGAAGAAGAAATCGTATCATCTGCTTGCATAATTTAAAGCATCTAATCAAGGTAATCCTTAAATTGAAGCCTTTAATTTATGTCCTTTTAAGTTTCACTACTAGAAATTTGACATATAGCGACGGTCGGGACGGAACCGTCGCTATAGGGTATCTATAGTGATGGACATAAGCTGGCCGTCGTTATATTCCTTTAAAGGTAGTCTATTCCGAGGGTTATGATCTGGCCGTCGATATAGAGCTTTTTTGGGGGGGTTTTAGCGAGGATTATGAGTGGGCAGTAGATAATAGGTTTCAGTAGTTTGGGCGCGCACAAATCCCTCCCATTTCCCCCCAAATCAGTATCAATTGGCCCTTTCCCAAATCAGTATCATTTTCCCCCCAAACTCACTCACTCGATCTGTCGATCAACCCTTTCTCTCCTCTCTCACCCTTTCTTACTCGATCGATTGGCCATCGTGTACGCTCCGCCAACAAGAGGCCCCTCCAGTAGTAGGCCATCGGGTGTTCTCAGATCTGAATTAGATGACTGGAGGTGATTTAGCTGAGCCTCAAAAGTACTATACCGGTGGCGAGAAAAAGTATCCATGTATTACTTCCATGTATTACTATATCATTTACATTTAAAACATCATTACATATGCTCCGATTCTGATTCTTCTTTCGCCGTTGATTACCATGACCGATTTGATTACCATGATTCCCAATCCGATTGAGCTATTTTGGGTGGAAGGATTATTCAGTCAGTCATAATGTACAGTTAGTAATTTTGTTTGGTATTTGAATTTCTGCTCTTGTTTTTCCATCGTGTTTCTATTTATTTTAGTCAATTATTGAAATTTATGATATGGGTTTGGCGAATTAGTAAAAAAATTTGTATGATTGTGTATGTTCTTAATTATGGGTTTGATTGAAGATAATGATGTGGTTTGGTTGATACTTGACCATTACTCTGTTGAATATAATTTGTTGCTTTTATTACCAGCATTTGGGCTCCATTTAGTTGATGGTATATATAAGAAATTGGGTCTTATTGTTCGATTGTATACTTATAATTATAATTGGGGACCAGTGAAGTGCCAGTCATAGAGCTTGACACTAGCCTTTGCCTCCGAAACAAATTTCAGATCTAAAACTTATAAAATTTTGGATCTAAAACAATTATATCACATGTTGCTTTGTGTTTTTGACATAGCTTTCATCATCTTCATGCCTAGCTTGACAATTAAGACAAAATGTTATTTTTCCATGTATAGATTAAGAGACATTAATTGAAGGCACCTTTCAACATTTGTAGTTTCCATCCAATCCAAATAAAGGAAATATTATAGGAAACAATGAAACTTGTAAAACATAGAACTTGGCACACATATTAGTCATGATACTTATTATTAATTTAGTAGTGGTATTATTGCTTTAGCTTGTGAATATTATTAATTTGTTACCCTGGATGGTCACTCTGTATGTCAATTCTTTCTCTTTTTCCATTTTTTATTTATTTTTATAACTTTTCTTTTTTTTATCAATGGTGATGATTATGATATTGCTGGATCGAATAATCCTATAGAGGACCTGTGACATGTTATTAATTTGCGTTACTAGCTATGTACTGTTTTGATATATAGTAACGCTATTTTGGATAGTAATGTATATGTAGGTGACATTATGTACTTTAATTCGTAATTTTCAATTATAATTTTTTTGTTTTGTTCTTTTAGTTGAAAATGTTGTATTCAGATTATTTGGTATGGTTTGACTGTAAATATGCTTCTTGATGGGTAAAAGAAATAAAGAAATATTGCAGAATAATGACAGCTAATATTAAAAAAAACTATAATTGAAATAGCGACGGTCGGGGCCGTCGCTATAGAAATCAAACATTCGCGCCAAAAAATCATATACGACGGTCGTGACCGTCGCTATAGAACCAAACTATTTGCGCCATTAATCACATATAGTGACGGTCGGGGACTGTCGCTATAGCTCAAAGACATTCGCGCCATAGCCTCTATAGCGACGGTCCGGACCGTCGCCATAGATATGCATTGACCGTCGGTAAAAACCTACAAGCGCGTTTTTGTATGCGTTTTAGCGACGGTCAGACCGTCAGTATAGATATGTGTGATCGTCGCTATAGGTATTAGCGACGGCTTCTATAGCGACGGTCGGCGACCGTCGCTATAGGCTATAGCGACAGTCTTTCCGCCTATAGCGACGGTCGCCGACCGTCGCTATAGGGCGATTTTCTAGTAGTGTTTTTCTCCATGAACGTATATTTTAAGTTTTCTTTAATTTGAATTCCATGGCTAAATTTTAAAGAACTTGATGTTAGATGTTTGTAAGCATGCATAAGTGTATTTAATATGATTTATATCTGATTTAGAGTAATCAAATTCATGAAATTATGCTTTTATTAGAGTTTTGAATTTTACAGAGAAACAGTTTTTAAATATGACTTATGTGTATGAAAAATTATGCTTGAATTGCATGTTAATCGGTAAATTGATGGTTGATTATGTTTATGCATGTAAAAACGAAAAGAACGAAACTTAAACGAATTAATTTGGTTAAGAAACGAGTTCACAGTGATTTATTACGCTAAATATATCAGAATTGGTTGTTTAGGTTGTCTATGATGCTAAAATCATTGTGTATATAATAGGTTTTGATTTTATAAGGCATATGATGAATGGGTAGTAATTAAATTGTCGATTGAATGAAAAACTTTGGCCAAATTTGGCATTTTCTGTGTTCTTCGCGAACTGCAGAAGATGGATCACAGGTTCACCGCCCCGACGGTGAAATTACATTAGGATTAGTCGCCCCAGCGGTGTCCCCGCCCCGGCGGTATAAATGAACTACTTTTGCCGCCCCGGCGATGTCCTCGCCCCGACGGGCTTATTGAACTAATTTCTACTGCCCCGACGGTAGGCCCGCCCCAGCGCTATTTTGCAAAGAAAACTGCTGCCCCGACGACGTTGCAGAAAAATGAAAAATTTCTTCTTCCTTTGTGGCCATGTTATGTTATCCTAGGCATGTTTAAAGCTTAGATTAATGTATTAAATGAATACTAAGATATTGTGATGGATGTTAGCATATACCCATTAATTATTAGATGACAATTGAGATATTAAAATGAAATTGGATAAGAGTGAATCCTGAAGTGTTAATACTATTATAACTAATCATTGTTACTGCTTTATAAATGGAATGTGTAGGTTGTTTAAAGAACGTGAATTTTAATTTATAATCTACGCACGAGGCAAGTTTCCTAACCCTACCTTGATTTTAATTACACAAGTTCTAAAACTCTATCTCTCTTTTATGCAAATTTCTATACTCTACTTCATACTGAGCAAGTTCTTTACCATAATTCGTTCAAGTTCATGAATTCAAATGTGTTATTCTAATTCCTTTTTTAATAATACTGTGACGCCCCCAAATCTCTACACTCCCCTGTAGCAGATCTGGTGCTCACGTGAAATTATACAACTATAAATATTCAATAAAATATGACTTCTATCTATCCAAGGTTCACAGTATCCCATAACAGGTACTAGTTCCGGCCAGAACGTTGTCTGTGTTTGGATACCCTCACTTGGATGTATAGATTCATATCTAATGAATACCTCTTTCATATTTATATTCCCTATCTATCTGACATTCACATTATTAATGATAAGATTGTCCATAGAACTGAGGGGCGCATTTCAGTAAGGATGGCACCTTACCGGCGCTCATTAAGTGTAACCCCAGAGCTTATAGGACTTTCAACATCATTTAAATACCCTCATTCAGATGTATAGTTCGTATAGATACTGTATCTAACTTAGTACAACTATGCTAAATAAAATAAAGATCAGAGTACACCGCAATCGATGAAATAAAGGATCATAATATATTACATAACATTTGGTTTGATTACATTGTTTTCAGTACTAAGTTATTACAACAAAAGCCTTTAAAAGACTTAGATTATTCAAAAGCAGTTAATAAAACAAGTAAGCATGCCCTTTTCCTTTATCTGTCCCAGAAGTGCCAGGGATATCATTTAAAGCTACAAAAGAAGATATGCGCAAGAATGAGCTCCAAATGCTCAACAAGTTCATTTGAAAATGTAAACACAATGTGTTTGATTTGAAAGATGTCAGGTGATGTATAATTGATACTGAGGGTTCTGTACCGGAACCATATATTTCAATTTGTTCTGTCAGTCTTCAATGACTTAGAACCTCTTTGAATTCGGATATCTGGTAGGTGATCAGCCTCACCAATATCCTAGGAGTATGCATATCATCCTACCACATTTTTGGTCAATTTAAGTTAATTGCCAATATTGGTCAATTCATTTAATTGCCAATTTAAACCTTATTTGAAGGTTTGTCGGACCACCTTCCATCCACGGTGTCCCTTTTACTCAGTATAGATGTCATACCAAAATAATTTGGCTTGACACAATAAATTTAAGCTCAAACAATCAATAAATGATTTCATTTCTTAAGTTATGCTGAACAAGTAGCAATAACTTCACAATAATTGATAGCAAGACATAAATGAATTGCTTAATATAAGTTGAGAAAAGTTATGACACTTGCCTTAGCGTAGTTCGTTTTTATTTAAGACAGTTGGTCAACGTACGTAGTCTACGTATACCAATAATAAGCGTTAGCACGTATATAAACATGTATTACGCTATTCTAGACAAGTTTCATTAAGGTTCGACGTTGATTCGGTATCTCGGTCGTGTCCTTAATGGCTAAACACATAGATTGTTTGATAAAACTTCATTTGGAAGCTTAATTGTTAGTCTAAACAATTTAATTATTATTTATAACATTTTTAGAAGCTTGGTATTATTTTTAAATAATTTTCAGAAGCTTGGAAGTATTTTTAAATAATTTTACAAGCTTAGGAATATTTTTAAATGATTTAATTATCATTTAGAATATTTTTAAAACATTTAATATGTTATTTAAATAATTTATTTGTCATTTAGAATATTTTTAGATACCTAAAATATTATCTAAATGATTTATTAATCATTTATAATATTTTTAGAAAGATAGAATATTATTTAAATGATTTATTTTATCATTAATAATATTTTTTTAGAATTTATTTTATCATTATAATAATTTAATTATTACTTATAATAATTTTCAAAACTTAATTTAATATTTAAATGATTTAATTATCATTTAAAGTAATTTTTAAATACTTAATATATTATTTAAATAATTTATTTATCGTTTATAATATTTAAATATTTAATATTTTATTTAATTATTATATATAATAATTTTATTTACCTTAATATCATTTTTAAATCATTAATATAATTATTAAATGATTTAATATCATTTTAAATAATTAATGTAATTATTAAATGATTTATCATAATTATTATTTAATTAAATTAAATAATAATTCAGAAATATATAAAATATTAAAAATAAATTTTTATAATTAAAAATGAATTTTTGAATATAATTATTAATTATTTCTAATTATTTAATATTTATTTATTATTTTATAATTTATTTAATTAATTTTTATTGAAAACCTTCGCAAAAGACCTATAGTGACAGTCTGCATAAGGTTTTAGTTTTCTGGGTTTTCACATGCATTTCGTCGTTAAAGGTGTTCTTCAATGAAGAACAGTTGGTCAATGTCCAGTTGGGACTTTTGACCTCAAATTAATCTCAGCTGGCTTGATGTTTGTGTTTGATTTTTGTTTGTTGTTAAACCTAGTATGGCAGAGTATAACGACATATCAAATTTCACTTCAAATTATATCATATCATGCTTTAAATTTGATGGTCAAACCACCGGGTTCAAACTGTTCTTGAGTTTCTGGGTAACCCAGAAACTCAATCACTCATAACGGTCAACGTGGTTTGACCATTAATAACTTTGATTCTGTGTTTGCTAAATGTGTTTTGATGAGTCAAGATTGTAGTTTACATACCAAATGGGTTACCCAGAAACAGTCTATTATGGTCGGTCAATGGGTTTTGACCAACCATATCTTCCTACTGTAAGATAATTTTGGACTTCTACCAATTGGATCTTAAAGCTAACATGGCATACTACTGATTCATGCTTTAAAACACATCAAACAAATATTTTAAGCCAATCAAAAGCTCTGACAAAGTAGCTTGTCAGACTGTTCTTGACTGCCAAGAACAATTTGCTATTTTAGCTTGATTTTCATATCTAGATGTTATGTAAACGTGTTTTAACCGCCCAGATCACTTAATTACATGTTAATAAGTATTCCTAAACACTAAAACATAACATCAAATTCCAACTTAAAGATCTAGCAACAAATTAGGGTTTATGCACCTTTTTCTTCAAATTTTTGATCTCTGATCTTTGCTACTGATCTTGTGATTGCAGAGGCTTGTTTAGGCTTTGATTATAAGTGTTTAGGTTTCAAAATTTCGTAGGTCTAATGGTCAGCCTCTCATTCTATTTATAGCAACTTGAATTAGGGTTTCCTAAGCTTTATTTTCCATTTTTGCCCTCAAAATATCTAACCTAGTTACTTGTGCTGCTCAAGCCTGATCTTGTTCACCTACTTGAGCTAGATATTTATAAATATCTAATTTTGATATTCTATCTTCTTTTGATTGGTTGAAAATTTTGATTTTTAATTTATTTACTTACTAATTAAACCTAGATTTTTACTAATCATGTTTATGATGTTAATTTAGGTTTAGTAATACCTTAATTAGGTTTATATATCATAATTAAGGTTTATCAATTCATAATTTAGTGTTATTAAACCAAATTAGGGTTTTAGGGTTTCAAATTAATTATGGTTTAGGGTTTTCAATCCTACAATTAGGGTTTTAATCTTTCGTTTAGGGTTTAGTTTAATCTTAATAATTCATAATTAATATTATGATTCATTATTTAGAATCTAATTATATCAATTAAGATTCTTATACAATAATTAGGGTTTCGATTAGACAATTTGGATAAATATTATCAATTATGGTTTTCAAATTAGGGTTTCTGTTTCAGTTTATTATCCTAACCCTAATTAACTTATTTTTGATTTTTATTATTAACTCCGAAGCACGATAAAGCACTTCGTCATTACCAAGTACGACACAACAACTTACAAAAATAATTTGCCGAGACGCTTCTCGGTGAATTCGTCGGAAGCATGACAAATCATTTTGTCCGATTAAGCACGACACAGCTGCTTGGCGAAAATTTTTTATTTGACCTAATTGTTTAATAAAATACACAATCACATACTACAAAGTCAGATCATGAAATTTCATTTATTAAACACATAATTTACATATACAGATCTTATTAGGGTTCGGAATATTACATTCACCCCCACTAATAAGAATTTCGTCCTCGAAATTACTGTACGGGTTATACAAATAAGTGTGGGTAACTATCTCGCATTTTACTCTCAAGCTCCCACGTAGCTTCCTCTATATTTTGATTCCTCCAAATAACTTTGACTGAAGGAATCACTTTATTTCGCAGATGTTGTTCTTTCCTATATACGATTTCGATAGGAACTTCTTCATAAGATAAATCTTTCTCGATCCGGATGGGTTCGTAGTCGATAACGTGTTTATAATCGGGTTTGTATGGTCGTAACACGGACACATGAAACACGTTATGGATATGTTCTAACTCAGGAGGTAGGGCTACCTCATAGGCTACCTCACCTATCCTTCTTAGTATCTGAAATGGTCCAATGAATCTTGGACTTAATTTCCCTTTCTTCCCAAATCGAATTTTACCTTTCTACGGAGATACTTTTAAGAATACGTGACTACCGACTTCGAAATCTTGTAACTTTCTATGTTGATCAGCATATTTCTTTTATCGATCCTGTGATGCTTGTAATCTTCCTTGTATAATTCGGATTACCTCCGCGGTTTGTTGCACTATTTCAGGTCCTAACATTTGTCGCTCTCCGACCTCATCCCAACATAAAGGTGTTCTACATTTTCTTCCATATAAGGCTTCAAATAGTGGCATTCCTATGCTGGTATGGTAGCTATTGTTGTATGCAAATTCTACCAAAGGTAATTGATCTTCCCAACTTCCTTTGAAATCCATGATGCAAGGGCGCAACATGTCTTCCATTGTGTGGATGGTTCTCTCACTCTGACCGTCAGTTTGTGGATGGTATGCTGTACTTAGTCTCAACTGAGTTCCTAAATTTTTCTGGAGACTTGTCCAAAAATTCGAAGTAAATTGTGGATCTCGGTCTGATACTATAGAAACAGGGACTCCATGTCTAGAAATAATTTCATTGATGTAAAGTTTGGCCAATTGGTCAAGACTGAAGCTAACTTTTATGGGTAGAAAATGAGCTGATTTGGTAAGACGATCTACAATTACCCAAATGGCATTGTGACCTTTCTGTGTATTAGGGAGACCAACTACGAAATCCATGGTAATATGCTCCCATTTCCACTCAGGAATTTCTAAGGGTTGTAATAATCCACTTGGTTTCTGATGTTCAGCTTTAACCCTTTGACATGTTAAACATTTACTTACCCACTCTACTATCTCTCTTTTCATGTTAGACCACCAAAAATGTTGGCTCAAGTCTTTATACATTTTTGTACTCCCTGGATGGATGCACGCAAGCCAATCATATTTGATATGATGTAGCATATACTTTGTAATCTTATTCATTTATTAATAAAAGAATTGATTTTCTTAAAAAGGCATTATATATTATCTACATAGTGCTGTTATATTAAATGTGATAAACCCATAGTTTTGAGCAATGCTTTTAGAATCATGATGGTGATCATGCTAATGAGATCTAAATTCAAGATAGCTCACAAACTAAAATCGTTCCTAATCGTTGAATTACTAAATAGGGATTAGTGGATCCGGATAGATTAGTACATACGTTGCTTGCTCTTAAGAAGAGGATGATTGATCTCATAATCATTTGTGTGGAGACACTAAAGCAAGTATGAAGGTGCTTATTGGAGAATAAGTTCACTGAACGTGGCTCGCTAAGGAATACCTAATAGAGTTTTACTCGTCTGTCAATAGGAATTCCTCTAGTGATAGTAGTACAAGTGATCCTTGGACTTGAGATCATCATAGTATCTTTGTATGATGAGTTATACTTTGACATGTCCCTTAAGACCTTTGGGGTATATCAAAGGGTATGATTGGGTATAATAAGTTGTGCATGGAGATAGGTGAATGATCAACAAAGAATCTACCACGTCTAGTAAAAGATGTGAATGTCCTATGTGATTCGATAAATGACAACTCAGTAGTCCTTGGCCAAGGCAGAATGAAATTAGAAAGGAGTTTCTAATTTGCATTAATCAGAGTTGTGCATTTGGGAATCGGAATACATATAATAAAATAAGACTTGACAGTAAATCCATGTCTTATATTTAATTAGGACATTGTATGGTAGAAGGATTGAATTGTACGGTAACTATTTACTCAAAAGTTCTTTTGTGATTAATGTTGAAATATATATTATCTGGAAAGTCGTTGATCGCTAAGGGGACTTACCCTTATTGTAGAATAAATATTATTTATTTAAATGAATTAAATAGTTTAATTTATTTATTTAAATAAGATTAGAATTGTTCTAATTGTTTTATTCACAACCGGTTTAATATGGAGAACCTAAAGGGTCACACCACAAAAGGAAAATATTTATTTAAGAAGTAAATGGCATAATTGTAATAATAAGTTAAGTGTGTTTAATTTAGTCTATGGAGATAGAATAAATTAAATAACTTAATATTTATTATTTAATATTTTGTAAATATTAAATATAAATTAATAAGTGGAGTCTTATTATTATTATTACTTTTACTATTATTTAATTCCTAATAGGGATTGAGAATTAATTAATAGAAGTACTCTTCCATGAATTCCTAATTGGATTAGGAGCATAAATAATTAAAGGAGTTTAATTATAATAGAAACCCTAATCCTAAATAGTTTAGAGAAGGGTTATTCCTACATCTATAAATAAAAGGAGTCTTATCATAGATTAGGGTTACACACTCTTGCATTAGATTGTGGAGAGTACTTACAATTTCTATAGAGATAGAAACTAGGGTTTTGCCAAATACCCAACTTCTTGAATACTTGTTCTTCTTTGGTGGATCACCTCTAGAGCCCAAACACTTGGGTGGCTAACGTTGATCAAAGGAAGGAATCACACCGTAGCATTCGAGGAGAACACGAAGAACTAGGAGTTGAACTTGTACCCGAGGAAGCTTTGTTCTACGAGGGTATAATTCTTATTCTCTTTCTCTTTCGTTTATATTGTTAATTGAGCACATTGATCGATTATGGTGATGGTTTGTATAAAAATTTTAAAATTCATTTTATCGCGCTTCCGCTCTATTTATGTAATTTGATTGCATGCTCGCGTTATATACAAACATAACATGTACTCCCTGGATGTACAGCGAATTTAGAACTGTGGGCTTCATTCAGTATTTCGTTTTTTAGTTCTTGTACTGAAGGTACCCAAATTCTATTTTCGTATCTCAGTACTCCATCCTTATCCACTCTAAACTTAACATTCTTTGTATGAGTCATTTCTGTCTTATACTTCTGACATTCTGCATCAGTCTCCTGTAGTTCTTTGATTCTATCCAATAAAGTCGAACTACCTTCTATGATGAATAACTTTTCGGTAGAGTTAACTGAAACTCCCACTTTGATCTCAAGTTTGTCAAACTCTTTTATCAATACTTCGTTATTGGTCATTACATTTAATTTCTCTTGGTTCTTCCGACTCAATGCGTCTGCTACGACGTTGGCTTTTCCGGGATGATATAAAATTTCACAATCGAAATCTTTTATCAACAATAGCCATCTCCTCTGCCTCATGTTTAACTCCTTCTGTGTGAAAATATATTTCAGACTCTTATGATCTGTATATATTTCACATTTCTCCCCATACAGATAATGCCTCCAAATTTTCAAGGCAAATACTACTGCGGCTAACTCAAGATCAGCGTATCATGCGTAGGATACCTCTTCTCATAATCTTTGAGTTTGTCTTGATGCCATATGCAATTACCTTCCCGTGTTTGCATTAACACATAACCTAATCCCTTGTGTGATGCATCACTATAAACTACAAGGCCGCCTGTATCATCTGGTAAAGATAACACTGGGTGCCCATGCTTAACCGCTTCTTCAACTCTTGGAAGCTTTCTTTCACATTTGTCTGTCCAGACGTACTTTACCGTCTTTCGAGTCAAATTGGTTAGCGGGGTTGCTATCTTTGAAAAATCTTGTATAAAATCGCTGTAGTAACCCTGCTAAACCGAGAAAACTTATTACTTTTGTTGGAGTTGTTGGTTGTTCCCAATTCACAACCGCTTCTATCTTTGCTGGATCTACTGCTATTCCATTCTTGTCAATCACATGACCCAAGAATTGGACTCGTTCCAACCAGAATTCACATTTGGAAAACTTTGCATAAAGTTGTTCCTTGCGTAATATCTCCAATACACTCCTTAAGTGTTCAACATGCTTCACTTTTGTTCTCGAGTATACTAAACTATCGTCGATGAACACTACGACATATTTGTCTAAGCATGGTTTAAACACTCGGTTCATTAAGTCCATGAATGCTGCCGGCGCATTTGTTAATCCAAAAGACATTACAAGAAACTCATAATGTCCGTAGCGTGTCCTAAACGCTGTCTTCGGCACATCTTCTTTTCTTACCTTTAATTGATGATAACCTGATCGTAGGCCGATCTTCGAAAAGTGTTCGGCCCCTTTCAACTGGTCAAACAAATCATCAATTCGTGGTAAAGGATATTTGTTCTTTATAGTTAACTTATTTAATTCTCTATAGTCGATGCATAACCTTAACGTTCCATCCTTCTTCTTTACAAACAACACCGGTGCTCCCCAAGGTAAAACACTGGGTTGTATGTACTTTTTGTCTAAGAGTTTTTGTAGCTGCACAAGTAACTCTTTCAACTCTACAGGTGCCATTCTGTACGGTGCTTTGAAAACTGGCGCTGTACCCGGGCGCCCCCCCCCCCCCCCGTCGTTAGCAGTCAATAACAATATTCGATCCATCTTATCCGGAGGTAGACCCCCCTGGTAACTCAAATCTGGAAAATACATCCAGACTTTCTCTAACTACAGGTTAATTTGATCTAGCTTTACTCCTTCTTTGTCGTAGTATTACTACTATGTATTGCCAAATAAACCTGTGCAACCCTTCCTAAGCAATCCTCTACTGCTTGCCACAGTACTTGTCCGGATAAGTGAGATCGTTTAGGTGAACAACCACCGTTTGAAACACTACTTTTGACATCTGTAAGCAGTCACTAAGATTTACCGCTTCCGCTGGTACCTTCCAGTATATCAATAATTTCATTAGTAATTTACCAGCCAATCCATTCCTAAGGATTATATCAAAATCTCCCCTAGTTGTATAGGAATGAGGTTCACAATGAAAACTGTGTGTCCCTTAATCTCTACGACAACAATTCATTATATAATGGTTGTGTTGGCGGGGGGGAATTATCTCATTATTTGCGGATTTTCACATTAAAAGGTATGGTGCTAAATCTTGTTGCTATTGCATTTTCAAGTTTTTAGCAAAGTTATTAGAACACGACATAGAACAAGTAGCACCAGAGTCGAAGTAACACATATGTCATTTTAAATTGGTTCGATAGGGATGATACGTGTTACCACGCTCCGGTGCAGCAAACAACATCCGTCATCGTCATATTAAACGTTCTAGCTGTTTGGAAACGAGTCTGGACCTCCAAGCTCCTGCTACTGTCGGTGTTGGTGTTATTGTTTGGGACTTGGTTTCCTCCCCCAGGTTGAGTTTCTATTCCTCGGGCAATTTTCTAGACACATGCCCAGGTTGCACCACATGTGTAACAAGTAACATTTGGTTTTACCCTGACGAGTATTATTCATTACTCTTTTTGGGACAATTAGGGGACAAAATGTCCCCTCTTGTCCACAATGGGTAACAAGGTAATCACTCTGTGGCGACATCACTCCCGACATGAGTCTCCCACATATTATAAAAACACAACGTACCACCTTATGTAATATTGTTCTGGTTTCTATTGTTTGTTGTTGTTATTGTGCTGTAATTGTTTACCCCTCCCCTCACAAAGGTTTGTAGGTAACTAGTGGCTTTCCCACTTACCTTTTGTTTATTATTAGTACCCCCGATACTAACTTCTCCTTATAAACCCTTTCCTCTTGTCATTCAAACTCCTTTTCTCTTTATTGAGAATTTTATCAAAGCTTTCATTTCTCATTTTCATGCTATGATAGCTTTTCTCGAGAATTTTAGGAAAAGTTCTCACTGGGAACACTGACTAACTTACTACGGAATTTGGGGTTTCAATCCCTCTTCATATCTCCTGGTCTTACTTACCTCCGTATTGACCTGATGTGGGGCAAAAACCTAGTCTAATTCATTGGAACTTAGCCGTATACTGGGATATAGTAAGCTTCCCCTTGTTTCAATGTCTAGGAATCATTACCTCCATACGATCCTTGCATCGATTGGGGAAAGGGAGTAATTTTTTGAAAAAATACGTTCCTTAAATCTAGAGTCCAAGGAATTATACCCCTCACCCGCACGAATTTTAGGTTATTTTTCCACCAATGGTTCGCACTCAACTTTGAGGAAAAAAAGTTGGCAAAGACCGTCTTTTGATCTTCGCCGAAATTAATTACTACCACAAACCTTCTCTATTTCGTAACCCAAGTTTGTGCCTCAATAGGTTTCTGCGGTTCCCCTTAAATTCAGGCGGTCCTACTAGTTTAAAGTTCTTTTGAACATAGTACTCTGTGGATTAACCTGTAGGTAGGTTGGATGGTGGTTGGATGATTTGTAGTAGCTCCTAAAAGTATATCTACTAATTTGTTGTGTGGGGTTTGTTTCGGTACGGCTCATTTCTAGTTTGGGTATTTCTCCCTTCCTGATGCAATGACTCTAAAATAAAGAAAATACATGTATAAATACAAGGGATAATGTTATCAACAGAGAAACTAACACACTTTAATTTGTACAAACGCAATTTTGTATATAACATGCAAAATGAATAGCATATTACGACTAGTGGTTTATACTAACCACTAGTTATATACAAAGAACTCACTATTTTTACAATCTCAAAATTTGTATATAGTACAAAACTACGAAACGTTTTAAAACTAAGTACTATACTAATCCTAATCAATCACGTACTTCCCTTGTTAATAAAGCATCCCCGTTATCATATGACCAACTACCGGCTCTATCGATCATATAATCAATCCTTCTCCTCCTCCACCAGGATACCTAAACACCCTTCGTTCTAGGCCCTCAAATGCAGTCCCTATACACTTCTTGTCAGCTCTGTACACCTGCATTTGTGCATCCTGTTTCTCCTTCTAGGTGTGTCTGAAGAAGGGTTCCTTAGACGACGAGTCTGTATCTCTCTCCTTCTCTAGTAAACCTGCAGCGATTGCCTGTCCCGAGAGTTAGCAGTCTCTAACTCCTTCCGTTGGAGTTCATGCGTGAACTAATCCAATAACGTATCTTCTTTGTGTCTGTTGACCACGCATCGTCTGCCCTCGCTCCAATTACTTCATCAGGTATCTGGATCTATCAGGCTGTCCATTCTATAGGGTATTTAGCATCCTCAGCCTCTTAATATTTCGTGGTCATGGTAGGAGTTCTTCCTCCTCTGGATTCTCCTCTTACTGAAATCTAGCTCAGGGGTAGCCGGCTCATAATCAGCGCAACCTTCATTGGCTCACTGTCTTGATAACCATCCTACCATGTGTTGGATCTACTCCTGCCATCCTACAATAAAAGAATTTTTAAGTTGTTTTAGTATTTATGGGGAGACAAATTTACAATATAAGATAAAGCTTTTTTAAGATTATTTTATGTATGATTAAGTATTTTACGGACTCAAAGACTATATCCATAAAGGTAATTTCCTAACTACTTTAGAAGCTATAATCTACAGCCTCTGTTACCAACTTGTGACGGCCCCCAAAATCTCTACACTCCCCTTGTGTAGCAGATTCTGGTGCTCATGGTCGTGAAACTTATACAGACTATAAATATTCAATAAAATCATGGACTTCTATCTATCCAAGGTTCACAGGGTATCCCATAACCAAGTTTACTAGTTCCGGCCAGAACGTTTGTCTTGTGTTTGGATACCCCATCACTTGGATGGTTATTTAGATTCATTATCTAATGAATACATCTTTCATATTTATATTCCCTAATCTATTCATGGACATTCCACAATATTAATGATAAGATTGTCCATAGAACTGAGGGGGCACATTCCGGTAAGGAAGGACACCTTACCGGCGCTCATTAAGTGTAACCCCAGAGCTTATAGGACTTTCAAACATCATTTAAATATCCTCATTCCAGATTGTATAGTTCGTTGATAGATACTGTATCTATCTTAGTACAACTATGCTAAATAAAATAAAGATCAGAGTACCCCGCGATCAATGAAAATAAAGGATCATAATATATTACATAACATTTGGTTTGATTACATTGTTTTCTAGTACTAAGTTATTACAGCAAAAAGCCTTTAAAAGACTTAGATTATTCTAAAAAGGCAGTTAATAAAACTAGTAAGCATGCCCTTTTCCTTTATACTGTCCCAGAAGTGCCAGGGATATCATTTAAAGCTGCAAAAGAAGATAGGGCGCAAGAATGAGCTACAAATGCTCAACAAGTTCATTTGAAAATGTAAACACAGTGTGTTTGATTTGAAAGATGTCAGGGTGATGTAATAAATTTGATACTCGAGGGTTCTGTACCGGAACCATATATTTCAATTTGTTCTGTTCAGTCTTCAATGGACTTAGAACCTCTTTAGGAATTCGGATTATCTGGTAGGTGATCAGCCTCACCAATATCCTAGGAGTTATGCATATCATCCTACCACATTTTTGGTCAAATTTAAGTTAATTGCCAATATTGGTCAATTCATCTTTTAATTGCCAATTTAAACCTATATTTGAGAGGTTTTGTCGGGACCACCTTCCATCCACGGTGTCCCTTTTTTACTCAGTATAGATGTTCATACCATAAATAAATTTGGCTTGACACAATAAATTTTTTAAAGCTCACAACAATCAATAAATGATTGTCATTTTCTTAAGTTTATGGCTGAACAAGTAGCAATAACTTCACAATAATTTGATTAGCATGACATAAATGAATTGCTTAATATAAGTTGGAGAATATGGTATGCACACTTGCCTTTAGCGGTTAGTTCGGTTTTTATTTCAAGACAATGTGTAGTCAACGTACGTAGTCTATTTATACCAATAATAAGCGTTAGCACGTATATAAACATGTATTACGCTATTCTAGACAAGTTTCATTAATGGTTCGAACGTTGATTCGGTATCTCGGTCGTGTTCCTTAATGGGCTGAAACGACATAGATTGTTTGATAACACTTCATTTGGAAGCGTTAATTGTTATGTCCTAAATGAAGTTTAATTTATTATATTATAACATTATTTAGGAAGCCTGTGGTAATATTTTTAAATAATTTTCAGAAGCTTGGAAGTATTTTTTAAATAATTTTACAAGCTTAGGAATATTTTTAAATGATTTAATTATCATTTAGAATATTTTTAAAACCCATTCCCAATATGTATATTGTAGAAATAATTTATTTGTGGCCATTTAGCAATATTTTTTAGATACCTAAAATATTATCTAAATTGATTTATTAATCATTTATAATATTTTTAGAAAGATAGAATAATTATTTTAAATGATTTAATTTTAATCATTAATAATATTTTTTTTAGAATTGTATTTAATTATCATTATACATAAATTTTAATTATTACCTTATAATAATTTTTCAAAACTTTAATTTAATATTTAAATTCGTTAAAGATTTAATTATCATTTAAAAGTAATTTTTTAAATAACTTTAATATATTATTTAAATGATTTATTTATCATTTATAATATTTTAAAATATTTAATATTTTATTTAATTATTAGATATAATAATTTTAGTTTACCTTAATATCATTTTTTAATCATTAATATAATTATTAAATGATTTAATATCAGTTTTTAAATAATTTAATGTAATTTAGTTATTAAAAAAACCATGCGTTATCATAATTATTATTATTATGTTAATTAAATTAAATAATAATTTCAAAAAATATATAAGAATATTAAAAATAAAATTTTATAATTAAAAATGAATTTTCGAAATATAATTATTAATTATTTATAATTATTTAATATTTATTTATTATTTTATAATTTATTTAATTATTAATTTTTATTGAAAACCGTCGCAAAAAGACCTATAGCGACAGTCTGCATAAGGTTTTTAGTTTTCTGGGTTTTTCACATTGGCATTTCTGTCGCTAAAAGGTGTTCTTCAATGTAAAGAACAGTTAGGTCAATGGTCCAGTTGTGGACTTTTGACCTCAAATTAATCTCAGGTTGGCTTAATGTTTGTGTTTGATTTTTGTTTGTTGGTTAAACCATAGTATGGCAGCAGTATAAACCGGACATATCCAAAAATTTCCACTTCAAATTTAAATTATATCATAGATCATGCTTTAAATTTGATGGTCAAACCACCGGGGGTTCAAACTGTACTTGAGTTTCTGGGTAACCTAGAAACTCAGTCAGTTCATAACGGTCAACCGTTGGTTTTGACCATTAAGAACTTTGATTCTGCTGTGTTTTGAGTGATTCAAGATTGTAGTTTTTACATATCCAAATAACATGTTTAAAACAAGAAAAAACTATTATTAAAATATCATCTAGGCATGATCTGGGTTGATACAAAAGTCTTGTCAGGACACTGTTGAGAGTGTTCCCTTCATGTTTCTGGGTTACCCAGAAACAGTCTATTATGGGTGCGGTTCAATGGGTTTTTGACCAACCCTATATCTTCCTACTGTAAAGATAATTTTGGGACTTCCACCAATTGGATCTTAAAAGCATAACATGGCATACTACTGATATCATGCTTTAAAACACATCAAACCCAAACATTTTAAGCCAATCAAAAGCTCTGACAAAGGTAGCTTGTCAGACTGTTCTTGACTGCCAATGAACAACTTTGTGCTATTTTAGATTTTAATTGATTTTTCATAACTTCCTCGATGTTGATGTAAACGTGCTGTTTTATTTAACCGCCCAGATCACTTAATTACATGTTAATAAGTATTCCTACAACACTAAAACATAACATCAAATTCCAACGTAAAGATCTAGCAAACAAATTAGGGTTTATTTGCACGTGTTTTCTTCAAATTTTTGATACTCTGATCTTTTGCTACTGAGCGTAGTGATTGCAGAGGCTTGTTTAGGGCTTTTGCATTATAAGTGTTTTAGGTTTCCAAAAATTTCGTAGGTCTAATGGTCAGCCTCTCCATTCTATATTATAGCAACTTGGGAATTAGGTGTTGGGGGGTTTCCTAAGCTTTATTTTCCATTTTTGCCCTCAAAATATCAAACCTAGTTACTTGTGCTTGCTCCAAGCCTGATCTTGGTTTCACCTACTTGAGCTAGATATTTATAAATATCTGATTTTGATATTCTATCTTCTTTTGATTGGTTTTGAAAATATTTGATTTATAATTTATTTACTTTACTAATTGTAAAACATAGATTTTTACCTAAACATGTTTATGATGTTAACATTGTAGGTTTAGTAATACCTATTAATTAGGTTTATATATCATAAATTAAGGGTTTATCAATTCATAAATTTATGTGTTATTAAACTACACTTAGGGTTTTTAGGGTTCCCAAATGTAGGGTTTTAGGGTGTGCAATCCTACAATTAGGTGTTTATAAATCTTTCGTTTTATGGGTTTAGTTTGTACTTCTTAATAATTCATAATTAATAATTATGATTCATTATTTAGAATCTAATTACATATCAATTAAGATTGCTTATTACAAGAATTAGGGGTTTATCGATTAGACCAATTCGGATAAAAAATATTATCAATTTAGGCGTTTTCAAATTAGGGTTTTACTGTTTCAGTTTATATATACCATAACCCCCCTAATTCACTTATTTTTGAATTTTTATTAGTTAATATAAATATTATATTAACTCGCGGAAGCACGACAAAAGCAACTTTTGATCATTACCAAGTATGACACAACAAGCTTTATAAAAAATAATTTTGCCGACGACGCTTCTCGGTGAATTTCGCCGGAAGCACGACAAATCATTTTGTCTCGATTAAGCACGACACAGCTGCTTGGCGATAAATTTTTTATTTTGATCCTCAATTGTTTAATACAAATACACAATCACATACTACAAAGTCAGATCATGGAAATTTCATTTGACATTAAACACATAATTTGTACATCTACAGATCTTATTAGGTGTTCGGAAATAGTACAATTCACCCGCCACTAATAAGAATTTCCCGTCCTCCTGAAAATTACAGTACGGGTTATACAAAAAAGTGTGGGTAACTATCTCGCATTGTTACTCTCAAGCTCCCACGTAGCTTCCTCTATATTTGGTTGATTCCTCCAAAAATAACTTTGTCTAAAGGAATCACTTTATTTCGCAGCATGTTGTTCTTTCCTATCTACTACTACGATTTTCGGATAGGAAACTTCTTCATAAGATAATATCTTTCTTGATCCGGATGGGGTTCGTAGTCCGATAACGTGTTTATAATGCGGGTTTGTGACGGTCGTAACACGGACACATGAAACACTTTATGGATATGTTCTAACTCAGGAGATAGGGCAACCTCATAGGCTTACCTCACCTATCCTTCTTAGGTTCTGAAATGGTTCCAAATGACATCTGGGACTTAATATTCCCTTTCTTCCCATATCAAGTCGAATTTTACCTTTCTACGGAGATACTTTTAAGAATAATACGTGACTACCGCACTTCGGAAATCGCTGGTAAACTTTCTATGTTGATCACCATATTTCTTTTGGTCGATCATGTGATGCTTGTAATCTTCCTTGTATAATTCGGATTACCTCCGCGGTTTGCGTTGCATTAAAAAAAAAAAAATAAAAAAAAAAAAAAAATAAAAAAAAAAATAAAATTTCAGGTCCTAACATTTTGGGTTGCTCTCCGGTCGACCCTCATCCCAACATAAAGGTGTTCTACATTTTCCGTTCCATATAAGGCTTCAAATGGTGGCATTCCCTATGCTGGCATGGTAAGATATTGGTTGTATGCAAATTCTACTAACAGCTAATGATCTTCCCAACTTCCCTTGAAATCCATGATGCAAGAGCGCAACATGTCTTCCAATGTCTCGGATGGTTCTCTCACTCTGACCGTCAGTTTTGTGGATGGTATGCTGTACATTAGTCTCAACTGAGTTCCTAAAATTTTTTTGGAGACTTGTCCAAACATTTCAAAGTAGTAAATCATTGGATCTCGGTCTGGATACTATAGAAACATGGGGGGGGACGTCCATATCTGAAGAAATAAATTTTATTGATGTAAAGTTTGGCCAAGTTGGTCCCAAGACTGAAGGCTAACCTTTTATGGGTAGAAAATGAGCTGATTTGGTAAGACCGATCTACAATTACCCCAAAATGGGCATTGTGACCCTTTCCTGGTGTATTAGAGGGAGACTCAACCAACTACGAAATCCAGTGGTAATATGCTCCCATTGCCACCTCAGGACATTTCTAAGGGTTGTAATAAATCCACTTGGTTTCGGGATGTTCAGCTTTTTTGACACCTTTGGACATGTTAAAACCATTTACTTACCCACTCTGCTATCTCTCCTTTGTTCATGTTAAGACACACCAAAAATTTGTTTGGTCTCAAGTCGTTTATACATTTTTGGTTACTCCCTGGATGTGCAGCGGAATTTAGAACTGTGGGCCTTCATGTCAGTATTTCGTCTTTTAGTTTCTTGTAACTGAAGTGTACCCAAATTCTATTTGCGTATCTCAGTACTCCCATCCTTATCCACTCTAAACTTAACATTTCTTTGTATGAGTCATTTCTGCCTTATATACTTCTGACATTCTTGCATCAGTCTCCTGGTAGTTTCTTTGATTCTATCCAATAAAGTCGAACTGACCTTCCATGATGAATAACGTTTTGCGGTTAGAGGTTTAATTGAAACTTCCCCACCTTTGATCTCAAGTTTGTCAAAACTCTTTTATCATATACTTCGTTAGTGGTCATTACATTGTAATTGTCTCTGGGTTCTTCCTAAAAAACCAAACCAAAAACCCCCCAACAAAAAAACCCACCCAGACTCAATGCCGGTCTGCTATCGACGTTGGCTTTTTGCCGGGATGGATATAACAATTTTCACAATCGAAATCTTTTATCAACAATAGCCATCTCCTCTTGCCACATGTTTAACTCCTTCTGTGTGAAAATATATTTTCAGACTCTTATAAAGATCTGTATATATTTCACATTTCCTCCCCCGTACTAGATAATGCCTCCAAATTTTCAAGGCAAATACGACCGCGGCTAACTCAAAGATCATGCGTTAGGTACTACCTCTTCTCATTAATCTTTGAGTTGTCTTGATGCAGTATGCAATTACCTTTCCCGGTGTTGCATTAACACCACAACCTAATCCCTTGTGTGATGCCCATTCACTGATAAACTACAAAGGCTGCCTGTATCATCTCGGTAACAGATAAACACTTGGTTTGCCATGCTTAAACCGCTTCTTCAACTCTTGGAAGGCTTTCTTAACCATTTGTCTGTCCAGACGTACTTTACCGGTCTTTCGAGTCAAATTGGTTAGCGGGGTTGCTATCTTTTGAAAAAGTCTTGTATAAAATCGCCGTGTAGTACCCTGCTAAACATTCGAGAAAACTTATTACTTTTGGGTGGAGTTTTTTTTGTTGGTTGTTTCCCAAGTTCACAACCGCTTCTATCTTTGCTGGATCTACCGCTAATTTCCAAGTCTTGTCAATCACATGCCACCCAAGAAATTGGACTCTCGCCGCCCGTTCCCAAACCAAATTCATTCACATTGTGGAAAACCCTTTGCATAAAGTTGTTCCTTGCGTAATATCTCCAATACGACTCCTTAAGTGTTCAGCATGCTTCACTTTTGTTCTCGAGTATGACTAAAATAGCGTCGGATGAACACTACGACATATTTGTCCAAGCATGGGTTTAAACACTCGGTTCATTAAGTCCATGAATGCTGCTGGCGCATTTGTGTGAATCTAAAAGACTATCACAAGAAACCTCATAATGTCCGTTAGCATGAGTCCCTAAACGCTGTTGTCCTTCAAAAACATCTTCCTTTTCTTACCCTTTAATTGATGATAACCCTGATCGTTAGGCCGATCTTCGCAAAAGTGTCTCGGCCCCTTTCAATTTCTGAGTTCAAAACAAATCATCAATTCCGTGGTAAAGGATATTTGGTTCTTTATAGTTTAACTTATTTAATTCTCTATAGTCGATTGCATAAACCCTTTAACGTTTCCATTCCTTCTTCTTTACAAACAACACCCGGTGCTCCCCCAAGGGTTGAAACAGCTGGGGTTTTGTATGTACTTTTTGTCTAAGAGTTTTTATGTCGCTGGCACAAGTCTACTCTTTCAACCACTCACAGGTGCCATTACTACTGTACGGTGGACTTTGAAAACTGGCGGCTGTACCCGGCGCTAGATCAATAAAAAATTTCGATCTCTCTATTCGGAGGTAGACCTGGTAACTCATCTGGAAATACATCCAGAAATTCTCTAACTACCAAGGTATCTGATCTAGCTTTACTCCTTCTTTTTCGGAGTATCTACTATGTAATGCCAAATAAACCTGTTGCAACCCTTCCTAAGGCAATCTCTCTGCTTGCCATTAACTGATCAAGGATAGTGAGATCGTTTAGGTGAACAACCACCGTTGAACCACTACTTTTTGACTCTGGAAGCAGTCACTAGATTTACACCGCGCTTCCGGCTGGTAGTCAATTATTGCATTATAAATTTACCAAGCCAATCCATTCCTCAAGATTATAGTCAAATTCCCCTAGTTGTATAAGGAATGAGGTTCACAAGAAACTGTATGACCCTTAATCTCTACGACACAATTCTTATATATGGTTTTGACGGGAATTATCTCATTATTTGCGTATTTTCACATTAAAAAGGTAGGTCTAAATCTTTGCATTGGCATTTTCAAGATTTTTTTAGCAAAGTTATAGTAGACCACGAAAGAACAAGTTAAAGCACCAAGAGTCGAATAACACATATGCAATTTAAATTGGTCCGATAGGGATATACCTGTTACCAAAACGTCCGGTGCAAGCAAACAGCCATCCGTCATCGTTCATATTAAACGGTTCTAGCTGTTGGACCGACCTTGGACCTCCAGCTGCCTGCTACTGGTCGGGTTTGGTGTTATTGTTTGGGACTTGGTTTCCTCCCACCAGGTTTAGTTTCCTATTCCGCGGGCAATTTTCTAGACACATGCCCAGTTGCACCACATTGTGGTAACAAAGTAACATTCAGGTTACCCTGACGAGTATTAATCATTACCTCTTTTTGGGGACAAATTAGGGGAAAAATGTCCCTCTTGTCCACAATGGGTAAACAAGTAATCACTTCTGTGGCGACATACTCCCGCGTGATTCTTCCCTACATATAACACAACGTACCACCTTAATTATTTACTGGTATCTGGGTTTCGTATGGTTGTTGGTTGTTGTTAGTTGTATGTAATTGTATACCCCCCTCCTCACAAAGTTTTGTAGGAACAGTGGCATCCCACTTCCTTTTGTTTATTATTATGTACCCCCCTATACTAACTTCTCCTTTAAAACTTTCCCTCTTTCATTCAAACTCTCTTTTCTCTTTATGAAATTTTATCAAAGCTTCATTTCTCATCATTTTCAGCTATAGGATAGCTTTCTCGAGAATCTTTCAGGAAAAGTTCTCACTTGGAACACTGGACAACTTACTACGAATTTTGGGGTTTCAATCCCTCTTCTATATCTCCTGGGTCTTCCTTTACCTCCGTGATTGACCTGGAATGTGGGCAAACCCTAGCTAAGTTCATTGAACTTTAGCCGTATACCTGTGGATATTTGTAAGCTCCCCTTGTTTTCAATTCGAGGAAATCATACCTCCATACGAATCCTGCATCGATGTGCGGAAAAGTAATTTTCGATAATAAATAGTTTCCTTAAATCTAGTCCAAGGAATTATACCCTCACCCGCGAACGGAATTTTAGTATTTTTCCCACCAATGGTTCGCCTCAACTTTGAGGAAAAAAAGTGGTGCCAAAGGGGGGGGGAAACCGTCTTTTAGATCTTCGCCGAAATTTTAATTACTACAAAACCTTCTCTATTTCGGTTTGTAACCCAAGTTTGTGCCTCAATAGGTTCTGCTGGCGTTCCCTTTTTAAATTCAGGCGGTCCTACTAGTTTACAAGTCTTTGAACATAGTACTCTGTGGATTAAAACTTGTAGTAGGTTGGATGTTTGGTGGATGATTTGTGTAGGACGCTCCTAAGAGTATATCTACCAAT